>CM051238.1:23055969-24412964 GCA_027917425.1 Gastrophryne carolinensis
GGGAAAATTCAATTCGGCACGAACCCGAATTTGTTTTGGTTCGTGCCGATCGAATTTTCCCTGAAATAAAAAAAAAAATGCCGGCATGGTGGGAGTGGGCAGGCCGGCTACACCTGTCAGCGGGCGGCGGAAGCCCGCTCCCACCATGCCGGCATTTGTTTAAAAATCAAACACTTACCTGCATGGTCGGAGCGTGGAGGCCGGCGCCGCTCTCAGTCGCCCTCTGATGACGCGCCCTCTGATGACAGCTGAGAGCGGCGCCGGCCTCCACGCTCCGACCATGCAGGTAAGTGTTTGCTTAAAAAAAAAATGGCAGCATGGTGGGGGCGGGCAGGCCGGCTGCGCTGACAGCGTAGCCGGCCTGCCCGCTCCCACCATGCCGGCATTTTTTTTTTCAGATGAGCGATTCGTTAATGTTCGATTCGGGCGAACCAGAATTTCTTGGGGAAATTCGGCGAATCGCCCGAATCGAACTTTCAAGAAGTTCGCTCATCTCTACTCATAACATGTAGTAGATGCAGGTAGGATGATTTTTAATGTGAGCAATCTGTATGTACAGGGTCTGGGAAACATATAAGATAGGCTCTTATTCAGGGTGAAGGTCCGGATTAATGTGGGCAATCTGTATATACAGGGTCTGGGAAACATATAAGATAGGCTCTTATTCAGGATGAGGGTCCGGATTAATGTGGGCAATCTGTATGTACAGGGTGAGGGAAACATATAAGATAGGCTCTTATTCAGGGTGAAGGTCCGGATTAATGTGAGCAATCTGTATGTACAGGGTGAGGGAAACATATAAGATAGACTCTTATTCAGAGTGAAGGACCGCTTTAACCACTTAGGAACTTAAAGCGGAACGGAACCCTGCCCTCCAGGGTTTTTAAACTGTGTCACTGCCAAGCTGGCTGCATCATCCGAGGTACTCATGCTTGGTGGGGAACATTTTATAGGTTTTGTGCCGCTTTAAAGTAAAACCAAACCTGGGATTTTTAGCCCCCCTTGGGGTTTGGGTTTCTTCACAAGGGCATACCGATTTCTGATGTCCAGTATGTGAAATCCGCGGGTTCATCCATTACTTACCTCTAACCAGATGCGGTTGCCAATGTTTACACCGCCATGAGTTTACCAACAACCAGGGGGGTATCACACAGCGGGGCACTCTGATTCGGGATGCCCCAGTGGGAGGCCAATTTTCTTTTGTGCAGCTGGTTTCTTATTAGCGTTTAAACCGGACCTTCACCATGATTTATTGAAAAGCCCCAAACCCTTAAAAAAATGATTCCCCAGCTTTTAAAATTAATATATTTTAAGTTTCTGCCATCTTGGATGTTTAAAGGCTCATAACATGCAGTAGATGCAGGTAGGATGATTTTTAATGTGAGCAATCTGTATGTACAGGGGGGGAAACATATAATATAGGCTCTTATTCAGGCTGAAGGTCCGGATTAATGTGAGCAATCTGTATGTACAGGGTGTGGGAAACATATAAGATAGACTCTTATTCAGGGTGAAGGTCCGGATTAATGTGAGCAATCTGTATGTACAGGGTGGGAGAAACATATAAGATAGGCTCTTATTCAGAGTGAAGGTCCGGATTAATGTGAGCAATCTGTATGTACAGGGTGTGGGAAACATATAAGATAGACTCTTATTCAGGGTGAAGGACCGCTTTAACCACCTAGGAACTTAAAGCGGAACGGAACCCTGCCCTCCAGGGTTTTTAAACTGGGTCACTGCCAAGCTGGCTGCATCATCCGAGGTACTCATGCTTGGTGGGGAACATTTTATAGGTTTTGTGCCGCTTTAAAGTAAAACCAAACCTGGGATTTTTAGCCCTCCTTGGGGTTTGGGCTGCTTCACAGGGGCATTCAGATTTCCGATGTTCAGTGTGTGAAACCCCCTGGTTTATCTATTACTTACCTCTAACCAGATGCGGTTGCCAATGTTTACACCGCCATGAGTTTACCAACAACCAGGGGGGTATCACACAGCGGGGTGCTCCGATTCGGGATGCCCCAGTGGGAGGCCAACATTCTTTTTTGCAGCTGGTTTTGTATCAGCGTTTAAACACTTAGGAACTTAAAGCAGAACAAAACCTGGGGTGCTGCCCCTCCAGGGTTTTTTAAACTGGGCCATCGTCAAGCTGGCTGCATCATGCAGGGTGGGAGGGCACTGGGGAAAATTGTATAAGTTTTGTGCCGCTTTAAAGTAAAACCAAACCTGGGATTTTTACCCCTTCTTGGGGTTTGGGCCGCTTCACAGGGGCATCCCGATTTACCTCTAACCGGATGCGGCCGTGAGTTTACCGGCAACCCGGGGAGGTTCACACAGTGGGGCACTCCGATTTGGGATGCCCCAGTAAAAGGGCAATTTTCTTTTTTTTTTTTTTTAAGAGGAACAAAATGTAAAGCAGAACAAAACTTAAAGTGGAACAAAACTTAAAGCAGAACAAAACCCTGGGGTGCCGGCCCACCAGGGACGTCACCCCCGGGGTTTTGTTCTGCTTTAAGTTCCTAAGTGGTTTAACGCTAATAGAAAACCAGCTGCACAAAAGGAAATTGAAGAAAATCAAATTATCCGTCTGAGAGGAGAGTTTTATGTTGCAACATTATTTCCTAGAAAATCTCGCAGTTGTGTGTTGGGCCAGCGGCTCCCCGGCTGCCGAGGATCACCAGAGACGAGCGGGGCCAATACAGAATGGCATTCAGCTTTATCTCAGCGGCCGCGACGCTGCAAGATGTGAAATTCTGATCATTCTTGGAACGGGCTGAATTTTTAATTGGCAAAATGTTTGTATTTCCTTTTTTGAATGCTGCGCCTGTCACCGGACTTGCGGAGACATTCGGGTTCAGGCGAGGTAAATGTCTATATTGGTATGGCCGGGCCTGGCAGCACATGAAAGCCTGTCGCTGGCCTGGCTTGTGTTATCTCACTTCTACTGACTTTGGAAAAGTCCTTCACGCTCTCCCCGAGAACCAAATGACATCCCTGGGAGGGGCCCTTACACTTATGACGGCAGCCTGCTTTAAAGTGTAGGACCTGGAAGAGGTGAGTTAGCTTCGGTGATCTGGGGGGTTTCACACAGCGGGGCACCCCCATTTTAAATATGGGGGTCTATGGGACTCATGGGGAGGCCGATTCATCAATAGCGCCAGGTAGCGACAGATGAGCGACTGTAGCGTGATTTTTTCAGCGCCAGCCAGTATTCGCTGTGCTTGGCCGGCGTTAGCTTGATGACAGCGACTCAGTCGGTGTGCGGTAATGTTGAATACGGGCTGGGGGGTCGCTGTTTCACAGGTCGAGCGTTGTATGTGAGCGCCTGACAACGAATGGCCAGAGCGAACGGCTAGCTTCATAGTCATCAAAAAATCACGCTCCGAATGTGCTGTCGCTGTCCATTTCTTGTTTAAACCCCAGAGCGCTGGCGGCGATCTGTATTAACTAGTTTTTAACCCCTAAACAACCATATTTTTTGAATGTAACATTATACATGTTTTTAGAATCATTTTGTTATATGAATACATTAATCTCAGACCTGTTAGATCAATTCTGCACATATTTTTTTTTTTTTTATTAAAAATAAATCCTAACATTGCAGAAGTGGTCTCCGATTTTTTGACATTAAAAAAATTAAAAAAAAAATTATTACCAATTAATCATGAATTATTATAGCTTGCTCCATTGAAATGTATTGGACATCGCCAGGGAGCGACAGCTCATATCTGGCGCTGTGAGGGAATTTGCAGCGGCGCTGTTCGGTCCAGGCGGCTTCATGATGAATGCCGCGCTAGCCGTCGCTCTCGCCGGCGCTAGCCTCATTTTGCTTGATAAATGCGTCATTGTGACCGCCGCCGGGCGTACTTGAGTCGGTAGTCGCCGTTAGCTGCCGCTACCTGGCGCTCGTCGGACACTACCTGGCGCTATCGCTTGATGAATAAGGGCCACAGTCTTCCCCATTACCTGTGCCTAGGGCAGCCACCTGGAGGTGGGGCTGCTCTTATAGACTATAGTAGGGAAAAGAAAAAACACAGAAGGAAGCAGAGCAGGGCAGGCATCAGCAATGGGGCATACCCGGGCAGGGGCCAGGGCCCACCTCATTCCCTCTACCCTGGGCAGCCCCTATGCAGGACACAGGGCTATGCAGTAACCAGGACAGTAACCATTTCTTTCTTTCTATCAGTCCTTTTATTATTTGTTTCCTTCTTTCCTTCTGTTCTTTTCTTTCTTTCTTTCTATTCTTTGTTTCTTTCCTTCTATTCTTTTTATTTTCTTTTAATCTATTCTTTGTTTCTTTCCTTCTATTCTTTTTCTTTCTTCCCATCTATTCTTTGTTTATTTCATTCTATTCTTTTTCTTTCTTTCCATATATTCTTAGGCCCTTATTTAACAAGGGATAGCGACAGGTAGCGACTGGTGAGCGGCCGGTAATGACGGGCCCCGCTACGAGAACGCCGGCTCCCCACCACAATCACACATTTATCAAGCCAATCCTGCTTAGCGACTGAGATAGCGCCAGATAGCCACTCATTCATCATTATTCCAGCCTCAGCCCACAGCGCCAGCGTCCGACCTTGAACAGCGACAGGTATGACCTCTCGCTACCTGGCGCTCTCCAATGCATTTCAATGGAACAATCTTTAAATATTCATAATTAATTGTTATTAATGTTTTTTTTTTTTAATGTGAAAAATTCTGTGACCACTTCTGCCATGTTAGATTTAAGAGAAAAAAAATTAAAAAAAAAATTGTACAGAATTGATATTACAGGTCTGATATTAATGTATTCATATTACAAAATTAATTAAAATCCTTTTTTTGGGGGGTTTCCAAAAATATGGTGGTTTAGGGGTTAAAAAACTACTTTTAACACATCGCCTCCAGCGCTCTGGGGTTTAAACAAGCATTTCACAGCGCTTGAATTTTTTGAGCGTGGTTTTTTGATGAATATAGTGGGAGCCGGTCGCTCTGACCAGTCGTTATCATGCGCACCCATACATCGCGGAACCTGTCAAACAGCGACTCGTCACCCCGTATTCAACATTACTGCACACCGACTCAGTCGCTATCAACAACCGAACAATGGCCAAGCACAGCGACTACTAGCGGGCGCTGTGAAAATACTGCTACAGTCGCTCAACTGTCGCTACCTGCCGCTGTTAATGAATCGGCCTCCCCGTTTCTTTCATCTGTTCGTTCTGCCATTTCTTTATCTATCTGTCTATCTATCTATCTATCTATCCTTTGTTTTTTTCCTTCTATCCTTTTTACTTTTTTCCATCTATTCTTTTTTCCCCATCTATTCTTAGTTTTTTTTCATCTGTTTGTTCTGCCATTCCCTATCTATCTATCTATCTATCTATCTATCTATCTATCTATCTATCTATCTATGCTTTGTTTCTTTCCTTCTATTCTTTTTTATTTTCTTCTATTCTTTTTTTTTCTTTCCATCTATTCTTTGTTTCTTTCCTTCTATTATTTTTTTCCAATCTATTCTTAGGCCCTTATTCATCAAGCGATAGCGCCAGGTAGTGTCTGACGAGCGCCAGGTAGCGGCAGCTAACGGCGACTACCGACTCAAGTACGCCCGGCGGCGGTCACAATGACGCATTTATCAAGCAAAATGAGGCTAGCGCCGGCGAGAGCGACGGCTAGCGCGGCATTCATCATGAAGCCGCCTGGACCGAACAGCGCCGCTGCAAATTCCCTCACAGCGCCAGGTATGAGCTGTCGCTCCCTGGCGATGTCCAATGCATTTCAATGGAGCAATCTATAATTATTCATAATTAATTGGTAATAATTTTTTTTTTTTTTTTTTTAATGTCAAAAAATCGGAGACCACTTCTGCAATGTTAGGATTTATTTTTAAGTAAAAAAAAAAATAAAAAAAAATATGTGCAGAATTGATCTAACAGGTCTGAGATTAATGTATTCATATTACAAAATGATTCTAAAAACATGTATAATGTTACATTCAAAAAATATGGTTGTTTAGGGGTTAAAAACTAGTTAATACACATCGCCGCCAGCGCTCTGGGGTTTAAACAAGGAATGGACAGCGACAGCACATTCGGAGCGTGATTTGTTGATGAATATGAAGCTAGCCGTTCGCTCTGGCCATTCGTTGTCAGGCGCTCACATACGACGCTGAACCTGTGAAACAGCGACCCCCCAGCCCGTATTCAACATTACCGCACACCGACTGAGTCGCTGTCATCAAGCTAATGCCGGCCAAGCACAGCGAATACTGGCTGGCGCTGAAAAAATCACGCTACAGACGCTCATCTGTCGCTACCTGGCGCTATTGATGAATCGGCCTCTTAGTTTCTTTCATCTGTTCACTCTGCCATTCCTTTTTTTCTGTTTTGTTTTCCTTCTATAATTTCTAGCAGTCCTTCTATTCTATCTCTAACTTTCTTGCTTTCCATCATATCTTTCATTTTATTCTTTCTTGTTTAATTGAATGGTCTGATTATTTTATACATTAAAAACCTGGCATTTTAATGTGGGTGGTGCAGATGTTTTATATCATGTAGGTGAAGTAGGCCCACACCCGTGTTTTGGTCAGGAAGGACTTTCCATTTTAGGGTGCAGGTCCGCTTTAATCTACATGAGATCACGAAACGCTCTCCTGAGATACGCGTGTAATGAAATAGTAAATATGTTCTATGCTAACACTTGTAAATGAGGAAATATCTCCCGAGAGTTTGATGAAACGTGCGCCCTGGTGATCAAGAGACCTGGAAATTCCCTCTTTATTCTCGGCCTCTCTGTGTGTCATAATATGAGACATCTGCTATTTTTAAAAATACCATATTCAATTAGAGTTTGCTGTTAAAGCAGACCTCCAGTCAAAAAGACTTAAAGCAGACCAAAGCCCACTGTGGCTGGCCCTGGAATCTAAAAGTCTGCAGGGCTGGCCTCTGGCCTTTCCAGTGGGCGTTGCTAATTGGAATGCCCGGCTGTGTGACCCCCCCAGGGGCACCACAGAACTCGCCTGCTTATGATAGCCCCAGGGATGTAAACACCCGAGGGTCACATCCCTACATCTTCAGGCTGTGGTGCGCTCCCGCCACCAGCCTATCTGAATGATGGAGATGCAGCCGCTCTCACTCCCAATACACAGAGATGTTTGCCGAACCTTTGCTTTCATGAGACCATGCGCCATCCATAGGACCGGGGAAAGGAGAATTTTTTATGGGCATTCTGAGGGTTTCTTACAGCGGAGCATCCCAAATTGGGAGGGGGGCAGGGAATAAAACCTGGGATAGTCAAAAGCCTGGGTTTTGTTCTGCTTTAAGGGATATCTGTTATATTAAAGTGGACCAACACCCAGGGGGGATCAGCCCGGGAATCTATAAGATTCCGGGCCGATCAGATCCCTCCCCGCGGGGCATCCGAAACCGGGATGCTGTGTGAAACCCCCCAGGACGCCCAGAAACCTTACCTTATCCCCGTTCCAATGGCGCATGCGCGAGCCGCGCCCGCATCTCGCGCTTCTCTCTAGCAGGGCGCGCACCCGCGCCGGCCGTTTGTGAATGCCCAGCGCGGGCGCGCTCCCTGTTAGAAGGAAGCGCGAGATGCGGCCTCCAGCGCGCTCAGAGCCCCTGTGGTTGTCCGTCGCTTATCCGTACATACCACAGCGGCTCTGAGCGCTCTGATTGGACAAGCGCTCGCGTAGGAGCGGGGTGAGGTGAGTTTGTTAGGGCGATCTGGGGGGTTTCACGTAGCAGGGCACCCCGGATCGGAAGTGGTCCAAAACCCAGGATAGTGAAAATCATGGGTGTTGGTCCAAGCATTAACATGCAACCTGTCCCTCCCCCTGTGCTAATCTCAATTTGGGAGATAACATAAAAAAAACAACTCATGGTGAGATCAGGTGCCATCAACAATCATGTTAGTTTACTGGCACCCGGGGGAGAGTCAGCCAGGACTATCCTGTGTTTCGGTCCTTACCTCTGGGGCACTTCAATCGGGGCTACCCCGCTGTGTGAAACCCCCCAGATCGCCAAGTGCAACTCATCTCTTCCCGGTCCTACGGCGCATGTGCGACTGCTCGTCCAATCAGCACGCTCGGAGCCACTGGTGTCACGTCATCTAAGCCTTCATCTAAGGGCTGCGGCTCCGAGCACGCCAGAGGCTGCATCCCCTGCTTCCCTCTAACAGGGAGCGTGCCTGCGCCGGCCATTCACAAATGCTTGGTGTGGGCACGCGCCCTGTTTGAGGGATACCGGGGATGAGGCCGTGGCTCGTGCATGCGCCGTTGTACGACCTGGGGGGGTTTCACACAGTGGGGCATCCCAATTTTGGATGCCCTGGGGGGAGGGAATCAATCGGCCCGGGAATCTTATAGATTCCCAAGCCGATCGGCTTGGGTTTTGGTCCACTTTAAAGAGTAAATCCACAAACTTTAAACAATGGTTTCTTCGGGCACAGGACGCCCTATTTATCTCTTACCCATGTCACACATCTCCTACCTGCAGATCAGGTCAGTAGGAGAAGCCGGATGCAAGGAGTCTCAGAATGGCACGCTCCTATTAAGAGCAATGGCAAGAAAGTTATACAGAGGCACCTATTGATCTCAGTTGGAATGTGCCACACTGAGGTCACGCCCATCCACCCCATACAGCTCTGCATGTGAGAGATGAGTTTGTAGAAGTTAAATAGGGTGTCCCGTGCCTGAGGCACCCCTGATCTAAGGTCTGATGGGAAAGGCCCCGAAAGTGGACTTTACCTTTAAAATCGGCCAAAACCCATGATTTTTATTATCCTGGGTGTTAGTCCTTGCCCCCAGGGGACCCGATCGGGGATTCCCCACTGTGTGAAGCCCCCCAGGTCGCCTGAATGGACTCACCTCTTCCCGGTCCTATGGCGCATGTGCAGCTGCTTGTCCAATCAGCGTGCTTGGATCCGCTCGAGTCCCTTCGTCCAGGAGCTTGTCTAATGCGTGCGGATCCGGGCGCGCTGGCGGTCGCTTCCCCCGCTACCCTTTAACAGGGAGCGTGCCTGCACTGGCCATTCGAAAATGCCTGGAACGGGCACGCGCACTGCTAAAGGGATAGCGGGGATACAACCACTGCTTGCACATGCGGCATTGGACCGGGAACGATGGTGAGTTTCGGGCAACCTGTGGGGTTTCACACAGCTGGGCACCCCCGATCGGGGTTCCCCAGGGGGAGCGAGTATACATGCCCTGGAGTCTCATAGACTGGTCCTCTTTAAAGCCCAACTCCAGCCCTCTCCAAATTTTGTTTGTTGCAGTAAGAATCATGAGTTATTAGGCAGGCATCTGCAGGAGGAACAATTGGGTCTTAAACTGGACCAATCACCAGGATTTTGACTACCCTGGGGATTGGTCCTTACCCTGGGGGTCATCCCGATGTAGGATGCCCCCCAGTGTGAAACCCCTCAGATCGCCCACTATCACCAACCTTTCTGACGTTCCCATTGCGTATACGTGAGTGCTGTCCAATCAGCGTTTTATGCAGCGCATACTAATGTACGGCATAAAGCCAGTGATGTAAACTTCACGTCTGACATAGGCGTGCTGGCGACTGCATTTCTGGCTCCCCTGTGGAGTGTGCCCTCCAGCGCGCCGGCCAGTCTGAATGCCTGGGTACTGGGAGCACGCATAGCTACAGGGAAGCGGCCCATTCAGAGCAGGCCGGCATGGTGGTCTCCTGCCCAACCCTTCCCCCCAGCTCTACCGACATTTGTGGGAATATCCGTGTTACTTGACACAGGTGTCTTGGCAGCGGGGAAGTAAATTCTCTCAACCCTTTGTGTGATCTTTGGTAGGGGAACCTATTGCACGTTGCACCAACCTATTCCTCTGAGTGTCCTCTAATGACATGAACATAATTCCATTTATTCTTTGTTTATTTCCTTCAATTCTTTTTCTTTCTTTCCATCTATTCTTTGTTTCTTTCATCTGTTCGTTCTGCCATTCCTTTTCGTTTTTATCTGTAACCCACACGCCACAACAGGGCCGGCTGATATGTGGGGCGAGCTGTCGCGAGTTCTTTAGGATCTTGAGGGATGGTTGGGATATGGGCTGGTGGAGTCACCACACAATGCAAATGTCTTTCCAAACTTTATTTGAAGCAAACACACTTCCACTTCAGCATCAGCAATAAGCAAAGTACTTCAAACTATTAGCAAACAGGCTCACAGGATCCCGGGGTCACTCTAGGGGCTGGGACTATGCTACTGGTACCTTGTGTATTGGTGCTCAGTCCACTCCTCTCCGCTCCTCCTAGGCCCACACGGATGTTTCTCTGTGGTATCTCTCTGTCTTGCTCTGCACACTACAACTCCTTCTTGTGTAGTAGCTCCTTCTCAAAAGGGTTAATAAGCTCCATTCTGTACTCGGCACACTACAGACTCCTCTGCATGGCTATATCCATGGTTCTCTCTCAGCAATCCATGTTCTCTCTGCTCAATACATCATCTCTCGACAACAGCTCTGCACAGTCTGACAAGACTCATACTAACAGGCTGATTCATCATTAGCGGCAGGTAGCGACAGATGAGCGTCTGTAGCAGGCATTTTCAGAGCGCCCGCTAGTAGTCGCAGTGCTCGGCCGTGAGTTGCTACTTTATAGCGACTCAGTCGCTGTTCAGTAATGGTGAATACATTGTGAGGAGTCGCTATTTGACCAGTACAGCGCTGTATGGGAGCGCATGTTAGCGACTGCTCATAGCGACCGACACCATATTCAGCAAAAAAACAGCTTCGTTTTTTCTTTCTCTCCATCTATTCTTTTTCCCCCATCTATTCTAAGTTTCTTTCATCTGTTCTGCCCTTCATTTTTTATCTATCTATCTATCTATCTATCTATCTATCTATCTATCTATCCTTTGTTTATTTCCTTCTATTCTTTTTCTTTCTTCCATCTATCCATAGTTATACAGTGAAGTGAAGTCAATGCTATAGTGACCCCTACAGGTGGGAGGAATAACACCACACTTCGCTATGTAGACATTTTACTTTGGAATTAGTGCTCCCTATAGAAAGCTGGCTGGCAGCGGCTGCTGAGTGGAAGTTCCCAGGAATAGGAACAGTTTATATGAACAGCTTTACAGTGGTAAATTTGAGCAACAGTATTTACTAACTCCAGGCTCTCCATTATTTAAAGCAGACTTGTGTTGCGTTTGCAGTGATTGATTCTCCTGTACGGGCAGGACGGCAGCTTAAGCACCAGCGATGAAGTGCATTCTCATAGAAGCCTATATGGCCACTGAATTTTCCACTCAAGTAGATATGTCCGGGTGGGCAGGAGAGGAAGGGGATGGTTGGATGGCAGAGGGCAGAATCATTGGCAGGGCATTACTTATATAACTCCTATATGGGGACCAGCTAATTTTTTTCTGAAAGTGGGGCCCCCTTTGAGGGTACAGGGTCACCCATGGTATGGTTGGGTTGCAGCATGTAACTGGTATATGTTGAAGATATGATACTTTGCAAGAGATAGATTTACTGCAAGTTACAGCTATGACAAGTTATGACAATAGATGGCGCTGTGACCAATGCTGAGTTGTAGGGTCTATGCATTTTTCTGCTGTGTTGTTTCCTGTGCTTCTAGTTGCTCTATGGTACTTCTTTTCCTGTGTGTTTAGCCACCATGTAAGGTAACATTAGGGTTGATTCAGAGCCCCTTTCTCTCTATTTTTTTGCATGGAAATTTCCTTTCTTGTCCATTTGTCCCCCTTGTCTGATTCAGCAGAGCCTTTTTTTCTGCGAGAATTTTTGTGTGAAAAGTCCTCCAAAACAAAAGTGAGAAAGGGGCTCTGAATCAACCCTATTCTCTTACTGCATTCATGTTCCAGTAAAACCAGTTCCTATTATACCACTAATGTCTGTCAGGATTATGACTCAGCTGCACCCAGCACTCACACTCTGCAAAAGTATAAAGGTCCTTTATTATATAACTGGGTCACATGGTGGTACAGGTTGTCATTTGAAACATGGATGATCTTTGGATGCTATCAGTGGCCCAAGGTATTGTATAAAGAGGCCTTTGAAAGTATGACTGTGCCTCAGGAAAGCCCTCGGATGGGATATGATATCCTTGAATGGTGTGGGCAGCAGGGTATTATGGGAAGAGGTGCAGAATGGATTAGTGGGCAGAGGCAAAAAGAGCAAATGTTCTGCCTCTCTGAATGTAAATAGCTGAAGAAAGAAGGCCCCTTAAAGTGGAACAACACCCTCCCATGATCGGCCCGGGAATCTATAAGATTCCCGGACCGATCAGTCCCCTGACTGCGGGGCACCCGCCGCCGCTGTATAAAACCCCCCAGAAACCCCTAAATCCCTACCTTATCCACGATCCAGCCGCACCCGCCACCGCCTCCCGCGCGTCCCTCTAGCAGGACGCGCACCCGCGCCGGCCGTTTGTGAATGGCCGGCGCGCGCCCTGTAAGTGTGACGCGCGGGAGGCGGTGGCGGGCGCACTCTCTTGTCCATCGCTGCCTCCCGCTTGTCCGTCGGCGGGGATTGGCAGCGGCGGTCACGTGGGAGTGAGGAGATGTGAGTTTTTCGGGGTTTCTATGGGGTTTCACACAGTGGGACCCGATCGGGGTGCCCGCCGAAGTGGACCAAAACCCAGAATAGTCAAAATCCTGGGTGTTGGTCCACTTTAAACCCCAGCCCTGGAGTCTAAAAAGCTCCAGGACTGGATGATTGCCTGTCTCCAAGGCATCCCAAATCGGAACACTCAAGAGATTTTCCAAACTCACAGGAGATATTTCTTAACTTACTGGAGATCTTTGTAACTCACATGAAAGCTTTCCAAATCACAGAAGATATTTTCTTAATTATTGGCCTCAATTCACTAAGAGTTGAAAAAAATTCTCATGGTAATTAAAATTCAGTTCATGAGAAAAAAGCCAGAGAATGTCACTGCTAGTGAATCACCAGATAGAAAGACAATGAAAGTCAATGGAACTTTTTGCTACAGGTAAAAAGGGGTAAAAGGTTCAATACTTTTCTCAGGAGTAAAAAAGTGCCATTGACTTTCATTGTCTTCCTATCTGGTGATTCACTAACAGTAACATTCTCAGGCTTTTTTTCTCATGAATTGAATTTTTTACTACCAGGAAATTGTATTTCAACTCTTTGAACTCACAGGAGAGTCCACTTTCGATTGGTGCTTAGCTAATCTGGCATTTTTTTAAATATCTTCTAATGTTAGCAAATATACATTTTATGTGTGCGGTTATGCAGTTTTCATCTGTTGCTATGGGTAATGTACATCAAGTGCGGACTACTTTGCCATTAGCAACAGATTGCAGATAGTTGCACAGAACACCTCTGCTGGCCATGTGTAAGTGTGAGTGAGCTCCCTCACCTCAGCAGAGGGCATAGCAGCAGTGGTATGTGTGTACAGGACTCACTGCTATCTTCTTGGTGTACGTTACCAATAGCAACAGATAACAGATAGTGAAAACTGCTTCCAAATAACACACATTTGCTAACACAGGAAAAAAATTAAAAGATACTAAGGCCTTTATTTATGAAGGAATAGCGACAGGTAGCGACTGGTGAGCGGCCGGTAATGACGGGCCCCGCCACGAGAACGCCGGCTCCCCACCACAATCACACATTTATCAAGCCAATCCTGCTTAGCGACTGAGATAGCGCCATATAGCCACTCATTCATCATTATTCCAGCCTCAGCCCACAGCGCCAGCGTCCGACCTTGAACAGCGACAGGTATGACCTCTCGCTACCTGGCGCTCTCCAATGCATTTCAATGGAACAATCTTTAAATATTAATAATTAATTGTTATTAATGTTTTATTTTTTTTTTAAATGTGAAAAATTCTGTGACCACTTCTGTCATTTTAGATAATTTTTTTAAGGGAAAAAAATGAAAAAAAAAATTGTACAGAATTGATATTACAGGTCTGATATTATTGTATTCATATTACTAAATTATTTAAAATACTTTTTTTTTTTTTGGTTTCCAAAAATATGGTGGTTTGGGGGTTAAAAAACTACTTTTAACACATCGCCGCCAGCGCTCTGGGGTTTAAACATGCATTTCACAGCGCGAGAATTTTTTGAGCGTGATTTTTTGATGAATATAGTGGAAGCCGGTCGCTCTGACCAGTCGCTATCATGCGCACCCATACATCGCGGAACCTGTCAAATAGCGACTCATAACCTTGTATTCAACATTACGCCACACCGACTGAGTCGCTGTCAACAACCGAACAACAGCCAAGCACAGCGACTACTAGCGGGCGCTGTGAAAATACCGCTACAGTCGCTCAACTTTCGCTACATGTCGCTATTAATAAATCAGCCTCCCCATCAGCTCAATACAAATAAATAAGTGAATAATACCGTGCTTATACTTTTCCAAAAAATGATTAAAGGTAACAATACTAAATAAATTTAGCTCCATATGCAAAGCTTCAATCTCACTAGTAAGTCCAAGCAGTAAATGTAAATAAGAAGCACAGAGCTATAGTGTATTAAATTCGATTCTTCAATATAACTTGTTCAATCAGTCATTGACTCATAGTAATGGTGGCTAGCTAAAGTCGCGGGAAGCGCCGAAGCGCGTTGGGAGCCGGCGGTGTACTCTCTCTCCCCCCTACATTAACGGGGGAAACTTGCTTATACAGAAGGTGGAATCGAGTAGTGTGAGTTGGCTGTGATTGTTGGATATGTTGCATGCTTTTAATATTTAATATGTCAGTGTTTCATTGGCACAAATAAAAATGGGAGCATTTTTTAGCCATGTTGCACTATTGGCTTGCTTTTTCTTTTGCATGCTATAATATGTGAAAGCCAAGGATTTTCCTTATATCAATGCTGGATTCAAGATTAGAACCTATGAAATGGTCGGAGATTGATGTTTTATTTGGCAGACCACATACCATTTTTTGGTGAGAGCATAAAATTGGTGGCGGGCACATACTGTGAATGGATGGATTTTCACATTGAGGCACCATTACTATGAGTCAATGACTGATTGAACAAGTTCTATTGAAGAATTGAATTTAATACACTATAGCTCTGTGCTTTTTATGTACATTTGAGCACATTAGGGTTGATTCAGAGCCCCTTTCTCACCTTTTTTTTGCGTGAATATTTCCATTCTCATTCATTGTTTCCCCTCGTCTGATTCAGCAAAGCCTTTTTTCTGCGAGAACTTTAGTGTGAAATGTTTTCATTTTTGCAGGATTTTTCGTTTGGTAGCAAGACCTCCATAAAAATTATGAGAAAGGGGCTCTGAATCAACCCTATTGTTTTGGCACAAAAAAAAAATACACTTTCAAAAATCCCATCAGAAGTGGATTTCCCCTAAATATTCCACTACAGTTTTTTTTTTTTTTCAAGGGCCTACATGTATTCTAACAAAGCCCGGTGTTCCCATTGGTTTAGAATTTCCCAGCTTCCCTCTTTCAGTAACTCCCAGGGCTTCTCATTACTAAATGCTCTTTGTGGCTCTGAATTTTTCTGACCTTTTCAATGAAGATGCTTTGAATATACAAATGGTGACACGCCGTGGTTTTCGCTCTCTTTCTTGCGCGTGGACGAAGCTTTAGGTTACATCTGTCAGTTGCGAAATGAAAGTGTGACCACATGGGGGGGGGGGGGGGTCCCTGACTCCTGGAAACTCTGGCCTGTTGCAGGGGCCCGCTGCAGCACCCTTTTTATTCATAATGGTGATGGGTGTGTGGGCTGAGTCTTCCTGTCAATGACTCATTTAAAAATGACCAAGTTAAGTTTGCAGTCAGCATTCAGCTGAAATATCGGCGGGTTAGCGGTTAACCATTTTGCTGCCGGCAGAGAAAAAAAAATAACAAGCGTATGCGATCGAGGAATTGGCTATAAAGGCATTGGACCGATATCACCTATTCCTGCCAAACCGGGCCCTCACATCCCGAGATGTATTTATGTTGCTCAGCAGGCTCTGTTTTGTTGGAACATAACAGCATTCTGTATTACTGACTCATAGGAGTCTTAAATAAAGTCAGCTGCTGATCTTTCAAGAGACTACCCCCCCCCCCCCAGAAAAAAAAATTAACTGTGTCATTGCCTGAGTCCAACAGTATCAATTGCAGTAGCCAATCGAACAGAGAGGTTATTGAGAGCCCAACACCAGGCATGTTTTTTTTTTTAAAGTTTATAAGACTCTAGGGACAGTCGATTTCCTTCTTGAGGGGCATCCTGGTTTTAAAACGGACCAACAGCCTCGCACAGTTGGAAAAGAAAGGTAGCGGACATTTTGGAGCTTCCTCTCCCAACTGACATATCTGACAAGGCACAGTAACAGGAAGCCCAGCAGCACTTCCTGTTTGCAGGTGGCCTGCAAGTCCACGAACCGCCATCTTTTTTAAAATTTACCAAAATGGTACATTATTTTTTATGTGCAGCAATCTAAATTGCCCTGGGGTGGGATGCATATGAGGCCTGTTTGTTGTGTTGGTCTGATCCGCTTTAAGTATCCCGGGTATTGGTCCATGTCCTCGGGACATTCTGATTTGCGACGGCCCACTTTGTAAAACCTCCTGGGGGCGACTATGGGCCACCGCACACCTGGAGGGGGGCAGCCATCGGCTAGCCATGCATTGAGCTCTCATAGTCGCTCATTAAAATGCATGAGTAACAAAGCTGATTGGAGGAGAGCCTGCACAAGTAATGTCAGATCGCTAGTAAGGTAAGAATACTGATTTGCCATGGGGTTCTCCCAATTTGGGGCACCCCAGGGACACGTACCAAAACCAAGGATAGTAAAAATCCTGGGTTTTGGTCCTGATTAAATCCTTTAAAGTGGACCAAAACCCACTGAACTTGTGAAATACATTTGGCCGAAGCCCATACCAATACGCCCTTCTTAGGGTGTAGAACTAGAAAAAGGATATTTTCACCCTTTGAACCATCCTGGAACACTGTTTTGTGCTGTCCCTCTCTGTAAGCTGGCGGGTGATCAGTCATTGCATAGGTGTGGCAATGACATTATTGCCACACACAACAGTGGAAATGAAAATGTTGTGCATGGAGGAAAAGTTAGCACACAATGGCCACTACTTGCACATTTAGTGTCCCTGTGGACCAGAACCCACCTTGGCACAGAGCCTCAACTGAGGTTTTAGGTTAATACCAGCAAATAAGTTGGAGAAAATCTTGCCTAATTAGTAAATAGTTTCTGCCCTTATGTTGCTGTGACCAAACAGTAGCTTCATTTGTAGGTAAAGCCAAGTGGATATGGAATGTCACTTACGCAGAAGCTCCATATTTTGTTCTGGTCAGCATGATCAGAGATCTTCAAAATTAGGTTGCCAATTGAATTTGGATCTAAGCTTTCCCTCTTTATCTAAATCTAAAATTCAAGTTTTGAGTGAACTTGGGCTTCAAGTCCAAATGACTTTTCAAAACACCCTGTAAAAACCAGAACAAACCGCTGGATGCTGTGAGTAGATGGCGCCATGCCAGTGCACAAAGGATGGAGAAGTCGCCAGAACATAATATCTTGAAGCAAAATCATTTCCTTTTCTTCACCACACAGTGACTTATGTGGTTGAATAAAAGGAAAAGATCTTTCTTCAAGATCTTCATGTGCTGGCTGTTTCCTGTTTGATGAGCAGAGACCGGAGATGCATTCACAACAAAATCTTTGGGTGGCATAGGGATATCGCATCATATAAGGTTCCTGGGCCTGGCACCCCTCTGCTCCCTGCCCCTCTTTGGTCACCAAAGGAATTAAAGTGGACCAACACCCAGGATTTTGACTATCCTGGGTTTTGGTCCACTTTGGTGGGGCACCCCCAGAAAGCCCACCTCTCCCCGCTCGCACGTGACCGCTGCAGCCAATCCCTGCTGGCGGACAAGCGAGAGGCAGCGCTGGAGTGTGCCCTGCTAGAGGGACGCGTGGGAGGCGGCGGCGGCGGACGCGCATGCGCCGCTGGAACGTGGAAAAGGTAGGATTGTGGGGTTCCTGGGGGGTTTCACCCCGCGGGACATCCCGAATTTGGATGCCCCGCGGGGAGGGATCTGATCGGCCCGGGAATCTTATAGATTCCCGGGCCGATCCCCCCTGGGTGTTGGTCCACTTTAAGCGTGGCAAACGTTCCAGGGTTCCCTATGTCTATAGAGATGACTGGTCAGCCAAATTCTTCAGTTCTGATGCAGGAGATAATGTGTTAGAAATAAATAATTATTTGATTTGTTCACCTATTTGAGTTGATTCTCAAATACTTGAATATCTTTCAACTTTAAAACTTCAATCTCTCTCCAAATATATGGCGAAAACGCCAGTGTAACAGCCATTAAAGAGGATTAAAACCTTTAAGGCTTTGATTCTCTAGGGCTAACCAAAATGGGCTTTGGTCTAATTTAAAACGAAAGCTCTCCCTGTGGAGAGGAGCGAGCAGCCCTCGATCACGGTGAGGGACCTGGGAAAGGTGAGGGTATGCATATGCTCTGGGTGGGGGTTACACAGTGGTACATTGGGAGGCTGGGAGTAAAGGGTTGTCCCCAATGCTACAGGTGAGTTGTGCTACATGCAATGGGCACAGGTACATGGTGATGGGTTTGGGGGGGGGGGTCTTGCAGTAGGTCCAGGTACATTGCGGGGGGCGGGGCTTGAGAGGCTGGGAATAAAGGGGTTCCCCCAAGGCTACAGGTGAGTTGGGCTGCATTTAAATTTAAAGGAACAGTCTAGGCAACTGCAATAAAAAGGAAGGAAGCATCTGGCCTGGAATAAATGGCAGCCTCCCAGGCTCCAGGTGAGTTGGGCTGCATGCAGTGGGGCCAGGTAAAGGTACATTGCGGGGGGCTTGCGAGGCTGGGAGTAAAGGGGCATTCCCATGGCTACAGGTGAGTTGGGCTGCATGCAGTGGGGCCAGGTAAAGGTACATTGCGGGGGGCTTGGGAGGCTGGGAGTAAAGCAGCGTTCCCATGGCTACAGGTGAGTTGGGCTCCATGCTGTGGGGTCAGGTTCAGGTAAATTGCAGGGGGGGGTCTGGGAGTAAAGAGGTGTACCCAAGTCTACAGGTAAGATGCGCTGCATGCAGTGGGGGCAGCTACATTGCAGGGTGGGGGGCTGGGAGTAAAGCGATGCCACCCAGGCTCCAGGTGGGGTGGGCTGCATGCAGTAGGACCAGGTACATTGCGTGGGAGCGGTTGAGTCCCAGGTTCCAGGTGAGTTGGGTTGCATGCTGGGGACTACACCAAGCCTAGGTGGCATATTAGAGACTGGACATCAACTTTAAAGTAAAAAAAAATACAGGTGTTGCATGCTGTAGCATCAGCGCCCTGCTGTTTTCATTGAATGCTTATGCTAGCACATGGGAGTGCGTCGTGATCCCCCCAATGCGCAGGTGCTTCATCATAGATGCATTAAACCAGGGCCGGCTCCAGGTTTATGTGGGCCCTTGGACGGCATGGTCTCAATGGGCCACTTTTGTGGTGAGGAGTCGCGTCACATTATCGAGGGTTGTCCCAAATCTGGATGCCCCCTAAGGATCATGCTATTCAGACCAAAACTCTAGTTTTGGTCTACTTTGAAGCGCACCAAACCCCTTTAAACCTGACTTCAGAGTGGGGGCGCCCAGCAGCTGACGGGTGCTGATGCCGGCCCTGCATTAAGCTACAACACATCTGTACATTGAAAAAAATGTAACTCTAACCCCCTCACCCCCAAATGATAACCTAACAGTCTAGCCGAGTTGTGCAGCGGCGATTGGCCGTGTGCGAGCGCTCTTCCTTGCTGTTGCGGGGTCGTATTTTGTATGCAAGGAAACAGCAGACAGAATAGCCCGGGGAGAGAGAAAGGGATAATGAGATAGTTTCCTAAGTTATTTTTGCCCGATTTGGCAGCTGCTGCGAGTTCATTCAGCTTTTTGTTCCCCAGTGAGTGTTTTGCGTGTGTGGTTACAATGGGGTGATGCAGATACACTGCAGCCCGATGCTGGAGTTCCGTTTTGTCCCATTCATGAGTGTGGAGAAGGGCGCAGCGCTTGTGAGGGAGCCAACAGGCAGAGGAAGTAAAGGGCCCCATCTAATGAGCGTCACTATGCATACTTTTGTTTCCGCCCTCATGATCTACTAGCGCGCCACAATCCTCGGGTTTGATGCTCGTCCCTATGACAAGCGCAGCAGATGCCTTCTCTCTTCACGGACAAAGAGCATTTATTGCCGGCCACAGAGATCTGTATCAGGAGAAATCGAGTTTATTTTTAGCGTAATTAGTTTTTTGGCAAAGGCTAAAATACAGGGCCCCAGATGGCCCAGTTCAAGAAAGCGGAGTGTTTAATTCATCGGCTTAAGAAGAAAAAAATGTATTCAGTATTACCGGCCCTAAATGTCTGCCCCCATCTCCTTACATGTATTCCCATAAACAGGGCTTTGTGGGGCTGGAATCCACTGATTATATATATCTCAATATCTCAATAGTATAATAATATATTAACAGCCACATTACCTCACCTGGTTTTCCCGGGGGGTCACATGATTTTTTTTCTAGAAGAACACAGCTGTTTTGAGAGGTCAAACTTAGTGCCGAGAATGTAAACTTTCAAGTATCCCCTATCTTTTTTGCAATAATAAACTGAATGGAAAATGATATATAATATAATATATATATATATATATATATATATATATATATATATATATATATATACAGCCATGTTACCTCACCTGGTTTTCCCGTAGGTCAAGTTGTTTTTTTTTAGCCCCTGGCAAAGACTGGAGCAAAACACAGACATCGCTCTGTTTTGTATTAACTGGGCTGATAATGAATAATTCATAAGTGAATATGTAAATAGTAATGAGTTGTCTCTTTTTAGCTCAGCCAGCAGGTGGCAGCAGAAGCAGCCACCTGGAATCACTGGCTGGCAGCATTGTTCTTTTTTTTATTAGGTACTAATTGCAGTATTATTTAATGGGACAGTCTAGGCAACTGCAATAAAAAGGCAGGAAGCAGCTCACCTGGTGTGCTCTTCATGTGCCCCTTCTCCATTTCTTGCAGCACTTTGTAGAAACTGTAGCAGGGCCCCAAAGTTTGCCCGTCTTTTAATTCCATTCCTCCGGGACCACACCAAAAAGTGGTCTAACAACCAATCAGTTCCTTGCAGCTTGTGAGCACGGCAAGCCACTGTGTTCCTGCAGCTGTTTTTGACCACAGCAGAGTATGCTCATGACTCCTAAAGCTGCGCCATGATATATCCTTCTCAGCTCAACCACACCCAGAAATGGAAGCAAAGCCAGCAGTTTAGATTAAATAAGGATTTTATGTATAATTGAGATTTTGAGATGGCTTGAGATTCTAAATAGTTCCCACGGGGGATAAGCGAGGAAAAGCTAAAGTGGAACAAAACCTTTTCACTTTCTTGGGTTTTGTTTCTTGCCATCCCCCACACTGGGATGCCCCAGTGTGTGAAACCCCCGCTATCACCGCATTCATACTCACCTCTTCCATCTCCAACGGCTGGGGGAAAGCCAGCGGCCGGCCCTGAGATCTTTTAGATTTCAGGCCGGCCATTGGTGGGTTTTGTTCCACTTAACTGTGCACCTGGACAGGATATTTTTAAGACACTGTGGGGCTGGAATTCACTATATATATATAAGAGCCACGTTACCTCACCTGGTTTTCCCAGGGGTCACGTGATTTTTTTTAGCCCCTGGCAAAGACTGGAGCAACACACAGACATTGCTCTGTTTTGAGAGGTCGAACTCAGTGCTGAGAATATAAACTTTCAAGTATCCCCTATTTTTTTTTTTTTTTTGAATAGTTATTACCTAAACTGGGCTAATACAAAATAATTCATGAGTGAATATGCAAATAGTAATGAGTTGTCTCTTTTTAGCTCCGGCAGCAGGTGGCAGCAGAAGCAGTAATCACTGGCTGGCCGTATAGTTCTATTTTTTTATTAGGCACCAGATGCAGTATTATTTAAAGGGACAGTCAAGGCAACTGCAATAAAAAGGCAGGGAGCAGCTCACTTGGTGTTCCCTTCATGTGCCCGTTCTCCATTTCTTGCAGCACTTGGTAGAGAAACTGTAGAAGGACCCCAAAGTTTATCCTTCTTTCAACTCCATTCCTCCATGACCACACCAAGAAGTGGTCTAACAACCAATCTGTTCCTTGCAGCTCTCAGCACAGGTGAGCCCGGCAAGCCACAGTGTTCCTACAGCTGTCTCTGACCACAGCAGAGCATGCTCATGACTCTTAAAGCTGCACCATGACATATCCTTCCCAGCTCAACCATATCCAGAAATGACAGCAAAGCCAGCAGCTTAGATTAAATAATTAATAATAATTAAATATTAAGTATTTACGTATAATTGAGATTTTGAGATGGCTCGTTTTAAACAGCTCCCACGGGGGATAAGGGAGGAAATGTGGAACAAAACTGTGATTTTCACTTTCCCAAGTTTTGCTTCTTGCCCCCCGGGCATCCCGCATTCAGATGACCCACTGTGTGAAACCCCCGCTATCACCGCATTCAGACTCACCTCTTCCCGGCCCAATGGCTGGGGGAAAGCCAGCGGCCGGTCCTGAGATCTTTTCGATTCCAGGCCGGTCATTGGTGGGTTTTGTTCCACTTAAATGTGCCCATGGACAGGGAATTTTAAAGACACTGAGAGCTCCAAGGGACAGAGTGGCTGTTAGACCACTTTTAGGTGGTCTGGGAGGAATAACATTAAAGGTAAGGAAAACTTTGGAGCTACTAGGAAAAGGAGGAAAGGCACGAGGCAGGTGAGCTACTCGCTGCCTTATTCTTGTCATTGGGATTACAGTACCTTTAAAGTGGACCTATCACCACCTATCACCATTTTCACTATCCTAGTGATTGGTTCTTGTCCCTAGGGTCTCCCAATTTCGAATGACGCCCTGTGTGAACCCCCCAGATCACCAACATAACCCCCTGTCACGCTCACGGCCCACGACTGAGCATCGACATAGGGAGCCGTATCCTTGGTTTCCCTGCAGAGTGAATGACATACGCCCACAGAGCAAAACCCATGACTGCTGGTAGTCATGTGAGCAGAGGTGCCAATCCGCTCCCGATCCCATGTGCCTGGCACCTCTGCTGACCGTGCACCGCACCTCCTCCGCTCGCATGGAATTCACTTCTGGTCCACATCACCCGGGCGGTGTCTCCTCCAAACCTAAATGGCAATGCCTGCCAACCATGGCAGGAAGTGACGCCGCTGCAGAGGCCGGGAAATTGCTGAAAGCAGGCTGATGGCAGCCATAGGGGCTGCAATTACTTTCAGTGGGTGAAGTGATCTGCAAAATTACCAGGTGATGTCAGCGGATTGCCAGGTGACCAGGTGAGGGGGGTCAATTTCGGGAGAAACACAAAAAATTCAGGTGAGTTGGCATCTCTGTGTGTGGCAAACGTGCTGTACAGTGTGGGGGATGCAACCCCCCCCCCCCCAAAGAAACGCAGTGGGAGTTTAAACTGGGGGTCTGCTTTAAAGTGGACCCAAACTCAAGATTTTGACTATCCTGGGTTTCGGTCCTACGTGTGACTTTTCGTCCAATCAGCGTGCTAGCGGCTGCATCCTCCGCTACCCTCTCAGGGAGCATGTCTGCGCTGGCCACTCACAAATGCCTGACTCAGGCATGTGCCCTGCTAAAGGGATAGTAGGGATGCAGCCGCTGTTTGCCCATGGACCGTTGGACCGGGAACAAAGGTGAGTTTTCAGGCGACCCAATTGGGGTGCCCTGGGGGGAGGATCGATTGTATGGGTTATTTGGTAGTTGATCCTTAAAGTGGACCAAAACCCACAGCAATGCTCGGGAATCTATAAGATTCCAGGGCCGATCGATTCCCACTCCCCGAGGCATCCAAAATCGCCCGAAACAAACTCACCCCATCCTGGTCCAATGACACATGTGCGGGCTGCAGCTGCATCCCCGCTATCCCTCAAGCAGGGCGCATGACCGTGCCAGGCATTTGCGAATGGGCACGCTCCCTGTTAGTGGGTAGCGGGGGATGCAGCCGCAGGCTTAGACGACGTGACGTCAGCGGAGCCGAGCGCACTGATTGGACGAGAGGCCGTGCATGCACTGTAGGACCGGGAAAGGGGTGAGTTGGTTTTGGTGACCTGGGGGTTTCGAGCAGCTGGGTTTAGGTCCTTACCCCGATCGGGGGGGCCCGGGGGCAAGGACCTAAACCCAGGATAGTCAAAATCCTGGGTATTGGTCCACTTTAAAGCCAACAGGCATCCCTAGCTAGGAAGCCTGGGGGGATGATTGTATGGGACAGCCGGATCGTCCCATTCTTAGAAGAATTTTAGAAATCCCAGTGAATCGTATCCAGTAGAATCCTTTATGTTGCTGTTCCGCATCCTTGAATGTTGTTCCTCCATTTACCATTTTTGGGAAGATAAAAAATGATCTCAGCTCGGTGCAGCTGGGAGTTATTTTAGTTTGGGAAACATCCTTGTGATAAGAGCTTTATGCTAAAGAAAGTCGCCAGCATTTATTTTCATTGTTTTGTTTATCAGAGCCAGGAAACGCCGGCAATTTTTAGTAGCGGCTCATATTCCTGATGAAACCATCAGGGACCATTCACAACCGTGTCTTATTTGTGCAGTGAGGGATGCATGGGACCTCAGGGGTTAGTGATTTCAGGGACCTACAGCCAAGTAGTGCCAAAGGTTTAGGTCTAAATTAAAGACCAAAACACAGTACCTCTGACCCTAGAGTGTAAAAGACTCAAGGGCCGGGTGATTCCCTGTCAAGCTTCAAGCCTTTAGTCCCTCCACTGGGGACTGTGCATGATGCTGCAGTGCAAGGATGCTGGGAGAGGTAAAATCCTTGATCCAGGTGAGTATATTTGGGTTTTTTACAGTGCACGGCATGCCTGCATGCCCCTGGAGGGAGGGAGGAAAACTGGTGGGGGGCAAAACCTCAGGTCTCAGTTGGCTTTCCCCGACATGCCCAAGATCAGAACCACTGACCGGCAGGGCTTTCCAGCTTACTTTTCATTGTCCGTAGGGTCCAGCATCTCCATGAGCTCCACACCCCCCAAAGGAAGCCTGGCACTATGTGGATCTTCTAGAGATGCAAGGTCCTAAATACAGCGATAGATGCTGCAGATGAGCTGCAAGTAAGCCAAGGAGCCTTGTGCCAGATGGTCACTCTAAACTGTAGGGAAAGTCCATGGAAGCTCCAATGGGGTTCACTGGGTCACCATTTTTTTGTCCTATTAGGAAGCTACTCGGGATGCCCCATGGGAGGTGGAATACGTTTTGACCTTTTTGCTTTAAAGTCCCCAGGTGGGAACCACCGTTACCAGCGAAGGGTCTAACACTCCACCCGCTGCTTTAATGCCATCTGCTGCAGTTTGGAAGGCCCATCACTTTTTACGACATCTTTGTGACATCTCAAGCACCCCAAAACAGTCCGGGCATGCGATGCCTAAGTACATCTTCAAATATTTACACAGCCATTGCTTCCTACTTGTGGACACGTTTTTCAAGCCAGTGGCCCTTGCCAACATAAGACTAGAAGTGGCGGCTTTATAGTAGGTACGTTTTTGGAGCAATGTACCAGAGGAGACAAGCCATTAGGGAGAGACGCAAGTAAGGCCCAAGGTAGTTTGCTAAAATGATAGCAGATTTTGAATCCATATGTTAAAGTGTTTAATATGGATCAAAACCCAGGACTTTCCTGCCTTTTGGTCCTTCCCCCAATCTGTGTGAAACCCCCCAAATCGCCAATGGAAATTTACCTTTTCCCACTCCTACGGCGCATGCGTGTGCACTCGTCCAATCGGCCCCACTGACATCACGTCGTCTAAGCTTAGTCTAAAGCCAGCGGCTCTGAGCGTGCTGGTGGCCGCATCCCCCACTTCCCTCTAACAGGGAGCGTGCCTGCGCCACGCATACTGCTAGAGGGATAGTGGGGATGTGGCCACAGCTTACGCGTGAATAGGCCGACCTGGGAGGTTTCACACAGCGGGGCATCCCGATTTTGGATGCCCCGGGGGTAGGGAATCGATCAACCCGGGAATCTTACAGATTCCCAGGCTGATTGGCGTGGGTTTTGGTCCACTTTAAGCCTAAAAAACGTCCGCCTGTGCGTATTGGTGGAAACAGGTCCCTTTTTATTTACTTTTTCGACGCCTAGGAGTAACATAAAGCAGTAACTGTCCCCCACCAAATAACCCAACCACGTCCCCCCACAAAAGAACTCGGCTTGATTGATGTCAGTGAATGAATTTGTTCAATCTGACCTTAATAAACCTAAAAAAAAAAGAAGTGAATTGTGTTAACACGGCACTTCAGAGCCTCCCGTGATATAGGGAAATAATGAAGCACTTAGCAGTAATTTGAGAATGTCAGGAGAAAGCAAATCACATTCCCGGCTTCACAGGCCCCGCCGCCGCATGCTCCCCTTGTGATCTTAGAACAGGATATTGAAGCCTCATAGCATTTCCCATGCACTTTGTTTAACCCCCCTGTCGCTCCCCAGGGAAGACCCAGATATACTCTTTGGCTTAGACAAGGCAGGTTAAACAGCCGGAACACCTGGGCTCCGCCCATTTTAAAGCTATAATCCAACTTTCTGATTATTTGGCTGTTGTGAGACATTTAAACTGGACCAACAGCCTGGCACAGTTGGAAAAAGAACCCTCCCAAACTCACTTGCCCCATCTGCATGCATGATACTGTAGCGTTGTCAGCACTTACATTTGCTCCTGCATCCACTAAAAGCTGAAACGACACCTGACTGATTTTAGTTGTCAGACAGCAGCATGGCTGAGATGCTTGGAGAGAAAGCTCCAAAACGGCCGAAGTGGCCTTTTGTCGTAAACCAGGCCAACACAACAAACAGTGCTCATATGCATCCATTCCCAGGACAATTTAGATTACTGCACATAAAAGTTAATTTACCTTTTTTCTAACTCCTGCTGTACTAAATTTTGGAAACAAAATGCCGGCTCATGCATTTGCAGGCCACCTGCAAACAGGAAGTGCTGCTGGGCTTCCTGTTACGTTATGTCGGTTGGGAGAGGAAGCTCCAAAATGGTCGATACCTTTCTTTTCCAACTGTGCCAGGATGTTGGTCTGGTTTAAACCTTTGGATTAAAACTAGAGAGTCCAGGGGACATTTTGGACAATAGTGGAGGTTTAGCTATGGGGTACATGTAGAAGGTAGTTGTAGACAGAACCTTCCTAAAAAGGCTGTGGTTGGAAGCTCCTTGTAATGGTATCTACAGGTCAGTTCAATTGGCAACACCTTATAAGGACTTTTGGTTGAGCTAGATGTTGGCTATGGTAGTTGAAAGCTTGGAAGCCGCTTCCTGTTTTCCCAAAAATAAGACCTACCATGAAAATTAGCCCTAGTTACAGTTGCAGGGGCAAACATGGTAATTGCCTGGGGCACAAGGTCCAGAAGGACCCCACTGCGGTCAGGGCCACAGGAAGGTCCATTTCTTGCCAGGGGTGCAAGGTATCACAATATGACAAAGGCTTAAAAGACTTGTAAGTATACAGGACGCCTCATGTCTGCAACGGTGCCCATCCACCCCCCATGGCAAACATTTTTATACGGCATGGTATCCACCAGGAACAGGGTGGGGGAGTTGGGCTGCCATATTAAAGTAGCTCTAATAAATATGGATTGAAAATGAAGAACAAATGTGAATTGTATATGGAAAAATAAGACATAAAAAACTAATATTTTCGGTTTGGTGGTGATGCTTGAAGCTAGAGCTTAAACTGGACCCTCAGCGTCATTTAATGAAAAGTCCAGACCCCTTAAAAACTATTCCCCAGCATCTATAATTAATATATTTTACGCAACTCTTGTCTAGGACTCTAGGAATCACATACTGAGGAGAGGAGAGGAGCAAAAGTACAGTGGGTCGGGCTTATAACAGAGCATAGCCGAAGTCAGGAGAAGGACAGCAATCCCAGAATGCAGAACAGCACAGTCAGAAGACACTTCCTCTTTGCAGGCAGCCTGAGACTCCATGGGCCACCACCTTGGATGTTTAAAAGCTCAGAAAATGTAATGGATGCAGGCAGGATGATTTTTAAAATGGACCAACATCCAGGGGGGATCGCCCGGGAAGCTATAAGATTCCCGGGTCGATCAGATCCCTCCCCGCAGGGGCATCCGAAATCACAGGGTGAAACCCCCCAAGAAGCCCACAATCCTACCTTTTCCACGTTCCAGCGGCGCATGCGCGTCCGCCGCTGCCGCCTCCCTGTAAGAGGGACGCGCGGGAGGCGGCGGCGGACGCGCTCTGCTTGTCCGGCGCTGCCTCTCGCTTGTCCGCCGGCGGGGATTGGCTGCAGCAGTCACGTGGTCACGAAGTGGACCAAAACCCAGGATAGTCAAAATCCTGGGTGTTGGTCCACTTTAATGTGGGCAATCTGTATGTACAGGGTGGGGGAAACATACAAGATAGACTGTTATTCAGGGTGAAGGTCCGGTTTAAACCTTATACGGGTTAAAACCTGAGGGTTGCAGGTGACAATTTGGAGAGGACATTAATGGACGTTTGGATAACTGGTACCTGTGGTGAATTCTGAGAAAGAGGTGGGACACTATCACCCCAAAGAATTCAAAATTAGACACCACTGAGTCAAACTGAGTTAAAATAATACATGTACTGTAACGTTACGTTATGTTATTAGTATTACAAAGGGTGTTCTTGGTTTGGGATGAACGATCCAAGGAAAACCACATAAAAGTCCATCATCTGACAAGGAAATAAGTCAGCGGGGAATGGCATTTACAACGTGAGCCACCGGCAGTGTTCAACTTGTGGGCACAGCTGATCGCCCCGGTGAACATGTGTGGTTGTAATAAAGCCTTGGCACACACGCGGGGAAGACTCAGTCCCCAACCATTTAACCAGAATTAAGCGGCATTGATGACAACCGTGTGCGTCTGGCAATTAAAAATTGGCAAAGGCATGCAGACATTTCATTCAGATTCAGCTCATGTTGATCATTTCCTGTCCTCGCAGCGGAAATTCCTGGTGGGACTGAGGAATCGGTTCTTTTTACCGCAGAAAGAATTTGTCATAAGCAGTTTTTATTTTTCTGTATCAGAAAGGAATAGCAATCTGTAGAGCAATGCTTTTCGTTTTAGATGTATAAAAATTACACCGGGGGTGGGGGACCTTGTGGCTCTGAAACCTCAAAATTAGGCATACTTAGATTTCCGTAACATGTCAGCGGTGAAGGCAGACAGCGCACGCCTCTACTGCAGCCCACAACTACTAATGATCAGAATGCACAGACAATAACTCATAGTCTCACTGGCAACCAATCATACACTGCGAAGGCAAATACGCAACATGATTTCCCGGAAGCAGCATGAATTGCATACCCAATGATCATAAACCAAGGTGGGCACAATCGCAACAGGAAGGACAGGATTTGGTGTGGTGGTTGAGGAGCTCCCCTTTAACCTTTATAACCTTAGTACCTTAATTGCTGCCCTTGTTAGCAAGTGGTGGAAGCCAACAAGTGGTGGTGGCCCTAGGACAGAAGCCCCCCGCCATTTAATCCTGTCCTGACAGCAGGAATCCCAAGGCGGGTTCAACACAGCATAAAACTCACTGACAACTAATAGTCATAAAAAAAAAGGGGCGCACATACATGGCATCCCACTGATACTCGATTATCTTAAAGTAAAAGGGGCGCATATGCAGCATAAAACTTCACAGGGGAGGGCGAGGCTATGGAGGCATAGCTATTCCTATTCCTTTCTTCATTCTCACTCCTTTTTCCTTTTCCTATCTTTCGATCTCTTATTCTCTACCTCCCCTCATCTTTAACAGGGTTATTGGGATTGTTTTTCCTCTTTAGAGTGAAAATTGTGTGTTATACATCTCTGACTGGGTGAGAATGAACCTAGAAACAATAATTAGTTCGGGACCGGGTCTAGGAGTACCGGAGAGGTTAGGCAGGAGCGTTGCCGGTTATGGGGGAATTGTTACCTTACTGACGGTGAGCAGACGGGGACGTGTCTCCTAGTGTGGTTGGTTCAGCGTAATGTTATTTCTGTTAATGTTCAGTGTAATCTTCTTTCAATAAAAACTATTGAATAAAAAAAACTTCACGGGGGGATCTGGATAGTAGGCCGAAACAGCTGTAGGCGCAAAAGGTGAATATCAGGAGAGGAATGGGACTACAAATCAGACAGGGATTTCAATAACAGCCAGCCAGCCCATGGCATCCCCATTGAACCCTAGTGTTCTTTCCAGTTAGTCAACAAGTGTCATAGCTGATGCTATAGCATTGCAGCGACAAATCACGGGCAGGGAAACATATTAAAGTAGAAGTCCAGTCACATAGTGATTCCCCATCCTCCCTGCCTCAGTGCCGGGGCGAGTTAAAGCATATAGCGCTATTGAAGCACTAAGGATGCAAAGAGCATGCTCTCATTTAAGTGAATGGGTGGACGGGAGATGCTACTCTGTGCAAATTGCCATGATGGCAGTGTCCAGGGTTCAGAAACAACAGGGGCGGATGCTGGTGAATTGGTGGGGAAAAGTCCATTCTGGGGGTGAGGGGCCTAGACGGGAGAGTTCCATTTAAACGGGGAACAAAACCTAGTGTGGCCAGCCCTGGAACCTAAAAGATGGCCGCTGGCCTTCCCCTAGGGCATCCCAAATCAAATAAAACCCCTCCAAACCCCTCCCTCGCTGATGTTAACAATGGGCGGCCACATCTCTGCATCTTTGGTATGTGAGCGCACTCCTGCCTCCAACCATGCAGATAGGCTGAGGGTGAAAGCACATGCACTTATGGGGATGCCTTGGCTTGCACTCCCGATTGCCACTAGCCGAAAATTAAACATGCACGCCAAACAGTTCCGTCTGGACGAGAGCCCAATCATGTGCCATAGGACTGGAAATAGGCGAGATTTACTGGTTCGATCTGGGGGGTTACACACAGTGGGGCATTCCAAGCAGGGAATGCAGGGGGGGGGGCAGGGAATAAAGCCTATTATAGTCAAAATTCCAGTAGTTTCTTTCATTTTAAAGTGAAAGTCCACTTTAGCAGCCATTGGGATCACCAGTGTGGTAAGTAAATTTGAAATACTAACCAATAAGGAGTCACCTTTTTTTTACTTTTCATATATTTTCCAGACAGAAAACCCTTTAAAATACATCCTCTGTGGATTATATGGGAAGTCATTGCCATAACCTGTGCTGTAATGAAATTCAATTGTGAGCTCCTGTAAAAACAAGGGTAGCGGTAAAGTAAATAGTCTTGGGTAAAGCACTGCAGAAAATATATCAGTTCTATAAAAATAAGGAGATAAAAAAATAAAAAAGAAAAACACATGGCGGAATGGTTTATCCATGTGGCCTGAAGTTGCCCTTTAAACATTCATTAGAGAGAAGAAAGCGTCAGGTTGCAGAGCTTTCCGTCCCCTTGGTTCCTAATCTTTGTTAAACTAGCAGTCTGGGGAGCAGCGCACACAGTGCCGTTCCCACGCTGCTTCACAAGATCCATTCTACTTGCAAATAATGCTAAAGAATCTCTGGAATTCCATTTATCTTTTACCATGAAAGTTGATGCAAAACATGTCAGACGCTTAACCCTTCCATTAATGGGGATCCTCCAGACGCAGGAGCCGGCATCTTAAGGGTTAAGCGGAGGAAACCGGAGCCGGAGGAAACGTTAAAATAATTGTTTCTTATTGTTCAGACATGAAAAAGAAGAAAGGCTTAGTGGAAAGAGAGACGATGGCCAGGTAGACGTGTGGTTCACAAGGCACGGGATGAAATCGCAATCAAGTTAGCGGGGGGGGGGGGGGGGCTTAAAAGTGTGGACACAAGGTTGTGTTCTACAGGAAGGATGAGAGGGTTCCGCAGGAAAGGTTTGCTTTTGTGGCGTCTCAATAAAATATTGGGTATTTTGTCAGGCGTACCAGCCGTAATCCCTTAGTCTGCGGATCAACGATAACTGGATGCTGCGTGGATTAAGTTCCATTGTTTGTATTTCCTTCCTAAACAATCTAATGTATGTTAAAGTCAGTGATTATTTATTTTACGCCTTAAACCGTGTAGGTGGATTCAAAGGCTGAAAACATCTAGGACGAGAATTCAATATACAGGTACAAACAGAGGCGGGTTGGCTATAGGGAACACACAGAAATGTCCCAGTGGGCCGCGATGCTTTGGGCTGGATGTAGCCTCCAGGGCTGTTTCTGGGGGAGGGTGAGTAGGGGCGACTTTATTCCAGCCATCCTGTTTTTACTTGGTAGCCACGGTGGGGGGGTTGGCTATAGGGAACACAGGGAAATTTCCCAGTGGGCTGCACTGCTTTGGGCTGGATGTAGCCTCCAGGGCTGTTTCTGGGGGAGGGTGAGTAGGGGCGACTTTATCCCAGCCATCCTGGTTTGCTTCTTCATTCACGTAATTCATTTACGTGAATGAAGAAGCGGCTAACATATGGGTATAGGTTCACTTTAATTCAATCAAAGATCTTTTCTAAATATATTTCTATATATGATTGTTTTCTTTTTTCTCAGATTTATTTTTTCTTTTTTCTACTCACAGGATTGCCTTAAAGCTTGTCAAGAACAGATCGAGTCTGTGCTGGTCAGCAACCTCAGGCAGAACCGACAGTCGTCCCAGCAAAGGAACACGTCTAAGTCGGTGGAGGAACTGGACCAGGCCAGCACTCCTACAGACGTGCGAGACATCAACCTGTGAGGACTCCCAACGGCGAGAGTCTTACTTTACCCCCCCTTCCTCCCCCGTTCTGTATTTTTAGAACAAACCCGTTTCTATCTGCTCACACTTAGAAAAAAATATTTAAAAAACGTTTAAATACAAAAAAAAACGTAAAAAAAAAACTGAAATATTAAGTGTTTGGTGCCTGTGATGTCCTTTTAGAAGGGATTCCCACAATATATTGGATAATTGTTGTTCTCTATTATATATTGTTTCAAATTTAGTGCTTATATAAGCAACGAAAAACCGTAGCTAGTAAATTGTAAGTCTGCATTTGTGGGATAAAACTTTTTAGATACTCCTTTTTACGTCGTAGTCGCTTACACCACTCACTAGATGTTGCAGATGGCGTAAGCGCTGTATTTGTGTTTTGTTTCTTTTTTTTATTATTTTTATCTTTCATTTGTTGATCGCAAAGCAAAAGGCTAATGGATTCTAGAGGGATGGATTCTAGAGAGCGTAAGTCAGAAATGTCCGTGGAAAGGCAGGGACGCTGGATCTGGGATCTGTCCTTTATAATTATCTGATGCGAGGTGCTTTCTGAATCTCCTTTTTAGTTTTTGTTTACTTTTGCTGTCTATGGTAGCTGCTACCGAAAAAAATATGCTTTATTTTTGCAAGCCTAAGGCAGGTGTTTTTTTTTATTTAGGTATTTAAACCCCTTACTATATTCGAATTCCACTTGACATTGATTTTCTTTACAATGGTGCCTTGGAGAATATGTAAGCACATCAAGCGACTCTTCAGCCACCTACGAAGGGCTGTAGGTGGATTAGGGTGCTAAAGCCAAAATTTACCTTTGGGAGTGTAAAAGGACGAAGACCTAAACTTAGTTGTTCCCATAGGAGTACATACCATAGAGGCAAGGGAGGCAGCTGCTACCGTGCCCTTGGCAGAAGGGGGCCCTGTGCATGCACCTGTGGACCGTCTGATAGGGTCCTTTTTATGTCTGGAGTGCCATACTAGCAGCAGGGGGGGAAACAATGCATCTTTGTTCCATCCTGTGAAACCTATGGCTCTCCATGCAGAAAGCACACCAACACTGCATACAGATGCGACATGCTTCAGAGTAATCAGCTTTCTGAGACTGAGAGATGATTCACACCTTGCAGAAAGCTGTAAGCTGTAGTGTTAACATTAAAAATGCAGGCTCGGATCTGCTATATCATGTAACTATATAATTGTTACAATTGAAACATCAGCCACATGTTTGGCTGTTACAATGTAACACTGTAGGGACTCTGTCATGCTTCTTACATTGAACAGCAGAAGTGCTAGTTTTAAAACTCCCAGTATGAGTTTCATTACTCTTGGTACTGCTGCCTCTGTACTGCGACAGCACCACAGAAAATAAAAATGGACCCCTCTGCTGCCAACTTGACCCCGCAGCAGTCTGCAGTATGAGTAAGTGCAGTATATCTGCTGTTTTTGTAGGGCCCACTTTGCTATTTTGCTATGGGGCCCTGTGAAACCTATGTGTGCCCCTGGTTGTTCCATACTTGTTTCATGATTCTCTGATAGGTTGGTATAGTATTCAGTGTGCACATGGGAAAGCATTCAAATGCTGCTTTGTTGCCATTAGGACCTCTAAAGGCTTAAAGGGACACTCCAGACAAAGGGTTAATTTTGCCCCGTGCTGGTTGACAGGTGGAGCATCTTTTATTCACCAGCACTTTGCATTCCCTTATAAACCCTATTGAACTATTGAGCAGAGCTGATGACTCATCCTAGAATGAGCAGCCCAGCGCAAGGGAGAGAGTTCACTTGGGCTTGATAAAAAATAAAGCAGGCCGAATGAAAGATGCAGCTCCTCACAGCCACAGAGAGCAGCCTAAATGAACCCTTTGCCTGGAATGTCCCTTTAATGTAAAACCAAAGCATGATTGCCTTACCTCCCAGACAGTTGATTTATGACAGTATGCAACTCCAGAAAGGTGTAGTTGATTATTTAATTTCTCCTGTTCTAAGCAATGCCTTCCAGCTTTCTCTGCTGTCTTTGCGAACCACAGACTGGCAGTGTTCCATACTGGTTGTGAAGTGGGGGGCTCTCTTTGCTTGTCTGTTACCTTTCAGTGGACTAAGAAGCAGCCAAGGCAAGCAGAGAAAGAAGCAGCGATCCTTCTGCACACACAGTAAATAGTGTTTCTTGCACAGTAATGCAGGAAGGGGAGTTCAAAATAGATGGTCGAGCTAGGAAAAGCTGGGGGTCTATTTCTAAAAAAGGGGCTAGAAATGAACAGCAGCCACATGCAGTAGGATGGATCAACTGCATGGGAGGTAAGGAAAGAAGACTTTGGCTGGAGAAGCCCCTTTAACTGTGCTTTTATCTTATTTTTACCCCCACAAATAAAGTGCACTTTTCTTTGGCGTATAATAGGAGTGTTTTAAGTGCTGTGCATTTTCAAACACCACATGTAGGAGTTTTTGGTGGTATGCCAAAGCACGTCGCATCACAGCATGCAGTTGGGAACAGGGCTGTTGAAAATAACGGCCCGCGGACCATTGTGCATTTTCCTATGAACTGTTGGGGCATCTCTTGAGGCGCCTGATGCGGCCAAGGACTGTTTGCGGGATGCTAGACTGGACTACTCACCCAATTCCAGTACCACTCAATGCAGAAGGGTATAGGTTCATATACTGAATGTGCTGCACCTAGCACATCAATACAACCGGAGGAGCACCACCAGTGGCAATGTTCTACAACCACTGGTTGGGAAAAACTGGTCTAGATCAGATACTCCTCCATCAATATAACCCTATGTGTTCCTTCCCTTTGAACACCCATGGTTCAAACATGGAACTGCTCTTGGTGGCAACGATGTCTCTCCAAAGTACAGTAGGTAGAGCTGTCAATTCTTTGGTGATGGAAAGTAATTCGGCCTAGTATGGACAGCAATAAAAAGGAGGAGGATGCTTCTCCTATGAAGGAGGTTGTAACCCATACACACACCATCCAAAACCAAAAATGAGCTTCAACAACTTCTTCTCCACTTGTAAACAAAAATTGAGGGAGGTAGTCCAGTCGGTGTCCTCAAAACAAACCTGATGAGAATAACCTTTTTTGAAATCCAGTCACTGTCCTTTTCACTCCCACTTTCCCTGTTGTATTCTATGGCCGGTCTGCAGTTACCATTATTGTAAACCATCCCATTCGAAAAAGCACTTTGAAAATTGTTCCTAAGGGATAAATGGGATGGTTTACAAAAGCTTTGCCGACCCCACCACATTTCATTAACTTCCACGCATCCCCGGGGAAACTAAGCATGCATTTCGGGGGGCGCTGGACTTTTTTAACGCCTGCCTTGGATGACATTCCTTTGTGAACATTCCGGATGTATCAAAAACGAAAGGATCGTTTTTGTTTTATTCCGTCTTGCCCTGACGTACATAGAACCCCCCTTTCGGGTCACTCCACCGTGGGTGTGCCGAGGGCCCTACAGGGTTTAATTTTGTTCTCTCTTCTTTTTGAATATTTGTAACAAAACTCGTCGGCAACAAAAACGGTAAACATCGAGATTTTTTGTTGCGCAAAAAAAGCGTACCGGTGTACTTGAAATAATTATTTTTTTTGTCCTTACTTGTCGTTGCTACAGCAATTCGGCATAATTTTATTTTAATTATATATTTTTGTTAATGCTGTTGCAACCTTTTCTTGCACAATGTTATGACACAGTTGACACGTTTGATAAGCTGTTGCTTATTTGAAAAATTGTTTGCAATTTTAAACAAAAGACAAAAATTGAGTGATAGACAATTGAGAATGGGGTTTGCCATGTGTTGGCTGCCAAAAGCCGATAAGATGAGAAAATATATATATTTTTTTGTTTCGTTTTTTTTTTTTCGATTTTTTTTTTCTTTTTTTTGCGCTGCTAAGGAGCTATGATTTGTTTCATTCTTATTCACATTAACAGTACCTAGCTGTATTGTTTCACTGAGTGTGCTGCTATTTTATAAACATTTTTATAATATATTATTTTACCGCTTAAAATTTTTCCAATCCTGAAGTAAGTAGATGGTTAAATGGACATATAAGGATTTTTGATTACTGGAAATGCCCTTGTATAGTTTTTTTTTTATTTTCATTACTTCTTCTAATGTTAATGACCTTTTTGTTCTGATTGCCCGCTATATAAAATGGTAGACTTACCTCAGGTTCACTGGATTCAAAATGGTTCCTGTACCCACAATACCTCACATATTTACAGTTTTCCTCTGGGAGCCTAGTGCCCTGGTGCAAAAGCAGCTGGGATCTGTCTATGCGCTTGGCATCTTGCTACTCATTCCCTTTTTTGGTTTGTAAGATTTGGCTGAGGGCTTAGAAAGCTTTGGGTTCAGCCTTGGTTATAGAGAATGAACATGCCACAATGGTGACGTTGACCCAGTGCTACAAAATTCCCTAGAAAATGTCCTTATTAAGTTGATATTAGGTATTTCTATGTATATTCACAACCTTTAATTTTAGAAAACATAGGACACTTTTTGTGGCCTTCGACAATTCTTTGAGGCATAACAACCAGTTTAGGACTCTTCTCTCTAAATGCTGGATGGTTATAAGGTGGTTACTAGAAACCAATAACTTTGTAGGGTCCTTAATGGCAGGGATTAAATGATATGATCAGGGCTAGCAATTGGTATTATTATTATTCTGTTTTTTTATATAGCGCCATCATCTTCCGTATCGCTTTACAAGATATAAACCAGCAATCAAGCAACCTAACCACCATTTAACTATCTGGACCAAAACACATGGTCACGGTGCTGGAATCTTAGAGATTCCAGGGCCGTCTGAACCCCCAGGGCATCTCAAGTCGAAATGCTAAACTGTGTGGAACCCCCCGAGTCTGAGAAAAACTTCTCCCCAATCCAACGTGTATGTGTGAGTTGCGGCCGCACAAACGCTATATGCCTTTAGCTGGGCGAGGCTCGGGCACAAACCCTGTTAGAGGGTAGCGGGGATGCGACTGCTCGGCTGCTTTCAGCTAGCCTCTGCGAAAGCCAGCACATGCACCATAGGACCGGGGAAAGGTGAATTTTACTGGGTGATCTGGGGAGTTTCACACATCGGGGTGTCCTGGGTGCAAAGACCAAAACCGGGGATAGCCAGAATCCTGGGTTATGGTTGACTTTTTGAATCTTCAGGCTGGTGAAGGGCTGCCAAAACCCATCAGATTTCCTTATCGGACATATATTGCCGTGATCTGGGTGGTTGTCAACTCGTAGCCAGGTGTGCATAGGCCCTAGGGAGAGCTGGTGAGCCTCAAAGCTTTGGGACCGTACTTGGCCAAATTCCTGCTTACTTGGTCTCCACCTCGAGATGAGACCCAGCATCACTGTTCACCCCTGTCCATTTCTATCCCTTGCAGTGTTATAGCCTCAGAATCATGGTGGAGGGGAACTCACTCCTGCAATATTATCTTCCCTTACAATACTAAATCTTGACAACCATCACATCAACAGTCACACATGCTCAATCCACCTCCTCAAGGACCACCAACTGACCAGGTGTTGCAGATCTCCACACAGATGCACTGGTGGAGTAAGTAGTGTTCAGACTATTGCAGCTATTGCAGCAATATGGAAATCCACAAAACCCGAACGTTTGGTGTTCCTTGAGGCAAGAGTTGGGCACCTATGCTCTAAGTAGTGGTCATATCCACCCCCTCCCATGATCCATCTCTGCTCACTTGTTGACTAGCTGGGAAGCACACTGGGGGTCGGGTGCAGTGGGCTGGCCCCAGCCCACCCCTGTTTATAGCTAACATGCAGGAAGAGCTTTATCAGTATTTGATTGCTTTTTATGTCCTAGATAATTGATATATTGAGTATATATTGCTAAATATAGCAATCATCCTAACATTTATCCCCATTAAGAATTTTAATTATTTTAGGCATAGAAAATTGTTATGGGGTATAAAAATCAAAGTTTAGGATCATTTGACAGCCATGTCTCACTTACAATAATTAATTGGCCAGCAGAGTCCTGCAGGACAATGACTACGCCAAACATTGTAGCATGTTCATAAGTAAAAAAAAAAAATATTCGTGCCTGTTTGATTATATCGAGGGGTTGCCCAATGTCATGACATGAAAGGAAAAGAATTTTTAATTCTGGAAAGCATCATTAAAGTGTACCATAATAATTGATACTATGGGGTGGGACAAAAACAGGATATTTTTGTAAAAAGTAATCACCATCTGTTCTATGATCCCTTTATAAATTAAGCATTTTGAAAATATGTCAATAGGTCACATAAAATCTAACCTGTTGCTAAAGCCTACCCTGAGGGTCAACTTTATCATACTCTCCATGATGGACCAAGGCCCCCTACAAGTGTACTGCACAAGTTTAGCAGATCCAGTCTCAGATGCCCCTCAGGTTAAATATTACTGAGAAGTCCAAAACACCACTTATGACCATTGGTGGCCAAATGGGTTATACAGGCAGAGAAGGAGATACACAAGATACAGCAGCTCAGGAGAACAGAAGGCCAAGTATTATTACCAGATTTCTAACGGCCCTATGAATCTTTAACTAAGGGACATTCCAAATTGTGATACTCTGAGGGTGATTGTTAAAAGCAGCCCATGGTATTTTTTTACTTTAAGTCCGTATTTAATATTATTGAATGGTAATGAATAATGTTTACAGAGGTGATTCTTTTTATGTCCTGTTTATTGAATTAGCCAAAAAGATGGACATACACCTAATGATGCTTTCTTCCCTACAAAAGGTGAATGGATTGAGAAGCAGTAAAAGCTTTCCAGATTTGTTCCATTTTTTTCTTTTTACCATTTTTTTTTAGTGCCCGGCCTTCAGACAAATTGGTCATTATCATTATCCTCTTTAGAAAAATAAAAAAAATCTTACCTTTCTTTTGTCTAGATGTAGGAGTTAAGGGAATGACGTACCATGTATTTAAAGTATGTGAAGATTCTCAGAATCTCACGCTATGATGGGTATATGGCATTTTCACAAAGCGCTTTGGTGAGCATAGTATCACATGATTTTTTTTTATAATCAAGAATGAAAGTGTATAAGCAAATATTAATTTACATTACTGCATTTCTGGATTAGAAGTTATTGTTTAGTTATGTACTCATTTAAAAGTATGTAGCTATAATACGGCTGCTAGACAACACAGTATCCAGTTTTGCAATGTGAACTCTAAAGCTGCCAACACACCTTACAACAACCTGATTGTAGAACTGTTATACAACAATAACAACAACTAAGTAGCTTAAAACCGATGGAAACCTATTCCTGGGTCCTCTGCTTTTCCCCTGGGACCCCCTCTGCTTGAGTCGCCAGGTGATGTCGCCGGCTCGCAGTGGCTGGGTTTTCAAACAAAATGCATTTTTCCACTGCCAAAGCCACGCCCTGCAGCACCATTGGGGGCAAGCTAATGGCTGGCCTGGAATCTTTTAGATTCCATGGGCCAGCCGCATGGGTTTTGACCAGCTTTAAAAACCTTCCTGCAAAATGTATTTGAATGAAAATAAGTCAGGAAGGCCCTCATGCAATGTCGTTTTTGTAAGGTCGTATGAATGTTGTACAGTGGGTGGCTAGTGTTGAGCTGGCATTACACATGTGAGTGATCCAGCAATATTAAAGCCCAGCTCCAGTTGGATAAAGGGGGAACCAAACATTTGGGGTGGGCAAGGAGTGCACTCAAGGTTATACCAGCCGTTTAGCAATGCAGGGTGCAAATAGTGCACTCATGGTAATACCAGATGTTTGGCAATGCCGGGGGCACCCATGGCTGTCACAGATTTTGGCAATGTAAGGGTCAAAGAATGCACCTATGGCTGTCCCTGATAATTTCCAAAGGAGGCAGCAAAGTGTTCACTCATAGCAGTCCTAAATGTTTGGCAATGTAGGGAGGAAAGCGTGAATCCATGCCTTTCCCAGATTTTTGGAAATGTACGGGGAAAAGAGTGCTCCCATGGCTATCACAGATTTTTAGCATTGTAGGGGTAAAATATGCACCTATGGCTATTCCAGATGTTTGGAAATGCAGGGAGCAAAGTGTGCACCCATGGCTGTCCAAAATTGTTTGGCAAAGCACAGAGCAAAGTGTGCACCGGTGGCTGTCCCAGATGTTTGGAATTGCAGGGAGGAAGGAGTGCACCCATGGCCATCCCAGATGATTGCCAATGAAGGGAGTAAATTGTTCACTCTTAGCAATCCTAAATGTCTGGCAATGCAGTGAGCAATGAGTGAACCCATGGCTGTCCCTGTTTTTTGGCAATGTAGGGGGCAAAGTGTACACCCATTACTATATCAGATGTTTGGCCATGCAGGTAGCAACGTGTACACCCATGGCTGTCCCTGATGTTTACCAATATAAGGAGGAAATGAGTTCTCTTGTGACAGCCCCAAATGTAAGAATGCTCAGTGACTACCATTTGCTTCCTGGTGCAGTCATCCCTTTTCTGTTAAAACTTTGGTCACCGCTTACAAGAAGTGAGACTGTATTACCCCCAATGGTCTCTAAGACAAAATAGAAAACAAATCGGATGTAGCTCTATTTCACACTATTTAAGCTTTAGCTGAAGATGGGTTTGGCTGGGTTTTAAAGAGTGGCAATAGTTATCCCTGTCCACAAACTTGTTGCTGCTTCACACGTACCAGTTTTTCCTCCCTGCAACTCATACAACTTGTAAAAGGTGACATTTGCATACTGGTACTCTTGTTTATTTTTTTCTCCATGAAAAAGGAGAGCAGCGGCACTAGCTCACATGAAGATTTTGTCTGTGTGCAATGAAAAGCTCTTGAAGAAATCTGTGGTCCATTATAGTATAATTTGCACAGCCCTATCTATATCTAGTTACAAGCAATGGGTGAACTGGGAGCACTGCTTCCCTGGACCAGGATTGGTTTGACCACAAAGAAATGGTGAAAGACTCCACCTCAGAGGAAATCGCTTTCTACGTTGGTTTACCCTCCTGGGCTTGTGTAATTAACCTTTTCAGACACCTATAAAAATGTAAATTGGGGCCACACCAGTAACTGTCATGGTGATACTGCCCCCCTGGGATGTAAAGGGTTTTAATTAAAGTTATGTGAAATATGTAAGCTTTCTGAATTGATGTCAGTTAATGTGAAAAAGATAATGTTGATAATTTAGATTGTTCTAAAAGGTCCTCCTTGTAGCAGTTTGGGCTCTCAGTGTTAGTCTGAGGTACTAGTTCCTTATGTATTGACTGAATTTTAGGTCTAAAGAAAGGCACACCAATAGCCTTCAATAAGTTCTCCATCATTCACAAGAAACAGAGGGTAATTAGGAACAGTTCATCCTTAAGACCCTTTAGAATAAAACAAAAAGTGGACATGTGCTTGTGATGGTTTAGTGTTCTGTGCAGGGAGCTGGGAACCTCTTGCTTTACAGGGGGTAAGGTTTGGAGAGACACAGTTGGCTGCAGGATATATTAAGAAGTTCATTAAAATGTGCCAGTCCACATTTAGTTTTTTCATTAGAAGTAAAAGAAAAGAAACCCAATATATTTCAACTCTCTGCTTAGTGAAACAAATGTGGCCAATGGGGTTTGTGTAACACTTCCACTGTGCAGTTGATTTTCAAGTATGTTGACTGCAAGAAAACCTTTACGCTGCTCTACCCTGACAATGCAATTCTGGGCTTAGAAGAAAACTGATATTGGCAAATGTGCTTGCCAAGAAGAGGGGATTCCACCTCATAGCCAGACGCAGATGACCCCTTCCTCTTTAAAGTTTCATGTACTGGTTCAAAACCCAATAACCTTAATTACTAGAATATTTAAAAAATAACTTGCAGTCCATTAATTTGTTTCTTCTATTTACGAAAGAAACCAAAGCTCCTTTTTAGGTTCAAAATTGCCTGCTACTCTGGCCAAAGGCAATTGTTTAAACTTTCCTAAGCCTTGGGTTTTAAATAAGTATTGTGTTAGGCTTAGATCAGACGTCTAGTGTATTGCTGCTTCATAAGGAAACAATCTACTTAAAGGAGGCTTTATGTGTAGAAGAGTAAAAAGTTTAGTATTAAGGGATGGATACTCGTATGTGTTTCGCGATGAATCAGAATTGTACCTGAGGTGACCTGTTCACAGCGATTCCAAAGCTTACTTTGTAGAAACATTATGCATCACCATAATTGGCAAACAAAAAAAGATTTTTAAAAATATAGAAAATCCTTGTATGACATCAGGCTAATTATTGATCACTTAATGGCAGCAAAATACCAAATTCCTTGCACTTTGGGTAATCTAAGCTGTCAGTGTATATTAAAAACTAATTTACAGGAGGAGAGGATGAGACATTTCTTAGCACATGGTGTTCTTGTTCTGCCTAACTCCAAAGTTTAAATAAATGTCCACTAGATATTTTATCTGTGCCTATTGTCTAAAACACATGAAAGATGTCTAATGTTAACCATAAGCTATACAAATATGATTTGTACAGTTGGAGGAACATTTGATTACCGCAGAAAGGACATGGTGGAGAGCTTTTGTTATATTTCAAGGCTTTCATAGGGCTGGTTTATCCCTCCGCCTATGTTGCTGAGCAATACATTGTTTTTTTTAAATCACAAGTAACCCATTAAACAATTGACCTGTGAATGGCTGTTTTAGCTATTCGGATTGGCTTCATTCACTTTCTAGTTCAAAGAATGGCCAGTGAAACCATTGTTTAGAATTTAAATGTTGCCCAAGTCAAGTCAAAACTTTCAAGTTAGTTTTTTCAAGTTAGTTTTGAACATGGAATCCATCAGAGCTCTGCAGGTATGACTCCTGTATAGGGTCCAGACAAAACGTTTCTGTGATGGAACCTAGTCAAGTGCAACTTGTAAATCACATTGCCTGTGACTGTTGACATGTGACCTTGCCTGGCACTCGCATCAGTCTCTTTTAGTATTGTAACCACATGGATTAAGGGTTGCAGTGACAATGGGGTGGAGCATCACGCCTAGAAGTAAGCTGAGGGTCCAGCATGGAGTGGGAAAATAGAAAATGGTGGAGAATGAAAAGAGTTATATTAAAACAAGATGAAGAGGCCCAGGGACACTGACATATATGTTGTATAAAAGGCCCAAAATTCTAATGACCCACTGGGAAATTTTAGCCTTGACTAAGCTGAATTCACAGCAGAGCCGTGAATTACTAGATAGAAGTAGGTGAAACAAATGTCATAGATTATAGTTGAGACTGCATCTAAACAGAGGCACCTTGACTTCTAGTGGTGCATACTTCTGTAAATGTGTGCAAACCGAGACCTAGGGTTGGTTGCGAGCTAACTGGGTTGAGTGCTGTGGCTCCTCTAAGATTTGGTCAAACAATTTTCAGCAGGGTAATACATTTCAAATAAGACTTGACCAAAATTGTTAACCATCAATATATAATTACTAAAAACTAAATGAAAGCTTCAACTTGACCTTCAATCTTAGCCTAATGTTTCCAAGAACACAGCCTATCAATTGACCAAGAGGCCAGTGGTTTAACTCCATTACCTCAATGATACCACCACTGCCTATGAAATCTGAAGATCAGGTTGGTTTAGCTAAATAAAAGCCTCTCACTTTCCACAACCAACACTTATACATTCAAAAAGGGCCAATAGGGGGTGGACATGCTACTACTAGAATAAGTGCAACTTAACCAATTCTGAAAATGATAATGCTGCTGGTCATTTATTTTTTATTATTATGTGTCGTGTATGAACTCCACCGTTGGCCAGTGTTCACTCTGCACAAATGTCTCCTATCGTTCCTCTTGAGTTCAATCAAGTGTCATGCCATAGCAAGTCAATGTTATTCTCTCACAATGAACTTTTAAGACATAGAAAAAATAAAGAAGTGGACAATGACATGGTTAGGCAATAATAGAAGATGTAGAAATACATGAAATAATATTAAACATGGACATTTAGCAAGTTTGTGAGATTCTGTGTGGTGGATAAGACTGATGGTTTGTAGTATTCATTACATATGGGAAAGTTCTACGTCTGTTCAGTGTTAAAGTTGTTGCTTTTTTTTTATTAACATGTTAAATGACTCGTTTTTGGAGAAAGAGATGGATTCTTGAAATGTGTTTGGAGGGAAGTATGTATGCTGTATGGGTAATAAATTCACCTTGACCTAAACTGACTCCCTTTTCTTTGTATTCAAACTCTGTTACTATAAAAGGGATCGCTACTTAAGCAAGTCAAAGAAATTATCTCAACAAGAGGCTTTTGGCAGCGTGTGAGCCATTCGATGGTTATCCCGAAAGGGAAGATAGAGAAATCCTTGCCTATTACATCACCTAACAGTTAAGGAATGTACTGGGAGCTTTTAAAAAAGGAGATGAATTTACTCTGATATAACAAAGTATTTGCTCTTTTTAGATTCCTTTAGATCTTTAAAGGGAGTGTCTGGACAAAAAAAAAAACTTTTCTCCCATGCAACAGCTTCCTTTAGGTCAGAGCTCCTCAACCTTGTTTCAAGTACCACTTCCTTTTTTCTAAGTATATCAAGTAACACCTGGGTGATATGTATAAGTTGCTAGCCGAGTACTACCTGATAGGATTGCCGAGTACCACCTGATAGGCCTGCCAAGTGCCACCTGATAGGCCTGCCAAGTAGCACCTGATAGGACTGCTGAGTACCACATGATAGGACTGACGAGTACAACCTTATAGTATTGTAGAGTAACACCTTCTAGTATTGCCGAGTACCACCTGATAGGATTGCCGAGTACAACCTGGTAAGATAGCCGAGTACCATCTGATAGGATTGCAGAGTGTCACCTGATAGGATTGCCGAGTACCACCTGATAGGACTGCCGAGTACAACTTGATAAGATAGCCAAGTACCACCTGATAGGACTGCTGAGTACAACCTAATAGGATTTCCGAGTACAACCTGATAGGATTGCTGGGTATCACCTGATAGGATTGCTGAGTACCACCTGATAGGACTGGCGAGTACCACCTGATAGGACTGGCGAGTACCACTTGATAAGATTGCCGAGTACCACCTGATAGGACTGGCGAGTACCACCTGATAGGACAGGCGAGTACAACTTGATAAGATAGCTGAGTACCACCTGATAGGATTGCCGGGTACAACCTGATAGCACTGTGAGTACATCTTGATAAGATGGGGAGAAAAGATTACCGTAAAGCAAATAACACAATGCAACAAAATATTGCTATTATGTAGAAGTTCTGATCTGCAGGCGCACTGTATTATTGTATGAGCAACAAAGATATCAGGATCAAGAGAACAAATACTCTTACCCTGTCTGGAAATATTTTCTTTTCTTATTATGCTCCCTATGTTTTTTATCTCGCTGTGACAGAATCAGATTGTACTGTGACAGCTGGGATTAATAGCATATAATAGTGCACAATTATGTTTATCAGTGGGTAAAATTATAAGAAACAAAACGTACCCACCAGGGGGCGTGTCCCGGCATGGCTTGGGAAGGACGTGTGAGGGTTCTCCTGCTCTCCCGTTCTATATTTACCCACTTACCTGGCGGTTAGCATTTGGAGGAAAAGATGACTAAGAAGCCAAAGCGCCAGAGAAGACTCAGGAACGGTGGAGGGATGCCGACAAGTCGTGGCAAAGTTGAAGAAAAGAGAGGTCGCGGAGGTGACCAGGATGGCGGGGGAGGAGGTATCCCGCTGGCGTGGCGAGAGTGGAGCGGAACCAGCCTCCTCCTCATCCTGCGAAGAGTCCAGCGGAGAGGGTGAGGAGTTGCCGCAGGGTCGAGTAGGAGAGGCGGCGGGACCACCGCTAGAAGCAGCTGCCGGCACTGACAGCGGTGAGACGCGAGAGACGAGGGCCGACGGGAGGCCCAAGATGGCGTTCGGCGCCCGCCTGATGGCCCGCTCCGGATCGCCGAGCGAGAGCAGAAGAGGAGGATCAGATGACTGCACCCGCCTGGTGAGTGCTGCGGGATCACCCGGGGCCTTAGGCGGTGAAGGCATCACAGCACAGGCGGAGGAGCCGCCTCGCAGCGCTGCTGGGGAAGAAGAAGTGAATCAGAGGTGTAGCAAGATGGCGGTTGCTACTCCCGCCGCACTGAATGGGACTCTCACTACCTGCAGTGCCTTAAAGGCGCAGAGTCTGTCTACCACTACCATATGCTGCCCTGGCAGGGGGTGTGAGGAGCAAGCCCTGGGGAGGGAGAGCCCAGCACCATGCCGCAGCCATGCTACTCGGTTGGCAGGCTTACATGTGTCTCCCGCGCTATCCGGCCCATATGCGCCTGGCACGGCACAAGATGTGCTGAACCCCTTGCCCCCAGGAAACAGAGGTGCTGTCCCCCCAGAAGACGTGCCACAGTGTAAGAAGACGGGGGTTGATCACCACGGCCTGCATGGGCAAGAACGGCCCACAAGATCCTGCCAAAGCTTCTCAGCAAACCTCGGCAGGTTTGCATTCACACCTAAAGAAGGGCAGCAGCTGACGTGTGCCCCCCGCTCCCCTCCATGTACCTTGGAGCGTGCCCCAGAGGCCCAACCTACTGCGAGGCAGACGAAGCAGAGACCGGTGAAGAAGGGTGACCTCGGGTCACAGGTGAATGTGGATGCGAGGTTGGGGTCACCTGTCTCCCCACTCCAGTCCTCCCCTGAAAGAATCTCGTTTACCCATGGCAGAAGCCCTTCACTGATGACGCCAGCGGTTTCACCTGGGGCCCCTGCTCCTGAAGCACCTGACGACTGGAAGAATGGATACCCGGGTGGAAATTCTGCCCGAGCAGAGGCTTCAAGAGCGACAGATTCATTTGGAGACTATCTCTCTTTTGAGGGGTATTCCTTCCAAGGGAGAGATTGAAAACCTCATAGCGAAATACGAAGCGAGACACAAGCACGAAACCCTTGCAGTGCGCCAAGAAGTAGCTGAAGTAGAAACCAGAGTACAGGCCTTGGAGGCGGAAGGGCCATCTTATGCCAGCCACTTGCAGGCCCTGGAGGCTAGGTGCGATTCCCAAGAAGCAATGATAACTGCCGGCCACCTGCACCTTGACGATCTTGAGAACCGCAATAGAAGAAACAACCTGAGGATTAGAGGGGTCCCGGAATCGCAAGGCACAGAAGACACAAAGGCTATGGTCACCTCCATATCCAATGAAGTGTTGGATAGGGAGCTCTCCACCCCCATTGAGCTCGACAGAGCGCATAGGGCTTTGGGCCCTAGGAGCACGGACCCCGCGTTCCCCCGAGACATCGTCTGCAGGATCCACCTTTTTTCACTAAAGGAGGAAATACTGAGGAGAGCATGGCACAAGGGCCCCCTCAGTTTTGAAGGAGCGCCGATCAAGATATTGCAGGACTTGTCCAAGCGGACTCTTCAGATGCGCAGAATGATGAGACCCCTCCTTGAAACCATCACCAGCAAGGGAGCGACGTACAGGTGGGGTTTTCCTTTTCACCTGATAGTGAAGCGCGCGGATGGGGTTTTCATTTTGAAAAATTACCGGGAGCTCGGAGATCTGTTTGCATTCCTGCAGTGTGACCCTGTCGACATCCCTGATTGGCTTGATCCTGGTGGGCCCCTGTTGCCTGTGGGTCCGTCCAGGAGAAGAAAACGGGGTTTGAGGAGCTTTCGGGACCTCAGGCGCCTCAGGGGTCCTGTTCGGGGATATCCGGTGGGCTCCAGAGCATCGCTCCGATTGGAGAGTTCAGCGGGCGTCTCATACAACGACAGCCGAAGAAGCGAACGGCCTGGTCCCCGCTCCCCCTCGGTTCACCCGGCTGAGCGGGGAGGGGGGTCAAGGCCCGACTGTCAATGATTGACTCATTCTTGGATGTCCCTTGAGTCGCTTTTTCGCCAACACTTAGCAATGCGTTATGCTTGTTCTCTGTTTTGCCCTGGCCCATTTGTAGGGCCCTGGTCTTTGCTACTGTTATAGTCGCTTAATTCATTTGTTGTTGGAAGCTGGTGCCCTGCTCGCGGGACCCTCGGATCTCGCGGACAGGGTCCTCCTGACTGCCTAGTGGTTGAGAGTGTAGTGTCAGCATGACTTGGGAGAGCTTGGGTTAAATTCCCTGTTGAGCCTCCTAGCTCCTGTCGGACGCAGCACCCCCAATAGGTTGGTCTACTGGGCACTTGTGGCCCACGTTGACTGCATTTACCCCGTCTGAGGGGAAACTTAGTGTTTGCACCTTCCTGTGCGTAGGCACTGCCTCCGCACTAGACTTATCCCCCTCCCCGGTTTAGTTTTTCTCCCCCTATCGTTCACACCCCCATATAGTTTAGCCGGATCTTCCCTGATCCGCTCACCCTTCCTCGTGCGGTGCGGATCCCTGGTTGCTTCTCGTGGATATACGAGCTGAGTGAGAGGTCCCGAGTGGTCCTTACTATGACGGAGATTCAGATAGTCTCCCTCAATACTAAGGGCCTCAACAATCCTGAAAAGAGATCTCTCATACTTAGAAACCTTAGAGGCCTAAGGGCACAAGTGGCCTTTCTGCAAGAAACTCATTTGGGGCAAATCACACTCTCTCGGCAACAGGTACTACACATATTGCTTCCTGTAGTTACACGTTTGCCAATGTGTACCTGCCGAACTCTAATCAAGTTGCCTTCCTGGAATCGGTTCTTAGCACCTTATACTCCTTCAAGGAGGGGGAGCTGGTCGTGGGCGGAGATTTCAACCTCACCCCTGACCCTCTCCTAGACACTTCGGGGGGAAGCCCACATGAATCCTATAGGAGACTTAAAAAACTAAAGAGAACACTTACTCTCTATAAATTGATCGACCACTGGAGAATACTTCATCCCAATGAGCAAAATTACCCCATGGGTCGTACTCAAGGATCAATTGGTTCTTGGTGCCCCATGCCTCTCTGTGCCGGATCTCGGACGCCACCATTGGTCACATTACGGTCTCGGACCATGCCCCTGTTACTTGCCCTACCCAAATCCCGAGGAGCTGGTCTTGGAGGCTAAATGCGTCCTTGCTTGAGGACCAAAACATATTAGAGGAAATACAGTCTGAAATCAAAAACCTTTTTCAGCTCAACTCCTCCCCTGATGTTGGTCCTGGGACTTTATGGGAAGCGCACAAATGTGTGATTAGAGGCATTTTCATTAAGATGGGGTCCAGAATCAAAAAAGAGAAAACCAAGCAAGTGCAGGATCTAATAGCAGAGGTTGGGAGAGTTGAGAGGAAACGCAGTGGAATATCTGCCTACTCTAAGCTCCCTAAGAGAGAAGCTTAAAACGTTATGTTGTGATAAAATCAAAGCTCAACTTAGCAATTGCCGTAGAATCTACTATGAATCGGGAGATAAGTGCGAAAGACTACTGGTGAGAGCCCTGAGGGAGGAGCGGGCTAAAACGTATATCCCCAAGATAGTCACCTCAGAGGGGCGGGTCACACATGAAATAGGGGAATAGGGGATGGGGGATGCTTTTCGAAGGTTTTATGAACAGCTATATAACCTCCCTAAGGAAAAAGACCAGGGGGTAAGAGGGCTCATAGAGCAATATATATTGGAATCTGGGCTCCCTAAGTTGTCCAGGGAAATCCTTGAGGACTTGGAAGAGCCCCTAGCTGCATAAGGCAGTATTCGGTCAGTGGGAGGTAAGGCCCCGGGCCCCGACGGTTTCAGCATCCCTTACTATAAGAAATTCTTCCCTCTCCTAGCTCCGAAACTCCTGGCAGCCATTAATTCGATTAAGGACGGGACTGCCCTCCCGCCAGATACTCTGAGAGCTCATATTTCGGTTATTCCGAAAGAGGGCAAGGACCCGGCTCAATGTGCAAGCTACAGACAGATATCCCTCCTGAATTCAGACCTGAAACTATTTGCAAAAATTCTGGCCTCAAGACTAGCTCATCACTTGCACCATAACATAGGTCTTGATCAGGTGAGGTTCATGCCGCACAGAGAGGCCAGGGACAACACCATTAAGGTGTTGAACCTAATACACCTGGGACAACGAAATGGGACCCCTACTCTTTTATTGGCGATGGACGCTGAAAAAGCTTTCGATCGGGTGAATTGGGATTTCATGTTAGCCACACTCAGGCATATTGGTTTGGGCCCAAATGCCTTGAGCTAGATAGGTAGTCTTTATGGTGCTCCATCAGCCGCGGTCCGTGCTAATGGGGTTCTCTCTTTTGGGATAACGAATGGGATGCGACAGGGTTGTCCGCTCTCTCCCCTCATTTTCATACTGACCCTGGAACCCTTCTTGTGTCGAATCCGCCGAAATCCGGATATCGCAGGCCTTACTACTAACTCAAAGCAATATAAAGTTGCAGCATATGCTGATGAACTAATTTTCAGCCTGTCATGCCCTGAAATATCTCTTCCCAATCTTATGTCCGAACTAAAACTCTATGGGGATGTGTCCGGATACAAGATTAATTACCAAAAATCGGAAGCTCTTAACATAAACATCCCATCTAAGAGATTTGACACAATCCGGGACCGGAACCGGTTTAAGTGGGCCACATATCTGGGGACTAAGATTGGTAACAACCTAGCCAGAATCTGTGACCTAAATTTTCCGCCACTGTTGAAGAAGTTCGAAGAGGAGGCAAAGAGGTGGGCTAAGGGTAGGTTATCTTGGTTCGGGCCCTGCAACGCTGCCAAAATGAACTTGTTCCCCCGGTTGCTGTACTTGCTGCAGGCTCTGCCAGTGAAAGTCCAGCAGAGCTTCCTACAGAGAGTTAGGGGGCTTTTCATCAGGTTTGTCTGGGGTGGGAAGAAGCCGAGGTTGAATAAAACATTGCTGACGCGGTCCAAGGAGAATGGAGGGTTAGGCTTTCCAGATCCGATCATTTACCATGCAGCAGTTTACCTTAGCAGAACTGTCGACTGGTGTCTGCACGGGGAACATAAACAGTGAATGGGGTTGGAGCAAGGATCTATTGAGGCTCCTATTGCAGGAGTAGCCTGGGTGAACACCCTCGACATCCCAATTGCCATGAAACACCCCACAGTTGGAGCCACTATTAGAGCTAACCGGCGGCACTTTACTCACCCAGAAATGTCTCCTGGCCCCTCCCCGATGCTTCAGATTCTGGGCAACCCTCGATTTCTTCCGGGCAATGAGGGCTCTACCTCGAAAGCATGGCTAAAGGCGGGAGTCTACAGGGCAGGTCATCTTTGGGCAGGGGTTGACTGGTCAGATCTGGGGGAGCTTGCTCAATCAAGGGGCCTTCCGGCGTGGTTGGATTGGCAGAATATCCAATTGGTTCACTTCCTCCGGTCTCTTAAAGACTTTAATGATGTTATGAGGAAAGTTACCCCTTTTGAGAACCTCTGTGCCAGTTCCGATGTGGTCAAACACACCCTATCTTACACTTACAAAATGCTCATTACTCCTCCAGAGGGTGTGAGGCCCGCTTTTTTGGGAAAGTGGGAGGAAGACCTGGGGATCTCCCTGACACCAGACCAGTGTAGAAAACGTTTAAGTATGCCACATAAAACATCTATATGTACACGCATTCAGGAGTGTAACTTTAAAATTCTTTCTCGCTGGTATAGGGTGCCGACCGTGATTAGTAAATGGTCGTCAGAGGCCTCTGACATATGTTGGCGTTGTAATGGGGCAAGAGGTGACATGTTACATATTTTCTGGTCCTGCCCGGCCCTTGGAAATTTTTGGGGCTCTGTCAGGGAGATCGCGGGCAGAGTGACGGAGGAGAGGGTGCCTGACGATTCGGCTTCCTGTCTCCTACACATGACTAAGACTCCCCTGAAAATATACAAAAAATCATTGCTGTGTCACCTACTTAATGCGGCAAAGACTTGCATCCCTCTTAAATGGAAGTCCCCCGAGCCGCCCACGGTGGCAATGTGGATCCTGAAGGTAAATGAGCTTATGCGGTATGAAAGTGTGGTACTCTCGCGGGAGAATAGGTTTGAGAATTTCACAATTACCTGGTACAGCTGGCTGAGATTCTCGGAATCTGCGGATTGCAGTGCTTTGCTGGGTGGCACCCAGGGACCCGCACTCTAATTCCCTCCTCCCCTCCCCCCCCTCTCCCAGTTAGTCCCCTCCCCCATGACAACACAAACATGGATTTTAGATTGGAGTTGATTTTATAATAATCTTTATTGCTTATTTACTCTGACAACCTCTACATTTCGACTGAACCAGTTTACGATCATTGTTCTTCTTTATTGAGAATGCATATCGGAAGTATGTTTTCTATTGAAAATTTATAAATAAAGAATATTTAAAAAAAAAACCCACCAGGCCCAGCAGATAATACCTTACCAGGGCCAATTTCTGTATATGCTTGCTGTTTGACAAGTTAATCTTCTTATCAAGTATTCCAGACTTTCTATTTTCCAAAGGACGTCTTTATTCAAATGAAACGGACAATAAAAACAATGTGTAGACTTCACCTGCGCAAAAAGAATTTCATGTGGCGTGTCCCTTTAAGAGCGTTCCTCTCTTGTATTAAGCAGAGGACTTTTGATAATGAGAAATCGAAACGCACGTCAAGACCTCCGCCTGGAACAGGAACTGTTCAGCTACTTTGCACTGTTTTACCTCAAATTTGGAAGTTTTTACTGGGATATATCCATTTGCTTACATTTTGGACTACTACTGGCAATATAGGTCTGGGAGTGCACGCCCAGCTCTATTGTAACTAATTTTAAACCACACAGCGACGCTCTGCTTAATACGAGAGAGGAACGCTCTTAAAGGGACACGCCGCATGAAATTCTTTTTGCTACACATTGTTTTTATTGTCCTTTTCATTTGAATAAAGAAGTCCTTTGGAAAAGAAAGTCTGGAATACTTGATAAGCAGATTAACTTGTAAAACAGCAAGCATATACAGAAATTGGCCCTGGTGAGGTATTATCCGCCTGGCCCGGTGGGTAAGTTTTGTTTCTTATTATTTTACCCACTGATAAACATTATTGTGCACTATTATATGCTATTAATCCCAGCTGTCACAGTACAATCTGATTCTGTCACAGCGAGATAAAAAACATAGGGAGCATAATAAGAAAAGAAAATATTTCCAGACAGGGTACGAGTATTTGTTCTCTTGATCCTGATATCTTTGTTGCTCATGCAATAATACAGCGCACCTGCAGATCAGAGCTTCTACATAATAGCAATATTTTGTTGCATTGTGTTATTTGCTTTAATCTTTTCTCCCCATTGGTTCACACACGGACTAGCCACCCGGTCAGCTACATTGACATTCCTATAGCGCTATCTACACACATTTCTTTTCTACATCTTGATAAGATAGCCTAGTACCACCTGATAGGATTGCCGAGTACCACCTGATAGGACTGCCGAGTACCACCTGATAGGACTGCCGAGTACCACCTGATAGGACTGCCGAGTACCACCTGATACGACAGCCAAGTACCACCTGATAGGATTGCCGAGTACCACCTGATACGACAGCCAAGTACCACCTGATAGGATTGCCGAGTACCACCTGATAGGATTGCCGAGTACCACCTGATAGGACTGCCGAGTACCACCTGATACAACAGCCAAGTACCACCTGATAGGATTGCCGAGTACCACCTGATAGGATTGCAGAGTACCACCTGATAGGACTGCCGAGTACAACTTGATAAGATAGCCGAGTACCACCTGATACGATAGCCAAGTACCACCTGATAGGATTGCCGAGTACCACCTGATAGGATTGCCGAGTACAACTTGATAAGATAGCTGAGTACCACCTGATAGGATTGCAGAGTACCACCTGATATGATAGCTGAGTACCACCTGATAGGATTGCCGAGTACCACCTGATAGGATTGCTGAGTACAACTTGATAAGATAGCCGAGTAACACCTGATAGGATTGCAGAGTACCACCTGATAGGACTGCCGAGTACAACTTGATAAGATAGCCGAGTACCACCTGATACGATAGCCAAGTACCACCTGATAGGATTGCCGAGTACCACCTGATAGGATTGCCGAGTACAACTTGATAAGATAGCTGAGTACCACCTGATAGGATTGCAGAGTACCACCTGATATGATAGCTGAGTACCACCTGATAGGATTGCCGAGTACCACCTGATAGGACTGCCGAGTACAACTTGATAAGATAGCCGAGTACCACCTGATAGGATTGCAGAGTACCACCTGATACAATAGCCAAGTACCACCTGATAGGATTGCCGAGTACCACCTGATAGGATTGCCGAGTACAACTTGATAAGATAGCCGAGTAACACCTGATAGGATTGCAGAGTACCACCTGATACGATAGCCAAGTACCACCTGATAGGATTGCCGAGTACCACCTGATAGGACTGCCGAGTACAACTTGATAAGATAGCCGAGTACCACCTGATAGGATTGCAGAGTACCACCTGATACAATAGCCAAGTACCACCTGATAGGATTGCCGAGTACCACCTGATAGGACTGCCAAGTACAGGATGATAGGGTAGCTGAGTACCACCTGATAGGATTGCGAGTACCACTTGATAGGACTGCTGAGCACCACCTGATAGGATTGCTGAGTACCACCTGATAGGACTGCGGAGTACAACCTGATAAGATAGCTGACTACCACCAGATACGATAGCCGAGTACCACCTGATAGGTTTGCCGAGTACCACCTGATAGGACTGCCGAGTACCACCTGATAGGACTGCCGAGTACCACCTGATAGGACTGCCGAGTACAACCTGATAAGATAACCGAGTACCACCTAGTAGTACTTATACCACCAGTCGTAAACTTCTTCTCTAGGACCATCACTTGTACCAATTTTCGAGAATCAGCCCTGCAGCGTGCATGTTCCCAGCATTTCTTCACAAGAACATATTTAGTTTCCAAGCAAATTGGTGAATGATACTCACCCTGCTGACATCACAGTGAATGGACCACTTTGAGTAACATGCCTGAATTTTGAATGGTACACTTTCACTCACTGAAGCCAGAGGAAGCTGCTGCTGTCCTTCCTAAGCAGGGGAACCCCTTGTGCGGGGAGTTTTTGGTTCACCCCCTCCTTTCCCTACACACTTCACCATCCCAATAGATAGACCAGTCTGATGACAAGTCATAGAAAAATGACTTATTTATTAAAGCCAAATAAAATAAAGCAAAGTAGAATTAAAGGGCAGAATCACTTGGCAACTGTGTAGCCCTCACACACCTGGTGTTTGATGAGGATGGCAGGGAGCAGGTTCTTCTGGGCCCAGGGTGCTCTAGGTGTGTCTGTGTGGGTGGGGTGCTGGGGCGCTATCACAGGGGAGGTTAGTTCTCACTGTGCTGCTCGGAAAGATGATGGACAGTCCAATGAATAAAGGCAGAGTTCCTCTTTTCCTTTAATGCATGGCACGTCCCGCTTCGGTATTCATAACTGATGGGTTATTCCGCCACAAGGTGGCGCAGCAGCACTGCAGAAAGCTGTGGCTTGTCCCGGCTCCCTATAAAAATGGGATTAACCAACAAGTTTCCAGTGTTGTCTCTGCAGTGACACTGCAAAGTTAGAAGATGGCTCTCTCTCTTGCGCAGGTGAGCGGGGCAACCAAGCCCTGCAAGTCTATTTCCATCCGTTTCTGGACCCTTTCTGCCTCCCAGCCTCGGCTGACAGATCGGGTGAGGGTAGAGGAGCACTAGGGAAAAGTGCTCCTGGAGCTCTGCTCCAAGCGGCAGACCCTGTACCACAAAGGGTAGCCGGCCATAGGCTTTATGGTGAGCCTGATTGGGATGCAGAGTTCTTGCCCTAGCTTCTGAGGGGGGGAGTTGTTGGGGACTGTGTCCCCTTATTTTCCTTTTGGGGTCCCTCCCCCCTCCCCCCCCTGGCCATGGCTGCTCGCCGCTGCCTCCTTGTCCCTCTCTTCTCCCCCTCCCCTCTCTGACTTGTTCGGGGGGGGGGGGGTTAGCGGCGAGAAGTAATATCTGTGGTGTTTTGACGTTTTTTGTGTGTTTTTTGGTGTTTTTAGCTGCTACGCTGCTTTGTACTGCGCTCCGCGGCTGTGGGCACTATAACCTGAGGTGATTTTACCTTGTCATGGCGCTAGCTGGGTCACATGAGCGCTGTTTTCGCGCTCTTCGGGTGGCGTTCCGATTGGTGACGCGTATCGCGTCGTCTCCCCACAGCCCGCCCCTCGGGGTACTTCTGCTGGCGCCATTTTGAGAGAGCTGCGCGTCTGGATTTCTCCCTTCCTGGCTGCTTCTGGCTGCTCCTCCGGTGTGTCACTTCTCCTGTGGCGGTGCCTGAGTGACGCTGTGATGTCTTTGGTCCGTGAGTCCCCCTTGGGATTTTTTTTTATTGGAGGGTGTATGTGCTGCGGGATGCTCATGTGTCTTTTTTCTTATGTCTTTCAGTCGGGATACCATTGGGTTGTGGCATATCCCGGCTCCATTCCTTCCCTCCTTTCATTCCCCCTTTCACTAATTTCTGGGGGCATCCCATGGGAGGGCATCCCGGGTGGCCTTTGTATAGCCTTTATTGCGCCTGTGTTAATCACCATATGGAGGCTGCTGGGGATAGCGTGCTTGGGGGCCCTTCGGGATAAGCCCGGCTGTGTTCAATGTGTGGGGTATCCCCTGTGAGTAACGGTGTCACGGTGTGCGTTCCGTGCACTGAGAGGGTCATTGCGCTACAAGCTGGTTTGCCTGCTTCGCTTTCCAGCTCAGCACATTCCTCTGCTTCACCTACCCCCCTGCTCCTGCGACTGCGCCCCAGTGAGGGGGACGTCAGCAGGGAGTCACACTCTGATTTGGCTCTGCGGGTGGCCAGCATTGAGAGGCAGCTTGCAAGGTCTATTCCCAGGAAGGCCTCTGGCAAGAAGCAGCACCTGACTTCCACTCCCTCATGCTCTACTGAGGAGTATGGGGAATTGGATGTCACTGCTGGACGTTATTCCCTGGAGGAAAGAGAATTGCCTCCGGATTCTGACTCCTCGGGAGACCAGCAGGAGAGTTGTGACAGTGACGCTGGGTCTGGGGATTCATGGTATCCTGAGGACACTGGTAATTTACTGTCTCATATTTTTGAAATCCTACACATTGCCCCTCCTGTGGAGGCTAAAAGGAAACAAGGTTGAGCTGTTTCGTCCTGTTAAACAGCGTCTGGAGTTTCCTGAGCAAGGTCATTTTAACTCTATGATACTTAAATCATGGGAACATCCTAACAAGCTACCTGCTGTGTCCAAAAATTTGGATAAGAGGTATCCCTTTTCTGCTGATCTTGTTAGGAGGTGGTCAGTTCCCCCTGAAGTGGATGCTCCCGTGCTGGGCTTGTCCAACACTTCGGTCATGCCTTCCCCTGACACTACCACTCTGAGGGATGGTGTGGACCGGCGCATGGATCAAGTGGCCTGCCATGCTTTTACCTGTGTGGGGGCTGAATTGCGCCCAACCTGTGCCGCGGCTATTACGACTATAGTCTCTGCTCAAGCACCTCATGGATGGCACTTCAGCTCGTGGAGAGGGAGCGGAGTTTAGGACTCTCTTGGTTTGCTCTGATTTTGTGGCCTTTATTCTTGCCGCTACGGATGATGCTGTGCGGCTGAGCAGTAGGGCCTCTGCGCTCTTAGTGGCTATGCGCCGCTCTGTCTGGTTGTGCCAATGGGCTGCTGCTGCTGCTGCTAAGAATGCTCTCACTGGTCTTCCCTTCACGGGGTTTGCGGCTTTTTGGAGAGCGTCTTGATGTTCTTGCTAAGGATGGCAAGCTGCCTCAGCGTAGGAGGCAGTCTCAGCCATTTTGTGGGTCATCTGCCCCCCTCCCTTCCTTTCGTGTTCCCAGAGGAGGCCGGGGCTCTCTCCTCCATAGTGGCTGCAGAGATGCTTGGGGCCGTGGTAGACCCCGTGGTCGTCCCGATCTCTCCTGGAACTCCAAAGCCAATCCCTCCCCTAAGCCCCCTCAGGCATGCCATCGGGGTGGGGGGACGGCTTCACGTCTCAGACCGGTGGATACAGGAGATAATGTCCTCTGGCTACAAGATAGAGTTTACAGCCTGTATGCTCAAGGGTTGCGTCTGGCGGTTCATTGCCTGTTAGAGTCAGGAGTCATTTGTCCAGTGCCCCCTCAAGAGTCAGGGGTACTATTCCAATCTTTTCACAGTACCCAAAAAGGACGGCTCTCTTAGGCCCATTCTGGATCTAAAGAGCCTCAACAAATTTGTCAGATTCAAGCATTTTCGCATGGAGACGCTACGCTCTGCTGTCAGTACCCTTCGCCAGGGCAACTTCATGACCACTGTGGACATCAAAGATGCTTATCTTAAGCCTATCTTCCTAGGTCATCAGAGATTTCTAAGGTTTGCGCTAGAGGATCAGCATTACCAATTTGTGGCTCTACCCTTCGGGATCACCTCGGCACCTCGGGTGTTCACCAAGGTACTGGCGGGAGTGATGGCTCTGCTCAGGAACATGGGCATCCGCATCATTCCTTACCTGGATGACATCCTGATTGTGGCCCAATCCTTTCCTCAGGCCGAGCAGGACACTCAGATGGTGATATCCACTCTACAGTCCTTCAGCTGAGTGATCAACTATCCCAAGTCTTTTCTGTCCCCGTTCTTGGTGAGGTCCTTTCTGGGCTTGACTCTGGATAACTCTCAGGTCAGGGTATTCCTTCCTCAGCAGAAGGCGGAGGGCCTTCAGATGCAGGCTCGGGCTCTGCTATCGTGTCCTCATCCCTCCATCCGGCAGGGGATACAGTTAGTGGGCCCGATGGTGTCCTGCTTCGAGGCAGTCCCCTTTGCCTAGTTTCACATGAGACATCTCCAGTTGCACCTTTTTTCAGTTTGGGATCGAGACCCTGTGTCATTGGATCAGGAATTTGCTGTCTCCTCTGGCCAGGCAGTCCCTCTCGTGGTGGCTGGACTCAAGGAACTTCCCGTGCTGGGAGATGGTCACCACAGATGCCAGTCTCACAGGTTGGGGAGGTTTCTGGCAGTCCTTGAGGTTCCAGGGTCGGTGGGGCCCTCAGGAGGCCCATGCTTCCATCAACGTACTGGAACTGAGGGCGATCAGGTTGGTTCTTTCTCACCTGACCACCCACCTTCAGGGTCAGGCTGTTCAGATCCGCTCAGACAACCAGACGGCGGTTGCCTACATCAATCATCAGAGAGGTACTCGGAGCAAGTGAGCATTCAAAGAAGTGTCCCAGATTCTGTCTTGGGCGGAGCGGCATGTTCCCTGCATCTCAGCGGCATACATTCCGGGGGTGGAGAACCAGGAGGCGGACTCCCTGAGCAGGGGAACGTCTTGTCTGGGGGAATGGTCCCTCAACAACCGGGTGTTTCTCTCCCTGTGTCACCGCTGGGGTCAGCCGGACGTGGACCTGTTTGCATCCCGTCACAATCACAAACTTCCCAGATTTGTCTCTCTGTCTCAGGATCCTCTGGCCTTCGCCACGGATGCCCTGGCAATTCCTTGGACGGAGTTTAGGCTTCTATATGTGTTCCCTCTCCCTGTTTCCTCTCCCTGCCCAGAGAGGATCATGCGCAAGATAGTCCAGGAGCAGGTACCTGCCATCCTGGTGGCCCCTTGTTGGCCAAGAAGGGTATGGTTCGCAGATGTCATGCAGTTGGCAGTAGAGAGGTACGTCTTACCCAAGGATCCAGATCTCCTCACTCAGGGGCGGCTACGCCACCCCAATTTACAAACGCTGGCTTTACAAATGCTGCTGAAACCTCCATCTTGAGGGAAAAAGGATTACTGGCTTCTGTGGTCGATACCATGATTAGGGCTAGGAATAAGTCCTTGTTTTTTATTTATTACAGGGTCTGGCATGCTTACATTGCCTGGTGCGAGTCCAAATCTCTTCCCTTTCGGGTGTTTTCTATTCCCAGGATTCTGGAATTCTTGCAACGTGGTTTGGACTTGGGCCTTCAACTTCGTACTCTCAAGGGCCATGTTTCAGCTCTGGCAATTTTTTTCCAAAGATCCTTTGGAAAAATCACCGGCTGGTTAAAACTTTTTTCCAGGGTGTTTCTCATGTGCGTCCGCCACGTAAGCCTTTGCTACCAGTCTGGGATCTGAATCTGGTATTGTCTGCTATGCAGGGGCCTCCCTTTGAACCTATTCGTGAGGCCGCCTTGCCCATTTTGACTCTTAAGGTAGCCTTTTTAGTGGCTATCACTTCTGTAAGGCGTGTTTCTGAGCTAGCGGCGCTTTCCATCAAGCCTCCTTATTTTGAGCGGCATCAAGGTAAGATGGTGTTCCGGCTTAAGCCAGATTTCTTGCCCAAGGCCGTGTCTGCATTTCACCTTAATCAGGACATTGTCTTGCCTTCCTTGTGTCCTAATCCCACTAATTCCAAGGAGCGGAATCTGAATTCTTTGGATGTGGTCAGGGCTCTGAAATTCTATTTGGTTGATACTGAGACCTTCAGGAAGTCTGATGCTCTGTTCGTTCTCACTTCTGGGCCTAGGAAGGGTTTGCCTCCGGCTAAATCCACTATCAGCAAGTGGATCCGTCAGGCGGTGGTTCAGGCCTATTCTGCTAAGGGAAAGGAACCTCCCTTTAGGATTACTGCTCATTCCACTCGTGCTATTGGTGCCTCTTGGGCTTTTCAGCACCAAGCTTCTCTTGAACAAGTTTGCAAGGCTGCTACTTGGTCTTCTGTTTATACCTTTTCCAAGTTTTACAAAGTTGATGTTAAGGCCTCAGCGGATGCTGCTTTTTGCCGCAAGGTGCTTCAGGCGGTAGTGGTTTGATCTACTGGTCTTTACTCATTTGGGATCCCACCCTACTTTTGGACACTGCTTTTAGATGTCCCATCAGTTATGAATGCATTATGAATGCCATGCATTAAAGAAAAAAGCAATTCTGTGAGTACTCACCTGTAGAATTGTTTTTGTTCTTGCATGGCATGGCCCGCTTCGCCCCACCCTGTTGTAGTTGTTCTTGGTTGCCTCTTAATGGTGATTGTTCCAAGTTAAGTTGGGTTTTTTTACCTTGTTTACATTCTTACATTTATTCGCTTTCGGCTTCTTGTCTCACTGCTCGTCTACACTGGGAACTTGTTGGTTAATCCCGTTTTTATAGGGAGCTGCAGTGCTGCTGCGCCACCTTGTGGCGGAATAACCCACCAGTTATGAATACCGAAGCGGGTCGTGCCATGCAAGAACAAAAACAATTCTACAGGTGAGTACTCACAGAATTGCTTTTTTTAATTCCAGTGGCAGACATCAAAACATGGCACATCTTCATACATCCGTTCGGTTGCACTTCTCTCTGTCCCTTCCAAAGTCAAAGGCTCAACCAACAGGTCTTACTCCTGGAGGATTCCCCAGGGCTTTCTTTCCCCCATTGCTGGATCTGCCTCACTCTCTCCGACAGAGTCTGGATTCACATCAGCTCCTCTACATTTCAAATGGTTTAGAACTATGGCCTTCTTATATAACTTCTAGCTACCTTCTAGAACGTTCCATCACATGTTCGGCCACATGTTCAACACATGATATGCTGTTCTCTAAACCCTCAAACCAATAACTATCCTCCTGGTTATTACTATGTTTCTACCAAGCATCCTGCTATGAATATTAACCCTTTATACCTTACCTTCTAGAACAATCCCTATTCAAGTCTATGGCCCAATGATTGTCTATGGCCTATGGCACTACATCTTGAGTCTAATTAAGGGTACTACAATATCTATACACTCTAATGGTTAGAAACCAAAAAAGGGTTCAATGTCTTATTAACTCTATGTGTATGGGTTACTTATTAACTAGCTGACATGGTCCTATTTACACCCAGGCCCCTACACTAGCCCTCCTCAATGTTCTAGTCTATTGCTATCATATTGAACAAGTGTAGTCTATGGCATGACGTCAAATATTTTGCGGTCCAAGGTTCATCTTATGATGATGTAATAAGCTAAGCTGTCCTGTGTTCTTTGGGGTTTACCGTATATACTCGAGTATAGGCCGACCCGAATATAAGCCGAGGCCCCTAATTTTACCACAAAAAAACTAGAAAAGTTATTGACTCGAGTATAAGCCTAGGGTGGGAAATGGATGTGGGTTCTACCCCCGCTGCCCCCAACTTCATAGTCAGTCTGCAGGCTTCCTGCCTCATTCCCCCCAACAACCACCCGCCCCCCCCTCCCCCCCCACCGTACCTCAGCTCCTGTGTCTTGTGCAGGGAGGCGGGGATGATCTTCTCCCCCTCCACGGCCGACATCTTTACCGGTCTCTGCAGCCCTGCTTCTTTATTCATTATGGGCAGGGGAGCAGCTCCTTCGCCCTCCCCTGCTCTGCTGCGCTATGGGCTGGGACCGGCCGCCGCTCCGCTGGAGGCAGAGAGACCGCTCACCGCCGCCTCATGCATACTGGGAGGGGGGGGGGTGTTCACTCACCCTCGATGTCGGCCAGCATCTTGGTTGCGCAAGCCGCGTCTGCCGTCGGCTCCCCGTGGGTCGCTGCGGGCGCCGCCGCCTCCTTCCTCTTCATCAGCAAACCCGCCAGCCAGTGTGCGCTCCTCTCCCTGCCATGCAGGTACTCCTCCCAGCACGTAGATGCTTCCGATGAGGGGGGATGATGAAAGCGCAGCTTCCCGCTCCCTGCCTGCGCGTTCTCTCTGCCCGGCCGCCGAGCCTCTTCCCGCACTGCCACCGCCTCTACGTCATTCGAGCGCCAGGCCACGCCCCCCTGTGTCCAAATCTCCACCTGCACTGCTGATTGTCTGTTGGGCCACTGACTCGAGTATAAGCCGAGGCGGCTTTTTTCAGCCCAAAAAGTGGGCTGAAAAACTCGGCTTATACTCGAGTATATACGGTATATTCTGAGTCACCTGATCGTTGTGACATACCATAATCTAGTTGAAACCAATAGGTGGTGCTCTTGTATCAGAAAAACTACAGGTCCAATGTGTGGGTCAACAGTTTATTAGGGGCAGATGTGGAGCTATTTGCATTCCTCAATTGATATATTTGTATATTTAGATTCAATGCTGGGTGGACTTTCCCATTGTTCTTAAAGGGCTAATGTAAACACTACTCATCTCGCAGGGGAGGCGTCTGTCATACATTGTGGATATGCACCTCAATGACGGATTTATTGCAGGATGTCACCAAGAATCGCATTGTTTCCTTCACTACTAAGGCTTGTGGCATAACAACTGTTGTTCACAATTTGTCCAAGCCCAAAAAGAGGTTCATAAGTTTTTGTAATCACACCCCTGACCCCCGACAGAGGCTTCCTAGGGTAGGAGTAGGGTGTGGAACCAGAAAGCATATAGTGTTGGACATGATCCTCCAAGACCACAGAGACAGGGCAGGCATCAGCACTAGGCTTACCTAGGCAAGTGCCAGGGCCCCTGCACCTTGAGAGGGCCCACCTGACATGGTGGCATGCCTCCCAACTGTCCAGATTTTCCCGGGATTGTCCCGATTTTTGAGAAGGATCCCGCGGTCCCGGAACATTACCAAATGTCCCGGGACCCCCTGCGCTGTGACAGCCCAGGGCCGCAATGACGCCGGCGCGAAGATAACTTCCTGGCGCGTGGGGTGAGAGAGTGGGGCGGGCGCACGGGGGTGGGTGGGCAGGCGCACGGGGGTGGGGGGGCGGGCGGTATGCTGGTTTGGGGATACGTACCGCATGCAGGGGTGAAGGCAGCCGACATTGCTGGAGCTGGAGAGCGTGGCCGGGGCGTGACGGGGGCGTGGCCGGGACGTGACGGGGGTGTGGCCGGGCCGTGACGGGGGTGTGGCCGGGGCGTGACGGGGGTGTGGCCGGGGCGTGACGGGGGTGTGGCCGGGGGCATGGCTTGTCCCGCTTTCAAGTTTTCAGAAGTTGGGAGGTATGTGGTGGTCATATGATACTCCTCCTCTCAGCATTAGATCCGCTCAATATTTCACTCATGCGGGACGCAGGGATAGTGCCCGATAACCAGGACTGGGCACTATCAGAAGATAGAAAGAAAATAAGCCTTATTTCATTCATTCTATTCTAACCTCCTTTATTTCACTCATTCCTACTATTCTTTCTAATATGTTTTATTTCATGTCTTCCATCTATTCTTTTTTTTACCTTTCATGCCTTCTTTTCTTTCTGACATTCCTTCTTTCTTTCTCTCATTCCTTCAAAAAGAGGGACAGTCTCTCCAAATCAGGGACACTTGGGAGGTATGACCCCCTTATAAAGAGATTGGGATGGCGTCCTATGCTACTGCACAGCTCACACACCCTAAATGCCGGCCATGCATGGCCATGCTAGTGGGCACGCTCATAAAACCTGAATGGTTGCCGGCAGTCACATGACTACCTGCCATTTTCTGCCATACAAGTGAATGAGGAAATGGGGACTTGACTACATTGATATAATCAGTGGCTCTCCAAAATGTAGAGAGCCTCTACAGACTTCAATGAATAACAGGCTGCAGCTCAATAACACCCAGGACCCACCTCACCGTTAAAAAGCAAAGCAGTAATAAGGGCTGAGGCTTGCCAGGCCCAAGTATTTTGCCCTTTGTAGGAGCGCGCCGCCCCTGTGCTTTCCTGACACAGACAAGGCCTTGTCGCGCGGTGCTGCCAATATTTCCCATTGCTCCTTTTGTGTTTTCCTCTTTTTACAAAGCCAGTCACCGGCCAAATAGCATTTTTGAGCGCATTTCTGACCCGGGTATCCATGACGACCCGACGCAGCGCTGAATTATCCAAATTGTTCCAGTTAGGAGCAATAACAAAAACAAAGGTTTCACCGACAGTTGCGGCGTGTAAAGCTCCCATTTACCAGAAGCCCTAAACTAAAAGCCAGACATTTATTCCCAAGTGCCCTCTGTTGTTTGTCATGTTGTTGTGTCCCTAAGCAGATAAGGGTTGTCGCTCTGTCCCCAGCGGGCACGTGCTGCCATGGGCTATTGGGAACCTTGCCAGGGATCTGATTGGTTGTTTGGGACAACATCTCTGATTGTGATAGGCATTTTTGTGCCTCATTGGCAGAGGCTGTGGGCGGGCAGAGAGAGTGTGGGGAGTGGGTTCAGGTTGCTTGGGCTTTGCTGACAGTCTCTAGCACTGGCTGGGCACACGCTTTATGGGAGACAGTATATTAAAGCGTATCAAAACCCAATTTTTGATAATCTGCACCCCCACCAAAGTATCTCAGGCAATGCTAGTGGCTCAGCAGTGGCCCAGTTTCTTCCACTGCCGAATGACATGCGCCAGCCGGCTGCCCACATACCCGTCTTTCTATTTGGGCGCACACAGCTACAGGAAAGTCGTGAATGTGGCGGCTGGTGATCCTTGGAGCCGCTGGTAAAGGTGAGTTTACAGGCAATCCCAGGGGTTTCACATAGCGGAGCATCCCGCTATAGGATGTCCCGGAGGCAGGATAGCTGGCTGGGTGCAGGAGTATTCATGGCCACAGAGAAGCTGGGGATGTGGACGCTGCTGGAGATCTCGTTGCGGGACCCACCGGGGTCAGGTTAGATCACCAGCACCAGCAGGGTAGGATGGCTTGGAATCTTTTCTATTCCAGGGCCTGGCCGCAAGGGTTTTGACCCACCTTAAAATGAGCCAATGCTACACTAAGTGTTCTAATAGAATCCCCCTATTTAATAAGAGTTATAAGCTTGGTTGTCTTTCATAATACTGTAACTATTCCTCACATGTTCAGCCATGTGAGAGGATGTTTGCCTGGATCTGGACCTCTACTTTATTACATGTGAACCCCTGCTCTTCCCCTGAACCAGCTCTGAACTGCAGTAATGACTCAGATACCCAAGCTAACACTTTCTGGTAATCTAGTGTCTGACCTCTCTGGCTACTAGTGCTAGGCTCGCTAGTGTGCTAAGGAAGATCCCTGAATCTACTCTATAAAGACCTGCTTATTCTACTGCTAACTGGCACTGCCCATCAGAGAAGTGTAGACGAGGTGGCAGATTAACTACCACCCCTCTAAGGGTTAATGTTAATGTAATGTTAAGGGTTAATGTGTAGCCCAGGAGTTGGGGTTACTGGGCTGGGCTAGGGTTCATCCACTTCCAGCCTCTAGAAGGTGGAGTTTGAGGTTCAGGGCAGTCAGGTCCCACCCCTCTTTATAGAATGCAGCTGGGCCTATAAAAGGGAATTGTAGCGGGGAGGTTCGTGGACCTAAAATAGGGTGACTCAGGTTGGTGTGGCATGTGTGGGGTGGAGGTGCACTTACTGCTTCAGTCGTCGCTGGTCTCCATTTATGACACTCCTTGGTGCAAACAACAGGCTCTTTATTTGAAAGCTTCCATCCATGTTAAACAGCATAGTCCAGTACAGGCAATATCCATAGGTTACAGCAAATAGTACAGTCCACAGGCTTCTTCCATCTCTGTCACTCAGCTCCTCCACTACATTAACACTTCCCCTCATGAGCTTGGAACTCAGAACTTAGAACACTCTAGGAGGGTGGGGTTTTCCCTTATATAACCTCTTTATTGTTGCCTTGCAAACTGTGTTGCGAGCCTCAACCAATAGCAGGGCAGGTAATGTTGCCAATGCCACCTGGCTAAGTCTGGAGGAATGCTAGACTATTTAATATTAGTTAGGTTCATTTCTCATGCAACACTGCCATCATGTGGATTCATGATGTAATGATACCCAAGTTGTGTATGTAACTGGTTTAATTAAAGTTTCTAACACTATCAGAGCGTATTCCACTGACAGGGCTCTAATGTTTTCTATGTGTAGTGTTGATCATGGTTTCCACCCGTCACATCGGCCCAGCCAGTGCTGCTTCAGTCCGGAGACAGCTGTAGAGCTGGGCAGACGTGTGAGTTGGTGCTGTGAGGAAGGAGGCTGATGCAGATTGCTTTTGACAAGCCATGGTCCTCAAGGGGACATGGGAGTCCCCATGGAGCTGAAGAAGCCCCAGGGGAAGGAGGTAGTGCCCATACAGGGGCACTGTCCTCACCTTCTTAGTGAAGGCGGAGCTCCCCAAAACACTGCCCACCAGAATGAGGCTCGGGTGGGGGCCATCCATAAGAGGCAAGTGTCAAGGATTTCTACTGAGACGTCAGGGATCCTTGCCTGAACTGTATTGTATTCTAAGGGGCCTAATAAAGGGATGCTTGCCCGAAAAGATACGGCTGTCATGTGGTCTCAGCATGGCTACTTATCTGGACTCTGGATCCGCCTTGGATAGCTGCCTGATGGGGGAGAAAACTGAGTGAGTACTACCTCCCCCTGAACCCTGAGCCCCAGTGTACACTCCTATCTGGATTGCCTCTGAGAGGTGCACTTGTCCCCTTGCTGCCCAGATCCTTCTTCCTTAGTGGGGCATCCCAAAAACGTCCAGACACATATAAAAAAGTCCATAAATCCGAGGTGGTGCGCAGGCAGCAAACAACAAAGGTAAAGGCAATGGTCAGCAAAGTGTCTACGATTAAGGTTGAATCCGAAGGAACCAAGAGACACGGCTGATCTTCTAGCACTATCTTGGCACTAGTAGGCTAATTTTAAAGAGAAACAACACACAGGAATTTCATTTCTTTGTGTTTCTCCATGCGGCGGCATCCCGAATTGGGAAGTCCCGCTGTGTGTATTCCCCCAGATCGCCCGATCAACTCAACTTCCAGTGACTCCCACGGCGTAGGGTCGAGCTGAAAGGGTGCTGCTCGCTGTCACTCGGCTCCCTTCGGTGCCACTGACGGCTTAGACTCTAGGGCCTCTGAAGTTCCTCTTTAAATGCTTATAAGCATGCTCGGTTGTGTGTGGCATGAGGTTAGCGCATCAGCATTATGAGCAGATGTGCATGCGTACTGGCTCTTTGACATGATACCTACCCTATGGGACACACTTATTTTACCCCAAAAGTGCGTTTTATCGGGTGAATGAAAAAAAAAAAACGTACAGTCCCAGCAGCCGTCTCCCGCCGTCATAAAACCACACACACATGCCCTCGCCACTGCCTCCACTGGCAGCCGCAGTTGTCCCTGTAGTCGCTGCTGCTGCGGCCTGTTGCCCGCTGTACCCAGAGACTCGATTCAGGCAAACAAGCCACACCCACCCCGAAATCGGAACCGGCAGGAGCATGAGGTGGCAGGTAGCAGAGGCTACGGGGACCGAGAAATGGCGGCTGGCCACAGTAAGGAGGGTGTGTGTGTGTAATAGGGGTGAGAGACGGTTGCTGGGGAATGTTTTTGTTCTGGGGGGGGGCATGCTGCACACTGTACGCTGCCTGTAATTGGGATGCCTGCACACTGCCTGTAATTAGATGCCTGTACACTGCCTGTAATGTGTGATCCCTGCACACTGCCTGTAATTAGATGCCTGTACACTGCCTGCAATGTGTGATCCCTGCACACTGCCTGTAATGTGTGATGCCTGCACACTGCCTGCATTTGGGATACCGCTCACTACCTGTAATGTGGGATACCGCTCACTGCCTGTATTGTGGGATACCACTCACTGCCTGTAATGTGAGATACCGCTCACTGCCTGCATTTGGGATACCGCTCACTACCTGTAATGTGGGATACCGCTCACTGCCTGTAATGTGGGATACCGCTCACTACCTGTAATGTGGGATACCGCTCATTGCCTGTAATGTGGGATACTGCTCACTGCCTGTAATGTGGGATACCGCTCACTGCCTGTAATGTGGGATACCGCTCATTGCCTGTAATGTGGGATACCGCTCATTGCCTGTAATGTGGGATACCGCTCACTGCCTGTAATTGGGATGCCTGCACACTGCCTGTAATGTGTGATGCCTGCACACTGCCTGTAATGTGTGATGCCTGCACACTGCCTGTAATGTGTGATGCCTGCACACTGCCTGTAATGTGGGATGCCTGAACACTGCCTGTAATGTGGGGTACCGCTCACTGTCTGTAATGTGGGGTCTGTAATGATGTGACTGGGGGAATTCTGCTCAATGTTTATAATAGGGTGATGGAGGGGTATTTTAGCACACCATTTGATTCAGAATATTTTTTTTCTAATCTTTCTCCTCCAAATCCTGGTGCGTCTTATATAAAAATATGATTATATATATATATATATATATATATATATATATATACACACAGATATATAGGGTAAAACAAAGCATAATCTACTATTAAATGAGAAAAATAATGTTATTATCCCGCTATAGCGTGATTGGGTTTCTCAGAATTTCCAGACATTCGTAACTATATATATATATATATATATATATATATATATATATATATATATACTGGAACCTCACAGGCTGGTACTTTTTCCTGGGCTGATGTTTCAATTCCTCCATTAAACACCTTTGTGGCTCCAGGCTGGCAGAGGGCAGACAGGCCTAGACTATTATTCATCCCAAGACCTGGCTTAACGTTTCCTGCTCGGCATCTATGGAAAGTACTGGTGGGACATGAATGTAGCGTCTAGCGAGAAAGGTATAGAAGACAAATCTACGCCCACGCTCTCTAATAAAGATTCCAGAGGCTTTTTTCTTGCCATCATTTACGTTGAATTTTTTTTAGAATATTACAATATGTGCAATAAACTAAAAGAAAAAAAACCCTAATTATTATTATTATATTTTAATTAAAGGCATATGTATATTTGTTTTTGACGTTCTTTAAAGTGAAACAAAACCCATGCTGATCGGCCCGGGAATCTATAAGATCTATTTCCTGCCCCGGGTATCCAAAATCGGGATGCCCCGCTATGTGAAACCGCCCCAGGTCGCCCCATACACTTACCTTGCTTCCTGGTCCAACGATGCAAGCCACCCCCGATCAGGGTGCCCCGGGGGGGGGGGGGGGGTGGTAGGACCGAAACCCAGGATAGTCAAAATCCTGGGTTTTGGTCCATATCAAAGCGGACCAACACCCACCAGTGATGCAAAACCGAATGAGCCAATTTCCCCACTGATAGTCCTCTACTAGGGAATAGAAAGATAAGTCGTTGTTCTAACTTACCCTGACATATTAGGGTTGATTTGGAATAGGTCTGGAAAAACTTGCTTCCGCTCAAAAGCAATGGAGTCGATTCAGAGCCAGGTGAGAATTCTCACTCCTTTTTTAGGAGAGAAAACTGCCATTCACTTTCATTGTCTACCCTGGGGCTGATTCAGAGCCAGATGAAAATTTACATTGGCAATGAAGGTCAATGGGAGTTTTATCTCCTAAAAAAAGGAGTGAGAATTCCCAAATGGCTCTGAATCGACACCATTGTCGCATGAGTAAATCCTCGCTTGTTTCAAGGGACACATGCAAAACAAGCTCGCACATGGGAGAAAGCCATGGGAGAATTCTTCCTACTCGCATGAGAGTTTTTGATTCTTATAGCGGGGGTCCAATAAATGACAGTTTGCAAGTTTTGCAAAGACTTTTTTATTGTTCACCAACAGTACTAAAATAATATTAACAGCACACAAAAACCATTTATTATTCTAAATTCCACTACTTATTGGTCCGCGTCTTCTCCCTCCTGCCCCACCACCCTGCCGGGCGACATCCTGATCAGCTACAGCGGGTCTTCTATGTCCCTCGCTGGGTCTTCCTCTTCTGCCCCAGGTAGTCTTGCCTTCTTCTGAAGCAAATGTCGCTATTGCCATCTGTTAAACAGGGGACACAGGTCCTCCTCCATACCCTTCTCGTCCAATGACATCAAAGTCTCATGGGAGGGGATTCCAGGGAGGTTCTGCCTCTCTAGTATAAAGGCTCCGCTCCCCGGATTTATACATTACCCTCGGTTGGAGGCGGGGGGGGGGTGCGTGTCCCCTTCACTCAAGATGCCGGCAGGACTCCCAGAGTAGCTTAGTAAAGCCAAATGACTGGAGGAGAGACGGCACATACCCTGTTGGATTGCCTGAGAGGTGAGTTTTTTTTCTTTTTGACGTTCTGGGGAATTTCAGTCAAATTGGGATGCCCTGCTTAAAGTGGACCAGCACCCACGGGTGATCGGTCCGGGAATCTATAAGATTCCCGGGCCGATCACCTCCCTCCCCGCGGGACATCCGAGATCGGGATGTCCCGCGGGGTGAAACCCCCCCAAACCCCTTACCTCCTCCCTCGCGCCCATCTAGGCGTGCGCGCGCCCGCGCCGGCCGTCTGCGAATGGCCGGCGTGCGCGCACGTCAAGAGGGACGCGCGGGAGGCGGCGGCGGAGGAGCCGCTTGTCCGCGGCTTGTCCGTTGGCGCTGGGAGCGGGGAGAGGTGAGTTTTTCGGGGGGTTCGGGGGGTTTCACACAGCGGGCCGAAGTGGACCAAGACCCAGGATAGTCAAAATCCTGGGTGTTGGTCCACTTTAAAGTGGACCAAAACTCACATTTTTAACTAACATCCCCTGAGTTGCTCCCCCCATGAAAAGGACCTTTTGACAATTTTCACTGCTCCTGCATCACTCTAATCCCAGATAATGGCGCTTGTTTTAGCTGTAAAGCTTCGCATCCTCCAATCATTGCCTCTGTTGTGTGTGGCGATGATGTCATTGCCACACCTATGCAATGACTGGTCGCCTGCCATATTACAGAGAGGGACAGCAAAAAAGAAAGTGTTCCAGGACTTTTCGAAGATAAAATGTCAATTTCTAGTTCAAGTATCGGCAAGGGCTTTGTATTTCAAAAGTTCAGTGGGTTTTGGTCCGCTTGAAGAGGAACAAAACCTCCCCTTGTTCCTGTTTAAGGTTGAAGTGATCCATTTTCTATAAAATGGATGTTTAGGGCACCAGTGATCAGCATTGGGGCATCCCGATTGCCAAAGCCACTCTCTGTGCCCCCCCCCCATGAGTCTGACAGCCCTCCTCGCTCCCCATGATTGGCTACTGTCGGTCACATGGTTGAAAGTCCTCTTCTCAGTTTCCAGCTGCTGCATGGACTCCGGGTCACATGATTGGGGGCAATTGGGGGACCTGGCTTTGCTGAGGAGGTAAGAGCAAACCGGGTTCTACAGGGGGGAAGCAGATGCCCAGAGGAGGGGCATAGGCTAATGCGATCAACAGCCATTTTATAGACCATCTTTGGATCTAATATGTTACTGTTTGCATGCTTTACACATTTAAGATGACTAGAGTTCTTCTTTAAGGTAGACGAGCTTAGCAACTACTTACCAAGTGTGGTAGAGCATGTGCCGTTAAGTTGGAGCAGGGCTGCACACTGTAGTAAATACATCCAGACCCTATGTTGAGTGCTCCTTACAGTGTATTAAGGGGCTTTTACCTCTGATGTCATCAACTCAGTAAAAATAACTTTTTGTTTCCTGACCCAGCGATGAGGTCACCGAGTGTTTTCTTCGAATTTTTCCAGGGAGCCCATATCAGTGTTTTCATCGCAGATAGCCGCTTCATTGTCCAGATCCCGCGCTGGGACTGCAGGCAAAATATGGTTTGCGAATTAAGGGACCCTGCCAACTTTCCCCGCAGCGAAAACAAGAGCGCCGTCCAAACTGTCGAGGAAAAATCAAGGCGTTGGGAGGGAGTCAGCTGGCAGCAGGAGAAGAGACTGGAATTACGGGAAAGAAAACCATCCACTATCCAATGACGACCCCTGGAGTCTGACACAAAAATACATGGGAAGCGGGTCAGTTCGGCACACTGATTGGAGGAGATATGACCAGCTGGTATGCCAGCCAATCAGGTGGACAGTTATGTTACTGCAACAGCATGCTTATAGAATTGGGGGGTGCTGTTTTTTAATAAAAGGATATTAAATAAAGTGGACCAAAACCCAGGATTTTGACTATCCTGGGTTTTGGTCCTTGCCCTCCGATTGGGGGTGCCCTGCTGAAACCTCCCAGGTCCCCGAAACCAACAGCACTTCCGCAAGGGATCACAGCCCCTCGCCCCCCTCCACCGAGCACCGACAGCTGTCATCGGAGATAAGTGGGACAGGATCGCCAGGGGACAGCGAAGGATCACAGGTGAGTAAAAAAAAATAAAAAATAATAAATGTAATTTTTTCGCTGTGTCAGTGTGCCTTTTTTTTACTGTTAACCCATTGTGAACTGGTAAAGGGTCCATGAGACCCCTATACCAGTTCACAAAGCTTAGGGGGCTGGAAAGTCACTTGCGGCTAGCAGGTGACTGGCCATTTACCCTGGCCCCCCCAATTACCTGCCTCCCCAAAGGCCAGAGGGGGAAAAAAGAGCCCGGGCCCACGGACGCTATGCTGGTTTGTAGCCGGCAGGGCGGGGGGCCACCAAAACTGGCCCCTGCGCCCTGTTCCTACAAGCCCTGCATAGCTGGTCCTGGACTGGTTATGCTGGGTAGGGGGGGGCATGTCAATTTTTTCTGGATTTTTAAGGGTATTTAACCCTTAAAATTCCCAAAAATGGGGTGCCCCCCCAAGGAAGGGGGACCCTATGTCATTTTTTTTAAATTAACCCCTTATGTTCTGTTGGCCAGAAGGTATAAAAGGCTTCCAGCAGCAGCAGGAGTGATGGGAGGTAAGTATTAAAAAAACAAATAAATTAATGTTTTTTTATTTTTTACATTCAACCCTTTGTGAACTGGTAAGTGGTCCAGGAGACCCCTATACCAGTTCACAAGGCTTAAAGTGGACCATCACCCAGGGGTGATCGGCCTGGGAATCTATAAGATTCCAGGGCCGATCACCTCCCTCACCGCTGGACATCCAAGATCGGGATGTCCCGCGGTGAGGGACCCCCCCAAAACCCCCAAAAAACGTACCTTATCGGCGGCGGCGGACGCGCTGTGTTGTCCGCCGCTGTCACCCGCTTGTCCGTCGGCGGTGATTGGTCACGTGGGAGCGTGGTGAGGTGAGTTTTGGGGGCTTTCTGGGGGGTTTCAAACAGCGGGGCACCCTTAATCGGGGTGCCCCCCTGAAGTGGACCAAAACCCAGGATAGTCAAAATCCTGGGTGTTGGTCCACTTTAAGGGGCTGGCAAGTGTGGGTTTGTAGCCTGCAGGGCGGGGGGGGGGGGCACAGAGGCTGGTCCTTGCACCGTTTTATGCCATGGAATTTATAGACCCCTGACCCGCAACTCTCCACCACAAAGGGGCCCACTGAGACCATGCCACCCGAGGGCCTGCATAAACCTGGGGCCTGCCCTGAGTGGTCCTAAAGCTTTAAATCAAGGTACGTGGCCTAATAGGCTGACAGATGCGCTACAGTACTGTTCTTTTTATTGGACTATTTATCTGAGGGAGAACTCCACCCAAAATGAACATGTTGCACTTACTGCAAGAGAAAATCATTCCTCCATGGGGCATAATTTTAACCTAGGTTATATCTTGATTGCAAGCAGCCTTTTTTCAACTTTTGGAGAGGTAACAACATGCTCATGCTAATGGACAGGGGCAGCCGCATAACTCCCAACGTTTCAGGGTGGGAAAGAGGGACAATTGTTAAATTAGGCCACGCCCCCTCATTAAGAGGTACATAGGAAATAGAATGTAACAGTTACAGCAATATAAACACACTGAATAGGCAAATGAATTTATTGATGCAGATCTGCATGTTACACCTCCAAGAGGGACAAATGAGAACAACGAGGGACAGGGACACTTGGGTGGTATGTAGCCGTGCAACCACATTTGAAGCCTGGTCATGGAAAAATGTAAAGGTAAGAAAGGACAAACTGTAGAGACCTGCTCCAGCATCTACAGTATGCCTCAGGAAATGGAGAAGAGGCATATGGGACAGGCTTTTGGAGGGCCTCTTGCTGCCTTATTATTGCCATGGATTAGACCGTTCCTTTAATCTTCCATTAAAACGTTATTCTCAGTTATTAGAAGTAAAAATAAAGCTGGAATGCAGAGGCCTGCGCGTTTTCTCCTCCATTTCCATAAAGATTTCTCGCTGGTTTGCACCCAGCACAAAGGCCGTCGTTTTAATATCGGCATTCCCAGCTGCTTAGCGCCACGCCACCGCCTGCCAACTATGTGACACCAGCTCTAAGACGCTTAAAGCGTCCGTTCTGCCCCGTGCTGGCTCCAAACCCAGCTCCTTAAAGAGGAACAACACACAGGAGTTTTGCTTTCCAGTGTGATGTTCCTCTGTGTGGCGCCATCCTGCATTGGCTGTGTGTATCCCCCAGGTCGCACCATACACTCACCTTCCTTTCACTCCTGCGGCACAGACTCGGATGAGAGAGAGTGCGATGACTGGATGAGCAAGGTGCTCAACCAATCAGCGCGCTCGCTTTCACTCGCTAAGCCGCATGGAAGGCTAAGCAGAAAATCAGCGCCGAAGGTGGTCAAGCACTCCGCCAGCCGCATCCCCTGCCCACCTTCTAGCCGATACGTGCCCATGCTGTTCATTCAGAAAGGCTGGGCGCAGACAAGCTCATGGCTAGGAGTGAGCGGGGATGCGGCCGCAGCGCAGAGACATGTCAGGGGCTCTGGGAGAATGTGAGAGAAACTGCAGATCAGCTGGGTTTCAGACAGTGGGGCATCCCAATTCAGAATGCCCCAAGGAGTGGAACTTCAATTGTACTCTTTAAAGTGGACCAAAACCCAGGATTTTGACTATCCTGGGTTTTGGTCCTTTCCCCCGTGTGAAACCCCCCAGATCACTGGAGCCAACTCACCTCTTCTCGGTCCTATGGCGCATGTGCGGCCGCTCATCCAATTAGCACACTGATTGGCTCTGAGCATGCTGGTGGCTGTATCCCCCGCTTCCCTCTAACAGGGAGCGTGCCTGTGCCGGCCATTCATAGAAACATAGAAGGGTGACGGCAGAAGGAAACCATACGCTCCATCTAGTCTCTGCCCTTATGTGTATACTGTATGTTCTCTTTATCTTAGGAGAGATGTGTGCTTATCTCAGGCATGTTTAAATTTAGTGACTGTTGATTTTTCAACTACCTCTGCTGGAAGTTTGTTCCAAGCATCTACTACTCTTTCTGTAAAATAATATTTTCTAACATTGCTCCTGATCTTCCCCCGACTAGCTTCAGGTTGTGCCCCTTGTTCTATCATTAAGTTTCTTCCTAAAAACACTTCCCTCCTGAACCTTATTCAATCCTTTCACATATTTAAAGGTCTCCATCATGTCCCCCCTCTCCCTTCTTTCCTCCAGACTGTACAAATTAAGTTCTTTAAACCGGACCTTCACCATGATTTAATGAAAAGCCCAAACTCTTAAAAAACGGTTCCCCAGCACCTAAAATTAATATATTTTAAGTTTTTAGTCACTAACTTATTATTCTTTCCCCCACTGGGCTGCAACTCTGTTCAGGAATTTAGGATACGGGCGCCGCCATCTTGACTCAGAAGCATTACACTTACTGAGGAGAAGAGAGTGGGATAAGGTACAGAGGGGCGGGTTATAGCTGTGCTTTGCTCAGACAGAGCAGAGCTGGGGTCAGGTAACGGTCGGCAGTCCCAGAATGCAGAGCAGCACAGTCAGGAGGCACTTCCTGTTTGCAGGCTGCCTGATAAGATGGCGGCTTCCATAAGCCGCCATCTTGGATGTTTAAAGGCTCATAACATGCAGTAGATGCAGGTAGGATGATTTTTAATGTGGACAATCTGTATGTACAGGGTGTGGGAAACATATAAGATAGACTCTTATTCAGAGTGAAGGTCCGCTTTAAGTCTCTCCTGATAAGTTTTAAGTTTAAGTCCTTCCACCTTTTTTGTTGCCGGCCTTTGGACCCGTTCTATTTGAATAATGTCTTTTTGCAGGTAAGGTCTCCAGAACTGCACACAGTATTCTAGCTGTGGCCTCACCAGGGCTCTATACAGCATTCACAAATGCCTGGCGTGGGCACACGCCCTGCACAGCGGGGCATCACGATTTTGGATGCCCCGGGGGGAGGGAATCGATCGAAGTAGGTTTTGGTCCACTTTAACAGGAAACTACTTTTTGTCAGGTTTTTGTTGTGTTCTGCCTTATTGTTTTCCTCTTCTTGGATGTAAAATAATCCTGTGTATTAATATTGTGCCTCATACCTGTGATTTACTTATCAGCATGCTTGCTGTGTTTCTTATATTCCTGTGGCTCTGTGTTGCTAAAGTGGGAGCGGCTTTCCTGGTCTTAAAGCAGAATTCCGGTCTAAAATTGCCCCCTTCTCCCACCCTGCCACCCTACCCTGGTGCTGAGGCAGGATGGGGGGTTACAAAGAAAAAAAACCCTCACCTGCCCCCTGGGACACTGCTGCTTCCCTGGCTCTCCGGATCCTGGGTGCCGCCACCTTGCTGGAATGACACGTAGCCGCATCCCCCGGCTCTGTGTGCCTTCTAGTCCACCTATGCCACATGAATGAGCGGCGGGAGTGAGCGCAAACCTGGGGGATGCGGTTCTGTGTCAGAGCCAGGCGCACAGAGATCGGAGGAGCTCCGCTGGCCCGAAGGTAGGGAAAGAGTTTTTTTCTCTGTAAACCCCCTTCCCACACCCTGCCTCCAGACGACCTGGTAAGGTGGCAGGGGGTAATTTTAGACTGAAGTTCTGCTTTAAAATGGATCAAAACCTACCCTGGAGTATGTGAGACTCACTCCCCCCAGGGCATCCAGTATTGGGATGTCCCACTGTGTCAAACTCCCCAGGTCACCTGAAAACTCACCTTCGTTCTCGGTCCACATGCAGTGGCCACATCCACGATATCCCTTTAGCACAGCGCATACCCACGCCAGGCATTTGCGAATGGCCAGCGCGGGCACGCTCCCTGTTAAAAGGTAGCGGGGGATGTGGCCGCAAGCGCTCCTATTAGACAAGCTCCTGGACAAAGGGGCATGAGCGGATCCCAAATTTAGGATGCCAGACCACCACCCCTCGAGTCTTATAATAAACTCAAGTCTTAAAAATAAGCTCTACTCCAAAAATAAGCCCTAGTTATAGTTCATTACCAAAAAAATGCACTTCAAATGGACCAAATGGACCAAAACCCAGGATTTGCCCCCCCCTGGCACCACGAGCGGGGATGCCCTGCAGTGTGAAACCCCCCAGGTCGCCCGATCTCACTCACCCTTCCCTGGTCCTACGGCGCATGTGCACCGCTCGTCCAATCAGCACGCTTGGATCCGCTCCTGTCCCTTCGTCCAAGAGCTCGTCTAAGGTGACCCCCACTACCCTCTAACAGGGAGGACCAAAACCCAGGATTTTGACTATCCTGGGTTTTGGTTCTTACCCCCGGGGCACCCTCTAACAAGGAACCCCTACCTTCTAACAGGGAATGTGTACACGCCGGGCATTCACAAATGCCTGGCATGGGCACGCGCCCTGATATAGGGGTATCAGGGATGCGGCCGCTGCACCATTGGACCAGGAAAGAAGGTGAGTTTCTGGGTGACCTGGTGGGTTTCACACAGCAGGGCATCCAGAATCGGGGGGAGGAAATTCAGCGGCCTTGGAATCTTATAGATTTCAGGGCCGTTGGGGTGTGGGTTTCGAACCACTTTAAAAATAAGCTCTACCCAAAAAAAAATCCCTAGTTACAGTTCATTACCCCAAAAAATCTCTCAAAGACGGCACTGTAGCAGTGAGAGGTGGCCCTATCCCCTCCCATCTTGCTTCAGATGGTGTGTGGGACTTTAGTTCCTCTGGGCTCTGGCATTGCTCTGACATGTGGCTCCTCCCCCCAGATGGTGGTAGCCACGGTGGCCTTCGGGATGAGAATCGATAAGCCGGACGTGCGTTTCGTCATCCATCACTTAATAGTGAATAAGAGTAAATCCATGGAGAACTACTACCAGGAGAGCGGCGCTTGTGTGTACAGTGGCGGGTAGCTGCTCCCTGCTTATTTGTCCACCTTTCAGTGCTAAAAAAAGGTGGTCATGAATAAATAAAGTCCAGTGGGCGGGGCGAAATATAAGGAACAACAGGAAGGATCCTCTGCATGGCAGGTAAACAAACTAGGATTAATTTTTACGCTTAACCTGGACAAAAGAATAATTACAACATAATTTCGGGAATTGTAGAGGGGCAAATGCACAAAAGGGGGGTATATACCGTATATAGAGGCGGTGCCCGGTGTTTGGCAGCACACATGAGAGATGGCATCCGGCTGCCCATTATTCCTGGGCACAACTATTTGAAATATTTCCATTCTTCTCTCAGTTCTACCACGCGGCTCTATCGCTGCGCAGATAATAAAGCCAATAAAGGGGCCGGCGCTTTCATCTTGTGCCAAGCCATTCTACAGAGCGTTACGATAAGGTTTTCTAATCCTGGCAGTTGGCCGCCGACGCAGCGCATGGTGGAAAGGCTACATTATGTGATCTGGGAGCAGCGCGGGGCCGTGGCCTTGACGGAAGAAGAGGAAAAAAAAAAGTTGACGCCCTCCCTCTGACAGGTGTCTGCCATCAGTGTGGGACTGGGTCAGTAAAACTGATGCTGGGGGCCCACCCCACACTTACATGCAAGTATCACTGGCTTATATTCCAAGCCCATGCATAGAAACATTGCACCAGGCTGTATTGTCTGTGTGTGAGCACTCTGCAAATAAACTATACATGGTTCAGGCTTTAGTGGTCCTTAAAGTGGACCATCACCCTCCCGTGATCGGCCCGGGAATCTATAAGATTCCCGGGCCGATCACCTCCCTCCCCGCAGGACATCCGAGATCGGGATGTCCCGCGGGGTGAAACCCCCCCAAACGCCCCAAATCCCCTTACCTTGTCTTCCCTCGCACCCCTCTAGACGTGCGCGCGCCCGCCGTCTGTGAATGGCCGGTGCGGGCACGCGCACGTCAAGAGTGACGCGCGGGAGGCGGCGGCGGAGGAGCCGCTTGTCCGTTGCTGTCAGGCCGCTTGTCCATCCGCGCTGATTGGACGGCGCGGCCACGTGGGAGCGGGGAGAGGTGAGTTTTCCGGGTGTTTGGGGGGGTTTCACACAGCGGGGCACCCCGATCGGGGGTGCCCCACCGAAGTGGACCAAGACCCAGGATAGTCAAAATCCTGGGTGTTGGTCCACTTTAAAGTGGGCCAAAACCCACTGAGATCGGCCCAGGAATATTGATTCTCTTCCCCCGGGGCATTTAAAATCGGGATGCCCGCTGTGTGAAACCCACCAGGTCGCCCATAAACTCACCTTCCTTTCCGGTCCAATGGCACATGCGTGATATCCCTCTAGCGTGCGTGCCCATGCCATGCATTTGTGAATGGCCGGCGGGGGCACGCTCACGCTTACCTGAGACGAAGGTCTGGGAGCAGATCCGAGTGTGCTGATTAGACAAGAGGCCAGGCATGCTGTAGGACCAGGAAGAGGAGAGTTTCTTCAGGCGACCTAGGGGGTATCACACAGCGGGGTGCCCCTGGGGCAAGAACCAAAGGAAAGTCAAAAACCTGGGTTTTGGTCCACTTTAAAAGGTGCCTATAAGTGCAGGGGCTCACCAGGGGATTCCCTGGTAACCCATACCTCCCAACTTTTCAGGGTGGGAAAAAGGGACATTTGTTAAATTAGGCCACGCCCCCTCATTGGCTGATGGATAGAAGATAGGGTGTAACAGTTACAACAATAAAAACACTTTGAATAGGCAAATGAATCATTTATTGATGCAGATCTGCATGTTACACCTTAATCTGTACAGTCTGGAGGAAAGAAGGGAGAGAGGAGACATGATTGTTCAGGAGGGAGATGTTAGGAAGAAACTTAATGACAGAACAAGGGGGCACAACCTGAAGCTAGTCGGGGGGAAGATCAGGAGCAATGTTAGAAAATATTATGTTACAGAAAGAGTAGTAGATGCCGGGAACAAACTTCCAGCAGAGGTAGTTGAAAAATCAACAGTCGCTGAATTTAAAAATGCCTGGGATAAGCCTCCTCTATCCTAAGATAAAGAGAACATACAGTATATACATAAGACAAAGAGAACATACAGTATACACATAAGACAAAGAGAACATACAGTATACACATAAGGGCAGAGACTAGATGGACCGTATGGTCTCCTTCTGCCGTCACCTGCCTATGTTTCTATGTTAGGGGCACATGGGAAGTATGGTAACCCTGTGGTCCAGTCCATGCCTGTCTATTAGAGGATCTGTTGCCCGCAGAGTGATGCTGGTCAGACCCACTACGATGGACAATGTTACAATGTCGCCATCATTACCTTGATACACATAACTAGCCCAGTTAAAGGGATTGTCCAGGCTGAGTGTAAAAACAAATCATTGTGTATTTACCAGAAGGGATGAGCGAATGGATCCGGCAGAGCAGGAATTTCAGATAAAAATAGATTTGTCCAGAACCTGAATCTCTTGCTGATTCGTGGTCAGAAAACTCACCCTCCTCCTTCCATTGCTCCTCATGCTGCAGGTCTCCTCCTGGCTCCGATGACATCAGTGGCGTCTTCATCCGTCTTCCATTGTCTTCAGGTGATTCACATCCAGGCTGCTGCCAACTTACACACAGGGAGACTGAGGTCTGTTTTTCTGTCCGTGAGCCAGCTACCTACCTGCCACCCTAATTACTGACCCACCGACTCACTTATGTACCTACCTGCCCACTGACCCAGTGACCTACCTGCCCACTAAGCCTAACTGGTCACCTACCTAACTGCTGACTCGCCTACCCACCCACTGACTTAGCAACCTACCTGTACACCTACCTACCTACACTGAGCCAGCTACCGACCGGCCCACCTACTAAACCACTGACCCACCCACCCACTTACTTACCTACCTGCCCACCTACCTACCTATTTGTCCACCTACCTGCCCACTGAGCCAGCTACCTGTCTTCTCACCTACCTAACTACTGACCCACCTACCCACTTACCTACCTACCTGTCCACGGACCTAGCAACCTACCTGCCCACCTACCTACCTACTTGCCCACTGAGCCAGCTTTCTACCTTCCCACCTACCTAACTACTGACCCACCCACCCACTTACATACCTACTTGCCAACTGACCTAGCTACCTACCTGCCCACCTACCCATCTACTGATCCACCCACCCACTTACCTACCTACCTGTCCACGGACCTAGAAACCTACCTGCCCACCTACCTACCTAATTGCCCACTGAGCCAGTTTTCTACCTTCCCACCTAACTAATGACCCACACACCCACTTACATACCTACTTGCCAACTGACCTAGCTACTTACCTGCCCACCTACCTACCTACTGATCCACCTACCCACCTACCTGTCCACGGACCTAGCAACCTACCTGCCCACCTACCTACCTACTTGCCCACTGAGCCAGCTTTCTACCTTCCCACCTACCTAACTACTGACCCACCCACCCACTTACATACCTACTTGCCAACTGACCTAGCTACCTACCTGCCCACCTACCTACCTACTGATCCACCTACCCACCTACCTGTCCACGGACCTAGCAACCTACCTGCCCACCTACCTACCTACTTGCCCACTGAGCCAGCTTCCTACCTTCCCACCTACCTAACTAATGACCCACACACCCACTTACCTACCCGCTAAGCCAGCTACCTACGTGCCCACCTACCTAACTAATGACCCACGCACTTACCTACCTACCTGACCACCTACCTACTTGCCAACCTACCTGTCCGCTGTACTAGCTACCTACCTGCCCACCTAACTACTGACCCACCAACCCTCCCACTGACCTACCCACCCACCTACCCACTTACCCACCTACTGATCTAGGAGTGTGCGTATGCATGTCTAGGAGTTACAGCATGTGGGTTTGGGAGTAAGCACATGTGTATCTGGGGGTGCTGGTCTAGGTGTCCAATGTCACCTAGCAACAGGGTGAAAGGGAAGGAGCACAGCCAGGGTGGTGAGAATAGCTGTGTCTGAGGCACGATCATGACTCCGCCCATTATGCTGATTACTATGCTGCATCACAGCACCCAGGCCACGCCCACGTGCTTCAAAAGGGAAAGCATAAGGTAAAACTGTAAACCTTAATATCTCGGCCATTTCTTTTTCTTTTGCCAAACGTAGACTGGCACAATGGTCTAACAATCTGCCTGTTCCATCACTTTAAATGTTTGGTTCAGAACTAAAAGAAATTCGTCAAATTGTCCTAATAAAATCATCTCTACTTACCAGCCAGGCAGTAAATGTTTCCTGTGTGCTGCTGAATAAAGTTGTTATTGTTGAGTTTTTGCCCCTTTCTTGTAGCTCAGCGCCTGGATTTATTCCCGACCCCATTATGAGAGCCATCTTGCGTCGGACAAATTGTGTGTGCAGGGGAGGATAGCTGCTCCTTGATCTGCTTATCTGTCTTTGCCAGGCATATCCGAATGGTTGTCATGGATGCATACAGCCAGAGGGGAGCGGCCGCTGGCTATTCATTCATCTTTCTTCACCCATCATTAACATCCATAACTGATTGGGGGAAGCCTGTGCGTGTGCCGTGGGATTCCTAGCGAGGTATGAATACTGGTGAATGGGGGGTTTACAGAGCAGGGCATCCCATATCAGGATGTCCAGGGCCACAGACCACAACCTGGGTCCTCTTTAAACATCAAACTTTACAGTGTATTTGCGGCTCATGATGCTGTTTTTATTAAAGAGGATCGAAACCCACGCAGGCCGGCCCTGGAATCTAAAAGTGCCCAGGGTCGGTTGTTCGGCTGCCACTGGGGCATCACTTTAGACTGTAAGCTGGCAAGGGCAGGGCTCTCCTTCCTATTGTCTCCTGTGCTCACAACACTTGGTTTAATCCTAGTGGCATCTTATTTTGTATTGTTCCCTGTACTATATGTTTTACCTTGTCTGTAATCACACCTTGTAAAGCGCTACGGAAGATGATGGCGCTATATAAATAAACAATAATAATAATAATAATCACAGATTGCTGCATGAAACCCTTGAGATTGCACCTTTCCCAAGGCTTCCACTGCGTTGTCGTGGCCTGTGGCAGCATCCCCAGCTTGAGTTTAGCTGAGGCACGCCCCGGCGCCCAGACTGGAGAGAAGCCGAGGATGCGGCCAGCAGGCTTGTCCCATCAGCTGCCACATTTGAGATCAACCAATCAGTGAATTTGTTACTGAATTCTGTAATTCTTAGTCAGTATACATCCTACAAATACTTTGTTTTAATGGGACAATTCAGTCTAAATAACTCTTGTGGTTCATAGGAGCAGCCATGATGGGATTACTGCGGCATGCCGCCCCATTGGCTTCTATTGAGAGGAGAAGGGAGGGCAGAGTTCCTTGTCTCATATATCTCAATAGAAGACAATGGGGTGGCAGCAACATGTAATCCATCATGGCTGCTCCCATGAACCATAAGAGTTATTCAGACTGGACTGTCCATTTAAAGTGGACCAACACCCAGGATTTTGACTATCCTGGGTTTTGGTCCACTTCGGTGGGGCACCCCGATGTCTGAAACCCCCCCGAAAGCCCATAAACACTCACCTCACCACGCTCCCACGTGACCGCTCCAGCCAATCACAGCGCTCAGAGCCGCTGTGGTATGCGCGTCCAAGGCCGCTTGGACGCGCATAGCAGCTCAGCGGCTCTGAGCACTGGAGGCCACGTCTCGCGCCTCCCTCTAACAGGGAGCGCGCCTGCGCCGGCCATTCACAAATGGCCGGCGCGGGTGCGCGCCCTGCTAGAGGGAAGCGCCGATGGAACGGGGCTGAGGTAAGGTTTGTGGGCCTCCTGGGGGGTTCCTCCCCGCGGGGCATCCGAAATCGGGAGGGAGGGATCTGATCGGTCCGGGAATCTTATAGATTCCCGGGTCGATCCCCCCTGGGTGTTGGTCCACTTTAAAGACCAAAAACCAGCTGGCTGCCACTCAGACATGCGGCTCAGAGAGCGCTGATTGGACGAGCAGTCGTGCATGCGCCGTAGGACTGCGGCAAGGTGAGTTGATGCGGGAGATCTGGGGGGTTTCACATAGCGGGAGTGGACCAAAACCCAGGATAGAAAGCACTTTGACAAGGAGCATTGTCATTTTGATAGCCAATAGCACATGTGTTACATATAGTCTACCACTAGGTGGTGTCAGGTGACATTTTCAAAGTAACCACAGGCACGTATGAACTGCACTGCATCCTAAATTATTATACAAATTAGATTTAAAGTGGACCAAAACCCAGGATTTTGACTATTCTTGGTTTTGGTCCTTGCCCTGCTGTGGGAAACCCCCCAGATCGCCTGATCTGACTCACCCTTCCCTGGTCCTAAGGCCATTGTGCAGTCCTCTAGTCCAGTCAGAGCGCTTGGATACGCTCCTGCCCCTTTGTCTAAAGCGAGTGGATCCGAGCACGCTGGCGGACGCATTCCCCGCTACCCTCTAACTGGGAGCGTGCCCGCTCAGGCCATTCAGAAATGGCTGGCGCGGGCACATGCCCTGCTAAAGGTATAGCAGGGATGTGGCCACTGTTCATGCATGCGCTGTTGGACTGGGAAAGAAAGTGAGTTTCCAGGTGTCCTGGGAGGTTTCACACAGTGGGGCACCCCGAATCTGAATGCCCCAGGGGGAGCGAGTATGCCTGCCCTGGAGTGAGAGTTTTGGCCCACTTTAAAGAGGAACTTTGAAGACCCTGGATTCTAAAAGACTCCTGGGCCATCCGAGTTCCTGTCCTTGAGGCTTCCCGAATTGGGATGCCCCACAGTGTGAAACCCCCCAGATGCCCATATCTTCTCCCAAGCGTCTCTGTGCTGCAGCCGCACCCACGCCCGGCATTTCTGAATGAGTCTCGGCTTCAAGGTGAGCGGGGATGTGGATGGTAAGGAGCTGAGTGACAGGGAGCGCACTGATTGGCTAAGCGCCCGCTCAACCAGTTAGCGCTCGCGCCTTCAGCTGGAGCCTGCACCATGGGAAAGACTGGAAGGTGAGTTGATCGGGCGACCTGGGGGAGATACACACAGCGGGACATCGCAATTCGGGATGCCGCTGCATGGAGGAACAACATGGGGGAAAGTGAAATTCCTGGTTGTTGTTCCTATATCACATAGATGTGCATTTTGTTTTATTGATGGTATTGTGTCCATCTCAAAAACCAACTTAAGCAAATCTACTTAAAGTGATCCATCACCCTTTTTCTGTAAGAGGGGTGCTGGACTGCATTGTGACAGGTATGGGGGGAGCATCCAGAGTGGTTAAGGAAGGATGTTCTACTCATTAAGCAGCCCACTGCTTAATGATAAACAAAACCTTTTTCCAGGTTCTGCTCCGTTCCCCTGGGGCATCCCGAATTCCTCATAACCCCATAGCAGGCTGTGTGACAGAATCCCCCCATCATCCTCATAGCAGACTGAGTGACAAAATCCCCCCATCACCCCATAGATGACTGTGTGACAGAATCCCCCCATCAACCCATAGCAGAGTGTGTGACAGAATCCCCCCATCACCCCATAGCAGAGTGTGTGACAGAATCCCCCCATCACCCCATAGCAGACTGTGTGACAGATTCCCCCATCATCCCCATGGCAGACTGTGTGACAGAATCCCTTCATCACCCCATAGCAGAATGTGTGACAGAATCCCCCCATCACCCCATGGCAGACTGTGTGACAGAATCCCTTCATCACCCCATAGCAGACTGTGTGACAGAATCCTCCCATTACCCCATAGCAGGCTGTGTGACAGAATCCCCCCATAACATACTGTGTGACAGAAACCCCCCATCATCCTCATAGCTGACTGTGTGACAGAATCCCCCCATCACCCCATAGCTGACTGTGTGACAGAATCCCCCCATCACCCCATAGCTGACTGTGTGACAGAATCCCTCCATCACCCCATAGCAGACTGTGTGACAGAATCCCCCCATCACCCCATAGCAGACTGTGTGACAGAATCCCCCCATCACCCCATAGCTGACTGTGTGACAGAATCCCCCCATCAACCCATAGCAGAGTGTGTGACAGAATCCCCCCATCACCCCATAGCAGAGTGTGTGACAGAATCCCCCATCACCCCATAGCAGACTGTGTGACAGATTCCCCCATCATCCCCATGGCAGACTGTGTGACAGAATCCCTTCATCACCCCATAGCAGAATGTGTGACAGAATCCCCCCATCACCCCATGGCAGACTGTGTGACAGAATCCCTTCATCACCCCATAGCAGACTGTGTGACAGAATCCCCCCATCACCCCATAGCAGACTGTGTGACAGAATCCCCCCATCACCCCATAGCTGACTGTGTGACAGAATCCCCCCATCACCCCATAGCTGACTGTGTGACAGAAACCTCCCATAGAAACACAGAAGGTTGACAGCAGAAGGAGACCATACGGTCCATCTAGTCTGCCCTTATGTGTATACTGTATGTACTCTTTATTTTAGGATAGATGGAGGCTTATCCCATGTTTAAATTCAGTGACTGTTGATTTTTCAACTACGTTTGCTGGAAGTTTGTTCCAAGCATCTACTACTCTTTCTGTAAAATAATATTTTCTAACATTGCTTCTGATCTTCCCCCCCCCCCCCCCCCCGACTAGCTTCAGGTTGTGCCCCCTTGTTCTTTCATTAAGTTTCTTCTTAAAAACACTTCCCTCCTGAACCTTATTCAATCCTTTCACATATTTAAAGGTCTCAATCATCCTCATAGCTGACTGTGTGACAGAATCCCCCCATCATCCTCATAGCAGACCGTGTGACAGAATACCCCGCCATCATCCCCATAGCAGGCTGTGTGACAGAGCCCCCCATCACCCTATAGCGGACTGTGTGACAGAATCCCCCCATCACCCCATAGCAGACTGTGTGACAGAATCCCTTCATCACTCCATAGCAGACTGCGTGACAGAATCCCCCCATCATCCTCATAGCAGTCTGTGTGACAGAATCCCCCCATCATCCTCATAGCAGATTATGTGACAGAATCCCCCCATCATCCTCATAGCAGAGTGTGTGACAGAATCCCCCCATCATCCTCATAGCAGATTATGTGACAGAATCCCCCCATCATCCTCATAGCAGAGTGTGTGACAGAATCCCCCCATCACCCCATAGCAGACTGTGTGACAGAATCCCCCCATCACCCCATAGCAGACTGTGTGACAGAATCCCTTCATCACTCCATAGCTGACTGTGTGACAGAATCCCCCCATAACTCCATAGCAGACTGTGTGACAGAATACCCCTATCATCCCCATAGCAGACTGTGTGACATAATCCCTCCATCATCCTCATAGTAGACTATGTGACAGAATACCCCTATCATCCCCATAGCAGACTGTGTGACATAATCCCTCCATCATCCTCATAGTAGACTATGTGACAGAATACCCCCATCATCCTCATAGCAGACTGTGTGACAGAGCCCCCATCACCCTATAGCAGACTGTGTGACAGAATCCCCCCATCATCCCCATAGCAGACTGTGTGACAGAATCCCCCATCACCCCATAGCAGACTGTGTGACAGAATCCCCCCATCACCCCATAGCAGACTGTGTGACAGAATCCCCCCATCACCCCATAGCAGACTGTGTGACAGAATACCCCCATCATCCTCATAGCAGACTGTGTGACAGAGCCCCCATCACCCTATAGCAGACTGTGTGACAGAATCCCCCCATCATCCCCATAGCAGACTGTGTGACAGAATCCCTCCATCACCCCCATCTGCAACTCAGCACAACTCTGCTTCACTACAGCCACATCCTTTCACTCACTTTCAACTGCACCCAGGCCCCATCTATATAGCAGCCCCACCAGACGTGTTACATGGGGCTATACCAGTCTTCCCCTCAGCATGGTTATGGAAGATCTCTCTGTCTCCCCCTGTGGCTCCCCTTTATAATACCTCTGCTCATACAATGTTACCTGCAGTTTTCCTCCCAAACGCTCCCAAACAATCCCAGCAGTTCCCTGTTGTTCCCCAAATATATCTTATGCCCCCTGACTCATCCTATAGGGGAATCCTACACCCAGACTCTAATTGTCTGAATTAAATTCTCTTTTCCATTTGTGGTCTTATACTCCCATCTAGTGTTCAAAGTTGGAATAGCATCCACATTTTACATTTACTGGCCAATTCTTTCTTACCCACTGTTTTAAGCAACCTCAGAAATGTATGTGGGGTTATTAAAATGCTGTTCTGTACCTACCACATTTTTAAGAAGAAACTTAACGATAGAACAAGGGGGCACAACCTGAAGCTAGTCAGGGGCAATGTTAGAAAATATTATTTTACAGAAAGAGTAGTAGATGCTTGGAATAAACTCCCAGCAGAGGCAGTTGAAAAATCAAGTCACTGAATTTAAACATGAGATAAGCCTCCATCTATCCTAAGATACAGAGAACATACAGTATACACATAAGATACAGAGAACATACAGTATACACATAAGATAAAGAGAACATACAGTATACACATAAGATAAAGAGAACATACATTATACACATAAGATACAGAGAACATACAGTATACACATAAGATACAGAGAACATACAGTATACACATAAGATAAAGAGAACATACAGTATACACATAAGATACAGAGAACATACAGTATACACATAAGATAAAGAGAACATACAGTATACACATAAGATACAGAGAACATACAGTATACACATAAGATAAAGAGAACATACAGTATACACATAAGATACAGAGAACATACAGTATACACATAAGATAAAGAGAACATACAGTATACACATAAGATACAGAGAACATACATTATACACATAAGATACAGAGAACATACAGTATACACATAAGATACAGAGAACATACAGTATACACATAAGATAAAGAGAACATACAGTATACACATAAGATACAGAGACCATACAGTATACACATAAGATACAGAGAACATACAGTATACACATAAGATACAGAGAACATACAGTATATACATAGGATACAGAGAACATACAGTATATACATAGGATACAGAGAACATACAGTATACACATAAGATACAGAGAACATACAGTATACACATAAGATACAGAGAACATACAGTATATACATAAGATACAGAGAACATACAGTATACACATAAGATACAGAGAACATACAGTATACACATAAGATACAGAGAACATACAGTATATACATAAGATAAAGAGAACATACAGTATACACATAAGATACAGAGAACATACAGTATACACATAAGATACAGAGAACATACAGTATACACATAAGATACAGAGAACATACAGTATACACATAAGATACAGAGAACATACAGTATATACATAAGATACAGAGAACATACAGTATACACATAAGATACAGAGTACATACAGTATACACATAAGATACAGAGAACATACAGTATACACATAAGATACAGAGAACATACAGTATACACATAAGATACAGAGAACATACAGTATACACATAAGATACAGAGAACATACAGTATACACATAAGATACAGAGAACATACAGTATACACATAAGGGCAGAGACTAGATGGAGCGTATGGTCTCCTTCTGCCATCAACCTTCTATGTTTCTATGTTTCTATCTACTGATAGGCTCTGCCATCCTGGCATTGCTGCCCTGCTTCACAAGGAAGGAATACATGAAAAAAAAGATGTAAGTAATCATGTAATAAATGAAACGGCAAGAATGGATAGATGGAATGATAGAAAGAACGAAACATAGAAAAGAATAAATTACAGAAAGCAGGAGAGATTAGAAGTGATATACAGTAAGAAAGAAAAGCAATAGTAGAAGGAACAACGGTAAGAAAGAATAGAGTGGGTGAAAGATAAATAGTCAAAGAAAGAAAGGAATAGAAGGAGTGGCAGTAAAGCAAAGCAAAAAAGGAAAAAAAGAAAGAAAGTAAAAAATAAATAATAGAAGCAATGATGAAAAGAAAGTCAGAAAGGAAAGACAGAAATAAATCCAGAATGAAATAGGTTGATATGACATGCACCCCCCCCCCCCCCCCCCACTTCCAAACAAGGTAGGTGTGCAGGCTGGAGGGTGATCTGGTAGGTAGGTGAGCAGGCTGGCTCTAATTTCTCTTTCTTTCTGTTATTCCCTTAATTTATTTTTTATTCTATACTTGTTCTGTCATTTCTTGTCTCATTATTATTATTTGCATTCTTTATTTCTGTTATTCCCTCTATTTCTTTTTTTATTCCATACTTGTTCTGCCATTTCTATTGCTATTATTATTATTTGCATTCTTTATTTCTGTTATTCCCTCAATTTCTTTTTTATTCTATACTTGTTCTGTCATTTCGTCTCTCATTATTATTATTATTTGCATTCTTTATTTCTGTTATTCCCTCTATTTATTTTTTATGCTATACTTGTTCTGCCAGTTCTTCTATTGCTATTATTATTATTTGCATTCTTTATTTCTGTTATTACCTCTATTTATTTTTTATGCTATACTTGTTCTGCCAGTTCTATTGCTATTATTATTATTTGCATTCTTTATTTCTGTAATTGCCTCCATGTATTATTTCTACTATACTTTCTTTCGTTCACTGTTTCATTTATCTTTTTTTTTCCATTCTTTGGCAGTATTCACCATACATGCAACTTTACTACCATGTATAGAGTCTTACCAAGCTCTATCACCCAGGTGCCCGCATACAAGAGCCGACCCTGTCACAATGAGGCCATGCTGGCTTCTGTAATTCGCCCGTTTTCCTTCTGCCTCTCACAACCTGACCTCTCACACACTGTGCTATGACATAGCGCTCGCACACGCCGTGGCCCCTCACCTTGCTGCACGCAACACGGGAGCTCAGCACAAAGAAGAGGCAGTCAGCGACCACACTGCGCCGCAGCCAATCAGCGCGCGCGTTATCCCTTCTCCTTGCGCAGCCTGCCGTCTCCCGCGCTGTGATTGGCTGAGGCGCTGCTACATTGTATCAGTGGCCCTGCAATGCAGAGCTGCCGGTGGCGGGTGCAGGGAGCTGCAGTCGGGGTATGAGGCTGCCCGGTACCGGAGCTCTGCTATGGCTGTGTTCGCCCTCACCATCGTTAGACAGTAAGTAACCGCTGCTTAACCCCCCACTGACCAGGCCGCAGCTGCTGCTGTCACTCATAGCGCTGGGGAAGGTCACCCCAGACACTGACACTCCCCATAGACAGGTTCTCTATAGGGGACCTTATATGGCTCATCTGCAGCCCCTCATTTACATACACAATGATTGCTTATTGCTAAATAATAAGATTCCTATGCTGGATATATATATATATATATATGTATATATAGTGGCAGGCGCCAGCACTGGGCGTACCCGGGCAGCTGCCGGGGCCCCTGCACCTTGGGAGGGCCCCACCTCATTCCCTCTACCCTGGGCAGCCCTATGTAGGACTCAGGGCCATGTAATAACCAGGACTAAGGGCTGTCCGCCAGGTGCAAATTGTCCATTGGGAGAGCCTTTCTTTTCTTTCTTTCTTTCTTTCTTTCTTTCTTTCCTTGTATTCTTTATTTCTTTCTATTCCATTCCTTTCTTTTTTCCCTTCTTTCTTTCCATCTATTCTTTGTTTCTTTTTTGCATATCTTTTTTTCTGCCATTCTCTTTCTTTCTTTTTATTTTTCTTTCCTTCTATTATTTCTGTCAGTCCTTGTATTCTTTGTTTCTTTCCTTATATTCTTTTCTTTACTTCTAGTCTTTTTTATTCTTTCCATCTATTATTTGTTTCTTTTGTGCATATCTTTTTTCTGCCATTCTCTTTCTTTTTTCATTTTCTTATCTTCTATTATTTCTGCCAGTCCTTCTATTCTTTGTTTCTTCCCTTCCATTCATTTCTTTATTTTCTTCTTTCTTTCCATCTATTCTTTGTTTCTTGCATATATTTTTTTCTGCCATTCTCTTTCTTTCTTTCATTTTTTCTTTCCTTCTATTACTACTGCCAGTCCTTCTATTCTTCTAGTCTTTTCTTTCCTTCTAGTCTTTTTTTTTAAATTCTTTCCATCTATTCATTCTTTCATTCTAATTTCTGTCATTCATTCTCTTTCATTTTCTTTCTTTCCTTCTGTCTCTTTTTGCTCACATTCCTCCTCTCTCTCTCTCTTTTCTGCTTTTTTTTCTATCATTCATTATATTGTATCTTTGTTTCTGTCATTTATTCTATGCTTTTGTTCTTTGTTTCTTATTTCTTTCCATCTATTCTTTTTTTTTTTGTTCTGTCATTCCTTCTATTCTTTGTCATTCCTTCTATTATTTTTTTCTCTTTCTATTATTTAGCAGTAAGTAGTTACCACACATGCACTTTTATCACCATGTATGAAGTACCATACCACACTGCAAGGGCTCACTGAGATCACCCAAGGTCCCGCATAAACTTGTAGCTGGCCCTGTGTGTGTATATATATATATATATATATTACAACTAAAGTGCCCATACAATATACAATCTGGTTCTATCATTCTAATACAATGTACAAAACAAAGAATTTTTACCTTCCTGGGTTTTGTTCTGCTTTACAAGGGGCAACCATACCTCCCAAGTGTCCCTGATTTGGAGGGACTGTCCCCCTTTAGAGTCCATGTCCCCCTGTCCCTGATTGTTCTCATTTGTCCCTCTTTGAGGTGTAATATGCAGATCTGCATCAATAAATGATTCATTTGCCTATTGTTATATTATTTATATTGTTGTAAATGTTACATCCTGTCTCCTATCTATCCCTCAATGAGGGGGCGTGGCTTCAATAAACAGTTATCCCTCATTTGATCCAATTTAAAGCTGAATAAAACCCAGGAATTTTACTTTTCTTTGTTTTGTTCCGTTCCCTGGGAGCATCCTGAATTAGGTTCCCCCATTGTGTGAAACCCTGCAGAATACTCGCCCCTTTCTGGTTCCTTTGGCGCATGCACGGACGCACAGCCAGTTAGAGCCATTCGCCATGTTTACATCCTTCGGAAAACGGCTCTCATTGATTCAATGGTGCACTGCCGCATCCCCGAAGGAGTGTGGGCTCCCGTCCCAGCATGGGAGTGCACCCATGTATCCGGGGATGCTGCGCGTGCTCCTCATTGAAGTCTTGGAGCAGTCTGCCGAATGACATAGTTGGAGCTGCGAAAGGTGAGTTTTTTATGGGCACCCTGGAGGTTGTCCCGATTCAGGATGCCCTGGCGAAAAGCATTCCAGGCTGGCCACTGCTGGGTTTTGTTCTGCTTTAAAGTGGGCCACCAGCCTGATTAGAATGTCCACCCATTTGTTCCTTCCTCCAATGGCTAGGTTCAACTTTTAAAAAGAACCACCCACCTCCCTCCCTTTCCCAGGGATAAGGACTTAAAGCAAACCAACGCCCATTTTTCGGGTGTTGGTCCGGCTCCCGGCGCCTTAAAGTGGACCAACACCCAGGGGTGATCGGCCCGGGATCTATAAGATTCCCGGGCCGATCACCTCCCTCACCGCGGGGCATCCGAGATCGGGATGTCCCGCGGGGTGAAACCCCCCCTAAAAGCCCCAAAAAACCTTACCTTATCGGCGACGGATCAGCCGCCGCCTCCCGCGCGCCCCTCTAGTGGCTTATCCGTCGCCGAAAAGGTACGTTTTTTGGGGGGGTTTCACACAGCGGGGCATCCTGATCTCGGATGCCCCGCTGAAGTGGACCAACACCCAGGATAGTGAGAATCCTGGGTGTTGGTCCACTTTAAAGAAGGCCTGGAAAGGCATCCAGAATATTGAACTCCCCCCGCACATCATCCTCGGAATGCCCTATATTCTTACATTATCCTCAAGCCTCGGCCAGAAATTGTGCCTTGCGATTGGCCCCTGGGTGGTCACGTGGGTTGGGGCCACGTCCTCGGCTTGAGCCGTCGGAGAGCCCGGTCTACATGAGCGTCAATTGCAGTGCTCCATTTCTGGCCGAGGCTCGAGAATAAGGAAAGAATATTGGGCGTCCTAGGGGGGTGATGTGCAGGAGGACTCTAGCTTTCTGGATGCCCCCCAGTAATTTAATGTGCTGGGAACCAGTCTCCAGTACTGCGCCGCGTTGCTTTACAACTGCTTTAAAGTGGAACAAAATCCAGGGTTTTCACTATCCTGGGTTTTGGTCCATCTCCCTGGGGTATCTAGAATTGGGATGCCCTGCTATATGAGACCCCCCCTGATCGGGCGCTATACATACTTCGCCAGCGTTCCCCTGGCGCAGCCAATCAGCCAACTCCACCTTTAATGGTACTTTCCTTTTTTCTTTATAGTGGGGAGACGCGTTACAACAAGGAAAAACTACTTCAAGGTAGGAGGCTGCTTATTTTTTTTTTTTTTTTTTTAGGAAAAGTCTCTTGTTGGAATGGCTCGCTGTCTGTATTAAAAAAAAAAAAAAAAAAAAAAAAAAAAAGGAAAGAAATTCTCCATCACTCCCAAAATTGTCTCTCCTCTAATCAGCAAAGAGCAGCATAGAAATCTGATTGGCCTGGTGTGGGAGTGCGCATCAGCATGAGGGATGCTGTCACAGTCCACACATGCACCATGGGATTGGCACAAAAGGAGTTTTGACAGTGATCCCCTGGGCTTCATACATTCCAAATCCGGATTCCCCAATAAGAGGTAGACCAGCGTCTTATAGAGTCTAGGCTAGAGGTTGCTCCTCCTTAAAGTGGACCAAAACCCTGGATTTGACTATCCTGGGTTTTGGTCCTTGATCAGGAATGCCCCGCTGTGTGAACCCCCCACCCCCACCCCCAGATCGCCCAATCTCACTCATCCTTCCCAGTCATACGGCGCATGTGCAGATTCTCATCCAGTCAGCGTGCTCGGATCCGCTCCGCCCCTTCGTCCCAGAGCTCATCTAATACGAGCGGATCCGAGCACGCTGGTGGCTGCATCGTGCCCGCGCTGGCCATTCACAAATGCCCGTTAAAGGGATAGCAGGGATGCGTCCGTTGTTCGCACATGCACTGTTGGACTGGTAAAGAAGGTGAGTTTCCGGGCACCCCTGTGGGTTTTACACAGCAGGGCATCCCAAATCTGGATGTCCAGTGGGGGGAGCAAGTATGCCTGCTCTAGATTCTCATAGACTCCAGGGTGGGTTTTGGTCCACTTCTAAGCCTTGCATGGTGACGTGGGACTGCTGCTCATGTCTGGGGGGGGGGGCTTCCTGATTGGTGATGCCGTCCCTCTCCCCCACATGCAAAGCCAAGACGGGTTTCATCAGTGGCTGGTCCAGGACCCACATGATCGTCGGCAGCCTATTGCTATGGCTCCGATGGGGACAGCAAATGCCCACTAGTGGTCATGTGGGTCCAGAACCCATGTTAGGCCCCCTCCTCCCCCAAACTCAAGCAACAACACTTTTGCTGCTGTAGTCATGGGTCCGGGCCAAAGCTACATTCAACCACAATCATTCCAATTCATTCCGGTCCGACTAGACCAAGCAAGCAAGATTTGGCTCAAATTATCCGCCTTTATTCTTTTTATTTATTTATTTTTTAAATAAAAAGCAAAAAAAGTGCCCCCTTACTGTGGGCTACTAGCCCGGCCCACTAGGCATTCAGCACAGGTCTCTTCCAGACCCCCAGCGGCCACAAGACATGTGCCAGGCAAATGGCATGCCACCACTTCCTACTCTTTAAACTGGCACAGGGGTCCTTTGCAGTACTCATAGATTTGTTTTAGGTGGTTTTAAATGTCTTTGTGAATAATAAATTAATTACTATTTTTGTCTAGTTTTAATACTCATTTTTGAGTTTGGTATATGGCAGCTTTGCTGTCTTTTGGTGACGTTCAAGGTGAGTATGTGGGGCAACCAGAGGGTTTCACAGTGCGAGACAGCCCAAATCTAGGGAAATATCTCTTTGGACAGTTTTGCTGGGGCCTTCCGATTTGGGATGCCTTGCTATGTGAAAACCTATCCCATAGTCCGTCAGCACAAGAGCGGGCTCTCTTCCAATAAGCTTTGTATGAGGAGTAAATTAAAGCAGAACATAAATCTGGGGTGCTGGCCTTCCCCTGGGGCATTCCAGATCGGGATGCCCTACTGTGTGAAACCCCCCCCCCCCCCCCCCCGGGTCGCTGGTAAAGTCAGCATTGGCGGTTGCATCCCCAGCATCTCTGGGCTGATGCACGTTCCGTCACCCAGCCATTCAGGTAAGCTGGTCATGGGAGCGTGCACACTATGCAGGGAGACCAGGCATGCGCCCCCTCTCCTGATGCTGGCCTAAATAGAGCTGTATTGCCAAGAATTAATTTGCACAACATATGATGCTGATGCTGGACCACATGTGCCGTGAGAACAAGGGAAAGTTACAGTCTCACTGGTGCTCCAAGGGGTATCCTACAGTGGAGCATCTCAAATCGGGATGCCACGGATCAAGTAACCTGGGATTTTGTTCCACTTTAAAGAGGACCGAAACCCAGGATTTTGACTATCCTGGGTTTTGGTCCATGCCCCTGGGGGATGCCCCACTGTGTGAAGTTTCCCAGGTAGCCCACTCCAACTCTAATGTCTAAGCAGAGATCGCCGTCAGACGCATCCCTTCTACCCTCTAACGGAGTTTCCCCCACTGAGCATTCACAAATGGCAGTATAAAGGTATAGCAGGGAGTGCACAGGTGGATCGGGGGAAGGGGTGTGTTTACCGCAGGACCTGGGGTGTTTCACAAAGCAAGTATCCCGAGGTGGGAGTTACACCTGGTGGGGCATCCCAAATTGGGAGGGCTCTTAAGAAGGTTTTGGTCACTTTTAAAACAGACAAACTGCTTCTACAGACAAACTGCTGTTAGCTCAGTGCTGGATCAGTTGGGGTAAATTGGGTATATGCTCGTATTTGGTTTTTTTTTACCTTATTTAATGTTTTACCCCAATCAAAAAAAAAAAAAAAAAAAAAGTTCTTTGATATTGAGTGCTTGGAAGTCCTAGAAATCCCAGTAGGCTTTAATAAAGCTTTTATGTCCACAGGGCAAGGAGTAGATGAGCCACTCTCTGAAACTGGCTTCAAGCAGGCTGAGGCTGCGGGCAGATTCCTCAGCGCTGTGAAGTTTACGCACGTTTTCTCCAGCGACTTGATCCGCGCTAAACAGGTACATTTCCTGTGTGATGTCATTTAAATCCTTTAATGAGATCATGGTAAATGGCTGTGCCCTGCTCTGTCATGTTATTACACCACATCCTCCCCGGGAATGGATAGACTTTCCTTTGGCTGCTTAAAGGGGAAAACGTATTTGGGCCCCCTCCAGAGGCTATCAGCTGGTGTACCAAGTATGGCTGGGCTAGGAGAGTGCAGAAGATCCTAGACGGCTCTCCGACAGCCCCGTGCCAAAGGGCATAGGGGCTGTGGTGTCCTGCCATGGCCTGGGGCCTGCTGTTCACTTCAGGGTCTATGCCCCTGTGTGTGGTGTAGTGGCTGGTATGAGTATCCATCTGGGTCTGTCATTAGCCTATTTTTAGTGTTTTTAAGCATAATTTAGTGTATTGATGTATTATATATTTTAAATAGATTGCATCCCCCCATTACAGGCAGTGAGCAACATCCCCTCATTACAGGCAGTGTGTGCGGCAACCCCCCCTCCCCCTCCCATTGCAGGCAGCTTGTGCGGCATCCCAATTGCAGGCAGCATGTGCGGCATCCCAGTTGCAGGCAGCGTTTGCGGCATCCCTATTGCAGGTAGCGTGCATCTCCAGAGCTCCCACACCGCAGCAGCCGCCTCCCAGTGACATAAACACAACCCCTATTATTGATGTCATGTGTATGTGGGAGCTCCTGGAATGTAATTTTTTTTAAACATTTGCCATGGTTTCCATGGTTTAATAATTGTGAACCCAGTCTGCAATAGTCATATTTGGCCATTAGACATATCTACATTATTTATGATTTGTACCTCCTGCAAGAACATGCTTTAAAGTGGACCAACACCCAGGATTTTGACTATCCTGGGTCTTGGTCCACTTCGGTGCCCCAAGGAGTGGAACTCAGATGGCCCTGGAGTCTTTCAGACTCCTTAAGTTAATAAAAAGCCCCCAAACTTGGCTTGCCTGGCCCACCTTCCCCTCTTTTGCCCCTTTTTTGGGTGCATCGAGCTCCTGCATCCCTCAGATCCCACAGCGTCTTCTGTAGGGCAGCGCCACCATGGTAGCCCTCAGCCTCCCAGCACACACTCTGCCCCTCCCTTCTGATCACGCGCCTGCGCAATGTCATTGTATAGGCTGCAGTGACACTCGGGACAGATGCCGCAAGATTCCAGGGTGAGTGCGCTAAGGTGCCGGGGAGGGGGGTAGGTACTAGTAATGCAGCAGAATGTCGGCGTTTTAGATAATGCCGACATCCAAAAGGTAATGCGGTGGGCAGGGGGGATGTTTAGAGGGGAACTGCTAAAAAAAAAGATCTGTTCCTCTTTAAGGAGTAACAAAACGTAAAATTTTCACTATTCTGGCTTTTAGTCCTCCTGCTGGGGGCATCCCGATTTGGGACGCCTCGCTATGTGTATCCCCTCCAGGTCATCCTCCCCAAAACCTCAACTGTTTCTCATTTCCACGGTGCATTCCCATTTAGATTGTCCTTGCCGCTTTGAGCTCAGTGATAGCAACCACTAAAAATTGATGTAACCAAACCCAATTGGTCACCAGCAGTCACGTGATTGGTAGCTAAACTATGAATGGGGACGTGGTAAACATTGGCTGATTTTAATTTACTTCCACTTTGCAATTTGAGATGCCCTGTGGTCTGTATTTCTCTACTTATAACCATTATTGTGTCCAACAGACTGCTTGTACCATCTTGAAGAATAACCAGCACAGTGAGGGGATTGACATTAGCTATGACTCCAGACTACGAGAAAGGGTAAGCTCCCATCTGCCATGTTACACCCAAACTCCTGTTAAAGCAGACTGAAACCCACCAGTGATGCAAAACCAAATAAGCCAATCCCCCCGCCGCCCATAGCTCTCTCCCTGAGGGTATAAAAATAAATCACTATTTTCACTTACCCTGTCATATAGTATATATAATATATATTTCCAGCACTGAGAGAAAGCAGTACATACAAATCCCGGGTGCTGGGTCATAATGCAATCTGGCAATCGCTGGTCCGGCCGCTAAAACCCCTCGGTAATCTGGGCACTTGCCAGATTTATTGTTAAGAAAGAAAAGAAGCCCTGATGGTGAAACTTTCCAAAAGATCCTGCCTGCAGGGTGAGGATGTGAAAAGAGGTTTAGGTCCGCTTTAACTTATGCTCTCCTATTTCACTGTGGCTTGGGAAACAAGCCCCCCCCCCCCCCCCCCCCCAACACTCATTTGGCTCACTTTTTGCTTCCAGTTGTTGCCCTATGCTTTGCTATCAATGGGAGAGTCCTATAACCAGCAGCACAGTATCAATCATCCACAGAGGCTTATCCGGTGGGTACTGGCTGTCTGATGACATCACCAGACGGGGTATCCCAATGGATGATCTCCTGGGGCCCGTTAATGAGTTGCTACCAATGGTACTTACCAGAGCAGAAAAGCACTCTGAAACAAGAGGTTGGCCCAGGTGGGGAGCAGTGTGGTACATTGACAGTGGCCTTAATCCACCAGATTGGTCGCTGAACCTGGCTGGGGTAAAGTCAGTGTTAACATTTAGCTTAAAGTGGACCAAAACTTTCCCTAGGTGCATCCCAATTTGGGATTTACATTACATTTGCATAATATTTTGAAACACAGTGTATATATGCACACAGGGTATGCATACTGCATTTACTTAACTTTATACCTTTACTTAGTAACAATGCTACCCCAATTTTCTTTTTCCCCTACATCCAGTCCAGGCCGTCCCATATCTCAGGATTGGGTGTTCGCCCCTAGGGGGCGCTTGACTGGAAGATCAAAGATGTAGCTCCTCCCGGCCCCCTATAAAGGCAGCTGTCCCTCTATTATTCCCCAGTCGTTCATCTTGCAGTTTGACTGCACAAGATCGTTGGCGCTCTCTCTCAGATTTTGGCAGCAGAGCGGGGCCACCTAGCGCGTTGGCCGCCGCAAACTCTATTCCCACGGATCTTCTCTGACCCATTCCTGCCTCCCAGCCTTTGGCTGCTACGGGATCCGTGACGGTAGGGTGAACGCCGGGGTCTGTGGCGTTCGGCAGAGCTCATGCTCTGGGCCGCAGACCTTATGCTAAAATGCTAAAAGGTAGCCGGCCACAGGCTTATGGTGAGCCTGAGGGGGAACCACTATGTATAGATTTTTTGTATTTGTCCCTCCCTGCCCACAAGCTTTATTATTCTTGTATGTACCGATGTTTGGTGTGACTTTACTTGTGCTCCTCACTGACTGCAGTGAGGAGCGGTCTCTGGCTTCCTACTCATCTCCCTGCGTTCCCCCATCGGGCCTCTCGGCTGTTGCGCCCCGCAGGCCTCCTCTGCATCGCCTTGTCCGGTGCTTCTGAATGATGACGGGGGGGGAGCGCGTGGCCGGCGCTTGTACAGGCGCTACAGGCGCCGCCGCCATTACAGTACTGAGGGAAGCGGCTTTCTTCTCCCCTTGTGCAGAACATCGGCACGCTGCTGAAGTCGCGCCGGTGCCGCCCCCGAGGATCCTTCCAGAAGGTGGCTGGGCCAGACGGGCTGCTCTGCTGCTGCTGGGGACCAGGCTTGGGCCTTCCTGCTGCGGATGCTGCGGTGATCCCTCCTGTCGGTGTCGTGAGTCCCTCTTTTGATGCTCTTGCTTTTTGCCATTTGTATTTATGCCAAGGCTGACCAGGGTCTCTCTCTCTTTTTTGTTTAGATCGTGGGCTGAGGTTGAGGGTTTTGTTTCCTCCCGGTCCCCCTTTTTATAAGAGGGATCGTTTATAGGCTTAGGCCAATAGAGTCTTGTAGCCTTATTGAATTTTACTATTCTTAATCACCATAATGGAGGCATCAGGGGATAGTGAGCTGGGGGCCCCATTTGGGCAAGACAGGCTCTGCCCCTTGTGCAGAAGGAATCCTCTGGGCGGATTCAGTACTATTTGTACCACTTGCGCCAGAGGCATTATTTTGGACCATGAGCGGGCGGTCGTCCCTGACCCTAGCCCTGTATTGCCATCGGCCTCTCCAGACCCTCCGCTGCTGCATTCAGCCACTAGCGAAGAGGGAGCCAGCAAGGGGTCTCATACTGAATTTGCGCATAGGCTGGCTAGTCTGGAGTGGCACATCTCATTGAGTAAGAAGCGGCATCTGGAGCCGATTTACTCAGATGACAATCTGTTTGATTGCTTGGGTTCTGCGGAGGAAGGTGAGTTGGCAGATGATTCATGTTCAACGGTGGAATATTCTGTTGGCGATGACAGTATCTCTGGTTCCTCCTCGGACGAGGATTCTTGCCTCCCAGGTGATACAGAGAGTTTGCTCTCTTCCGGGTTTGATACCTTACACATTGTTCCTCCCAGAGCGGCTAAGAGGAAGCAGGGTGATTTATTTCGGCCTGAGAGGCAAAGACGGGTCTTCCCAGAGCAGCCTCACTTTTCTAACATGATCCTTAAGGAATGGGAAAGGCCCAACAAGTTACCGTCGGTCTCTAAGGGCCTGGATAGGCGGTACCCCTTTCCTAATGAGTTGGTTCGGTTATGATGTCACCCTCCCGAGGTGGATCCTCCCGTGTTAGGCTTGTCCAACACCACTGTTATGCCGTCGCCTGACAATGCTTCCTTACGTGACCCTGCAGACAAGCGCATAGATCAGCTGGTCTGCCATGCGTTCACCTTTGCTGGTGCCCTCTTTCGGCCTGTGTGTGCCTCAGCAATTGTCTCATTAGCCAACAGGAGAAAGGTGAGACACCTTGTGGCTAGAGCTAAGGCTCGCAAGCGGGCTGAGGAGTATAAGGAACTCAAGGCTTGCTTGGATTTCATTGGCTTTGTTACTGCAATGGATGATGTGGTCAGGCTTGGTGCCAGGTTTTCGGCCTTGCTTGTTGCTCTGCGCCGCTCGCTCTGGCTGAAGCAGTGGTCGGCTGATGCGGCTGCCAAGAAGTCCCTCACAAGTCTACCTTTTGTGGAAAGCCGGCTGTTTGGGGAGTGCCTGGACCTTCTGGTCAAGTATGGTAGACTCCCTCAGAGAAGGAAACCTGCTCGGTCCTTTCGGAACCCCTCTTCCTATCGTTCCTTTCGAGGAGGAAGAGGTTCTTTATTTCCCGGTGCTCGCAGAGATACCTGGAGCAGAGGTAGGTCCTGCGGCCGATCCAACCCCTCTTGGGGAGCTAAGTCCAACCCCCCTGCCAATCCCTCTCAAGCATGAGAGGGCGCCCTCACCCATCCGGGTGGGGGGACGGCTTCTGCTGTTTGCTCAGATCTGGAGGCGTCACGTCTCGGATCAGTGGATTCAGGAGGTAGTGTCCTCCGGTTACAAGATAGAGCTGGCAGCCAGGCCGCCCACAAAATTCCTCCGTTCAAGGATATCCCGAAGCCCGCTAAAGGCTCAAGCTTTGAGAACGGCTGTTCAACACCTCCTGCGGATAGGTGTGATTTGTCCCGTACCCCTGCAGGAACAGGGTCAGGGATTCTATTCCAATCTGTTCACGGTCCCCAGGAAGGACGGAACGCTAAGGCCGATCCTGGACCTGAAGGGTCTCAACAGGTTTGTAAGAGTCAGACATTTCCACATGGAAACGTTGCGATCGGCGGTGAGATCGCTTTGGCCCGGCGACTTCATGACCACGGCGGACATCAGGGACGCGTATCTGCACATCCCGATTTTTCAGGGACATCAGAAGTTCCTGAGGTTTGCGCTGGAGGATCAACATTACCAGTTTGTAGCACTTCCATTTGGGATATCCTCAGCCCCCTGTGTGTTTAACAAGGTGCTGGCGGGCATCATGGCTATTCTGAGGAGTCAGGGTATCCGTGTGTTACCCTATCTGGACGATTTGCTGATTTCGCTGATGTCGCTCACGGCCTGCTGAAGGGACCAGGCCGTGAGCGACACTCGGACGGTGCTGTCAACCCTGGAAGCCTTCGGTTGGGTAATCAATTACCCCATGTCGTTCATCACTCCTTCAACAGTGAGATTCTTCCTAGGAATGACGATTGACACCGCTCAGGTCAAGTTTTTTTCTACCACAGAAGAAGGTTTTGGGTCTCCAAAGGCAGGTGCAGGCCTTGCTGTCTTGTCAGCAGCCATCAGTACGTCTGGGGATGAGATTGGTGGGACTAATGGTGTTATGCTTCGAAGCAGTACCCTTTGCCCAATTTCACATGAGACCTCTACAATTGAACCTGCTGACCGGCTGGAATCGGGCGCAGGAATTACTGGAACAAGGTTTTTCGCTGTCCCCCCTGGCCAGGCAGTCCGTCTTGTGATGGTTGGACTCCCGGAACCTGCTGATGGGCAAGTCCTTTCTGACTCCCCATTGGGAGATAGTTACCACGGATTCCAGTCTAACAGGCTGGGGAGGCGTTTGGCAGACCCAGAAGATCCAGGGTCAGTGGGGTCCGCAGGTGAACCATTAACCCATAAATCTCTTGGAGCTGAGAGCAATCTGGTTGGTTCTTCTTCGCTTGACTCCCCATTTAAGAGGTCTTGCGATCCAGGTTTGCTCTGACAATCAGACTGCTGTAGCCTACATCAACCACCAGGACGGGACTCGGAGCAAGAGATCCCTCACAGATTTTGACTTGGGCAGAGGAGAATGTTCCCTGCATCTCAGCGGTCTACATCCCTGGGGTGGAAAACCAGGAGGCAGACTCCCTAAACGGGCGTTTCCTGCGCCTGGGGGAATGGTCCCTCAGCAGCGAGACCTTTCATACTCTGTGTCTCTGCTGGGGCCAGCCGGACGTGGATATGTTTGCGTCCAGACACAATCACAAGCTCCCAAGGTTTGTCTCCCTCTCAAGGGATCCTCTCGCCATTGCAACAGACGCTCTGGCGATTCCTTGGACGAAGTTCAAATTTCTGTATGCATTCCCTTCGTTTCCACTCCTGGGCAGAGTGCTGCGCAAGATACCCCAGGAAGCGGTACCAACCATCCTGGTTGCTCCTCGTTGGCCGAGAAGGAGTTGGTTTGCAGACATAGTCCAGATGTCAATAGATCACTACATCATGCCCGACGACCCGGGGCTTCTCACACAGGGGTTGCTGCGACACCCCAATTTACGGACGCTGGCTTTGACGACCTGGCTATTGAAACCTCAATCCTGACAGAGAAGGGGTTATCGGCCACGCTTGTGCAGACAGTGATTCAGGCACGGAAGAAATCTTCTTCCATGATATACTACAGAGTTTGGTGGGCCTATATCGCTTGGTGCAAGGCCAAGAGCCTTGCTTGCCAAAAATTTGCTATTTCTAGGATCTTGGAGTTCTTACAACACGGCCTAGACTTGGGTCTCCAGCTGAGCACCCTCAAGGGTCAGGGTCGGCTTTAACCATCTTTTTCCAGAGATCCATTGCCAACCATAGGTTGATCAAGACTTTTTTGAGCGATGCTGCCTTGTCTATGTTGACTCTCAAAGTGGTCTTTCTGGTAGCGATCACCTCGGTGCGTCGCGTATCTGAGCTGGCTGCGCTTTGTATGAAACCACCCTACTTTGAGCTTTAAACCTGACTTCTTACCTAAGGTTGTTTCCTCCCTTTCACCTTAATTAAGAAGTTGTCTTCCCTTCCTTGTGTCCAGCACCGGCTAATTCCAAAGAACGGACCCTCCATGCCTTGGATGTGGTCAGAGCCATAAAGTATTACCTGGCTGCGACTGAATCCTTCAGGAAATCAGAGGGCTCTAGGAAAGGTTTGCCACCAGCCAAGTCCACTCTCAGTAAGTGGATCAGACAGGTGGTGGTACAAGCATATTCTGCCAGGGGGAAGGAACCCCCTTTTCGGATCACAGCTCATTCTACCAGAGCTATTGGTGCCTCTTGGGCATCGGTGGAACAAGTTTGTAAGGCCGTTACTTGGTCTCCTGTTCATACTTTTGCAAAGTTTTACAGGGTGGATGTCAGGGCCTCAGCTGATGCTGTTTTTGGCCGAAAGGTGCTTCAGATGGTAGTGAAATGAACTACATGCTGTTCCCCACTGGGGATCCCGCCCATATGGACACTGCTTTTGGATGTCCCAATCGTGAGATATGGGACGACCTGGACTGGATGTAGGGAAAAATACAATTCTGTGAAACTCGCCTGTAGAATTGTTTTTGAATACATCCAGTCCAGGCCGTCCCACCTCTCTCCCTTGTGTTCATTATGTCCTGTATGCCTGTTATGGTGATCAACCATTTTTGTTCCTAGGACACTGTTTTTTTCTAGTTTTTGCTTAGAGTACAAACTGAAGCTATGTGAAGTAACATGGTTTCTTAGGCCTCCCGGCCTGCGCTCTTTTGTTGAATACTGCTTTTAAACCACTGGGGAATGATAGAGGGTCAGCTGCCTTTATAGGGGGCCGGGAGGAGCTACATCTTTTGATCTTGCAGTTAAGCGCCCCCTAGGGGCGAACACCCAATCGTGAGATATGGGACGGCCTGGACTGGATGTATACAAAAACAATTCTACAGGTGAGTTTCACAGAATTGTATTATTATCTCTTCCAGAAATACGGGATAGCGGAGGGGAGGCCTCTTGGTGAGCTGAAAACCATGGCAAAGAAGGCTGGGGAGCAGTGCCCCTCTTACACCCCTCCGGGGGGAGAGACTTTGGACCAGGTAAAATGACTATCAATTTGTGTTTTGTTATCTATTATTAAACCGGACCAACACCCATTTTTTCTTTAATGGGTATTGGTCTTGATTGCTGGATGCGTTCCACCTGGAATTGCTGGAGTCATACCGATTGTCTGCAGCTTGTCTTTTTGGTTTTTTTTTACGTGAGTGGTCAATCCTTTTAAATAAAAGATCACAAAAAGGCATGTAGTACTTTCTTTCAGTCTGCAGGTGGCACTGTTGCTTTAGACATAGGAATTATTCCGCAGTGGTACCTTGATTGCACTTAGTTATAAAGAATGGCAAAAGAGTGGCCCGTGCATGTGCCTTGGTAATGCGGAAAAGGTGAGTTTACAGCTGATCCCATGGGATACACACAAGATAACACCATGAGAATGAAGAAAAGGTAAGTTTTTAGTAGGTGATCCCTGGAATACACACAGTGGAGCACCCCAAATTAGGATTCCGCAGAAAGGAACAAAACCCCAAAAAGTAAAATTCTTGGGTGGTGTTCTTCTTTAAAGTGGAACAAAACCCGGAATTTTGATTATCCCGGGTTGCGTTCCTTGCCCTGACGGCATCCCAAATCTGTCAGCCCCTCCCTTAAAAACTCACTTTTTCCAAGGCCTACTGTGCATGTGCGGGCTCTCGCCCAATCAAAGCCATTTGCCATGCACATCAATGCTCGGAAAACTGCTCTATTTATGGGGAGTACAAGCTGGCACATCCCCAGAGGCGCAGCCTATTTGAATGGCTGGGGACAGGAGCGTGCACAGCCCAAAGATGCTGGGGACACAGCCACCGATTTTTACACTACTGAGGGAGCCAGGAAGAAGGTGAATTTTGTGGCGCCCCCGTTGGGGGTTCACACAGCGGTGCATGGGGATCTGGGATGCCCCAGGGCATGTTTGGTTTTGTTTCTTTTTAAGTCATGTAGTACTTTTTTTCAGTCTGCAGGTGGCACTGTTGCATTGGAATTATTTATCAGTGGTACCTTGATTGCACTTAGTTATAACACTTGTTAGCATGGGAATGAAGAAAAGGTAGGTTTTTAGGGGGCGATCCCTTGGAATACACACAGTAGGGCATCCCAAATCAGGATGCCCACCAGAGAGGAGCAAAGCCCCGAAAAGTCAAATTCTTGGGTGTTGTTCCTGAGTCTATATTTTTCTCATTGATTTTCTCGTGACAGGTGCGAGGTCGCGCCAGAGACTTTTTCGAGTTCCTCTGCCGGTTGGTGCGGGACGCGGCCAGCGCCAAGGACCAGTCTGCGCTCGGAGCTTCCGGAACAGAGCGGACGATGACTTTTGACCTCTCTCCGTTTGCCGGCCAGGGCGGTGAGGTCGAGTCCGGTTGCCGCGGCAACGCGGGCGACCCGCTGGACGCTAATATCCTGTTGGTGAGCCACGGAGCTTACATGAGGAACTGGGTCAAGTACTTTGTGGAGGACCTGCACTTCTCCTTCCCTCCGGAGCTGAAGAAATCCCGCGAACTGTCAGTCAGCCCGAATACGGGGATCAGCCACTTTATAATCCGCCTGAAACCCGGGGAGATAGGTGAGCCCGACATCCGCTGTGTCTGTATTAACCGCCATGATCACCTGGCAGATATTAACACAGACACCAGCCATTATGTCGTATGATCCGCAATAGCCGGGTGCCCTGGGGCATGCTGGGATCTGTATGAGCAAAAACACAGGAGCTTCACTTACCTGTGGATGGCAGTATAGGGGCATACAGATTTGGGTGCTTGAAAACCCTTGGCATTAGCTATTTACTCACCGCGAACTACACTCCCATGGCACATGCACGGGCTCTCTCCAATCAGAAAAGATTTGAACCATCTCGGGTTTTGGCTCATTTTCCTGGGGTACCCCAATTTGGGAATCCCCCAATAGCCCTAAATACTTATCGCCCCACCTTTCCCGTGGCTCATTTGCGAGCTCCCGTATTCCATGCATACCATGTATTTTTATTACTCACCTATCTGCAGCCACACATTCTCTGCCTATTGGGTTCATATGGACCACCAGGGTCTGTGGTCAGTTCAGGAAGTACTATATCCTTCTTTCGAAATAATTTATAAATGACCTTGTAGTGTTGGTACCACAAGACTGTTGTATAGCACTTTAACTCAGTTTAATTGTTGGTTTTGGTTAATGATTAAATATATGCAGATCATGATCCCCTGACGAAGCATCGCTCCTAAGGTGAAATGCATTGGGATGACCGTGCTTTGTGATACATGTTCTAATTAATTCTCTTTCTAGTATGTATTTTTATCTGTATATTAAGGTAAAACCACATTTAAATTGTGTTATGTACCATATAAATTGAAACATATAGTGCGGTACCTATGTTAGTTGCTGATTTATACCTTCTTTTGAGGAGGGATATAGTACGTCCTGAATTGGCCACAGACCTTAGTGGCCTACACGAGCCCCACTGAGTGAAAGGGGATGTGCGGAAGCAGGTGCTGCAGCCCAGAAGTGTTAACGCTTGATTTCAGGATTCTTAGGGGCCTTTAACTGGAGGGGCATCCCAAAGTGATAGCCCCAAGGAGTGATTGTTAAAAGGGGCCCTAGGTCTGCTTGTGTTCCAAAACCCACTGGTGGTGCAAAAAAACAACAAACAACCTCCCCACACATAGTGCTCTGCCTGGGAGTATGAAAATAAATGGCTCTTTTCACTTACCCTGACATGGGCAGTTGTGTCCTATATAATGAAAGAGGACCTAGCACCTCGAGCTTTGGACAATGGCGTGTTTAAATCCCAGGAACTAGGTCATGATGTCATTCGTCAATCGCTGGTCCTGCCACTCTAACCCCCTGGCAATCTGGGTCTTCAAGGAAATTGCCTGATCTACTGCAGGGAAAGGAGAGAAGAAACCATCCAAAGGGCACTGCCCATGTAGTGAGGGGGCGCAGGAGGGATTAGTCAAAAATCTTTGGTCTCCTTTAAAGTGGACCAAAGCCCAGGATTTTGATTATCCTGGGCTTTGGTCTTTGCCCCCTGGTCACCCCGTTCGGGGATGCCCCACTGTGTAAACCCCCCAGGTTGCATGAACGAACTCCCCTCTTCCCGGTCCTACGGAGCATGTGCAGCCTCTCGTCCAATCAGCTCCACTGGGTTCTGCTCTCGCCCCTTCATCCAGGAGCTCATCTGCACTGATGGCCACATCCTCCGCTACCCTCTAACAGGGACAGCGCCCGTGTCGGCAATTCACATATGCCTGCCTGCCGCGGGCATGCGCCCTGCTAAAGGGATAGCGGGGATGCGGCTTCTGCTTGTGCATGCGCCGTTGGACCGGGAATGAAGGTGAGTTTTCGGGCGACCTGGGGGTTTGACACAGCGGGGCATCCCGAACCTGGATGCCTGGGGGGGGGAGCGAGCTTGCCTGTCCTTCTCATAGACTGAAGGTTTTGGTCCACTTTAAAGTGGGAGTCCTGCCTCTCCTGCCCCTGCCTGGTGCTGATGTGGATAAGCAGGTAAAAAAAAAAGAGACTTTCCGCTGAGAGCCGCCCTTTTCCCCCACTGATTGCGGCAGCCACAGAGAGCGTGCCCATCCCGCTGTGACTGAGTGTCTAGCAAGCCAATCAGTGAAGCCGCAGTGGGGACACTCGATCACGGCTGGGGCGGGAGCTCGCAGTTTGGAAGCACTGGTCCCGGCAGAGGAATGAGCGGCTCTTGCTGGTACGGTAAGCTTTGTTTTTGTTTTTTACCCCCATCTCAGACGTGGAACAAAACCTGTGATTTTGACTTTCCTGTGCCCCAGGGGCACCCTGGTTTGGGGTGCCCCACTTTGTAAGATCACCCAGAACAAATTCGCCTCTTCCCGGTCACGGCACATGACTATATCAATCTGCAAATGGCTTTGATTTGATTGAATGGGGAGCACAAGCCTGCATATCCCCAGTGGTGTGCGCGCTCCCATCACGGCCTATCTGAATGGCTGGGGCGGGAGCACTTGCACAGCCTGAGGAAGCAGGGGACGTGGCCCCTCTCGCTCCTCATTGTAAACAATCCGAAACATTTGCCAAATGACAAGGCATAGCAAACGACTCTGATTGGACGAGAGCCTGTGCATGCGCCATAGGATCGGGAAGAGGTGAGTTATTATTGGTGATCTGGGGGATGTCAGACAGCAGGGGGATCCCAAAAAGGAAAGCCCTGGAGGCCAGCAGCCAGAATCTAAAAGATTTCAGGGGCGGACACTCAGGGTTTTGTTCTGCTTTAAAGCTTGTTCTGTTCCCCAGGGGCATCCTAAATTGGGATGCCCCACTGTGTGACCCCCCCCTCCCAGAACTACCAGTACAACTCACCTCTTCCTCGTACCTATGGCACAGCCATTTGTCATGTTTACATCCTTTAGCAAACGTCTCTTATTGACTTCAATACGATGGCACGCTGCTGCATCACCATTCAGATACGCCGTGCACATGTGCAGCACGGGCTCCCCATTGAATACAATGAGAGCTGTTTGCCGAATGTTATAGTCACGGCAGACGGCTCTCATTGGACAAGAGCCCGTGTATGTGCCGTTTGACCGGGTAAAGGTAAATGATTACTGGCGCCCTGGGGGTTTCCCACAACGGGGCATTCCAGTTCGGGATGCCCTGGGGGAAATCCAGCAGCAGGTCCTGTAATCTTTTAGATGCCAGGACGGCCACTGGTGGGTTTTGTTCCATTTCAGTAGTCTACACTGGTGTTATTTGCGGGACAGAAGTGAGTGTTCTTCTCGTTATACCTTGGAAACATCCGGGTAAGTCTTCCCATCCATATTGTTACCCAGACCGTGTTATGGCTGCTGCTTCTTTCCTTGGCTTTCTGCATAATCTGGATGAGAAGTGTCTGGCGCGAATCAGTGAGAGATGTGAGCTTCCTACCCTGGCCTCTGGTTAGTACATTGCTGAATATGGCCGATACACTTTTCACCCAGTGCCATTGTGCTGCGTTGTGTTATACTGTGTGTTGTTTTCTATTATGTATTTATTGCTATTAAAAAGAATGCACATGGATCCGTTGTTGCATTTTTTTTTCAGCTCACAGTAGAGGTTTAACCCTTTAAATGCTAAACACGTAGATTATATGGACTTGCTTCTCCTACCATTAACAGACAAGCCCATAGAGCAGTGATACTCAACTGGCGGACCCCAGCACCAGATTTCCGGACCCCTGCCCTGACAGCCCCCTCAGTTGCTTCTGTGTTGCTGTGCTCAGAGCTGCCTCCTTGATCGGTGATGTAGTGCTTAGGCCCTTATTTAACAAGGGATAGCGCCAGGTAGCGACTGGTAATGACGGGCACTGCCACGAGAACGCCGGCTCCCCACCACAATCACACATTTATCAAGGCAATCCTGCTTAGCGACTGAGATAGCGCCAGATGACCACTCATTCATCATTATTCCAGCCTCAGCCCACAGCACCAGCGTCCGACCTTGAACAGCGACAGGTATGACCTCTCGCTACCTGGCGCTCTCCAATGCATTTCAATGGAACAATCTTTAAATATTCATAATTAATTGTTAATATTTTTTTTTTTTTTTTAAATGTGAAAAATTCTGTGACCACTTCTGCAATGTTAGATTTTTTTTTAAGGTAAAAAAAAAACATTTGTGCAGAATTGATATTAAAGGTCTGATATTATTGTATTCATATTACAAAATGTTTTTAGAAACTTGTTTTTTTTTGGTTTCCAAAAATATGGTTGTTTGGGGGTTAAAAAACTACTTTTAACCCATCGCCGCCAGCGCTCTGGGGTTTAAACAAGCATTTGACAGCGCGAGAATTTTTTGAGCGTGATTTGTTAATGGATATGGTGGGAGCCGGGAGCTCTGACCAGTCGCTATCATGCGCACCCATACAGCGCGGAACCTGTCAAATAGCGACTCCTCACCCAATATTCAACATTACTGCACACCGACTGAGTCGCTGTCAACAACCGCACAACGGCCAAGCACAGCGACTACTAGCGGGCGCTGTGAAAATACTGCTACAGTCGCTCATCTGTCGCTACCTGGCGCTATTAAAGTGGACCAACACCCAGGATTTTGACTATCCTGGGTCTTGGTCCACTTCGGTGGGGCACCCCCGATCGGGGTGCCCCGCTGTGTGAAACCCCCCCGAACCCCCCGAACTCACCTCTCCCCGCGCCGACGGACAAGCCGCGGACAAGCGGCTCCTCCTCCGCCGCCTCCCGCGCGTCCCTCTTGACGCGCGCGTGCCCGCGCCGGCCATTCACAGACGGCGGGCGCGCGCGCGTCTAGAGGGGCGCGAGGGAGGCGGCGGCGGCCGGCCGGCGCCGAAACTAAGGTAAGGAGTTTGGGGGGGTTTCACCCCGCAGGACATCCCGATCTCGGATGTCCCGCGGGGAGGGAGGTGATCGGCCCGGGAATCTTATAGATTCCCGGGCCGATCACCGGTGGGTGTTGGTCCACTTTAATGAATCGGCCTCTTAGTCTCCCTGGCAGTGTCATGGCTCCCTGCACCCAGCATTGCAATATGAAGTACTGCACGGGCGGGAAGCGACATTGCAAGGTACACACAAGAAGTTTAGGGGGGGAGGAGGATTGGAAGCCTATAGGGGGTCCAATAGTCCTAAATGGAGTAGTTTGTGGGACTTGTAATACTAATAGAAGATTTGACCACGTTGCTTTCTGGGTGTATTTATTTGTCACAAAATATCTCCATAACTATACATCAATATATACACATATTTTTTGTCGTCATATGTTTTACCTTTAACAGTACAAAGATTTTTCACATACTCCTAGTGGTACAGTACAAACTTATTTCACATAATTACAGTACAAACTTCATTCACATATTTTTTTACAATACTGCTGGCGCAAGAGTGTCAGTTATTGGCATAACTGCTCTATACTCGGTTCTAGCAATGTTTGCTGCGCCGTAGTTTAGTAATTAACCAAGTTCATTGCATCTGTTTTTTATCATGCAGGAGCAAACGTTTGCTCCTGCATGATAAAAAACAGATGCAATGAACTTGGTTAATTACTAAACTACGGCGCAGCAAACATTGCTAGAACCGAGTATAGAGCAGTTATGCCAATAACTGACACTCTTGCGCCAGCAGTATTGTAAAAAAATATGTGAATGAAGTTTGTACTGTAATTATGTGAAATAAGTTTGTACTGTACCACTAGGAGTATGTGAAAAATCTTTGTACTGTTAAAGGTAAAACATATGACGACAAAAAATATGTGTATATATTGATGTATAGTTATGGAGATATTTTGTGACAAATAAATACACCCAGAAAGCAACGTGGTCAAATCTTCTATTAGTATTACAAGTCCCACAAACTACTCCATTTAGGACTATTGGACCCCCTATAGGCTTCCAATCCTCCTCCCCCCCTAAACTTCAGACGTTAGGAGTAGGGACGACCACTACCAAGTAGGATCCAGGTTTCCAATCGGAAGGTGGGACCATAACACCCCACCTTTCCCCCCCCAAGAACTAAGGTACACACAAACTTTGTTTCTCAGTCTCTTTCCCCATCCAATCCTTTTCCCCGTGCCCCAGCTCAGCCCCATCTATCACTGTACCCCCATCTCAGCTTTTCCCCATCCATCCCATTCCTGTCCCGCCTGCTTTGCCCCACCTCCCAGTGCGTTGTTTCTAGCTATCCACCCCCCGTGACTGCCCTCTGTCTGGACCTTCACCTCTCCTCTAAATAGACCTTTACAAAAAGTGGTTGAGTACCCCTGCCAGTCTACTTGCCTGGTGTTTCCCCGAGTTTGTGCCCCCCCCCCCCCTAAAAAAAAGCCGCTCACCTCTGTCCGGGATCCAAGACAGTGGTCTTCTCTTACATAGAAACATAGATAGAAACATAGAAGGTTGACGGCAGAAGGAGACCATGCGGTCCATCTAGTCTGCCCTTATGTGTATACCGTATGTTCTCTTTATCTTAGGATAGATGGAGGCTTATCCCAGGCATATTTACATTCAATGACTGACGATTTTTCAACTCTGCTGGTAGTTTGTTCCAAGCATCTACTACTCTTTCTGTAAAATAATATTTTCTAACATTGCTCCTGATCTTCCCCCCGACTAGCTTCAGGTTGGGCCCCTTGTTCTATCATTAAGTTTCTTCTTAAAAACACTTCCCTCCTGAACCTTATTCAATCCTTTCACATATATAAAGGTCTCCATCATGTCCCCCCTCTCCCTTCTTTCCTCCAGACTGTACAAATTAAGTTCTTTAAGTCTCTCCTGATAAGTTTTAAGTTTAAGTCCTTCCACTATTTTCGTTGCCCGCCTTTGAACACGTCCTTTCCCCCGAGGAGCATCAGATTCTTCATGCCCCTGGGTCTTCAGAGAGCACTAGTTCCCTTCACCATGCGGCGACCTCTGGCGGTTCTGGCGGTACTCCTGAGAAAAGTATTAAACGTTTTACTTCTTGTGTTAAAGATTCCATTGACTTTCATTGTCTTCCTAGCCGGTGATTTATCAACAGTGGCATTCTCAGGCTTTTTTTCTCACAAAGTGAATTTTTTTTTACTACCATGAGATTTTTTTTCAACTGATTGGCAAGAAACAAGAGTATTAACCCCTTCTGCTCTAATTCAAGCTCTTATGTTTCAGTAGCTATGGGTTACTGGCAGAACTCTCAGCGGAGGAGATTATTGCTGCTGCACGATTTAGCCAAAGCTTCTAATGAGTTTACCTGCTACGGTGGAAGGATTGTGGGAGTTGGTAGTAAAGAAAGGATACTGAAAGTTTTACTATAGGGCAAGAAAGCCGCTACTGTTTTTCCAAGAGAGAGTCGTGGGAACATCAGAAACATGGAAGCAGTGTGCTGATAAATAAATCCCAGGTCTGGGGGCACAATCCTAACACCCCAGAAGAGGAAAACAATAAGAGAACACCAAAAGCCATGGCCATTCGCAAGTGCCTGTCGCGGGCACACACCCTGCTAAAGGGTAGCGGGGATCCGGCGCTGTTCGCACATGTGTCGTTGGACCGGGGGTGAAGGTGCATATACCAGGCGACCTGGGGGGGTTTCACACAGTGGTGGGAGGCCCTGGAATCATATACAGGCTGGTTTATTACTAGCAGCAGGTGTAGGCAAATGAGCGACCGCTAGTAGACGCTGTGATCAGCTATCGGGCGCTGTAACAGAGCCTCTCATTCGCTGTAGTAACCTGGCCGGCATTGATGAATGTGATGTGTGTTGGGCGCTCTAACACCAGTACAGCATTGCAGGGAGCGAGAGGTAGCGGCAGCGACTCCCAGCGACTCACACCATATTCAACAAAAAAACACACAGCATCAGCGCTCTGGATCTGGTCGCTATAGCATAGAGCGTCAGTCGCTGTGTGATTAAAGTCTGTTTTTGAACACATATCTACCAGTAACAAAGCGAAAACACACGGAATGACATTGTGACAAAAGTGGACCAACACCCAGGATTTTGACTATCCTGGGTTTTGGTCCACTTCAGGGGGGCACCCCGATTAAGGGTGCCCCCCTATGTGAAACCCCCAGAAAGCCCCCAAAACTTACCTCACCACGCTCCCACGTGGGCGCGCTGACTAATCAGCGCCAACGGACAAGCGGGTGACAGCGGCGGACAACACAGCGTGTCCGCCGCCGGCTCCCGGGCGCACGCACGCCTAGAGGGGCGCGCGGGAGGCGGCGGCGGCCGCTGCCGCCCCCGATGAGGTAAGTTTTTCGGGGGTTTTGGGGGGGGGGGGGTCCCTCACCGCGGGACATCCCGATCTCGGATGTCCCAAGGTGAGGAAGGTGATCGGTCCGGGAATCTTATAGATTCCCGGGCCGATCACCACTGGGTGACGGTCCACTTTAATACTTTGGTACCAGACCTGTAATGATAATTCTGCATAAAAATATAAAAAGTCAAAAAAGTTTTCAAAAATGACTTTTTCTAAGCCAGGAGAGGTCACACAATGATTTGAGAGAAAAAAAAACAAAACACAAAAAACGCTGTTTAAACAGAAGAAAAGGAACGTCCATTGAAACGTATGGGAGAGCGACAGGTAGTGACAGGTAATACCTGGCGCTATGGAAGCTAGAGCACCAGCGCTATAAGCTGAGCCGTCTGTAATAATACATGTGACGCTACATGGCGCTGTTAGAGTCGCTCACCAGAATCGCTTTCATAAATGTGGCATTGCGTACAGTACCCGGCGTTCGCCAGACGCTACGAGGCGCTACCTGGCGCTATCCCTTGATGAATAAACCCCATAGATGGCTGTGGGTTTTGGTCCACTTTAATAGAGGCTAGAAATAAACTTGACAGCACAGAGAGTCAGTAGAAGGCTTCTAAGTCCAGGTGGAGGCTTCATAAGATGCTGTTGAAAGAAATGTTTCCATCAGGGAGGAGAGGAAGAAACAATCTAGTCTATTCACCATTCCTGGGCATTCATACGAGGAGGAAACTGAGGCTGGGTCCATTTATTTATCTGCTGCCTAAAAATGATGGCCGCCTTAGGTCCTATTTAGCTCCTGCGTTGTTAAGCTGTATCCTGTTACTGCGGCCTGTATAATTATAAGTGCGGTATTAGGAAATCTGTGCCCCCTGGCAGTAATTCACAGGAAATATATTTGGCTGGTGCGGATTGTATGTCAGGTTCCTCTCCCGGCAGCTATGCGCGGTGCATGACACAGGAAATGTGAGCGGGATCACACGGGGCAAAAATAATAAAACATTCAAATAAGATCCTGAGAAGAAGCAACACAGCGGATACAGTAACAGTGCCATGATCTAAGGGGCTTTAAAGCTCCCTAAAGTGGACCAAAACCCAGCGGGATCGGCCCGGGCGATTAATTCCCTCCCCCCTGTTTGTGTATCTTCTCTTCTGTGAGACATTAAAATTATGAAGGCTTGGCAGCATAACATTTTCTTTTAGGCTCCTTCATGCAGTTTACACTGTATGACTCCTATTTGGTGTAGTGTGCTATAAGTCACAGTGGTCCCCCAGCTGTCTCAGACCACAGAAGAGCATGCTCATGACATAAAGCTGCACCAGGACACACCCTTCCCTGCTCAGTCATGAACCCTGAAACTGAAGCAAAGAAAGCTGTTTCGCCTAGAATACATGAGGTATTTACATACAATCAGATATTTTCAGGTGCTTTGTAATGGCTTATTTAATACTGTTACCAAGGGGGATAAGTGTTTGCCAGGACAGGAACTTTAAAGTGGACCAAAACCCGCACTGTTCGGCCCTGGAATCTATAAGATTCCCGGGCCGATCGATCGCCCCCCCCCAGGGCATCCAAAATAAGGATGCCCCGCTGTGTGAAACCCCCCAGGTCGCCTGCTACACTTAACTTACTTCCCGGTCCAACGGCCCATGCGCGCCTGCGACCACATCCCGCTATCCCTCTAGCAGGGCGCATTCCCACGCCAGGCATTTGTGAATGGCCGGCGCGGGCATGCTCCCTGTTAGAGAGAAGTGGGGGATGGAGACGTTGCTCAGTGGCTCCAAGCGTGCTGATTGGACGAGGGATGAGGTGAGTTTCCTCGGGCGATCTGGGGGGTTTCACGTAGCGGGGCAACGCCGATCGGGGTGCCCCGGGGGGAAAGGACCAAAACCCAGGATAGTTAAAATCCTGGTTTTTGGTCCACTTTAAAATCTGACCAAAAACGGCACGATTCCTTGCCCCCTGGACACCCCAATTCAGGATACCCCCATTGTGTGAAACCCCACAAGTCCCCTGTAAAACCACCAATCACCTCCCCAATCCAACAGCACATGAGCAGGCCTTGGTCACCATAAGCTATACCTTTAGCTGGGCACGCGCCCACGCCAGGCATCTCTGAATGACCTGTGCAGACAGCGGCAGGGCCGGATTATGAGGGGGGCACAGGGGGCTTGCCCTGCAAAGGGGCCTCCACCAATCTTTGGGTTATGGTCTGGTCCAGGAGGCTTTTAGGTCTTTGGTCTGACGCAAAAAAGCTATCGGTGGCAGTGGGGGTTGCCGGCCATGGGATGGGGGGGGTAATGCCACATTGTCTATTGGGAATGGGATGGGGGGGATGCCACACTGTGGGTAACGGTGTGTTTTAGCACAACATTTGGTTTAGAATATTTTTTTTCTTATTTTCCGCCTCCTAATCCTAGTTGCATCTTATGGGCAGGTGCGTCTTATAGTGCGAAAAATAAGTTTTCAGTGGAGCACTAAACAGCAGTTCTTTGTTAATCCGTTTAGATCAGCGGTTCTCAACCTGTGGGTCGGGACCTTGGCGGGGGCCGAATGACCAAAACACAGGGGTCGCCTAAAGCCATCGGAAAATACATATTTCCGATGGCTTTAGCTGCTGAGAAGTTGCGCTACCGTCTGCAGCAGCGCTATTCAGCTGGAACGCACGCCGTTATGGATGCGCGTTCCAAACTGAATGCCTGCGCGCATGTGCAGACGTGATTGCATCATCTGTCCGGGGCCTAAGGGGCGGGGGGAACGCTCCACAGTCCATAGCAGCGCATTACGTGTGTCCAGCGCTTGCTGACATCATCAGTGGGCGGACGCAGCAAGCGCCGGAGGACAGAAGCCTAGGAGGCGGAGAGGCAAGAGAGCCTGCGAGACAGCCTGCTGGTGTAAAAAAGGTTAATAATGTAAAAACAGTACACACACCATACACACAATACTGTGTAAGTGTAAAGTGCTTTGTGTGTAATCATTACACAGTACACAAAGCAGCTTACACTTACACAAAGCACCATACAATTACACAGTGTGAACTACATCGGTCTTATACTATAAGAGACCACTATAAGATGTAGTTCACAATGTTCCCCAATGTATAATTATCTCCCACTATTTTCCCATATTCTGAATGAGGAAACTGCTGAAATCAGCGGTTTCCGGCATTGAATCCGCCTCCTATTGATTTCATTGTGAGTGCGGTGGATTTTGTGGAATCCGCCGCAGCCTCTTATTATTAATTTCAATAAGAGGCGGAGAAATGACAGTTTCCGACACATGCTATGCCATGGTGAAAGGTGAAATGTTATTTATTGGAATTAGTAATAAATACTTGTTATATTGTATATATTGCTATATTGTTCTATATTGCTATATTGTTCTCTCACATATATATTATTAAGTGTTCTTGCATGGCAAGATCACTTATTGTTCTCTCACATATATATTATTCTTATTATAGCCATATTTTGCACTGTAACTCCTCCCACAGTTTTTACACTACATAGACCATAATATACCAAAACATGCGGATCGTTCCCGAATGGTGTGTTATTACTTTGTGGAACGTTTCGCCAAACGGTTTCTGAAATATTGGCTTTTTTTTTGGCGCAATTTTCCCATAGGAATGAATGGGAGGAATGTTCAAAACTAGAGTGGGAGATGAGTGTGAAGTGAAAAATCAGGACATGATTTCTAAACTGCGACCTCTCCCTCATTTTTAAGCCCACCTACACAAATCTTATATCAAAACGTTCAGCTATCCCTGCTGCCGCTAAAAATGTCGAAGACTAAGCCATAGCCCTAACAGTTTTCACAATATGACCTTTTGTTTGCAACTCACACCTCCCATTGACATTCATTGAAACTCCACTCTAGACACCACAAAATTGAATGGCAATTTCTAAACTGTGGCTGTGCCTTCATTTTTAATAACACATTGTAGGCCTGGCTCTTGTGATTCTTACAGTATAAAGCGGTTTGCTGTAGGATGTATGCTTTTGAAGCTACAGCCATTTGAATACCACCAGTAAATTAGAAATATAGAAACATAGAAACATAGAAGGTTGACGGCAGAAGGAGACCATACGGTCCATCTAGTCTGCCCTTATGTGTATACTGTATGTTCTCTTTATCTTAGGATAGATGTGTGCTTATCCCAGGCATGTTTAAATTCAGTGACTGTTGATGTTTCAACTACCTCTGCTGGAAGTTTGTTCCAAGCACCTACTACTCTTTCTGTAAAATAATATTTTCTAACATTGCTCCTGATCTTCCCCCCGACTAGCTTCAGGTTGTGCCCCTTGTTCTATCATTAAGTTTCTTCTTAAAAACACTTCCCTCCTGAACCTTATTCAATCCTTTCACATATATAAAGGTCTCCATCATGTCCCCCCTCTCCCTTCTTTCCTCCAGACTGTACAAATTAAGTTCTTTAAGTCTCTCCTGATAAGTTTTAAGTTTAAGTCCTTCCACCATTTTCGTTGCCCGCCTTTGGACATGTTCTATTTGAATAATGTCTTTTTGCAGGTAAGGTCTCCAGAACTGCACACAGTATTCTAGCTGTGGCCTCACCAGGGCTCTATACAGCGGCATCACAACCTCCCTCTTCCTACTGGTGATGCCTAGAGCTATGCAGCCGAGCATCCTACTTGCTTTTCCCACTGCCTGGCTACACTGTCCACTCATCTTGCAGCTATCAGTAATCAATACCCCTAAATCTCTCTCCTCCGAGGTCCTGGCTAACACAGTGCTGCCCATACGGTACTCAGAGCAGGGATTCCTTCTACCCAAGTGCAGGATTTTACATTTAGAGACATTAAACTCTAGTTTCCACAGTTTTGACCATCTATCCAGTAAAGCTAAATCATTTTCCATGTTGCAGACACCTCCAGGAATATCCACCCTATTACTAACCTTTGTATCATCAGCAAAGAGACAAACTTTTCCTACCAAGCCTTCTCCTATGTCACAAATATATTAAAAAGAATGGGGCCCAGGACAGAGCCCTGCGGCACACCACTTGTAACTCGCCTTTGTTCAGATTGCACGCCATTTACAACAACGCTCTGATACCGATCCCTCAGCCAACTGGAAATCCACTGAACTATCCAGGGATTGAGTCCTACCTTCAATAACTTATCTATGAGCTCCTTATGTGGTACAGTGTCAAAGGCTTTGCTAAAATCCAGATAGGCGATATCCACAGCACCACCTTCATCTAACACTTTAGTGACATTGTCAAAGAAATCAATAAGATTGGTCTGACATGATCTGCCCTCAGTAAAGCCGTGCTGTTTTGGGTCCAATAGGTCATTAATTTTTAGATGAGAAATTATCTGTTTTTTTAAGAGTGTTTCCATTAATTTGACCACTATAGATGTTAAACTAACTGGCCTGTAATTACTGGCTTCTTCTCTACTCCCCTTTTTATGGATTGGTACGACATTGGCCATTCTCCAATCATCTGGAACCTCACCAGTTGAAAGGGAATGGTTAAAGCGGACCTTCACTCTGAAAAAGAGTATATCTTATATGTTTCCCACACCCTGTACATACAGATTGGCCACATTAAAAATCATCCTACCTGCATCTACTGCATGTTATGAGCCTTTAAACATCCAAGATGGCGGCATATAGAAGCCGCCATCTTATCAGGCAGCCTGCAAACAGGAAGTGCCTCCTGACTGTGCTGCTCTGCATTCTGGGACTGCTGACCTTTACCTGACCCCAGCTCTGCTCTGTCTGAGCAAAGCACAGCTATAACCCACCCCCCTGTACCTTATCCCACTCTCCTCTCCTCAGTAAGTGTGATGCTTCTGAGTCGAGATGGCGGCGCCCGTATCCTAAATTCCTGAACAGAGTTGCAGCCCAGTGGGGGAAAGAATAATAAGTTAGTGACTAAAAATGTAAAATATATTAATTTTAGATGCTGGGGAACCGTTTTTTAAGAGTTTGGGCTTTTCATTAAATCACGCTGAAGGTCCGGTTTAAGTAAATCAGTCAGAGGGGCTGCAATCACAAACCTAAGTTCCCTTAGAACTCTGGGGTGGATTCCATCTGGACCCATTGCCTTACTTACCTTTAGATGTGCCAGCTCGGCTAAGACATCAGCCTTCAGAAACTCCGGAGCTGTGCCCTCCCAGCTGGATGTTGTGCTATGACCATGCCTGCTACTATCTGAAAATACCGAACAAAAGTAGCTATTCAGATGGTCAGCCACAGCCTTATCTCCGTCAATATATTTATTTTCCCTATTTCTAATTTTTGAGACTGCATTGTTTTTCTTCTTTCTGTCACCAATATATCGGAAAAAGGTTTTATCTCCCCTCTTCATAGATTTGGCCATTTCTTCCCCTTTTGCCCTTTAGAAATGTGTTTTAAAGTGCATTCTCTGGTTACCTCAGAGTGAGTTGCCATAGAAACACACCGGCTCATTACATTCATTTTACAGCTGCTCCGCCCACACAGCCAGTCTCAGGAAAACTCCCCATGAAAACATGTTATGGAAAACAGGTTAGACAAATGACATAGCCAGTCATTTAGCAAGAAACAAATACTTAATCATTTAATGCCTACTATCTTTACTCACTCCAAACAATCCATATAGTTACCAGTCAAACCTTTCCACAGTTACTCCAGCCACTCCAACCACACAAAAGTTACTCCGCCCACTCCACCCAGTTACCCCGCCCACTCCACCCAGTTACTCCACCCACTCCACCCAGTTACTCCGCCCACTCCACCCAGTTACTCCGCCCACTCCAGTTGTAGAGAACTGGTGGAGGCAAAAACACTTCACACAATTTCCCCAGAAATTGCACTTTGTCTAGTTATTGTTTTTGTGATTAATCACTATGTTTAAATTATGTTTGATTTGTAGCAATGAGAATACATAATGCATATCAGGTATTTACATTCCGAACCATAACTGTAGCAAAATTACAGTTTTGAAGTAGCCACCAAAATTATTTTTTGGTTTGGGGTCACCGCAACATGAGGAATAGTTTTGCGGGGTCACGGCATTAGAAAGGTTGAGAACCACTGCTTTAGATGATTCCGGGTTCAATTCAAGTATAATTCAGAAAGGCACTTATAATTGGCACTCGGAATTGGTTGACATGCTGCCAGCCACAACTGTTGCGTAAAATGCCCTTTGCAGAAAGGATGTGAATCGGCTGAGCTTTGCCAGCTGCGGGTAGCTGGAGTCATTATTTGGAGGAGCAGGTAAGGTTAACTCCGACCAGACCTCTGGACTAGTGAAGGGTAATAAAATCAGAGGCCATGGAGCAGCGTATATTAATTTTGTAGGAATTGGTCAAAACAATTAGATCAGATGCATGCCAGATTTAGAACATAAGCAGCATATATCAATTCACAATGAATTTGGGTAGACTTGATCACACAGGATTTTTTGGAATTGTCTAGTGGGTAGTGTAAAGACTTTTCCTCTCCTTGTCCAGTAAAGCACAACAGACAGCCATCATTGTGAGGAATAATATTTATTAGCATAGAATAAAAGCATCAGAATTGTGAAGTCAGACATAAATATCTATAAATACATCTAGAAATCGTCTTCTTTGCAACACTACAAATAAATAAATAAATACGCAAACCCCCTCCCCGAACAGCGAACGTCCCCTAAAAGCTTAAAGCCCCGCCGACACCCCTTTGCACAAAAGTGACCCAGAAAATGTCAGGGCCTTGTCTATGTTATCAGAGCTTATACTGTCTATAAAGTATACAGTGACCGTGACATTCCTTCATATATAACCATATAACCTCTGGGCATGAGGACCTCTATTCTTATAGGGAACACCGGGAACCTGAATGCTAATGTGACAAGTGGCATACAAAATGGGCACCTCCGGGTTCCTGTTGGGACACCTACCTCCAGAGCTACTCATGAGCCTCACCACCCTGCTGGCCTTATGGGAGCATCAATAACTGTTCTAGTGGGCTCATCTCTAGCTAAAACCAGTGACTCCAGTCTCAATAAGTTAGTGGGGCCGGTTATGCTGATCGCCACCTATGATTTATATTTGGTGTATATATGGAAGCCGAGTCTTTGGTTGTCCAGATGACACCCAACATGTACCTTGCCAACCACAACTGGGCCAGAGGATCAGCTATGGTGACCATATCCATTAGGCCAGGGAGTATAGCCCCCATCTATTTGTCAGTAACTGATTAAGTAGGTCATCTCTATCCAAAAGCAGTGACTCCAGCGTTAAAGTTATCCTATAGCCAGATAGGTTTAGGTTGTCGCCTTCTATGTCCATCCCAGTGCCCCAAAACAGCCTGTGGTTCTTTTTTTTTTTTTTACTAAAACCGGTGCCCAATATTCATAAAAACATTAACAGGAAGCAGTATGATGTCCGATTGGCAGCAGTATGCTAATTATTTCAGTTACAAGCTAAACTGTCACATAATAGCAGTTATTATAACTGATAAGGCTGCCCCCCCCCCCCCCCAATGCTGAGCTGTGTGTGTTGTGTGTACTGTGACTGAATGTATTATCACTGAAAAGCATCACAGGAAGGGGCTGCTCGACCAGGAAACAATAGGGCCAAGTGCATCTGCTTTGTTTTGTTATGAATATTGGGCAAAGGCTTAAAGTGGACCAACACCCAGGATTTTCACTATCCTGGGTGTTGGTCCACTTCAACGGGGCATCCGAGATCAGGATGCCCCGCTGTGTGAAACCCCCCCAAAAAACGTACCTTTTCGGCGACGGACAAGCCGCCACCGCCTCCCGCGCGTCCCTCTTACAGGGCGTGCGCCCGCGCCGGCCATTCACAAACGGCCGGCGCGGGCGCGCGCACTGCTAGAGGGGCGCGCGGGAGGCGGCAGCGGCTGATCCGTCGCCGATAAGGTAAGGTTTTTTGGGGCTTTTGGGGGGGGGGTTCACCCCGCGGGACATCCCGATCACGGATGCCGCGGTGAGGGAGGTGATCGGCCCGGGAATCTTATAGATTCTTATAGATTCCCGGGCCGATCACCCCCCAGGTGTTGGTCCACTTTAAAGGCTTCCACTTTCTATGGCACTTATGTCATTATTGTGTGCCAAAACGATGTCTTCAATGTGCTGAGCTTATCTGTTTTTTCAATTTGTTTGCAACTCTGTGTAATAAAAGAAAACAGTTTTCCCTAGAAACAATGTGTTTATCTTAGCAACTGGTGCATTACATGTACAGTTCAGAGACTTCCTCACTCTGCCTTGCGAATCATCTGTTTGGCTAAGACACATGCGATGGGTTGCCTCTGCTGTAATTCAACTAATTCAGGAGGATCACAATCTTGTATTCCAGTAGTTAAAGGGTCTTTACTGCTTTACATGCTCACCTGTTACTGTTGGGTATGGAAGGTGACAACATAAACTTCCTTTCTGGGTATAGGATGACTTGAATAAAACTGAGGGTTTGGGGTAGGCTGGCTGGTTAACACCAATGGTTGGCATTTGAACACATTTTGGCATCTATTTTGCTTGTACAGGTTTATTATAAAGTAAACTGCATGGTGTTTGGTAGTACAGTTTATGGGTGCAGGTCCAGATGACACCCAGGTGCCCAACAACTACTCTAGTGGGCCACATCTAAGAAAAAGCAATGACTAACAGCCACAATAAAGCAGAGTGGACAGGGTAAGGTGAATGGCTACCACCATGGCCACCCATTTTGCCTGTATTAATACTTTATAATACTCTATAATACTAATACATATTTGGGTGTTTCCATTATATGGCAGTGAAGTCTTTGGTAGTCCAGGTGATACCCAACCCATGGAGCCTAGGTCCCCAATAACTACTTTAGTGAACCACCGCTAAGAAAAAGCAATGACTAACAGCCAGTGTCGGACTAGGATGGCTGGGGCCCACCAGTAAAACTGGTTCCGGGGCCCACCTCACATTTGGATGCAAGTATTACCGGCTTACATTAAGGGCCTATGCACAGAAACATTATGCCAGACTGTATTGTCTGTGTGCACTTGGGTTGCCACAAATAAGCTATACATATTTTTGGTATACTATACTCATATGGGCCCCTGCAACATTTTTTCCATGTAACCCTCCTAACAGAGTTAATGGGGTAAGGTGATCACTACCACCATGGCCACCAATTTTGCCTTTAGTAGTTTGTTATTAGTACACATTTTGCTTTTGTTTCCATTATATGGCAAAGACCTCTTTGGTAGTACATTGGTGTTGGTCCAGGTGACACCCAACCCATGGTGACAAGTGAATAAAAACCAAGCTATAAATTAAACTAAGGTGACCATAATTTTTAAGCCAGTATGTATAACCCCATCTCTAATTCATACATCCAACCTTATCCCTTCCCTACTGTGTGCCCACAGCTCAGGGCCATGTGTGTCAATTGGATTGCCACCACTGCACCACCAATTAACTTGCAGCCATATAGGGAAAACAGATGTACTCTAATGGTATAACTCCTTCACAATATAGCCAGCAACTGACTACATGTTCTACTTGTATTCCAAGAATAAGTGATAAGTGGGCAATTTTTGAAGCCTTAGTCATAGCTGATCTACTCTCCTCCTTCTAATAATACAATGGCGGGATTGCAAAAAGACCCTGGAGTCCAGGGAGAGTCAGCTGGCAAATCTGGATCAAATGGAATAAGATCACATTATATGTAGACTCCTCTGTGTTTACTGGTCTTAAAATTCACTTTAGTAGACTAGATCTTGCACTATAAAAAGGCTAAACAGTCTTAATACAATACTTAATACAATAATATACGGCACATGAGTACCAGTTTATCCCCCCAAATACTATAAAACACAGCCGATAATATAAGAGATGCATTCATATGCTATATCATGTGCAAAGTGCAAAATGTATTCAACCTGGCTATGGATGTCACAAGCTTCTGATGCCCCCTAAAGACACACCAAGAAAGCAAATCATCTGGAGAGACTCATTTTAATAAATACCCCATATCGGGTACAAACCTGTAACCCACACCTCACTGGAAAACGTATTTAATCAACAGAAGTGAATTGAGGTCAGAGGGGGTATCAAAAATGTGGAAAGCCTCTCCAATGTTTGAGTTACCCACTTAGTATATCACTAATTCAACCATTCATTGCTGAAGAAATATTGACCAAAGCAATATATTTAGAATTCATTTAATGGCATCCCTATACTTTTAAAATAAAAGAGGATAGTGACCTTGTGATCTGCTTAATAATTAAGGAGATCCAGCTCTGATTTTTTTTTCAAGTTCTGTAGACAAACTGTTTGCCCAGTTTTTCGGTCTTGTTTCTCCTGTTGTAACCCAGGATTGGCCGAGCCGCTGCTCCTTTGCATCTTGTGATTGGCTTATGCCTAATAAGGGTTTAAGAGACTCCAAGGGAGGTTGGTTATGTGACATTGCACTTGGGTGCTTCTTTGGAAGCATTGCCCAAACTATTATGGGGGTAAGTTATTAGTTGAACTGAATCTTGTTTACATTTTTATGGAGAGGATTAGTGAGTTGACTTGGTTGATTAGTGAGTTGGCATGTACCCTCTTTTATTTCACATTTCTTGAAATTTTCTTAAAGTGGACCAACACCCAGGGGGGATCGGCCCGGAAATCTATAAGATTCCCGGACCGATCAGATCCCTCCCCGCGGGGCATCCGAAATCGGGATGTCCCACGGGGAGGAACCCCCCAGGAGGCCCACAAACCTTACCTCAGCCCCGTTCCATCGGCCGCGGCTCGCGCTTCCCTCTAGTAGGGCGCACACCCGCGCCGGCCGTTTGTGAATGGCCGGTGCAGGCACGCTCCCTGTTAGAGGGAAGCGCGAGACGCGGCCTCCAGCGCTCAGAGCCAGCTGAGCTGGTATGCGCGTCCAGGCGGCCTTGGACGCGCATACCACAGCGGCTCTGAGCGCTGTGATTGGCTGGCGCGGTCACGTGGGAGCGGGGAGAGGTGAGTTTTTTGGGGCTTTCTGGGGGGTTTCAGACAGCGGGGGACCCCCGATCGGGGTGCCCCACTGAAGTGGACCAAAACCCAGGATATTCAAAATCCTGGGTGTTGGTCCACTTTAAGTGACACACAAATGTAAGTTGACCACCTGGCCGGTATTTTACCCGCATAGCCAGTATTTTTTACCCACAGCCCCCACCCGCTGGGGATGGAAAAAGTATACCGACACAATTACCAATAAAAAAAATACTGGCCAGACAGCAACCCTAAAAACAATGTGATTTTAACAATAATGCCCCCTCCCCCCTGAGTCATCTTTAAAAACCTAATAATAGATACCTTCAGGCTTGTGTATCCAATATTCCAAATATTTCATGAAATAAAAATTTGCATACAATGTTTCCTTTCTTCCTTTGACATTATCCCTTGCATTCAATATTACATTCGTATTTTATATACTGTATATAAATATTAAATAAATAGATCTTTTGTCAGTTGTAGAGCTCACCTTGCTCCTTTATACCTCTTTTTAGTGCAATATAGCAAAAATCAACCCCACGCCAGCAATGGCGTGACATCTATAATAAGGATCCTCGCCTGAATCCTTTTCCTGTAAAGTGTCTGGTGTGACCGATCATATGGTTCCCTTCATTATTTCTATATAGAATGAGAGAAGAAATGGGACTGGCACATTTAGTCCTCCCACAGACACATATACATGATGCCGCTAAAGCTCCAATCAGTACAAAACTTTTTTATAGTTTTGGACAACATGAAAAATTTGTCATATCTAAATATGATTTTTGCCGGCCTGTTATATCATTGTAGACTTATTAGATACACCCAATAAAACAATATTGGTGCTCCTATATCCAGGGAGATGTTACTGGCAAAAAAAACTTAAATTGGGGTGGTTACTACTACCTTCAGTTTCAATGGCACCCATAGATGCCCATACCCATAGAAGGTTTGTGTCTCCAAAATAAGAGTCACAGCATTCCTAAATTCTTACAAAAATTCCCAAAAAGAAAAAAAAAGTTTGGCCTGGACTTGGGCTTAATAGCTTAACTGAAAGGGTTGAAAGGAAAATCTTGATCTTTTACTGTTGTGAATACTAAACTAAACTTTTCAAAAAACTGTTATAACAGTGCAGAACTTTGCAACAGTTAAGTCTTAAAGTGGACCTACACCCAAAACCAAAGCCTGTGCCTAAAGCCTTGTCTGGTGTGCCTTAGCCTGCGTCAGCCAGAGCTCCGGTACTACTGCTAAGGGAGGCATTGGAGATGGATGCTGTTGCAGAGGGCTGGCAACTAAAGACGCGGTGCATCCCGCTGGCTCGGAAATGTGAAAACTCTAAACTATGCCAGATGGAGCACTTGGTTTTTTTGGTTTTAAGTCTGTTTTAAAGGACAACTATCAATAAACACCTGGTAGGCAGATGCTAATATAAAACCACAATACTATTGGGGTGGCTTAGGCACCCCCCAATCTGGCCAGCAAAAAAACGCACCACCATATATGGCAAATGGCAGATGCTAATGTATAAAAGGCTATAGAATAATACATATTTCACTAACATACTTAATTTTTAATTTAAATTTTTAAACATTTAATTTTTAATTAAAAAAATATTCCCCTACAAATTAAAGATTGAAAAAGTACAGAGGGGAATGTTCCTTTTTCTATAGCCCATCATATAATAGCATTACATTTTCTTAGGTGTTTAATACTAGTTGTTTTTCTGCTTCTTTTTTTTATATTAACCCCTTTCCCGCCACTCACCTAAAGCTGTCAGACTTTTTCCATGAGGAAAAATTGCCACCCGTGCCATTGTTGGCTTTCTACCCCCTGCACTTGCTTAGCCAATCAGTACTTCTGGAAAAAGACTTTATAAAAGTGTTGACTGGCTGAGTACGTTCAAGCAGAAGGTAGATAAGCTACAATAAAATGGCTGGTACATTACTTCCTGCCAAAGACAAACGTTCATGGCCTATTTTAGAGAGCAGAATGTCTGTTGCTTTCCAGCTATTAGATGTTAGGGAATGGGCAGCATTGGTTAACAAACGAAAAATGAAGGCAGGTCATAAGTAGAAACGTATGTCCTAAGCTTACCTCTATGCATTACTTGTACATAAACTGAAGATGCCTCATTTAGGTCCTTTTCGTGGGTAGGGAATACCTGAATCCTATAGTGCCTGGAATTGGCAGTTTGGGTAGCTTGGAATGGGCACCCTACTCAAAATTTGACAGCAGCATGAAGGTAAACTATAAGACATAGGCAGGATTTACATATTGTCTGCCTCCTTCTATCCAAATGTCTCCAAAGTTAGGACTATAACTTTTACTATAACTTTTACTGATTTTGTACAACAGTAATTAGCCTTACTGTGTTATTACGATATCAAAAGTTTTTCTCCAACCGCCACCAGATCTCCAATATCGGGTTCATCAGGTTTGAATCTGATAAGTGGCAGTGTGACAAAAACTTCCTTAAAAGGCACTATCGAGAAAAATGGCCCAATGATAAGAATCCGTATAAATATGCTGGATGGTGGGAGGAGGGGTCACTTATACACCCGGCATCAGGAATATTCTTTTATTTTAATAGAAGGAAGAAGGTTCTGTCACCCCTGATAGACTAAACATGTCACCTCTGGATTTTATACCTACATTAAGAATGCATGACGGCAGTTTTATTCAGTTCGGGTGTAAAAGTGACCCCTTCTTTCATAAGCCAATGTGTTTATATGGATTTTAAATACTACACAATTTTGCGATAGTGCTCCATATTGATAAATGAGGCCCAATGTGTTGTCAATTTTATAATAGGATTTGGAAAATGACTAATGACTTTAGAGCAGTATCCAACAATCATCAAAAAGTGGAAAATTTTTCCCCGTTACACAGCGTATGGCTTGGGAATAGGACGCATTTTAAGCATGAATGCATTCTAATGTTTGGCATTTCCAAGTCCTAGCTGTGTTAAGAGGCTCTTACATACAGTCGTACTACTGTAACATAGATTCTAGAGCTGGCTGGCATCTAAGGAGCCCTCGGGTAATCAGGGATTTTCCACTTTTTTCATGAAAGTAGAAACATCATAAAATGTAGGGCTTCTTTAATTTTTTTAAACTACTGCCTAGTACCTATTTTAGGTATTTAAAAAAAAACTATCAAACTGATCAAAGATGGTGAGCCTAAAAAGTTATTTTCTTTTGTAGAAGTGCTGGCGAGGATGATCTTTCCTGCTATAAACAATACCATCGGGGTCATCAGGATCCACCTTTCCGTTGTGGTTGCGCCTTACGGGCTCTTGAGGGAAGTAGGGCATGACGTCTTGTGCGTTCTTGGGCGTTGGGTAATTTAGAGTGGTCTTCTTCTCTCTGCCTATATTGAAGGGGTCGGGGAATAGTTCTGCACTTCTGGTGTGTCGGATGGGTTCAGGAGTGATGAATCTGGTGATCGGGATGGTGTTTTCCATGGTTAGAAACTGAGAATAAGGTGGAAGGTCCATTCCTGGACGGAAAAACTGCTTCGGCCTTTTGAGGCTCAGCAGGTAGCTGTGTTTGGGGGAATGGTAGACGTCATGTTGATTTTCCAGAGTTTCGTGCTTGAATACACAGTCATCGTAGCTGAAGTAGTGCTGATGAAAAATATACGTCAAATATTATTAATCTGGTTCATAGCAGTCAATTCATATAATCAAATTTACTCTCAACATTTCTCTTTCTCCTTTCTGGAATATGAGCTTACTCAGATTTGAATGAGTTCCAGTCAAAATTGACTAAAGGTCCAATTAGTCGCTTGGACTAATGAATCACCCAGGATTTTTGATGTGCTATTACAGAGAGGGGCTTTTCCTATTTGTAAGACAGAACTCTTCTGAGTGGGTCAGGACCTGAGGTCCAGTAGTTTGGGTGTGCCCTTGCCCGAGGACATCTTGTTTTGTTTGAACGAATGGGACCATGCTCTTGATTAGGCCGCCAATGGGGTTTACTTTGCGGGTGCCATGCATGGCATGTGCAGACACTCCAGGATATGTAGGCCAGCGTTTCTCAACCCTGACCTCAATTACCCCCCAACAGACCATGTTTTGTGGGTCACCACACATATACACATGTGAACTAATTAAAAGGTTCAGCAGAAATACACAGCTACTTGACTGGACTGCCTGATTGGAACTTGGTACTTGAGGACAGGGTTGTGAAACACTGACCTGTGTGACCACAATTGAGAACCAAGAGACTTTAGAACAGTTTCTACCCCTTAGCGGTTCATATGCTGAACAAGCTTAAGGCTATATAGGACTGCCCTACCCATCCTATGCTCAAAGTCTTTCAGGCTCCATTATCTTCTGTTCTGACTCCCTCCCCTTCCTATAATCTGCCTCTCACCAAAAATAAGTATATATGTATGTATATACTTGGCGGAGTATTGATTGACTAATATTGGTTGCCAGCAGAGTGGAGAAACAGGAGTGCAGTGCAGGAGCATGGACCAGGTGTGGCTTCTGCTGCCAATGGACTGCAGAAGGACGGGTATTGTTTTTAAGGTTATTGTTTGGTTTTAAACTGGTGGAGCATTCCAGATCAGGATGCCCCAAAGTGGACCTTCAGTCAAAGTAACTTATGTGGCTGTGTCAAGCAGATAAGAAAACCAACAGGACTTTAGTACATGCATTATCCACAGTATCCAACATTAAAAGCCATAGGAATATATATGTTGACCAACCAGATACCCATCAATTTCTCAGCATGTTGTATGGTAATCTAAGCACTTTTGGTCATTTATTGATCCTCCAGACCCCTAATTCCCAATCTGTAGCTCAGGAGCCACATGTGGCTTGCACACCCCTGCTTTGTGGCTTATGAGCTGTCTAAGGGTTGTCCGAGGCTGACGCAAGAGTCATGCAGGTCGACTTACCGACCTTTGGTTTTGCAGCCCCAACATGTGGCGGACAGAAGGTGCAAAATAGGGGAGCTGGCAAATTTCTCAACTTACCCAATTTGTCCATTTCATTTATTTGGGGCTGGGGAATTCACTTATTAGGAGCTAGTATCTTTTGGAGCAGGGGAATCCATAATTAGTGTGCTTACTGTTCTGAGGAGATCAGGGGGTTCGCACACAATCTAAAGATACCCCATAAATACGCACAATAGCCTTGATTCAAGAGTTGAAGAGTTCAAGTTCTCTGGCTTATTTCTTAAAAAGTGAATTTTTTACTACCATGAGAATTTTTTTCTACTGAATCAAGTCAATAACTGTAGGCAGACTTTAGTGTCCCCAAACTCTTTGATTTGAATGTGGCTCATGACCATCAGTATTGGATGTGGCTCTCAAGGACAGATTGGTTGGGACCCTTGCTCCAGACCGAGGTTGGACAATGCTGTTGAAGAGTTACGCTGTCTAAATTCCATGTAGGCAGACTTTAGTGACCCCAAACTCTTTGATTTAAATGTGGCTCATGACCATCAGTATTGGATGTGGCTCTCAAGGACAGATTGGTTGGGACCCCTGCTCCAAACCGAGGTTGGACAACGCTGTTGAAGTGTTAAGCTGTCTAAATTCGGCGTTTCCCTCTGCACCCTATGGCAACTGTCCATGGTACTGTAAAGATTTCCCATGAAACCAATCGCTAACCTGACTTTAGTGCAAGTCCATGGCAGTGGCTGAGTACATTTCGTAAGATTCGCTTTAATACTTACTGATCCAAAAGCATTTCCAAATTTATCCATGCACAAGTAGCGTCCACTTTTGACACCTGTGATGACGACTTTCCCAGCCGATTCTGATTTAATCATTAGCGCGCCTTTAGAGAGAAAATAAAGAGGTAAAGAATAAGCGGAGCATCTCGATTCAGCAGACAGATAGTTAGACCGATAGTTTTCCCAAAAAATGTAACATTTCTGGGAAATAAATTATACTATTAACTATAATAAAATTATCATATATAAAAATAAATTATTTTGAGAGCCACTGCAATTTTTGTTTTTGACTTTCCAAGCGGCTGATAGAAATGTTATTTCCTAAGGGGTTTATTTAAGAAACGCTCACACCAAAAAGTGCCAAGTATGGGGTTGTCAGAGATTAGAGTTAGGACTGCACCTCACAGAGGCACCTTGGCGCTTGGTGTTGCAGCTTCAGCTACTTCTGCAGATGTGTGTGGACCAAGACCTCTGTTTTTAACCAGATTTAGAGACAGATTATAAGTTTGGCTGCAAGGTAAGTTGAGTGCTGTGGCTCCTTTAAGACTTGTGTTACCTAATTGCCCTGCTCACGTGCACCTCCCAGGTTAGTTATAAATTAGTCTGAGCAGCTGCCATCCATTATTTGTTTCCTTTGAATTTGTGCAAGCACATGGGGTGTGGGGTCTAGGCTGTACTGCGAGGCTTTCGACCCTTCCACTCCATGTGCTGCATTCGAGGTTATAGGGCAACCTCAAGTAAGCCTGCTCCCAATTTATCTATTGCATTGTATGTCCCAAATGGGGCTCTTAGAGATTTGAGTTAGGACTGCACCCCACAGAGGCACCTTGGCACTTGGTGGTGCAGCTTCATCATACTTCTGCAGATGTGTGTGGACCAAGACCTCTGTTATTAACCAGATTTAGGGACATATTATAGGTTTGGCTGCAAGCTAACATGGTTGAGTGCTGTGGCTCCTTTAAGACTAGTGCTACGTAGAGCCAGATGGACGTCAGGTGAGTGTCAGGTCCCAGTGCAAAAGGTGTCAAGTCAAAAATCCAAAGTGCCTCTGATAGAGCCAGGTAGTGTCTTATCTATTACCGGCCCTGGTGATTTTTATTTAGGCTGGTGCATGTGCTACAGGATCCCTGGGCTGTTTGTAATTGCCTTTGTATGCATTTTAGGCAATGTTGCTTTGCGCTGCAAACTTGTGATTTTAGCCGTGCAAAAGCTGTGTCATTTCTTTCAAGTGTCCCCAATGCAATTATCAGTTTTTTTAATGATCTTAAAAATAAAAAACAGGAATTACAACAGGCTCTGTCGCCCTGTAATCCCCTTTGCACAGTGCCCTCGTGGGTGCTGTGTTCTTTAATGGTATATTTGCTGTCTTTCAAGCACTTCCAGCCAGCACTAGGGGACACTAGTGCATTAGCTTCCACAAGGCTGGAAGCGATTGCAAGCCTTGCGCTGGCTGGAAGTGTTTGAAAGACAGCAAATCAATCAAATTTAACATGTAAAAGAACAGCGCCAGCGTGGGCGTTGTGAAACCATGACAGGCATACAAGCACCATGTGCAATACAGAAAATTACTTTAACTGGGGATGGCAGCACAGTGACCAAGTGAAAACACATGGAATGACGTTGTACAAATGACATGACACATGATTGGCACGCATGAAAACGCAAGTTAGCCGCGGGTAACCTAAGTACAATAATTAACCAAAAAAACTATTCAGATCAGGCCGTGGAGCACCCCAAACGCTAACCAGGAGTCACCAAAAATAACATAACTAGAATAGCTAATTGAAGTCTAGAGGAGAACGACACTGAGCATTTGATCTGAGGTGGCGCTGTAGGGAACACAACGCAGGCGCTGACCAAACACCCAACGCTCTTGATACATGGAAAGCAACATGGCGCTAGGAGAGGCACTAAACTTTTTTTGCATCAAAAATATGGCTTGCTGGTGGCTCTGCAGAAAAACAGCTGCCGCTACGAACGCTACAAGACGCTAACGTTTCTTAAACAGAGCCCAGTAGTCAAAGGGGAGCAGCGTGATTTTATAAGGATTGGATTCGTTTTTAAAAGGGACCAAAACCCAGGATTTTGGCTATCCTGGGTTTTGGTCCTTGCCCCCGATCGGGGTGCCTCGCTGTGTGAAACCCCTCAGTGGTCCCCAACCCTGTCCTCAAGGCCCACCAACATGTCATGTTTTTTGGATCTCCAAATAGCCAGCTCTATTGCTCTGCAGCTGCACTAATTACTCCACCTGTGCATCTTTGTGGAGATCTGCAAAACCTGGCCTGTTGGTGGGCCTTGAGGACAGGGTTGGGGACCACTGCCCTAGATCACCTAAACAAACTCACCTCTTCCCGGTCCTACGATGCATGCCCAGCCGCTCATCCAATCAGCGCAATCGCACCCGCTCGAGCCCCTTCGTCCAGGAGCTCGCCTAATCCGAGCGCTGGCAGCCGCATCCACCGCTACCCTTTAACAGGGAGCGTGTCCGTGCCGGCCATTCACAAATGCCTGGGGCGAGCATGCCTCCTGCTAGAGGGATAGTGGGGATGCGCCGTTGGACCGGGAAGGAAGGTGAGTTTTCAGGCGACCTAGGGGGTTTCACACAGCGGGCACCCCTGATCGGCCCATTCACATTTAATTATTACTTATTTGTAATAAATCAATGTACAACCAGACCAAGGATCCCCAGAGGTTAATGGAGCATTGGGCAGGTGGAGAAGTGTGCCGGCTTACCCGCACTTTGTTTCCCAGCCTCCGCAAACGAAGGATATGAGCTGCAAAAACAAGTACGCCAGCGCACTTCTCCACTGACCCAACTCAGCAATTAAATGATTTGGGGCTTGGGGATTTATTCTTGGGGAGGGGTGAGTATTTTATGGGACGGGGATCACTACACAATACTTATCGATTTCAGGGGAGGGGGGTTAGCGGGATAACCTTAGTGTCTCTTCGTTTTGAATGTGGCTCCTTGACATCTGTCAGCGGTGGATGTGCTGTCAAGGTTGGAAAGGTCGTGGTGGACCCCTGACCTAGGCAGTAAGGGGTTTATTCATCAGGTAGTGCCTCGTAGCGGCAGGCAGCTCAACATATAGCGCTAGCTCTAGCTTCCAGAGAGCCAGGTATTACCTGTGGCTACCTGTCGCTCTCCCATACATTTCAATGGACGTTCCTTTTCTTCTGTTTAAACAGGGTTTTGTTTTTTTTTCCTCTCAAATCATTGTGTGGCCTCTCCTAACCTAGAAAGAGTCATTTTTGAAAACTTTTTTGACTTTTTTATATTTTTATGCAGAATTGTCATTACAGGTCTGGCACTAAAGAGTTATAACAATGTAATTCCATGTGATTTTGCTTTGTTGGTGGATAGCTGTTCTATAACAGACTTTAATCACACAGCGTCGGGCGCTCTATGCTACAGCTATCCAGAGCGCCGACGCTGTGTGTGTGTGTTTTTGTTGAATATGGTGCGAGTCGCCGAGAGTCGGTGGCACCCTTCGCTTGCTGCAGCGCTGTACTGGTGTTAGAGCGCCCAACATACATCACATTCATCAATGCCGGCCAGGTTACTACAGTGTCTGAGACGCTCTGTTACAGAGCCCGATAGCCATTCACAGCGTCTACTAGCGGTCGCTCTAAGTGCTGCTATACAGACGCTCATCTGCTGATACCTGGCGCTAGTAATGAATCAGCCTCTAAGTAGTCTTATTAGCTAATGACCATGGTGTTAAATACATATAAAGCTGTGTGCTAAGTTGTAGTCACATGACTGCGGGAGCATAGGATGAAACTGACAAGATAAAGATATATAAGGGCATTAAAGCAGACCAATAGTAAAAAATGACTTTATATCCCCCTCCCCTGGGGCATCCCAGGTCTAAAGATCCTTAAGAAGCCAAAACTGGGCATTAAGCCATTTATGATGGGGGGGGGGGGGGCAAGAAGTAGCTGTGCACTTCATTGACGCAAGTCTCCTATTGGATGGGCTGCAGATTCTGCACATGTGTGTAGTTATCAACTGCCCCCCCCCCCCCAACAGACACATCTCTGCTAGGTAAAAGTGTCTAATAAAGAGCTCACTGATGGTGTTAGGGGGAGTAATTTAGGTTAGTTTAGTGTCCCTGTGAACCAGGGCCCACCCGACACATGCAGGGAGAGTGTAGGGACCTCCGCCACATGGTGGAGGTCCCTGGGCAGAAAGTCTAGTGAAGGCCCAACAGTCAAAAATGGCTTAAACCATACCAATAGAACAAACAGCGCTCATATACATCACTCCCCCAAGGGCAATTTAGATTGCTGTACATAAACATTAATGTACGCTTTTCTAACTCTCTAACTTTTAAAAACAAAATGGCGACTCAGGGGTCTAAAGGCTGCCTGCAAACAGAAAGTGCTGCTGGGTTTCCTGTTACTGTGAATTGGCAGCTTAGTGGATGTAGGAGCAAATGTAGGAGTTTTTTTTTCCAACTGTGCCAGGCTGTTGGTTCGGTTTAAGCCATTGTAGATCAATCGTTGCACCTTTTAACAACTAGTAGAGACCCAAAGGCCTTGAGTTGGGAGTCCTGGTTTGCCCCCCCCCCCCCCCCCCTTAATCTAGCCCTGGAAACTGTATATTGCACTATTTCTCCTATGCCTCTGCCTGTAGAATTATTTACTAAGGTGTAGAGAGCCTGAAGTTTTTCTCTAACTTAAAGCTCAACCAGATGCAAAAGAAATACCAAATGTTCCTTTCCATGTACAGTATTTGGGCATTTGGGGGTGATTTATTTCTCCACCGCTATTGAAGACCCTCTTCACTTTATCAGCCAATGTCAATATTTTTCAAAACATTTCCACTCGATTGGATGTTAAAGTGGCTCCAAACCCAATGGCCCTGAAATCTATAAGATTCCAGGGCCGCTGAATTCCCTTCTTTCCCAGTTCAATGGCTCATGCGCGAGCTGCCGCTGCATCCCTGCTATCCCTTCAGCAGGGCGCATGCCCGCGCCAGGCATTTGTGAGTGGCTGGCACGGGCATGTTCCCTGTTAGAGAGTAGCGGGGATGCTGCCGCCAATGCGCTCGGATCCGCTCGCCTTAGACAATCTATTAGATGAAAGGGCAGTAGCGAGTGTGCTGATGACGAAAGTGCTGCACATGAGATTGGATGACCTGGGGGGTTTCACACAGTGGGACATCCCCACCTGGGGTGCCCCAGGGCAAGGACCATAACCCAGGAAGGTCAAGCAGTTCTCCATGCCTTCTTTAGTTGATAAAAGCCTTTTTTTAAGCTTGCCATTATGCCCAATTGTAGCCACTGGAGGTTCACCACTTACAAATATGGTCAATAAAGGTTTTGACGTATATAGAATCCTAGGAGGGTGACGGCAGAAGGAGACAATGCGGTCCATCTAGTCTGCCCTTATGTCTATACTGTATGCACTCTTTATCTCAGGATAGATGTGTGCTTATGTCAGCATCAACCCGATCCCATTAAAGTCTATGGGGGGGGGGGGGAATTAAGGATGTTCATTTGGGTTTCTGGAAAGCAACTATAGCAGCCAAATGTCCTAACTGCATGATGGGAAGACCACAAAATCTCGGGCCAGTTGTTCTAATTCAAACAAAAACATCAGAGTTCCCCCTTAGACTAATAATGTATTTTTAAAATAGCAAAAACATAACTGGTCAAAATGGCCGATATTCAGTTTTGGCCAAACCTAACTAAATTTGCTCAATTGTGGTCGAATTTAACTTTGACCTGAATCCAAAGCTCAACATTAGTCGCAATGCAGCGGCTCTAGAAGTGAGATACAGGTGTTAATTTTAATATTGTAAGGATGTTTAAACCCTTTGGAAATAGCAGCACCCAATGGTATTACCCCATAACCAACTCCAATCAGCTACAGAAGGCTTTCTGCTGCACCTTAAAGGAGCACTATCGTGAAATTGTGTAATGTTAAAAATCCATATAAACACCTTGGCTAATGAGGGGTCACTTCTACAAGTGAATAAAACTCCCGCCAAGCTTGTGGTTTTCTTCTCCTGGTAGGAATAAAATCCAGGGGTGACAGAGCCGGTCACCTATGATTTCCTCTTCCTTCCATTAAAATAAAAAATGTAATCCTGGCTGGATCTTTCCTGATGCCGTTTGTATAAGTCATCCCTCCACTTGCCATCCAGCATATTTATATGGATTTTTATTATTGGGCCATTTTTTGCATCCTGTCTTTCATGCAATGCAATTCCTGGTGTTTTTTAATTTTTTTATGTGTCTCCAGCCCCCCCAAAACCAAGGTTTTCTGCAGGTGCAGTGTGCCTGGAATACCCCTTATGACAGCATCCACTTCTGCGCTCCCAGCCAGCGCTAGGGTTCACAATTGCTGAGAGGGAGTGCAAGGATAGCGCCGCCTTGCTCCCCATCGCTGACAAGCGCGGGTGCAGATAGCGGCTCGGCAAAGCTGAATTTTTAGATAAATAAGGCTGTTAGTGAACTTCTAAAAGACTTCTAAAAGATTAAACATCCAAAGATGTGCCTCCATTAGCTGGGGCAGCTCCTGAAACACATTGCAGAGTGTGTGGTCCTGGAACACGGGTTAAGGGGTTACCAATTTGCTAAACCAAACCTTAAAGTGCCTTTTATCAAAAGGGCAAAACATGGGCAAAACAGTTAGGGGGGTTAAAGATTGAAAATGCACTTTAAAAAATGTTAAGATGCTGCCCAAATCTTATTAAATTGCTTCAGTGATTATTATTATTGTCTGCAATATCCATACGAAAGCAACCAAACCTTCCATTGGTCATAGTGAATACATAAACAATCTAAACAGTAATATAGAATAATATAAGTAATAAAAATCTATTAGATTGAATTTCTCAGAATTATCTGAAAAATGATGAAAAAAAGATCTTAAAATGTCATCATTGCACTTTTTTGTTAGTCCTAATCATTTTGAAACATCAGACTTACTATAAATGGTTTGGTGCGGAGATCCATCGATTCGCCCATCGTGATTGATCTGCAGGTGGAAGCTGTTCCACTCCGTCGCCGTGTACAGGTGCATCAGTCTATCCGGGTTTCCCCATCCCGAATTAATGACCGGAGAATTATTGGGAAATGCAAGAGCGACCTTTAAACTAGTCAGGGCAAATATGAGAAGCCCCAACCTGTCACCTTGCCTGGTGCTGGACATGACTTCTTGGCGTCTTGCTTTGGGGGAGATGTCAGTGAAATCTGAGCTGCCCTCTGTCCTCTTTCTCTGAGATTCAGATGCTTTCCAACTTTTTAGCACTATATATAAAGGCTAACTGCTCAGTGACATCACACAGGAAAAGCTTATTATGAACATCCTATTCTGTCGTAACAGCAGAAATTTAAGAGAGCCCTGAGACATAAAATACTTAAGGAAAGGGAACTCACATGGGTGCCCAAGGAAAAGTGCATTGTTTATATATATATATATATATATATATATATATATATATATATATATATATATATATATATATATATTATATATATATATATTCTGTCAATTTTAGATATATACCAATACATACAGGCTCCCTAGGACAATGCTTTTTTATATATATTCTGTAAAGTGTATATATATATATATATATATATACACACACACACACACACACACACACACACACACTGTATTATATACAGTTCATTAATATATATATATATATATATATATATATATTTATATATATATATATATATATATATATATATATATATATCTTTAGGTATATAACTTAAATTAAAAACATCATATACTGTATGTTAACAATTCTAAAATAATTATTCCCATATATTTATGTAGAATCTTAAATAGTATATGGGGATTTTTTCCCTAGCACTCATTCTTTATTTTACTGTATAGTTATCCTTTTTCCCTTTTATAAATAAATAAATATGTTGTAACTTTAGGTATATATCCTGTTTCATTTAATGTGCATCTACATATAAAATAAACTTTGTTTCTATAAATTAAAATACCACATTCAACTATAAGTGCAATCTATAATAAAGCTAATGTGTGAAAGTATTAATACTGTATAGTGTACATTTTTTTTATTATACACTATATACCATTGTATCATAGATAGATAGATAGATAGATAGATAGATAGATAGATATAACTAATGTTGGGTTATTTAAAATATTACATGCAGTTACAAGTTGAATAGTAATGGCTGTACATTGTAAGCATATTAAGAGATACCTATTTTAGGATATATACATATATATATATATATTGTTGTTTTTTAATTATTATATGCAGTTTAAAAGTTATGAAGACAATAAATCTAAGAAATATGTATATATAATTGAACAATAAAATGAATAGTTGGTGTCAGATGTTAATGTCTGATTCTTTTTAGCACATATGTATATCTATTATAAAGAATAGCTGTTATCATATATTTATGTCTTGTTTAATTAATAGCTTTCTTTGTTTATGAGTAATAGAATAAATCACTTTAGAACACACTACAGATGTTTTCCATGCCATCATATGTTTTTCCACCTACAGTATAAAATAACTGTTTCCCCAGACCATATATAGTTATAGTAAATGTAATCACTGACCTTATGTCATCAATATATCTAATACACGGCATAATTGGTAACAATGTGACATATTTTTGGCAATTTATAACACATTACCCTGTATACCCTATTGTCATGTGTGCAAGCATAATAACTTTTTTCTTTACTTTACGGTATCATTATTAACTCCATTATAAAATGCTTTAGTTTCTGTCTTCTTTTTTACTATAAATATATACTTTACAATATCATTGCTAATGCTATCTTTAAAAAAACAAGTTAAAGTCATTGTGTCTTTAATCAATTCTTTTTTAGACTTTAGTACTTTAATATTGGTAAGTAGGAAAACTTACAGTGCGAACATTCTAAAATCAACTCAAATTCAGGGATTTGTATGCAGTTTTATTTTTAACATCTAGAGGGCAGTCACTCAACAGGGATAACGCATGAGCGGGATTATCCACTTGTTCGACAGAAGATGTCACTACAGTCTTATGGGAAGTTATTTCAAGCTGTGGCCGTACAGCATGTCATTGGCGATGCAGTTCAGCGTTAAATAATTAATTGAAGTTGAACTTGATGGATATCTTTTTTTTTTCTTGCAACCCTATCAGGATTATCCGAATGATTTTAGAGCCTCTGAGGAGGCTGAGTCTTAAGAGACTTTCTCCCTAAACACTACAATGGGACTGTTGTAAATTTAAGGTGCGTCATCATCCTTCCAGTGCGGTAGATAATTAACTTTTAAAAGCTCTCATAACTCAGCCTCTCCAAAATTAAACAAACATAATTTGGATAACCCCTCACACACATACACATATACAGGGTCGCATTAAGTGTGGTGGAGGCCCCTGGACACAAAATCTGGTGGAGGCTGCAGATAAAGTATAAAATAATAGTCCAGCCAAGTAACTGATTGGTGGTTGTGTGGCACCCGCCTACTTACTGGAAGGTCAGATGGAGTCCCTTGTGCGGGTGCGTGCTGCTCGGGAACTCCTGCTTTGCCATTCTGGGTGGGGGGTAGTGTAGTCTCCCGGCTGGTTCCCTGCATTGAGCTGCCAGCGGCTGTGCTTGGTGGCTTATGTGCAGTGACAGCTCTGCACCCATCACTGTAGCGTTGCTGACGGCGGCTTTGCTGCTCTAGATTCTCCGTCCTACCCTGTGGTGGCTGAAAAAAGTCGCTCGGATAACCCTCTATGTAGTTGTAATGATAGTGAATCCAGGTTGGTTGGGTGCCTTGCTCAAGTGCACATTATTTCTTGGCTAGCTATCAAACTTTCTACCCTCCCAGCACCAGATTTAGCCCATAAACTGGAGGATTCCCAAACTTTCATGAGTGCCCGCGATCCCACACCGGGACCTGACATTACATGCTTATATTAGGAGGACTGAATCCTAATTGTATAATAGCTCTCCTAGTAAGTTGTTTCTGAAGAACAAAGCTCTTAAAGTGGAACAAAACCCAGGCAGGTCAGTCTTCCCCTGTTGCATCCCGAATTGGGATGTCGCACTGTATGAAACCCCAAGGTCGCCAGTATTCACTCACCTTTCCCCGGTCCAACGGCGCATGCATTGACTCATCCCACGCCTATGTTATTCGGCAAACACCTCTGGTTGCTGGGGAGCCAGAGCAAGCGCATCCCGCATCCTCTCGGGCTGGGTGCGTGCTCCTGCACCTGCCATCAACATAGGTGTGTTTTTTTTCTTTGTAAACCCCCCTTTGTAACCTGCCTCAGCACCAGGGTAGGGTGGCAGGGCTGGTGGGTTATATGTGAACTGGAATTCCGCTTTAAGTTTCTTCAGTTCAAATGATATTTATTATTCACAGTGTATGGGGACATGGAAGCAATGATACTGGAACTGTTTTTGCAATCAACAGTGATCGGTAGGAATGTCCTATTAGGTCTCATGTGTCATTAATTAAAGCTCTGCTCGGACGGGTTTTATTTTGGCCACTGGACAACGTAAGCAACACTTCTAATTACATCTCCATCAACGGCTATTAAGGCCTGCATTAATTACATCTATGGAGATGTTGCCATTTCTATATTTTCCTATTATTACTCATATAAGTAAATTCATTCTGCACAATGCGATACAGAATAGCATAGCTTTGCTTTGCTCATTATTTTTGGTCTATGTGATTGGCACTGATGGGAACCATGTATTTAGGGTCAACATAAAAGATATTAAATGTGAAGCTCCGGTCAACCACCAATGCTTGTTTAGACTTCAAATCAAATCTGCACTGAACAAATGGCGTAGCAAAGTGACATCACAGAACCTATTGGGTTAGGTGGGTTTACAATGTGAAAACCGCAGGTTGAGCTCACCACAAAGTCTGAGCTGGACACTACTACCCATCTTCCCATAGATGGACACCCCATGTTTGCATATGAACTTTTCAAGAGAAACCTTTGTACCTTTGCATATATTTCTTATACATTTTTCTAATATATTATTAGTGTTGGGCGAACCTGAAAGTTTGGGAACCAAACTTTGCGAGTTCGTGTTCCCAAACTCTGCGTTCAAGTTCGGTCTTTGGTCGAACCCAGAAAAGCTGGTTGATGGACACAGCAATTCTAGTGCTAGCTGCCAGTGTCCTCATTCATTGGGGCGGCCATATTTTTGAATCCCCAGCCATGGCCATTTTGACAGAGGAAAGAACACCCGGATTGTGGGGCTCAGGTGTACAGTAGCTTCCTTTTGCTGCAGACTCTGCTTACAGGGGACCCCTCACTCGCCACCACCACCCATCTGGAAAGGAGTGGGGGGGTCCAAGGGGGGCTCACCTGTCATTTTTGTGTAAAGTTCGAGTCCCCATTGATTTCAATGGGCACCAGGTTCAGTTTCAGGTCAAGTTAGGCTGAAATAGCTGAACCCGAACTTACAGGGGTTCACCCAACACTTTATATTATATATTGAGTCTTATTACATTATGGAATCTCTTTGTGTTTCTATGCATTCATTTTTGAGCGAAGTGAGCGGGAGGAAATATTTTAACTGGATACATTTATGTTTCCAAGTGTTTTTAGCTATAGTTCAAAATATAGCGCAGCTGTTCTTACGGTGGTGAAATTTGACAAGCAATTCGATCTAACCAACTTACCACACTACTGAAAACTTTTTATTGGAACTTTTTATTTGGACTTCTATTATATTTTCTAAAAGTAGATACTGAGCTCCACTGTATATGTTGTATTATAAACTTTACCTGTAGTGGAACCTCAGAAGGAGGGGAGGTGGATGGGACCAAATTAGCAGAAGATTTAAGAAAGGAGATATGGAAAGAATTTAAACTTTGAATGGAATTTGACATGGCAGCCTTGGATGACACTAAGAGCCTTTGCACACTGTGTGTGCAAGTTCAGTGCATTGCCCCCATTGCCGCACAGCGCAGTGGTGGCCTTATATGCCACCCTGAAGATCCGGGAGGTGCTGGAAATGGAGATCTGGGAGACAGCTGGTGATGGACCAGGAGGCGCAAGTTAGTAGGCTGCCACATCCAGCAATGGCAGCAAAATAACTGGCACTAGAGGTAGCAGAAAACATGGGAGGCAACTGCAGCAGCAGAATCGAAGAAACTAGAGGTGGCTTAGACAGTGGAGTAGCTAGGGGGGAGCAGGGGGTGCACTCGCCCCGGGTGCAGCAGGTCAGGGGGGGGCCTGAGCACATGTGGGGGGTGCCATTTCGAATCCTTGCCCGGGTGCCAGAAAGCCTAACTACTCCTCTGGGCTTAGATGACCGTGGGGGCGGGCAACCCAATGGACTGGCAATGGACTCTTTGGGCTGCTTTGTGATCATTTTGCGGGCAAATGCTGCTTGCAGACTGGAAGGACCCAGAATCGACGCTGCTGGATGGTGGCGGGGACAGACATCCCAACGCGATGGACTGAGAGGCGCTGGTGTGTAGGGCCTGACCCAAAACGTAGTGCAGTACCTCCATTGCGATGCAGTGCCATGGTGGCCCTATATGTCATCCTACACCACACTATTGTTTGTAGCAGCAGGAGTACCAGTGATCGGAGGGGGGCAGTGGCAGTAGCCTGAGAACCAGAGGCAGCTTGGATGGATGCTGGCATTGACATCCCAGCGTGACCAGCAATGAACTGTATAGGCTGTGTTGTGATCATCAAGTGGGCAAATGCCGCGTGCAGCGTTCCTGAAAATGCGCAGCAACACTGTGTATTCCAGAAATGATTGGTCAAATTGACAGAATGAATCAGTCATTAAAACGATAGCTGTGCTGTTATCCCTGATTGGCGGTTGAATTAGTACCAATATATATGTATTTATGTATTTTACAAAGTCTGCTTGCCAATGCTATACATTCTTCCATGCAGATACCTCCCTTCCAGTTCTTTGTGGTCTTGGGCCAAGTTTTCTCTCTGACCCTTTAGAAGATCTTGAAAACTAAGGCCTTGATTCAATAAGAGTTGAAAAAATTCTCATGGTAGTAAAAAATTCACTTTATGAGAAAAAAGTCTGAGAATGTCACTGTTACAAAATCACTAGATAGAAAGACAATAGAAGTATTTCTTCTTTTTACTATAGTGTAAAAAGGAGTAAAAAGTTCTTTACTTTTATTAGGAGTGAAAAAGTACCATTGCCTATGTGAATGGGATGGGGGAATGCCACACTGTCTATAAGGAATAGAAGGGGGGAATGCCACACTGCCTATGGGGGATGGGATGGGGGAATGCCACACTGCCTATGGGGAATGGGAGGGGGGAATGCCACACTGCTTATGGGGGATGGGATGGGGGAATGCCACACTGCCTATATGGGGGATGGGATGGGGGAATGCCACACTGCCTATGGGGAATGGGAGGGGGGAATGCCACACTGCCTATGGGAATAGGAGGGGGGAATGCGACACTGCCTATGGGGAATGGGAGGGCGGAATGCCACAATGCCTATGGGGAATGGGTTGGGGGAATGCCGCACTGCCTATGGGAATTGTATGGCGGAATGCGACAGTGCCTATGGGGGATGGGATGGGGAAATGCCACACTGCCTATATGGGGGATGGGATGGGGGAATGCCACACTTCCTATATGGGGAATGGGATGGGGGAATGCCACACTGCCTATGAGGAATGGGAGGGGGGAATGCCACACTGCCTATGGGGAATGGGAGGGGGAATACCACACTGCCTATGGGAATAGGAGGGCGGAATGCAACACTGCCTATGGGGAATGGGAGGTGGGGATGCCACACTTCCTATATGGGGAATGGGATGGGGGAATGCCACACTGCCTATGGGAATAGGAGGGCGGAATGCAACACTGCCTATGGGGAATGGGAGGTGGGGATGCCACACTGCCTATGGGAATTGGAGGGCGGAATGAGACACTGCCTATGGGGAATGGGAGGTGGGGATGCCACACTGCCTATGGGGAATGGGAGGTGGGGATGCCACACTGCCTATGGGGAATGGAATGGGGGGTATGCCACACTGCCTATGGGGAATGGGTTGGGGGAATGCCGCACTGTCTATGGGGATTGGGTTGGGGGATGCCACACTGCCTATGGGGAATGGGAGGGGGGAATGCCACACTGAATAAGGAGATGGGGGAAATGTCACACTTCCTATGAGAATGGGAGGGGAAATTCCACACTGCCTATGAGATGGAGGGAATGCCACACAGCCTATGGGAATGAGATGGGGAAATGCCATACTGCCTATATGGGGAATAGGATGGGGGAATGCCAAACTGCCTATGGGAATGGGAGGGGGGTGCCACATTGCCCATGGGGAATGGGAGAGGGGAATACCACACCCCCATGGGAAATGGGGTGGGGGGGGGTCACACTGCCTGTAATGGGTTGTTTTAGCATAGCATTTGGTTTAGAATATTTTTTCTCTTAGTGCGTCTGATATTGCGAAAAATACTGTACCTTTTATGTTAATGATTAAAAAATCATCGGTTGACATCACTGACAGCTAGGGTTGCCACCTGGTTGGTATTTTTTTTATTATTATTTACTGGCCTGGTAGTGCCAGTATTTGTTTTATTTACTGGTAATTGTAATTGTGAATTTACTTTTCCCATCTCCAATAACCAGTAAAAAACTAATACAAGAGCCTTTCAGGTGGTACTTGGAGAGGTACTTGTCCCCCAAACTCATCTGCTCTTCTCTAAACTTTCCTCAAGCCTGCTCAATAAGTACAAAGCTGCCCTAAAATTTACTGCAAACTATGAGAATGAGAATTTTTTTCTACCTTTATTGAATCGAGGCCAATAAAAGTATTTTTTACTCCTAAGAAAAGTAGTGATTTTTTTAACTCTTTTTTATACTGTAGTCAAAAGCACCATTGACTTTCATTGTCTTCCTAGCTGGTGATTCAGCAACAGTGATACATACTGTGTATCATATATACTATGTATCATACAAAATATGTAACATACATACTTTTTCTCATGAATTTAATTTTTTTCCAACCATAATAATTTTTTTCAACTCTTAGTGAATCGAGACCAATGGCCTCGATTCACTAAGAGTTGAAAAAAATTATCATGGTAGTAAAAAACTGAATTCATGAGAAAAAAAAAAACTTAGTGAATCACCAGATAGGAAGACAATGAAAGTTAATGGTACTTTTTACTACAGAGTAAAAAGGAGTAAAAAGTCCAATACTTTTTACAGGATTAAAAAGTGCCATTGACTTTCATTGTCTTCTTAACCGGTGATTCACTAGAAGTGACATTCTCGGGCTCTTTTTGCATAACATTTTTTACTATGAAGAGAAATGTTTTTTAACTCTTAGAGGCTGATTTATTAATAGCGACATGTAGCGACAGTTGAGCGACTGTAGCGGTATTTTCACAGCGCCCGCTAGTAGTCGCTGTGCTTGGCTGTTGTTCGGTTGTTGACAGCGACTCAGTCGGTGTGGCGTAATGTTGAATACAAGGTTACGAGACGCAATTTGACAGGTTCCGCGATGTATGGGTGCGCATGATAGCGACTGGTCAGAGCGACCGGCTTCCACCATATTCATCAAAAAATCACGCTCAAAAAATTCTCGCGCTGTGAAATGCATGTTTAAACCCCAGAGCGCTGGAGGCGATGTGTTAAAAGTAGTTTTTTAACCCCCAAACCACCATATTTTTGGAAACCAAAAAAAAAAAATATTTTAAATAATTTTGTAATATGAATACATTATTATAAGACCTGTAATATCAATTCTGTGTTCTTTTTTCCCTTAAAAAATTATCTAAAATGGCAGAAGTGGTCACAGAATTTTTCATTTAAAAAAAAAAAAAATTAATAACAATTATTAATATTTAAAGATTGTTCAATTGAAATGCATTGGAGCGCGCCAGGTAGCGAGAGGTCATACCTGTCGCTGTTTAAGGTCGGACGCTGGCGCTGTGGGCTGAGGCTGGAATAATGATGAATGAGTGGCTATATGGCGCTATCTCAGTCGCTAAGCAGGATTGGCTTGATAAATGTGTGATTGTGGTGGGGAGCCGGCGTTCTCGTGGCGGGGCCCGTCATTACCGTCCGCTCACCAGTCGCTACCTGACGCTATTCCTTCATAAATAAGGGCCTTAGTGAATTGAGACCTATGTATGTAAATAAAAGACAAAGCACTTACTTTCTTGAGCATTGATTTCCAGCATCGATCTTACTTTCAGTAGGTCAAAAGATTCCTCAGTGTAAAAGTTCCTCGAGCCGTCTGTTGTTTTACAGAGTTAGTCCATCTTCAGGTGCTCTTAGAGTTTCAATGACAAATCACTTGTCTAAAGTTATACTCAACAGAAATATGACTAGTTTGTACCAAAAAGGCAAATAACTTTGCACATAATAAATGACAACAAACAACGACAACAAAGGCAGTTGCACATTGTAGAGTGAAAAGTTGAATAAACTTTGCTTACCTTTGGGAAAATTCTAGTCTGCGCAACAAGGTCTGTTCATGGCAATGATTCCCGGCTTACGTGCAAACGCTCACGCGTGCACAATCCATGGGTTGTCAAATGTATGGATTTATTACACAATTTAGGAATCTCTCATCAATACAAAACACTGACCAGTCTTTGGTTCACTGACTATACTCATGACTCTCTCCTGCCTCCTCTCCTGGCCATGACTTCTAACCCACTTAGTATCTATACACAAGTTGTTTAAAGTCCACTGAATGCTCTGAAGGTAAGGTGCACAAACCATGGATCTGAAAATAGTACATGTAAGGTCTGGCTGAATGCAAAACCTTGTTCACGGAGGTATTGCCCAATCGTTACCGCCGCTTCACCAACAGTCGAAAATGACTTAAACCAGGCAAACACAACAAACAGTGCTCATATGCATCCCTCTCCAGGGCAGTTTAGATTGCTACATATAAAAAAATAATTAACCTTATAATAAAACTAATTTATAAACCTTTTTCTAACTCCTGCTTTAGTGAATTTTAGGAACAAAATGGTGGCTCATGCATTTGTAGGCCACCTGCAAACAGGAAGTGCTGCTGGGCTTCCTGTTACTGTGCTCGATATCCTTACCTTCACCTTGAGCCAGCTCCGGGAAAGGTGTCCCGCAATTGGCCGCTGGGCGGTCACATGGGCCATGGTCACGTCCTCGGCGCTGGCCACCGGAACTCCCCACCCACGTGCGTGCCGACGGCCAATGGCGGGACTCGAAAGTAAGATAAGAGTATCGGGAGTTCTGGGGGGCTATGTTCTGGTTATGTTCTAGGGGGCTTCAGCATTATTGTTCTTATTATGTGGGAAAAAAATGGGTGTTGGTCTGGTTTAGCTACATCTACTTTCTATTTACTCCTCCCACTTTCCACACAGCAGGTCAGGGGACATATCGGATGGCTCTGAGGGACACATGTGGCCCCCGGGCCGCAGGCTGAGCACGTATGAATTAAACTCTACGTTTCATGAAGTTTTCAGGATTTGCTGCTGGCAAAGTGTATGAAACAAAGTGCGATTCTTGCCAAGATGTGAGGACGCACTTTAGGAAAATATTTTGGCGTCTTGGGTTAAAAAGCCTAAATGCCACTTAGGCCCCCTTCACAGCTGAGGGCTTCCCTGCAAAAGCTGGGAGATCCTGATCACGCTGTAATAGATCAGAATGCCGCCCATAGCTACCTATGGGCCCTTGCATACTGGCGTTTGGCGATTGGCGGGCGATTGGGATCTCCCCGTAAAAGCCCAGCAAGCAGCATTTTTCCGCGCTTGCGACTGTTTAATAGGAAATAGCGATTGTGGTAAAAAACGTCTGCAAATCGCAGGTGCAGGTGATCGTGTTGCGATAGCGATAATCACAGCGCGTCGCCTAGGTGTGAAGCCGGCCTAAAGGATCAGCAGCAGTGGAGAAGGCGACAAGGACCAGAGGACAGTCAGCCGCAGCAAGGATGGGGGCAAGGACTAGACTGGGGGCAGTCATACCTCCCAAGTGTCCCTGATTTGGAGGGACTGTCCCTCTTTTGAGTTCATGTCCTACTGTCCCTTATTGTTCCCATTTGTCCCTCTTTGAGGTGTAACATGCAGATCTGCATCAATAAATAATTCACTTGCCTATTTAAAGTGTTTATATTGTTGTAACTGTTACATCCTATCTCCTATCTGTCCCTCAATAAAGGTATGTGGCCTAATTTTACAAATGTCCCTCTTTCCCACGCTGAAAAGTTGGCTCTTTAAAGTGGACCAAAACCCAGAATTTTGACTATCCTGGGTTTTGGTCCTTGCCCTTGAGGCACTCCGATCGTGGGTGCCCCGCTGTGTGAAACCCCCCCAGGTTGCCAAAACAAACTCACCTATTCCGTGTCATACGGTGCATGCGCGGCTGCTCGTCCAATCAGCTTGCTCAGATCCGTTCACGTCAGAGCATTTAAGCCTTCGTCTAAGGCGAGCGGATCCGAGCTCCCTGATGGGCGCATCTCCTGCTACCCTCTAAAAGGGAGTGCCGGCCATTCACATGGTGTGGGCAACCACCATTGGACTGAAAAAGGAGGTGAATTTATGGGCGACCTGGGGGGGTTTCACGCAGCGGGGCATCACAATATTCTTAGTATACAGTACGTCCTGCTCCAGATATAGTACTTACACTTGGGTTATCCTCCGCCAGATGGCGCTGCACTGCAGAGACATGTAAAACAGGCTCCTCCTGGCCCCTCAAATACCCGGGGACCTCCCACAAATCCCCCCAGATTTCTCTGCAGTGCTAACTGCGAAGACATGAAGTATCACTCTCTCGCAGGTGAGCCCTGTATTAAAGCCTGCGACCCTGTTGGACTATTCCCACCCGTCCCTTGTGATGATGTGCCTCCCAGCCTGGGCTGCGCTGGTCGGGTGAAGGTAGGCAGCACCATGCGTGCTTAGGGAGCCATGCTCCACCGCAGTCCCTGACCAAAGGTGGGTAGGCGGTATAGGCTGATGGTGAGCCTTTATGGGATGCCCCTCCCGCATTATTGTCCCATGCCCCGTGTAGCGGTGGGCCCTGTACAAAGGGCCGCCTTCCTCCCTCGTTCCCCCCGTAGCTCGGGGGGAAAGAAAGGGGGGGGGGTGTGTCTGGTGCCAGTGTATTGTGATTACATGCATAAGGCCTTTGTAATGTCCTTGGACTTGTATATGGGGTGTCAGCCACCGCGATGATTTGCATTTTTACTTGTGTAACTGCCGCCGCCGCGCGCGCTTTTTCCTTCCTTGGATGTTCTGCGCCGGGCGGCGTCATCGCCTCAGGCGCTGCGGCGTCATCATTGGCAAGTCATCTATTCTAAGTGTGCCATACACTTCGATCTTCAGGACATCATTTGTTGCTGTCTTAGAGCTTCGCACTCTTCGGGGGGGCGGGGACCTGGCTTGGCGCACTCCACGTCACGGCCCGCTCTGGCCCGCACTTCGAGGTTCGTTTGGTGCCATTCTGATTTAGGCGCGCGTGCGAGTGAGTAACGGTCCCCCCTTCCGTGGTCTGTAAGTGCCCTTGCGGGCGATTTTTATGCTTCTTGCTTACTGTGCATGGTTCTCACACCCCTTATTCTCATTATGTCTTTCAGACGGGTGAATCCAGTGGCTTCTCCCGGCCCTGTGTAATTGCCAGTTGGGCCCAGTATAATTACTCCCACTTCCCTAGCGTGTCATTGGGGCATCCAGGGTTGCTTCATAGCGTCAATCCCTACTGGCATACTGTGCCTAATAATCACCATATGGAGGCTTCCCAGGATTATGGGACCGGGGTTCCTTCGGGACAAGCCTGGCTGTGTGTAGCGTGTGGACAATCTCATGCTGATGCTGACATGGCATGGGTCTGTGTACCCTGTGCCGAGCAAGCGCTGGTTTTGCGGTCTGTCATGCCAGCGGCTGCACATCGCTTCACTTCACATTCTCCCCCAAGCTTAAATCTCACTCCTGCTGAGTCGCACACAAGTGGGGATTCTCAGCCTAATTTGTCTCATAGACTGCCTACGGCTGAACAGATTATTGCGAGGTCTTTAGCGCGTAAGGTCCCTGGTAAGAAGCGGCACTTGACGCCTAATGTTACTGTTTTCCCTATGGGATCTGAGGAGTTTATGAATCTGGGTGGCTATACCCCTTCTGATGAAGGAGAGCTTTTTTCTGACTCAGGCTCATCTGATGAGAGTCCGACTGGTTATGAAGTCTCTGGCCCTGACCTCTGGGTCCAGGATGACACTGACTGATTGTTGATCCAGATCTTTGAGGTTCTGTCTATCTCTCCCCCTGGTGAGGCTCCCAGGCAAAGAGGGGAGCGTTTCCATACAGCAACATCACGTTTGGAATTCCTGAAGCAGGCACATTTCCATACCCTTGTGCTCAAGGAATGGGAGTGCCCCAGTAAACTGCCCGGGATCCCAGGGGATTGGGATGGGAAGTATCCTTTTCCCCCTGAGGTGGTTAAATGTTGGTCATCCCCCCCCCCCCGAGGTGGATGCCCCGATCATAGGGCTACCTAACCCCCCTTTTATTACAGTCCCTGCTTATACTATCCTTCGGGATGCTGAGGACCGGCGCATTGACCTGCTGGCCTCCCACGCATTTGCATGTGCGGGGACGTCGCTGCGCCTGGTCTGTGCCTCGGCCATTACTGCCGTGGCCGCTAGAACCCTCATCAGAAAAAGGCTTGATCGGCCCCCTGATGATATCCCTTGGGATGTGTTTAATGCACTCTCCAGTTGTGAGGTGTTTGTAAAATGTATCCAATTAGCATTGGATGACACCATTAGAATGTGTGCAAGAACTTCTGCCCTTGTGGTGGCTATACGTCGCTTGATCTGGCTGCGATAGTGGGGTGCTGACGATGCTGCAAAGAGGGCTCTTACCGGGATGCTCTTTAAAGGGCGACGCCTGTTTGGGGCCCGTCTAGACCTGTTTGGTAAGAAGGGTAGGCTACTCTAACACAGGTGGCTGTTCGGCCCCTTTGGGGCCAGGGCACCCCTTCTACCCCCTGCCATGGTGTTAAACAGGTACCAGGGGTGTCCTTCGCGGGGGCTCGCCCAGATTCCTGTCCTAGGAGCAGCAGGCAACGCCCTGGCTCCTCCGGGGGGGCTAAGCCCAAATCTTCCCCCAAGTTCCCTCAAGCGTGATGGGGCGCCCTCGCCCGTATGGGTGAGGGGACGGCTGCGGCACCTTGCTCAGGTCAGGAGGCATCACGCCTCGGACTGGTGGATTCAGGAGGTAGTCTCCTCCGGCTACTAGACAGAGTTTGCTGTGCGGCCTCCCCCAAGATTATCAGGTTACTCCTGGTCCCTGCCTCTTTTCAGGTGCTGGTGCAGGCCATGCAAGGCCTGCGGGGTCTGGGGGGTCACTTGCAGATTGCCCTTAACAGGCAGAGGCAGGGGCCGCTACACCAACCTTTCCACAGCTTCCCAAAAGGATGGGTAAGTCTGGTCCATACTGGATTCACAGAATTTCAGCAATTCGTCAATTACAGGCGGTTACTCGGCCATTAGATCCTTGCGCCTCGGGGGCTTCTTGCCTTCTGTGGAAATCATAGATGCTTATTCTCACATCTCTGTGTCTTCAGGACACCGAAGGTCTTCAGATTCGCGTTGGAAGTCCAACACTGCTAAATTGTGGCCTTGTCTTCTGGCCTCTCTTCAGCTCCCAGAGTGCTCACCAAGGTGCTGACGGGGGTGATGTCTCTGATGAGACCAATGGGCGACCACGGGATGACCTACCTGGACGTCCTCATCACTTTACAGTCTCTACTTCAGGCTAAGTTGGATACTCGGCTGGTGGTGTCCATTTGGGAGTCATTTGGATGGGTGATCAAACACCCCAAGTCCCCATTGTCCCCTTCATTGTAACTCCATTCCTAGGAATGAATCTGGATATAGTTCGGGCAAGGATCTTCCTTCCTCAGCAATAAAAATGGACAATCTGGTTGCCCGGGCTCAGTCCCTCATAGCTGTCTCCGTCCCTCCACCAGGCAGGGGATGCAGCTGGTGGGCCCGTTTGTGGCGTGCTTCGTAGAGGCCCCTTATGCTCAGTCCCCCTTTTGGGGCCTTCTGCAACTTCTCCTATTATTGTACGGGACAAGGACTCAGCATCCCTGGAGCAGGGTCGGTGTGCCTTCCCCCCTGATGAGGAGGTCCCTCTTGTAGTGGATGATCTCAAGGAACTGTCTGGGGGCAGTTCCCTCCTTGCCCCTTCCTGGAAGGCGGTCACCATGGATGCCGATCTATCAGGTTCGGGGGGGTCTTCTTCCGGAATTCCCTGCGGTTCCAGGGGAGTTGGGGCCCTTAGGAGGCCCATACATTTATCAATGTTTGAATTAGTGAGCGTTTGAGCGTTCAGGTTAGTTCTAACTCGCTGGACTACTCCTCTCCAGGGCCTGCCTGTTCGGGGGCGCTAGATCTATCTGACGGCAGTGGCCTACATTAATCATCAGGGAGGGACCCGGAGCCAGTCGGTCCTCCTGGACGTGTCTCTGATCCTGACCTGGGTGGAGGACAAGGTTCCCTGCATATCAGTGGTATGCGCTCCGGGGGGGGGGGGGGCTCCCTCTGCAACAGGGTTTGCTAATCCCTGTGTCTCTATTGGAACCAACCAGTTGGATCTGTTTGTGTCCCGTCACGATCTCAAGCTCTCTGCCCTTGTTTCCCTGTCCCAGGACCCTCTGGCCGTGGTCACGGATGCCTTAGTGACATCATGGCAGTGCATTCTGTTTTGTATGTCTTTTCTCCATTCCCCCTGCTAGGCAGGGTCCTGCGCAAGATTGCTCTGGAAGGGGTGCCAGTGGTTCTGCTGGCCCCCGGGTGGCCAAGAAGAGTGTGGTTCGCAGACGTGGTATAGAGGGCAGTAGATCAGTACGTTCTGCCAGGAGTGCCAGATCTAATCACTCAGGGCCCCTTATGTCATCCCTATATACAGACTCTGGCTTTGAAGGCCTGGCTGCTGAAACATCCATCTTGATGGAGACAGGCTTATCTGCCTCGGTGTTTTAGACTTGGAAAGACTAGGAGCAACCTTCCTCTTCCATCTAGTACAAGGTATGGCGCACCTATAGTGATTGGTGAGTCTAGGTCTCTTCCCTGTCGGGTGTTCTCTGTCCCCAGGGTTCTAGAGACATTACAGCATGGGTTGGAGTCGGGTCTCCAACTCAGTACTCTAAAGGGTCAGGTTCTGTCCTGTCTGTCTTCTTTCAGAAGTTTTTTGGCTCAGCCTTCCTTGGTTAAGGCCTTCTTTCAGGGGGGTACTCATGTGCGTCCCCCACATAAACCTATGGTCCCTGTTTGGGTTTGGAACTTGGTGTTGTCTGTCTTGCTGGGTGTTCCCTTTGGACCTATTCAGGATACTGTTCTGGCTGTACTTGCCCTCAAGGTTGTTTTCTGGTGGCTGTTACTTCGGTCAGACGTGTGTCTGAGCTGGCGGCTTTGTGTATCTAGCCCCCATTCTTTGAGAGACACCAGGATAAGGTGGTGTTCCGCTTTAAGCCGGACTTTCTGCCTAAGGTGGTGTCTTCTGTTCATTGATTCAAGATATTATTATTCCTTCCTTGTGCCCTATTCCTAGCAACGCTGAGGAAAGGGTTCCGCATTCCTTGGACAGGTGTTGGAAGTATTCCTTGGTAGTCACTGTGTCCTTTAGGAGAACTGATGCTCCTTTGAGCCTACGGCCTCTCCATCCTGAATGCGCCTGATCTCGTCTGGTCTCGGGGGCTAAGCGGCATGGGGCCTGGTCATTTCTTGAATGGGATGGTTCCTTCTGGTCCTAGGAAAGGTTTTTGGCTTCTGCCAAGTCTACTGTTAGCGAAGGGATTCGTCAGGCTGTGATTCAGGCCTATTCTGCTAAGGGAAAGAGTCCTCTCTTTCGCCTTACTGCTCATTCTACTCGTGCTATTGGTGCCTCTTGGGCCTTCCAGCACCAAGCTTCTGTTGAACAAGTTTGCAAGGCCGCTACTTGGTCTTCTGTTCATACCTTTTTCAATGTTTTACAAGGTTGATGTTAGGGCCTCAGCTGATGCTGTGTTTGGCCGCAAGGTTTTGCAGGCGGCAGTGGTTTAAACTGTCTGCTGTTACCTTTTTGTTGGGGATCCCACCCTACTTTATGGACACTGCTATTGGATGTCCCAAGTGTAAGTACTATATCTGGAGCAGGACGTACTGTATACTAAGAATAATACAATTCTGTGAAATACTCGCCTGTAGAATTGATATTATAAGTATACAGTACTTCCTGCTCCACCCCACCCTGGTTTTTGCATTATTCTGGATCCCCTGTATGGTGATTGTTATCATTGTTATGGTTACCAGTTTGGTGGTTAAATTCTCCCGGCTTCTTGTTCACTGCTTTTCAATGCTGGGGATTTGTGGGAGGTCCCTGGGTATTTGAGGGGCCGGGAGGAGCCTGTTTTACATGTCTCTGCAGTGTAGCGCCCTCTGGCGGAGGATAACCCAAGTGTAAGTACTATATCTGGAGCAGGACGTACTGTATACTTATAATATCAATTCTACAGGTGAGTATTTCACATAATTGTATTTTTGGATGCCCCGGGGGGAGGGAAACGATCTTTCCCGGGCCAATCGCTGTGGGTTTTGGTCCACTTTAATAATATCTAAGTTGTCGGTACATCAGTTGACTTTTCTTGTATAGCTGGAGCAGGGGATGTGAACAAACACCGGAGAAGCTCTGAGAGATGCCGGTGAGCCGTTGCCCAGGTCAGTGGATGTGACATCTGTGTAATGGATATATGATCCCGGGACGCAGTGACACGCTGAGCGGAGATTGCAATCTCCCAGAGTCACACAATGTCCTCACATCACACGGGTGTCACCTCTATTTCATTTCAGATCCTTTCATTATTGCAGACTTCTCTGATCCTCTCCCAGATAGGGTGTAACAGGGAGGGTGGCCCCATCCCGCCGCCGGGACACTGCCAAGATCCCCGGTAAACTGGCATCCCTCATACACACAGCTACAGTCAGCAGGAGAACGGCCCGGGGAAATACTGACCTTCATCATTTTATATAATCACCTGCAACATACCTACCAACTTTTCAAGGTGGGAAAGAGGAACAATATTTTAAATTAGGCCACGCCCCCTCACTGAGGGATGGATACAGGGCTGCCGTCAGCACCCGGCAAGGCGGGGCAGCTGCCGGGGGCCCCCACTCTCTGGGGGGCCCACTAACAGGGCCGGCCTTTGGGGTGTGCGACAGCGCTTGACCAGTGGGGGACTGGTAGGGCACCACCAAAGCTGGTGCCCACATCTCCTCGAATAGCGGGGTTCCACACAACGGGGCATCTTGATTTAGATTCCAGGGGAGGAAGTGCAGGGTTTTTTTCCGCTTTTAAGTTGCCCCCCCAGCTGATTTCCTATCCCTGGAGCATCCCAATCTGTGATACCCTACTGTGTGACACCCCCTGGGATCGCTGGTATACTCACTATACAAGCAATTCCACCCTTGAGTTTTGGTCTGCTTTACAGGGGCATCTCAATTTGTGATGCCCCTGTTTGTGAAAGAACCCCCCTGGTTTGGACGTTAACTCAAAATGGCGATCCCACAGTGCACTGACCAGTTCCAGGAAAGTAATGAACAAAGGAGGGGTCACACACACAGGGGCATCCAAAATCAGGAGAATCTAGATTTATTTAGACTCGTTTAGAGGCCAGGTTTAAAGGGGTTTGGTGCGCTTCAAGGTAGACCAAAACTAGAGTTTTGGTCCAAATAGCATGATCCTTAGGGGGCATCCAGATTTGGGACTTTCCTTCTGATGTGACGCGACTCTTCACCACAAAGGGGCCCACATAAGCCTGGAGCCGGCCCTGGATGGATAGGAGATAGGTTGTAACAGTTATAACAATAGAAACACTTTGAATAGGCAAATTAATCATTTATTGATGCAGATCTGCATGTTACACCTTAAAGAGGGACAGAGAAGAACAATGAGGGACAGGGGGACATGGACTCAAAAGAGGGATAGTCCCTCCATATCAGGGACAGTTGGGAGGTATGCCTTATATAATTAGTGTTGGGCTTTGGGCCAAAGCTAAAGATCACCAGAATTTAACAAATTCAGTTCAGTTTGGCCAAAACAGAATATTGGCAAAATTCAGGTCCAGTTTGACCAGCTCCAGTTTTTGTGTTTAAACCGGACCTTCACCCTGAATAAGAGCCTATCTTATATGTTTTCCCCACCCTGTACATACAGATTGCCCACATTAATCCAGACTTTCACCCTGAATAAGAGCCTATCTTGTATGTTTTCCCCACCCTGTACATACAGATTGCCCACATTAATCCAGACTTTCACCCTGAATAAGAGCCTATCTTATATGTTTTCCCCACCCTGTACATACAGATTGCCCACATTAATCCAGACTTTCACCCTGAATAAGAGCCTATCTTATATGTTTCCCCACACCCTGTACATACAGATTGCCCACATTAATCCAGACTTTCACCCTGAATAAGAGCCTATCTTGTATGTTTCCCCACACCCTGTACATACAGATTGCTCACATTAATCCAGACCTTCACCCTGAATAAGAGCCTATCTTATATGTTTCCCCCCTGTACATACAGATTGTCCACATTAATCCGGACCTTCACCCTGAATAAGAGCCTATGTTATATGTTTCCCCCACCCTGTATACAGATTGCTCGCATTAATCCGGACCTTCACCCTGAATAAGAGCCTATCTTATATGTTTCCCTCACCCTGTACATACAGATTGCCCACATTAATCCGGACCTTCACCCTGAATAAGAGTCTATCTTATATGTTTCCCCCACCGTGTACATACAGATTGCCCACATTAATCCGGACCTTCACCGGAATGACCTGCCCTCATGACCACCCACCGGCCAATCGCAGGGCCTCCGTTACCGATGCTGGCTCGTAATGAAGGTGGGGATTACAGGCGTTCTGGGGTGTTATGTGTGGGGGGGACTCCAACAATCTGGATGCCTCCCCCAGCTTGTTTTGATTACCATACAGTGGGACCAACACCCGTTAAAGAAAAAAACGGGTGTTGGTCCGGTTTAACTCCTTTAAATAATTAGCCACGGGGGGGGGGGGAGCCCTGCCCTCTCCATTCACTGCAGTGGAGGGGGCTGACACTCAAGCTGCATTGTATTAACCCTTTAAATGCCAAGGAAGTGAAATTCACATAGCTGCCTCTTCGTCCGTTAAGTGCCAGCTACGTTTACCCTGTTTACAAGCAAAAAAAGTGCTCACCTCTGTCCGGGATCCAGCGTCAGGGGTTTCCTTTTCATCCGGGGTGCATCCAATCTCCCCCTGGGGTCTTCAGCGATGTAGAGAACGCATGTTCTCTTCCTCCGTGCAGCGGCTTCTGACAGCTCACCGCCCCCTGCAGGGAGGGGCCGTTTATACCGGGAGAGAGATGACATCATCTCACTCAGCCAGTAAAAAAAGCCGCTCGTGGCAGTGGTAGTGAGAGCAGAAGCCAGTGTGATTGGCAGAAGCCAGGTGCAGGGGACTTCCATCCAGTCACCAGCAAGAGGGTGACTTGCCATAACCCATAACTCCCAAGTGTCCCTGATTTGGAGGGACTGTCCCTCTTTTGAGTCCATGTCCCCCTGTCCTTCGTTCTCATTTGTCCCTCTTTGAGGTTTAACATGCAGATTTGCATCAATACATGATTCATTTGCCTATTTTATTTTATGTTTATATAGTTTTAACTGTTACTCCTATCCATCCCTCAATGAGGGGGTGTGGTATAATTTAATAAATGTCCCTCTTTTCCACCCTGAAAAGTTGGTAGGTATGCATAACCCCCCCCCCCATTCATTTACCTGCCTCCCCAAAGCCCAGACGGGTGCAAAAGAGCCCAGTGCCCGCGAGGGCTATGGGGACTGGTAGCATTCAGGGCCGGGGGTCGGCCACCAGTCTTCCATGCAGAGGTCTACCAGCCCCTGTAGCTGGTGCCTGGGCTGGTTTTGCTAAGGGGGGGGGGGGATCCCACACTGATTTTTTTAATTTTAAGGGTTTTAATCCCTTAAACCGGACCTTCAGCATCATTTAATGAAAAGCCCAAACCCTTACAAAAACTATTCCCCATCATCTAAAATTAATATATTTTATGTTTTTAGTCACTTACTTATTATTCTTTCCCCCACTGGGCAGCAACTCTGTTCAGGACTTTAGGATAAGGGTGCCGCCATCTTTACTCAGAAGTATCACACATACTGAGGAGAGGGGGATAAAGTACAGGGGGACTGGTAATAGTAGAACAGAGCAGGGCTGGGGTCAGGGAAAGGACAGCAATCCCAGAATGCAGAGCAACACTGTCAGAAGTCACTTCCTGTTTGCAGCCTGCCTGATGCTCCATAAGCTGCCATCTTGAAAGTTTAAAGGCTCATAACATGCAGTAGATGCAGGTAGGATGATTTTTATTGCGAGCAATCTGTATGTACAGGGTGTGGGAAACATATAAGAAATGCTCTTATTCAGGGTGAAGGACCACTTTAATAGAGCTCATAGTAGTTATATTTTATGCTCGTATCAGTTAGGGGGATCTCCTGGGCAGGAACGGGGGTCTACCGATATATATGTGGTACCATTGCAATCGAGAGAAATGGGACTTTTACATGCAATGTTGTTTTCTTGAAAAATTCACATCTTCTATTTTAAAAAAATGCAACAAAATATATAATTATTTATTTCTTTTTCCACTTTTTACCCAAAAATATAGAGAAAACACTGAAGAAAATACAAACAAGACATTTCATGTTAAAGCCCAAATTCTGCTGCAAAAAAAACAATATATAATTTTCCTGGAAATTCCTGCAAAAATCATAGTTAAACATACATAGTGCAAAATGGTGAAAAAATGGCCTGGCAACAGAGGTGACAGCGTCTCTAGGTAGGCTGGCGCTGAAAGGGTTAAATGCAGAGTTCAGGGCCACGCCCCTGTGACTGATGGTAGAAAAGAGCAATCCCGACACAGAAGTGGTGGTGAATGGCGTTCCAAAACGGTAGGCGAGGGATGCGATCAAGCGACCGGGTGGCCCTGAATGCTACCAGTCCCCATAGCCCTCGCGGGCACCGGGCTCTTTTTCACCCATCTGGGCTTTGGGGAGGCAGGTAAATGGGTGGGGGGGTTATGCATACCTACCAACTTTTCAGGGTGGTCTACCGATATATATGTGGTACCATTGCAATCGAGAGAAATGGGACTTTTACATGCAATGTTGTTTTCTTGAAAAATTCACATCTTCTATTTTTAAAAAATGCAACAAAATATATAATTATTTATTTATTTTTCCATTTTTTACCCAAAAATATAGAGAAAACACTGAAGAAAATACAAACAAGACATTTCATGTTAAAGCCCAAATTCTGCTGAGAAAAAAAAAACAATATATAATTTTCCTGGAAATTCCTGCAAAAATCATAGTTAAACATACATAGCGCAAAATGGTGAAAAATGGCCTGGCAACAGAGGTGACAGCGTCTCTAGGTAGGCTGGCGCTGAAAGGGTTAAATGCAGAGTTCAGGGCCGCGCCCCTGTGACTGATGGCAGAAAAGAGCAATCCCGACACAGAAGTGGTGGTGAATGGCGTTCCAAAACGGTAGGCGAGGGATGCGATCCAGCGACCGGGTGGCCACACCCTCTACATTCAATTCAATAGGGAAAATCAGCTCAAATTTTCCAGCCGAAAATGGCGGCTGAGAGCGAGACTAAGGGGGCAGGGATTGAATGTGGGTGTTAAAAGTAGCAGCCCAACTGGCCCCAAAGCAGTGCGGCCCACCGGGCATTGTCCTTGGTCTCCCTATGGCCAGTCTGCCCCTGGGTTTTGGCAGTTTAAAATTGAAACAGTCCTAAAAAATATAAAGTTAATTCTGCATGTCTTTTTCACAGACAAAAAAACATGCTGGCTGTTGCTAACCTGGCTTTTTGGGTAAAAAAAAAAATCCATTAGGGAATGTGCTGAAAATATTTTACACCTGCTCAGGACAGCTGTAAATAATTCATTCAAAAGAGTAAGAGTAAAAAAATAAATAAACTAAAGTCAAAACATTGCTGAATCACACTAATATTTTACAATTGTTAATTTCAGTTGTATTTTTTTTCACTTTAAAGTGGACCAACACCCAGGGGGGATCAGCCCGGGAATCTATAAGATTCCCGGGCCGATTAGATCCCTCCCCGTGGGGCATCCGACATCAGGATGCCCCGCTGTGTGAAACCCCCGCAGGACGCCCAGAAACCTTACCGTATCCCCGTTCCAACGGCGCATGCGCGAGCCGCATCTCGCGCTTCTCTCTAGCAGGGCGCGCACCCACGCCGGCCGTTTGTGAATGGCCGTCGCTTGTCCGTACATACCACAGCGGCTCTGAGCGCTCTGATTGGACGATCGCTTGCGTAGGAGCGGGGTGAGGTGAGTTTGTTAGGGCGATCTGGTGGGTTTCCCGCAGCGGGGGGGTGCCCCGCGGAAGTGGACCAAAACCCAGGATAGTGAAAATCCTGGGTGTTGGTCCACTTTAAAGTGCTATTGTGCGCAAAGGTCACTGTGTCGGGCTACATTTGGCGCTGTCTTAAACTGTTTTCTGTTTTTAAATTGAAGCAGAAATGGTCGAGATATCAGGGTTTTACAGGCTCAGCCAATGACATTTTCTTTTTTATCGAGTTTAGCAGAGCAGGACAGGATTGCCTCCTCTTCCACCTCCTCCTCCTCCAGATTTATCACATTGCTGTCATGGCTGTCAGAGCTGATTATTATGCAGCATCACAAAGGCCACACCCACTTTTTTTCTGAAGTAAAATCATAAGCTGAACCTGTAAACCTCGATATCTCTGCTATTTCTTCTTCAATGTAAAAATGGAAAGCAGCATGGGGGCTGCGTGTGCGGGTAGTTCTTATTGAGGTTGGCCGGACCATTGCCCTGGGTGACACCACATCACGTGAGAGTATATTGGACATATTAGGGTCGATTCAAAGAAACATGTAACAGCTTTGATTTTGGTGCCGATCATCCTATTTTTCACGTCCACTCGTGCGTTCGTATGAACTTGCGAGTGATTCTATAAGCAAATACGTTTCTATCCTAAAATGTACGTCCGTTCGTATGGCAGTTCGGGAATCAGACCTATGTCAGTTTCCATCCTGAATTTTCCGTTTCATTTCTCAGGTTGCAACATTGGTTTTGCCCTTTTTCCTTTTTTGTCTGGACGTAAATCCTTCTGATCTTGCGGCTGCGCACTACAAACTTACCTCATTAAAGTGCATTCTAAATATTTGGTCTTTTATTTTTCTTTATTTCATTCATTTTGTAGTAACCAACCATTAATGAATGCATTTGCATAAGTAAATCTTACTTTGTTTAAATTTTAGTTAACTTGCATTTTTTACTTGTGGATTTAATTTTAATATTTAGGCTTCAAATGGTACAAATTAAAATTTTGTGTGTGGTTACCCACACCCTCTACATACAGATTGCTCTCAAATATAAAAAAACACCCAGCAACTTCTGCATGTTATGAGCCTAGAAACAGCCAAGATGGCGGGTCAGGTATTATCGGGCAGCCTGCAAACAGAAAGGGCCTTGTGACTGTGTTGCTCTGCATTCTTTGATTTCTGACCTTTCCGTGCCCCCAGCTCTGCTGTGTCTGTGCAAAATACAGCAGTAACCCACATCCTGCACTTTATCCCGCTCTCCTCTCCTCAGTAAGTGTGATGCATCTGACCAAAGATGTGCTTAAATAATTAAACAAACCAAAGGTAAACAACTACACCAATAAATGCAATCTAAAAATATTATTCTAGTACATCAATTTAAAAATAAATACCAAAGGACATAAGTTTCTTTAATTAACGCAAATATATGGATGTATTGCAAAATAAAGGTTTACATGCAAAGGACTAATTAAGGTCCACATTAAAATGCTTTTATAAGGCATACATGAATCAGGTATGCATTGCCATACAATTTATGGCCTCGGCCATGCTGATACATGCAGTTCATTGGAGCTCAAGACGCGCAGACTCCTCCACATAGCCAAAAAACCTGTTCAAGAACAGCAATCCGACTGCTAAAAGGTGTCGGCAGTGGCTTTCTTTTAAAACGTATTTAGAGGTTTGAAAACTGTTCTCTGAATCACACCTAAACACATTCGATTATCCTAAGTTTTACGTTTTGATCCTAAGTTTTAGGATTTGATCCTAAGTTTTACGTTTTGATCCTAAAACTTAGGAACGAACTTGCGATGATCGTAAGAGCATATACGAATTCGTACGTAGGCTCGTGCGAGTCGGAAATGGCCAAAAAAACAGGAAAAAATGACTAACACCCACCCAAACTTATGATTCTTAACTTTTGCTCTTTGAATCGAGGGGATTGTCTACCGGCACTTGTATTTTATTACATACTGTTTTTGTTTACATTTGAAGCCTGATTTGAATGGTTTCCTTGTGCAATATTAGGTGGATTGAGGGGGTTTTCTTGTGATATTTGTATGCACTTGCACTTTCATTCTAGGGGTTTTTTTTTTTTTGGTTGCTGTATGTGTATAGCATAGATAAGTATATTTCACTAATTAATTTCATAATTTTAGTTGGCACTGTAGTACAGTATAGATTTTTTATATTCATCCATACATAATATTTTTGTGAAGTGTTTGTTGATTTAAGGATATGTACACACATATATATATATATGTTTATTTAGTTTTTGTGCCGGCACAAATAGATAGGTCATCATACTCTTTGTAACAACAAAAATATATATAGTCTTTCATCCATGGGCATGAAATATATTGGATAGCCCTTTAGGGGCATTTTATATTGATTAAGGTTCTTTGGCCACACCAATTGGTTTTAATTTGTCTTGTGGTGTATGTATGTCTTTTAATTTTTAATTTTTGTACCAATAAAGCATTACATTTTGATTGAGATTTTTCAGTGGTGCTTCCTTTAGGAGGAAGGTGTGCATACTGCACGTCCACTCCAGGTGTTGTAGAGTAAAAATGGAAAACAGTTTAGGACAGCGCCAAATGTAGCCCGACGCAATGGTGTAATAATTACTTTTGCCTGCTGTAGCACTTTAAAGCCTAAATACAGTTCACGTTTTACATATTTTCATTCATATGCGATTCCCTTTTGTTGTATATATGTACTGATTTTATATTTTAAAAAAAGTAAACGTTTTTTTTTTTTAACAAGACAAATGGGCGGTATGAAAGAGTCCAGGGCTGGGGCAGTGGCCTTTGGTCGGCTTTTAGAACCTTTAGAGCAGGGCTGCACAACCTTTTTGGTATAAGAGGCGCTTATTGCTCCTATTCAAGGGGCTGCAATAAAACTCAAGCTACAAAAAATGCAAAACCATCACTGAATATGCCTTTATGTATATGCAAAGGTGAGACAGGACGAGGTGGGGTGAACAGAAGTGGAAGAAGTGAGGTGACCACAGGTGAGGTGGGAAGGGGTGGATAAAGGTAAGGCAGGGAGAGGTACGTTAAGCAGAGTTGATATGGGAAGAGGTAAGCCAAGGCGGGTAGAAGTAGGCAGAGGTGGTTAGGTGAGCTGGGCCAAGGTAAGATGTTCAGAGAAGTGATGGACAGAGGCGAGGTGGAAAGAGATGGTTAGAGGTAGGCAAAGGTGAGGAGAGGTGAGATGGGACAGGCTGGAAAGAGCCGAGGTAGGGAGAGCTGAGTAGAAAAAGACAGAGGTAAACAGGTGAAGTTAGCACAGGTAAGTAGAGAAGAGGTCAGCAAAGGTGAGCTGGGAAGACTCTACACAAACCACACCTCCAAACTTTTGAAAACTGGAAAGAGGGACATGTGAAGCGGTGGCGCCCTTAATGGGAAACACCACCTAAGAATTACATAATAATAATATAGGCAAGCCCCCCACACACATACATGAAGTCCAGCCCCCCACACATACACACACACATTACAGCCAGTGAGTGGCATCCAGCATTACAGCTAGTGAGGAGCATCCCTCCCTTACAACCAGTGAGGGGCTTCCCACATTACAACCAGTGATCAGCATCCCACATTACAACCAGTGATCAGCATCCCTCCATTACAGCCAGTGATCATCATCTCTCCATTACAACCAGTGAGGGGCATCCATCATTACAGCCAGTGATCATCATCTCTCCATTACAACCAGTGAGGGGCATCCATCATTACAGCCAGTGATCATCATCTCTCCATTACAACCAGTGAAGGGCATCCATCATTACAGCGCAGTGATTATCATCTCTCCATTACAACCAGTGAGGGGCATCCCTCATTACAGCCAGTGATCATCATCTCTCCATTACAACCAGTGAGGGGCATCCCTCATTACAGCCAGTGATCACTCACTTCCTCCCCCAGAAACCACACACACATCAACAAACACGACCCCTCGCCCCTTACCTCTCATCCTACTGAACACACACACATGTTTTCTCTCAGCAGCACCATGCTGCTTACTAGCTCTGCCCCCTGTACGAGCTAGCTCCACCTCCCACAAGAGCTGGCTCCTTCCTTGACAGGAGCGGCCAATGTCATGTCGCCGGCTTGGGTGCCATGTTCTGATTCTCCCACTGGACCACCAATGATGTGAAGAGAGGAAAAAAAAAACGCAGCCAGCACAGCCGGTGCCATCCCTGGGAAGACGCGTGTGTGAGATGACAAAGGGACGGGGAGGCCGATTCATTAATAGCGCCAGGTAGCGACAGATGAGCGACAGTAGCGGCATTTTCAGAGCGCCCGCTAGTAGTCGCTGTGCTTGGCCGTTGTTCTGTAGTTGATAGCGACTCAGTCGGTTTGCCGTAATGTTGAATATTGGGTGAGGAGTCGCTATTTGACAGGTTCCGCGCTGTATGGGAGCACATGACAGCGAATGGCCATAGCGAACGGCTCCCACCATATTCATTAACAAATCACGCTCAAAAAATTCTCGCGCAGTGAAATGTTTGTTTAAACCCCAGAGCGCTGGCGGCGATGGGTTAAAAGTAGTTTTTTAACCCCCAAACAACCATATTTTTGGGAAAAAAAACAAGTTTTTCAAAATATTTTGTAATATGAATACATTAATATCAGACCTGTAATATCAATTCTGCACAAATTTTTTTTTTTTTTTTTTACCTTAAAAAAAATATCTAACATTGCAGAAGTGGTCACAGAATTTTTGACATTTAAAAAAAACAAAAAAAAAACATTAATAGCAATTAATTAAGAATATTTAAAGATTGCTCCATTGAAATGCATTGGAGAGCGCCAGGTAGCGAGAGGTCATACCTGTCGCTGTTCAAGGTCGCTCGCTGGCGCTGTGGGGTGAGGCTGGAATAATGATGAATGATTCGCTATCTGGCGCTCTGTCAGTCGCTAAGCAGGATCGGCTTGATAAATGTGTGATTGCGAAAGGGGAGTCGGCATTCTCGTGGCGGTGACCGTCATTACCGTTCGCTCACCATTCGCTACCTGGCGCTATCCCTTGTTAAATAAGGGCCTAAGGTTACTGGGATGTCTGGCCCAAAGTGTGATTGTCCTGGAAAAATAGGGACACTTGGGGGGTATGCATAAACACCCAGCACAAACAACAGACCAGTAGCATATGTGTCACCCTCCTCTACAGAGACATCATAGGTGCCCCACTTTCTGCTTTGGGAGTTAAAGATGCACTGCCTGCAACTGACCAGCGGCTTGTACTGCAGGCAAGGCAAGCACTGCTGTGCGACACTGCAAGGGGTATTGGGGGCCGCAACAGAGGACAGGGCCTTATGTGGCCCCTGGGCTGCAGGTTGTGCATCCATGCTTTAGAGGAATGTAGGCCGTAGTGCGATGACATCCTCTCTGCTGGAGGACAAGACTTCTCTTGTGATTTTCTAATCCATCACATGTTTTTCCAATGTCACCGGCATCAAAGAAAAAATGTTGGAAAGCAGCCCCCCTCCCGGCCCCCAATAACACCGGCCGGGCATTGGTCACCGGTCTCTAGTTAAGAGTCTGCCCTTAATTGTGTCTACGTGTGGCCTTGAGCGCACTGCTGTGTATTGGAGGCAAAGTGCGCACACTCGGGACTTGTTTAATGATGTCGTCCAGCCCTATCCTTTGTTGACCCCGCTCGGAAAACCAATATTTAATTTGCAGCCTCCAGCTAAAACCAATATCCTGCACTGATACGACCGAACCTACGTGTGGCCGGGCCAGTCGTCCCGTGACCTCGGAGCCGGTAATAGAGTAGCCTCCGGTCACTTTGCTGCCTCCGCCATTACCTGCCCGTGGTCCTGCCAAGAACAGATGCTTGGGGAGGGCGTAACAGCTTACAAAAGGCAGACATCTGGTTTTATGGTTTAAAGGAGAACTCCGACCATCCTAAATACCCGGGGCATGGTGCAATTAGCGTTACCTTTAAACGAACCTAAAGTCAAAAACTGTCCTTCGTTTCACGTAAAGTGTTTTGGTAAAGGGTTTTGGTCCTTGCCCCCGGGGCACCATGATCGGGGGTGTCCCGCTGTGTGAAACCCCACAGGTTGCTTGACCAAACTCATCTCTTCCCTGTCCTATGACACATGCATGGCTGCTCATCCAATCAGCATGCTCGGATCTGCTTAAGCCCATTCGTCTAGGAGCTTGTCTAATGCAAGCGGATCCGAGCACGCTGGCGGCCACATGCCCCTGCTACCCTTTAACAGGAAGCGTGCCCACGCCAGCCATTCACAAATGCGCTGCTGAAAGGATAGCGGGGATGCGCCCACTGCTCGTGCATACGCCATTGGATTGAGAACGAAGGGGAGTTTTCGGGCTAACTGGGCGGTTTCGCACAGCGGGACACCAGTATGCCTGCCCTGGAGTCTCATACACTCCAGGGTGGGTTTTGGTCCTTTTTAAAGGGAAGGTCCACTTTCAATGGCATTTTTGGAAGTGTATATGTTTTGTGCCAAAAGGATGTCCTCAAGGTGCTGAACTGATCTAGTATTTTTTTTTCTTATGTTGTCAATTGTGTGATTTATGAAAGCAGTTTTCACTATCTATAATATGTTGCTATTGGCAACTGTACATCAAGTCTGAGTACCAAGATCTACAAGAAGAGAAATGTGAGGACCAGGGGTAAAGCTTGCCCCTCTGCTGCCTATGGAAAGGCCCTCCCCTGTCCCTGTCTTATCAAATAGTAATTGGTGCAAGGTGTCATCCAATCATTGGTGACTGATTAGCCACCAATGACTAAGAGGCTGATTCATTACTAACGCCAGGTATCGGCAGATGAGCGTCTGTATAGCGGCACTTAGAGCAACCGCTAGTAGACGCCGTAGTACACTGGCCGGCAATCATGAATGAGATGTACGTTGGTCGCTGTAACACCAGTATTACGCTATAAGGAGCGAAAGGTAGCGACTACTCAGTGTAACCGACTCTCAGAGACTCACACCATATTCATCAAAAAATCACCCTAACACAGCATCAGCGCTCAAAATTGGCTTGCTATAGCCTAGAGCGCCAGACGCTGTGTGATTAAAGTGATTTTTTGAACACATATCCACCAGTAACGAAATCACATGGAATGACATTATTTTAACATTGTGACATTAACACTTTAGTGCCAGACCTGTAATGACAATTCTGCATAAAAATTAAAAAAAATCTTTTCGAAAATGACTTTTTCGGGGCCATAAAACACAATTATTTGAGAATAAAAAAATAGAAACATTGGAATCAGGAAAGGGATTTGAAGGAACGTCAATTGAAATGTATGGGAGAGCAAACGGTAGTGACAGGTCTCTAGCTCTGGAAGCTAGAACGCCTGCGCTATACGCTGAGCCGCCTGTAATGATTCTTTTTCATAAATGTGGTTTTGCGTACAGCGCCCGGCGTTCACCAGACGCTGCCTGCCGCTAGCTGGCGCTAGACCTTGATGAATAAACCCCTTGGTTTCAAGTAACCCACCTGCAACCATGTGGCCAACCCCTGCCTCATTATTTACACCCCCTCCTAAGCAGAGCCTGTGACACCTAATGGGCAGCATGTTCTTTCAGGGGTGCCTATGGTTAGGGGCAGTGGTCCTCAACCCTGTCCTCAAGGCCCACCAACAGGCCAGGTTTTGCAGATCTCCACAAAGATGCACAGGTGAAGTAATTAGTGCAGCTACAGAGCAACAGAGCTGGCTATTTGGAGATCCAAAAACATGACATGTTGGTGGGCCTTGAGGACAGGGTTGGGGACCAGTGGTTAGGGGGACCCGTGAAAGAGCACCAAACTGTTTCCGAAGGGCATAGGGGCATGTGTACCACCATGGATGGAGACCAGGCGCAAAGCTTCAACTGTGATGTTGTGAGCTCACCAGAAGATCTAACTCTGGGGACCAACTCTACAATTACATACAAATATTCCCAGCTTATTTTTAGAGCTTATTCACACAGAGGTTATGCTAAACTATTGTGAGTGGATAACTTGTGCTCTCCTGCTGTAGAACAACAACCCCCAGCATTACCTACTCTCCTATCATGGAAAATGTACAGCATAATAATTACTTACTGAGCTGTATAGAGGGCTGAAACGAAATATGTCTGGGGCTATTGGCATCACCTGCACACCCATGTCAGGCACCCACGCCTTTTGAGGTTGACGGCTTCCGAAAGGACCCCTGTGTTTAGGGGACCTGCAGTGGAATTCCAGGTTCTCTGGTATCCCGGTCCAAGCCTTTTGGATACCAGCCCTTACATTTGGTAGTTAGTCTAGGGAAGGGGGCGCCACATGCGCAAGTGAAATATTTTATATTATAGACAAGGGTCAAACTGTAGTCTCCACTTTAATAGGCAAGAAATCTAATGTATGATTTTAGGAAACTTGTAGCTGTTATGTTATACTGGGGTTCCCGACCCGTGGTGTGAATACAAAACTGCTCCAAAGGTTGATAAGAACCATGTATGTACATTGTTGTGTATTTTATACACTTCATACAGTTGTTTTGCGTGTTTTTAACCCTGTTTAAGGTGTTATGATATTTAAAAAAATGAAAAGTGGTACTTGATGGAAAAGGGTTGAGACAGGCCTCCTCTGGACACCACATTGGGGTAGGTCCTCTTTAACAGGCAGGGAGGTCTAATAGCTGCTGGGACATTTTACACTGTAGATGGCTGCTGTGTTTAACATTGAGATCCCTTTACTTGCCCTTTAGATAAGGCCTCTAGCTGACAATACAGCAGAAATTAGTGGCGCGTAGGAAGGGCGTGCGGGCCCTGAAGTGCTGACAATGGCGCTATCGCAGTACCATCATAGATTGCTGCAGATTTCAGGTATCCACCATGTCATCAGTATTGCCAGCCGGACGGAACAAGGGAGCAACCTGTCACCATATCAACAATTTTCTACAGGTATTTATTCAGTACTTGTACAAAATAGCACTACAATGCCCAGCAATCTGGGGAGTGATGGATGTGCTCATCACACACAAGAGGGGGCCTGGGCATTGGAAGTGACATTGTGGCTGGAACACATGTATGGGGTAAGGTGAAAAAAAATGCAATATATTAAAGGAAAGGAGTGTTTCAACCACAACATAATTGTGATATAATTTATAGATTAAACTATATAGCTCTATTTCCAAAAGTCCTCAGCTCGAAAGGTTATGCCAATATCCACACATAAGAAGTCAAAAACTGACTCACCAATCCTCCGGGTGCTCGGCTTTAAACTTCCAGCACCCCAGAAAAAGCTATCCTGGAAGGCTTGATATCACTTACCGTATATACTCGAGTATAGGCCGACCCCAATATAAGCTGAGGCACCTAATTTTACCACAAAAAAATGGAACAAGTTATTGACTCGAGTATAAGCCGAGGCGGCTTTTTTCAATTGGAATTGGAGTTGACACACAGAAAGAGACACACACACACACACACACACACAGAAAGAGACACACACACAGAAAAAGACACAGACACACACACACAGAAAGAGACACACACGCACACACACTATGGGTACCTGCTGCTGCCGCCGCCGCCGCTCTCAGACGCGCAGGTGTCGGGGGTCAGGGTTTGGCCGAGGTTACCCTGCAGAGGGGCAGTGGGGTCCCCCTCCCCTCCTCCGCAGCCGCCAGCCGCCGCCGTTCTCATACACACACCAGCACTTCCTGGCTGTTGCGCGCTGGTCGTCGGTGGGCGTGCCCCATATGGCCGGCGTCCAATGAAAACATTGGACGCCGCCCATTGACGACCAGCGCGCAGCAGCCTGGAAGTGCCGGTCAGTGTGTGAATGTGTGTGCGTGTTTGTGTGTATGAGAGCGGCGGCGGCGGCAGCAGCGGGTACAGCAGGGACCCGCAGCGGCCGCCCCTCACCCTCCAGCATCTGTTGGGTTCAGGGTTGCGGCCTTCCCTGGCAGTCCACCCCTGGACTCGAGTATAAGCCGAGGCGGCTTTTTTCAGCCCAAAAAGTGGGCTGAAAAGCTCGGCTTATACTCGAGTATATACGGTATGTATTTCGATGCCAGAAGCTTCTGATGACGGCATTTTCATGATGAAACATACTTAAAGCAATGTTGGAAGAATTAGTGTTCTTCTAGGTGGCTATTTAGCCTTAATAAAACTATTGGGACCAGAAAGCCATTCTTTTATGAGTAATTTTACTTTCCATCCAGAATTTGTGCCATGGAAGATAATTCTGAGGAAAAGGGGCAACGGGATGCAGAGACTGAGAAATCTGGCAGTGGAATTAACGCGTGATATCAAGCCCTTGGCAATTGTAACTGAGCAAGATAAAAATGTTCATAAAAGAACGACTCATTGGGCCCAAAAGTTTTATTAAGGTTCAGTATCCGCCTAGAAGAACCCAAAACTCTAATGGTGCTTTATGTTCATTTCGTCATGAAGATGACAGCTTACTGGGGTGCCAGGCATTGAGAGCCAAATCACATTTCGAACTGACTAAATGTGGGAATACAGCTATATGAATTGGGACACCTTCTTAAAAGAAAAGTCCACTTTTTGTGGACTTTCCCAAAGGCCTTAGCCATGAGAATCGCCACTTATCTGTTGTGAATGGAGCACTACCATTGATATCTATGGCTGCCTCTGTAAATAGGGGAACTTCCATGTATAGATGAGCCCATAGATCTCAATAAAAATGATGTCATTATAAGCTTCTGGTAGCACCTGCTCTTGAGCCTGGTTTGTCAAACTGCCACTGAGGGTAAGTGATCAGTGGAACAGGAGCCAGATGGCAAGTATGTGGGAAGTTTCCTGCCTTTCCACACACATTTGGAATATCCATCAAAGTGGACTTTCATGTTAAGAAGGTTTCTAAGAGTCTGATTCATCATTAGCGGCAGGTAGCGACAGATGAGCGTCTGTAGCAGGCATTTTCAGAGCACCCGCTAGTAGTCGCAGTGCTTGGCCGTGGGTCGCTACTTTATAGCGACTCAGTCGCTGTTCAGTAATGGTGAATACATTGTGAGGAGTCGCTATTTGACCAGCACAGCGCTGTATGGGAGCGCATGTTAGCGACTGCTCATAGCAACCGACTCACACCATATTCAGCAAAAAAACAGCCTCACAAATCTCTGGCGCTGTAAAATAGTTGTTTGAAGTCCAGAGTGCAGGAGGTGGTGTGTTTAAAGTGTGTTTTCAAGCATCTATCAACTAGTAACAAAGCGAAAACATATGGAATTACATTGTAACAACATTGTAACATGAACACTTTAATGCCAAAATGAAAAACAAAACTGCTATTTCAATGCCAGAGCGCTGGCGGCGATGGGTTAAAAGTAGTTTTTTAACCCCCAAACAACCATATTTTTGGAAACCAAAAAAAAAACAAGTTTTTTAAATAATTTAGTAATATGAATACATTAATATCAGACCTGTAATATCAATTCTGTAAATTTTTTTTTTTTTTAACTTAAAAAAATTATTTAAAATGGCAGAAGTGGTCACAGAATTTTTCACATTTAAAAAAAAAAAAAACAATTAATAACAATTAATTATGAATATTTAAAGATTGTTCCATTGAAATGCATTGGAGAGCGCCAGGTAGCGAGAGGTCATACCTTTCGCTGTTCAAGGTCGGACGCTGGCGCTGTGGGCTGAGGCTGGAATAATGATGAATGAGTGCCTATATGGCGCTATCTCAGTCGCTAAGCAGGATTGGCTTGATAAATGTGTGATTGTGGTGGGGAGCCGGCGTTCTCGTGGCGGGGCCCGTCATTACCGGCTGCTCACCAGTCGCTACCTGTCGCTATCCCTTGTTAAATAAGGGCCTTAGTGACAAATGGCAAACACCCCAAGGTAAGCTGTCCAGGAAGACCCGATATCACATGTTAATTCCACTGCCAGAAGCTTCTGATGACATCAGTGTTTCATGACGAAACAAGCATAAGGCACCACTAGAAGAGTTGTACTCTACTAGGTGGCTGTTGAGCCTTAATAAAACTATTGGGACTGCCACTATTTCTCAGAATCATAAATTGGGACACCTTCTTAAAAGAAAAGTCCACTTTTTGTGGACTTTCCCAAAGGCCTTAGCCATGAGAATCGCCACTTATCTGTTGTGAATGGAGCACTACCATTGATATCTATGGCTGCCTCTGTAAATAGGGGAACTTCCATGTATAGATGAGCCCATAGATCTCAATAAAAATGATGTCATTATAAGCTTCTGGTAGCACCTGCCCTTGAGCCTGGTTTGTCAAACTGCCACTGAGGGTAAGTGATCAGTGGAACAGGAGCCAGATGGCAAGTATGTGGGAAGTTTCCTGCCTTTCCACACACATTTGGAATATCCATCAAAGTGAACCAAAACCCAGCTGGATCGGCCCAGGAATCTATAAGAAATCCAATCTGATTGGACGAGCGGCCGTTCATGCGCGTAGGACTGCGGTGAGGTGAGTTGATGCAGGCGATTTGGGGGAGTTTCAGATAGCGGGGCACCCTTGATCGGGGTGCCCCGGGGAGTGGACCAAAACCCAGGATAGTCAAAATCCTGGGTTTTGGTCCACTTTAAAACCTCAAATAATATTGTTTGAGTTAATCAGTGTTATGTGATATTTGCTGAGTTGTCTCATGTCTCACTGTGTGCTAACCTAAAACTCATTATGTCTGAACTAGACTTTACCACAGCACAGGCCTTCATCTCTCTGTGTTGGCACACAGGGAGGCTAATTTATTATTACAGGTGCGGGTGGCACTTCAGCACCCCGCCCGAAATGCTTGGCAGCTTCTGCACTGCAACATCAGTTCTGGCCTGCCGGCGCTATCAGCTGTAGTGCTCCCATATGCCTATGCTCTAGCAACACCTAGTGCTGGCCAGGGGCGCAACTAGGTGCTCAAAAAAAAAAAAAAAAAACAGGATTTCAGGCACACAGTGCCTGTTGGAATTCCATTTTTTAATTTTCTAGGGTCCTGTTTTTTTCTTTTAAAATAAAAATGCAAATTGCATTAGGGACACTATAAAAACATGACATAGCTTTCTCACGGCCCAAATCAAAAGTTTACCATGCAACACAAAAGTTCTAAAAATTCAACCAAAAATAATCCCAACCAGCCCTGGTGCACATGCACCAGCCCCCAAAAAATGCTTAAGTAATTATAACCAACCCGAGCCCATTGAAATGTATGGGATAAGGCCACACAGTGCAGGGTGAGCACCTGGTCTTATCTGGCAATGTAGGGAGCTCAGTTTCGGCATTCATCCCATCGCCGGTGCTGTTGATAGATGAGAAACTACCTGGCACTATCAGAGGAGCTCTGGATTTTTGACTTGATAAATACACCTTTTTCACTGGGACCTGACACTCATCTGGCAGTACATGGCACTATGTGCCTTAGAGTTTCCTAAATAACCCCCTTAGTATATCAGGACCTTAGTATATCAGGTATATGAAGTCCTGGGTGTGCTCTTATCAATAACAGTGCTTACTGTTTAAAGTAACAAGAAAATACATTTAATGCCAAGGGGTATCAAATTGGCAGATTCCTGGAGTTGGTCTTAAACTATATTGGTTTGTGTGTAACAACACCAGACTTGAACTGGCCCACAGTTTATCAGGGCCTGGAGGACCCCAGAACTTGGGGGCCCCTTTGAGGCCCTTTATCACCACAATCTGAGCTATGTATAGCTTATTGGTGGCATCCCAAGTGAACACACAGAGACAATACAGTTTGACATAATATTTCTGTGCATGAGCACTTAGTATAATCCAGTTTTAGTTGCATTTAAATGTGGGGTGGGCCGGTTCTACAGTTCTTTACTTGCTGTCTTTGTGCCCTTTTCAGGGTGTGTTAAAAGAGAAGTGACCCAGGCATGCTCTCTGGGGCCTCCACCACTTGCTAGGAAGGGCAGTGATTGATCTACATTTTCTTATGACGGCCTCCACTAGACTTTCTGCCAAGAAGCCCCCACCACATTGAATCTGGTCCTTTGTGAAAACCTACCTCATTCTCTTTACTAGAAAAGAAACAAGTTCAGCTTAAAAAAAATGCAAGTGTCCCAGTGCCAGAAACTGGTGGAAAGTTCTCTGTTGGCTTTTTGTACTATGGACGCCCCCATTGTTCTCCTGTTGTGTAACAGCCGCACAAAGTTATGACCGGTGAGCTTATTTTATCTTATGTACTTTCCAGGTTTGGCCAGGTTTGGCCTGGTTTCTATTAATCTTTCTATTCTTAGCTTAGTAGAAGGGACTCAGCTGAACAAATGGACAAGCAGGTGGGCCACCATCGGGTGGGTGTTTGTGGGCAAATCATTAATACTCTTGTGAACGATCACATGTTCTACAGAGGTCCTGGTTGGATCACCTACCACATGGAGTAAATATATCTTCCCAGCACATGGTGTTCAGTGGAATTTTTCACTCGAAAACAAAAGATTACCATATAAAATAATTGGACGTAACCATTGCTGAACAAGCCATTCTCCAGTGTCATGTAATTCAAAATGGCCGGCCCATTAACTAAAGGGGAAAAATGTAGAAGCTTCCGTTACTGGCATCCTAAAAAATGGTAACATCTGTAATGTGTCGCTAGAGTCTCCACCCATACCAAAGAGTCTCTACCAATACAGTCTAAAAAGAGACCAGGGGCGTAACTATAGGGGTTGCGACCCCAGCTGGATCATGTGGGGTGGATGCCCCTGGGCACAAAATCTTGTGGAGGCCCCAGATACTTATTTTTTCCCTTTGAAATATAAGTCCAGACAAGTAACTGATTGATGGTTGTCTGGCACCTTCCTACTTACTGGAACATTACCTTTAGCAGGGAGCACGCCCGCACCGGGCATTTGTAATTGGCCGGAGCAGGGAAGCACCCTGTTAGAGAGGAAACAGCCTGATTGGACGAGAGCCCGTGCATGCCGGGCAGACTCACCTCGCCACGAGCCCGCGGCCCAGGTGCAGCCACTTCTCCAATCTGATTCTCCCACTGCACATATTAATGAGCAGCTAGATAAGCTGAATGGAGATCCTAGCCACACATACCAGCAACACACAGCATCTCTTCGCAGCTATTCAGTTGCTGGTGGCGTGTGAGTGATGCTGGTGGCAGGCGAGCATGGGCTCGGGGGTAAGAAGTGGGGCCTCCATGTTCAGGATGCTTTGGGGGGGGGGCGAGTATGTCTGCCCTGGAGTCTCATAGACTCTAGGGTGGGTTTTGTGCCACTTTAATGATATTTAACTGTGCTAGTAATTAAACTTGTTTTCAGTTTTTCTCATTTCCCACACAACAGATTGTATGTGCAAGGCATTGCTTCTTGGGATACTTCACTGAATATGCCAGGAGGGCTTCAGTGATCAGTGAATTGTATCAAATCGATGGTCGTTGATATTATATGATTAGTGACATTTGCAATATTTATATATTAATCGCTAATAGAAATATTGAAGGTTGATGGGTGGCAAATATTAACCCTTCTGTTGCCAAGCACGTAACATGTTACATGGTTGCCTCTTCTGTCTTTAAGTGCCAAGCATGTAAGAGTTATGTGCCTGGCTTTCCCCCCTCTGCTAGCAGGCACATAATGTAAAAAACATTCACCTGATCTACATTCGATCCGGCCAGGTCTTATCCTCACCCCACAGGACCCCCCAGGCCCTTCCGCGGTGAAGTGCAGGTCCGAAAGATGAATCCCTCCCCTGCCTCCGACATCATCGCCGCTAGCCCCGCCTAATGTTGGTGGGGAGGATGACATTACCAACATGACGTCATCCCGATCCCAGTGCAGAGCTGTCAGATGCCGTGGGCGATAACTGGAGGGAGGTTGGAGGGTTAGGGGGGCTGCCTCCCCAGCCCCCCACCAGTGATCACCCCCAGCAGTTGTCATCTGATCGCCGGGGGGCAGAAGGGGAGTGTTGAAAAAAAAGGCTTTTTTCTCTGTGTGTGTGTTTTTTCTTACACTTAACCCCTTGTGAACTGGTAAGGGATCAGTGAGATCCCTACACCAGTTCACAAGGCTAGCGGACCCTCTGGCCCCCCCATTACCTGCCTCCCCAAAGCCCAGGTGGGCAGAAGAGCTTATGGGTCATTTAGGCTGTGCGGGTTTGTAGCCAGCAGGGTGGGGGCCACCAAGGCTTTCCCCTGCACCCTGTTCTACAAGCCCCCATAGCTGGTCCTCGGACTTGTAATCAGGAAAAATGGGGCTTTCACGTGCAATATGGTTTTCTTTAATAAAATAAATGCTTTATTTAAAATAAATAAGACAATTAAAAAAAAAATTAATATTTTTACCCAAAATTACAAAGAAGACATTTCCTGTTAAAGCCTAAACTCTGCCGCAAGATAAAAATATGTAATTTTCTTGGGAATTCCTGCAAAAATCACAGTTAAGCATCGCGCGCAAAATGGTGGAAAATGACCTGTCAACAGAGGGTGACAAAATCTCAAGTAGGCTGGCAGTTAAAAGGGTTAAAAGTACTGATGCATGTTGGGTATTGTTCTGTTCGGGGGAACTTGGGCTACTCTAGGTAGGCTGCAAAGTAAAGGGTTAATAAACCATATTTTTCCGTGAACAGGGTGACATGGTAGGAGTCAACAGGTAAGAGTTGACAATGGTTCATCAACAGAATTATGTTTGTGGTTGAGTGCTGATTGCGGGGCAACAGGCTCACACAGGAAGCAAGGGGGCACAGGAGACTACTAGCCAGAGCCCAAGACTCGGCCCAGCAAGGGCAACCCCGGTCTTCACTAGAGCCCCTTTCAAGGAAGGATAGGCCGGGGTGTGTGTGTAAAGCCCCAGGTTGTTCTTCCACAGAACCAAGGGTCTTGGGTAGGCAAGCAGTGGTTTCCTGGCACCGATAGTCTGGCAGCAGCTGCAGATTGGGCCAGACGTAAGGCCAAAGATTAGAGCACTGGTGGTGGAAAATTCTACTTGGCAGAATAGGACAGAATTAGGCACAGGTGACGCTGCATTTGGCAGGGTGACATGATAGAAGTCAACAGGTAAGATGTGGCAATGCATCAGCAACGGTATCATGTTCAGGGTTGAGTTCTGATTGCAAGGAACAAGGCTCACACTTCAAGCAAGGCACAGGAGACCACTACCCAGAATCCAAGACTCAGGGCAAACAGTGGTTTCCTGGCACCAATGAACTGGCAGCAGCTGGAAAGAGGATCAGATGTAAGGTCATGGCCAAGCAGCAGGCTGTGATCGTGGTTGAAGGCCGTAGCAAGAGGTCATGGGCTGACGTCAATGAAACATGTACGAGGACCTGTAGAAACACTGCGAGCAGGTTAGGCACAGGAGACCACTACCCAGAAACCAAGACTCAAGGCAAGCAGTGGTTTCCTGGCACTGATGGACTGGCAGAAACTGGAGACAGGATCAGATGTAAGGACATGGGCAGGCAGCAGTTTGTGAACGTGGTTGAAGGCCGTAGCAAGAGGTCATGGGCTGGCATCAATGAAACATGTACGAGAGCCTGTAGAAACACTGCAAGCAAGGTAGGCACAGGAGACCACTACCCAGAAACCAAGACTCAAGGCAAGCAGTGGTTTCCTGGCACCAATGGACTGGCAGCAGCTGCAGGCTGGGCCAGACGTAAGGCCATTGGCAGGTGTAATAAAACAAAAGATTAGAGGACTGGTGGTAGGAAATTATATTTGGCAAAATAGAACAGAATAAGGCACAGGTGACGCTGCATTTGGCAGGGTGACATGGTAGAAGTCAACAGGTAAGATGTGGCATTGCATCAGCAACAGTATCATGTTCAGGGTTGAGTTCTGATTGCAGGGAAACAGGCTCACACTGCGAGCAAGGTAGGCACACAAGATCACTACCCAGAATCCAAGACTCAAGGCAAGCAGTGGTTTCCTGGCACAAATGGACTGGCAGCAGCTGGAGACAGGATCAGATGTAAGGTCATAACCAGACAGCAAGCTGTGACCGTGGTTGAAGTCCATAGCAAGGGGTCATGGGCTGACGTCAATGAAACATGTACGAGAGCCTGTAGAAACACTGTGAGCAGGGTAGGCACAGGAGACAACTACCCTGAGACCGAGACCAAGCAAGCAGTGGTTTCCTGGCACCGATGGACTGGCAGCAGCTGGAGACAGGATCAGATGTAAGTTCATGGCCAAGCAGCAGGCTGTGATCATGGTTGAAGTCCGTAGCAAGAGGTCATGAGATGATGTCAATGAAACAAGTATGAGGGCCTGTAGAAACACTGCAAGCAGATTAGGCATAGGAGACCACTACCCAGAATCCAATACTCAAGGCAAGCAGGGGTTTTCTGGCACCGATGGACTGGCAGCAGCTGGAGACAGGATCAGGTGTAAAGTCATGGGCAGGCAGTAGGCTGTGATCATGGTTTATGTCCATAACAAGAGGTCATGGGCTGGTGTCAATGAAACATACACGAGAGCCATATTTGGTGCCCAGACTGCCCTAGGCTTTATTTTCTTGATTGCATCCCACTTGCGGGGAGGGCGTGGGAGTTGCAAGAGGTTTAAATGCAGACAGTGTGAGTGTGGGGGAGTGAGGGTGTAAGGGGTTAAATACAGAGCCCTATATTTTTTTACTGGCTTTCCAGGTTCCTGGCACACAGAAGTTTCATGAGCACAGCCTGGAGGCAGGGAAATCAGATCCTGTTAGGTGCTGAGTGAGGCTTCAGCTACAGACTTCATTTAGCCCCTTGCACCCTCCCCTCACACACACACACACACTGAATCTTCATGTGGGTGGAACGGTGCTCAAGAGGGGGCAATAACATGCTAGCAAGGTTTTTTATAGGTTACTATAGCAGTAACAGCACACCACTCCATAGCACCCCCTCCCTGCAAGTGACCACCCTAGGCACAGGCCTAATGGTAAATACAGCCCTGGAGAGCCCAGGAAAGCTTCAAGCCCTGGAGAGCCCAGGTAAGCCCAGGAAAGCAGGCGATAAGTATAACCGCTATACTCACCTTTCATCCTCTATCACAGCTAGTCCGGCACTCACTTACCAGTATGATCCACTCCTGTGCCACGTGCCGCCACTCCGACCGCATCATCAAGCCACCTCAGCTCTCCGTGCACCTGTGATGGACCGCGCCACATCATTCATCACAGGAACAATGGCACCCCCTCTATTGCAGTGAATGGAGGGGGTTTGCCTTAGTGCTTTTGACGAATTGCACAGGGCGGTCCATAGTCCACTGCACAGCTAGACGAGATAGCGGAAGCGGGAGCACGTGGTGCGGGACTGGATCGCACAATCCTGAAATGGTGTGTGTATCGGACTAGCAGCAATAGCCTGCAGGGGATGAAGGGTGAGTATAGTGTTTGTTTTTTTTGACTGAAGAATGTCTAATGGAGATAAGGAGCCCACCAGGGCAATTCTTGGTAACCTGGTGGGCCAGTCCAAGCCTGGGCAGAATCAGGAAAAGAATCAGGATCCCTTTCCCTAGGGCATCCCAATTTGGGATTCTCTGCTTTGTGAAACCCAAGGTATCCGATTCTTACCGACTCTTGGCCGTTAGTTGGTCCTCTGTAAAACCCTAAAGTGGTGAATTATCTCCACCAGAATTGCCAGCTTCCTCCTCTGCCGCTGGTTCCTTTAGAAATCAGCCGTTTCATTCTCAGCTGCCTTTTGATGGACCAAGAAATCCAAACGTTTATGAAATCTAGTGTAAAAAACACAAGGGTGTTGCCTAAACCAACCAATTAGAAGTTGTGCGTTCTTGCCCAATGAACTATAATGATGACATCATCCATTTAACTGCAATGGGTGTTTGGTACAAGTCAGAACCCTTGTGGCTAGGGAGGTGTAGGATGCGTTTTTGTTTTGACTGAAGAATGTCTTTAAGCCATAAAATATGTGAGTGGATAATCTGTGCTCTCCTGCCATGGAAATATGGATAGTGGAATGAATACCATCACACTGTCCCTAATGGAGATGAGGGGCCACCAGGGCAATTCTTGGTAACCTGGTGGGCCAGTCCAAGCCTTGGCAGAATCAGGATAAGGAACCCAGGAAATAAAGAACATTAGACACATGTTTATTTTTCTATAGCATTTAATTTTCATGGGTGTTTGAAGTGGACCAAAACCAGGGGTCGGCCAATTCCCTTTTCCCCCCATTTTTGGATGTCCCACTTTATGAGACCTCCGGTATCCGAGCCTTACCAACTCTTGGCCGTTGGTTGCTCTCCCCCCCCCCCCCCCCCCCACAAGAGCATCTATGAATGCCCATCTTCTAAGCATGGCTGCTTTGCGCATTTAGCAGCAAGCCATTAGGTCTCTTTAAGGAAGATCACAACAGAAGACTCATATTAATATATAAAAATTTATTGAGATCCATGAAACGTTTGTGCACAGCACATGTGTATAAAAATAGAAGCAACACATTTTAGAAACAAATGACTGGATATTTCTGTTACAAAATGTACAATCGTCGGGTTTGGCTGCTCCAGCATGAGGTATATGAGTATCATTTATAGCCATAAGTCATTTAAAGGGATAGCCTATGAAAACTTGAAGGCACTGGTTTTCTTTATGTCTCTCCAGGTTTTGGTGAGATATCTACATTTGGATCTTAGGACCCCCTAAGATCTATCACTGGACCCGATACATTAAAGGATCACTATCGCGAAATTGAGTAATAATAAAAATCCATATAAACACTTTTGCTAATGAAAGAGGGGGTCACTTATACACCTGAACTGAATAAAACTCCCCCCAAGCTTGTGGTTTATTCTCTCATGGTAGGAATATAATCCAGGGGTGACAGGTTTAGTCTATGAGGGGTGACAGAGCCTGTCACCCCGGTTGTCCTTTTCCTTCCATCAAAATAAAAAAATACAACCCTGGCTGGATATATCTTGATGTCGGGTGTATAAATGACCTCACCACTCGCCATCCAGCATATTTATATGCATTTTTTATTATTGGGCAATTTTTTCGCGATAGTGCTCCTTTAATGCCCCGCACATGCCCCTTCCAGGGAAATTCTTTAGTTGGGGGACCAGAAGATAATTTCACAATGCAGTGACACCAATCCCACCCCCCTTGCTAGAGGTGCAGATTCTAGCTACAAATGGATAATATCTTGTAAACTCTGGGCTTACTAGTGGCAGTAGGGGATGAGTTAGGGCAAACATGGACTGGGAGGAATTAATGGAGGTGGCGGGGGGGATGGGTGGAGCTGGGAGAGACATCCTGGGGGAAGTGCAGCTGGGTAAAGGGTGGGTCAGTGGCCCTAGGAAGGGGTGCATAGTAACGAGTGGTATTGGAGTGCGGATGAGGGGCGCTAGGAGGGGAGGGGGTTACATTGCAGGGCAGTTATGGCCTAGAATTAAAGGATTGATCTTGTGACTGAAGGGTTGCAGGTTCAATTCCAGGCCCAGGTATGACTAACGTGCTTTAGAGTAAGGCATCTAACCCCCAGATGCTCCTCGGGCGCCATTGCTAGGACAGCCCATGGCTCTGAGCATGTGTGCACTCACTGCTTGTGTTTGACTCACTGCATGGATGGGTTAAATGTGGAAGAAACATTGCTATGTGTGCACAAGCATACAATGGCCATATAGGTATAAAAAAATACATGAAGTTAAGAGAATTGCACACATGTGAAAAAAATACCCCCCTTTTGTTAGCAGGGGAAAGCGGGGTCAGCAAGAGGATTAACCTGATGGCTGGGGTCTTCCTGAGCCGGTCAGGCAAAATTCCCCAGTGGCAGTGAACAGAAACGTGGGGAATGGTGCAAATTCTGGGGTCTTGGGTCCTGTCTATAGGTGTCCTATTCAGACCAGGCATGACACCTTCCAACAGTGGCTAAAACTCAGCCCTGGATTTTACCCTGGCCGTCTCGAGACATCCTTGCCAAGGCCACGCCACCATGATACCACGGCTATAACATTGGGGGCTGGAGTTCATTGGCTTGTGGGTACAGTGGGGCTGAGAGGGAAACTAGGGAGGCAGGGATTGAATATTGGTGTTGAAATCAGCAGCCCAACTGGCCCCAAAGCAGTGTGGCCCACCAGGCTTTGTCCCGGGTCTCCCTATGGCCAGGCTGCCCCTGCATTCCAATGGAGCCCCCATCTCCCCTGAACCCATGGAGGCCACCTACACTGCTATGGCTATAATTTCACATTCAAATCTATCTGTAATACCAAAAATAGTTCAGAGATATTTTTGTGGTTGTTAAGATGCCTTATCATTTGCTTACAGAAATATTTCTATAGACATGGTTGCAGCTACGCGGTCTAGGAGTTACAGGGTGGCTGATAAAAGCCTTCCCGGTGTTTAGCCTCATGACAGATTCCTTTAAGGCCAACTCCAAAAAAAACTCTAATTTAATGTCAGGTTTAATTTTATGCTGGCTACTAATACCTCTCAGTGGTGAATTATCTCCACCAGAATTCCCAGCTTCCCCCTCTGCTGCTGGTTCCTTTAGAAAGGAGCCGTTTCATTCTCAGCTGCCTTCTGATGGACCAAGATCTCCAAACATTCATGTAAAAAATATAAGGGTGCCACCTAAACCAACCAATTAGAAGTTGTGCGTTCTTGCCCAATGAACTATAATGATGACATCATCTATTTCAACAGATGTATGGTACAAGTCATAACCCTTGCGGCTAGGGACCCTAAAGAAGTGGCCTGCTATATTGGGCCATGGAACGCGTGGGATTCTTATCTCCTAGTGTTGGAATAGTGGGGCTACCATCTTCTCGAGCATCACTTAGGTGAACTACTTCCTTATTAGCATTTGTTGCACATTTGCACTTGTTGGCATCTTTTGCACATTAATGGGCACATTAGCATTTTATTAGCTTTACTTGATTTGTATTATTTAATTTTTGATTGGTAGTATAGGGTATGATGAAATTCAGGAATACATGGAATTTGATTATTGCACTTGCCCGGGGGTAGTCCCTCTTATGAATTTATGTGTGTGTATGTATAAGTGTGATTCATGTATTTATGGCGTTGTCTATTTTTTAATTCAATAAATTGATATGATTATATTATTTATGAACCGATACTTACCTTTGAGGTCTTTTTGGTGCGGCAGTATATACTATCTTCCGTAGTGGCTACTGGAGCCACTTTCTCTGTAGATATCCTTTGCGGCTAGAGAGGTGTAGGATGCTGTTTAGGCACCTTTATGGATTCACAAGTCCCTCTTAAGTAACAAACCAAAATAGACTTTTCTAAAAAGGCCACTATTGCACTATTATCACTATTATTATTATTATTATTATTATTATTATTTAAGGAACTTACAGAGCTGTCAGTAGAGCCTCAACAGACTGCAGATCAGGAACTTTCCTATTTCCCAACTTCAAAGAATGTCTTTGCATTGTCAATGAATTGCCAAATGTCATTGGGCAATCAGGCAGAACACCCGTGGATCAAGGCCATCAGACTGTTGTTACAGTATGCTCAGCTATCTGGTTGAGGAGGCCTTTGGCTCAGTTAGTCCCTAGTATCGGTTAGTCCCTAGTATCGATTAGTATCAGTTAGTTCCTAGTATCGGTTAGATAAGTATCCATCATTCGGTACAGATGAATGACAAATGCAATTAAAGTCTACAGGAGAGAGAATCTGGCCAAGTTATTTGGCAATGTCCCTTTCTCCCCTTGGGCTACAAGCGTATAGGAGCTTGGAGGTCGAGCAGCTGGTTTCCGGCCCTGTTTGTCTGTGAGCTACTATGCCCTTTGGAACAAAAGCAGGCTCATGCCAATGGCCACCAGCTCTTCTGCACACCAATGCTCTACCACATCTCTTTCGTGTCCTGCACCAGACGGCTTCCTCAGAGGGTCTGGGCTCTCTTCTGGACGCCAATGGGCTCCTCTTCTGGGGAACCACCAGAGGCCACGGCTGTGGTGTATAAAACCCTCTCCTCCCTGGTGGCTGACTGAATGCCAGGGTGTTGGAACAGGAGACTCGTGCTTCTAGTACTTCAAATGCAGACGTGGCGGCCACCACCAGGTGGAAAAGGGCCCGAACCTGGCACCAGGCCCTGTGAACCTGGACTGAGCACGCCACCCAGCACAGTACCTTTCTTGTATGCTCCAAATACCATTTTAGGAAAGTGCTCTCAACCTTTAAGTGGACCAATCACCAGCATTTCAACTGTCCTGGTAATTGGTCCTTGCCCCGGGGGCATCCCAATGTAGAATACCCTCCTGTGTGAAACCCCCCCAGATCGCCCATTTTAACTGACCTTTCCCTGTTCCCACAGCGCATGTGGGGGCGCTATTCCAATCAGCCGCCGGTTTGAACTTTACGCCGGCATAGATGTGCCTGCGGTCGCATCCCCAGCTCCCCTGTGGAGTGCCCTGCCTATCTGAATGGCTGGGCCCGGTGAGCGCACACAGCTGCAGAGAAGCCGGGGATGGGGCGCCGGTTGAGATCACTACGCGGGACCCATCTGGATCAGGTAAGATGGAAGATCATGGCACCCCGTGGGGTTGCTTTACACATTGGGGCTACTGATATAGGATGCCCCAGGGGCATCTAACATCGGTCTCTCCCTAACCAGGCTTATGATTAAGTATAGTATGTGCTACACACATATATTATAAATGTATTAACACTGCATTAAACTAGACCCAGTTCATGTTTCTGAATTCCGCAGGTTATATTAAATCAAAGCATACTGAATAAAAAAAAAACGTTTTATGCTAAAACTGTTATGAATGGAAATAAAAGCAACCAAAAAAAGGACAGTACAAGACTGGCCAGATTGGTCGATTGTAACCCTTAGTCAGTGACAGCTTACCCTAACAATGTCAGCGTGAAATTATTAACAAGGTTCTGGGCCTTTAATAAGATCAAGCCAAAATATCCACTAGAACGATCTGTCCAGAAATTTCCTTGACAGAGAACATCACTCACAAAGACGACACTGGATATGACTAATTATGGCCTTGATTCCCGGGAGTCAACTTGTTAATGTGAACCTGACCTTTACGTCGGGCTGTATATTTTTAGGCGGTCTAAATAGGTTCAGCACAGAATGGGACGCAAGGAAACAGTTTGCCATCCAGGCCTGCTGGAATCAGGGTAGGGATAACTAGATATATACTAGGTCGGTAAAGGTATTTGAAGCCTTCATCTAATTACGGGGCTATTCGTTGGTTATTAGTTTCTATCAGACTTAAAGAGTCACAATTTTGAATTCACGAGGGAGCTAGGGGTGGAGAATAGGACTTGATGTCCAGACCGGAACCCTGTCACTGTCTACCCTTTCCATCTGTCCACCACTCAGCTGCAAGCTGGACCCCATTGCTCAGGATGAGTTCCTGGCCTCACTTAAGCTTTGACGTCTTAATAAGAAAAAAATCCTGCTGTCATTATCTATAGAACCCTCTTGGGTGGGTTATTTTGCTGTCCTGTCTTTAAACATCACCTTTCCCCCAAGTAATGCTGCTGGAGATTCAATGTGGCCATGCTGAGGCTACATCATTTTCCATATATTTTTTACACTTATTTCGAAAATGTGTTCCTGAGCATGGGCTCTCACTTTGCCTTCTACCACTTGGTTCAGAATCCGCACCTGCTGTGTTGTGGGAATTCCCAGGATTCTTCAGAGTGAGGACATGCTACAGAAAGAGATACACTTTATTTTTTATCCTCTGGGAGCATGGGTTGTTCTTTCCTGGCTGTGTGTTTTTTTTTTTCTTACGGTGTGGCCCAACATGACCCTGACACAATTCTCGGGTGCTGCTATTTTAGCTATTTCTAGACCTCCCGCAAGTGTGACTGGAAACAATGAAGGACCGCACGGAGCTTCAGAGGAGGGACATTTTAGCTGGGCTTAAGGCCCGCTGACACAGAGAGATTATCGAGTAAGAAATTTATTGCGGTTATTGCTCCCTGGAAACAGCCACTGAGATCAAGAGATGAACGAGAATTGGTTAATTGGTCGGTCGTCGTATTGCTTCGGCTGACCAAAAATTTCTCGTTCATCGCTTAATTGTTGGAATATGTAAACAGAAGTTGCCCTCAAAAATAAGTGTTTTATTATGAGCACGAGCAATCACATTAGTGATCTCTCTGGCGACCGATTGACTAACAAATCTTCGACGTCTGAATACACTAATCGGCGAAGATTTGTATGGCTGAGGGAACAGCCAATTGATCTGCTTTTGTAAACCCAGCATTTGAAATATCAAACTAAGCTAATGTCCAAAATACTGAATCAGCTTCAATAGAATAAACCAGGTTCACAGTGTGCAACAGATCATATCAATACCTTTGGGTGACCAAAAACATTACAGCAATTTGGTCAATTTGTACTAACCAATAATAAACCTGGGGCTGCACTACAACTACTTGAAAAATTATAAAGCTTCAAAGTGTGGCTGTAGGCATCCGCCAGTGCCTACTTGTCCAAGCGCTGCACATGGGCTTTCTCCCTGTGTGTCTAGTCCCAGGCATATCTAGGATTTCATGGCACACCTTGGCATGGCACATGCCACCTATGAAAGCAAGCCTCTTTTATTCTGAGACCCCTCATTTCTGTGTCCCATTTACTATTCCCAGATCCAGTTTTCATTTTTCAAGGTGCCTAGTGTCCAGGACTAACTTGTCTGAGATCCTATGTCTGTCTCCATCGTCTTGTGTCCAGAAAGTTACGTGTGTAGCTTCCAAGGCCCTGTGCCCTTGTTTGAGCTATTGTATCCACCTACAAAGTCTTGTGTTCAGTTTCAAGGTCCCACTCAGAGCTTCATTCTCCTTTGAGATCCTGTGTGCACTCAGCATTGTAAATCTCTGCACCAAAGCTACCTTTAAATTTCATCTACCTGTGTCTTGCTTAAAGGTGGCATGATCCACCCAAGGACATGTGTCCAGCTCTAATGTCCTGTGTAATCACCTACTAGATTCTCTGTCCAGCTCCAAGGTAATTGTTTGGGCTCTTGTGTCCTGCTCCAAGGTTTTGTGTCCAGCTTCTAGGTCCTGTTCAGAGTGTTCTCGTTTGAGGTTTTGTGTACTCACCTTAGAGTCAGGTGTCCAGATCCAAGGTCCTGTGTCCTTGTTTGAGCTATTGTGTCCACCTACAAAGTCTTGTGTTCAGTTCCAAAGTCCTGCTCAGAGCTCTGTTCTCCTTTGAGATCCTGTAAGCAGTCAAACCAGCATTGTGAACATCTGAATCAAAGCTACCTTTCATCTACCTGTGTCCCGCTTAGAAGTGCCATGATCCAACACGAGGACATGTGTCCAGCTCTGATGTACTGTGTAATCACCTACAAGGTCCTCTGTCCAGCTCCAAGGTAATTTTTGAGCTCCGGTGTTCTGCTCCAAAGTTTTGTGTCCAGCTCCAAGGCCATGCTCAGAGCTCTGTTTAAGGTCTTGTATGCCATCAAGTTAGCATTATGTCTTCTAGCTACCTTTATATTACATCTGCCTGTGACCTGCTTCGGTGTACCCTGGTCCAAGCCAAGGACCTGCACCCAGCTTTGATGTCCTGTGTAGTTCCCTGAGGTCATTTGTCCAGCTCCAAGGCCATGTGTCCTTGTTTAACCTTTTGTATCCAGCCCCAAAGTCTTGTTTTCAGTTCCAAAATTCTGCTCAGAGCTCTGTTCTCCTTTGAGGTCACATGTGTCGAGTAAGCATTATGAATTTCTACTCCAAAGCTGCCTGTGAATTACATCTGCCTGTGTCCCTATTTGGGGTACCATGGTCCAGCTCTGAGGTCCTGTGTAATCATCAAAGATCACGTTTTCAGTTTTATGTTCAGTTCCAAGGTTCTGCTCAAAGCTCTGTTCTTGATTGAGGTCCTGTTTAATCACCCGAGTTAATGTGTCCAGCTGCAAGGTCTTGTGCCCTTGTTTGAGCTCTTATGTCAGACTCCAAATTCTTGGGTCAAGTCCCAAGGTCCTGTTTAGAGCTCTGTCCACCTATGAGTTAATGTGTACAGTCAAGCCTGTGTCCTTGTTTGAGCTCTTATGTCACGCCCCACATTTTTAGATAAGTTCCAAGGTCCTGCTCAGAGCTCTGTTTTCCACTGAGGTTCTATGTAAAGTCAATCCTGTACACTATTCCTCACATTCCCTCTTAGTTGGTACATCCACCGTTGGATGTAAATGTGATAATCCCTTAGGCTTCAACCTAAGAGTAGTTAGTAGTAGCATGCAGCAAAGCCCAAATTCATGTGCGGGCTGTCTGGTGGATGCTGGTTACTCCCTAGACCACCTATCTTTGGACAGTGATTCACATTGAAAGCTTTTAAAACTCTTCAGGTGTCTTCTGGACCGACAAGTGGTGACCAGCAAAAAACATGAGGCTATTATGCCAGTGACACCATTCTGATCCCAGTGACACCCCAACTTTGATCTTCTGCATATCCCAATGTCCTCTCCTGGAATTATATGTCTTCATTAGCATATTGAGAGAAATCTATTACAAGTAAGACCATGTCCAAGTGCCCAGCCATTGATGTTTATGAGCAGAAAAAAAACATTAAGAATTAACAATACAAACAGGTAGGGTTCATTATTTGCCTTTTCTATGTAATTTGCTATCAGGAATCTGTTATCCAAGACTAAACACCAAATATCACACCAAGGATTGTGGACAAAAACACAGAAGTCCAAACAAACTAACTTGGTGACTGACTGGTGATGATTTCATAACCGTCGGCACCTTTCAGTGCAAATCACACAACTGATCTCTAACTTTCAAACCATTCTTCTTTCACCATTCAACATCCAAACAATATGTACAGAATAGCAACGATTCATTTTTTACCAATGGGGAAAACTTTGTTCATGTGTGGTAGGAGTATGGGGTGGACTTGCCATAAGGAATAGAATTCCCACTGGGCCACACTGTTTTCGGTTTGACCGGGTGTAGCTTAGGTCACCCAGAACCTGTGCTGGAATTCACTCAATCCTCTTTTAACACCATGTTCCACTCTTTGCCCCCTGAATCCCCCCAACCCCTTACCCAGCCCTGATCATGTTCTTCTCCATCAATGCTATAGCCTTGGCATGACTGGGAGACTTCTGACACAGTATATTCCCCTACAATACTAAAGCTTTAGTACCATCTTCTTCGGAAAGGCCCTTATCACCCCTGATCATGATCATGAGCACCCCTGCAATGCTATAGTCTCAGCTACATTTGGGACAGAGCTCAAAATCCTAGGGTGATGCTGTTGTCACGTATGTGTCATCTGTTTTTGCCATCCTTAGCTCCTTCTCACTGGTTGAGCATGATATGGATGGGGGCAGACTCTAGTCTATGGCCAACTCCCGTGACATTGGCCCTTAACCAGCCAGGTAAAACAGGATGGTTGGGATTTTGGCACCCCCTCTAAAATGTGATTTGGGTGGTTCTTAATGGGATGTTGGAAGATATTTGACATGTTGGCACCCTAGGAAATATGATAGTCTTTCATTACTAGGTCACATTGGGTAGAGGGGTCCCTTAACAACTGCTTCTTTTCATTCATTTTAGTGAAGCAATATGTTCATCTCTGCACAATAACAATTTGGAGATATGGCAGGGCTGTATAATTATTATTATTGGCTATATTCCTGGTAAATCTCACCAAAAGAGCCTGAGAGATATACAGAACACCAGTGCCTGTTGGGAAACAACTGAGAAAAATTCTGGCTACTATTATTAACAGAATTAATTGAAAAAACAGCAACATGTAATTAACAAACACCAAAATGACCTTCTTGTTGATCTTTGATGGAAATCTAGGGTAGTTTACAGCATTGTACATACTTATACACCGGGCTCATATCTATGAGAGTTGAAAGAAATCTCATAGTTGTAATAAATTAACTTTATGTGAAAAAAGCCTTAGAATATCACTGTTGCCGAATCACCAGCAAAACAGGAAAACAATAAAAGTCAAATTTTTTACACTGTAGTAAAAAGTTCTATTGCCTTTCATGGTCTTTTATTCTAGTGATTCAGTAACAGTGACATTCTCAGGCTTTTTTTCTCTTAAAGTGAATTTTTTACTACCATGAGCATTTTTTTCAACCATTATTGAATCAAGGCCACTGCCTTTGGTTTTCTGAGTGTCTTCATCAAACTAAATAAACATTTATAAATGGGTGCAAAAAAGGACCAAACATGTTAAAAAGAATTAGCAACCAAAATAAGCGACAATGTGCTTTCAGCTGCTCAAGCCCAGCTTTACCCCCTAGGATAAGTGTCATGTTGAGTGCAAACCACAAGCAACGCAAAGGTGGAAACATAATTTATCTTGTAAGGGGCTCTATAGGCAAAGTGCATTCAGCAGCTCCCATCATCATGGCTGCGCTCTCCCTTCCCAGCTGCTTCTGAAAGTAGAAACAAGGAAAAGAGTAGTGGCACACCCCCTGAATTCCTCTGCCATAGACCACTAATTATAGGGATAAGCTGGTGGTCTAAAGCTCAGCATCATCAGACTGTGGACACTGGGAGAGAGGAAGAACAGCCAGGGTGATGAGAATGTCTGTCTTACAGACTCTCTCCATTATGCTGATTATTATGCGGCATCACAGAGCTAAGGACCACGCCCAAATATTTCTATGGATGATAAGGTGAAATATAAACCTCAATATCTCAGTCATTTCTTCTTCAATTTAAAGAATAGATACCAGCTAAAGCTGCACCACCATTGGATGTCCCAAAGAGGGCTATCAGGGATTAGAGTTAGGACTGCACCCCACAGAGGCACCGTGAAGTTTGGTGGTGCAGATTCTTTGGGACATCCAATGGTGGTGCAGCTTTAGCATACTTCTGCAGATGTGTGTGGACTGAGACCTCTGTTTTTAACCAGATTTATAGACAGATTATAGGTTTGTCTGCAAGCTAACGGGGTTGAGTGCTGTGGCCCCTTTAAGACTTGTGCTTTACTTTAGCCACAGCCATACCTCTGCCTATGAGGCCTAAGCTAAAAACATACGTGTCTATGTAACTTTCATTGAGGTAAAGTGCTAAAACTGCCTAGCTGCAGATTGGAGTTTGTTCAATCCCAGCTTTCCCACCTGGGATAAGTGCTGTGTTGATTACATATCCCAACCACGGGTGCATACGTCATTTATCCTGGACTTAAACCGGACCTTCACCCTGATTAAGAGCCTACCTTGTACGTTTTCCCCACTCATCCTATCTGCACCTATTGCGTTCTCTGAGCCTTTTAACATCCAAGATGGCGACCCACAGACAGGAAGTGTCCTCTGACTATGCTGCTCTGCATTCTGGGACTGCTGTCCTTTTTCTGACCCCAGCTCTGCTCTGTCTGTGCAAAACACAGCTATAACCCCACCCCTGCACTCTCCCCCCCCCCCCCCCCCCCCCCAGGGGGGGAAAGAATAATAAGTAAGCGAATAAAAACTTAAAATGTATTCATTTTAGATGCTGGAGAATAGGTTTTTTTTAAGTTTTAGGCTTTTCATTAAATGATGCTGAAGGTCCGGTTTAACATAACTTGAAGCCATTTGCCCCAAAGATTGGGGGATGCAAAATTTCCTTCAGGCACAAATGTATTTCTCTTCATCTATATATTTTTGACGTTGCAGCCATAGAGCTTAGTTTTGCAGTTGTTGGACAATGACCTAATGCAAAAGGTAAAATGTAAAAGGTGGCCTGAATCAGGCTAAAAGGGAGGTTTCCTAGTCACAACTTCAAGGTAATGATGGGACAGGGGTTCAGTCTAGTAACTGCTGCCCTTTATCTCAAGTCAGCTGCTCTCCTGTAGCCCAAAAATACCACCTCAACCCACAAAACACACTACTTATGCAAACACCTCTTTACCATAACTAACCCATAAACTAAATAAATGACCAGTTTGACATTTTTCCTTGGAATCTTTTGGTCTAGGGATTTTATCTCACTGCCCTTGGGGCTGGATTTTGCCTTTCTATGAGGCTACTATTGTCTAGAGATTTTTCCTTTTGCATTCTCTTTTACCCAAACCGTACTGGGTTCCTCAATCCTTAACAAAGGTCTCCTGTAAATGTATGGGACTTCCCTTAGGAAAATAAATATTTCCCTTTACCCATATATTGCCCCCTAAGCCAAATGATCACCTATTGCTATGACAATGGCCGAGGTCATATAACACACCTAATGTATTTAAAAGTGGAAAAAGAATGTCCCTCTTACCAGGGTCGGCTCCAGGTTTTTGGGAGCCCTTGGGCAAAAGGGTCTTAGTGTGCCCCAAATTAGTGTCACATGATGTCCCCTTTCAGCTCCACTGCCACAAATGGATCATCTTCTGCTGCTGATCACCCTCCAGTCCTTATTGCCTCCTCTATAGCCACCAAACATCCTCCAGTCCTTATTGCCTTCCCTATAGCCGCCAATCACCCTCTAGTCCTTATTGCCCTCCCTATAGCCACCAATCACCCTCTAGTCCTTATTGCCCTCCCTATAGCCACCAACCGTCCTCCAGTCCTTATTGCCTTCCCTATAGCCACCAATCACCCTCTAGTCCTTATTGCCCTCCCTATAGCCACCAATCATCCTCCAGTCCTTATTGCCTTCCCTATAGCCACCAATCACCCTCTAGTCCTTATTGCCCTCCCTATAGCCACCAATCACCCTCTAGTCCTTATTGCCTTCCCTATAGCCACCAATCACCCTCTAGTCCTTATTGCCCTCCCTATAGCCACCAATCACCCTCTAGTCCTTATTGCCTTCCCTATAGCCACCAATCACCCTCTAGTCCTTATTGCCCTCCCTATAGCCACCAATCACCCTCTAGTCCTTATTGCCCTCCCTATAGCCACCAATCACCCTCTAGTCCTTATTGCCCTCCCTATAGCCACCAACCGTCCTCCAGTCCTTATTGCCTTCCCTATAGCCACCAATCACCCTCTAGTCCTTATTGCCCTCCCTATAGCCACCAATCATCCTCCAGTCCTTATTGCCTTCCCTATAGCCACCAATCATCCTCTAGTCCTTATTGCCTTCCCTATAGCCACCAATCACCCTCTAGTCCTTATTGCCCTCCCTATAGCCACCAATCACCCTCTAGTCCTTATTGCCCTCCCTATAGCCACCAATCACCCTCTAGTCCTTATTGCCCTCCCTATAGCCACCAACCGTCCTCCAGTCCTTATTGCCTTCCCTATAGCCACCAATCACCCTCTAGTCCTTATTGCCATCCCTATAGCCACCAATCATCCTCCAGTCCTTATTGCCTGCCCTATAGCCACCAATCACCCTCTAGTCCTTATTGCCCTCCCTATAGCCACCAATCATCCTCCAGTCCCTATTGCCTTCCCTTTAGTCACCAATCCCCCTCCAGTCCTAATTACCTTCCCTGTAGCCACCAATCATCCTCCAGTCCTAATTGCCTTCCCTATAGCCACCAATTGTCCTCTAGTCTATATTTCCTTCTCTACTGTCACCAAGCACCCATCAGCCCTTACTGCTTGCTCCGCTGCCACTAAAGACTCCATTATTGCTGTCAGTTGTCACCTGGTATCGACACCTTCTTATCTTCCATCAATTCCTCTCCCTTCCATGCCACCTTCTCCATTATGGCTGATTATCCCCTGTTGCTGAGGACAGCCATGAACAGGTCTGCACACAACACCCAGCATTCGGTGGTTCGGGTGCACTGTAAAATAATACCATGGCCAAGTCTCAGGCTGAGTGGGCCCCTGAAGATGCCAGGGGCCCTGGCAACTGGCCAGGTTTGCCCTGTGCTGGGGCCGGCCCTGCCTCCTACTTTTGTATATAAATGGTGGATTGGTATCATCTGTGATATCTTCAGCCATACCTCTGCCTATGGGGCTTTAGCTAAAATCAAGCCCTGATGGTGGTATCTACTCCTGTTTATAAAGTCATGAGGAACCAGCCAAGAATGGGCATTTGTAACTATCTAAATCTATACTCTCTAACATGGAGCAAAATCCACCCCACCCCCCCCCCACCACCCCAGTACCTTGGGCCCTGCTGTTGGCTTGGTGGTGGCCTGGTTTTTAAATAAAACAGGGTTTTTCCACACCCTGCTGCGCTTTTGACATTGCTGATTGGCTGATCTTAAAGGTGCCGTCATGACAAGGTGCAGCCAGCAGGCTGCATCCCCGGCACTCTGTTCGGGCACGCTACAGGGAAGCCGGGGATGCGGTTCCCCTGATCGCAGCGTCACGGGAGCCACCCAGTAAAGCTGAGTTTCAAACAGCAGCAGGGGTGTAGCTAGGGGGGAGCAGGGGGGGCACTTGCCCCGGGTGCAGCAGGTCAGGAGGGCATCAAAAGGGGGGCCTGAGAACAGGTGGGGGGGCACCATTTCAAATCTTTGCCCCAGATGCCAGAAAGCCTAGCTACTCCTCTGCACAGCGAAGCATCCTGCTATAGGATGCCCGAGGCAGGCTAGCAGCCGACCCTGGAATCTTTTACATTCCAGGGCGCGGCCGCAATGGTTTTAATTCACTTTAAAAGCCAAGTCCAATTTTATGGACTTTTCCTAAGACCTCAGATCAGGAGCGCCATGTTGTTTGCCAGGGCCACATTAACAGTGTCCATGGTATGGAGCAGTTCTTTTGTGGCCACACACACAGATTTGCTCTCGCTGGTGCTCTCTTTCTAGTGTCTGTCTCTCTTCTATTCCCCTCTCTCTCCTTCTTCTGTTTCTCTCCATCTTCTGTCTGTTTGGTGATTCTCTGTCTCTCTCCTGTTGCTCTCTCTTTCTCTTGTTTCTGTTTCTCTCCCCAACTTTCTCTATCTCTTCTAACTCTATCTCTTTCAGTGTCCCCCTCTCTCCTGTTAATCTCGCTCTCTCTTGTGATCTCTCTCTCCTGTTTCTCCTTCCTTCTCTCCCCCAGCCCGGTATGCTGCACAACAGCCGCACCCCTGTGGAGTTTAAAGTGGACCAACACCCAGGATTTTGACTATCCTGGGTTTTGGTCCACTTCTCTGAAACCCCCCAGAAACCCCAAAAAACTCACCTCTCCCCGCTCCCACGTGACCTGCCGTCCAATCCCCGCCGACGTCCAAGCGGGTGACAGCGACGTCCAGGACAGCGCGTCCGCTGCCGCCTCCCGCGTGTCACTTTCGGCGGGCGGTCGCACATCTAGAGGGGCGTGCGGCGGCGGCGGAAGCGGCCGCGGATCAGGTAAGGATCCCGATCTTGGATGTCCCGCGTGAGTGAGGTGATCGGCCCGGGAATCTTATAGATTCTCGGGCCGATCACCCCTGGGTGTTGGTCCACTTTAACCGGACCTTCACCCTGAATAAGAGCCAATCTTATATGTTTCCCCCACCCTGTACATACAGATTGCTCACATTAATCCGGACCTTCACCCTGAATAAGAGCCTATCTTATATGTTTCCCCCACCCTGTACATACAGATTGCTCACATTAATCCGGACCTTCACCCTGAATAAGAGCCTATCTTATATGTTTCCCCCACCCTGTACATACAGATTGCTCACATTAATCCGGACCTTCACCCTGAATAAGAGCCTATCTTATATGTTTCCCCCACCCTGTACATACAGATTGCTCACATTAATCCGGACCTTCACCCTGAATAAGAGCCTATCTTATATGTCTCCCACACCCTGTACATACAGATTGCCCACATTAATCCAGACCTTCACCCTGAATAAGAGCCTATCTTATATGTTTCCCCCACCCTGTACATACAGATTGCTCACATTAATCTGGACCTTCACCCTGAATAAGAGCCTATCTTATATGTTTCCCCTACCCTGTACATACAGATTGCTCACATTAATCCGGACCTTCAACCTGAATAAGAGCCGATCTTATATGTTTCCCCCACCCTGTACATACAGATTGCCCACATTAAAAATCATCCTACCTGCATCTACTGCATTTTCTGAGATTTTAAACATCCAAGAAGGAGGCCCATGGAGTCTCAGGCTGCCTGCAAACAGGATGTGTCTTCTGACTGTGCCACTCTGCATTCTGGGATTGATGACCTTTTTCTGACCCCAGCTCTGCTCTGTCTGAGCAAAGCACAGCTATAACCCCGCCCCCACACTTTTCACCCCTCTCCTCTGAACATAGTTGCAGGCCAGTGGGGGAAAGAATAAAGAGTAAGTGACTAAAAATTTTATATATAACGTTTAACGATACGTTAAACGACATTAAGCGATATATTAATTTTAGATGCTGGGGAATAGTTTTTTAAGGGTTTGAGCTTTTCATTAAATGATGCTGAAGGTCCGCTTTCACCCCCTGGTGGTAATGCTGCAGTGGGCCCTTAATCTGTGGGGGGCCTAGAGTAGGTGCTTTATTACACCAATGATAATCTTGCCCTGGTCAGTACTCAGACTTCTCTCTCATGTCCTCGTCTCTCGCTTCAGATTGTCAGGGTGCAAAGTAGAACTAAAGTTTGAATTGTCTGTGGTGGATTATAAAAACCAAAAGACTGTGATTGTGCAAAAGGCAACTAGATCCTATGAAAGCATTTTCTTCTTTTACAGCACGGGGTCTGCAATAGAGGTCACAGATACCTCCCAAGTGTCCCTGATTTGGAGGGACTGTCCCTCTTTTGAGTGTCCCCCTGTCCCTCGTTGTTCTCATTTGTCCCTCTTTGTATCAATAAATTATTCATTTGCCTATTTAAATTGTTGTAACTGTTATATCTCCTACCTATCCCTCAATAAGGGGGCATGGCTAGTTTAACAAATGTCCATCTTTCCCACCCTGAAAAGTTGGTAGGTATGGTCACGGTCTATGTATGTAAGACTTAAAGCAGTAAAATAATTATTGTGCTCTGTTATATAGGCCCTTATTTAACAAGGGATAGCGCCAGGTAGCGACTGGTGAGCCAACGGTAATGACGGTCACCGCCACGAGAACACCGGCTCCCCACCACAATCACACATTTATCAAGCCGATCCTGCTTAGTGACTGAGATAGCGCCAGATAGCGACTCATTCATCATTATTCCAGCCTCAGCCCACAGCGCCAGCGAGCGACCTTGAACAGCGACAGGTATGACCTCTCGCTACCTGGCGCTCCCCAATGCATTTCAATGGAACAATCTTTAAATATTAATAATTAATTGTTAATATTTTTTTTTTTTTTTTTTAATGTGAAAATTTCTGTTACCACTTCTGCCATTTTTTTTTAAGGTAAGAAAAAAAATAAAAAATTTGTGCAGAATTGATATTACAGGTCTGATATTAATGTATTCATATTACAAAATGTTTTTATAAAACTTGTTTTTTTTGGTTTCCCAAAATATGGTTGTTTGGGGGTTAAAAAAATACTTTTAACCCATCGCCGCCAGCGCTCTGGGGTTTAAACAAGCATTTCACAGCGCGAGAATTTTTGGGGCGTGATTTGTTAATGAATATGGTGGGAGCCGGTCGCTATGGCCATTCGCTATCATGCGCTCCCATACAGCGCGGAACCTGTCAAATAGCGACTCATCACCTTGTATTCAACATTACTGCCCACCGACTGAGTCGCTATCAACAACCGAACAACGGCCAAGCACAGCGACTACTAGCGGGCGCTGTGAAAATACCGCTACAGTCGCTCAACTGTCGCTACCTGGCGCTATTAATAAATCAGCCTCTTAATTTCAGATTCACTGACAGCCTGGTATAGTCCAGGCTTGATTAAAGAGGAGCAACACCCTATTGGGTTTATAAGACTCTAGGGGGGGGGGGGGGGGGTCTACCTCTTTATGGGAATTAGGATGCCACGCTGTGTGAAACTCCCCTGATCACCCAATCCACTCACCTTTTCCACAAGCCCTTGCCACAACTCCGAGCCGCACCTACATCTCCAGCAAAGCTCTAGCTAGGTGTACACCTAAATGGGTGGCGGGGAAGTGACAGGGATGCAGATGAAAAGGACTCGCTCAGTTCCGATTTCCTTGTTGCAATGAGCTGAGGAAAATGTGAGCTTACAGGTGATCTTGGGGGTAAACACAGCAGAAAACCCCAAATCAAGATGTTCTGCCAGAGAAAGTCAATTTCTTTGGCCTCGTTCTTCTTCAAAGAAGGACTACCCCACTTGTTAACAAAAACAGCGATTAATCTGCAGTTTCTTACAGAGACTTTTTGCCCAGGGGCCTTCACCACCAATTCACTTAATCCTTTTCTAACTCCCTCATCAGCTCCCTGTCTCCCAAGTCCTCCCACAATACCTGGCCTCAGTGTATCCCCAACCACAGAGGAGTAGCTAGGGTTTCTGGCACCCAGGGAATAGATTAGAAATGGTCCCCCCCACCTGTTCTCAGGCCCCCATTGGGTGCTCCTGACCTGCTGCACCCGAGGCAAGTGCCCCTCCTGCTCCTCCAAACTACGTCCCTGCCCAACCAATACACCCGAACCCTTGTTTGCTTATAGCCTCAGCATCAGAGCTGCGGAGGGCCACCCCTGTCATAGTGTCTGCCCCTACAATACCAAAGATTCAGTACAATCACTTTAGAGTGGAGCAAAATCCAGGTTTTGGTCCTTTCCCAGAGGCACATCGATGGGTGGTGCCCCACTGTGTGAAACCGCCCAGATTGCCCGCTCCCAGCTCACCTCTTCCCGGACCCATGGCGCGTCTAAGTGTAGCTCTGACAGCCGCATCCTCCGCCTCCCTCTAACAGGTATTTGTTAATGGCTGGTGCGGGCACGCTCCCTGTTAGAATGAGGTGGAGGATACGGCCGACAGAGCCCCTGCTCTTATGCTCTTAGACACACAGTGGGACCGACAAAAGGTGAGCTGGGAGCGGGCAATCTGGGGGGTTTCACACAGCGGGTCACCCCCCTGATCAGGGTGCCCCCGGGGAAAGGACCAAAACCCAGGATAGTCAAAACTATTGACTATACTGAGTTTTGGCACACTTTAAGATTGGTTATATACAGTCCTAGACATGATCCCTGCAATGCTTTAGCATCAGCTCATGAACACGCTCATTAACTGCATGGAAAGCAGCCTGGGGATGGGGGCTTAGCAGCTCAAGGGATGCTCATGGGTAGGGAAGGGCTAGTAAATTCCAGGGATGACTTTTGGCCACAGTCGGCACCTGGACCCTACCATCACATAATGTAGGGCAGGCTATGAAGTTGATCCAGGGTTGCCATTAGAGCCACCGGCTTGCCTCCCCATTCGTGTCTTAAAAGAAGTAGAAGTTGAAAAAAAATTGAGCACAAGGAGAAGTACCCAGTGGAGAAAAAGCAGATAGGGCACAGGGAAACGCAAAGGGCAACAACTTAGATGTGGTGGGGACATTTAAACAAAAAAGGGGGGTTAGGGTGTTCCAAAATGTTTGCTAAGGAGCTTTCCAAAATGTTATATCACCAATGTGAACAATCACAATATTATAAATAAATTTATTTGAAGAACAAAATAAAATGAACAAAAGGGTACCCACCTTTTTTCCCCCAGAGCTGATCCTACCTACTACTGTGATCACAACTCACCTGCGCTGGCCGAGCCAGACTACAGTCACCAACACTTCTGTATTGGACTCGAGGCCCCTACGCCATTAGTCACAGGGGCACTACCACACCCTCTCTATTTACTACAATGGAGCGGGTGGGTCAGGTTTCGGCACATCCCCTCTATTGTAGTGAATGGAGATCGCATAGCAGCGCCTCTGTGAATGATGGAGGTAGGGCGTGCATGGAAGTACTGGTTCAGGCCTGGTAAGTAATTCAGCAATCAGTTGAGTAGTAGTAGGACAGATCAGTTGAGGGGGACACAAGGTGAATACCCTTTATTTTTCTTAGCAGGGTGGTCAATCCTAAAGGTGTAGCTAGGCTTTCTGGCACCCGGGGGCCGGCGCCCCCCACCTGTGCTCAGGCTTGAAACGGCGCCCCCCACCTGTGCTCAGGCTTGAAACGGCGCCCCCCACCTGTGCTCAGGCTTGAAACGGCACCCCCCACCTGTGCTCAGGCCCCCTTTTGGTTCCCCCAACCCTCTGCACCCGGGGCACATGCCCCAGCCACACCCCTGGTCAATCCTTTTAATCAGGCACTGACCCCTTAACCTTTTCAACACTGTGCCAATAAGTCACTATAAAGCCATTCTCCTTGTAGACTGCATGAATTGATAATAAGTAAAACAGTAACATTTAAATAGCTTACATTATATATTTTTTTATCAAACATTATCTTCACAAACATATAAATAAAGTTGCATAATCCCATCCTTAAAAAAAATTGTTATTAAGTAATAATATACATGCACCCCCTAGTATCAAAAGTGGGTTTCGAAGTCTAGGAAGTCTATACATACTTTCTTTTAAAAAGACTGAAGGACTTGAAGTTTATTTTTCCGACAGAAAAATAAAAATAAGGCAAAAATCCTTTGGAAAAACAAAGCTTTCGAACAAGTGTCCGTCAGGGATAAATTAAGTGTACTGTACTAGAAAAATAGCACATTTTTGTTTTTTGTTATTATATCGTGAAAGGTTAAAGCAGACTGTGGAGGGGTAAGGGCCGCGCAGCTCCTTCCAAATATACATATATTCTTTGGCGGTAAAAAGATTTTACCTGGGAGGTTATTCACATGTGCAAAATTTAAAGGCAGCTTTTAGCTGATGTTCATATCCGGGGAAGAAAATGCGTTACAGTCATTGCAGGTGATATTTTTGTTCCTCTTTTGATTTTCCCGTGCTTGCTTATTCCAAGGTAAGCACCTTTATACAGCTTAGACTCGTAGGCGTTGTAATTGTTTGATAGTAGGATCTCCTTAAACTTGCATTCGTCCTGAAACGTGGGCTGTAAAGGAAAGAAAGTGGCGTTACTTTGCTAGAGTTTTAGGCCCTTATTTATGAAGGAATAGCGACAGGTAGCGACTGGTGAGCGGCCGGTAATGACGGGCCCCGCCACGAGAACGCCGGCTCCCCACCACAATCACACATTTATCAAGCCAATCCTGCTTAGCGACTGAGATAGCGCCATATAGCCACTCATTCATCATTATTCCAGCCTCAGCCCACAGCGCCAGCGTCCGACCTTGAACAGCGACAGGTATGACCTCTCGCTACCTGGCGCTCTCCAATGCATTTCAATGGAACAATCTTTAAATATTCATAATTAATTGTTATTAATGTTTTTTTTTTTTTTTTTTAAATGTGAAAAATTCTGTGACCACTTCTGCCATGTTAGACCATACATCCCATACATCGCGGAACCTCAGTCGCTATCAACAACCGAACAATGGCCAAGCACAGCGACTACTAGCGGGCGCTGTGAAAATACTGCTACAGTCGCTCAACTGTCTCTACCTGTCGCTATTAATGAATCGGCCTCCCCGTGTATCGTTTACTGCAGCATCACTGTAGCACATGGCCAAACATACACTACATGGATTAAAAAGAACTCGCTCCCCCAGGGGCATCCAGATGCGGGATGTGTAAAACCCTCCAGGACGCCCGGAAACTCACCTTCTTTCCTGGGCCAACGGAGCATGCGCGAACAGTGGCCGCATCCCCACTATCCCTTTAGCAGGACGCATGCCCGTGCCAGCTTGCTCGGATCCTTAGACAAGCTCTTGAACAAAGGGGTGGGAGCAGATCTGAGCGCACAGACTGGACGAGTGGCTGCACATGCGCCGTAGGACCGGAGAAGGGTGAGTGAGATTGGGCGATCTGGGGGGTTTCACACAGCGGGGCATCCCTGATCAGGGTGCCCCAGGGGCAAGGGCCAAATCCCAGGATAGTCAAAATCCTGGATTTTGGTCCACTTTAAGTCACAGCCACAGCCATAGCAGCTTCACCACTGCTGTGATTGACTATCCCAATCTATTTTCTTCTTGATAATAGTAATGAATCAACACATGAGCATTGTCAGATGATCCCTAACGTAGCAGTTAAAGGAGGTACAATAATAAAAATCCATATAAATATAGAGGGAAGGTAAAAAAGAGAGAAAGGAGGAAGGATCTGAACAAAAGAGAAATAAGGGGTGGTGTGGAAAAATGAGAATGCTGGAGGGAACCTAAAAAAATAGAAAGGAATGTGAAAAAGGTAGAAAGGAGGAGGGAATGTGAAAAAGAAAGAATGGTTATGGTTAAAACTCAATAGAGGGAAGTAAACCGACGCCCCTAGAATCAATGCGCCCAGTGCAGCTGCCCCATCTATGGCCTTGCCATACAGGATGTGGGACTGTGCGTTTCTCTATGTATACCATTGCACCAGGTGCGTACATAGGTTTAACAGGACCCCATAGCAAAAGATATAGTGGGCCCAGCAAAAAGGGCCCATGGGCCGAAACCCTTTCCTCTATCTCGTAGTGCATGTGTGGGCCACCGGCAGCATCCCCTGCACAACTTTATCTGATGTCGGCACCCTCGCTGGGCATGTTGTGCACAGCCTGAGGGAGACGCCCAAAGTCAATTCAATCAGCATTGTTTGCTGATTGTAGGAGAGTCTGTGCATGTGCCATGGAAGCAGGGATAGGAATAAACTTTGGATGGCTCTGGGGGTTTACACACACTTGGGGGCATCCCGAATGAGGTATGGGGTCTTATTGGAATTCTAAACAGTGTGGGGCCCAGTGAGGCCCGTTTCTTCCTGGGGCCGCTGTCTGCAGGGATCAACCAGAGCTGTAGTTTCCACATGGAGGAACTAAGGTGTCAGCACCTTGTTTCCTCAAGCACGCTAAGTGCAAAGCCCTGGAGGTAAACGATGCGCTGGCGTCGTGGAGGCTGATTCATTATGCCAGGTATCGCCAGATGAGCGTCTGTATAGCGGCGCTTAGAGCGACCGCTAGTAGACACGGTAAGCAGGTATCGGGCGCTGTAACTTGGCCCGCAATTATGAATGTGATGTATGTTGGGCGCTCTAACACCAGTATAGCGCTGCAGCGAGCGAAAGGTGCCAGCTCAGTGCGACCGACTCTCAGCGCTCCACACCATACTTATCAAAAAAGGACACACACACAGCATCTGCGCTCTAATGTTTTTGTTTGCAGCCAGGAGAGGTCACACAATGATTGGAGCAAAAAAAAAAAAAAGTCAAACACGCTGTTTAAACACAAGCAAATGAACGCCCATTGAAATGTATGGGAGAGCGACACTGAGTGAAAGGTAATACCTGGCGCTCTGGAAGCTAGCGGCAGTGCTATACGCTGAGCCACCTGTAATAATACATCAAACACTACATGGTGCTGTTAGTGTCACTCACCAGATTCGCTTTCATAAATGTGGTTTCCTGTACAGCACCCAGCGTTCACAGACGCCGCCTGCCGCTACGAAACACTACCTTGTGCTATCTCTTCTTAAATAACCCCCTTAGTTACACCCTGCAGAACCTACAGCTCCCTGCAGCATACAGCACGTCAACACTGAATACTGGGGTAGCAGCTTGCATGGGGGCCCCCTCTCCCATGGGCCTGGTAGCAATGTGAACACAGAAAACCAGCATTCCATTTTTGTTGAGGCAAAGCTTTTACTAGGATGATCATGCAGTGAAGCAGAATTCCATAAACAATGCCATAAGTATAGTCAAGTCCATATAGTGCAGGACTGCCTGATGAAGGAGGACAGTATACCCCCGAAACGTTGGAACTCACATGGACTGCACTATATGGACTTGACTATACTTATGGCATTGTTTATGGAATTTTGCTTCACTACCCGTAGCAGTTGCCCCCCCCCCCCCCACACTTTTTGGAATATACACCCCTGCATTGCACTACGCTGCACGGCACAAGTCGTGTTCTTTTCAGACGCTCCCTCATCTCTAACATGTCACTTTTGACTTTTGCTACATTCAGCAGCACGAATAAAAACAAGCTGCACATTTCTTAACATGATCTATATTGGGAAATGCTGTTATATGTTGTATTTATATGTTTATATGTGTATTTATATTATGTTTGTACGCATGCACTCAACTTATTACGTAAAAGGGCAGAAAAATACCATAACTATCATCCTGAGCCCTACTGATCCCAGCACCTTGTGACAACACTGATGGACCTTTTGTCACTTTGTCTATGACAGGCTCATCTAATTCTCACTGTGCTAGCACTATGCAAATGTCTTGGCAAGTCTACGTTCTTCCACTTTATATAAGCCTTCTAATATCTACTACTAAGTGCATGGCTGCCCTGAGGGTTTGGGAACAAGTTGTACTTAGCACGAGAACAAGCGAGGAAAGTCTGTGGTCACCTCCAATGAAGAGATTACTAAGCTAAGTTCCCATTTAGATGCAGAGATACAGAGTAATGGCTTTTTAGAGCGACACAAATGTCAGCAATCCTCTTGCCTTTCAGTTAAAAATAATAAAAGGATATTCTTCTTTTTCAAGATTGCTTCCTCGCCATCTATGTGCTCCTCCAGCATCCTGGGAATGGTAGAGGCTATAGCCAAGGCAACATCAGATACTAGACCAGGGTTACCCAACCAGTGGTACAGGTACCACTGGTGGTACACGAGAGCGTGGTACTTGGTCTCAGGTTTAACATAATAGGGACCTCACCATGGGTCCAATGTCAGAGTGGAGCACCTTGGGTCCACCAGAGGAAATAATTCCTGGGACCCACCAGAGGAAATCATTCTCAGGATCCCCCCAAAGAGATCGTTTTTGAGACACACCGAATAAAATTGTTCTTGAGGTCCACCAGAGGAAATCATTCTTGAGTCCACAATAGGAAATCATTCTTGAGACCCACCAGAGAAAATAGTTCCTAGGGCCCACGAGATTTTTGGCGCTCACCAGAGGAGACCATTACTTGGGCCCCACCAGAGAAAATCATTCCTGGGATCCACCAGAGGAAATAATTTTTGGGGGTCCACCAGTGGAAATCATTCTTGGGGCACACCAGAGAAAATCATTCTTGAGACTCACCAGAGGAAATCATTTTTTGGGGTCCACCAGAGGAAATCATTACTTGGGCCACCAGTGGAAATCATTCTTGGGGCAATGCAACAATGGCCATAGCCAAGGTAACATCATCTGCTAGACCATTCCTCACATAGCAGGGCAGGATTCTGCCACACTGCCTATTATAGTAGATTGGGGGGGGGGGGGGGGATTCTGACACACTGCCTGGTACAGGGGATTGGGGGGATTCTGTCACACTGCCTGGCACAGCGGATTGGGGAATTCTGCCACACTGCCTGGTACGGGGGATTGGGGGGATTCTGCCAGACTGCCTGGTACAGGGGATTTGGGGGATTCTGCCACACTGCCTGGCACAGTGGATTGGGGAATTCTGCCACACTGCCTGGTACGGGGGATTGGGGGGATTCTGCCAGACTGCCTGGTACAGGAGATTTGGGGGATTCTGCCACACTGCCTGGCACAGTGAATTGGGGAATTCTGCCACACTGCCTGGTACGGGGGATTGGGGGATTCTGCCAGACTGCCTGGTACAGGGGATTTGGGGGATTCTGCCACACTGCCTGGCACAGTGAATTGGGGAATTCTGCCACACTGCCTGGTACAGGGGATTGGGGGGATTCTGCCAGACTGCCTTGTACAGGGGATTGGGGGGATTCTGCCATACTGCCTGGCACAGTGGATTGGGGAATTCTGCCACACTGCCTGGTACGGGGGATTGGGGGGATTCTGCCAGACTGCCTGGTACAGGGGATTTGGGGGATTCTGCCAGACTGCCTAGCACAGTGAATTGTGGAATTCTGCCAGACTGCCTTGTACAGGGGATTGGGGGGATTCTGCCAGACTGCCTAGTACAGGGGACTGGGGGGATTCTGCTACACTGCCTATTGTAGGGGATTGGGGGAATTCTGCCACACTGCCTGGTACAGCGAATTGGGGGGATTCTGCCACACTGCCTGGTACAGCGAATTGGGGGGATTCTGCCACACTGCCTGGTACAGCGAATGGGGGGATTCTGCCACACTGCCTATTATAGGGGAAAGGGAGGATTCTGCTTGTTGCTTATTATAGAGGATTGGGGTGATTCTTCCACACTGCCTATTATATGGGATTGAGGGGATTCTGCCACACCCTTGTTATAGGGGGATCTGGGAGGATTTTATACACTTCTTTTTATAGGTGGATTGTGGGGTATTCTGCCACTTCCTGTTATTAGGTACTTGGGGGGGGGGGGGTTATTTTAGCACACCATTTGGTTCAGAATATTTTTTTTATTTTTCTCCTCTCTAACCCTAGATGTATCTTATGAAGTGAAAACTACAGTATGCAATTGCTTAAATCCGACCAAAACCCACTGCCAGGGGCCCTAGAGTCTAAAAGACCCTAGGGCAGGGTGAAAGTGCCCCAGGGGCATCATGGTTTGGTATGTGAAAGCCCTGGTTTCCCCATATACTCACCTCGGGACTCAATCCCCAGAAAACCTCCATCTGATGTGCGCACAGCCACCAGCCTATCTGAATATCTCGTTATAGGTCTTGCCAGCGGGAGGCAACTGGTAATTGTTCCATTCAGCTTTGATTGCCAGGCATCATGACACCACAATCAACTCTGATTGGACGAGAACTTGCGCATGCACCATGGGAGTTAGGAGCAAGACAAGAGACTGTTATTACATGGGTGACCCAAAATCGGGATGCCCCTGTTAAGTGGACATTTAAGTGGGGTTAAGTGGGTTTTAATTGATTAATTAGATTAATGGTATTGCTTAGTCATGAATTAAAACCACAAATATTCAAATGCAGTGCTGAGACTGATGCTAAATGTAATCTCTCGGATGAATTATCTTGTATATTTGTTTACTGAATTCATTATTTAAAATATTTAATTGGTTAATGAAATGATGGTATTGCGTAATAACTTCAATAATTACATTTAAGGTAATTGCCTAGCCATTCAAAAAAGGCATCGATATTAAATGATGGTAAATTTGAACTTTCAGCGATGAATTATCTTGTATGAATGTATATTGATTTATTTACACATAATTGTGTAAATAAATTGTTGAATTGATTAATTAGATGAAATTGATTATATGATTATATATAATGATAGATGATATATAAGTCCGGCTTGATACAGGGTGTTTACCGAAACCTCCGTCGCCTCCGTTCCCATGGGATTTTTAACATGCTGGATTAAAAGCTATGTTTTAATGTTAATGGATGAGCGCTGGCACCTTATTTGATTTCATCCATTTTGGACGTCGGACCCCTGTCAAGGGGTTGCTCCAGCAGCACTCTATGGACCCCTCTTTGGTCTCCACAAGAAAGGTGAGCAGCCAGACGTCTATGCTTGATTAATTAGTTAATTGTATTATAATTTATAAATATTGCGTAGTCATTTTTTAAAACTAGATATATATATATATATATATATATATTCCTATTTAAAGTGTTACTGGTGTATATCTTTTCTAGGTCAGTTTAGCAATGCAGTTTGCATATGGAGACCCAGGCAAATGCCCGGTGGGCTGCACTGCTTTGGGTCTGGGCTGCTTACTTTAATAACGCTCCTATCCAATTCCAGCTGCCAGGGACGACTCCAGTTTTATGTGGGCCCTTGGGTGGCATGGTCTCTGTGGGACCCTTTGTGGTGAAGAGTCACGTCACATCACCAGATCTGGATGCCCCCTAAGGATCATGCTATTTGGACCAAAACTCTAGTTTTGGTCTACTTTGAAGCGCACCAAACCCCTTTAAACCTGACCTCAGAGACTAAACGAATCTAGATTCTCCTGATTTTGGATGCTCCTGTGTGTGACCCCCCCTTTGTTCATTACTTTCCTAGAACTGGTGGATGCACTGTGGGATCGGCAGTTTGAGTTAACGGCCAAACCAGGGGGGTTCTTTTACAAACAGGAGCATCCCAAATTGAGATGCCCCTGTAAAGCGGACCAAAACCCAGGAGTGGAATTGCTCACATAGTGGGCATGTCAGCGATCCCAGGGGGTATCACACAGTAGGGTATCACAGATTGGGATGCTCCAGGGATAGGAAATCAGCTGGGGTGGGCAACTTAAAAGCAGAACAAAACCCAGCACTTCCTCCCCTGGAATCTAAATCTAGATGCCCCATTGTGTGGACCCCCGCTATTCGAGGAGATGTGTGCACCAGCCGTGGTGATGCCCTCCCAGTCTGCCAGCGGTCAAGCGCCGTCGCACATACCAAATGCCGGCCCTGTCAGTGCCCCCCCCCCCCAGAGGGTGGGGCCCCCGGCAGCTGCCCTTCCTTGCCGGGTGCTGACACTGGCCCTGCCAGCTGCCATCGCCTTTACCACTCTATCCCCTCACTCAAGCAACCCCAGTCCATGTCCTCATCCTAATGATATAGTCCTGGAGCACACTGGTTGACTGGCCAGGAAGTAGCACTGGCTGGTCATGGGCAAGCCAGGTGCTGGTAAGCTATTGGCCCCAGTCCGCCACTGACTCACAGTATAGGAAAAATCACAGCCATACAGCATTAAACTGCTGTCAAGTTTAGCGCCGCTTTGGGAAGTCCAGTGAGTAGAGCGTGTTCGGAAAACCAAAGGGTTGGATGCGGCTAATCCCCCAATGCAAATAGCTAAAACCGCCGAAAATAGTGCCGCATGTCTGCACATGAGGTCACACAGCACTTATAGCGCCTACGGGAATTACAGTGATGTCATTCCTTGTGAGAGTGCCACGCCGTGCCGGGTGACCTTACCAGCTGCGTACAGTATGCTGCGATTTGGTACCTTTACAAGAGCCTTTAAAAAGCCATTATTTGTAAAGGATAAGCACGTGTTATGACAGTCGGTGCCTGCGAGTCTGCTTCCAACAATAAATCTCATCCCTCCGCTTCCAGGCCGCCACCTGTTATGCTCCAGCCTCCCCCGGTACACTGCTATACATTAGCATCTCGCCCCCTTTTTTTATTTGCCCCTATTTATAGTGCAACGTATATCGGGCGACCGCTACGGAATCCAAAACGGGAAAGTGGAAAACATGACATTTAATATTTCGCCGGAGTATCGAGAAGTGCGTGTGCCCGCAGGGTTTAATCCTGGAGCGCCGGGCTATTCTGCACTCACCAAACCAAAACTATTCCGAAAGGAGGAGCAGATACTGTTACCAACGGATCAGATTCTTCACAAAATTCAGTTCAATTCATTCTCCCGACTGGAAAGAAGAGGCCAGCTGAAGCTCTAAAGAGGTACAACCCCCCCCCCCCCCCCCCCGGAGTCTATAGGACTTCAGGGCAGCATACTTGCTCCCCCTAGGGCATCCAGATTTAGGATGCCCCGCTGTGTCAAACCCCCCAGGTCGCCTGAAAACTCACCTTCTTTCCCGGTCCAACGGCACATGCATGAGCAGCGGTCGCATCCCTGCTATCCCTTTAGCAGGGCGCGTGCCCGAGCCAGGCATTTGTGAATGGCCGGTGTGGGCCTGCTCCATGTTAAAGCAGAGGAGTAACTAGGCTTTCAGTCACCCGGGGCAAAGATTCAAACCTGTGCTCAGGCCCCCCTTTAGCGCCCCCCCTGACCTGCTGCACCCAGGGCACTTGCCCCCCCTAGCTACGCCCCAGTTAAAGGGTAGCAGGGGATACAGCCGCCAGCGTGCTCAGGCCCACTCACCTTAGACGAGCTCTCGAACGAAGGGGCAGGAACGGATCAGAGCTTGCTGATTGGACCAGAGGCTGCGCATGCGCATAGGACCGAGGAAGGGTGAGTGAGATCAGGCGACCTGGGGGGTTCCACACAGCGGGCCACCTGCGGGGTCGGGGTGCCCGGGGGTAAAGATCAAAACCCAGGATAGTAAAAATGGGTTTTGGTCCACGTTAATGATCCAAAATGAAAATGCATGGCGATGGAAGTTACTGTACCAGGGTCCACCCACAAATAAGAGCAGTAATGAGGAGCTGAAAAGGGGTCAGAAGATATTCAGCTGCAGTATATGAACAGAGACCGACTGGGGCGACAGCACGGGAAATGACTGACCCGGCAGAGCCCATGGCCAGCTCATGAGCTGCTGAGATCGGCCCCCAGGGTGCTTTAAGCTTTGAGCAACAAGTGCTTTATTCAGCTAAAGCTATATCACTGCAACAAAAACAAAGCTGCTGTCTGTGGGGCATCCGTTGGATCTGGGATACCTCCTATGTGAAATTTACCTCCCATGGTGCATGCGTGGCATCTCATCCAATCAGTGTCAAATGCATTGCGGCGTAAGGCCTTGAGATTGGCACAGGTAAGCGGGAGTGACTCCATCCCTGCTGTCTGCGACGTGCTCCCACACAGCCTACCTGAATGACTGGGCGCGGGAGCACCAGGGCTGTATTTACCGTTAGGCAAACCTAGGCCTGTGCCTAGGGTGGCCACCTGCAAGACATAACTGCTATAATCAGAAAAAAGTAGAACAAAGTTGTTGACATGTAAATGCCTCCTTACAAACGCTCCCAAGCCACATTGTGTGTGTAGAGGGGGGAGAGGGCCCAACAGCTTAAAGGCAGTGTGCAGCTTGATCCTGTCCCACTGCTGTGGCCATGTGACTTCTGTGTGTTGGGAGCTGGGAAGCTGGTAATATATAATAGAATACGCGCTCCTCTGCGTTTCTACCCTTAAAACCTCTCCTCCCTACACACATTTAATTTTTTATATTGATGGACTGTGAAGTCAGGGCAGGCGTTAGCATTGGGCGTATCCAGGCAGGTGCCGGAACCGCTGCACATTCATAGGACCCATCTTTGTTTCCTTTCTTTTATTCTTTTTGTTTCTCTTTCCATTGATCCTTTCTTTCTTTCATCTGTTCTTTCTGCCATTCCCTTTCTTTCTTTCTTTCACCTTTACCTTCTAATATTTCTGCCAGTCCTTTTATTCTTTGTTTCTTTCTTTTATTCTATTGATTCCTTCTAGTCTTTTTCTTTCTTTCCATCTAATCTTTGTTTCTTTTTTCTTTCATCTGTCATGTCATTCCTTTTCTTTCTTCTTTCCCTCTCTTTCTTTTTTTCTGTCGGTCCTTCTATTCTTTTTCTCTTTCCAGCTCAACGTCACCTAACAAAAGGGGGGCACCAGCACTTGAAGTGCCTAAGGCAGCATGAACACTAAATACGGCCCTGGGGAGCACACCTAAGCTGTGGGAGGGCCAGGGAATGCGGAGTGGGAGCACTGGAAAGGTGAGTGATTGCGTTGCGATCGCGGGGGACTCACACAGCGAGGCATCCCCAATTGGGATGCCCCTGGGTTACTTCTTCAGCCTGTCCTGGAGTCTTTTAAACTCTAGGCAGGTAGAATGGGTGGTCGGTCAACTTTTAAGAGTGGCCGTATCTACATTAAATGTATATAGCCTCAGCCATGGAGTGTGTAAATTGACCCATAGGAAACTTACTGGAAGAGCAGATCAATGTGCATGTTGTGGCCTGGCCGGGGACCTGTAACATCCCAGAATGACTTTTGGCCCCACACAGCCCTTGGTTACACAGACCACCGCTCATCATTTAAATCTTTTTATCGGGGTGGGGGCGCTATGGAAGGAAGTATCTTTTCCCCCTGTCTTACTTTTGTCTGAAAGGTTTAATGGTGGACTAGAAACATGTATGTTTCTTGTAAACTACTATGTAACTATTAATTAGAAAGGGCAAAGCAGAGCTCACTCGCCACCTGCAGCCTCCACCACTTGTTAATTAGTGCAGTGATTGATCTAAAGCATGAATGCACAATCTGTCGTCGGTTGTATCCCCGGGACCTCTGCTCGCCTCACCTTTATTCACCTGACCCCTGCCCACTTCTTCCCACCTCATCTCTTCCCACCACACCTAAGCCTGCCTTGCCTTTTCCCACCACAGCCCTGCCCATGTCCTTTCCACCTCACCTCTCCTTTCCTCACCTTCAAGCATCTCACCTCTACCCACCTCTTGCCACTGTTGCTCACCTCACTTTTTCCTGCGGCACCTCAGCATATTTCTTTCCACACCATCTCTGTTCTCCTCACCTCAACCCACCTCACCCATCTCACTTTTTGCGCCGCACACCTGCATACTTCTTTCCACCTTACCTCAGTCCACCTCACCATTTCCAGCCATGCCCCTGCATTCTTCTTTCCACCTCACTTCTGTCTACCTTACCTTTTCCAGCCATGCCCCTGCATTCTTCTTACCACCTCACTTCTGTCTACCTCACCTTTTCCAGCCATGCCCCTGCATTCTTCTTACCACCTCACTTCTGTCTACCTCACCTTTTCCAGCCATGCCCCTGCATTCTTCTTCCCACCTTACCTCTGTCTACCTCACCTCTTCCGGCCATGCCCCTGCATTCTTCTTTCCACCTCTGTCTACCTCACCTTTTCCGGCCATGCCCCTGCATTCTTCTTTCCACCTCACTTCTGTCTACCTCACCTTTTCCAGCCATGCCCCTGCATTCTTCTTCCCACCTTACCTCTGTCTACCTCACCTTTCCCAGCCATGCCCCTGCATTCTTCTTTCCACCTCTGTCTACCTCACCTTTTCCGGCCATGCCCCTGCATTCTTCTTTCCACCTCTGTCTACCTCACCTTTTCCGGCCATGCCCCTGCATTCTTCTTTCCACCTCTGTCTACCTCACCTTTTCCGGCCATGCCGCTGCATTCTTCTTTCCACCTCAGCCCACCTCACCTTTTGCGGCCATGCCCCTGCCTTCTTCTTACCACCTCACCTCTGTCTACCTCACCTTTTCCAGCCATGCCCCTGCATTCTTCTTTCCACCTCACCTCTGTCTACCTCATCTTTTCCGGCCATGCCCCTGCATTCTTCTTTCCACCTCACCTCAGCCCACCTCACCTTTTCCGGCCATGCCCCTGCCTTCTTCTTACCACCTCACCTCTGTCTACCTCACCTTTTCCGGCCATGCCCCTGCATTCTTCTTCCCACCTCACCTCAGCCCACCTCACCTTTTGCGGCCATGCCCCTGCATTCACCTTAACTCAGCCTACCTCTTATAGAGGCCGATCGATTTCCCCTGCAGTGTGAAACCCCCGGGGTCGCCCCGTACACTTACCTTGCTTCCCGGTCTGTCTACCTCACCTTTTCCGGCCATGCCCCTGCATTCTTCTTTCCACCTCTGTCTACCTCACCTTTTCCGGCCATGCCCCTGCATTCTTCTTTCCACCTCACTTCTGTCTACCTCACCTTTTCCAGCCATGCCCCTGCATTCTTCTTCCCACCTCACCTCAGCCCACCTCACCTTTTGCGGCCATGCCCCTGCATTCACCTTAACTCAGCCTACCTCTTATAGATTCCCGGGCCGATCGATTTCCCCTGCAGTGTGAAACCCCCGGGGTCGCCCCGTACACTTACCTTGCTTCCCGGTCCAACAGTGCATCCCCACTATCCCTCTAGCAACACGCTGGCGCAGACACGCTCCCTATTAGAGGAAATCGGGGGATGCGGTCGCCAGCACGCTTGGAGCCGCTGGCCTTAGAGAAAGCCTTAGACAAGGTGTGCTCTGCGATCTGGGGGTTTTTACACAGCCGGGCACCCCCTCCCCTGCTGTGCCATTTGAGGCGGCTTCCTCTCATGTTCTCATTACAGATGCAACCCTGGCTCCCCATCAAGCATCAAGGAGATCACAGCCAGGAGGCTGGCAGACCTGCAGAGGGAACGCTGCACAACTGTAGACAGATGAAGGAAGACCCAGTGACAGTAAGTTATTTTTTTATTATGAAAAAGGAAGGCTGGTAAGAACCTATACCAACTCACAGGGTAGTGATGGCCAACATGCCACCTTCCAGCATTGGTGGACGGTATCCAGGAAGGGGCAAACCCAAGCGAATCGACAAGATCTGGGTCCAGTCTAGCTTCGGCCTGGATCTGAAGCCTGTCCCTGGTCATGAATAAATAAAATCCATGCAGGTAAGGAAACAATGATTTGTTTTTACACTTGGTCCATCTTTTCAATGATTTCCTATACATCCACTAGAGACCAGTGACATCACTGAGAATGCCGCCTATACATCCACTAGAGACCAGTGACATCACTGAGAATGCCGCCTATACATCCACTAGAGACCAGTGACATCACTGAGAATGCCGCCTATACATCCACTAGAGACCAGTGACATCACTGAGAATGCCGCCTATACATCCACTAGAGACCAGTGACATCACTGAGAATGCCGCCTATACATCCACTAGAGACCAGTGACATCACTGAGAATGTCGCCTATTCATCCACTAGAGACCAGTGACATCACTGAGAATGCCGCCTATACATCCACTAGAGACCAGTGACATCACTGAGAATGCCGCCTATACATCCACTAGAGACCAGTGACATCACTGAGAATGCCGCCTATACATCCACTAGAGACCAGTGACATCACTGAGAATGTCGCCTATACATCCATTAGAGACCAGTAACATCACCATGAATGTAGCCTATCCATTCACTAGAGATCAGTGACATCACTGAGAATGCCGCCTATACATCCACTAGAGACCAGTGACATCACTATGAATGTAGCCTATCCATTCACTAGAGATCAGTGACATCACTGAGAATGCCGCCTATACATCCACTAGAAACCAGTGACATCACTGAGAATGCCGCCTATTCATCCACTAGAGACCAGTGACATCACTGAGAATGCCGCCTATACATCACTAGAGAACAGTGACATCACTGAGAATGCCGCCTATACATCCACTAGAGAACAATGACATCACTGAGAATGCCGCCTATACATCCACTAGAGAACAGTGACATCACTGAGAATGCCGCCTATACATCCACTAGAGAACAGTGACATCACTGAGAATGCCGCCTATACATCCACTAGAGACCAGTGACATCACTGAGAATGCCGCCTATACATCAACTAGAGACCAGTGACATCACTGAGAATGCCGCCTATCTATTCACTAGAGATCAGTGACATCAAAATGAATGTAGCCTATCCAATCACGAGAGACAGGTAGCATCACTGTGAATGTAGCCTATCCAATCACGAGAGACCAGTGAACACTCTCTGGCCCTGTGAAAGCCTCTCTGCCCCAGTGGGTTTGGGATTAGCTTGGCGAGATGCCAAGGAAGGTGGGGGGACCTGTGTCCCCCTTCACTACAGATGCCAGTGGGCCCTTCACTACAGATGCCAGTGGGGAGGCTGCAGTAGCGGCTCCCTATAAGGGTGAACCTAGCCCCTCAGCTGTCTGAGGCGAACTATAGAAAGACGATCTCCCCCAGGACATGCCGCTCTACTCCTCATAAAATAGTAGAGTAGTGCACCGCTTCATCCAGCTCCTTCCTATATTTGGAGCTGTGCCATTCACTTTGTGGAGTGGGGGGCCACTGAGCCATCGATGAATGACTGTAAAAGCAAGATCCAACCTAGCTTTGGCCTGGATCCGAAGCCTGTCCATAGTCATGAATAAATAAAATCCATGAAGGTAAGGAAACAATGATTTGTTTTTACACTTGGTCCATCCCTTCAATGATTTCCTTGTGTCAGTGCAGAGAGCTCACTGGATAAAAGCCATTTACAGTATCTCTTAAACACATGTAATATTCTGTAGAGACTATTGTACACAATGTACAGACATTTAGGCTCTGTTGTTGCACATATGTTCTTGTGTAAATGTTTATATATGAACCATCCGCCAAGAGCCTGAATAGCACCATCAATTGCTTGTACAGGAAATGACCTCTGAAGCCGGGAATACAGCATCTGCATTTACTAGTAACAAGTGACATCACTGGCAATTCATTTTATTGATTCTTTTGAGGCCAGTGACATCAGCAGTCTATACATTTATTACAGATAGTGTTGGGGGAACCCCAATAAGTCTGGGAGCCCATCAACCAGCCGAATGCTGAACTCCAGCTTGCAAAGTTCTATACAAACCGGAACTTTGCGGTTTGAGTTCTCCCCACACTTCCTACAGAGGAAATACAGCTAGTTTGGCCAGGCCTGACGTCTAAAAGACTCCAGGGTCGACCAATCTCTATCCCCAGGGCATCCTATTTTGGAATGTCCCGCTGTGTGAAACCTCCACAATGGCCGTGCGTGCAGTACTTACATAACCAGCGATCACATGGCAAATGCATGGGTCGCGTCCCTGCCATACCTTCTAATGGAGAGTCTAGGGCTGGGATTCTAGATATTTCCCAAAATCCAATTCCATATAATGAGCCGCACTCGCATATAAAATTCAATAAGTTATTTTATTAATTAATTAAAAGTCTATAAACCAATACAATATAACATAATATAAAAGGACACAGTTAAAAAACACAAACAACAATGGTTGGAGAGGGGGACCACCAAAAGAAGGACACAATATAAATGAAAATGTTCAATTATGTATAATAAATATCAATAATGTGCCACCTGATACATTATACATGAAGAAACATATGATGATTAAAGATATATAGTTTTTTAACTGTGTCCTTTTATATTATATGTTGCATTGGTTTATAGACTTTTAATTCATTAATAAAATAACTAATTGAATTTTATATGCGAGTGCGGCTCATTATATGGGATTGGATTTTGGGATATATCTAGAATCCCAGCCCTAGACTCTCCATTAAATTTGATTACATCCCATGAGCCTGCACCCCCATTGTGTATTTGGCAGTGCATATCCATCCAGAACTTGATTTATTGATCTTGCCATACCTTCACCTGGGGCACGTACCCACGCTAGCCTATTTTGAATAGCTGGTATGGGTACGGAGAGTAGCAGGAGGTGTGGTCAGCAACACGCGCTCCATTTACAATCCTAGCCAAACTGATGTCAGATCTGAAATCAGGTTGGCTAAGGCAGCTATGAATGGAGCCGAGCCGCAATTGGCCAGCGACTTGAAAGGATCGTCCGAAGATGAGTTTTTACTGGCAATTAAGGGGGATACACACAGCGGGGGATACACACAGCGGGGGATACACGCAGCGGGGAATACGCACACAGCGGGGGATACATACAGCGGGGGGATACACACAGCGGGGGGATACACACAGCGGGGGATACACACACAGCGGGGGATACACACATAGCGGGGGATACACACACAGTGGGGGATACACACAGCGGGGGATACACACAACGGGGGAAACACACAGAGGGGGATACACACAACGGGGGATACACACAGCGGGAGATACACACAGCGGGGGATACACACAGCGGGGGAAACACAGAGCGGGGGATACACACAGCAGGGGAAACACACAGTGGGGGATACACACAGCGGGGGATACACGTAGCGGAGGAAACACACAGCAGGGGATACACACAGCGGGGGATACACACAGCGGGGGATACACACAGCGGGGGATACACACAACAGGGGATACACACGGCGGAGGAAACACACAGCGGGGGATACACACCGCGGGGGATACACACAGCGGGGGAAACACACAGCGGGGGAAACACACAGCGGGGGAAACACACAGCGGGGGATACACACAACGGGGGAAACACACAGCGGGGGAAACACACAGCGGGGGAAACACACAGCGGGGGAAACACACAGCGGGGGATACACACAGCGGGGGATACACACAGCGGGGGATACACACAGCGGGGGATACACACAGCGGGGGAAACACACAGCGGGGGAAAGACACAGCGGGGGATACACACAGGGGGGGATACACACAGGGGGGGATACACACAGCGGGGGATACACACAGCGGGGGATACACACAGCGGAGGTTACACACAGAGGGGTTACACACAGTGGGGCGCTCGGATTTGGGCCAGAGAGGAACAGCACATAGGAGAGTGAAACTCCTGGAAGTTTTCCCTAAAACAGCATGGGGAAAAGAAAGAGCATGTGAGAGAGCAAGAAGGAGGGGCATTGTATATGAGAGAGAGGGGCAATGTGTACAAGAGAGAGAGGGGCAATGTGTACAAGAGAGAGAGGGGCAATATGTACAAGAGAGAGAGGGGCAATGTGTACGAGAGAGAGGGACAATGTGTACAAGAGAGAGAGGGGCAATGTGTACGAGAGAGAGGGGCAATGTGTACGAGAGAGAGGGGCAATGTGTACGAGAGAGAGGGGCAATGTGTACGAGAGAGAGGGGCAATGTGTACAAGAGAGAGAGGGGCAATGTGTACGAGAGAGAGAGGGGCAATGTGTACGAGAGAGAGAGGGGCAATGTGTATGAGAGAGAGGGGCAATGTGTACGAGAGAGAGAGACAGTGTGTACGAGAGAGGGGCAATGTGTACGAGAGAGAGGGGCAATGTGTATAAGAGAGAGCGGCAATGTGTACGAGAGAGAGGAGCAGTGTGTACGAGAGAGGGGCAATGTGTACGAGAGAGAGGGGCAATGTGTATGAGAGAGAGGGGCAATGTGTATGAGAGAGAGGGGCAATGTGTATGAGAGAGGGGCAATGTGTACGAGAGAGAGGGGCAATGTGTATGAGAGAGAGGGGCAATGTGCACGAGAGAGAGGGGCAATGTGTACGAGAGGGAGGGGCAATGTGTACGAGAGAGAGAGGGGCAATGTGTATAAGAGAGAGAGGCAATGTGTACGAGAGAGAGGGGCAATGAGTATAAGAGAGAGGGGCAATGTGTATAAGAGAGAGGGTGTATAAGAATAGCTGGTATGGGTACGGAGAGTAGCAGGAGGTGTGGTCAGCAACACGCGCTCCATTTACAATCCTAGCCCAACTGATGTCAGATCTGAAATCAGGTTGGCTAAGGCAGCTATGAATGGAGCCAAGCCGCAATTGGCCAGCGACTTGAAAGGATCGTCCGAAGATGAGTTTTTACTGGCAATTAAGGGGGATACACACAGCGGGGGGATACACACAGCGGGGGGGATACATACAGCGGGGGATACACACACAGTGGGGGATACACACAGCGGGGGATACACACAACGGGGGGGAAACACACAGCGGGGGATACACACAGCGGGGGATACACACAGCGGGGGATACACACAGCGGGGGATACACACAGCGGGGGAAACACACAGCAGGGGAAACACACAGCAGGGGAAACACACAGCGGGGGATACACACAGCGGGGGATACACGTAGCGGAGGAAACACACAGCAGGGGATACACACAGCGGGGGATACACACAGCAGGGGAAACACACAGCAGGGGAAACACACAGCAGGGGGTTACACACAGCAGGGGGTTACACACAGCAGGAGGATACACACAGCGGGGGATACACACAGCGGGGGATACACACAGCGGGGGATACACACAGCGGGGGATACACACAGCGGGGGAAACACACAGCGGGGGAAACACACAGCGGGGCATACATACAGCGGGGGAAACACACAGCGGAGGATACACACAGCGGGGGAAACACACAGCGGGGGATACACACAGCGGGGGAAGCAGACAGCGGGGGAAACACGCAGCGGCGGATACACACAGGGGGGATACACACAGCGGAGGTTACACACAGAGGGGTTACACACAGTGGGGCGCTCGGATTTGGGCCAGAGAGGAACAGCACATAGGAGAGTGAAACTCCTGGAAGTTTTCCCTAAAACAGCATGGGGAAAAGAAAGAGCATGTGAGAGAGCAAGAAGGAGGGGCATTGTATATGAGAGAGAGGGGCAATGTGTACAAGAGAGAGAGGGGCAATGTGTACAAGAGAGAGAGGGGCAATGTGTACAAGAGAGAGAGGGGCAATGTGTACAAGAGAGAGAGGGGCAATTGTATGAGAGAGAGAGGCAATGTGTACGAGAGAGACGGGCAATGTGTATGAGAGAAAGAGGGGCAATGTGTATGAGAGACGGGCAATGTGTATGAGAGAGAGGGGCAATGTGTATGAGAGAGAGGGGCAATGTGTACGAGAGAGAGGGGCAATGTGTACGAGAGAGAGGGGCAATGTGTATGAGAGAGGGGCATTGTGTATAAGAGAGAGGCATTGTGTACGAGAGAGGGGCAATGTGTACGAGAGAGAGAGAGGCATTGTGTATAAGAGAGAGGCATTTTGTACGAGAGAGAGAGGGGCAATGTGTACGAGAGAGAGAGAGGCATTGTGTACGAGAGAGGGGCATTGTGTATAAGAGAGAGGCATTGTGTACGAGAGAGGGGCATTGTGTATAAGAGAGAGGCATTGTGTACGAGAGAGGGAGGGGCAATGTGTACGAGAGAGAGAGGGGCAATGTGTATGAGAGAGAGGGGCAATGTGTACGAGAGAGAGGAGCAGTGTGTACAAGAGAGGGGCAATGTGTACGAGAGAGAGGGGCAATGTGTATAAGAGAGAGCGGCAATGTGTACGAGAGAGAGGAGCAGTGTATACGAGAGAGGGGCAATGTGTACGAGAGAGAGAGAGGGGCTATGTGTATAAGAGAGAGCGGCAATGTGTACGAGAGAGAGGGGCAATGTGTATAAGAGAGAGGGGCAATGTGTACGAGAGAGAGGGGCAATGTGTATAAGAGAGAGGGGCAATGTGTACAAGAGAGGGGCAATGTGTACAAGAGAGGGGCAATGTGCACGAGAGAGGGGCAATGTGTACGAGAGAGGGGCAATGTGTACGAGAGAGGGGCAATGTGTATAAGAGAGAGGGGCATTATGTATGAGAGAGAGGCAATGTGTACGAGAGAGAAGGGCAATGTGTATAAGAGAGAGGGGCAATGTGTATAAGAGGGAGGGGCAATGTGTACGAGAGAGAGGGGCAATGTGTACGAGAGAGAGGGGCGATGTGTACGAGAGAGAGGGGCAATGTGTATGAGAGAGAGGGGCATTGTGTACGAGAGAGGGGCAATGTGTATAAGAGAGGGGCAATGTGCACGAGAGAGAGGCATTGTGTACTAGAGACAGGCAATGTGTATAAGAGAGAGGCATTGTGTACGAGAGAGGGGCAATGTGTACGAGAGAGAGAGAGAGGCATTGTGTACGAGAGAGGGGCAATGTGTATAAGAGAGAGGCATTTTGTACGAGAGAGAGAGGGGCAATGTGTACGAGAGAGAGAGAGGCATTGTGTACGAGAGAGGGGCATTGTGTATAAGAGAGAGGCATTGTGTACGAGAGAGAGAGGGGCAATGTGTACGAGAGAGGGGCAATGTGTACAAGAGAGAGAGAGGCATTGTGTACGAGAGAGGGGCAATGTGTACGAGAGAGAGAGGGGCATTGTGTACGAGAGAGAGAGGGGCAATGTGTACGAGAGAGAGAGAGAGAGGCATTGTGTACAAGAGAGAGAGGGGCAATGTGTACGAGAGAGAGGGGCATTGTGTACGAGAGAGGGACAATGTGTATAAGAGAGAGGGGCAATGTGTATAACAGAGGGGCAATGTGTATAAGAGAGAGGCATTGTGTACGAGAGAGGGGCAATGTGTACGAGAGAAGGGCATTGTGTATAAGAAAGGGGCAATGTGTACGAGAGAGAGGGGCAATATGTACGAGAGAGAGGGGCAATGTGTATGAGAGAGAGGGGCAATGTGTATGAGAGAGAGGGGCAATGTGTACGAGAGAGAGGGGCAATGTGTATGAGAGAGAGGGGCAATGTGTACGAGAGAAAGGGGCAATGTGTATATGAGAGGGGCAATGTGTACGAGAGAGAGGGGCAATATGTACGAGAGAGAGGGGCAATGTGTACAAGAGAGAGGTGCAATGTGTACGAGAGAAAGGGGCAATGTGTATGAGAGAGAGGGGCAATGTGTACGAGAGAAGGGCAATGTGTACGAGAGAGAGGGGCAATGTGTATGAGAGAAAGAGGGGCAATGTGTACAAGAGAGAGGGGCAATGTGTATGAGAATGAGGGGCAATGTGTACGAGAGAGAGGGGCATTGGTGTCTTTTAGACTTTCGAGGTGGAATCAGAATAGTACCTTCTGGCGCCCCCTGGCAGGGAGGTTGGGATGGCGCACTGTGTGACTGCACAATTAGCACAACCCCAAAGGCTGGTCATGCTGATACTACAACCAATTTATTCAGTAGACATCAGTGACATGACTGAGGATGCAGCATATCCAGCCACAACAGACCAGTACAATGTAGTTCATCCAATAATTACAGACCGGTGACATCATAGGAAATGCAGCCTTTCTAATACATAGAGGCCAGTGACATCACAGAAAATGCAGCTAATCATCTGCCTAGAGATCAGTGACATCACAGAAAATGCAGCCAATCATCTACCTAGAGACTAGTGACATCACAGAGAATGCAGTCTATCATCTGCCTAGAGATCAGTGACATCACAGAAAATGCAGTCTATCATCTACCTAGAGACCAGTGACATCACAGAGAATGCAGTCTATCATCTACCTATAGATCAGTGACACCCCAGAGAATGCAGTCTATCATCTACCTAGAGACCAGTGACATCACAGAAAATGCAGTCTATCATCTACCTAGAGACCAGTGACATCACAGAAAATGCAGCCAATTATCTGCCTAGAGACCAGTGACATCACAGAAAATGCAGTCTATCGTCTACCTAGAGACCAGTGACATCACAGAAAATGCAGTCTATCATCTACCTAGAGACCAGTGACATCACAGAAAATGCAGTCTATCATCTACCTAGAGACCAGTGACATCACAGAGAATGCAGTCTATCATCTACCTAGAGACCAGTGACATCACAGAGAATGTAGTCTATCATCTACCTAGAGATCAGTGACATCACAGAGAATGCAGTCTATCATCTACCTAGAGACCAGTGACATCACAGAAAATGCAGCCAATTATCTGCCTAGAGACCAGTGACATCACAGATAAATGCAGTCTATCATCTACCTAGAGACCAGTGACATCACAGAAAATGCAGTCTATCATCTACCTAGAGACCAGTGACATCACAGAGAATGCAGTCTATCATCTACCTAGAGACCAGTGACATCACAGAGAATGTAGTCTATCATCTACCTAGAGATCAGTGACATCACAGAGAATGCAGTCTATCATCTACCTAGAGACCAGTGACATCACGGAAAATGCAGCCTATCATCTACCTAGAGACCAGTGACATCACAGAGAATGCAGTCTATCATCTACCTAGAGACCAGTGTCATCACTGAAAATGCAGCCTATCATCTACCTAGAGACCAGTGACATCACTGAAAATGCAGTCTATCATCTACCTAGAGACCAGTGACATCACAGAAAATGCAGTCTATCATCTACGTAGAGACCAGTGACATCACAGAAAATGCAGCCAATTATCTGCCTAGAGACCAGTGACATCACAGATAAATGCAAGCAGTCATCTGCCTAGAGACCAGTGACATCACAGAAAATGCAGCCTATCATCTACCTAGAGACCAGTGACATCACAGAGAATGCAGTCTATCATCTACCTAGAGACCAGTGTCATCACTGAAAATGCAGCCTATCATCTACCTAGAGACCAGTGACATCACTGAAAATGCAGTCTATCATCTACCTAGAGACCAGTGACATCACAGAAAATGCAGTCTATCATCTACCTAGAGACCAGTGACATCACAGAAAATGCAGTCTATCATCTACCTAGAGACCAGTGACATCACTGAAAATGCAGTCTATCATCTACGTAGAGACCAGTGACATCACAGAAAATGCAGCCAATTATCTGCCTAGAGACCAGTGACATCACAGATAAATGCAAGCAGTCATCTGCCTAGAGACCAGTGACATCACAGAAAATGCAGTCTATCATCTACCTAGAGACCAGTGACATCACAGAGAATGCAGTCTATCATCTACCTAGAGACCAGTGACATCACAGAAAATGCAGTCTATCTGATCACAACAGATCAATAGTGACATCACTTAATAACTAGTCTATTCATTAACTATAAAACACTGACAACTAGAAAACAACTAAATGCATCAGTATATTAAAGATCCATGACGTCACTACAAATGAAGATGGTTTATCCACTAGAGACCAGTGATATCACTGATTATACAACTGATTCATTCAGTTGAGACCAGAAACATCACCAAGGATACAGTATATCCAATCCTTACAAACCAGTGACATCACAGACAATGCAGCCTAGCCAATGACAACGGACCAGTAATGACATCACTGAGAGCGCTACATTTAAAAATGAAAACAATAACATAAGAGAACTTGCAGACACAAGTGTCATGTTGGTGATGTCATAGTGGGCTACACTCACCGACGCGTACACTCTGCCTTTGTTGTTCATGGCTATGAAGAGTTCTGTCTTCACCCCAAACAAGCTGATGACTCCTCTCTCCACTGTGGAAATTTGTAAGAGGTCTGAAATGACATAAAAAACAAAATGTGACCATAAATAGATATCAAACACTTCCTCGCCTTCAGTTTCATGTACAATGCTGGCTTTATATGTCACAATATGCCAGCCTGTGTGGCTGTTATGGGACCCAGTGGCAGTGGGGCTTCGCTTTAGATGGGAAGTGGCAGTGTGCCTATGCCAAATTCCCAGAATTAAAGAGAAACATCAGACCTAAAGTTAAATGTGGCCGATTCCCCCCCCCCCCCCCCATCGGGTCCTGCCTGATGCGGCAACATCCGGTAGCCTAAGGGCCAGATTCTGTCCTCGCCATCGCCTTAGCCGCCTCTGCTTTAGCCATGCCCTTTCTAAAGTCCTGTGCCGCTCCGTAAAGTCTCGCAGCTTTTCGGGCGGCTCCCTTGCATCCCATTCATGTGCACTGTGTCGGTGTGAAATCATGGGACGCACGCAGTGCCTGATGGGATGCAAGATACCGTTGCCCTTTGGGAGGTCGACCGGAATCCAAGGGACCCAGAAGATGGATTCCCTGGCAAGATTTGAATTGCCCAAAAGTAAAACCAGAGGAGGGGCGCAGTCCAGCGAGGGTTGGGGGAGGTTTTAACCTCCCCCGATGTTGCTCTTTAAAGGTACATTGTCCTTCAGGTCTTCCAAATGCTGCTTATCTAATTAAAGGAGCACTATCACGAAATTGTGTAATATTAAAAACCCATATAAACATGTCGGGTAATGAGAGGAGGAGTCACTTATACACCCGAACTAAATAAAACTCCTGCCAAGCTTGTGGTTTTCTTCTCCTGGTAGGAATAAAACCCAGGGGGGACAGGTTTAGTGTATCAGGGGGTGACAGGACCTGTCACCCGATTTCCTCTTCCTACCATTAAGGTATTATTAATAAAAAAAACAAGCCTGGCTGGATATTTCTTGATGTTGGGTGTATAGGTGCCCCCTCCTCCCGCCATCCAGCATATTTATACAGATTTTTATCATTGGCCCATTTTTTCGCGATAGTGCTCCTTTAAGTGGTGCACAATTATGTGTCCCTCCACAGGCCTCTCAGAGCAGAGACTTCAGAAGCGCATGGACCATCTAAAATAGCAGGAGTAACTTCCCTGTAGTTGCTTGATTGTCTGGATTGAGGGTTTAAAACACAGAGGGAGAGGAAGGAGTAGGAATTTAAATGTATACAAATTTGCAGTTTATGGCTTGGCTGATTGTAACTAACTCACTGATCTGTATATCTCTGCACCTGTAAAACCTGGCTGCTGCTCTTGTTACATTGTAACCACAGCCTTGCATCTAGTGGTTATAATGTAACACAGCAGGGTGCATGGTATTTTTTTAAAATGTAACAGTCCCACTTGTTAGACAAAAAAATGCATCGGTAGAACTCTTAATCAATAATCCCGTGCAAAGCCTGGTGGGGGGAATAGCTTGGTAACAGTGTGAATTTGTTACAATGAGCACTGCTGCTTCTATGCATATATACATATATAGGGAAGGGTGAACCCAGAGTGTGCAGCAGAAACATAGAAACACAGAAGGTTGATGGCAGAAGGAGACCATACGGTCCATACGGTCCATCTAGTCTGCCCTTATGTGTATACTGTATGTTCTCTTTATCTTAGGATAGATGGAGGCTTATCCCAGGCATGTTTAAATTCAGTGACTGTCGATTTTTCAACTACCTCTGCTGGAAGTTTGTTCCAAGCATCTACTACTCTATCTGTAACATAATATTTTCTAACATTGCTCCTGATCTTCCCCCCGACTAGCTTCAGGTTGTGTCCCCTTGTTCTATCATTAAGTTTCTTCTTTAAAACACTTCCCTCCTGAACCTTATTCAATCCTTTCACATATTTAAAGGTCTCCATCATGTCCCCTCTCTCCATTCTTCCCTCCAGACTGTACAAATTAAGTTCTTTTAGTCTTTCCTGATAATTTTTAAGTGTAAGTCCTTCATCCATTTCTGTTGCCCGCCTTTGGGTCTGTTCTATTTGAATAATGTCTTTTTGCAGGTAAGGTCTCCAGAACTGCCGAAGTTCACTGCTTAAACTCACCTCTGCCCGATCCTCTTCCGTCAGTGCAGCTTTTCCATGTTCGGGTCGGACGCCGAATTTGAACAGGGACTTCTGTCTGAATTTTATTCAGGTTTGGGAACCTGAACTCACAAAGTTTGGTACGAATCCGAACTTTGTGGTTCATGTTCCCCCATCTTTATATATATAATCAGAATCCGATTTATTTCGGCATGTGCATACATTACATATATACTAGGAATTGTGGCAGGTGGGCTACAGGGATACAATAGGTAGAGGGACTAACATTCCAGCATAAGGAGAATTGGGAATAGAGTAAAGTGCAACAAATAAGAGGAACTCCCTGCTCCAGGTGTCATCCACCCAGGGAGCCATTTCATTCCAGGCACCACGTGGTGGGAATCCTTGTCCAGGAAGTCGAGATTAGTGTGAGATTAGTCCATGAGTTTAGCATGTAGAATAGTAGTACACAGGGCCTGACTATGATGGGGCACAAGGGGTGCGTGCCCTGGGGCCTCTGCCAGTTGCCCTGCAAAGCGGCCCTCCACCAGTCTTTGGGTTATGGTCTGGTCCAGGAGTCTTTTTGGTCTTTGGTCTGATGGGCCACAGGGCCATCGGTGGCAGTGGGGTTCCCCCACGCCTGGGCAAACCCTTTTTTTGTTTTTGCAAACCTGCAGCCAAAGCCACCACAGGGCAGGACGGAGAGTCTAGAGCAGCAAAGCCGCCGCCAGCAACGCTACAGTGATGGGTGCAGAGCTGTCACTGCACATAAGCCACCAAGCACAGCCGCTGGCAGCTCAATGCAGGGAACTGTTTTCTGCTGAACCAGCCGGGCGACTACACTACCCCCCACCCAGAATGGCAAAGCAGGAGTTCCCGAGCAGCACGCACCCGCACAAGGGGGGCACAAGGGACTCCATCTGACGTTCCAGTATATGGGAAGGTGCCAGACAACCACCAATCAGTTACCTGGCTGGAGTGTTATTTTAAAGGGAAAAAAATTACTTTATCTGGGGCCTCCACCAGATTTTGTGCCCAGGGGCCTCCACCACACTTAATCCGGCCCGGGTAGTACAGAATGGGAAGTACAGTATGAGATATAAAGAGATCATTTGCATAGTTCAGCCTGCTGCAAGGATTGATGGGTAATGCTATTTTTCCTTGGGTTGGGTACTGTGCAAATACATTCCATTTTAGGAAAGCACCTCTTTTTCTTCTCCTGGAAGGACATAAATTGGAGGTGACAGGTTTTATGAATGTATCATTTCACATTGACAGGGGAGGAATGCCCTAACTGTCTGTCCTCTATGTCAGCCTGCATGGAACAATAGCAAAAAACACTACCCAAAGTGGTGCATGATGTACCGTATGTTTCTACCCTGTCTGTAACTACTACTTTGTAAAGCGCTACGGAAGATGATGGCGCTATATAAATAAACAATAATAATAATGATGGAACAAAGCATCTCCTGTACAAAATCAGAAGAATTACAATATTTTAGTAGCCCTCTCATCTACAGTATCTATCTATCTATCTATCTATCTATCTATCTATCTATCTATCTATCTATTCCATATCTATCTATCTATCTATCTATCTATCTATCTATCCCATATCTATCTATCTATCTATCTATCCCATATCTATCTATCTATCTATCCCATATCTATCTATCTATCTATCTATCTATCTATCTATCTATCTCATATCTATCTATCTATCTATCTATCTATCTATCTATCTATCTATATCTATCTATATTATCTATCTATCTATCTATTTATCCCATATCTATCTATCTATCTATCTATCTATCTATCTATCTATCTATCTATATCTATCTCATATCTATCTATCTATCTATCTATCTATCTATCTATCTATCTATCTATCTATCTATCTATATCTATCTCATATCTATCTATCTATCTATCTATCTATCTATCTATCTATCTATCTATATTATCTATCTATCTATCTATATTATCTATCTATCTATCTATCTATCTATCTATCTATCTATCTTATCTATCTATGTAGAGTCACAGACACTCCATAATTTTAAATAAGCTGTAACCCTTTTGCCAATCTGTCCCAAAGTGAGACAAGTTTATTTTTATATTTAGTTGCTTTCTGGGGTTAAATTTGTGATCTATGGCATATTGCTTTCTCCTGGGACGCCAGTGTATAGGTGTGAACCTGCCCGCTGAAAACCATCATTTATTTAGTGTTTGCAATGCAGTGTGGCAATGCAACACATACGGCACAGATTGAACATTCCCTTATAATCTATTTTTAACAATACACTATATATTTATATCTCAAATACTGTCAGTCTATATATATCTCTCGCACTTTCTCTCTCTCCCTCCAAAAATCCATCCACCCCTTTCTATATTTTCTCTGTTTCGCTCTAGCCACCCATGCATTCACCTATATTATCAGTTTTTACCATTGATGAAAAATACATAAAAACTACTGATATATACATAAATGTCCTACTTTCCCTTATCTATCTACCTAACTACTTATCGGGCTGTCTATGTATCTATCTATCTATCTATCTATCTACCTATCTGTTATCTATCTATCTATCTATCTATCTATCTATCTATCTATTTATCTACCCTTATATCTGTTAATCCTCTATCTATCTTTGTATCCTTTATCTATCTAGCTATCATCTATCTCCCTATCTATAAGACCGCCTGTCTATCTATCGATTCAGCTATCCTTTATCTATCTATTTATCTTCTATCACCTATCTATCTATCTATCTATCTATCTATCTATCTATCTATCTATCTATTACCTGTCCATATTTATATCTATCGACAGTACACTGTAAGATATAAGATAATATAATACAAATTAAATATGTTGTCAACTTTGATGTAATATATATATATATATATATATATATATATATATATATATAGAGAGAGAGAGAGAGAGAGAGAGAGAGAGAGAGAGAGAGAGCGAGAGAGAGAGAGAGAGAAAGATCTATCTACATCTATCTATCTATCCTCTATCTGTTCGTTTATCTTTTTTTTTATCTATCCCTACCCCTATGCTACCTCTATCTATCATATCTCCATTCCTACCCTCTATCTATCTATTAATCTAATTATCTTCTATCTACAGATCTACAGTATTTGTTTATCTATCTTTTTTTTTTCTTTCTGTTATACCTAAACTAGTTTTTTAGCCTGGGAGCAAATACAAATCAGACACTTTCTGTGCAATATTGAATCCGGCTATCCACCTATCTATAATAAGCAGCAGCTCCACAGCCACCAAGCTGGTCTTGTAGCACAGCGGTCCTGGTTTCAGTTTCCTCCAAGCACGCCGCTATCAACATCTTGTGTTTGTTGTGTCAATGTACTGTGTGTAGATCTTGTTGTACACTACACATATAGAAATTTTGAAGTATACATATGCATATATGAGTGTGTATTCTGAAGTACAATTATCTTGTAGTACTAAAGTCCAGGCTTCATTACTATATGCATAGACTGTTTTGATTGGGTTTCTCTGCATGTTGTTTTACCTCCCCCATAAACGTGGTATTAACTGTATCAGCTGCTAAATGACCCAAAAAACTAACCCTCCTGTAAATATATTATCAACTTTATCCACTGTAAAATTAAGCCTCCCATAAATATACTATGAACTGAAAATGATTCAAAAACTAGCCCTCCCATAAACATACTATGAACTAATAAATGAACCGAAAAATGAACCCTAAACATAGGGTTGATACTAAATATAGTATAAATGTTATCAACTGGCATTACATTAACATCAACCCTCCCATAAACATAATATAAACTGTATCAACTGATAAATTACCATAATATATACAGTATACTATGGACTGAAAAATTACTCCAAAACTAAACTTTCCATAAACATACTCAAACTGGTAAATGGCCCCAAAATACACCCCCCCCCCCTATACTATCAATCATTAAATTACTCTAAAACTAACCCTCCCAAATACATATCAGCTTTATCAATTGATAAAAAAAACATAATACCAACCAAGAAATGGCCTAAAACCAAACCCTCCCATGAACATACTATCAACTGTATAAATTGATAAATGATCCCAAAACGAACCCTCCCATGAGCATATTATCAACTGTATTAACTGATGAATGACCCAAAAATGAACCCTCTCATAAACATACCGTACTATCAACTTATAAATGGCCCAAAAAATAATCCTCAGACAAACATGCTATCAACTGCATTATGTGATAAATGGCCTAAAACAAACCCTCCCATGAACATATTATCAACTGTATGAATTGATAAATGACCCCAAAACAAACCCTCCCATGAATTTACTATTAACAGTCTCAACTGATAAAGGCCCCAATAACGAACTCTCCCATAAACATAGTATCAACTGATAAATGGTCCAAAAACAAACCCTCTAATAAACATACTATCAACTGTATTAACTGATGATGACCCAAAAACAAACCCTCCCATAACCATACCGTACTATCAACTATCAACCGTACTATAAATTTACTATTAACTGTATCAACTGATAAAGGACCCAAAAAACTAACTCTCCCAGTATCCACTGATATGTGGTCCAAAAACAAACCCTCTAATTAACATACTATGAACTGTATTAACTGATGATGACCCAAAACAAACCCTCCCATAAACATACTGTACTATCAACTATCAACCGTACTATAAATTTACTATTAACTGTATCAACTGATAAAGGACCCAAAAAACTAACTCTCCCAGTATCCACTGATATGTGGTCCAAAAACAAACCCTTTAATAAACATACTATCAACTGTATTAACTGATGAATGACCCAAAAACTAACCCTCCCATAAACAAACCATACTATCAATTTGGCCCAAAAAATAACCCTGCGACAAACATACTATCAACTGAATCAACTGATAAATGACCCCAAAACAAACCCTCCCATGAACATATTATCAACTGTGTGAATTGATAAATGACCCCAAAACGCGCACTCCCATAAATTTCCTATTAACTGTCTCAAATGATAAAGGACCCAATAACGAACTCTCCCGTAAACATAGTATCAACTGATAAATGGTCCAAAACAAACCCTCTTATAAACATACTATCAACTATATAAATTGATAAATGACCCCAAAATGAACCCTCCCATAAATGTACTATTAACTGTCTTAACTGATAAAGGACCCAATAACAAACTCTCCCGTAAACATAGTATCAACTGATAAATGGTCCAAAACAAACCCTCTTATAAACATACTATCAACTATATAAATTGATAAATGACCCCAAAATGAACCCTCCCATAAATTTACTATTAACTGTATCAACTGATAAAGGACCCAATAACAAACTCTCTAATAAAGATACTATCATTTGTATTAACTGAAAATTACCCAAAAATCTAACCCTCCTATGAACATACAATCAACTTTATTAACTAATAATAAACCCTTTACGTGTGTATCTGGACCACTGGATTGTAAGCTTTCTTTCATAGGAATGGTTGAGGTCAATTGTTCGCTATAGTCTACAAAGCCTTTGGGAAAATGAGTCAGCACTAGCTCCATGAAATGGATATCCTCTTGTACATTTATATATTTGTGCGGCTGTCATTGCAGATGTTTTGTGCATCCGTGTGTGTGTGTGTGTGTGTGTGTGTGTGTGTGTGTGTGTGTGTATGTGTATGTGTGCAGGCATGAAAGTCATCCCAAAGTGCGAGAGGAACGGGCACGGCAGCATTTTCTGACAGGTGCACCTCTGTCTTAAAACACACAGAAGCTCTGGGCATCGGTCATGCAAGAAGCAGCGATTTGGGGTCTCGAATCTCCCGGTAAAAGGTCAGGGTGTCACTCACTATAAGGGCTTTCACTGTGGACACCATCAATCTTGCCACCCGGGAGGACCTGTAGGTGAAACCCAATCCCCACGTTGCAGTAGAGCCTTCGTTGTCTCTTAATTCCCTGCAAATATTGATTCTTCCACCTGGCATCCAATGTGTCGGAAGTCATTCCACTGGGATACTTGGAGAATAACACGTCCCATGTCCTTTCCTGCGACATGCCGTTAGCTCTGTCCGGGATAGGGTACGAGGAAACCATTCCAGCCAAGACCCCCAGAAGCAGAAGAACAGTCAACGTCCAGTGAATCCCGACGCTGTGGGACATAGTGATGAGTAGCCTTTGTGCAACGGCCATCCGGTTCACCTTCTGGACACGTGGTCAGAATTGATGGCCCTAAAAATACCCCCCTTCTAGTTTTTCTGTCTTCAGCATGGCGGCAGGAGCTTATTTTTGGAAGGCAGAAAAGGCTTGCTGACATGAAACCAAACCCTGAGAGTAAATGAGGGAAGAAAACACGGAGTCCAGCATACTCCAAAGTGGTGGAGACCATGTTTTGTAGCTCCCGAGGACTAGTGGGCAGCTTAGATATATTAGCTTGGCCTATCTTTATACTGCAGAGGCTGTCCCCCTCCGCAACGTCATTGTGACATCAACCGCATGCCGATGGCAAGGTGGCAACATAGAAAGAGACTTAGCACTAACCTGTTCAGCTACTTCCAAGCCTTGGTTTTTAAAAAAGCAGCCGTGGGAAGGGCTGGAGCCGGGGATGAGTTACACAAGATATGTTTCTGCAAATGTTACATGGGAAAGGGACCCCCCTTCAAGGTCCAAATTGGTTGAATGGTCAGATGTCTGGCAGGCAGCTTCCTTTTTTAGAGAGCAAGAAGTTAAAACGGTCCTTTGCCTCATCGCTGAGCAATGATAATCCTGCGAGCACTTCCTCAACAGTATGTTCACCGAGTTAACATTGGGATAACGGAATCAGATAGTTCGGGCATGGCCGAGCCCTAGGCAACACCCCCCACAATCTCCTGCAGGACCAGAAAAGATCTTCAGCCATAAATTCTCACTTCTAATTGTAACGGAATGACACTGTCATTGTCAGGGATTATTACATTCGATTCGCTCCCTTAAAAGCAAACTGCCCTATCGTGCTTTATTTTAGGTACATTGTAAAGTATTTGTATGTATCATGTGATATATTGTTTTTTTAGGTACATTACGGGCATGTTGATTCATTACTAGCGCCAGATATCGGCAGATGAGCGTCTGTACAGAGGCGCTAAGAGCGACCGCTAGTAGACGCTGTGATCGGCTATCGGGTGCTGTAACAGAGCGCCTCAGTCGCTGTAGTAACCTGCCCGGCATTGATGAATGAGATGTATGTCGGGCGCTCTAACACCAGTACAGCGTTGCAGGAAGCGAAAGGTAGCGCCAGTTCAGAGCGTCGGCGCTCTGGATCTGGCCGCTGTAGCATAGAGCGCCAGACGCTGTGTGATTAAAGTCTGTTTTTGAACAGAAAACACATGGGATGACATTGTTGTAACAATATGACATTCATTCTTTAATGCCAGACCTGTAACGACAATTCTGCATACAAATATTTAAAAAATGACTTTTTCTAGGCCAGGAGAGGTCACACAATTATTTGAGAGAAAAAAATAAAATAAAAAACAAAAAACCCAGTTTAAAGATAATAAAAAGAACGTCCATTGGGAGAGCAACACTGAGCAAAAGGTAATACCTGGCGCTCTGGAAGCTAGAGCGCCGGTGCTATATGCTGAGCCGCCTGTAACGATGAATCGGATGCTACATGGTGCTGTTAGCGGAGCTCACCAGATTTGCTTACATAAAGGTGGTTGTGCGTACAGCACCCGGCGTTCACCAGACGCTGCCTGCTGCTATGAAGCGCTACCTGGCGCTATCCCTTCATGAATAAACCCCTTATTTGATTATGATGCATAATGCACACCAAAACTGGGGATATTTAGAAATTGAAAAAACTAAAAAACTGCTAAGCTCATACAGCCTTGATCCCAGGGGTGCACTTGTAATGAGACCATGTGAGTTGACCACCCAGGGCTGGATTAGAAGTGCACTCCCCGGGGTCTCCACCACTTGCCCTGCACCAACATTTGGGTTATGGGTCTGGTCCCGGAGGCTTTTCAGTCTTTGGTCTTTAGCAACAAAGCTATCGGCTAATCTGCAGCCAAATCCACCACAGGGCAGGACGGAGAGTCTAGAGCAGCAAAGCCGCCTCCAGCAACACTACAGTGATGGGTGCAGAGCTGTCACTGCACATAAGCCACCAAGCACAGCCGCTGGCAGCTCAATGCAGGGAACCAGCCGGGCGACTACACTACCCCCAACCCAGAATGGCAAAGCAGGAGTTCCCGAGCAGTGCGCACCCACACGAGAGTGGCACAAGGGACTCGATGTGATGTTCCAGTAAGTAGGCGGGTGCCAGACAACCACCAATCAGTTTCTTGGCTGGACTATTATTTTAAAGGGAAAAAAATACTGTATCTGGGGCCTTCACCAGATTGCACCCAGGAGCCTGTGGTGGCTTTGGCTGCAGGTTTCCAAAAACAATAAAAGGCTTGCCCAGGCACGCCCCCACTGCCGCTCATAGCTTTATTGCTGCCAACACGGCCCGTAAGACCAAAGACTAAAAAGCCTCCTGGACCAGACAATAACCCAAACATTGGTGAAGGCCCCCTTTGCCCTTGCGCCCCCTTCATAGTCCGACCCGGCTATAATATGTGTATCTTTAATCCTTACCAACAATTTCAAGAACAACAAAAAAAAACTATCTGGGCTGTAAGGGGTTATCGGCTCAGGGAATGCTGGGACGTCCGCAGAGCCGCCTTATTTTGCAGTTAACCCTGTTGCTGCCCCTGTCCTACGTGACCACACAGGTTAGGCTCCAGTTTCTCATGGCGTGACAGAGCCTATAGCGCTAACCTTAAATCACATGTGTAACCTGAGGAGCCTCTTTGGAAGTCGGGGATGACAGGCTCTGAGTGACAGACACGGGCAGCATCCCTTTCATGTTGTGCGGCCGTTACACAACAACAAGTAACTGCTCGTGTACACAGAGCCCGAGATCAGAGCAGCAAACTGACAATTATCCTGAAGACCAGCTGTGCCGCCAGGGTGCTCATTATACCCCTGTAACTGGGGGGAACCATCACCGGGGGAAGGGGGGGGGCACCTACACTTGACAAGCTAAACATAAAGGGTAACCCTCCTCCAATACCTAGGGCTCTAGGTCTTCTCCGGGCAATTACAGACCTGTAAGCTTAACATCCATTGTGGGGAAATAGCTTGAGGGGCTTTTAAGGGACTACATACACGTATATGTAACTACCCATAATATTATAAGTGACAACAGCACGGTTTTACTAAGGACAAAAGCTGTCAGACTAACCTGATTGGCTTCCATGGGGAGGTGAGTAGAAGCCCGGACAGAGGGGCGGCTGTGGATATGGTTTTTCTGTATTTTGCAAAAGCATTTGACACTGTTCCCCATAGACGCTTATTGGGGAAATTGAGATCTTCCGGATTATAAAATACAGTTTGTGACTGGATTGAAAACTGGCTGAAGGATCGTGTGCAGAGAGTTGTGGTTAATGATCTCTACTCTGAATGGTTACCGGCTGTAAGTAGAGTACCCCAGGGCTCAGTGCTGGGCCCACTATTATTCAACTGGTTTATAAATTATATAGAAGATGGAATTAATGGCACTGTCTCTATTTTTGCAGATGACACAAAGATATGTAGCACAGTGCAGTCTATTGAAGATGTTCACAAGCTTCAGGCTGACTTGGACACATAGACCTTGATTCACAAAAAGTTGAAAAATCTCTCATGGTAAATAAAATTCAGTTCATGAGAAAAAAGCCAGAGAATGTCACTGTTATTGAATCGCCAGATAAAAAGACAATGGAAGTCAATGGCACCTTTTACTACAGGTAAAAAGGGGTAAAAAGTTCAATACCTTTTACAAGAGTAAAAAATTGCCATTGACTTTCATTGTCTTCCTATCTGGTGATTCACTAACAGTGACATTCTCAGGCTTTTTTCTCATGAATTGAATTTTTTACTACCATGAGAATTTTTTTCAACCCTTTGTGAATCAAGGCCATTGAGTGTCTGAGCATCCACTTGGCAAATGAAGTTCAATGTGGAAAAATGTAAAGTCATGCACTTGGGGGTCTAATAACCTGAAGTCACATATGTCCTCGGGGGAGTAAAACTGGGAGAGTCACTTGTTAAGAAGATCTGGTGGTACTGGTAGATCACAGGCTAAATAACAGTATGCAATGCCAAGCAGCTGCTTCCAAGGCCACCAAGATATTATCATGTATTAATAGAGGCCTGGAATCACAGGTTAGGGATGTAATATAGCCTCTTTACACTGTCACGCCCTCACCTGGAATATGCCGTCCAGTTCTGGGCACCCGCTCATAGAAAGGACGCTCTGACTATGGAAAGGGAGCAGAGGAGAGCCACCAAACTAATAAGAGGAATGAAAGATCTTAGTTATGAGGAAAGATTACGGGAATTAAATCTGTTTAGTCTTGAGAGAAGAAGACGGAGGGGGGACATGATTAACTTGTATAAATATATAAATGGCCCATACAAAAAATATGGGGAAAAACTATTTCAGGTAAAATCCTCTCTAAAGACAAGGGGGCACTGCCTCCCTTCGACTGGAAAAAAAGAAATTTAGTCTCCGGAGGCGACAATCATTTTTTACCATAAGAACTATAAATCTATGGAATAGCCTCACACAGAAGCTTGTTACAGCATCAACCACTGACAGCTTCAAAAAGAGGATTAGATGCTTATTTAGAAGAAAATAACATTAACAGTTACTATTAGCGGTTATGAGTAAAAATAAAACAAAAAATAAAATAAAAATAAAATAAAAAATTACTTCCCCTCCCCCAACACCCTTGGTTGAACTTGATGGACATATGTCTTTTTTCAACCATATTAACTATGTAACTCCCAATTCAGTGGCATTTTTGTTTTAACGTGTCCATTATCGTGTGCCAAAGTGAGGCACTGAGCTTAGCTGTTATTTTTTTCTTTTTTTTTTGTTTGCAACACTGTGTTATAAAAGAAAACATTTTTCTCTAGCAACAGTGTGTTTGATGCACCTGCGGAGGCTTCCTGGAATGTTAAAGCGGACCAACAGCCAAAAATGACTCTCTATGTATGTTCTCTCTATCTTATGTGTATACTGTATGTTCTCTGTATCTTATGTGTATACTGTATGTTCTCTGTATCTTATGTATATACTGTATGTTCTCTCTATCTTATGTGTATACTGTATGTTCTCTGTATCTTATGTGTATACTGTATGTTCTCTGTATCTTATGTGTATACTGTATGTTCTCTTTATCTTATGTGTATACTGTATGTTCTCTGTATCTTATGTGTATACTGTATGTTCTCTTTATCTTATGTGTATACTGTATGTTCTCTTTATCTTATGTGTATACTGTATGTTCTCTGTATCTTATGTGTATACTGTATGTTCTCTGTATCTTATGTGTATACTGTATGTACTCTGTATCGTATGTGTATATTGTATGTTCTCTGTATCTTATGTATATACTGTATGTTCCCTGTATCTTATGTGTATACTGTATGTTCTCTTTATCTTATGTGTATACTATATGTTCTCTTTATCTTAGGATAGATGGAGGCTTATCCCAGGCATGTTTAAATTCAGTGACTGTTGATTTTTCAACTACCTCTGCTGGAAGTTTGTTCCAAGCATCTACTACTCCTTGGTCAAAGAGTATCACTCGGGGCTCAACCTTGACAACCTCGCCTAAATCACAGCATAAATATGGTTAAAAATGAAATCAATTTATTAAAGACTCGTTAAAATCTTGATATGCATAATTGCGTACATATTCATATAAAAAGGCCCCTTGATTTAGGCGAGGTTGTCAAGGTTGAGCCCCGAGTGATGCTCTTTGAAGGAGTAGTAGATGCTTGGAACAAACTTCCAGCAGAGGTAGTTGAAAAATCAACAGTCACTGAATTTAAACATGCCTGGGATAAGCACACATCTATCCTAAGATAAAGAGAACATACAGTATACACATAAGATAAACAGAACATACAGTATACACATAAGATAAAGAGAACATACAGTATACACATAAGATACAGAGAACATACAGTATACACATAAGATAAAGAGAACATACAGTATACACATAAGATACAGAGAACATACAGTATACACATAAGATAAAGAGAACATACAGTATACACATAAGATACAGAGAACATACAGTATACACATAAGATAAACAGAACATACAGTATACACATAAGATAAAGAGAACATACAGTATACACATAAGATACAGAGAACATACAGTATACACATAAGATAAAGAGAACATACAGTATACACATAAGATACAGAGAACATACAGTATACACATAAGATACAGAGAACATACAGTATACACATAAGATAAAGAGAACATACAGTATACACATAAGATACAGAGAACATACAGTATACACATAAGATACAGAGAACATACAGTATACACATAAGATACAGAGAACATACAGTATACACATAAGATACAGAGAACATACAGTATACACATAAGATAAAGAGAACATACAGTATACACATAAGATACAGAGAACATACAGTATACACATAAGATACAGAGAACATACAGTATACACATGAGATAAAGAGAACATACAGTATACACATAAGATACAGAGAACATACAGTATACACATAAGATAAAGAGAACATACAGTATACACATAAGATAAAGAGAACATACAGTATACACATAAGATAAATCGAGGAGCAGGTAGGGATTTCGGGGCTTTCTGGGGGGTTTCACACAGCGGGGCACCCCCGATCTTATAGATTCCCGGGCCGATCAGCATCGGGTGTTGGTCCACTTTAACATTAGTCCCCCGCCCGCATTTGGCAGCAAATAAACCATTTAAAATAAAGAAATCTTACCTTTCAGGTCGATCTCCCAGAGAACTCGAGCTCTGTGATTGTTCGGCGCGGTTGAATAAGACGAGGCCCTAAACCACATCCCTGCCACAACCATTACCCTGTAAACTGGTGTCCAAGGATGACACAACCTGAATCCACCCATAGACTTAAATAGCAATCAGATTACTGTGCAGCCGGCCTTTGGGGTGTGCAATCACACAGGGCGCCATATCATAACCTCTATATGGGGGGCGCCCCTTTACAGAGAAAGGTCTCAGCTGGCCCAGAATCCATTTCCTTTCTTGACAATTGTTGTTCGACTAGAGAACATGTCTTTGTATCTATAAAATGCTGGGTTTCACCTTTCCTTCATCTCTTTCGCTCTCATTTTCCACATTCCTGCCTTCTTTTCTTGTATTCCCTTCTTTCTTTGCCACAATCTCCCTGTTTTCTCTTACACAATCTAATGTTTCTTTTCCACATTTCCACCTATGTGTTTCATTTCAGCATCCCCTCTGCCTTTTTCCCACATTCCTTCCTTTCTTTTCACATCCCCTACTTTATCTTTTCCACATTCCCTCCCCTGTTTTGTTATACATTTCCTCCTTATGTCCTCTCCCTCTTTTTCACATATTGTCTTCTGCTTTTTTTATATCCCCTCCTCTTTTCTTTTCCACATTCCCTCCTTTTGTTCCACATTCCCACCTGTTTTTTCTTTTAAGTATTCCCTCCTTTTTACTTTTCCACATTCCTTCCTATTTTCCACATTCCCTTCCATTTTCTACTGTACATTTCTACTTTTTTCTTTTATACTGTCTTTCTAATTTCTGTTACAAATTCCTTCCTTCTTTTTTTCTTTTCCACATTCCTTAAACCAGACCTTCAGCGTGATTTAATGAAAAGCCCAAACTCTTAGAAAACGGTTCCCCAGCATCTAAAATTAATATATTTTACGTTCTTAGTCACTAACTTATTATTCTTTCCCCCACTGGGATGCAACTCTGTTCAGGAATTTAGGATACGGGCGCCGCCATCTTGACTCACAAGCATCACACTTACTGAGGAGAGGAGAGTGGGATAAGGTACAGGGGGGCGGGTTATAGCTGTGCTTTGCTCAGACAGAGCAGAGCTGGGGTCAGGTAACGGTCAGCAGTCCCAGAATGCAGAGCAGCACAGTCAGGAGGCACTTCCTGATTGCAGGCTGCCTGATAAGATGGCGGCTTCCATAAGCCGCCATCTTGGATGTTTAAAGGCTCATAACATGCAGTAGATGCAGGTAGAATGATTTTTAATGTGGCCAATCTGTATGTACAGGGTGTGGGAAACATATAAGATAGACTCTTATTCAGGGTGAAGGTCTGCTTTAAGTCTTACTTTTTTCCACATTCCCTGTGTCTTCCTTTTTTTCAAACATGTCCTGCTTTTTTTTCTTTTCCTCTTTTCCTCTTTCCTTTCCCCCCCCCCTCCTTGTCTTGTCAGCATTCCGTTGTCTCTCTCTTTCTCTCTCTCATTCTCCCTCTCTCTCTTTTTTAACATTTCCACCTTTCCTTTTTACATTCTCTCCTTTTTTCTTTTCCACATTCCCTCCACCTGTGTCTTGTCAGCATCCCCTTGTCTCTCTCTCTTTTCACATTTCCACCTCTTTTCCTTTTTACATTGCCTCCTTTTTCCTTTTCCAAATTTCTACTTCCTCTCTTTTTTTCTCCATCTCTCACTTTTCGCGGTGTCTTTCCTTCCTTCCCTCCCTTCCTTTTTCCATACTCTGTGTTGTTGTCTCAGCGTGTGTGTTTCCGAGGAGCCATCCTGACCTCTCTTACCCACCACAGCTTCACCCCAGGCCGGACCTGACAGAAAAGAATAGGGCCAGATTCCAGCAACTTTAATATAGCATCATTTATAAGGCATACCTTCCAACTTTTCAGAGGGGGAAAGAGGGACAATTGTTAAATTAAGCCACACCCCTCAATGAGGGATGGATAGGAGATAGGGTGTAACAGTTACAGCAAAAGAAACACTTTGAATAGGCAAATGAATAATGTATTGATGCAGATTTGCATGTTACACCTCAAAGAGGTGCAAAGGAGAACAACGAGGGACAGGTGGACATGGACTCAACAGTCCTTCCAAACCAGTAACAGTTGGGAGATATGTATAAGGATTTATCTGGGAGAGTAGGCTGCCTCAGTGCATGGCTCCCTGTCTCTACCAGTGGTGATTGTCACTGGTATAAAAGACGGGCGGCCATTTGTTGTCTATTCTGGACTGGGAACATCACAAATAGAGCGGCAGAGCAATGTGGTCTCTAGTCACACTACAGACATCTGCTGCTTCACTGAAGTCACACAAATCTTCCAGTGGGATTGGTCCAGCGCAGGATTCCAAAACTGTTGATAAATATGGCGGCTGGAAGGAATATTGTCTCATATGGGAAGATTGTCGTCAGCCCAGTGTGACTGTGAATCAATCAGCCAGGTCCCAAAGAACTCATCTTTCCCTGGTCCTACGGCGCATGTGCGGGCTCTCGTCCAATCCTAGATGTTTGCTGTGTATAGGTCAGTTAGGATTGTGAGTGGCCGCATCCCCAGCAGCGAGAGCACTCCTGTCCCCAGCCTAATCGCACACTTTAAATCAGTCGGCAAGTATATAACAGACAGTCACGCCACAGCCATGTTGTTGTGCAGCTTACTTGATACATACACTGCATTGATCAATGAACTGGAGACAAGGCCTGAGAAACACCTGACACTAGCATTTGTAAAGACCAGGCTCATAGAGGAGTATCATTGAAGAGCTTGATTGTGCATGATTCCACAGAAACTGGAACAGCTTTTAAAGCTACAGACACAAAGTTACACAGGAAGGAAACCAGGGTGTGCTCCAGATGCCACAAACAGGGACACATAAAGAGAGACTGTACTATATGGGAAGCAGAGCAAATGTGACAGCATCCCTCTTTTACTAAACAGAGGGCCAATGCCTCAATGTCCGATCCGTGTGAAGGGAACTGGAATGCCACATTTAAAATGACAGGCAACCATATGTTTCAAGTTGATCTGAATAACAAAAGAGACTATTTACCTTGCAAATGGAAGTAAAATACATGAAGAGGGATATGGGCATGGAACCCTTGTATACCCCAGTGACGCAGGACACAATTTAGCCATACCAGTAAAAGATGTGCTTTATGTTCCCAATCTAGAAGGAGGACTTTTATCTGTGAAGCTTTTGACAGCCAAAGGACTCACTGTAAAATTCCAAGGTGGCAAGTGTTCACCCTGGACGGCAAGCAGATGATAGCAAGTGCAAAGCTGGATGATCATCTATATCACCTCAACACAGTGAAAGAAAAGGTGAGACTATGCACGCATAAACACAAAGACTTTATACACATGTGACACAGGCGTTTAGGTCACATACACCCAGAATGCATACAGGAACTACAAAAGAGGAATATGACAAAGAATCTAACAGTATCCCCTTGTCCAGTTACTGATAAGTGTGAATGTTGCATCAAATCAAAAGCTACAAGAGCAACACTTCCTAAAGTCAGTCAGAATAGAGCTTGAATAGACCACTTGTATGTGTATGTATGTATGTGGTCCCCTAAACCCACCTACTCCTGGAGGCAACGAATACATAGATGACTATTCCAGATACACAGACACTTACCTAATGCAAAGCAAAAGTTAAGTTCTTGACAAATTACAGGACTGTGTAGTAAAGACAAGTAACAAGTTTCAGAGGAAACCTCTAATACTTCGGAGTGATAATATGTAGGTTAATTCACAGGACACAAAGTGCAAGAGTACTTAAAGCACAATGGAACATAGCATAAAAAGGCAGTGCAATACACACCAGAGCAAAATGGGGTAGCTGAAAGAAAGAACAGAACTCTGACTGCAATGATCAGATGTATGCTGGCAGACTCTGGACTAACACAAAAATACTGGGGGTGAGGAGCACATATTTGCAGAACAGACTCTTTTCTAGAACAGTGGAGAAAACTCCATATGAACTGTGGCACTATGAGAAGCCAAGTGTAAAACACCTAAGAGTTTTTGGATGTAAAGCGTTCATCTACATTCCAGGGGAAATACGCACCAAACTCCAAAACAGAGCATTTGAGGGAATCTTTGTTGGCTACAGTGACAATGGTAAGGGTTTCAGAATCCTAAATCCCAAAACAGACAAGGTTACCATTAGCAACAACATAACTTTTGTTGAAGAACTGAGAGACAATGTGATGGCAGAACAGAGGAAGTAAGAACAGAAGAGAAAACTGACACTGATCAGCCATCATCTGTAACTTCTGAACAAACAGTTGAAGCGAGAGAAGAACCTACCAGTACTGAAGAGCAGACACAAGCAAGCTCAGACTCAGACTCAAGACGCTAAATGAGAGAAAACACCTGTACGTCTCTGATACAAGGAAAGCACTGCCAGTACTAATGAACCTGGGAAGACATATATCAGGGGAAGCTAGTAAATGGATAAAGGCTGCAAAGGAATAGAAACTACCACATAGAAGGAAAGTAATAGGGTGTAAATGGACTTTCAAAGTGAAGTACAAAGCAGATGGCACAGTTGAGTGTTACAAAGCAAGACTTGTAGCCAAGGGGTATTCTCATAAATATGCAGAGGACTATGATGAAACTTTTGCTCCAGTAGTCAAACATGCTACAATAAGGACTTAGCAGTAGCTGCCACAGGGAAAATGCAAGTGAAACACTGATGTTAAAACAGTGGTTTTTAAGGAGGGAGCTGTGGTCAGAATTGGTGTGATATATAGGCCCCCTGGACAATCTGAAGATCTAGATAACCTGTTAATAGATTAAATCAGTGGAATGGCAGAGAAGGGGGACATTGTAATTACAGGTGACTTCAACATGCCTAATGTGGACTGGAATATCCCAAGTGCATCGACATGCAAGAGCAGGACTATATTAGAGGCACTTAATGGAGCGTCTCTAAAACAACTTGTGACATTGCCAACTAGAGGAGATAACATTCTGGACTTAGTTCTGACCAATGGGGATCTGGTGTCCGAGGTCAGGGTTGAAGAAAATCTGGGTTCCAGTGACCATCAATGCTTATGGTTCAGAATAAAAACAGACATTGTGCAATCACACACCAGAACCAAAGTGCTAGACTTTAGGAAGACAAACTTCAAGGAAATGGCGGAGTATGTAGAAAGAAAATTAGGTGAGTGGAACAGAGTAGCAGAAGTGAGTGCCCAGTGGTCACTATTAAAAATGGCCATCTTAAAGGCAACTAAGCAATATGTGAAACAAACTAGCAAGAATAAACGGAAGAAGAAACCATTATGGTTTACTAGGGAAGTCAGCACTATCATAAAAGATAAGAACTCTGCCTATAAGAAGTATAAATTAAGTGGAAGTGTAGCTGACAGAGAGGCGTATAAAATTAAACAGAGGGAAGCAAAACTGATTATAAGGACTGCTAAAGGGCAAAAAGAGGAAGAAACGGCCAAATCTATGAAGAGGGGAGATAAAACCTTTTTCCGATATGTTGATGACAGAAAGAAGAAAAATAATGCAGTCTCAAAAATTAGAAATAGGGAAAATAAATATATTGACAGAGATAAGGCTGTGGCTGACCATCTGAATAGCTACTTTTGTTCGGTATTTTCAGATAGTAGCAGGCATGGCCATAGCACAGCATCCCGCTGGGAGGGCACAGCTCCGGAGTTTCTGGAGGCTGATGTCCTATCCGAGCTGGCACATCTAAAGGTAAGTAAGGCGATGGGTCCAGATGGAATCCACCCCAGAGTTCTAAGGGAACTTAGGTTTGTGATTGCAGCCCCTCTGACTGATTTACTTAACCATTCCCTTTCAACTGGTGAGGTTCCAGATGATTGGAGAATGGCCAATGTCGTACCAATCCATAAAAAGGGGAGAAGAGAAGAAGCCAGTAATTACAGGCCAGTTAGTTTAACATCTATAGTGTTCAAATTAATGGAAACACTCTTAAATAAACAGATCATTTCCCACCTAAAAATTAATGACCTATTGGACCCAAAACAGCACGGCTTTACTGAGGGCAGATCATGTCAGACCAATCTTATTGATTTCTTTGACAATGTCACTAAAGTGTTAGATGAAGGTGGTGCTGTGGATATCGCCTATCTGGATTTTAGCAAAGCCTTTGACACTGTACCACATAAGGAGCTCATAGATAAGTTATTAAAGGTAGGACTCAATCCCTGGATAGTTCAGTGGATTTCCAGTTGGCTGAGGGATCGGTATCAGAGCGTTGTTGTAAATGGTGTGCAATCTGAACAAAGGCGAGTTACAAGTGGTGTGCCGCAGGGCTCTGTCCTGGGCCCCATTCTTTTTAATATATTTGTAAGTGACATAGGAGAAGGCTTGGTAGGAAAAGTTTGTCTGTTTGCTGATGATACAAAGGTTAGTAATAGGGTGGATATTCCTGGAGGTGTCTGCAACATGGAAAATGATTTAGCTTTACTGGATAGATGGTCAAAACTGTGGAAACTAGAGTTTAATGTCTCTAAATGTAAAATCCTGCACTTGGGTAGAAGGAATCCCTGCTCTGAGCACCGTATGGGCAGCGCTGTGTTAGCCAGGACCTCGGAGGAGAGAGATTTAGGGATACTGATTACTGATAGCTGCAAGATGAGTGGACAGTGTAGCCAGGCAGTGGGAAAAGCAAGCAGGATGCTCGGCTGCATAGCTCGAGGCATCACCAGTAGGAAGGGGGAGGTTGTGATGCCGCTGTAAAGAGCCCTGGTAAGGCCACAGCTAGAATACTGTGTGCAGTTCTGGAGACCTTACCTGCAAAAAGACATTATTCAAATAGAGCGGGTCCAAAGGCCAGGAACGAAAATGGTGGAAGGACTTAAACTTAAAACTTATCAGGAGAGACTTAAAGAACATAATTTGTACAGTCTGGAGGAAAGAAGGGAGAGAGGGGTCATGATTGAGACCTTTAAATATGTGAAAGCATTGAATAAGGTTCAGGAGGGAAGTGTTTTTAAGAAGAAGCTTAATGATAGGACAAGGGGCCCAACCTGAAGCTAGTCGGGGGGAAGATCAGTAGAAATGTTAGAAAATATTATTTTACAGAAAGAGTAGTAGATGCTTGGAACAAACTTCCAGCAGAGGTAGTTGAAAAATCAACAGTCACTGAATTTAAACATGCCTGGGATAAGCACACATCTACACACATCTACTGTACATACAGTATACACATAAGGGCAGACTAGATGGACCGTATGGTCTCCTTTTGCCGTCAACCTTCTATGTTTCGATGGTGAGTTAATAGAAGACATCTACATGGAGCAAGCACCAGGATTCAAAAATGAACAAAGGCCAGACCTAGTATGCAAACTCCAGAGTATATATGGAGCACAGCAACACAAAATTGTTTTTATTTATAACGCATGTCAACCTCAAAGAGATGGGCACAATGGTGGGTGTGTGGGAACGGCTCTTCGTTCCATAGCTCAATTAGAGGAACCATAATCCTACCTCCACCCACAATTCAGGGCTCATGTGGTTTAGTGACGTTTACATTTTACAACACTGCGACACATCTAAGAAAAGCCTAAATGCTCTAGTGGGAAGAAATGCCTGCTCGTAAGTGTGGCTCTATAATAGTCATAGTAACCACTCAAATGATCTCATTCATTTCTGAGACTGCACTGTGATAACACGACCCCACAGCATTTGTTTTTGAATTTTAGGGGTTAAAGAGGACCAAAACCCAAGACCCAACTGCCCGCTGGGCCGCTGGATTCCCTCCCCCTGGGGCATCCAGAATCGGAATGCACTGTGTGAAACACCCCCAGGTGGCTCGGAAACTCACCTTCTTTCTTGGTCTAACGGCACATGGGCGAGCTGCAGCTGCATCATCGCATCCCCGCTATACTTGCGAGTCCGCTCCAGGCATTTGTGAATGGCAGGTGTGGGTGCGCTCTCTGAGGGTAGCGGGGGATGCAGCCATCAGCGCGCCTTAGACAAGCTATTAGATAAAGGACTGGGAGTGGATCCGAGTGTGCTGATTGGACAAGAGGGCTGCGCATGCGCCGTAGGACCAGGAAGAAGTGAGTTTGTTTAAGGTGACCTGGGGGGTTTCACACAGCAGGGCAGCCCCAATCGGGTTGCCCCAGGGGCAAGGATTAAGACCCAGGATAGTCAAAATCCTGGATTTTGGTCCACTATAACTTTAAATACGTTTCTGACAAATTTCTTGGAAAGCCAGACCAAAAGACTTAAAGTGCTACAGCAGGCAAAGATAATTATTACAACATTGTGTTGGGCTACATTGGCGCTGTCCTTAACGGTTTTCCATTTTTAAATTGAAGAAGAAATGGCTGAGATATGGGGTTTACAGGTTCAGCTTATGATTTTTCTTCTGAAAAAAATACCATTTTGTGAGTACTCACCTGAAAAATGGATATTGTTGGTGTGCCACACACCCCGCTTCACTTCTAAATATTCATCACTTAATGGGTTAACTCGCCGCCAGGTGACGTAGTGCAGAGAGGAAGTCTTGTAACGAGCCCCCTTCCAGCCTATATATACCTGGTACCTCCCTTCAATCACCAGTATATTAAAAAGCAGAAAGACAAGGTACCAGTATTCCACCGGTAACCTCAAAATCAATTTTGATATAAATAAAAAAGGCTTCACCATATAAAGGCTTCGGTAATACCGAAAAGGGTGGGGGTGAAGCAGGTTGTGTGGCACACCAACAATATCCATTTTTCAGGTGAGTACTCACAAAATGGTATTATTCTTGGTGTGCCACACACCCCGCTTCACTTCTAAATATTCATCACTTAATGGGACATGCAAAAGCAGTGTCCACAAGGGAAGGGCATCTCAAGGCCAGGTGAAGCATAACTTAAATGACTGCAGTCTGCAGAACTTTGCGGCCAAAAACAGCATCCGATGAGGCCCGCACATCAACTTTGTAAAACTTAGAAAAAGTGTGAACAGAAGACCAAGTGGCGGCCTTACAAACCTGTTCAACAGAAGCTTGGTGCCGAAATGCCCAAGACGCCCCAACAGCGCGAGTGGAATGAGCAGTGATACGAAAAGGGGGAACTCTTCCCTTAGCAGAATAGGCTGCAGTAACGGCCTGACGTATCCACTTGCTAATGGCAGATTTGGCTGGTGCCAAACCCTTCTTAGGCCCATGGGGCACAACAAAAAAGGAATCCGTCCTACGAAAAGGAGACGTGATAATCAAGTAGTACTTAACACAGCGTACTACATCTAAACAATGCAAAACCCTCTCTTTGTCATTCTTAGGATTAGGACACAAGGAGGGGAGAACAATATCTTGGTTCAAATGAAAAGCAGAAACAACCTTAGGAAGAAAGTCTGGCTTGAACCGAAAGACCACTTTATCCTGATGCCTCTCAAAGTAAGGCGCCTGGATAGACAAGGCCGCCAACTCTGAGACACGCCGGACCGAAGTGATCGCTACCAAGAAGACAATCTTCTGAGTCAGGGTAGACAAAGAAATATCTTGCAAAGGCTCAAAAGGAGGAGCCTGAAGAGCAGAAAGAACCAAATTCAAATCCCAAACCGGGAGTAATGGTTTCCTGGGAGGCCGCACATGCGTAACCCCCTGGAAAAAAGTTTTAACTAAAGGTTTAAGCGCAACACGCTTCTGAAAAAAGATAGATAAGGCAGAGACCTGCCCTTTCAACGTACTTAGCTGGAGACCAGAGTCCAGCCCTGATTGTAAAAACTCCAGAATCCTGGAGACCGAAAAAGACCCTACAAGAAAAAGATCTTATCTCACACCAAGCAATATAGGCTTTCCAAGTCCTATAGTAGGTGATGGAAGAAGACCTCTTCCGGGCACTGATCAGAGTCTTAATGACTGAATCAGAAAGACCCTCCTCCTTTAGGATGGAGGTTTCAGCAGCCAGGCCATCAAACCCAGCGCTGGTAAATTGGGGTAACACAATTGACCCTGAGTGAGCAGATCAGGCCGAAGAGGCAGAACGAACTGGTCCACTGCCAGCCGAACGATGTCTGCGAACCTCACTCGTCTTGGCCACCTTGGGGCCACGAGAACGGCGTACACCCTTTCCAGAGCCAACTTCTGAAGCACCCTGCCCAGCATGGGCATCGGAGGAAACAGGTATTGAAATCCCAGAACTCCCTAGCTCAGGGACATGGCGTCCACTGCCAGAGCCAGAGGATCCTGGGAGAGCGACACGAAGTTCGGGAGCCTGTGATAGTGATGAGGGGCCAACAGGTCCACCTCCGGGGTCCCCCATTGGAGACACAGTGAGCGAACCACCCGAGGATGGAGAGCCTATTCTTCCAGACGGGGAGAGCCCTTGCTCAACCGGTCCGCTACCTGATTCTTCACCTCTGGAATGTAAACCGCCGAGAGACAAGGAACATGGAACACTGCCCAGGTCCGGATCAGGGACACTTCTCTGAGAGTACTCAGACTGCGAGTCCTTCCCTGAAGACCGATGTAAGCAACCGCTGTTTGATTGTCTGAACACATCTGGACCGGAAGGCCCAGAACGTGCTGAGTCAGGAGAGCAAACACCTGACGAATGGTTCTCAGTTTCAGAATATTGATGGGTAAGTGGGGCCCTTGAGGTCCCCACTACCCCTGAAACTGCAGCTCCTTCCAGAATCTGCCCCATCCCGACAGACTGGCGTCCGTGGTGACAATTTTCCAAAGGGGGGTCAGGAAAGGCCTGCCCTACACAAGATTGGTCGAGACCAACCACCACCGGAGGGACTGCCGTACACGGGAGGACAACTGGAAGGACTGATCCAGCGACTGAGGTTGCTGGTCCCAAAATGCTAACAGAAATAGCTGAAGCGTTCTCGTGTGAATTTGGGCAAAAGGAAGAAACACTCTGTGTTGATGAGAGTTCAGGCCGGGATGAACCGACCCATCTCTCTCGGGGACTACGAAAAGATTGGAGTAGAAAACGAGGCCCATCTCTAAGCGCGGCCCCGGCCGGATGACCGTTATCTCTAACAGATCCCTTACCGACGCCAGGAGCCCCTGCGTGGCCAAAGGAACGATGGGCATCTGAGATCGAACGAACTGTGAAGGAGGGTGAGACTCGAATTCCAGGTCGTAACTGGCCGACACTACCTCCTGGATCCATCTGCCTGGAACCACTTGGTTCCAAATCTGGGAGAAGTGTCGCAATAGTCCCCCCACCCGCACGGGTGAGGGCAGCCCCTCATTGCTGAGAGGGCTTATCAGCAGTTTGGGCTTGGTGCCCCAGGACTGAGCGGGCCGGCCACGGCCCCTCCCCCGAGTCCAACCTGTACCTCTGGTAGTGGGAAAGGAAGCACCCCTGCCTGCTCTAAATCCTCGAAAGGAGGGCCTACCGGAACCTGCCCCCCTAAAGGGGACACGAGGCCTCTTACGTTGTGGCATCTTACCACCCTTTGCGACTGAATCAATTTTCTCCCCAAAAAGGGGAGAGCTGTGAGCACCCCTGACGAGAGCTGCTAGCATAGCCGCTGCCTTGCTACTCATAGCCAGCGCATCGTCCTGAGCGGCCAGGACATAAGACACAAAAGATTCACACTGCTTAAGCGCAGTGAACTGTTAACAAGCGGGATTAAGATCCTCATACAGCCCCTGAATTAAAGACTTAATTGCCAATAGAAGAAGGGCTGAAGCACATACCGGGCGCAACGCTGACCCGGAATAAATAAAACCATGGCCAGCGTATTGGTCAATCCGACGATCTTCCCCATCCTTAGGGACAGTGGTCTCAGCAGACTGTACCATAGCCGTGCTGGAGAGCCCTAGCACAGGGGTATCGACGTCAGTGAAACACATAAACTTAAAGCACACCCTCAACCCCCCCCCCCCCTTCCCCATAGTGAAGGGAGAAGGGACTGTAATGGGAGAGAAAGGGGCTACGGGGACCCTCGGGACAGGGGCATCCCATTTCCGGATCACCATGCCGGATAGCCGCATTGCCCCACGCATGAGGTCGAGCGGTAGGAGCTAAGCTCCTAGGCACTTAAAGTGCCATCTACCATTTGCCCGGTGAGCAGCCTAGGCTGGGAGGCTTCCATTCCACCATTAAGGTATACACACTCAAACCGGGCAGAAATAGACCAAAAGGGGGGTGGCGGGGTAAGAAAACCCCGGCCTACCTGTAAGCAGGAGACTTCCAACCTCTGTCTTGTCGTCAAGCAGAGAGAAAAATACTGGTGATTGAAGGGAGGTACCAGGTATATATAGGCCGGAAGGGGGCTCGTTACAAGACTTCCTCTCTGCACTACGTCACCTGGCGGCGAGTTAACCCATTAAGTGATGAATATTTAGAAGTGAAGCGGGGTGTGTGGCACACCAAGAATAGTGGGTGTGACCATTGGATCTGTGATGCTGCATAATAATCAGCTCTCTGCTCTGACAGCAATGTGATGAATCTGGAGGAGGAGGGAGGAGCCAGCAATTCTGTCCCGCTCTGCTGAGCTGATTGGGGGACAGGATGAAAAACAGAATGTCATTTAGGACAGCGCCAAATGTAGCCTGGCGCAAAAAGGGCATGTATCCGGGTGGTTGCTATATTTTAAATGGGATAATAACTTACAACAATTGCATGTATTAAACCTCACTCTACATCAAGGCGCCCTATTATGGTGGGGTCCCTACTCCTATTTTTGAGTGCCCAAGGTTGGGACATGCAATGGAATCAACAAAAATAGGGACCCCACCATAAGGGGCGCCTTGATGTGGCGTGGGGTTTAATACATGCATTGCAATTGTATGTAAACTAAGGCCCCTAGTTTTTGTACAGGATTCATATGCCTGTTTGCTGACTATTATATAGTGATGAGAGGGTTAAACTGGGCTATAAATTGGTTCCCAGGCCCTGAATAATAATTTTGTAAATATTAGTGATGGAGCGACTCCCACCCCCTTTACTCAGCTTTCACATACACTCCAGGCATTTGCGGAGCGTTCTGAGCTCTCCGCAAAAGCCTTGTCTGCGGCACCTTGAGGCCGCAGTGTTTGCGATTCCACTCCATTGAGTGGAGAACGCAAATGCAAACACCATCCAGAAGATGCTGCACACAGCGGTTGCAGGGCGCTCGCCCGAAAGCATGAGCACTTTGCAATGGCGCTGGTGTGAAAACAGAGTAGTTCTGGCTTTTGCAGCTATTCTGTGGGTCATTCTGGACTGTGTCCTATAAGTTCCTAGGGGTGTAGCTGGGGGGGCAAGGGGTGCACTTGCCCCGGGTGCAGCAGGTCAGGGGGGCACCAAAGAGGGGCCTGAGCGCAGGTGGGGGGGGCATTTCAAATCTTTGCCCCGGGTGCCAGAAGGACTAGCTACTCCTCTCTAAGTGCCTCTTCAGGTTATTTAGAGTTTCACCCGAGGCTACCACAGCACAGCATAACCCATGTATTACTGTTGTAAGGCTAGGCACCCTTAGATATTATTTGTGATAACTTACAGTGAATTCTATGACAGCTGACATGTTGTGTGTTATTTTATTAGAAGCTGGGCTTCTGCAGACGCCATATGTCTCCACGGCATAAATGAAACCCAACAAGAAATCACATTCAGCTATAAATACGACTTGTGGTTTCCATTGTGGGCGGGAGCAGAGTAACTGAACAGCACAATTTAGGGCTTATTCCTTAAAGGAGCACTAGCACAAAATTGTGTAATATTAAAATCCCATATTAACATGTCAGGAAACAGGTCAGGGGTCACCTGAACTAAATAAAACTCCCGCCAAGCTTGTGGTTTATTCTCTCATGGTAGGAATAAAATCCAGGGGTGACAGGTTTAGTCTATGAGGGGTGACAGAGCCTGTCACCCAGATTTCCACTTCCTTCCATTAAAAGAAAGAAAAACAGCCTGGATGGATATTTCTTGATGCCGGGTGTATCCAGCATATTTATATGGATTTTTATCATTGGCCCATTTTTTCGCAATAGTGCTCCTTTAAGTATTACAAAAAGAAATACGGTGTCCGTAAGGGACATTTTTTATAGCTCTAAAAATATTATTGTTGCTTCTACCTCCAAGCTGCTACGTAGTTTGGGGCAATCTATATCTGCAAACGTGAGGCCAATTACAACCCCCACCCCTATGTGGAGCCCACCAAGCTACATTTTCATAATATATATATGTGCTTATCATTTCTGGGGCCCCATGCAAAGTTGTGTCTGGGGGGGCCCTAATCAAAGACAAATTTTATATAGTGAAATACAATATTAACTCACCTTTTCAGGGATGTAGCCACAGCCTGCTCATGCGCTGTGGGAGCACAAGTCAACCCAGAGAGTTTTACACAGGGGGCATCCTGGCATTGTCCATTTGTTGCATAGGAATTACCCATATGGCCGTCCAATTTCCACTCTCTGTGGCATCCCAAACTAAGATGCCCCACTGTGTAAAACCCCATTAAATTGACACACCCACCTAACTTAATTCAAATGACGTTTGCGCAGGTCACGGCCTCACTAAAGCTTTATCTAGATGCATACCTGGGGCATCCATTTGTGATTGGCCGGCCTGGGCATTCCCCCAGCTAGAGGTGAGTGGTGATGCAAGCAGTGGCCGGCTCTGCACCATTCAGCTCGCTAGATACTGTGATGTCACATCATCTTGTATAACTGATTAGAGCTGAGCACTGATTCTGCAGCAGCTGCTCACATAAGTGTTCAGTGGCTTCCTATCTGCTGCACACTCTGCATTGTGTTACACAGCCCCTCATTCACCGCAGCCCACCCCCCGGTATTTATTATTTTAAACAAAAAGTTGACACTGATCTGAACCTGCCTCTGGGGGCCCTATGCATGGTATGCATGGTGGTTAAAGTGGACCAAAACCCACAGAGCTCGGCCCAGTAATCTATAAGATTCCCGGGCCGATTGATTCCTCCCCCCCCCCGGGCATCCAAATTCGGGGTGTCACGCTGTGTAAAACTCTCCAGGTCACCCATAAACTCACCCTCTTTTCACCCACTGGATATTTTATGCATTGTCCTGAAGTGCGGCCACACCTTTCTGTTCATTGCCTTGAGGAATTAAGACCATCCCAGCCCTGCACCTGGGGCGCCCTCACAGGCAGTAGAGCGATACCATTCATCTTTTGCCAATCACCCCGGAATTACCCCAAATTTGCCCTCTGACACCTGTAAATATGTATTTTATTTATGGATTATTTTTTGTTTTTTGGGAGTACTTTCCCTATCTCATTTTGTGCAGGGCAATCATCCTGGTGCCCCCGGATTTGCAGCCCTCTAGCCCTTGCTAACCCCATTTTTTGGCACCAAAGTGTGGGTACCCATTGATTTCAATGGGTTTCGAGTTCGAGTCACTGTTTGGCCAAACTTGAACTTCTAGGGGTTCACCCATCATTAGTCATAACTTTCACCGCACTAATGAATCCTCTAGCCCCTGACTGTTTTTTCAATAACCTTAGACATCCCACTAGCCACATGTGGCTCCCAAGCTACTTGTTGGCGATCCCTGATTTAAAGCACACCAAAACCCACTGAACTTTTGAAATAAATTTGGCCAAAGCCCCTGACGATGCTTTATTCTTGGGGTATAGAACTAGAGATAGATATTCTCGCTCTTCAAACTGGATTTTTTTGCTGTGCTCTGTGAGGTGGCAATGACATCATTGCCACACACAACAGTGGCAATGAATAGAGGAGGCGGAGCATTACAACTAAAACAGGCGCCATTATCTGGGATTAATGTGAAGCTGGAGGAGTGAAAAATGGAAAAATAGAAAGATGCCTACACTGATCCTCATACAACTTGAGGATTTCAACGATTTGCTATTGCAGGGCATAACCACCTGGTTTTTATTTTTTATTTTGCCTAGAAAGTTAAAAAAAAAAAAAAAAATGAAATAGTACATACTCATCACAAAAGACCACACAAATCACATTAGAGTAAAATAATTTATTAAAAGGCGCTTTATGCTATTTGTATACAGAATATACACAATTGCTTCCAAATTACAAAACATCCTGTTGTATAAATTAACCAGTAATAAAAACATAAAAAAAGAAGGCCTATAAATATATTTAATCAACAAATCAGTGACAACGAGGCACTTAGAAACAAGCCAAACTTACTTCAGCTTCAATAGCCAATAAGGCGTGGAGGAATTGGAAAAAATTGGCACACAATTGGGTGCTTTGAAATATATCAAGTGTATGGAATGGGCATTAGTCAAACTGTAATGGTCCAGAAAGTAATAAACACGTGTGTGTATTTATATATTAGATATATATAGACACACACACAAACAGTATTTATACATAGAGAGTAGGACACACCCTATGACACTGGAAGGTAATTCTTCCCAGAAGACCTCGTCTTTCGCACAACGCAACATTTAGTGCTCACCATAAATTATTTTTATGTAAAAGTCACACAAAAATACAATTCTGTGATTACTCACCTGTAGAATTGGTATTATATGTATACAGCACGTCCTGTTCCAGAAGATATTCCTTAATCTTGGGATATACTCTCCAGTAGATGGCGCTGGACTGCAGAGACAGAAAAGAGGCTCCTCCCGGCCCCATAAATACCCGGGACCTCCCACAAAATCCCCAGTATTGAAAAGCAGTTAGCAAGAGACCGGGAGAACTATAACCATTACATGAAAATTTTAACATAAAAACAATCACCATAAAGAGGTAACTTAAGATAATGATAACAAGGGTGGGGTGGAACAGGACGTGTTGCACGTCCTGTTCCAGAAGATATTCCTTACTCTTGGGACATCGAAAGCAGTGCCCGTAAGGTAGGGTGGGATCCCCAAAAGTAATAGCAAACAGTTTAAACCACTGCCGCCTGCAGAACCTTGCGGCCAAAAGCAGCATCAGCTGAGGCCCTAACATCAACCTTGTAAAACTTAGAAAAAGGATGAACAGAAGACCAAGTGGTGGCCTTGCAAACTTGTTCAACAGAAGTTTGGTGCTGAAAAGCCCAAGAGGCACCAATAGCACAAGTAGAATGAGCAGTAAGGCGGAAGGGAGGTTCGTTCCCCTTAGCAGAGTAGGCCTGTATCACAGCCTGACGGATCCACTTGCTGATAGTGGACTTAGCCGGAGCCAGGCCTTTCTTAGGTCCAGACGGAAGCACAAAAAGAGCATCAGTCTTCCTAAAGGATTCAGTAACCACCAAATAGAACTTGAGAGTTCTGACTACGTCCAAAGAATGCAAAACCCTCTCCTTAGGGTTACTGGGATTAGGACACAGAGAAGGCAAAACAATGTCCTGATTGAGATGAAAGGCAGAAACAACCTTAGGTAGAAAATCTGGCTTAAAACGAAACACCACCTTGTCCTGGTGTGTCTCAAAATAAGGAGGTTTGATGGAAAGCGCCGCCAACTCAGAAGTGATAGCCACCAAATAGACCACCTTAAGCGTAAGAATGGACAAAGGGGCCCCTTGCAAGGGCTCAAAGGAAGACCCCTGCACGGCAGACAAGACCAAGTTCAAGTCCCAGACTGGTAACATAGGCTTGCGTGGGGGACGCACGCGAGTAATCCCTTGGAAAAAAGTCTTGACCAAAAGATGCTGAGCAAAGGATCTTTGGAAGAAAATAGCCAAAGCAGACACATGGCCTTTCAGAGTACTGAGCTGAAGACCCAGATCCAAACCATATTGGAGAAATTCCAGAATCCTAGGAATAGAAAACACACGACAGGGAAGCGAGTGGGACTCACACCAGTCAATGTAAGTACGCCAGACCCTCTAATAGATGCAAGAAGAGGATCTCTTCCTAGCCCTGATCATGGTATTCACCACCGAGGCAGGCAGCCCTTTTTCCATCAAGATGGAGGTTTCAACAGCCAGGCCGTCAAAGCCAGCATTTGTAAATTGGGGTGGCGTAGGTGTCCCTGAGTGAGCAGATCTGGAACCTGTGGTAGAGCGTACTGATCTACTGCCAACTGAATGATGTCTGCGAACCACACTCTTCTTGGCCAACAGGGGTCCACCAGGATGGCTGGCACCCCTTCCTGAACTATCTTGCGAAGCACCCTGCCCAGCAGTGGAAACACATACAGGAGCTGGAACCCCGTCCAGGACATTGCCAGGGCATCCGTGGCCAAGGCCACAGGATCCTGGGACAGAGAGACAAAGACTGGAAGCTTGTGATTGTGACGGGACGTAAACAGATCCACATCCGGCTGACCCCAGCGGTGGCACAAGGAGCGAAACACCCTGCTGCTGAGGGACCACTCTCCCAGACGAGAGGTCCCCCTGCTCAGAGAGTCTGCCTCCAGATTCTCCACCCCCGGGATGTACACAGCTGAGATGCAGGGAACATTTTCCTCCACCCAGGACAGTATCAGGGACACTTCCTTGAGGGCCCTCTTGCTCCGGGTCCCTCCCTGATGATTGATGTAGGCAACCGCCGTCTGGTTGTCTGAGCGGACCTGAACAGCCCGACCCCTCAGGTGAGGGGTCAAGTGGGCGAGAACCAACCTGATTGCCCTCAATTCCAGAATGTTGATAGGGGCATGGGCCTCCTGAGGGCCCCACTGACCCTGGAATGTCAGAGACTTTCAGAATCCCCCCCCAATCTGTCAGACTGGCATCCGTGGTGACAGTCTCCCAGCAGGGGGCCAGAAAGGACCTGCCCCCCAGCAGGTTCCTTGAGACCAACCACCACACTAGAGACCACCTGACCTGAGGGGACAAGACAAACACCTGATCCAGGGACAAAGGGTCCCGATCCCATACTGACAAGAGGTGAAGCTGAAGAGGCCTCATGTGGAACTGAGCATATGGAACCGCCTCGAAGCAGGACACCATCAGGACCACCAGCTGCATTCCCTGCCTGATGGATGGGGACAAGACAGCAGGAGCTGAACCTTCTCTTTAAGGACCTCCACCTTCTGCTGAGGAAGAAAGATCTGCTGGCCTGGGCTGACCCCAGAATCATGTCCAGAAAAGACTTCACCATGGAAGGAGACAGGGAAGATTTGGGTTGATTGATCACCCAGCCGAATGACTCCAGAGTGGACACTCTGAGTGTCCAGCACTGCCTGATGGAAGGACTGGGAAGCAATAAGCATGTCGCCCATGTAGGGAAGAATGCGGATGCCCTGAGATCTCAGCAGGGCCATCACTACTGCCAGCACCTTGGTGAATACCCTGGGGGCCGAGGTGAGGCCGAAGGGCAAGGCCACAAATTGGTAGTGCTGATCCTCCAGAGCGAATCTGAGGAACCTCTGATGACCTGGAAAGATAGGGACGTGAAGGTAAGCATCCTTGATGTCTACAGAGGTCATGAAGTCCCCTGGGCGTAGGAAAGTCACAGCTGAGTCTGAAAAAGTGTCTGAATTTGACAAACCTGTTGAGAAGCTTTAAATCCAGGATAGGTCTGATGGACCCATCCTTTTTGGGCACGATGAAAAGATTGGAATAATAGCCCTTGCCCCTTTCCTTCAAGGGCACCCGGCAGAGGTCTAGAAGGCCTTGGACAGCCAGGGAGAGTCACTGAGCTGACAAGGGGTTTTGAGCTACACGAGATTTGATGAATCTTGGGTGCGGCCAGGTTGCAAACTCTATCTGTAACCAGAGGAAACTACCTCCTGAATCAACCGGTCTGAGACATGACGCCTCAAGACGTGAGCCAAGAGCCGAAGCCGTCACCCCACCCGGATGGGTGAGGGCGCCCCTTCATGCCTGGGGGGGCTTTGGAGAGGACGGCCAGCTTAAAGGGAGCCACTGTGGGGAAAGGGGGCGAGGGGCATAAAGTGTGGGCTCACCATGGGCCTATACCATCTACCCTTTGGTGGGGACTGCGGTAGGAGCAGCGCTCCTTAGCACCTGACAGCGGTGCTGCCTACCTTCACCCGAACCAGAGCAGCCTGAGCTGGGAGGCAGTAGAAGGAAACGGGTGGGAACAGTCCTACAGGGTCGCAGGCTAATAGCCCCGCTCACCTGCGATTAGAGAGAGCCATCTTCTAGTCATTGCAGCCAGGACTGCAGAGAAGAACTGGGGATTTTGTGGGAGGTCCCGGGAATTTATGGGGCCGGGAGGAGCCTCTTTTCTGTCTCTGCAGTCCAGCGCAATCTACTGGAGAGTATATACCAAGAGTAAGGAATATCTTCTGGAACAGGACATGCTGTATACTTAGAATACATATGACCTCTTCGGATTCTGTAATGTTGGATTTATGTGCACTTGTTTCTCGGAGAAATAGACATCTATTGTATTACAGATTTAGACAAGGCAGCATTTTCCATACTATGCAAAATAAATACCACCTACATCCTCTGGTAAAAGCCTAATGCACAGGAGTCACCTCTGATGCCCTGACAATAGCCTCTTTCCCTTAACAGGTACAGGCAGTGGTAGTGTGACTCGACAGCAGGGTGTACGGGCTTCACCATTGCCACTGTCTTTCATCATCATCCTATTGGAGAAGGAGAAGCAATGCTTTGCTGTCAGGACACCTGAGGCCTGGTTGGGACCCCTGTTGCTGTCCTCAATCTCTCTCCACAGACTGACTGATCAAGTCTACATTTCAAGCCCTTTGCGGGGCCAAACTTGATCTTGCAATGATAAATACAGGGACGTACACTCGGCTAAAATCTTTCCAGCCTAGTGTCACTGCTGGCTCCCATCCTTTTGGAGAAGTAGCAACAATGTTTTTCTGTTAGGATACCTGAGGTCTGCTATGGCCTGGTCAGGACCCCCATTGCTGCCCCAAGTTCCCTCCACAGACAGGTTGACCACATCTACAAACCAAGCCCCTTTCAACCAATGTGGGACCACCAGAATGGTTGAAATGTAATCTTGCATTAAGGGCAGGCCTTAGGGTAAGTGTCACCCTGTACAACATACACAGAATGGAAAGCGTGTGATCGCACATTCCAAAGGTCAGCCATGCTTGCAATGATGCATAAGGAGAAGGCATACACTCGGCTAAACTAAACTGGAAGAGGAGTAGCAATGCTTTGCTGTCACGACAACAGAGGTTCACAGAGGTCTGGTTGGGACCTCCCCACCTTACTGTCCACAAAATCCCACCACAGACGGGTTGATCAAGTCTATGTACCAAACCCCTTTGAACAAATTTGGGGCCACCAGAATATTCTGGAGTCGCAATGATCTGCTGATATAGCAACTGGGGTGAAACACTATAGGGTGTATATCTGGATTAAAAACAGCCTCAAGTTGCATTTGAACCTGAACCCAGAACAGGACAGTGGAAAGCACATCCTAAGGAGGGATTGTCCTGCTCCGATTACAGGCAACAGAAGCCCGAACCCTGTCCCTGGTATTTACCTACTTCTGCAATGCTTCTGTTTGGATGGTGGATCTGGACCCCATGGGGTGTGCCAGGCCCATGCTGTGTAGGAACACAGCAGAGGTTCAGGATGATGCCCCCAAACTGCCCCCCCCCCCCCCCCCCCCCGCCTAGTTCGGGGAAGCTTCAGTCTTATTTGACCTGGGGTCCATTTAAAATAGAGGAACATTGTGCTTGTGCTTGGTTAGAATTGGCTCAGAAAAGGCTTCAGCTGGACTAACTGGAAGCTGCTTATTAGACCAACTGAGTCAGTGTGTCCATAGGCTGTGTGGCATTACAACCCCCAGAATGCCTAGCGCCTTCATCCTCCCTTGCTTTCAGGGCATGCTGGCAGTTGTTGTTCAAAAACACTGAGAAAAAAAACGACTTCAAATCTTACAACCTAAAATGCAAAACATTTGTAAAAACCCTACAAACCCGATGTGGGCCAATGTCCTCCCCACTCATCTATACAGGGGTGTAACTAAATGACACCGGGCAGTCGTGCAGACATTTAAGTGGACCAAAATCCAGCGAGGAGTATCAGCTGACCGCGGAACATCCCAAGCTGCCCTTGTGCTGCAACACACAGTGGAAGCCCGGTCTATGCGGACAGGACCATCTCTTGTGTACTGAAGTGCTGTGTGCCTAAGTAAATGATTTGTTTTCCCTTTTACATTTCCCTTATTTGCATTTATGGCCCATTCCCAAAACCAGATAAATTGTCCTGTTTGTGGTCGATTTCTGTTTCCACGTATCAACGTTCATGCAAAACATGAGAGTCATTTATGTAATTTATGCTGGCCTAAACGATATGATGCACGACCAACATCCGAATTCTCGTATATCGATCAGTCGCAGCCGGCGTTTCCATGGATCCATTCTTGTCTCTGGTCAATAAAGGGATTTGTGGGTGTGAGCCATTACGCTGACAATTGTGAAATTCAAAATCTGTTCAACCAAAGATTTCAAGTGGACCAAAATCTAATATTTCCCCCATCCCAGGTTATGATACTTTTTCCTGCTGCATATAAGCAGGAGATGCAGCCGTGTCTTGCAAACACAGCGTGGAAGGGCCAGAAAAGTGAGTGTTTGTGTGAGGTGTTTGTTTGATGTTCAAAAGCTGGCCCCTGGGGTCATTGATTGCCCGACCCTGGAGTCTTTTAGACTGTCGATCCTCTTTAAACCGGACCTTCAGCATCATTTAATGAAAAGCCCAAACCTTCAAAAAACTATTCCCCAGCATCTAAAATCAACATATTTTACATTTTTAGTCGCTTACTTATTATTCTTTCCCCCACTGGGCTGCAACTCTGTTCAGGACTCTAGGATATGGGCGACGCCATCTTGCCTCAGAAGCATCTTACATACTGAGGAGAGTGGGATAAAGTATAGGGGGCGGGGTTATAGCTGTGCTTTGCAGAATGCAGAGCGGCACAGTCAGAAGACACTTCCTGTTTGCAGGCACCCTGACACTCCATGTGCCGTCATCTTGGATGTTTAAAGGCTCAGAAAATGCAGTGGATGATTTTTAATGTGGACAATCTGTATGTACAGAGTGGGGGAAACATACAAAATAGACTTTTATTCAGGGTGAAGGTCCAGTTTAAAGTGGACCAATCAGCAGGATTTTCACTAGCCTGGTGATTGGTCGATGCCCTGTTGTGTGAAACCCCCCAAATCACCCACACAACTCACCTTTCCCCCATGGCAAAGACTCTCGTCCAATCAGCACTTTATGGCATGCATATTAGTGCACAATCGTGGTGAGAGACCAGTGGAAAGGTAAGGGGTTTGTGGGCGATCGGGGATGGTTCACACAGTTGGACATCCAGCATTGGGATGCCCCAGGGGCACCTAGTCGGTCGGCCTTGGAGCAATTTGAAAAATCAGGTAAAGTATTTGCAAACAATAATTGATCAACAATCATATTAATCATGTAAAAATAAAAGAAAAACAGATGAGCGTGGGCACCATCGCCACCATTAAGATCCCAGTAAGCCAGTTTATAAAAATAGATTCATTTTTTTTTTTTTTGCCCCGCCATCGAAACCGAGGACGGGAAAGCAGAACAAGCAGCAGCTTTTTTTCCCCCCACAATAAAAAATAAACCAGGAAGAGGCCACTGGACGCCGGTTCTGTAACAGTAGTAAAAAGGTTCATAAAAATAAAGAGATTAGCATTTTACAGTATAAAATTATTAAAATAACCTATTTGAAAAAAATCTAGAAAATAAATTATAAGAATATATAGGACAAAGATTTTTTGTAAAAAAAAAAAAAAGTGATTTTTTTTGCTGGATAAATGGGGGGGCGGTGGTTTATACCAGTTTGTGGATTTGTTTTAGTCTTAGCGTTGACCCACTCGCTCTCTCATTTGCCAGAGTAAAAGTCTATGGGAGAGGTTTTCCCCTCTGGCACCTTGTTCAGCGTACCCATTGTTCCAGTACAACAATGCAAAGGTCCAATCTAAAAGATTTCTGGGCAGATCGATCCCCCCCCCCGGCATCCCAAATCGGGATGCCCCATTTTGTGAAACCCCCCAGGTCACCCTGTACACTTACCTTGCATCCCAGTCTAATTGCGCATGCGCGAGCTGCATCCCCGATATCCCTCTAGCAGGGCGCGTTCCCGTGGCAGGCATTTGTGAATGGCTGATGCAGGCACGCTCCCTGTTACAGGGAAGCAGGGGATGCGGCCTTCAGCGGACTCTGAGCCATTGGCCTTAGACGATGTGACGTCAGCGGCTCTGAGCTTTCTGATTGGAAAAGCACCCGCGCCATATGACCGGGAAGAGGTGAGTTGTGTTCGGCGATCTGGGGGGTTTCACACAGCAGATAGTCAAAATCCTTGGGTTTGGTCCACTTTAAAGCACCACTCCTATTAAAGCGGACCAGTCGTTGCATCGGTGGGCCCTGGAGTCTAAAAGACTTCAGGGCCAGCCAACTAAGTGCCTCGATGTCTGCAGCTGATGCGCACTCCCGCACCCAGCCATTCAGATAGGCTGCGCACTACGCAGAGGCTCCCGATCCCTATGACACTTGGTCTAAAGCAATGCTTTATATCGTGCCTTAGTATGTGCAGCTTAAAGAGGACCAAAACCATGAGACTCCAGGGCAGGCATACTCGCTCCCCCCAGGGCACCCCCCAGGCAACTCACCTTTGCTCCCAGTCCAACGTCCCTTTAGCAGGGCACGTGCCGGCACCAGGCATTTGTGAATGGCCGGCGTGGGCGCGCTCCCTGTTAGAGTGTAGCGGGGGATGCGGCCGCCAGCGCGCTCGGATCCGCTCATATTAGACGTGCTCGTGGACGAAGAGGCTCGAGCGGCCCGAGCGCGCTGATTGGACGTGCAGCATAACACAGGGAATAGATGAGTTTGTTCGTGCGACTTGGGGGGGTTTCACACAGCAAGGACAAGGACCAAAGATAGTAAAAATCCTGGGTTTTGGTCCACTTTAAAGCGCTGGTTGGACGAGAGCCTGCACACATCGCGGGAGCGGCGGAAAGCTAATCGATGTGTGTGATCTGGGGGGTTTCACACAGCGGGGCACCAGGATGCCCAGGTAAGCAGACCAATCGCTGGGATAGTCACACCATGGCATCACTCTAAAGCAGCCCCCCGCACATGCCCCCTGCAACCCCCAGAAACTCACCAGTTCCTGGCCCCACATCACTGCAGGCTGCCAATTGCTCTCCCAGGCGGGAGGCTATAGCACATTAGGGCCTGGGTTCTGGGGCTTGCAATGGGCATTACCAATCGGGAAGCCCCCCAAAGACATGAGCAGTAGTTCCATGGGAATGCTTTAAAGAGGATCAAAACTCAGGATGTTTATTATTTGTGGTCTGCTGCCTCTGCTGAGAGGCTCCTCCATTCGCTTACTATGCTTACCTCGCCAGCAATGCCACGGCCTATGCGTGGGCTCTCCTCCAATCAGCTTTCCTAGGCATATTATGGCTAATAAACCTGAATGGCAGGCTAACTTCACACGTCAGAGCATCCAAAAACTAGTCCAGCATGGAGATGCAGATATGTAAGCACTCTGCCCAATCTTTCCTATTGGACTCCTAGTGGATGGGGAGGGAATAAAATGGCGCTACATTAAGGACCTATTGTCCGAAACGCGTTGGCGTTAGGGCCCATCTTGTACATATTTGCTACTTTGTGACCTGTTGGATTACTGATTTTAATGGAAGAAAATTAAAGCAGAAGATTTTACAACATTTACGGGCTGGCTCAATATTTCTTACTAAAAATGGTGCTACAGCCCATTTTGACTTAGGGATATTATAGGTAATATGGTGTGTTAAAAAGGCAGATTTATAAACCCCATTTTCCCCGGGAAGTCGGGATGCACCAGGGTGGGGCATTTTGACTTTTAGACTCAGGTCTGTGGTCATTATTAAAGAGGCGCTCCAATCAAATATGAACGGAGATCCTCCGCATGAGGGCATTCCAATTTGACAGGCCTCCCTTCGGCGCACATACTTCAGCGGCTCCGAGCGCTCTGATAGGACGAACGGCCGCGCATGCACCGTAGGAGTGGGGTGAGGCGAGTAGAATCTGGGGGGTTTCACATAGCGGGGCACCCCTGATCAGGGTGCCCCCGGGGAAGTGGACCAAAACCCAGGATAGTCAAAATCCTGGGTGTTGGTCCACTTTAAGTGCCAACCTGATGGCTCTGGTGCCAGCGAAGATGCCCCAGGTAAGCAGGCCAATCGCGGAGATAGCCAAATCCTGGTGACTGCCCCACTTTAAAGGGACTCCTCACCATGGGATCACTTTAAAGCAGCTTAAAGCACAGCTGACCCGCACGTGCCCCCTGCAACCCCCACAACTCGCCTCTTCCAGTTCCTGGCCCCATGTCACTGCAGGCTGCCTCCCAGGCGGGGGCTATAGTAGGGCCCGGAAGAGGTACGTTTTTGGGGCCTGGGTTCTTGGGTTTGCAAAGGGCATTACTAACTGTAGGGGAAGAGATTTAGGGTAGACAATCTATGAAAGCTATTTCGGGGGTGGGGAGTTTGTTTGATGTTCACAAAGCTGGCTCCTGGGGTACTTGATTGGCTGTCCCTGGAGTCTTTTAGACTGTGAATCCTCTTTAAAGTGAACCAGTCAGCAGGATTTTCACCATCCTGGTGATTGGTCGATGCCCCATTGTGCGAAACTCCCCAAATCGCCCACACAACTAACCATTCCACCATAGCATGGGCACATGCCCCCTGAAACCCCCGGAAGCTCACCTCTTCCAGTTCCTGGCCCCATGTCACTGCAGGCTGCCAATTGCTCTCCCAGGCTGGGGCTATAATAATTGGCCTCAGGCAGGCAAGAGGGCCCAGGAAGAGATACGTTTTTAGGGCCTAGGTTCTCGGGCCTGCAAAGGGCATTACCAACTGTGGGGGAAGGGGTTTATGCTAGACAATATAGGACAATTTAGGGTTCAACAAAGGTAGCAAAAAATTCTCATGGTAGTAAAATATTCAATTCATGAGAAATTTCACTGTTGCCGAATCCCCAGCTAAGAAAACAATGAAAGTCTGTCGCACTTTTTACTCCTAAGAAAAGTAGAGAACTGTTTCCTCCTTTCTACACTGTAGTAAAAGCTGCCATTGACTTTCACTGTCTTTTTATCTGGTGATTCAGTAACAGTGACATTCTCAGGCTTTTTTTTCTCATGAATTGAATTTTTTACTACCAAGTGTTTGAACCGCAACACAAAACTTTACTTAAACTGGACCAACAGCCTGGCACAGTTGGAAAAGAAAGGTAGCAGCCATTTTGGAGCTTCCTCTCCCAACTGACATAACTGACAGCACTTCCTGTTTGCAGGTGGCCTGCAAATACATGAGACGCCATCTTGTTTTTAAAATTTACTACAGCAAGAGCTAGCAAAAGGTAAATGAATTTGTATGTGCAGCAATCTAAATTGCCCCGGGGAGGGATGCATATGCGCCCTGTTTGTTGTGTTGGTCTGGTTGAAGTCATTTTTGACTGATGGTCCGCTTTAAGTGCCAACCTGATGGCTCTGGTGCTGGGGGGGGGGGGAGATGACAGGTGCCCACAGAGAGGTCTGAGTGCCACCCGTGCCATAGGTTCATCACCACTGATCTAGGACAAGGAATTCCCAGGGGGTGGGTGTGGCCCTATGGCTAGGATTAACTTCAGTCACTAAGGCACAGGAATCTCAAGTTTTCTTCCGATCACCATCCTTTGGTCCGAATGCCAGCATTGCTCTTACCCGGGGAAGGGAAGCCTGGTGCCCTATAGAGACAGGCTAAAAGCAGACCTAAACTGCCAGATTTCGTTTCAGCCATTACAAAGAATGAATTCTGATTGGCTACCATATTAAGCAACTCTAACCTCCTGACGCGGCTGTTGCTTCCGGAACATGTGCTGGTTACTGTAAACATGAACACTGTAAACATCATTTCTACCATCTGGTGTTCCCATGTAAGTTTTGGTTTCTTTTCAAGTCCTCATGTCTTTTTTGTCGTACACAACGCGGTTGGCCAGATAAATGGCGAAGACCCCAAAAACAACCGAGGAGGCGATGTAGACGGTGACGTCTTCCATCAGCTGTACAAACATGCCCATGAAGAGGGACGGGAAGACCTGAGAGAGGAGGAAGGTGCTGTCCAACGTGGCAAAGTCTAGGCCGATGCCGCGCTCTTCGTAAACGCCCTGACGGGCGTCAGTCGGCCCGCCGTCTGGGCTCTGGTTGTTGTTGTCCTTCGGGCAGTGGTGGGGGTCCGGGGAATGGACGTAGACTTCCAGTTGCTGAGCGGCGTAGACGCCTTGTTGGCTGCACAGCGGCTCCTTGTGCTTATAGGTACCGTTCTGGTGGCTGTACGGCGGGTCCGGGGAGAAATAGATGGCTTCTTTGGTGAGGGTGCTGCCATTGCGTACCGGGGGAACCTCCAGCTTGGGCATGAACACCTACGGGGACACAGCACTGTGGGTTATACAGGGTTAATCAAATACACTATTTATGGAGACAGCACTGTGGGATATACAGGGTTAACCATATACTTTATTTATAGACACACAGCACTGTGGTTTATACAGGGTTAATCAAATCCACTATTTATAGACACATAGGGCTGTGGGTTATTCAGGGTTAATAAATACAATTCTGTGATTACTCACCTGTAGAATTGTTTTTTTGGAATTACGGGTTGCTTCATCTGTAATCTTTACATTTGGGTAATCTGCCACAAGGTGGCGCAGTCGACTGCAGAAAGACTTGTGGCTCCTCCCGGCCCATAAAAGGGCAGGAATTACCCAGAGACCCCAGTGTTTGAAAAGCAGTAATGCAAGAAGCGGGGAGGCATACATGTCAGCAAAATATAACCAACAAAAATCACCATAACAAGGCAAAAGAGGATAACGATAACAAGGGTGGGATGAAGCAACCCGTGCTGGATTCCATAAAATCAATTCTACAGGTGAGTAACCACAGAAATGTATTTTTCTGGAATCCAGCACGGGTTGCTTCATCTGTAATCTTTACATTTGGGACATCCAAAAGCAGTGTCCAATAAAAAAGGGGTGGGATCCCCAGTGAGCAACAACAGGTAGTTCAAGCCACTACCGCCTGAAGCACCTTGCGGCCAAAAACAGCATCAGCTGAGGCCCTAACATCAACCTTGTAAAACGTAGAAAAAGTATGAACAGAAGACCAAGTAGCGACCTTACAAACTTGTTCAACTGAAGCGTGGTGCTGAAAAGCACAAGAGGCACCAATAGCCCTAGTGGAGTGAGCAGTAACACGAAAAGGAGGGTCCTTCCCCCTTGGCAGAATACACTTGCATCACCGCAAGTCTGATCCACTTGCTGATAGTGGATTTGGCTGGAGGCAAGCCCTTCCTAGGCCCAGCTGGGAGGACAAACAGAGAATCCGACTTCCGAAAATAATATTTGAGCGCCCTGACCACATCCAGGGAATGAAGAGTCCGTTCCTTAGAATTAGAAGGAGCAGGACACAAAGATGGCAAAATAATGTCCTCATTGAGCTAAAAAGCAGAGGCTTAATAGAAAGCGCCGCCAGTTCTGAGACGCGATGCACCAAGGTGATAGCGACCAAGAAGGCCACCTTAAGCATCAGAATGGATAGAGAGGCATCGCACAAGGGTTCAAATGGTGGACCTGAAGAGCAGAAAGCACCAAATTCAAATCCCACACCGGTAGCAGAGGCTTATGCGGTGGACGTACATTAGTAACTCCTTGGAAAAAAGTCTTTACCAGCCTATGATTGGCGAAGGATCTTTGGAAAAAAATTGGCAAGGCCGAAACCTGTCCTTTGAGGGTACTCAGTTGTAGACCCGACTCCAGACCATGTTGAAGAAACTCCAAAACCCTGGAAATGGAGAAAGAGCGACACGGAAAAGACCGACTCACACCAGGCAATGTAAGCATGCCAAACCCTGTAGTAGATCATAGAAGAGGATTTCTTCCGAGCCTGAAGCCAGCAATCCCTTATCCATCAGGATGGAGGTTTCAGCAGCCAAGCCGTCAAAGTCTTTAAAGTTTGTAAATTGGAATGGCGCACCTGTCCCTGCGTGAGGAGCCCGGGATCTTCGGGCATGACGAAGTGATCCACCGCCATCTGGACAACGTCCGCGAACCACACTCTCCTCGGCCAGCGGGGGGCCACCAAAATGGTCGTACCCCCTCCTGGGCTATCTTGCGCAGCATACGACCCAGCAGAGGGAGGGGAGGAAATGTCCAAGGAATTGCTAGCGCGTCCGTGGCGACGGCCAGAGGATCTCTTGACAGAGAGACGAATCTTGGAAGCTTGTGATTGTGACGGGACGCAAACAGGTCCACGTCCGGCTGACCCCAGCGGCGACACAGGACATGAAAGATCTTGTTGTCGAGAGACCATTCCCCTAGGCGAGACGTCCCTCTGCTCAGGGAATCCGCCTACTGGTTCTCCACCCCTGGGATGTAAACCGCTGAGATGCAGGGAACATTTTCCTCTACCCAAGACAATATCAGGGACACCTCCTTGAGGGACCTGGACCGCACGACCCCGTAGGTGGGGAGTCAACTGGAAGAGGACCGACCTGATCGCTCTCAGCTCCAGGAGATTGAGGGCCTCCTGAGGGCCCCACTGGCCCTGGAACTTCAGCGATTACCAAAACCCTCCCCAACCGGTCAGACTGGCATCCATGGTGACAATCTCCCAGCACGGAGGCAGAAAGGACCTGCCCGCTAGAAGATTCCTCGAGTCCAACCACCACAAGAGGGACTGTCTGGCCAGCAGGGACAGAGCGAATTCCTGATCCGGGGATTCCTGTCTCCGATCCCAAATGGTCAAGAGTTTCAACTAAAGAGGTCTCATGTGGAAATGTGCGAAGGGCGCAGCCTCGAAGCAAGACACCATGAGTCCCACCAACTGCATCCCCAGACGGATGGAGGGATGAGAACACGACAGCAGGGCTCGCACCTGCATCTGAAGGCCCTCCACCTTCTGCTGAGGAAGAAACACCTTGACCTGAGAAGTATCCAGCATCATGCCCAGGAAGGTCCTCACCAATGACGGAGTGAGCGAAGACTTGGGATAATTGATCACCCAACTGAAGGACTCTAGGGTGGAGACAACCACCTGAGTATCCCTCTCGGCCTGATGAAAATATTGAGCCGCAATCAACAGGTTGTCCAGGTAAGGAAGAATGCGAATGCCCTGGCTCCTCAGAAGGGCCATGACACCGGCCAGCACCTTGGTGAACACCCGAGGGGCCGAAGTGAGACCGAACGGCAAGGCCACAAACTGGTAGTGCTGAACCCTCAGAGCGAACCTCAGGAACTTCTGATGCCCTAGGAAGGTAGGATCGTGCAGATAGGCATCCTGATTGTCCACAGTGGTCATAAAGTCGCCTGGCCGAAGAGAGCTCACCGCCGATCGTAAGGTCTCCATGCGGAAATGTTTGAACCTGACAAATATGTTGAGACCCTTTAGGTCCAGGATGGGCCTCAGGGATCCATCCTTCTTGGGCACCGTGAACAGATTGGAGTAGAACCCCCGACCCTGTTCCTGAAGAGGCACAGGAAAAACCACTCTGAACAATAGAAGACGTTGGACGGCCAATCTCAGGCCCTGCGCCGTCACAGGATTTTGGGAGATCCGAGACCGAAGGAATCTTGGGGGCCGCCAAGCTGCCAGCTCTATCTTGTAGCCGGAGGACACCACCTCCTGAATCCACCGGTCCGAGACCTGATGTCTCCAGACGTGAGCAAAGAGCCGAAGCCGTCCCCCCACCCGGATGGGTGAGGGCACCTCCTCATGCCTGAGGGGCCTTGGTGGGGGGCTTGGGCTTGGACCCCCAGGAAAGAACGGGCAGACCGCGAGCCCTACCTCGCCCCCAGGATTCCTTGCGACCGCCAGGGAAGGAGGCGCCACGTCCCTTTCGGAAGGGACGAAAGGAAGAAGACCTCCAAAAGGGCCGAGAATGCCTTCTACGCTGAGGGAGCCGACCAGCCTTGGCCAGTACATCAAGGCGCTCCCCAAAAAGGCAAACTCCTGTGAAGGGAAGACTGGTGAGGGACTTCTTAGCATCAGCGTCGGCCGCCCACTGCCGCAGCCAGACAGACCGACGCATGGCAACCAGCAGGGCCGAAACCCTAACGCCAAGCCGGACAGCATCATCCATGGCAGATAGCACAAAGGCGATAGAGTCAGTGCAGAGCGAAAGGCCCTTATATTCGTCCGCTCGCTTTCGGGATCTAGCGACCTCAACAAGACGCTTAATCTTCTTCTTGATAGCAATGGCAACAATAGCCACGGCGCAGACCGGGTGAAGACCAGCCCCCACAAAGGTGAAAGGATGGCAAGCTAACTGATCCATGCGCCGATCAGCATTGTCGCGTAAGGTAGTAGTGTCAGGGGACGGCATAACCGAAGTATTGGCAAGCCCCAGAACGGGAGCGTCCACCTCCGGAGGACAAGACCAGCGACGAACCAAATCGGCCGAGAAGGGATACCTTCTATCCAGTCCCTTGGGCACCGAGGGCAACCTGAGGACCATATTGGAAAAATGTCCCTGCTCCGGGAACGCTAAACGTTGCTCCCCCTGCTTCTTCTTTGCCGCCTTAGGGGGCTCAATGTTTAAGGTATCAAAGACCGCCGACAAAAGTCTATCGGTATCATCTGGGAGCCAAGAGCCCTCGTCTGAAAAGGACCCGCGGTCACTATCAAACTCGCCATGAAGATCCCCAGAGGAATCAGAATCCCGGAACAATTCCCCCTCCTCCATAGAGTCACGGCCGCCATAGGTATCATAAACATCATGATCATCGGCAAATAGGGACAAGTCCGTATCCAGGGGCCTCTTTTTACTAGAGGCCTTGCCGGCGGCCAGACGGGCCAGCTGCCTCTCAATGCTGGCAACGCGCAGCGCCAGGTCCAAATGAGACCCCCTGCTGATTTCCCCCTCGCTGGCCCAACCTGTTCCGCAATGACAATATGGGCACACGAGACACAGACTGCGCTGCGACCACTCAAAGGGAATGCCCCGCACATGGGACACAGCCGAGTTTGCCCCCAAGCTCGCTATCCCCAGAAGCCTCCATATGTGATTACTAATAAGGCACAATACGCCAGCACGGGAGAAGGACTAACAAGCCCCACCCGGGATGCCCTCAAGGGATCCCCTAACAGAAAAAGGGGGAAGAGAGAGAGGGGGGGTACTGGACCAGGAGAAACCACAAATACAGAAAAACCCGTCTGAAAGACATAATAAGAGAATAAAAAGAGCATCCCACAGCACATGCACCACAGTTCTAAGAAGCAGACTGAGAAGAAAAAACCGGAGCGGACTCACGGACCAGCGGGAGGGGAGCCTCCAGGAGCGTAGACCAAGGGCAGCAACGGAACCGCAGGCAGGAGCGAGAAGGGTCCGGACGTGCGCCCCGTGGCAGCTAGCAACGCAGCAGACAGGAGAGGGGCCCCCAAGCGCAGAGAGCTCTGGCGCGGGGACACAAAATGGCGCAGGCAAGAGAACCTCGAGGGGTGGGCCGCGCAGCGGCGGGGAAAGAAGAAAACAGCCGTCTGAGCGCGGCCCATCATGGCACCGTAGGCCCCCCCCCCGGGCGGAAGGGGGGGGGGAAACACAGCTCCAAACCCCACAGGCAAGCAAAAAGCAGCCACAGTACAACACACCAGTATGAAAGACACCAATAACAATAAAGCATGTGGGAACACAATAAGGGTGGTTTCTCCCTCCCCCATCCAGGCTCACCATTAGCCTGCGGCCAGCTACCCTTTGGGTACAGGGTCTGCGGTCCAGAGCAGAGCTCTGTGAACACCCGACCCCAAGTGTTCTCCTACCTTCACCTGAACTGTCAGCCGGGGCTGGGAGGCGGAATGGGTCCGGAACAGGTGGGAATAGACCTGCAGGGCCGACGGGCTTGGGACGCCCCGCTCTCCTGCGAATAATCAGAGAGAGAAAATCTTGTGTCTTCGCAGTCAGGACTGCAGAAAAAACTCAGGGGTCAATGGGTAATTCCTGCCCTTTTATGGGCCGGGAGGAGCCACAAGTCTTTCTGCAGTCAACTGCGCCACCTTGTGGCGGATTACCCAAATGTAAAGATATAAATATATGCTATTAATGGAGACAGCACTAGGTTATACAGGGTTAATCAAATACACTATTTATTGACACACAGGGCTGTGGGTTATACAGGGTTAATAATATATGCTATTTATTGAGACAGCACTGTGGGATATACAGGGTTAATCATATACGCTATTTATAGACACACAGCACCGTGGTTTATACAGGGTTAATTAAATACACTATTTATGCACTCATAGGACTGTGTGTTATTCAGAGTTAATAATATACCCCATTTATGGAGACAGCACTGTGGGTTATACAGAGTTAATCATATACATTATTTATGGACACAGAGGGCTGTGGGTAATTCAGGGTTAATAATATACACTATTAATGGAGCCGGCACTGTGGGATATACAGGGTTAATCATATACGATATTTATAGACACAAAGTGCTGTGGTTTATACAGGGTTAATCAAATACACTATTTATAGACACATAGGGCTGTGAGTTATTCAGGGTTAATAATATACACTATTAATGGAGACAGCACTGTGGTATATACAGGGTTAATCATATACGATATTTATGGACACATAGCACTGTGGTTTATAGAGGGTTAATCAAATACACTATTTTCCCTATATCCAGTCCAGGTCGTCCCAGTGATAACATGTGGGTATTTCGCCCCCAGGGGGCGCTCGACTGCAAGATCAAAAGATGTAGCTCCTCCCGGCCTACAAAAGCAGGTGTCCCTCCAGCAGTCTGGCTGCTGAAGATCGTTGGATACTCTCTCTTGGATTTTGGCAGCTGAGCGGGGCCTCCTAGCCCTTCGGCCGCTGCGGACCCTATTTCCATTGATCCCGTCTGACCCACTCCTGCCTCCCAGCCGCTGGCTGACTCGAGATAGTGACGGTAGGGATAACGCCGGGGTCAGGCGTTTCTGGCAGAGCTAGGCTCTGTGCCGCAGACCCTGTCTAATGGGTAGCCGGTCATAGGCTGATGGTGAGCCTACCTGGGGGAACCACATTACAGGCTAGATCATTTTGACCATGAGTGGCCTTATAGCCCTCCCCAGCCCACAAGCTTTATTATATGTGCTGTGCCTTGTCTGTGCGACTTTACTTGGGCTGCTCTTTGAGCTGCATACTTACCTCCCTCGCGGTTCCTCTTGGACTGCCTTCTACCTCCCCTCCATCTTGCCTCAGCACATACGCTGTAGGGGGTGCCGTTCACGCGGCTCTGTATGACAGGTGGGCTTGGATGCCACTGTGCTGCCGCGGCCGGGCCCCTTGCGGTTCTGGTGGCCATTTTCTCATATGTCCCCACAGCGGCCTTGGCGCTCTGTTGATGGGCGGGCGCTCGTTTCGCGCCGCCGAGGGGGGGGCAGAGCCGTACGCTGACGCTTTTCGCGTCATCGCGGTGTGGTCCGCCCCTCGAGGATCGCGCCAGAAGCTGTGTGTGTGTGTGGTGTGCGGAGGGCTCCTCTCTTCCCGGACTTTGCTGCTGCTGCTGCCTTGATGGTCGCATATCACTATCCTGTCTGTGTCGTGAGTCCCTCTTGCTAATGATTGTTTTTGCTTACTCTGCATACACTTGTGGGAGTCTTATGGCCCTCTCTCTTTTTCTTGTAGGTTGGGCCTAGTGATTGAGGGTTGTGGTTCCTCCCGGTCCCCCCTTCCTTTTATTAAGAGGGATCATATAGGTTTGGGCCATTAGTGCCTTGTAACCTTTTTCAATTGACAATTATTAATCACCATAATAGAGGCATCTGGGGATAGTGAGCTGGGGGCCCCATCTGGGCGGGTGAAGCTCTGCCCCTTGTGTAGTACAAATCCTCTGGGCGGATTCAGCACTGTTTGTACCACTTGCGCCAGGAGTATCATTTTGGACCATGACCAGGCGGTCGTCCTTGCCCCTAGCCCTTCACTGCCTGCGGCCTCTCTTCGGACCCTCCGCAGCTGCCCTCAGTGAGGGGGAAGCCAGCCGGGGGTCCCAGGTTGATTTGGTGCATAGGGTGGCCAATCTCGAGAGACAGATCTCGCAGACGGCTCCTAGGAGGTGCCACGAGTAAGAAACGGCATATTGAGCCCGTTTACTCGAATAATGACGATCTTTTTGATGATTTGGGCTCTGTGGCGGAAGGTGCCAGAAGATTCCCATTTCACTGCGGATTATTCTGCTGGCGATGACAGTTTGCCTGGTTTCTCCGCGGATGAGGATGCGTGGCTTCCTGATGATACGGAGAAGTTGCTTGCCTCAGTTTTTGAGACTTTACACATTGTCCCTCCCAGAGCGGCTAAGAGGAAGCAAGGTGATTTGTTCAAGCCTGAAAGACAGAGGCGAGTCTTTCCGGAGCAGGCCCATTTTTCTAACATGATTTTCAGGGAAAGGCCTAACAAGCTACCGTCGGTGCCTAAGGGCCTGGATAGGCGGTATCCCTTCCCTGAGGAGCTGGTCCAGCTATGGTCCCGTCCTCCCAAAGTGGATTCCCCTGTGTCGGGGTTGTCCAACACTATTATGCCATCACCTGATACCGCTTCCTTACGTGACCCAGCTGACAAGCTCATGGATCAACTGGTCTGTCATGCATTCACCTTTGCTGGTGCCTTGTTTTGCCCTGTGTGTGCCGCGGCTATTGTCTCCCTGGCCATCAGGAAGAAGGTGAGACGCCTTGTGGATAGCGTTAAGGCTCGCAAGCGGGCGCAGGAGTATATAGACCTCAACGCCTACGTGGATTTCATTGCCTTTGTTGTCTCTGCAATGGACGACGGTGTCCAGCTTGGTGCCAGGATTTTGGCCCTGTTTGTTGCACTTCGCTGCTCGCTCTGGTTGCGGCAATGATCGGCTGATGTCACGGCCAAGAAGTCGCTTACTAGTATCCCCTTCATGGGGCACAGGTTGTTCGGGGAGCGTCTGGACCTTCTGGTCAAGGATGGTAGACTCCCTTAGAGACGGAAGCCTGCTCGGCCCTTTCAGAACTCATCTGCCTATCGCTCCTTTCAAGGAGGAAGAGGCTCTTCATTTTCAGGTGGCCGCAGAGATACCTGGGGTAGAGGTAGGTTTATCTATCCTAAGATAAAGAGTACATACAGTATACAGATAAGGGCAGACTAGATGGACCGTATGGTCTCCTTCTGCCGTCAACCTTCTATGTTTCTATGTTTCTACCCATAAATCTCTTGGAGCTGAGAGCGATCCGGTTGGTTCTTCTTTGCTTGACTCCCCATTTAAAAGGGTCGTGCGATCCAGGTTCGCTCGGACAATTAGACGGCTGTCACCTACATCAATCACCAAGGCGGGACTCGGAGCAAGCGAGCCCTCAAGGAGGAGACCCAGATTCTGACTTGGGCAGAGGAGAATGTTCCCTGCATATCAGCGGTCTACATCCCCGAGGTGGAAAACCAGGAGGCAGACTCCATGAGCGCCTGGGGGAATGGCCTCTCAACAGCAAGACCTTCCACGCTCTGTGTCTCGGACGTGGACATGTTTGCGTCCAGACACAATCACAAGCTCCCAAGGTTTGTCTCCCTTTCAAGAGATCCTCTGGCCATTGCCACAGATGCTCTGGCAATTCCCTGGATGGAGTTCAGGTATCTTTATGCATTCCCTCCATTTCCTCTTCTGGGCAGAGTGCTGCGCAAGATAGCCCAGGAAGGGGTACCAACCATTCTGGTGGCTCCTCGTTGTCCGAGAAGGAGTTGGTTTGCGGACATAGTTCAGATGTCAGTGGATCGCTACATCATGCGCGACGACCCAGGGCTTCTCACACAGGGGTCGCTGCGGCACCCCAATTTATGGACGCTGGCTTTGATGGCCTGGCTATTGAAACCTCAATCCTGACGGAAAAGGGGCTGTCGGCCACAGTTGTGCATACTATGAATCAGGCACGGAAGAAGTCTTCCTCCATGATATACTACAGAGTTTGGCACGCTTATATTGCTTGGTGCGAGACCTTGCCGCACATTTTCTATTTCAAGGATTCTGGAGTTGGAGTACAACACGGCTTAGACTTGGGTCTCCAGCTGAGCACCCTCAAGGGCCATTCTTCCAGAGAACCTTTTTCCAGGGAGTCACCCATGTCCGGCCACCGCGTAAGTCAGTAAATTGCCTATTTTGACTCTCAAAGTGGTCTTTTGGGTAGCGATCACCTCGGTGCGTCGCGTATCAGAGCTGGCCGCGCTTTGTATGAAGCCTTCCTATTTTGAGTGGCATAAGGATAAGGTGGTTTTTCGCTTTAAACCTGATTTTTTTTGCCTAAGGTTGTGTCTCCCTTTCACCTTAATGAGGAAGTTTTCTTGCCTTCCTTGTGTCCTGCACCGACTAATTCTAATGAAAGGTCCCTCCATGCCTTGGATTTGGTCAGAGCCATTAAGTATTATCTTGTTGCGACTGAGTCCTTCAGGAAATCAGATTCGCTTTTTGTCCTATCAGAGGGCTCTAGGAAAGATTTGCCACCAGCCAAGTCCACTCTCAGTAGGTGGATCAGACAGACGGTGGTGCAAGCATATTCTGTCAAGGGGAAGGAACCCCCTTTTCGGATCACAGCTCATTCTACCAGAGCTATTGGTGCCTCTTGGGCTTTTCAGCACCAGGCATCAGCTGAACAAGTTTGTAAGGCCGCCACTTGTTCTTCAGTTCATACTTTTACGAAGTTCTACAAAGTTGATGTCAAGGCCTCAGCTGACGCCGTCTTTGGCCGAAAGGAGCTTCAGGCGGTAGTGAAATGAACTACATGCTGTTCCGCACTGGGGATCCCGCCCTTTATGGACACTGCTTTTGGATGTCCCACATGTCATCACTGGGATGACCTGGACTGGATAGAGGGAAAAATACAATTCTGTGAAACTCACCTGTAGAATTGTTTTCGAGTATATCCAGTCCAGGTCGTCCCACCCTGCCCTTCATTATCTCGTTTGCCTGTTATGGTGATACCATTTTTTATTCTTGGACTTGAGTCCTTAAGTTTTGTTAGAGAGAGTACAAGCTGAAGCTATGTGAAGTAACATGGTTTCTTGGCCTCCAGGCCTGTCCCCTTTTTGTTTACTGCTTTTTAACCACAGGAGAATCATCGAGGGACACCTGCATTTGTAGGCCGGGAGGAGCTACATCTTTTGATCTTGCAGTCGAGCGCCCCCTGGAGGCGGAATACCCACATGTCATCACTGGGACGACCTGGACTGGATATACTCAAAAACAATTCTACAGGTTAATTTCACAGAATTGTATTTTATGGACACACAGTGCTGTGGGTTATTCAGGGTTAATAATATATGCTATTAATGGAGAAAGCACTGTGGGACATACAGGGTTAATCAAATACACTATTTCTAGACACATAGGGCTGTGAGTTATTCAGGGTTAATAATATACGCTATTATGGACACATAGGGCTGTGGGTTATTCAGGGTTAATAACACTGTGGGTTAATCACATACACAGCACTGTGGTTTATACAGGGTTAATCACATACACACAGCATTGTGGTATATACAGGGTTAATCACATACACTATTTTTAGACACACAGCACTGTGGTTTATACAGGGTTAATTTACATATGCTATTTATAGACAGTGCTGTGGGTTTTACAGGGTTAATCACATACACACAGCACTGTGGTTTATACAGGGTTACTCAGATACACACAGCATTGTGGGCTATACAGGGTTAATCACATATACTATTTATAGAAACACAGCACTGTGGTTTATACAGGGTTAATTTACATATACTATTTTTAGAAACACAGCACTGTGGTTTATACAGGGTTAATTTACATATACTATTTTTAGAAACACAGCACTGTGGTTTATACAGGGTTAATTTACATATGCTATTTATAGACAGTGCTGTGGGTTTTACAGGGTTAATTTACATATGCTATTTATAGACAGTGCTGTGGGTTTTACAGGGTTAATCACATACACAGCACTGTGGTTTATACAGGGTTAATCAGATACACACAGCATTGTGGGCTATACAGGGTTAATCACGTATACTATTTATAGAAACACAGCACTGTGGTTTATACAGGGTTAATTTACATATGCTATTTATAGACAGCTGTGGCTTATACAGGGTTAATAACACACACAGCACTGTGGTCTATACAGGGTTAATTTACATATGCTATTTATAGACAGTGCTGTGGGTTTTACAGGGTTCATTTACATATGCTATTTATAGACAGTGCTGTTGGTTATACAGGGTTAATCACATACACACAGCACTGTGGTTTATACAGGGTTAATCATATATGCTATTTATAGACAGTGCTGTGGTTTATACAGGGTTAATTTACATATGCTATTTATAGACAGTGCTGTGGGTTATACAGGGTTAATCACATACACACAGCACTGTGGTTTATACAGGGTTAATCATATATGCTATTTATAGATAGCTGTGGGTTATACAGGGTTAATTTACATATGCTATTTATAGACAGTGCTGTGGGTTATACAGGGTTAATCATATACACACAGCACTGTGGTTTATACAGGGTTAATTTACATATGCTATTTATAGACAGTGCTGTGGGTTATAAAGGGGTTAATAACATATGCTAATTATAGACCGAGCACTGCGAGCTATACAGGGTTAATCACATACTATTTGTTGAGTTTTTTCTATTTATAACACTGATTATGTCACCAAACTGGGAAAAGGAAAACAGCCCACTTAAAGCGGAACAAAACCCTGAGAGGCTGGCCCTGTAATCTAACAAATTCCAGGGCCGGCCACTGGCCCTGCAGCACACAGCCATGCAGGCATCAGCTGGCTCAAAGCGGGGCATCCCAAATCGGGACAGGGAAGTCAACAGAAACCCCCGGGATGGTCAAGATCCCAAGTTTTGGTCCACTTTAAAAGGCAGCCCAGGGGTGAAAGTTTAAGGTGTACCAAAACCCTGGATTCGGATTCTCTCTTTGGATCTCTGGTCTTGGTCTCCCTACCCTTGGGGCATCCCGGTTTAGGATGCTCTGCTGTGTGAAACCCCACCGGTCACCCAATATACACAGAAAACAATCCTTCCCATCCCACAGTGTGATGCACACATCACATTTCACTGTAAGCTATCTACATTCCAATAACACGCTTTATGACTGATTTAGAAAGGATTACAATGAAGATAAAATAGTTGCTATTTGTCTATAACAATGTAATACAATGGACCTCTCAGCAGGCAGGCTTTTCAGAACGACTCATCTTGTTTGATATAGCCCCAGCAGCAGAAGGTTTAACCTACCAACTCAATATGTACGCACAGAGACGACAAAGCTCAGGGAGTCAGATATTGTGATGGGATGTGAATACCATGGGATGAGCTTAAAGGGAAAGTCCACTTTTGATTGAATTTCTGAAAGTGTATATATTTGTGTGGCAAAATGATGTCTTTAAAGTGGCATGATACCCGTGACCCTATAAGATTTCATGGTTGCTGAATTCCCAGAATCAGAATGCCCCGCAGTGTGAAACCCTCCAGGTCGCCTGAAAACTCACCTTCTTTCCTGGGCCATGCGTGAGCTGTGGTCGCACCCACTCAATCCCTTTAGCAGGGCACTTGCCCGCGCCTGGTATTTGTGAATGGCTGGTGCGGGCACACTCCCTATTAGAGGGTAGCGGGGGATGTGGCTGCCAGCACGCTCGGATCCGCTAGCCTTAGACGAGCTATTAGACGCAGGGGCGGGAGCGGATCCGAGCGTGCTGTTTGGACAAGAGGACTGCGCATGCGGCGTAGGACCGGGGAAGGGCGAGTGAAAATGGGCGACTTGGGGGGTTTCACACAGCGGGGCATCTCCGATTGGGGTGCTCCGAGGGCAAGGACCAAAAAACCAGACCCAGCCTGAGATGGCTTTTTACAAAGCGGGGCATCCCAAATCAAGATGCCCCACTTCATGAAACCCCGCCAATTGCCTGATAATCTTACCTCGCGTATGCTAAGCTGCATTTGTCTCTTTAGCCCCGTGTTAAAGCAGAACAAAACCCATCCCAAATCGGGATGCCCTGCTGTGTGAAGCCCCCAGGTTGCCCAAACTCACCTCTTCCCGGTCCTACGGCGGATGTGTGGCCGCTCGTCCAATCAGCGCGCTCGGATCTGAACTCGCCCCTTCGGCTAAGGTGGGCAGATCCGAGCGCAAAGGCGGCCGCATCCTCCGCTACCTCTGCGCTGGCCGTTCACAAATGCAGGGATGCAGCCGCTGCTCATGCACCGTTGGTCCGGAAAACAAGGTAAGTGTATGGGCGACCTTGGGGGTTTTACACAGCAGGGTATCCCAATATTGGATGCCCTGTGGGGAGGGACTCAATTGGCCCGGGAATCTTATAGATTCCTGGGCCAATCTCCGTGGGTTTTGGTCCACTTTAAAAAGCCATGCCGCTCGCCTCCCCATTGGAGCATGTGCAGCTACAGCAGTCGTCTCCTGTTCCCCGTTGGATGGAGCACCACTAGCAAAAGGTATTTAAAGGTTAAATCGGACCTTCACCCTGAATAAGAGCCTATATTAGATGTTTCCCCACATTAAATATCTTCCTACCTGCATCTGCTGCATTTTCTGAGCCTTTAAACATCCAAGATGGCGGCCCATGGAGTCTCAGGCTGCCTACAAATGGGAACGGTCTCCTGACTGTGCCGCTCTGCATTCTGGGATTGCTGTCCTTTTCCTGACCCCAGCTCTGCTCCTGTCAAAGCACAGCTATAACCCGCCCCCTGCACTTTTGACCCCTCTCCTCAGTACGTGATGCTACTCATCCAAGATGGCAGCGCCTTTATCCTAGAGTCCTGAACAGAGTTACAGCCCAGTGGGGGAAAGAATAATAAGTAAGTTAAAAATGGTAACTATATTAATTTTACATGCTGGGAAATAGTTTTTAAAGGGTTTGGACTTTTCATTAAAGTGGACCAACACCCAGGATTTTCACTATCCTGGGTGTTGGTCCACTTCAGCGGGGCATCCGAGATCAGCATGGCATGCTGTGTGAAACCCCCCCAAAAGCCCCAAAAAACGCACCTTTTCGGCGACGGACAAGCGACGGATAAGCCGCAGCCGCCTCCCGCGCGTCCCTCTTACAGGGCGCGCGCCCGCGCCGGCCATTCACAAACGGCGGCGCGGGAGGCGGCGGCTGATCTGTCGCTGATAAGGTAAGGTTTTTTGGGGCTTTTGGGGGGGTTTCACCCCGCGGGACATCCTGATCTCGGATGCCCCGCGGTGAGGGAGGTGATCGGCCCGGGAATCTTATAGCTCACCCCTGGGTGTTGGTCCACTTTAAATGTCCGCATTAAGAGGTCAGATTATTGTCCCTGTGAACTAGTAAGCCTCCTCGGCGGGTTTAGTTCCGCTTTAAGGTCAGGAGTGGGTTTGGAGGGTATGACATCACAGCTACGTACCTCCTTCTCCTTGTGATAGAGGCAGATGAGGGTGTAGGGCAGCGTCTCCAGGGCGGCGTAGGCGAATCCGGTGAGCGAGGACATGACGGTCACCACGACGATGTCCTGTGACAGGCAGATGACCAAGACCGAGGAGGTGAAGGTGATCAGGCTGGACAGGTAGACGCGCCGCGCCCCGAAACGCTTGGCCATCTTGTTGATGATCATGGAGAAGAAGGTGGCGGTGGCGCACTGCAGGAAGAGGCCCAGGCTGCCCATGCGGATTCCTGAAAGAGACTCATCAGCATTAACCCCCATAACTGCGCTGCCCGAGCTGCACATGCTCAGTGACAAAGGGAGATCACAGCTCTGCATGAGCACATGACACCCGCAGCCCGTAGCTTAAAGAGGAACAAAACACAGGATTTTGAGTCATCTACACTATACTATTACTATATATGACTTTGATTACTATTGATTTTATTGGCTTTTGATACATTATGGAGATGATTTTAAACGCATAATTAAAAGTGACGTTTTATGAGAAGAGGAGTGCGGACCATTGGCTTTGCTATTTAGTGGGTTTGAGACTACCAACGGCCGCGCACACTAGGGATTAGGTGGTGAGCGGACATTCCCTATAGTGTCCACAGGATTTTGACTAGCCTGGGTTTTGTTCTCTGCCCCGGGCGATCTGGGAAGTTTCACACAGTGGGGCATCCCGAATCGGGATGCCCCACTGTGTGAAACTTCCCAGATCGCCCATCATCTTTCCCCGGTACTTTGACGCATGTCAACCAATCAGAGGCATTTAGTGGATCTATTCACAGCAGGGATGCCCCACTGGGTGAAACTTCCCAGATCGCCCATCATCTTTCCCCGGTACTTTGACGCATGTCAACCAATCAGAGGCATTTAGTGGATCTATTCACAGCAGGGATGCCCCACTGTGTGAAACTTCCCAGATCGCCTATTCAGTACTATGGCGCATGTCGACCAATCGGAAGCATTTGCCATGCATATCAATGCTTCAGCAAGCGGCTCTATTCACAGCAGGGATGCCCCACTATGTGAAACCCTCCAGGGCGCCGGAAAAACTCAGCTTTCCCCGCTTCTACGGAGCATGTGCAGGCTCTGATCCAATCAGAGACGTTTGCCTTGACATCATTCTGCAAAGGGATCCCATTGAAATCAATGGGGAGATTTCCGCAAACGGCTCTGATTTACAATGGGGAGCCCACGCCCTTCATATAGGCCGGGGCGGGAGCGCGTATAAGACCAGGGATAAGGGGGATGCAGCAGCGTGCGCTCCCACTATGTGAATAGGACCCCCCCACACACACACACACACACTTTGCCATGCTCCAACGGCACATTAGCGGGCTTGCACCCAATGACAGCCTCTTGCTGTGATGTAATTCGGCAGGCAGCTCTCATTCAAATCAATAGGGAGCGCACGCTGCCGCATCCCCGGCCATGTGCACGCTCCCGCCCCAGCCTGAATCTGAATGGCTGGGACGGGAGTGTGCTCTCACCATTGTGAACAAATCTCCCCACTGATTTCAATTAGAGCCCTTTGCAGAATGACGTAGTCAAGGCAACAGGCTCTGATTGGACGAGAACCCGCACATGCACTGTTGGAGAGGTAAAAGGTGAGTGTTAGTGGCCTTTCCGGGAGGGGTTCTCATCCAATGAGCGCCACGTGCTGCGAGACTACGTCAGGTGGCTTTCATTATTTACAATGGGGAGCCCACGCTCCCGTCCCAGCCATTCATATAGGCCGGGGTGGGAGCGCGCATAAGGCCTGGGATAAGGGGGGTGCAGCAGCATGCGCTCCCCATTGTAAACAATCCAAGCTGCTTGCCAAAATCTTCGCATTGATTTCAATTAGAGCCCTTTGCAGAATGACGTAGTCAAGGCAACCCTCTCCGATTGGACGAGAGCCCGCACATGTGCCAATGGAGAGGTAAAAGCTGAGTTTTAGTGGCCTTTTGGGGGGGGGGGGGGGGTTCTCATCCAATGAGCGCCACGTGCTGCGAGACTACGTCATTCGGCAGATGGCTCTCATTATTTACAGTGGGAAGTGAACGCTCCCGTCCCAGCCATTCATATAGGCCGGGGTGGGAGCGCGCATAAGACCTGGGATAAGGGGGGTGCAGCAGCGTGAGCTCCCCATTGTGAACAATCAGAGACCACTTGCCAAAATCTTCCCATTGATTTCAATTCGAGCCCTTTGCAGAATGACTTAGTCAAGGCAACCGGCTCGGATTGGACGAGAGCCCGCACATGCGCCATTGGAGTGATGAAAGGTGAGTGTTAGTGGGTTTTCTGGGAGGGGGGGGGGTCCTCATCCAATGAGAGCCACGTGCTGTGAGACTATGTCATTCGGCAGGCGTCCCAGCCATTCAGATTCAGGCTGGGGTGGCAGCGCGTGCTCCCCATTGATTGGATGACGCTGTCACAGCAGGAGGCCGTCATTGGGTGCGAGCACGCGCATGTGCCGTTGGAGCGTGGCGAGATGAGTGTTTTCGATTTTCCAGGGGGGGGGTGGTTTCACACTGGGACATCGCAATTCAGGGGCACGGAACAAAGCCCGGGAAAGTCAAATTCCCAGGTTTTGTTACGCTTTAAAGCAGACCTACACCCTGAAGCCAAATGGAACAGCGCTCTATACCTATCTCAGCACCGCCCCCTATCGGCCCCTCCAGCCAGAATCGCCCACATACACCCCCCCCCAGTTCTCTGTGTGATGGGAAACCGGAAGCTGCACTAAAGCATCTGAAGCCTCCTATTTAAGAGGGTTCCGGACGCTAAAAGTGCGCTGCGACTTCCAGTCTCCAACACACAGAGACCCGGAGAAGGAATAGGCAAGTATTCTATACTGCAAGCTGGGAGGGCTAGCTAGGTGAAGGGAAGCTCTGTTCGTGGGGTTGTAGACTTAAAGTTGACCTAAACCATGCTGTAACTATGTGCCAGCGAGAGAGACACTAAAAGAACTTTGGTCTGGTTTAAAGTGGACATAAACCTTCCATGTGTCGGGTAACAAGACCTAACTTGCTCGCAGGCAGTGTAGATCTATATGATAGAGTCTATATCTCTCTCTCACAGATACATAAAGATAGATGATAGATAGATAGATAGATAAAGATACATAAAGAATATATATATATATATATTATATATATATATATATATATATATAGATAGATAGATAGATATATAATCACTATATATAACGCACCAGCTGTCCCCGCGGGATCACATACATAGAGATTGCATGTGACCACCGCTGGGAATCCCGCACAATTCAGCGCGCGGATTACTCTGGAACATCAGTTGATTAATGCATTACCCAGCAGACATTTAATACCGCCCCTGTAAATCCCGGATTTTCAACAGCTCCAAAAGCGGACTTTAAAAAGAATGACTTAAGCAAGTGTTTAAAGAGGAACAAAACCCCCCTTTTCCCCGGACATCCTGAATTGGGATTGGCAGTGTGAAACTGCCCCCAATAAGCCCACTACAACTCACCTTCCCACGCTCCAACGGAGCATGTGCGGGCTCTCGTCCAATGGGAGGCGCCTGCCGTCACTATGTCATTGGGCTGCCGGCTCTCATTGTTTTGAATGGCTCCCGCCCCAGCTTATCTACACACCGCCGGGAATCTTTTCGATTCCAGGCCGGCCGCTGGTGGGTTTTTGTTCCTCTTTAATGTACACTCTTTCTGTAACTTTGTGCCAGGGTAGGGTGCTACTACACAGGGACACTAACCTACCTAGCAGGTGCTCACGCCATCAATGATCCCTGCATTGAGGGATACTCACCTTTACCTACCAGAGCTCCATCTGCTGGGGTGCGACACAGTAAACAGAAATAGGAGACACGCTTAATTTGAGTGCACAGTTATTTCCTGTCCCCATCATACAGATTTCTATGGATCCTATACTGTATGGGACATCCCAAATCAGGATCCCCCAGGGGGCGATTGCTAAAAGAGACCTAAAGTCACTTGACTAAGGCTTTAGCTTTCCAAATCTGGAGTGGGAGGGATTGCCGAGTTATTTAAAGTGGACCAAACCCTGGAATTTCGCTAGCCCGGAATCTGGACCCTGGCCAACCTGATTTGGGATGCCCCACTGTGTGAAACTACTGTTACACGTACCTCTCCTCCAATCAGCTTTTTCTGGCTACTCATATAAATGAGCGGCTAAACAAGCTGAACGGAGTCCGCCGTCAGCATCCCTCTATGGCCGGAGCCACCCACTTGGGTACAACGAGCACAGCCACACACAAACCAGAGGGATGAAGTAGATGCCACTGCTGTGGGATTGCTGGCGATGTATGTATGAGGGTGACCGACGGGGGGCATCCCCATTAGGGACTCCTCAGGGACAAGAGGATAATTACATTTCAGGTGGTTTGGTCCACTTTAAAGCAGAATCATGCTAGCGGCTCCCATGACTTCAGGCACAACCTGAAGCTAGTCGGGGGGGGGGGGGGGGGGGAGATCAGGAGCAATGTTAGAAAAATACCATTTTGTGAATACTCACCTGTAAAATGGGTATTATAAGTATGTCACACACCCCACTTCAAGATATCCATAACATGTGGGTTATACCGACCTGTAGAGGGCGATCTGCAGAGATGATAGGAAAAAGGAAGCCCCTCCCGGTCCACAAATACCTGGGACCTCCCACTCACCACCCAGTATAAAGAAAGCAGTAAGGTAAGGGACCAGGAAGAGCCAAATATAAGTCATAACAACGCAAAGTTCACAATATAAAGGATCCAGAATACGAAAAGGGCGGGGTGAAGCGGGGTGTGTGACATACTTATAATACCCATTTTACAGGTGAGTATTCACAAAATGGTATTATTCTAAGTATGTCACACACCCCGCTTCAAGATATCCATAACATGTGGGACATCCAATAGCAGTGTCCATAAAGGGCGGGGATCCAAAACAAGGTAAATAAGGCACAACTTAAACCACAACAGCTTGCAGAACTTTGCGGCCAAACACAGCATCCGCTGAGGCCCGAACATCAACCTTGTAAAACTTGGAAAAAGTGAACAGAAGACCAAGTAGCGGCCTTACAAACTTGCTCAACAGAGGCCTGGTGCTGAAAAGCCCAGGACGCCCCAACCGCACGAGTAGAATGAGCAGTAACACGAAAAGGGGGATTCCTCCCCTTAGCAGAATAGGCCCCAACAATGGCCTGACGAATCCATTTACTAATGGAAGACTTGGCGGGCGCAAAACCCTTCCTAGGCCCAAAGGGCACCACAAAAAAAGAATCAGTCTTACGAAAGGAAGACGTTACCACCAAATAGTACTTCACAACGCGAAGCACATCCAAAGAATGTAGAGACCTCTCCTTGTCATTGCTGGGATTAGGACACAGAGGGCAAAACAATGTCCTTATTAAGATGAAAAGCAGAAACCACCTTAGGAAGGAAATCCGGCATAAAACGGAAAACCACCTTGTCCTGATGCCTCTCGAAGTATGGAGCTTTAATGGACAAAGCCGCCAACTCAGAGACACGCCGAACAGAAGTGATAGGTACCAAAAAGGCCCCCTTCTGCGTAAGCGAAGACAAGGCAATATCATGCAAGGGCTCAAACGGAGGACCCTGAAGAGCAGAAAGAACCAAGTTCAAATCCCAAACTGGAACCAAAGGCTTCCTAGGAGGCCGAACATGCGTAACCCCCTGGAAAAAAGTCTTGACCAAAGGATGAAGCGCAAAGGACCTTTGAAAGAACACCGCCAGGGCAGAAACCTGCCCCTTCAGAGTACTAAGCTGGAGCCCCAGATCCAGACCATGTTGAAGAAACTCCAGGATTCTGGAAATAGAAAATTCCCTGCAAGGGAAAGCCCTGACTTCACACCAGTCAATATACGACCTCCAGGTCTTATAGTAAACGGTAGAGGAAGACCGCTTCCTAGCGCTAATAAGAGTTCGAATTACCGCATCAGAAAGACATTCCTCCTTCAAGAAGGAGGTTTCAGCAGTCACGCCGTCAAAGCCAGCGATGGTAAATTGGGGTAACGTAGCCGACCCTGGGTGAGCCGATCCGGCAGCAGGGGCAGAACGAACTGATCCTCTGCTAACCTTACCACATCTGCGAACCAAACCTGTCTTGGCCACCTTGGGGCCACCAGAATTGCTGACGCACCCTCCAGGGCCAGCTTGCGCACCAACCTGGCTACCATTGGGAACGGAGGGAACAGGTACAGAAACCCCAGATCCCTCCAGTTCAGGGACATGGCATCCACTGCCAGAGCCAGTGGATCCTTCGAGAGAGACACAAATACCGGAAGTTTGTGATTGTGACGAGAGGCAAAGAGGTCCACCGCTGGTGACCCCCACCTGATGCAAATCAAGCGAAACACCTTGGGACTGAGAGACCACTCCCCCCTGGCGAGATGAGGACCTGCTGTGCACATGGAATACACAGAAGTACATCATCACCAGTGAGGGATGCCCCACACCCCATACAATTCCGGGACTGCCCCGAGGCCAGTATCCGGGGATGCCTCCATACGGTGAACTTATAAGTAGTCGCTATGACCAAGGGAATTACGCCAATAAGCAACCCGGGATGCCCCTTTAATGTCCCAAGTGGGAGGATTTGTAATCAATAACATTTTTAACCCAGGGACCCTAGGACAGGGAAAAACCCCTAAAACCAAATGTAGGTCTACCTGGAAGACATAACAGAGAGCATAGGATAAGCATTTAAGGAAACTGACTGGTAAACTAAGTAAAAGATATAGAGGGGGCCCATAGGGCCACTCACTGTGTCCTCAAGTCAGCCGGGGAAATGGCGTCCGCACCACACACACACACACAGCACAGCAGCATCAGCCAAACGGAGGCAGAGAGAAGGGGGCGTGGCCAGCGCGAGTCATTGCTCCGCCCCCCATCCGGACCAGAGACCATGCTCCGCAGTGGCGCCTGCCGCACGGGGGCGGGCCGCGGCGTCCCGCCGAAAGCCCAGCCCCGCCCCGTTCCTAGCGTGTGAGGGGAGATCTCCCCTCACCGCCCATGCTGCCGCCATGACAGAGACCAACGCCCGGCCCCGCCCCCTGCTCAAATAATCTGATAATCAAATAATCTTCTGCCATACCGCCGGGAAAGACCGGCACAGCGGCAGTAAAATGACAGTGAGACACAAAGACATGCACACACATACACTGAAATAATGACAAAGAGAAAATAAAAAACCTACACGAGTAAGACCCACGACCCCCCCCCCCCCTCTGAGGAGAAGGGCATCCGGAGAGGGGAACACTACCAAGGTGAAATGGCCGAGGGACAGGGCATCCCAAACCGGGGTCACCAGCCCGGATAACCGCCTACCCTCTAGTACAGGGTCTCACGGTGGAGCTTAGCTCCTGAGCACCTAAGGTGCCCTTCTACCCTCACCCGGACTGCAGCCTAGGCTGGGAGGCAGGGAATCATCAAGGGATCCGGGCGGAAATAGAGAAAAAAGCGGGACGGGAGTCATCCCGGCTACCTGAAATCCCCCTGTGCAAGGAGGAGCCATCATCTTCTGACTTGCTCGTCTGCAGAGATGAAAGACTGGGGAATGAGTGGGAGGTCCCAGGTATTTATGGACCGGGAGGGGCTTTTTCCTATCATCTCTGCAGATCGCCCTCTACAGGTCGGTATTACTCACATGTTATGGATATCTTGAAGCGGGGTGTGTGACATACTTAGAATATATTATTTTACAGAAAGAGTAGTAGATGCTTGGAACAAACTTCCAGCAGAGGTAGTTGAAAAATCGTCAGTCACTGAATTTAAGCATGCCTGGGATAAGCCTCCTCTATCATAAGATAAAGAGTACATACAGTATACACATAAGGGCAGACTAGATGGACCGTATGGTCTCCTTCTGCCGTCACCCTTCTATGTTTCTATGACTATCCTGGGTTTTGTTTCGTGCCAAGGGAGCACCCCGAATCGGAATGCCCCGCTGTGTGAACCCCCCAGAGAGCCCTGTAAAACTTACATCATCCCGGTCCAAAGGCGCCTGCGCGGACTCTCGTCCAATTAGAACCGCTTTCCGTGACTATGTCATTTGCCTAACAGCTCTGATTTGCTTCAATGGGGAGCGCAAGCGGCTTCACCCCCAACAGTACACACGCTCCTGCCCCAGCCTATGTGAATGGCTGGGACGGGAGCGTGCGCACAGCCCAAAGATGCAGGGGATGCGGCCACTGTCCTCCCCATTGTAAACAATCAGAGCTGAATGACATAGGCACCAAAAAAAAAACAAAAAATGGATCTGATTGGACAAGAGCGCGTGCCACTGGGATGGGGAAAGACAAGCTTTTTTTTTTTGGGGGGGGGTGCAGCAGCTGGCCCTGGAATCTTTTCAGGGCTAGGGTCGCAAGAGCACACTGCAGGGGATCCGGCCGCTCCCGCTTCCATTGCCAGGCTCTCGTGTAAACTAAAGATGTTTGCTAAGCAACTGATATGTACGGCTAATGGCTCTGATAGGACAAGAGCCAGGGCCATTGGGCCGGAGAAAGGTGAGCTGTTGGTGGGGGGGGGAGCACGCTGCAGGGGATGCGGTCGATCCCACTCCTATTGCCAGGCTCTCGTTTAAACTAAGAACGTTGGCCGAGCAATTGATATGTATGGCTAATGGCTCTGATTGGATGAGAGCATGCACATGCATCGTTGGACCGAGTTTAAGAGGGCGATGTGGGGGGTTTCACACAGCGGGGGCATGGAGCAAAACATGGCAAAGTCAAAATCCTGGGTTTTGTTTCCGCTTTAAAAGAGGAAAAACAGTCTAGATTTTTACTCTGCCGGGTGTTGTTCCTCTCAGGTGGGGCATCCCAAATTGGCGTTTCCACATAGATCAGGATGAAAACTAACCATCCCTGTGTTTCCATTGGGCTCTCAGAGATTAGAGTTAGGACTGCACCTCACAGAGGCACCTTGGCGCTGGTGGTGCAGCTTCAGCTACTTCTGCAGATGTGTGTGACCGAGCCTCTGTTTTTAACCAAGTTTAGAGACAGATTTTGGGTTGGTCAGCAAGCTAACTGGTTTGAGTGCTGTGACTCGTTTAAGACTTTGTATCCTAATTGCCCTGCTAACGTGCACCTCCCAGGTTAGTTATAAAATGGTCTGAGCGGCTGCCACCCCCCCTTTGTTTCTTTTGAATTTGTGCAAGCACATGGTGTGTGAGGTCTAGGCTGTACTGTGAGGTCTTCGACCCTTCCACCCCATTGGCTGCACTTGAGGTTTAGGGCAACCTCAGGTAAGCCTGCTCCCAATTTATCTATTGCATTGTATGTCCCAAATGGGGCTCTCAGAGATTAGAGTTATGGCGGCACCTTGGCGCTTGGTGGTGCAGCTTCATCATACTTCTGCAGATGTGTGTGACCGAGCCTCTGTTTTTAACCAGATTCTGAGACAGATTGCAGGTTGGTCAGCAAGCTAACTGGTTTGAGTGCTGTGGCTCCTTTAAGACTTTTGTATCCACTGCACAGCGGACCACTTGGCCAATCAGCACACTCGGTTCCATTCATCACAGAGGTTAGCGAGTTGGATGGAGCCAAGAGCACAACTGGCTCCGCCTCCTCCATTCATTACCACTGTTGTGTGTGGCAATGATGTCATTGCTGTACCTATGCAATGACTGATCCCCTGCCATCTCACACAGAGGGACAGCAATAAAACACTGTTCCAGGGCAATCGAATAATGAAAATATCTGTCTATCTCTGGCGACCTGGGGGGTTCCAGGGCATCCTGAATTGGGATGCCGCGATGTGTAAAAAGTCTCTTACATTTCCCCGGTCCAACAGCGAATGTGCGTGCTCTCGGCCAATGAGAGCTGCCCGCTATGACGTCATTCAGCTGGTGGCTCTTATTGTTTTTAATGGGGACCTCCCACCCCAGCTACTCAGATAGGCGGGGGCAGAAACACGCACAAGGCCGGGTATGCAGCGGCATGTACTTCCCATAGAAGTCAATGAGAGCAATTTGTCAAAAGAGGTAAACACAGCAAACGTCTCTCATTGGCTGAGGTGTCGTCAGATCACAGAAGAGGCGAGTTTGTGGCTTTCTGTGGAGTTTCACACCGATCGGGATGTCCCGAGGAACAGAAAAAAAGCTGGGAACGTTTTTGTTCTGCTTTTAGTGCTAGGGGAGGGCGATTGGCTCTTTAAATAGTTACAACCTTAAAGTGGACCAACACCCAGGATTTTGACTATCCTGGGTATTGGTCCACTTCCCCGGGGCACCCCGATCGGGGGTGCCCCGCTGTGTGAAACCCCCCAGAAAGCCCCCAAAACTCACCTCTCCCCGCTCCCACGTGGCCGCGCCGTCCAATCGGCGCCGACGGACAAGCTGATTGACAGCAACGTACAAGCAGCTTGCCCGTCGGCGCCTCCCGCGCGTCACTCTTGACGTGTGCGCGCCCGCGCCGGCCATTCAGAGACGGCCGGCGCGGGCACGCGCACGCCTAGAGGGGCGCGAGGGAGGCGGCGGCGGAAGACCAGGTAGGTGGATTTGAGGTGTTCAGGGGGGTTCACCCCGCGGGACATCCCGATCTCGGATGTCCCGCGGTGTGTGAGGTGATCGGCCCGGGAATCTTATAGATTCCCGGGCCGATCACCTCAGGGTGTTGGTCCACTTTAAAGCGGACCTTCACCCTGAATAAGAGCATATCTTATATGTTTCCCACACCCTGTACATAAAACATCCAAGATGGCGGCTCGTGGAGCAACAGGCAGCCTGCAAACAGGAAGTGTCGCTCTGCACTCTGGGATTGCTGTTCTTCTCCTGACTATAATATTAAATGGGAGGTTGAAGCACACAAAAGTCAATAGATCGTAGAAAATTAGATTAGATGAATTATAGGATGGGTTCTGATAATACCATGTGCACCCACTCTATGCACATGAAAGACACTAATAGTACAAGTGGAATATCGAACACCCAACAAAAGTACTTGCATTCAAAATGCTGGTGACAATTGATATACAGAAATATTTACATATGACAATAAGAGACACTATATACTTTTGGCAGACAATAAAAGAGGGGCCTAAGTGGAAAATCTGTAATCAGAAACGTAGCAGTTTTGTTATCAATAGTGCTAGTCTCAACAGCCTGGTTGATCGTATCGTCAATGATTTTCTTGATCTCCTGTGTGGGATCATGATCGATAAGAGCATAGACATTTGTGTCTCTAAGAGGCCGATTCATTAATAGCGCCAGGTAGCGACAGATGAGCGACTGTAGCGTGATTTTTTCAGCGCCAGCCAGTATTCGCTGTGCTTGGCCGGCGTTAGCTTGATGACAGCGACTCAGTCGGTGTGCGGTAATGTTGAATACGGGCTGGGGGGTCGCTGTTTCACAGGTCCAGCGTTGTATGCGAGCGCCTGACAACGAATGGCCAGAGCGAACGGCTAGCTTCATATTCATCAACAAATCACGCTCCGAATGTGCTGTCGCTGTCCATTCCTTGTTTAAACCCCAGAGCGCTGGCGGCGATGGGTGTTAACTAGTTTTTAACCCCTAAACAACCATATTTTTTGAATGTAACATTATATAAGTTTTTAGAATCATTTTGTAATATGAATACATTAATCTCAGACCTGTTAGATCAATTCTGCACATATTTTTTTTAATTTTTTTTTTGACTTAAAAATAAATCCTAACATTGCAGAAGTGTTCTCCGATTTTTTGACATTAAAAAAAAAAAAAAAAAAAAATTAATACCAATTAATTATGAATAATTATAGATTGCTCCATTGAAATGCATTGGACATCGCCAGGGAGCGACAGCTCATACCTGGCGCTGTGAGGGAATTTGCAGCGGCACTGTGAGGTCCAGGCGGCTTCATGATGAATGCCGCGCCAGCCGTCGCTCTCGCCGGCGCTAGCCTCATTTTGCTTGATAAATGCGTCATTGTGACCGCCGCCGGGCGTACTTGAGTCGGTAGTCGCCGTTAGCTGCCGCTACCTGGCGCTCGTCAGACACTACCTGGCGCTATCGCTTGATGAATAAGGGCATAAGTTGGCTGAGGACTTCCTCCTGATAGTCTACTGTATTCATTACCACGATGGCACCTCCTTTATCAGCAGGTTTTATAGTGATAAAGTGGTTCTGGCTCAGGGAGCGTACAGCTTGTTGCTCTCTACGTGAGAAATTAGAAGATCTTTTTGTGTTAGAACTATGTAGTCGTTTACTATCCCTGTGCACCAGGCTAATATAAGTCTCTAATGCATGAGAAGTGGGTGGTGGACTCCACGTGCTTTTAGGTTTACATTTATGTGAGTAAATTTCACTAGTGTTCGTCATGGATGGTGGATAGTACCCGAAAAAAGATTTAATTCCTAGGGACCGAAAGAAACGTTGTAGATTAATTTCTAAGTCAAAAGGGTCACCGGCAGATGTAGGTACAAACGTAAGGCCCTTAGAAAGTACCTTGGTCTCCATTGGAGATAGTGCGTAATCTGACGTGACGACCGCTAATGACGTCATCGCCAGGCGCCATCGCGAGCGCATTTGTGTTCAATTGCTGGAGGCTCCATCACTATTTAAGCTCTCTCTCTGGAATTAACAGACACCGCTCTCTTGATAAAGGCCGTCCCGGCCGAAACGTCGAGGTTCTTTCCTTTTGTCCACTTGGTATTCCAGCTTGTCTGCCTTTCTTTGTAAGTTACTTCATTGCCTACTGCATTGTACTGCATGAATTGTTTGCTAGCTGCTTAGTGTTTTCCCTGCAATACTTACCAGATACACTGTAGTACTGGATATTCAGTCGTTTCTTTCTTAAAAGCAGTCTAGTTATATGCATGCTGGTTACCATATCTATTAACCCCTGTACTGCGGTCCACATATTGTATATAGTGTCTCTTATTGTCATATGTAAATATTTCTGTATATCAATTGTCACCAGCATTAAAAAACCTTTTGAATGCAAGTACTTTTGTTGGGTGTTCGATATTCCACTTGTACTATTGGTGTTCTTCTCCTGACCCCAGTTCTGCTCTGTCTGTGCAAAGCACAGCTATAACCCACCCCTGCACTTTATCCCACTCTCCTCTCCTCAGTATGTGAGAGTCCAGAACAGAGTTGCAGCCCAGTGATGGAAAGAATAATAAGTGACTATGTTACAGGACGCTGCCCCTAATTCATACATACATTCATACATTCAAATAGTGGTCCCACTTCCTGACAATAAACACCTATTCACACCTAGCTGCCAACAAGCAAAGTAGGGTGTGGTAGTCCTACCATGTCTATGGTAAACAGAACAATAGATACCTATCACACCTAGCTGTACTTGAAAGGGCATCCTTGAATTTCTAATGAGGACTTCAGACGGCCAATATACATTGGACACTGGGAATTGGCTGTTATTTCTGGGAAGCCTTGTAACTCCTATAATTTGTCACTCATAACCATATTAATGAGAGATTCTCATTCAGAACTATTAGACCTTTCATTTGATATCAAACATGGCATACATATATTGTCCAGGGCTTGACAATCTACACAGTATTGGACCCTGGATGATATACATTTGGTGTTTGGGCTCATTTAACTAAGAAATTTATGGGGATCATGAATTTCTTGGTTACAAGTTGATAGCATGCATATTGTGAGAGTTATAGCCTTTATGAAATATACTCTAATTCGTAAGAGTCCTGATGGGGGCCGAGCTTGGCAGACACTCCCACGAGGCGGGGAATGCTGGCCACTCCCTCTATTGTTCATACATTAGTAAGCTTTGTGCCGGGGGCCTGGTAGTCGATGGCTGGCGAGGGTTGATGGCTGACGGGGGATGAATGAATGACCATGAAGCAAACATAAGTATTCTATGTATCTGTCTCTGCTTTGTCTCTATATATCCATTATAGCATATATTGTACCGTTAACTACTGTTACTTTATCATTCTTTAATGTAACAACTGCCTATATTTAAGGATATCTGGGAACTTTAGGAACTTATTGGGTTAGCAAGGTTAATTACTGTGCTACTAATTAAACCCGTTTTATAAATACATCTTACTGTGTGTGTAGTGGATAATTTCCCGCACAATAGTTTGCAGGAGCAAAGTATTTAAGGTATTAGTATATTTCTTTCTTAGGACAGGTCACTGGTTGTGTTGGGAGAGCCTTAGCGGCCATTGTTTGTATCAGATTGGTGGCCGCTGGGCTGATATGATTGTTAGTATTTGCGATATTTATAGCATTGATCTCTAATAGAGATATTGGAGGTTAATGGGAAGCAAATATTAAATAATATTTAATCATAATTTCTCCTTTTTCAGACTAAAAAAATGTAAATATATTAATTTTAGATGCTGGGGAACAGTTTTTTTTTTTAAGGGTTTGGGCTTTTCATTAAATCATGCTGAAGGTCCGGTTAAATATAAATTTTGGTCCACCTCATGGGCGCCTCACCTTCATCGTAGCGGATTCTGGATTCGGTCCCCGGCGCGGCACTGGGAATCCCTTTATACAGCCCTTCCCCGACGAAGTCCGTATAGAAGAGCATGAAGGACATGACGGCCATCCAGCTGCAGAACTGAGCGGCGCACAGCTGCTTCATGGCGCCGGGGATGCGGCAGTAGCTGCGATAGACGCGGGGCGTGACCGACCAGCACAGGCTCAGCAGGCACAGCAGCGGGTTGCACTTCAGCGAGCGCAGCTTCCACTTGGGGATGCAGCAGCCCCTGGCGAAGGACTTGGACGCGGTGGAAGCTTTGAGGTCCGCCTGGTGCTGGTGGTGGTGTTGCTGCTGCTGCTTCCGCCGCGCCCCGTGACCGCGCTCCCCCGCCGCCGCCTTCGTGGTGACCAGGAAGCTCAGGATAAATATCAGCGTCAGCACGGAGAACAGGCATTCCTCCTGGCCACCGAGGTAGAGCGCGAGGTGCGCGAAGTTCCAGTTCACAGAGGTGAGTAGGTACCCGATGCAGCCGCCAACGCTGTTCATCAGGGAGGCCATGGCGAAGGCCTGGCTGCAGCCCTCCTCATCGCTGGACAGGTCGGACAGCAGGGCCTCCAGGGGCGTGAAGCAGACGTGGACGCAGCAGTCTAACAGGCCCACCCCCAAAATCAGGAAGAAGACGTGGAACCGCCGCCCGCCGTACGAGAAGTAGGAGGCCAGAGAGTCAGCGTGCGGGATGATGAAGAGCGACAGGAGGACGCCCAGCGACAGGGTCCAGATGAAGGGGAGGCGCCGGCCATAGCGGCTCTGACAGTTGTCGCTCGCTGATCCGATCAGGGGCATGAGGAGCAGGCCCAGGACGGGGCCGATACCTGCGGGAGACACACAGGGGGGTCAATACCAGGGGGGGAATAAAAAGTATATACTCCCCACCCCCCACTGCTGCCAGGTCAATGAGCCACAACTGTGGGTCATCATTAGTTCTATAAGAGAGCAGCAGTAGTATTGGGGGAGGAGTGCATTTGAAACTTAAAAGTTTAAAGCGGACCAAAACCCGGAGCTTTATAGCTAAAACAGGCGCCATTATCTGGGATTAGAGCTAAGCAGGAGCAGTGAAAATTAGTAAAAGTTGCTCTTCATGGGGGGAGCAATTCAGGGGATGCTAGTTAAAAATGTGAGTTTTGTTCCACTTTAAAGCAGAACTAAACCTGGGATTTCGACTTTCCCAGGTTGTTCCACAGCCCCCTGGGCCTCCTGATGTGTGAAACCCCCCAGATCGCGCTTTCAAACTCACCTCTACATGGTCCAACGGCGAATGCGAATCAGCTGTTCACCGTGCATATTAATTGCTCAGCAAAGTGCTCCGTTTACAAGCAGAGTCTAGGCAACAGGAGCAGGAGCGGCCCCATCCCCTGACGTGAGCGCACGCTCCCGTCCCCAGCCTGAGCGCCAGGAAGAGGCGAGTACTGCGGAGCCCCTGGGGAGAGTCACACAGCAGGGCATCCCGACCTGGGAGCAAGTTTGAAAGGAATCTTTCAGACTTCGAGGGCAAAGCCAAGGAATCTTTCAGACTTCGAGGGCCGGGCCAAGGAATCCTTCAGACTTCGAGGACCAAGCCAAGGAATCTTTCAGACTTCGAGGGCAAAGCCAAGGAATCCTTCAGACTTCGAGGACCAAGCCAAGGAATCTTTCAGACTTCGAGGGCAAAGCCAAGGAATCCTTCAGACTTCGAGGGCCAAGCCAAGGAATCCTTCAGACTTCGAGGGCAAAGACAAGGAATCTTTCAGACTTCGAGGGCCAAGCCAAGGAATCTTTCAGACTTCGAGGGCCAAGCCAAGGAATCCTTCAGACTTCGAGGGCCAAGCCAAGGAATCTTTCAGACTTCGAGGGCCGGGCCAAGGAATCTTTCAGACTTCGAGGGCCGGGCCAAGGAATCTTTCAGACTTCGAGGGCAAAGCCAAGGAATCCTTCAGACTTCGAGGACCAAGCCAAGGAATCTTTCAGACTTCGAGGGCCAAGCCAAAGAATCTTTCAGACTTCGAGGGCAAAGCCAAGGAATCTTTCAGACTTCGAGGGCTAAGCCAAGGAATCTTTCAGACTTCGAGGGCTAAGCCAAGGAATCTTTCAGACTTCGAGGGCAAAGCCAAGGAATCCTTCAGACTTCGAGGACCAAGCCAAGGAATCCTTCAGACTTCGAGGACCAAGCCAAGGAATCTTTCAGACTTCGAGGGCCGGGCCAAGGAATCTTTCAGACTTCGAGGGCCGGGCCAAGAAATCTTTCAGACTTCGAGGGCAAAGCCAAGAAATCTTTCAGACTTCGAGGGCCGGGCCAAGGAATCTTTCAGACTTCGAGGGCAAAGCCAAGGAATCCTTCAGACTTCGAGGACCAAGCCAAGGAATCTTTCAGACTTCGAGGGCCGGGCCAAGGAATCTTTCAGACTTCGAGGGCCGGGCCAAGGAATCTTTCAGACTTCGAGGGCCGGGCCAAGGAATCTTTCAGACTTCGAGGGCCGGGCCAAGGAATCTTTCAGACTTCGAGGGCCGGGCCAAGGAATCTTTCAGACTTCGAGGGCCAAGCCAAGGAATCTTTTAGACTCGAGGGCCAAGCCAAGGAATCTTTTAGACTCTAGGGCCGGGCAAGCTGGGTTTTGTTCCACTTTAAAGCAGAACAAAACCCAGCAGCAGGTGGCATGGAATCTAAAAGATGCCCTGCTGTGTGAACCCCCAACCCCACCCCTGGGAGCCTATAAAAACTCACCTTTACCCGCTCCAACGCTGGATACCCGATAAGAGCCGACCTGCTATGACTATGTCATTCCGGCAGGCGGCTGTCATTGTTTACAATGGAACATGTAATTGCCAATCACTGGAATCTTTTAGTCTCCAGGGCCAGCCCAAACTGCCCATATTCCTCTTTAAAGTGGACCAAAACTGAGGATAGTCAATAGTTTTGACTAATCTGGGTTTTGGTCCTTTCCCCTGAGGCCTCTGTGTGACACCCCCCACGGGATGCCAAGCCCAGCGGCGCATGTAAGAGCAGTGACTCTGACGGCCGCATCCTCCGCTTCCCTCTAACAGAGCACGTGCCCGCGCCAGGCGTTTGTGAATGGCTGGCGCGGGCACACTCCCTGTTAGAGGGAAGCGGAGGATGCGGCCGTCAGAGCTGCTGCTCTTAGACACGCCGTGGAACCGGGAGGAGGTTAGTGAGATTGGGCGATCTGGGGGGTTTCACACAGCGGGGTGCCCCCGGGGAAAGGACCAAAACCCAGGATAGTCAAAACTATTGACCATCCTGGGTTTTGGTCCACTTTAAAGGGAAAGTCTAGGCTGCAAAGACCCAGAGCACTTATTGGCCAGCCCACGAGTTGCTGCCCTCCGGTTTCAGTGCTGCCCACTCCAATGCTGACTGCCCACTCCTCTACTGGCCCACTGTGAATTTAAAGTGGATGTCCAGTCTGTTGCCCACTGCTCGCCTGGTCTTCTCTCCCCGTAGCATGGAGATCGAACTTCCACTTTAAATCAGCGCAGGACACTCTCAAGCAGTCACATGATGCCCCCCCTCTGCTACCTATGAATGGGAGCCTGCTCCCGCGTAACCTGCAGCGAGGCCCGGGAAAGCAGCACATGGTCAGCACTAGGGGGCAGCAGCACATAGGCCTCTATGGGACCAGGGTCCTTTTTATTTTTTCTGGACAGGGACAATATGAAAAAAAAAGTCTCACCTAGAACCATGGTCATGTAGCGCTCCTCCAAGCCGGCTTCCAGGAGCAGAGGGGGCACGTACGTGATCCCGGCCGCCACGCATATTTCCAGGCCACAAGTCAAGAAATTAAGCAGGACGAGGTGCCACTGCACGCGGCAGGCCACCATGGCGAGTCCTTCCCCCGCCACAACCCAACAGCGTCTTAAAGCGTCTGACAGTTCAAATGGTCCTGCGGTGTGAACGGAGAGTCGGCGTTATCCGGCAGAGCGACGTGGGACAAAGATGCTTCCATTTGTGCTTCCTTGACCTCCATTGCTCAGCAACACATTCTACAAGAGAAAAAAATAAACACATTAAGAAAAATGAATTGTCCTAAACTGAAGGAAAGGAGCTCCAAAAAATGGGGGCCTCTTGGCAAAATGTTCTCCCTACATGAGGCATGTTATCTCCGATACTGTATATCAGATTTATATATTATTATCAGTATCTATCCATCTACAGTATCTACCTACAGTATCTATCTATCTACAGTATCTATCTATTATCTATCTACAGTATCTATTATCTATCTATTATATATCTATCCATTATCTATCGATCATCTATCTATCCATCTATACACACACGCACACACAGGGCTCTTTCTTGGGGAGGAAGAGCAGGGCATCGCCCTGGGTGCCAAGGTCATAGGGGGCGCCTTTATCCCAGCCATCCTGTTTTCTGTAGATGGGTCAGGGCCACTGTTAGTGGTGCAGGTCATAAGACTGACCCCTCATCCCCCCCATATTGGGCTCAGCCATGGGGAGGGGCACTGCCTGCTGCTATGGCACAGCACAACCCCTCATCTGTATGGAAAAGCACTGAAAGCGATTTTAATAAAGAAAGCCTACCTGATACAAAAAAGGGAGTCCTGCCAATGCTAAATAGGTGGACTCAAAAAAGGGAGGGCAACAATACTAGATAGGTGGAAAAGAAATCCAACCCCATGCCAGATAGGTGGACCTAATAAAATAAGTCATACTCCACACCAGATAGGTGGACCTAAAAAAGGAAATCATAGTCCATACCAGATAGGTGGACCTAATAAAAGAAGTCATACATCTTACCAGATAGGTGGACCTAATAAATGAAGTCATACCCCTTACCAGATAGGTGGACCTAATAAAAGAAGTCATAGTCCATACCAGATAGATCGATCTAATAAAAGAAGTCATACACCATACCAGATAGGTGGACCTAATAAAAAGTCATAGTCCATACCAAATAGATCAATCTAATAAATGAAGTCATACACCATACCAGATAGGTGTACCTAATATAAGAATTCATAGTCCATACCAGATAGATGGATCTAATAAAAGAAGTCATACTCTATACCAGATAGGTGGACCTAATATAAGAATTCATAGTCCATACCAGATAGGTGGACCTAATATAAGAATTCATAGTCCATACCAGATAGGTGGACCTAATATAAGAATTCATAGTCCATACCAGATAGGTGAACCTAATAAAAGAAGTCATAATCCATACCAGATAGGTGGACCTAATAAAAGAAGTCATAGTCCATACCAGATAGGTGGACGTAATAAAAGAAGTCATACTCAATAACAGATAGGTGGATCTAATAAAATAAGTCATAGTCCATACCAGATAGGTGGACCTAGTAAAAGAAGTCAAATTCCATATCAGATAGGTGGACCTAATATAAGAATTAATTCCTTAAACCAGATAAGTGGGCCTAAACATAAAGGATAAAGCTGCCCTTGAGTAGGACACAATGGGCTTCTTTATCCAACATTACAAGGAAGAAATGAGTCTGCCACAAAGGTGGACATGAACTCACCCCCCCCCCCTTCCATGTGTACAGCGCATAGAATGCGTCAGACGACACAAGCGCACTTCTCATTAAGGAGAACCGGTGTCCAGCGGCACTAAACCCCTCTTTGTTCCGGAACACGGCATGTAGCGTATCATTGCGTACTTGCGCCAGGGCCAAATATTTGTGACTACGCAGCCAGGAGGACAAGGCAGGGCTGTGCCGGGATGGTCAGGACACTGACAGATTCATGGAGGAAACACCTCTTCACTGCAGGTTATTTCTCACCACCTCCCTCCCGGACCTTAGTCACCATTTATTTACCAAAAATAAAAAGTTTGGAGTCTCCGGTTGCTTTACCACTTCGGCTCAGCTTCCTGGGACACGTCACACAATGCGAGGAATATAGCGTCACAGCTTTTTGGATGGGGCTTCCTGCGCTGAGCTCATTGCTGGGCCCGGGGCCAGACACCGCCGCTGATTGTTACAAGACGTAAACCTATCTATAGGCTTTTCCGTGAGCGGATTCCTTGCGGGATTCTCAGGCCCCAGCTAATGCGTCTGGGAGGGCTGGAGAGAATGACTGGAGCGTCTGTAATGCTTGAAGTCAAGACTTTAGGGTCACACCACAAAAACGTTTACAGGGCGGGAAAGAATCCTGAGCGGCGAGGATTGTGCAGACCCGTTATCGGCCACGGCCGCAGCACTGACCTATCTCACCATGGATTTTTTTTTTTAAGCTGCTGTGTGATAAACACTCTGTGCAATCCGTGCCACCCAAAGTGAAAAGTGCAAAACACACTGAAACACACTTTGGGGTGCCCATTCTAGGCCCATCTCAAAAGAGAAAGAGCCCCTTTCCCCTACTCTCCCAGAGGATGATCCCCCTGACAGAGAGTAAAGGATATCCCTTCCTCCTGAACGGAGAAGAGGGAACTTGATCCTCAGGTACTACCCAAAGGATTCCCTGTGGACCACTGGCTGGATCCCTCAGCGTAAGGCTTTCCCTGGTGGTTGCTCGATCAGGTACTGGCTCGCTTCGGCACCAGGGTTTCCTTGGCTGGCCATTAAGACCTGCCTGGTACTAGCCCGGGCCTCCAGGGGGATCCACTGGCCAGGGTTTCCGAGGTGAGGCCAAAAAGCCTGTAACCTCTTTCACCCCTGTTCTTGGGGACAGGGCCCTTAAGGGTACAGGGACCCACAACAAGAACAAGACACACAACTAACAAATCTATGGTTGTGAAATAAATTAGGGGAATGAGGTTAAAGTGCTATAGCAAAGGTGCTCTGTGAAGAACAGAGCGGAGCCTTATGGCTTTAAAAATTCTTCTGGTGGAGCCATAAGGCCCCACCAAGAAGGCGGTGCTCTAAAGAAACGTGTGCTGGTGCTACCTAACGCCGTAATGGTGAACTTCGTGAGGAGTGACTTTCGGGCACTCTGGGAGGCAACAGCAGATGGCTTCAAAACGTTTCCCGGCTTGTGGCCTGAAACCTGGATGGTCAGCCGTCTCCCAGGGGGGTCACCACTCCCCCTCGAACACATTCCCAGACAGAGGGCAGGTGTAAACCAATCCGTTTGCTAAGGGTGACATCTTCCAGTTCAGACGCCACCCTCCAGCTACTAGGAAAGGCCTCCCCACATCAACCACCGGTCATGATCCTGTTAGATAAGGTCTGGCCCAACATCTGGCCACAAGGCCGTGAAACGTACCCAGCAGGGGATAGCCACAACCAAAGGCAGCTTCTCAGTAGGCCTATCCTCCCCCTGGGAGTACCACCTTCATGATCATGGTGTCTCCCCTGCCAGGTAAGTATAGGACCACAGATTTAGAGTCGACAAAACTCACTGCCCCTCTCACATATTAGCGCTTATCCAGCCTCTTAAAAAGAGTCGCAAGCCAGTATGTGGAGAGACCCAGGTTAGGCTTAATATAGGGGGGCTAAAGAGACCAAAAAACCCTCTACTCAGGTATAGGAAAAGAGCAGCTTTCCTAAAACGGAAAGTATTTGCAAAGTATCCAATACAAGGACAGATAGCATTACCCATCAATCCTTGCAGCAGACGGAGCTAAGGCCGGAAAAAATGACTGGAGCCCTGGGGGGTTTCACACAGAGTGGGGTCCCCCCTACCCAGCTTAACCAGCCTGGGACCAGATATGAGGGCTTGTAGAACAGGCGCAGAGGCCAGCATTGGTGGCCCCTGGCCCTGCAGGCTGCAAGCCAGCATAGCCTATGGCCACAGGCTCTTCTGCCCCCCCCCCCCCGGGCTTTGAAGAGGCCGGTAATGAGGGGGCTCAGGGTTAATGGCAAGTCACCCGCTAGCAGCGGTATAGGGTATAGGGGTGAACTGGTATAGGGGTCTCATGGATCCCTTACCAGTTCACAAAAGGCTAACAGTAAAAAAACACACGACACACAGTAAAAATGACTTTATTAAAAAAATAAAAAAAAAAACTTTTTTCTTTACTCACCTCCGATCGTCAGATCCTCAGCTTTTTTTTTTACATGTAATACCGGTGGCTGCGGAAGTGGGGGGGTGCCTATTCCAGGGATCGAAGCCCCCCGGATGAAGAGGAGACCCGTCCGGTTCGATAGAGGGGTCAGATGAGTGTCTTTTTTTTTTTTTTTTGCCCGCTAGCAGGGGGGAAAGTCAGGTACGTAAAATTTACGTAGCTGCCGTTTAAAGTGGACCAACACCCAGGTCTATAAGATTCCCGGGCCGATCACCTCCCACCCCGCGGGACATCCGAGATCGGGATGTCCCGCGGGGTGAAACCCCAAAAAGACCTTACCTGATCCGCCGCCTCTTCCGCCGCCGCCTCCCGCGCGCCCCTCCAGACGTGAGCGCCCGCGCCGGCCCTCTGTGAATGGCTGGCGCGGGCGCCGAGAGTGACGCGCGGGAGGCGGCGGCGGCGGAAGAGGCTTGTACGTTCCTGTCCCCCGCCTAGACGTTGGCGGGGATTGGCTGCGGCGTTCACGTGGGAGCGGGGAGAGGTGAGTTTTTTGGGGTTTCACACAGCGGTGCACCCCCGATCGGGGTGCCCCACCGAAGTGGACCAAAACCCAGGATAGTCAAAATCCACTTTAACAACAGGAGAGGCAGCTACGTAAATTTTACATAGCTGACGCTAGAAGGGTTAAGTCATGCTGAAGGTCCGGTTTAATATGCATGGCAAACAGCTCCGATTGGATGAGAGCCCACGCATGGGTGGAAGGGGTGACTTTGACTGGCCGATCTGTGGGGGGGGGGGGGTCACACAGTGGGGAATCCCAAATCTGACCCCCTGGGGGCAGGGAACAGAACCTGGAAGTAGTCAAATTTCCTTAGCGTTTCTAAGGGCCTTGGATGGCACAGAGACATAAACAGATGATTTGTATAGCTCCACCAGCTGCAAGGATTGATGGGTAATGCTATCTGTCCTTGTATTGGGTACTGTGCAAATACCTTCTGTTTTAGGAAAGCACCTCCAGCCTCTCAAAAAACATAACTTTTAATGTTGCCAGTTAAAATAGCCAGAGTGTAGAAAATTTGCAAAATAAGAAGTTGACGCCAACACATCCCACTGCAGGGACTCTGTAACGCGTTTCGGGCCGCATAGGCTCTTAAAGCGGACCAAAACCCACCGAACTTGAAATGCTTTTGACCAAAGACCCTGCCGATACTCTCTTCTTAGGATGTAGAACTAGAAATGGACCAGACCCAGATGCAGATAGGATCTGTCCCAGTCATTCAAATGGGCACGTGCTCCCCATTCAAAACTACGAGAGCCGTCTGCTAAATGACATAATCAAAGCAAACAGCTCTCATTGGACGAGAGCCCTCGAATGTGCCATGGAAGCGTGGAAAGGTGAGTTTTGATGGGAAAACTTTTTTTTTGCACCCTATAAAAAGCCAGTAACCGGCATTCGAATGTTTTAGACTCCAGGCCGGCCGCTGGCGGGTTTTGTGCCGCTTTAAAGTGGACCAACACCCTGAGGTGATCGGCCGATCACTTCACACACCGCGGGACATCCGAGATCGGGATGTCCCGCGGGGTGTAAACCCCCCAAAACCCCCGAAAAACCTTACCTCTCCAGCCGCTGCTTCCGCCGCCTCACTCGCGCTCCTCTAGACGTGCGCGCGCACGTCAAGAGCGCGGGAGGCAAGCTGCTTGTCCGTCGCTGTCAATCAGCTTGTCCGTGGCGGGGAGAGGTGAGTTTTGGGGGCTTTCTGGGGGGTTTCACACAGCCGATCGGGGTGCCCCGGGGAAGTGGACCAATACCCAGGATAGTCAAAATCCTGGGTGTTGGTCCACTTTAAAGGAGACCTACACCCTTCTTTTACCATTCAACTATCATTTATTCATAAAGCAGGATATTCCGTGGCGCTGTACAAGGAAGGTAATACAGACAGGCTGCCCTGGCCTTGTGAGCTTACAATCTAAAGCAGGGGTGGGCAATAATTTTTTCCATGGGGCCACATGAGAAACTAAAAATATTGTGGAGGGCCGGGCCAAAAGGCTGAACTCAATTCTGCATAATATTAATTGTATTTCTTTATAAAAAGCAGTCAATAGCATTGTTGTGACAAGCTGGTATGAGTATATGTTATAGTTAAACAATGAAAAAGTGAGGTTGCCTTACAAAAAAAATGTAATTTATAAAATTAACCACATGTTGTGTGTCCAGTGAGGTCTCACACCGCAGGGCATCCCAGAGGCATGATGCCTGTAACCCACCCCTGGATTCCTTCACACTCCAAAGGGCTGGGTTACATGGGTTTTGGTCTGCCTTAAAACATGACCAAATCAGGTTAGGATGGAATCACCCCCCTCCTTTACATTATTATTAAAGTAACACAGCGTTGCTCACACTTTTTACTCAGTAGCAATGTAAAAAATTGTGGATTCCCTCACATAAAGCAGAACAAAACCCAGAGCGGGCACTGGTCTTCCCCCCTGGAAATCCCAGATCGGGATGTCCTACTGTGTGAAACCCCGTTACTCAGTAGCAACATGAAAAATGGCAGACTCCCTCCCTTAAAGCGGAACAAAGCCCCGATCTGTGATGCCCAGGTGGAAGACCAGTGGCCGCTCTGGATTCATTTCCACTTTAAGGTGGGGTCCACCATTTGTCAAGTTACTACTAAGTAACAAGGGTTTCACACAGTGGGGCATCCTGATCTGGGATACCCGGGGGAAGATCAGTGGCCGCTCTGGGTTCATTTCCACTTTAAGGTGGGGTCCACCATTTGTCAAGTTACTACTAAGTAACAAGGGTTTCACACAGTGGGGCATCCTGATCTGGGATACCCAGGGGGAAGATCAGTGGCCGCTCTGGATTCATTTCCACTTTAAGGTGGGGTCCACCATTTGTCAAGTTACTACTAAGTAGTGGGGCATCCTGATCTGGGATACCCAGGGGGAAGATCAGTGGCCGCTCTGGGTTTTGTTCTGCTTTTTTCACGTTGCTACTGAGTAAAAACGGGTTTCAAAAAGTGGAGCATCCCGATTTGGGATGACCGGGGGGGGGGCCTTGGATAAAAGGCTGTATAAAACCCCTTCCCACCTTGCAGCATGGTCCCCCTGCCCTCCCATTGGTCTGGCCAGAAATGGACTACGAGAGCCAGTGCACCATCAGGCGCCGCGTACGGCATGTAACACATTTGGTGTGGACTACAAGTGCCAGCAGCCTGCGACGTGAGGCACAGACAAGTGGCTGGAGAACCTCCATCTCTGGCGTCAGCTCCGCAGCGACTGACACATGTCACACGGTACAGGGAAACTCCGCCCACAGCCAAACCTGCAGGAGGGAGCTGTCCAATAGGAGAGCAGGATCTAATCCACACCCCCCCCCCCCCCCCGCTACATTACACTCACTACAGAGGGGCAAAAGTGCTGTTCAAACCCGGCACTAGCTTTTCTGGCCGCGCACCTTACAGGGAACGCTGGTCGCGGGACGGTCAGAACCGATCAAAGGGCCGTATGTGGCCCTGGGGCCTTACAATGCCCAGGTCTGATCTAAAGGGTTATGGGTGGAGATGAGAGGTGCTTGAGCTCTGCTCTGTATCCCCACAAGGTCTAACCAAACCTCTGTACGACCCCATGTGGGGGAAGATCTAGCGGCTTACTGGAAACGCCGGTTACGGTAAGTCGGCGCGCTCCCTCAGCACAGGACTGCGGCATTGTGTGACGTCATCGGCTCTGCAGAGCGTTTCCTGCAGCTGTGTTTACAGAGGGACAAGAATGGGCCGAGTATCGGCAGCAGCGGCGGTAGCGGTGCACAGCTGCCCGAGGCCTGGCGAGATAAATGGATCCGCGCCTTTGATATTCAACCGTGACCGCAAATATGGCGGCTGCAGGTTTTGGCTCCTGTAAAGAAACGTCTCGATAAAAAGCGACATCATCAAAATCTAAGGGGAAGCTGCAGAGAGCAGATCAGCCAATCAGAATTCTCCTCTTACTTATGAGCTGAGGTAAGGTCAAAAGGTGATTGGACTGGCGGCCAGCTCCGTATGCTTGATTGACAGGTGGGAGATCGTTAGTCCCGCCCCTCCAGTGACTATACCTCATTGGAGGGAACAGTTCTCTAAGCTATCCTATGCTCAGGTTACCCTACAGTCAGATCTTCCATACTAACCAAAGCAGAACCAAACCCGGGAATTTGACTACTTCCAGGTTTTGTTTCCTGTCCCCAGGGGGTCCGATTTGGGATGAGTTTGTAAAATCCCCACAGATCGCCCAGCCAAGCTCACCTCTTCCACCCATGTGTGGGCTGTTTGCCATGCATATTAAAGTGGACCTTCAGCATCATTTAATGAAAAGCCCAAACCCTTAAACTATTCCCCAGCATCTAAAATGAATAGATTTTAAGTTTTTAGTCACTTACTGGGCTGCAACTCTGTTCAGGACTCTAGGATACGAGCGCTGCCATCTTGCCTCAGAAGCATCACATACTGAGGAGAGGAGAGCGGGATAAAGTACAGGGGGCGGAGCTGTGCACTGCATAGACAGAGCAGAGATGGGGTCAGTAGAAGGACAGCAATCCCAGAATGCAAAGCGGCATATTCAGAAGACACGTCCTGTTTGCAGGCTGCCTGATGCTCCATGAGCTGCCATCTTGGATGTTTAAAGGCTCATAAAATGCAGTAGATGCAGGTAGGATGATTTTTAATGTGGGCAATCTGTATGTACAGGGTGTGGGAAACATATAAGATAGACTCTTATTCAGTCAGGGTGAGGGTCCGGATTAATGTGGGCAATCTGTATGTACAGGGTGGGGGAAACATATAAGATAGAATCTTATTCAAGGTGAAGGTCCGGATTAATGTGGGCAATCTGTATGTACAGGGTGTGGGAAACATATAAGATAGGCTCTTATTCTGGGTGAAGGTCTGGATTAATGTGAGCAATCTGTATGTACAGGGTGTGGGAAACATATAAGATAGGCTCTTATTCTGGGTGAAGGTCTGGATTAATGTGGGCAATCTGTATGTACAGGGTGTGGGAAACATATAAGATAGACTCTTATTCAGAGTGAAGGTCCGGATTAATGTGAGCAATCTGTATGTACAGGGTGGGGGAAACATATAAGATAGGCTCTTATTCAGGGTGACTGTCCGGATTAATGTGAGCAATCTGTATGTACAGGGTGTGGGAAACATATAAGATAGGCTCTTATTCTGGGTGAAGGTCTGGATTAATGTGGACAATCTGTATGTACAGGGTGGGGGAAACATATAAGATAGGCTCTTATTCAGGGTGAAGGTCCAGATTAATGTGGGCAATCTGTATGTACAGGGTGGGGGAAACATATAAGATAAGCTCTTATTCAGGGTGAAGGTCCGGATTAATGGGGGCAATCTGTATGTACAGGGTGGGGGAAACATATAAGATAGGCTCTTATTCAGGGTGAAGGTCTGGATTAATGTGGACAATCTGTATGTACAGGGTGGGGGAAACATATAAGATAGGCTCTTATTCTGGGTGAAGGTCTGGATTAATGTGAGCAATCTGTATGTACAGGGTGTGGGAAACATATAAGATAGACTCTTATTCAGAGTGAAGGTCTGGATTAATGTGAGCAATCTGTATGTACAGGGTGTGGGAAACATATAAGATAGACTCTTATTCAGAGTGAAGGTCCGGATTAATGTGAGCAATCTGTATGTACAGGGTGGGGGAAACATATAAGATAGACTCTTATTCAGAGTGAAGGTCCGGATTAATGTGAGCAATCTGTATGTACAGTGTGGGGGAAACATATAAGATAGACTCTTATTCAGGGTGACTGTCCGGATTAATGTGGGCAATCTGTATGTACAGGGGGGAAACATATAAGATAGGCTCTTATTCAGGGTGAAGGTCTGCTTTAAAAGGGATAGTCTAATAACTATTGTAATGTGGCTTATGGGAGCAGCCATGATGGGATTAGGGTGGAGTGCCACCTCATTGACTTCTATTGACAAGAAAAAAAGGGGGGGGTGCTTTGTCAATGGGGAGTGAATCGCTGCTGGGGTGGGAGCGCAGTCATAAACAGCAGCTTACCAAATGACAAAGTCACGGCAGACAGCTCTCATTGGACAAGAGCCCGCACACGCTATAGGAATGAGGAAAAGGTGAGTAGGAAGTGGCGTTCTGGGGGGGGGGGGGGTTCACACAGCGGGGCATCCCGATTCGATATGCCACAGGAGAAAACTCAGTAAAGTCAAATTCCAGGGTTTTGTTCCGCTTTAAAGGACTGCTGCATGGGCAGGGAGGTGGTAATGACAGACAAGTCTCCAACCCTCATTTTCCAAGAGAACTTCGGCTTTCTAGAGAGGACGGCTTCTCGGGTGTGGGAGCGTGTCACCGCGGTGCCCGGTGTAAAGGACATCCCATAATCCCCGCCGCGGCGTCCTCACATGGCAGCACATGACAATGCAGGAAAGGTCACCGAGCTCTGCAGCATTACGGCACCTGTGCCATCAGCCATAGACAGCAACAGCCAATCACCACGAGGGCCCTTCTTGTGTCCATTATTCATGATCACGTCCCCTTTTAAAGCGGACCTCAAATCAAATAGGACTAAGTACGCTCATTTCAGATTTAGGATAACGGGTGCAAGCACTGCCCTAAAAGACACTAGGGCTGCCCATGGGGCATCGATGTTCTGCTGGATAAACTAACCTGAGGAATCAATCCCACGGCACATATATACGGCTCTCTGGCGGCATCCCCAGCACTCCTCTATGTGAGGCGCACGCCCCCACAGCAGAAAGCGGGATGTCGCTCCATTCAGAAATGTCAGGTATGAAAATTCAACGTCCAATCAAAGAATAGCAATTGGTCAGCACTCCTTAAAACACAGTACTTTAATCAATATCAGTAAAAGCATCCAGATATTCAAAAAAAGGCAGCCTAAAAGCAGATAATAGAACCCAGATGGAAGTATAGAGTCTCACGTGCTAACGCGTTTCGGACGCGGGAGGGTCCTTAATCATAGAAGATTGAAATGAAAATTCAACGCAGTGAGTTCCAATTGGATGAGAGCCCGCGCATGCGCCATGGATTGGGGCACATAAACAGGCAATCCCAGGGATTTCACCCGCAGGCATCCCAATTTGGGATGTCCCTGTAAAGCAAATTAAAACCAAAAGTCAGTTGCCGCATCCCCGATGGCGTGCGCTCCTGGCCCAGCCATTCAGCATCGCTAGGACAGGGTGGGCGCGCCAACAGACGTGCTTATTCTAGTCAATAAGAGCATTTTGCCGTATTACATAGTCAAGGCAGAGAGCTCTCATTGGACAAGATCCCACGAATGCGCCATGGGTTGGGGCACGCAATCCCAAGGGTTTCACACACAGGCCAATTTGGGATGCCCCTGTAAAGCGAACTAAAACCAAAAGTTACATCCCTGGTGGCATGCGCGCCTGGCCCAGCCATTCAGATGGGCAGTGGCCTTGGGGGAGGTCGGGCACAGCGCCAGGGATGTGGCAACGACGCTCCCCATTCTAGTCAATAAGAGCAGTTTGCCCTATTACATAGTTACATCAGACAGCTCTCCTTGGACGAGAGCCCGCGCATGTGCCATTGGAGACAAGAAGAGGTGAGTGAAAAGTGACTTTCTGGGAGTGTTCACACAGCAGGGCATCCCAATTTGGGGGAAAACAGAACAAAACTCAGGTTTTGTTCCGCTTTAAAGTGAAAGTTTAAATCCTCTTTCACTCACTTCCCCCAGCGGTGTAAAGGACATCCCATAATCCCCCGCAGCGGTGTGCTCACATGACAGCCCATGAAAATGCAGTAAAGGTCACCGAGCTCTGAAGCATTACGGCGCCGACATTCCTGTGCCATCAGCCATAGACGGCAACGGCCAATCACCACGAGGGCCCTTCTTGTGTCCATTATTGATGACCGCGTCCCCTTTTAAGGTAGACCTCAAGTCAAATAGGACTAAGTAAACTCACTTGCACCCTCCAGAGTTAGGATAACGGGTGCAACCGCTGCCCTAAAAAAAAGACACCAGGGCTGGGTGTCTTGTCAATGGGGCATCCAGACTTGGAATGTTCTCGATAAACCGATTAAAGTCAGGAATCAATCCCATGGCGCATACACGGCTCTCTGGCGGCATCCTTTGTGATGCACACACCCCCGCAGCAGTTCTGAAAGCGGGATGTCGCTCCATTCAGAACTTAAAGTGGACCAACACCCACGGGTGATCGGCCCGGGAATCTATAAGATTCCCGGGCCGATCACCCCCCACCCCGCGGGACATCCGAGATCGGGATGTCCCGCGGGGTGAAACCCCCCCCAAACACCCCAACTCACCTACCTTATCTTCGGCGGCGGCCGGCCGCCGCCGCCTCCCTCGCGCCCCTGTAGGCGTGCGCGCCTCCGCGCCGGCCGTCTGCGAATGGCCGGCGCGGGGGCGCGCGCGTTCAAAGTGACGCGAGGGAGGCTTAGACGTTCAAGATCTTACCTTGTACGTCGGCGCTGGGAGCGGGGAGAGGTGAGTTGTTCGGGGGGTTCGGGGGGGTTTCACACAGCGGGGCACCCCGATCGGGGGTGCCCCACCGAAGTGGACCAAGACCCAGGATAGTCAAAATCCTGGGTGTTGGTCCACTTTAAAGCAGCACTATCGCGATAAAATGGCCCAATAATAAAAATCCATATAAATATGCTGGACAGCGGGAGGAGGAAGTGGCATTTTTGCCCACCGAATGCGTATCTCTGGATGTTGGCAGGCGGTGTGGAGACCTTATTGGTTTGATATTTTGGTATTATGGATATTGATTTTATTTGCATTTATCAGTTGGCATGTTAATTCATATAGTGATTTGATCAGTTGATAGCGCTTTGATACAGCTGTTTCTGTCTTAGGGACAGTTGTGGTTTCTGATTTTGAGACTGGCAATATGAGAGCTGAAGGTCTGAGAGTTTAAGTCCACTTTCACTTACTTCCCCAGCCTGGATGACAAGAGGGGAGGGGCTAACAGGCCATAAGTTAGAGGTACATGGACGGCAGGCAGCACGTGCTTCGCATTAGGTGCGCACAGGCTTTCCCCGGGGGACAATAAACACTGCAGCACGCAAACAAGTAAAAAAATAACATTTGTTACTTTTCAGGAAAAATGCCATGTGGTGGCCACATGAACCGTCACTGCAAAGACTCATGGGAGCACACATTTATCTCCCCCCCCCCCCCCGCGCGCAGCATCTGTACAAACATCTAAGAGGAACTACACTCACCTGAACCCTGTTCCCAGTCCCAGCACTAACTGTTTTCACGACTTATTTTGGCTTACAAAGCATCGTCAGATGCTTCCAATACCGGGTCCTCCGGGGCCATTGTTGAAAGTGATTTTTTAACTGGAGGTCTTCTTTAAAAAAAAAAAAGACCCATGAGGGTTTTCGGATTCGGGATGCCCCTACAGTTAGAGCTGACCCAAATCCTTCCCACCCAGCCCTAGATTCTAAAACACTCCACTGCCAGGTAAAAGCTCTCCCCTGGTGCATCCCAATCCCAACCCTCCTCTGGATTCGATGCCACTACCATATTGTGCGCACCCTCGGTACTCTCCAATCTGTCAGTATATATGAATGGCCGGCGGTAAGTACATGCAGAGGGCCAGTGGGAGGCAATCCATTGGGCATTAAACCAAACCAACAACGTGGCACAGTTGGAAAAGAAAGGTAGCGGCCATTTTGGAGCTTCCTCTCCCAGCATCTCAGCCATGCTGCTGCCTGAATTCAACTGACATTACTGACAATGCACAGTGACAGGAAGCCCAGCAGTACTTCCTGTTTGCAGGAGGCCTGAAAATGCATGAGCCGCCATTTTGTTTCTAAAAATTACCCCAGCAGGAGTTAAAAATACCATTTTGTGAACACTCACCTGTAAAATGGGTATTATAAGTATGTCACACATCCCGCTTCAAACATTAAGAATTACACTTGGGTTAATCCACCAGCAGGTGGCGACGTTGCAGAGAAGTCTTGAAAAACGAGCCCCTCCTGATCTATAATATCCGGGACCTCCCACTTATCTCCCAGTTTTCAAACAGCAGTAAAGACAAGGTACCCATTCTCCCAGACGAGAGGTCCTCCTGCTCAGAGAGTCTGCCTCCAGATTCTGCACTCCCGGGATGTACACAGCTGAGATGCAGGGAACATTCTCCTCCGCCCAGGACAGTATCAGGGACACTTCCTTGAGGGCCCTTTTGCTCCGGGTCCCTCCCTGATTGATGTAGGCAACCGCCGTCTGGTTGTCCGAGCGGACCTGAACAGCCCGACCCCGCAGGTGTGGGGTTAAGTGGGCGAGAACCAACCTGATCGCCCTCAATTCCAGAATGTTGATAGGGGCATGGGCCTCCTGAGGGCCCCACTGACCCTGGCATTTCAGGAACTTCCAAAAGCCCCCCAACCTGTCAGACTGGCATCCGTGGTGACAGTCTCCCAGCAGGGGGCCAGAAAGGATCTCCCCCCCAGCAGGTTCCTTGAGTCCAGCCACCACGATAGAGACCGCCTGACCAGAGGGGACAGGACAAACACCTGATCCAAGGACACAGGGTCCCGATCCCATACTGACAAGAGGTGAAGCTGAAGAGGCCTCATGTGAAACTGAGCATATGGAACCGCCTTGAAGCAGGACACCATCAGGCCCACCAGCTGCATTCCCTGCCTGATGGATGGATGAGGACAAGACAGAAGGAGCTGAGCTTTCTCTTGAAGACCCTCCACCTTCTGCTGCGGAAGAAAGATCTTGACCTGAGATGAATCCAGAATCATGCCCAGAAAGGACTTCACTATGGAAGGAGACAGGGAAGATTTAGGGTGGTTGATCAGCCAGCCGAATGACTCCAGTGTGGACACCACCCGCTGAGTGTCCAGGAAAGTCACATGGGTCCCCCTGGGCGTAGGAGAGTCTCCATGCGAAAGTGTCTGAATCTGACAAATTTGTTGAGGTGCTTCAAATCCAGGATGGGTCTGATGGACCCATCTTTTTTGGGGACGATGAAAAGATTGGAGTAATAGCCTTTGCCCCTTTCCCTCAAGGGCACCCGGCAGATGACACCCAGTTCCAGAAGGCCTTGGACAGCCAGGGACAGACCCTGAGCTGACAGGGGGTTTTGAGGTAACTGAGATTTGATGAATCTTGGGGGCGGCCAGGCTGCAAACTCTATCTTGTAACCGGAGGATACTACCTCCTGAATCCAACGGTCTGAGACACGACGCCTCCAGACATGAGCCAAGAGCCGAAGCCGTCCCCCCACCCGGATGGGTGAGGGCGCCACTTCATGCCTGAGGAACCTTGGGGGAGGACTTAGGCCTGGGAACCCAGGAGGGGCCAGGGCGGCCACGTCCTCTGCCCCAAAAATCTCCACAGGATCCAGCAAAGGAAGCTCCTCGTCCAATTCTGGATCCCCTGAAGGAAGGAGAAAAGGCACCTGAACCCCGAAAGGACCGGGGCTGCCTTCTACGCTGAGGTAACTTGCCCCCCTTAGCAAACAAGTCCAGACGTTCACCAAAGAGGCGCAGCCCCTTGAAGGGAAAACCAGTGAGAGCCTTCTTAGCAGCGTTGTCACCAACAAGGCAGAAGCCCTGCCACACATTCTAATGGTATAATCCAAGGCAGAGAGAACATATGCAACAAATTCCTCACAGTGCAGAAGAGCTTTATACTCTTCACTACCTGCATCATCAGGGGCCCCATCTAAGAGACCCCTGAGCAGGCTTTTAATAGCAACAGCCGTAATGGCAGAGGCACAGACTGAACGGAGCACGGTCCCCACACAGGCAAAGGCATGGTAAGCCAGCTGATCAATGCGCCTGTCCTCCCCATCCCTCAGTGTAGTAGAGTCAGGGGAATGCATGACGGATGTGTTAGACAAACCCAGAACTGGTGCATCCACCTCGGGAGGACATGACCATTGTTTAACCATCTCAGCGGGAAAGGGATACCCCTTATCCCAACTCTTTGGCACCCCAGGAAGCCGGCTAGGCCGTTCCCACTCTTTGAGCACCAGATTATTAAAGTGAGTTTGTTCAGGAAACTCCAAGCGTGGTTTAACAGAATGAAACAGCTCCCCCTACTGCCACGGAGCCATGGCAGGAGTAGAGATACAGAGTACTTCAAAAATGTGAGCTAAAAGCCTGTCAGTATCATCTGAAGCCCAGGGGTCAGACCCAGAATCGGCACCATAAACCTTAGGCTGATCCTCAGATGATTCTGAATCAGAAAATAATTCCCCCTCTTCCAGGGGGGTATAACCGGTAAAGTCAAAAAATTCCTCAGCCTCCATAGGAAAGAGGGAAACACCAGGTGATAAATGCCGCTTCTTAGCAGAAGCCTTACGCGGGCCAGAGCCAGCAATATGTCTCTCAATGCTGGCCACCCGTGCAGCCAAATCAGGTTGAGACTCCCCACTGGTATGCACCTCACTAGGAGTCAGATGTAAGCGTGGGGGGGTAGGCGAAGCCAGAGGGAGCGCAGGCCCAGCCACCGGTAACCCAGATTGCAGCGAAAGTGTCTGCTGGGCGCAGGGTACACACACCCTGACATCATCACCTATAGGGGATACCCCACACGCCACACACAGCCCAAGCACATTATCCTGAGAAGCCTCCATATGGTGATTATTGTGGCACAATATGCCAAGTCGGGATTGACGCGAATAAGGCTTCCCGGGATGCCCCAATAGCCCGCTAGGGAAGTGGGAAATATACAAATACAAAAGCCCGCCAATAAGGGGTTAACGCTTAAAGGGGATAGGACCGGGAGAAACCACTAAAAAGTTTGACCCGCCTGTAAGAACCCGTAAGCATAATGCAATGAAATACAAAGAAAAAGCCAGCCCGCAGGGGCACCTACGGACCGCGATAGGGAGACGCCAGACACGCAGCACAAGAGCTCCAAAATGGCGCCCGCATATACCTCGAGGGGCGGGCCGCGAAGAAGTGATGCGGAAAACGTCATCCACAAGGCCGGCCCCCCGAAAAACGCGAAAACGCGCCCCCATGACAAGGCCAACCAATGACGGCGCAGCAGCGCCTGAGGCGATGACGCCACCGTCCGCGGAGCAGAGTACAAGCGAGCGGCGGCGGCATATAATACAAAACCAGTGCAAAAGGCAAAAAATGAAAACACATTAAATACATACACCCCCCCCCCCCCCGAGATCTACCCAGGGGGAGCGAAGGGGAAGCAGCGGACCATCTAAGAGGAGCCTAACTGAGGGGACAGGGGGGCGAAGGGCACACGGCCACGGGAAGGGCATCCCATAAGGCTCACCACGGGCCTGTACTGCCTACCCTTTGGTGGGGGACTGCGGTTGGAGCAGCGCTCCTTAGCACCTGACAGCGGTGCTGCCTACCTTCACCCGACCAGCGCAGCCTAAGCTGGGAGGCGGAGAAGGGAACGGGTGGGAATAGTCCTACAGGGCCGCAGGCTAATAAGCCCCGCTCACCTGCAAGTAGAAAGAGCCATCTTCTAGTCATCGCAGCCCAGACTGCAGAGAAGATCTGGGGAATTTGTGGGAGGTCCCTGGTATATATGGGGCCGGGAGGAGCCACTTTTCTGTCTCTGCAGTCCAGCGCCATCTACTGGATGTATAACCCAAGAGTAAGGAATATCTTCTGGGACGTGCTGTATACTTAGAATAATCATCCTACCTGCATCTACTGCATCTTGTGAGCCTTTAAACATCCAAGATGCCTGCCTGTGGAGTTTCAGGCTGCCTGCACACAGGAAGTGTCTTCTAGATATGCCGCTCTGCATTGTGGGATTGCCGTCCTTTCCCTAACCCCAGCTCTGCTCTGTCTGTGAAAAGCACAGCTATAACCCTCCCCCTACACTTTATCCCGCTCTCCTCGCCTCAGTATGTGATGCTACTGGGGCAAGATGGCGGTGCCCGTATCCTAGAGTCCTGAACATAGTTGAAGCCCAGTGGGGGACAGAAAGTCACTAGAAACTTGAAATGTATTAATTATTTAATATTTAATATAAATATATAAATTATTATTAATATGCTGGGGAATAGTTTTTTTTAAGGGTTTGGGCTTCTCATTAAATCATGCTGAAGGTCCGTGTGAACCAGGATCCCCTATGGCTCAGAGCTTGCATGGAGAGTGTGCTTTGATGGAGAGCAAGGATCCGATTGGCCAGCATTGATGAGATCCCTGGTGGGCAATCCGCTTCCCTCGGGATGCCCAGAGCCGGCCCCCATCCAAGCCAAACAATTAGTCGGCTGTTTAAGCTCCAAGTGGGGAGACATAAAAGCAGCCCCTTATACAGGATGGCCCGGAGGAGAGTTACGCAATGCAGAGCACTGAGTGCGTGTCAGTGTCCTACTGCCGGACCAGCCAGGACATTCCTGAGCCAAGCCTGCCACCCACAATGCACTACTCTAATCACCCTTTACAAGGCATGTACCAAAAATCCCAAGGCTGGCCCATCCGTGTGGGATCAGATCATCTATTTCCTGAACACCCGTGTCTAGACTTAAAGAGGAGCAATCACCAGCCTATACGACTCTAGGGCCAGAGGTCTCCCTCTTTGTGGGGCATCCCGATTTGGGAACCCCCCAGAATCCTCTGGTATACTCACAGCTCTATGGGATTCTTGTTCAATGATTTTTATTTGAAAATAAGAAGATATACAGCAATTCTGCTATACAATCGTAGAAATTATCTTTCCAAAAAGGAAAAAGGAAATTAGTATACAGCTTTCAGGTCTGTTAACCAACATCACAACTGTTGCATTATAATACAAGCAATTTTCGACTATGTATTATCACTTGCATATAGTATAATGAATAAAAATAAAATAAAATCAATCAGATAATGATAATATATATAAAAAAAAAAAAAAAATGGGGAGGAGGGGAGCTAAAGAAGAAGAAGATAAAGAAAAGAAGAGGAGGAGATACAACCCTGGAAGGTGCAGTAGGATTATATCAAACTATTGGAGAGGACGCCTTGACCAGGGAAGAAAGAAGCTCACCTAATTCCCTATAAAGGGTGAGAATGTCTTCATGAGGAGATCACCCGCATCACAAAGTTATATCTCCAATAGGCCAGTGTCAAAGTCGACAGGTAGATATTTCTGGGTCCAGGGTTCCCATGTGTCCCTAAATCTTTCCATAGTACCATTGTGTAATGAAGTCATTTTCTCCATAGCCATAATATTAGAGATCGAGACCTGGAAGCTCTACGGGATTCTACACGATTCTATGGCCCATGCTCATTCACTTCCTGCTGAGGTGCGCAGGTACGTGAAGGAGCAGTCAGCTAATCGCGCTCCATTAATCTTTAGTATGTCGTTCTAAGGTCAAATCCGGGGACATTTCAAGCAGAGGAGCATCCCAAATTGCAATGGGAGAGGATCAACACACAAGGATTTGACTGTCCTTCGCTTTTTTTCCCCTCACTGACAGGACATCCCGATTTGGGATGCTGCGCTGTGTGTATGCCCCAAAATGTCAAAGGCTTTGCTAAAATCCAGATAGGGGATATCCACAGCACCACCTTCATCTAACACTTTAGTGACATTGTCAAAGAAATCAATAAGATTGCTATGACATGATCTGCCCTCAGTAAAGCCGTGCTGTTTTGGGTCCAACAGGTCATTAATTTTTAGATGGGAAATGATCTGTTTTTTTAAGAGTGTTTCCATTAATTTGACCACTATAGATGTTACACTAACTGGCCTGTAATTACTGGCTTCTTCTCTCCTCCCCTTCTTATGGATTGGTACGACATTGGCCATTCTCCAATCTTCTAGAACCTCACCAGTTGAAAGAAAATGGTGAAGTAAATCAGTCAGAGGGGCTGCAATCACAAATCTAAGTTCCCTTAGAACTCTGGGGTGGATTCCATCTGGACCCATCGCCTTACTTACCTTTAGATGTGCCAGCTCGGCTAAGACATCAGCTTCCAGAAACTCCGGAGCTGTGCCCTCCCAGCTGGATGCTGTGCTATGACCATGCCTGCTACTATCTGAAAATACCGAACAAAAGTAGCTATTCAGATGGTCAGCCACAGCCTTATCAATATATGTAATTTCCCTATTTCTAATTTCATTTGCTGTAATGAGCTCAGAAAATCTGAATGGAGTGAACGCCGCCGGCTGCATCCCGGCTCACCTCTAGCTGTGGGCATGCTGGCACCAGCCATTCAGAAAGGCCTAGTGTGGGTGCGCGCCGTGCTCTGGGGTTCAGAAATGAGACGGGGGCTTGTAAAACAGATAGGTGGGCAATCTAGGGAGTTTCATACAATACGAATTGGGATGTCCCGTTGTGTGAAACCCCAAGATCCAGGGCTGTGGAGTCGGAGTCGAGGAGCCGGAGGAAATTTTGGGTACCTGGAGTCGGAGTCGGCAAACAATGCACCGACTCCGACTCCTACTAAATTTTGATTTAGCAAGTTTAAATGTCCCAATTCACAAAAAGTTATAATGAATGACTTCTCTATTGTAAGAATAAAGACCAATGCATGCAGTGCCTCACGTAACCGCAAAACGAACACGTTAAGTGACCGTGAAGAAGCATGCTTTTCATGTGCTTCACTATATGGCGCGCAACGCACAATTAGAAGCGGCAATACTTATACTTTGCATAGTGTTGGGTTCTGCTGTTACAGGGAGCCCATGGGTAACCGAGCCTCTCACTGATAAGGGATTAAGTAAATATGTTTTTTGCAGGACTAGAGACACTTGTATAAGTGAAGGGAATGGAGGATCAATAGTTCAAGACTGAAGCTGTACCACTGGAAAAACTGCTGTCATTCAGCAAAAGGCTATAAAAACTTGTAAACTTCGATTGTTAGCTTAAACTTTAAACATGACTATGGGATTCTACTAGGGAAATCATGTTTTATAATAAAGGCCCCTTTCTGGATCCTCCCACTGCCCTATCTTCAGCAGAAGATCAGCACACAGAAAGGAGAAGGCAGCTTCTGCCCAATTACCTCTCTTTGCTAGAAGTAATGACATGTTGCCTTTCTTTCCTTCAAGGAATGTATAAAATACATTCACATATTAATACAGAGGAGTCGGAAGTACAAAAAACTGAGGAGTCGGAGTCGGAACATTTATCTACCGACTCCACAGCCCTGCCAAGATCACTCGAAGAGGTAGACCAACACTCCTCCAAAAGTGTTATAGACTAAAGGCGGTGTTGCTCCTCTTTAAAAATAATGAATATATAAAGTTTAATCCCAGATGTGTTTGGGATTAAAGGTAATCTATATGTAAGTAATACCATGAAAATTATATATTATAAGAAGGAAAAGAACTCCATTAATCTTTAGTATGTCGATTAAGATTAAGAGGAAAAGAATTTAAAGCAGAACAAATCCAAAGCCTTCCGCTGGGGAATCCAAACCAACCCCCCTCCCCCGGGTCCCGGCAAAACTCACCCTTTCATTTGCTGTACTGAGCTCAGGAAATCTGAATGGGGGGAACGCCGCCGGCCGTATCCTCGCTCACCTCTAGCTGTGGGCGTGTCTGCACCAGCCATTCAGAAAGGCCTGTGGGTTCGCGTCTTGCTAGATGTATGCTGAGGCGCAGAGATGAGACAAGGACTTGTAGTACAGGTAAATGGATTTGTCAATTCAGGGAGTTTCATAGAACTGGGCATCCCGAACTGGGATGCTCCATTGTGTGAAGCCTCCAGATCACCCGAAGGAGGTAGACCAACACTCCCCCAAAAGTATTATAGACTGAAGGCGGTGTTGCTTTATTTATTTATTTATTTATATATATATATATATATATATATTTTATATATATATAATTATACACACAAAAAGATGACTGCAATTAAGAGTAATCTATATGTAAGTAATAAAATTACAATTATGTATTATAAGAAGGAAAACAATTTAAAGTGGAACAATCTGGCCCTAGAATCTAAAAGGCCTTCTGCTGGGGAATCCAACTCCCCCCCCCCCCCCCCCCCCCCGGGTACCGGCAAAACTCACCCTTTCATTTGCTGCACCGAACTCCACCGGCCACATCCTCGCTCACCTCTAGATGTGGGCGTGTCTGCACCGGCGCAGGGGCGCAGAGATGAGACGAGGGCTTGTAGAACAGGTGAGTGTATTTGGCAATCCAGGGAGTTTCATAGAACTGGGCATCCCGAACTGGGATGCCCCATTGTGTGAAACCCCCAGACCACCCGACGGAGGTAGACCAACACTCCTCCAAAAGTGTTATAGACTTAAGGCTGTGTTGGTCCTCTTTAAAAAAAAAAAAAAAAAAAATAGAAATATATATATATTTCTATTATACACACACAAGATGTGACTGCAATTAAGAGTAATCTATATGTAAGTAATAAAAATTATATATTATAAGAAGGAAAATAATTTGAAGCAGAACAAATCCGAACAAAAGAATCCAGGGCCATCCGTTGGCATTCCGCTGGGGAATACAACCCCCCCCCCCCCCCGGGATCCCGGCAAAACTCACCCTTTCTGGCAGCTTCCTCTGCAATGTAAATAATGGGGAGCAAGAGCGCCCGCATCCCCAGCATCTCTAGATTTAAGCACACTCCCGCACCCAGCCAGTCAGAGCATTATTTAATGCATGGCAAACAGCTATGAATGGACGAGAGCATAGGATCGAGTGTTTCACACAATGATTTGGGATGCCCTGGGAGCAAAGAGCAGAAATAGGGATAGTCAGCCAATCACGGTGCTGGATTCCCGGCAGGGGGAACAAGGTTAAGGTTTACGGGCGCCTGGGGAGGGGGCTCCAGCATTCTGGATGCCCCCAGGCTGTTATTTTCGTGCAGGCCCCAGCGGCAACCAACACCATTGCCGTGGAAGGTGTTGGTCCGCCTTAAGAGGACCCTCTCCCTAGGCGATTCCCTGCTTTGGGGGCATCCTAACCCGCAGGATCCACATGTATCCCCTACAATCCAGGAACACACGTCACATGTGCATCCAGCATTGGAGGTTTCACACAGTGGGGCATCCCAAAGTGGACCAAAATCCTGAATTTTCCCAAAACCCGGGTTTTGTTCTGTCCCACAGGGCCGCACCGGCCCTGTGGGACAGAACAAAACCCGGATTTTGGGAAAATTCAGGACTTTGGTCCACTTTAATTTGTGGGGCAAAGGGTCCGATTGGAGCAGAGCCACGTCTGCGCCGTGGGAACACTGGTAAGTATGTCAGTAGAAGAAAATTAAATAGTAAGAAAAAGTTATACTTACCTTACACCTCCAGCCTCGGCTGATCCTGCCAGGTCTGCAGCTCTGAAACTTACTCCTGAGGAGCTGCCACAGATATCAGGTTGCGAATCAAACTTCAGCGCTGTTTAGGTCAGCTTTGTTAGGCACAGCTCTCCTTACCTGCGACTTCTATGCTTCTCCCTGCCAGTGCAGTTCTCAGGGATCCCGGTATAGCTGGAAGGGAAAGTAGCAGCGTGCAGCTCCACAGTGATTAGCCGAGCTCTGCCACTCCGGGGGGGGGAGCGTGCAGCAATGCGGCCTGTCAGGTCCAGGCACACATTCCCCTACACGTTTACCGTGTGACCTCAGCATGGGGACGACGCCCTGTGACATCACCAACACACGGAATGGAGTGCGGCTCATCTCTCTGTGACATCATCGGCTTCGGTTACTAAGCTGAGAGCACACACTGGGGTTAGTCTTCTGCGTATTGCACACGTGAAACTGACATACAGATGGCGTGCGCCCCCCCCCCCCCCCCAAGCATACGGCCTTGTGGGTGCTAACTGTGACATCCACCGACATGCTCATAGCTAGGACCTAAACTCACACTGGCAACTCTGTGTCAGGGAGGTTCCTGATACACAAGGAAACAAAACTAACTTAAAGCAGACCTTCACCTTGAATAAGAGCCTATCTTATATGTTTCCCACACCCTGTACATACAGATTGCCCACATTAATCCGGACCTTCACCCTGAATAAGAGCCTATCTTATATGTTTCCCCCCCCTGTACATACAGATTGCCCACATTAATCCGGACCCTCATCCTGAATAAGAGTCTATCTTATATGTTTCCCACACCCTGTACATACAGATTGCTCACATTAATCCGGACCTTCAACCTGAATAAGAGCCTATCTTATATGTTTCCCCCGCCCTGTACATACAGATTGCTCATATTAGTCCGGACCTTCACCCTGAATAAGAGCCTATCTTATATGTTTCCCCCGCCCTGTACCTACAGATTGCCCACATTAATCCGGACCTTCACCCTGAATAAGAGCCTATCTTATATGTTTCCCCCCTGTACATACAGATTGCTCATATTAATCCAGACCTTCGCCCTGAATAAGAACATATCTTATATGTTTCTCACACCCTGTACATACATATTGCCCATATTAAAAAATCATCCTACCTGCATGTTATGAGCCTTTAAACATCCAAGATGGCGGCTCATGGAGCATCAGGCAGCCTACAAACAGGAATTGTCTTCAGACTGCGTCGCTCTGCATTATGGGATTGCTGTCTTTTCCCTGACCCCAGCTCTGCTGTCCCCCATCATACAGTGTTCTATGCCTGATGTTGGCTTCCAAAGCTGGAAGGCCTTGCCAATCAGGATCTGGGGAGTGTTAAATTGGACCAAACCCCAGAATTTTTACTATCCTGGGTTTTGTTCTTTGCCACCTGGGCTATCAGGGAGCGGTAGTGGCAGCATAGTAGATGGAGGGGGAGGTCTGGCTTGTCTGCAATGCAAATCTGCAATGCCATGATGTGCACCGCAGGGGTAACGTTACAACAATGGGCAGCAATGCGCAGCCCAGAATATGGGCACACACTGGAGGAGGGGGCCACGGCCGAGCGGGCTCATAAGGCACACACCAAAAGGGACATCACTGCACCTCCTTTCTTTTATTTTTGTTCCCACCATTCCGTTCAAGAAGACCCCAATTTAAAAATGGTCTATACCCATCCACTTGTGTATCCTGACCTGGGACACCCTCCTTGCATATGAAAGTAAAAGGAAGCCAGAAAAGGATAAAAATTCCCCATCAGCTTGCACACTAAATGCATGAGCCACGTGTGCGGCCACCAAATGGACCCTATAGGCTGGTTGGGCAATATTTCCACCCGATTTCAGGATTTAACTTTTTATTCATGAAGGGGCATCCTACATAGAGGTGGGCCCAGGTTTGGACGGATCAACAGTTGTCTTTAAAGTGGACCAACACCCAGGGGGGATCGGCCCGGAAATCTATAAGATTCCCGGACCGATCAGATCCCTCCCCGCGGGGCATCCGAAATCGGGATGTCCCGCGGGGAGGAACCCCCCAGGAGGCCCACAATCCTCACCTTACCGGGGATCCAACGGCGCATGCGCGAGACGCGGCCGCGTCTCTCGCTTCCCTCTAGCAGGGCGCGCTCCCGCGCCGGCCGTTTTGTGAATGGCCGGCGCAGGCGCGCTCCCTGTTAGAGGGAAGCGAGAGACGCAGCCAATGACAGCGCTCTGGTATGCGCGTCCAAGCGGCTTTGGACGCGCATACCAGAGCTGCTCTGAGCGCTGTCATTGGCCGGACGAGGTCACGTGGGAGCGGGGAGAGGTGAGTTTTTGCGGCGATCGGGGGGGTTTCAGACAGCGGGGCACCCCCGATCGGGGTGCCCCACCTAAGTGGACCAACACCCAGGATAGTCAAAATCCTGGGTGTTGGTCCACTTTAAAGTGGACCAAAACTCAGGATAGCCCCCCCCCGCCAGGGGACCAGGAATAGGTGTGGTCGGCTTGGCATCCTTGGGGGTTTCACACAGCGGGGGACGCCGCAGCCAACTCACCTATTCCCAGTCCCACAGCGCGTCTAAGAGCAGCTCTGAAGGCCGTATCCTCCACCTCCCTCTAACAGGGAACCATTCACAAATGCCTGGTGCGGCATGCGCACTGCTAGAGGGAAGCGGAGGATGCGGCCGTCAGAGCTGCTCTTAGACGCGCTGTAGGACCAGGAAAAGGCGAGTTGGCTGCGGCGGTCTGGGAGGGGGGGGGGGGGTTCACCCGGTGGGACACCCCCTAGGTAAGGACCTAAACCCAGGATAGTCAAAATCCTGGGTTTTTTTTTTTTTATTTTCTTTTCCACTCAGACCAATATTTCATCCATATACCATTGGAGATTTCCCCAAGTAAATACATTTATATTGGGTCATCCTTGTGGAATATAATTTTTCATTACAGTTAAACTGATAGATATACCCATAAATTGTTTAAAATCCTGGGTTTTGGTCCACTTTTACTGAAGGGTGGTCAGAAGCTCACAAATCCGATGTGAGCCAACCCTAAAGGAGTTTAAAGTGAACCATCACCAGGATTTGGGCTATCCTGGCGATTGGTCCACGCCCCGCAGTGTGAACCCCCCGAAGGTTGGAGGGTGGTCGTGGAGGAATGTAATATAAAGGAGGGGCAAGACCTGCTACAGCATGTTGCAGGAGAGGAGAAAATGGGACAGGCTTTAAGTGAGCGCCTTACTGCCTTATTATGGCCATGACCTGTCCCTTTAAAGATTTTTAAGGAGCCAAAATTGAGCTTGAGCTTCTCTTTGATTGGGGACTAGACGCAGCTGCACACTGCAGTGAAACATGTCTCCTATTAATAGGAGGGGCAGCTATTACCTATCCCTCATCCAATAGAGCACCGTTAGGAAGACAGACCGACAACAACAATCAGGGGACTGTTCAGGCCGTGAAAGATTAGACCCATAAACGAGAATTTGAATTTGCACACAGGGCTCATAAAACCCGATAGCGATGTTAAAAGATCTCCTGATTACCATCTATGGGACGGGAGGTGCCATAAATACAGTCATTGCTCTAAGCTTTCTTCAGTGCAAAACAGTGAACAGCATCCATTGCCCATTTCTGGCACAACCCCAGTCCAGGGGCTCACAAACATCCCAGGGGGCCAGGGGGGACAACCCAGGGGCCCAAGGCGCCGGGGGGGGGGGACACAACCCAGGGGCCCAAGGCGCCGGGGGGGGGGGGGGGGGGGGTTACACAACCCAGGGGCCCAAGGCGCCGGGGGGGGGGGACACAACCCAGGGGCCCAAGGCGCCGGGGGGGGGGGACACAACCCAGGGGCCCAAGGCGCCGGGGGGGGGGGGGGACAACCCAGGGGCCCAAGGAGCCGGGGGGGGGGGAATACAACCCAGGGGCCCAAGGCGCCAGGAGGAGGGGGGGGGGGGGACAACCCAGGGGTCCGAGGCTCTCGTTGGATGTAAGCTTACCTTTCCCCTGTCCAATAGTCTATGCCTCAGGCTTACATCCAATGAGAGCCATCTGCCGTGACTATGTCCCAGGGGCGACAACCCAGGGGCCCAAGGCACCAGGGGAGACAACCCAGGGGCCCAACCCAGTCACGGCAGATGGCTCTTGTTGTCTGTAATCGCATGTAAGCTTACCTTTGCCCTGTCCAACAGTCTATGCACAGCCTTACATCCAATGAGAGCCGTCTGCTGTGACTATGTTCCAGGCGACAGGGGCGACAACCCAGGAGCCCAAGGCACCAGGGACATAGTCACGGAAGATGGCTCTCGTTGGAAGTAATCGCATGTAAGCTTACCTTTTCCCTGTCCAACAGTCTATGCACAGCCTTACATCCAATGAGAGCCGTCTGCTGTGACTATGTCCCAGGCGCCAGGGGCGACAACCCAGGGGCCAGGGACATAGTCATGGAAGATGGCTCTCGTTGGATGTAATCGCATGTAAGCTTACCTTTCCCCTGTCCCAACAGACTTTGCACAGGCTTAAATCCAATGAGAGCCGTCTGCCGTGACTATGTTTCAGACGCCAGGGGCGACAACCCAGGGGCCCAAGGCGCAAGGTATAGCAACGACACCCCTTACAGGTAGCCACAGATCTCTTCCAATCACAGGCTCAGCAACTCAAAATGCCCCGACAGCTGCGTGATTCATCTCGGAGCTCTGCTCATACTTCAATAAAAAAAAAAAAGCCACAACAGAGCACAAGAAGCACTTTCTACATTTAAACATCAAACTGACAGCCTTCCGCCCCCTCCCTTATATGTGGGGAGTATAGAGGCTGCTGTCTAGCCGCTGTGTCATCTCCTCTGAACAAAACAGCAGCCATTGTAATTTGGAGAAAAAGAACAAACATAAAACACACACACAATATATATTAATATAACTATTGATAATATATATATATATATATATATATATATATATATATATATATATTTTGTTTTTTTTTTGTTTTTTTTTATTTATTATCATCAGGTGTGTGTTTTTTTACTTTTCTTTTACTGAAGTCAGAAAAAAATCGACTTTCTTTCTAGTATTGATTCTGACACCCCAAATTAGAGACATCATTTTCTTATGAATGCACGTATTTGTACTGAAGACTAATTGTCTTGTATGCTGAACTCATAGTTCTGTTTGATCTTATCACCATTTTGACCAGATAGCCTCAGGCCCTCGCTTTTTTCTCAGTCACACTTACACATATGGGCCTCGATTCAATAAAGGTAGAAAAAAATTCTCATGGTAGTAAAAGATTCATTCATGAAAGATTCATGAAAAAAAAGCCTGAGAATATCACTGTTACTGAATCACCAGATAGGAAAACAATGAAAGTCAATGGCACTTTTTTTACTCCTAAGAAAAGTAGAGAACTGTTTCCTCCTTTCTACACTGTAGTAAAAGCTGCCATTGACTTTCATTGTCTTTTTATGTAGTGATTCAGTAACAGTGACATTCTCAGGCTTTTTTCTCATGAATTGAATTTTTTACCACCATGAGAATTTTCTTCTACCTTTATTGAATCGAGGCCATGAAGTGTGTACAGGACTTACTTCTCTACTGTAGATATTGGTGAACAGTCTCCAATAGCAACAAATTGCAGGTAGAGAATCTGCTTCCATAAAAAACACATCTGCCAGCAAAATAAAAAAAAAGAAAAATGCTAGATAAGCTCAGTAACTTGGAGGCATCATGTTGGCACCAACACAATATACTTTCAAAAATGCCATTGAATGTGGACTTTCCCTATAAGGTGAACCAAAACCCAGCTTGATCGGCTCGGACATCTATAAGATTCCCGGGCTGATCGATTATTCCCTCCCCTCGGGGCATCCAAAACCGGCATGCCCCACTGTGTGAAACACCCCAGGTAGTCCAACGGCGCATGCACGGCCAGCATCCATGCTATCCCTCTAGCAGGGCACAGGCCCACACCAGCTATTTGTGAATGGCTGCCGCAGGCACGATCCCTGTTAGAGGGAAAGGGATGCATGCGGCCGTCAGTGCGCTTGGAGCCGCTGGACTTAGACGTGTCATCAGCGGCTCTGAGCGCACCGATTGGATGAGCGGCCGCACATGTGCCATAGGAACGGGAAGAGGCAAGTTTCTTTGGGCGATCTGGGGGGTTTCACACAGCAGGGCACCGCCGTTCAAAGGAAAGGACCAAAACCTTGATTGCTGGGGTGTCCTGCTGCCATGAGACATATCGGGGTGCGGAGTCTATGGCTGAGGTGCCCTGGGAAGCTTTTTTTGCTATTAGCGTACAGGGGTTCAGCCAGGACGGGCAATACATTAAAACTTTACCCATTCAACCGACGCTTCTGCAGGGCCCCACCCCCTGCTCTTTGTGTCATATTAATGGACCAGTGGGAGGGCACGCGTAGCGGGCGATGTTGCTGCAGCCAAGGTTATAAACGCTGGAACATGCTGAATTGCAGGTAAAAGATAGAGAGCGCTGATTGGACAAAAGGGCCGCGCATGAGCATGGGGAGTTTCACACAGCGGGGCATCACCGATCGGGGTGCCCCGGGGGCAAGGACCAAAACGCAGGATAGTCAAAATAAAACAGTTATTTTTGTTTACCCGGACCCTGCTTCAGTGCTGGGGGGGGGGGGGTTCTAATTATAACTGGATTGCCACTTTAAAGAGGACCAAAACCCTGTGCAGCCTAAAACATATCAGAAATGGTCTTTCCTTCTGGGGCATCCCAAATCGAGATGTCCTGCTGTGTGTAACCCCAGTTCGCTGGTAAACCTACCCTTCCCAGATTCGGGATTCCCCCTCTGTGTTAAACACCCCAGGTCGCCCAAAAACTCGCCTTCGCTTCTGGCCCGATAACGCATGTGTGAGCAGCGGCCGCATCCCCGCTACCCCTTTAGCAGGCCGTGCCAGGCATTTGTGAATAGGGGCGGGAGCGGACCCGAGCACGCTGACTGGACAAGAGGCTGCGCATGTGCCATAGGACAGACGAAGGGTGGCTTGGGAGGTTTCAAACAGCGGGGCATCCCTTTGCCCAGGGGGGCAAAGACCAAAACCCAGGATAGTCAAAATCCTGGGTTTTGGTCCACTTTAACGATGGCATGAGGGGGTAGGTTAGGTTAACTTAGTGTTCTTCCTAGCATAGCGTGGAGGTTCACTTTATAGGCGGAATAGTCAGGAATTTGATAGTTCTGAGTTTAGTCTGGGATGCCCCGGGGGCAAGGACCAAAATGTTTCATTTTTGTTTACCCCCGACCCTGCTTCAGTGCTGGAAGGGCTCTAATTATAACTGGATTGCCACTTTAAAGAGGACCAAAACCCTGGGCAGTCAGCCTCTGGATCCTGAAAGATATCAGAGCTGCTGTTCCCTTCTGGGGCATCCCAAATCGAGATGCCCTGCTGTGTGGAACCCTGGGTCGCTGGTAAACCTACCTTTCCCGACTGCTCCCACGGCATTGTAAACGTCGCTGGGCTGTATCCCCGGGCGCGATCCCAGCTGGATAGGTTTGAGGCAGGGGCGCACCATACACCACTGGAAGGCCAGGCACGCACTTGCCAGGCTCTGTGTCTAAACAGAGCTGTATTCTGGGGATTAATATGCATGCCATACAGCTCTATTTGGACGATGTGCCGTGGGATCTGGAAAAGGGGGCGAACTGAGGATATCACAAAGCCTAAATCGGGGCAAGAACCAAAACCCAGGATAGTGAAAACCACAGCATAAAAAAAAAACATTGTTTGCTTACTTGTCTTGCCAAGCATTCATCCTATTGTTGAGATTTGGCCCCATTTCCTGTAGTTCAGCCACTGGATTTTATTTCTGCACGACCACCTTTTTTAGCATTGAGATGCGGAGCTATCTCCACCCCTTTTCCAGACTGTGTTGGGACACACTGATGCTGGTGTGTGCAGGGGAGGATAGCTGCTCCCTGCTTTGCTGGTCTGTCTATTCCCTGCTTCTTCGTATGTGACCACATTTCAAGGCTAAACACAGGTGGTCGTGGTATAATATAATCCAAGGCCTAGGGTACAGAAAAGGCACTGAATCTCAGCAACAGCTCCCGGTGACGAATCTTCTGCCTGGCAGGTACGCAAACAGCGCCTTGTTTTCCACATTTAGCCTCAGCCACGCCTTTCAGTACAAATGACAACACCAATTATAAAGTCAACACCAAACAATAATAACTAGAGCAAATCAAAACCTGTTAAACCTGGCCCTAGAGTTTAAAAGACTCCAGGGCTGGATAAAAGTGTTCCCCAGGGGCATCCCGGTTTTTAGAGGAGTCAAGGCTGCGGCAGATATCGTTTTTTTTTTTTTTTTTCAATCACACAGTTGTCTTTGGGGGTCACAGGGGACCTAATATTTTCCTGGGAACAGAATTTGCAGGAAGGGTGTAGGTCCTCTTCAACGTGGCTGAACTGGAAAAGGAGAAGTGCGTATAATAATCTGATGACAAGTTATTTGTGTGTCTGCTGCCGCATGTGCGCGCAACTGCTTCCTGTCCCACATCAGCTGGAGTACTGAAAGGAAAAGGTGAGTATCTCTCTAATGCAGGGTTTAATGATGGCATGAGGGGGTAGGTTAGGTTAGCATCCTCACTGGCACAGCGTTCACAGAGGTTCACTTTAAACTAGAAATGTGCCTTTAAAGTGGACCAACAACCAGGATTTTGACTATCCTGGGTTTTGGTCCACTTCAGGGTGTGTGTGAAACCCCTGTGTGAAACCCCCCAAAACTCACCTCACCACGCTCCCACGTGGCCGCGCTGTCCGCCACCGCCTCCCGCACATCACTCTGACAGGGCGCGCGCACGTCTAGAGGGGCGCGCGGGAGGTGCCGCCGATGAGGTAAGTTTTTTGGGGGGTTTTGGGGGGGGGGTCCCTCACCGCGGGACATCCCGATCTCGGGAGGTGATCGGCCCGGCAATCTTATAGATTCCCAGGCCGATCACCCCTGGGTGACGGTCCACTTTAAAGTGGACCAAAACCCAGGGTTTTGACTATCCTGGGTTTTGGTCTCTTTTTCCCTGATCGGGGGTGCCCCACTGTGTGAAACCCCCCAGAGACTCAGAAGTTCACCTCTTCCCGGTCCTACGTCGCTTGTGCGGCCTCTCTTCCAATGAGCGCGCGCTGAGCAGCTGACATCACCCCATCTAAGATGGCGTCTAAGGCCAGCGGCTCCTAGCGCGCTGGTGGCCGCATCCCCCGCTTCCCTCTAACAGGAAGCGTGCCCACGCTAGAGGGATGGCAGGGATGCGGCTGCGACTTGCGCATGCACCATTGGACCGGGAAGCAAGGTAAGTGTGTGGCGCAACCTGGGGAGTTTCACACAGCGGGGCATCACCATTTTGGATGCCCCGGTGGAGGGAACCGATCGGCCCAGGAATCTTATAGATTCCCCTGCTGATTGCACTGGGTTATGGTCCACTTTAGAGCAAATCAAAACCCAGGAATTTGACTTTCCCGGGTTTTGTCTGGGATGTTCCACGATGTGAAACCCCCCATAACGCCGCTTTTCATTAACCTCTTCCTGGTTCCAACGCCGTATGTGTGGGTTCTCGTCCAATAAGAGCCATCTGCAGTGACTGCATCCCAGCGTCATGCATGCTCCCACCCCAGCGCATCTAAATGGCTGAGGCGGGAATGCGCACACGCTCCCCAATGAAAACAATCAGAGACCTTTGCAGAGTTACTGTCATCGTTTTTCTTTTCCTTAGTGACATTCAGCATCACTTTTAGCTGTGCGCATTACCAATATCCGTGGTTTTCAATATCCGAGTTTTGGTCCACCCCTCTGGGGCATCCCAATGTGAAACTCCGCTGTTTGCCGAGCAAATTCATCTCTCCTGTCCTTAAGCGCATCTGCAACCGCTCGGCCAATCAGCTTTCCGTCCGCGTGGACATGCGGCTAGAAACGCTGAATGGAATCCCCAGCTGCACACACAGGTGGTGCGCGCCATTGCGGTGGCATCCCTCATCCGCTGTGTGTGGCGAGCACCGCCATTGTGTGTGGCTGGGGATTCCCTTCAGTGCATGCATTGTGGGTTAGACATAAAGGTAAGAATTGCAGGTGAACGGGGGGAGTGGGAAGGAATCGGCCAGCCCTGGCGTTTGGTCCAAAGAAATAATTCACACTGCTAAAAATGGTGCCGCATTGCACTAAGGGAAAAAAAATGTTTAAAGCGGTACAAAACCCGAGAATTTGACTTCCTGGGTTTTGATCCATGCCCCCGGGTCACCCCAAAGTGGGATGCCCCCCGCTGTGTGAAACCCCCATTAGCCCATAAAAACTCACCTTTCCATGCTCCAACAGCGCATGCGTGGGCTCTGCTCCAATTAGAGCTGCCTGAAATGATTAGGTCATTCAGCAGACGGCTCTCATTTATTAAAATGATTGTTTACAAAGAATAGACTGAGGTGGGCGCGCGCGCACGCACATAGCCGGGGATGCGGCAGTGTGCACTTTCCGCCACAGCCTATTCGTTGTAAACAATGAGAGCCGCCTGCCGAATGATGTATTGACAGCAGGTGGTTCTCATTGGACGAGAGCCCGCGCATGCGCCATTGGAGCGTGGGAAGGTGAGTTTTTATGGGTGAAAGGGTTTTTTTTACTCAGCCGAGCATCCTGAATTCGAGGTGCCCCGGAGAGCAATATAAGATTCCAGGGCCGGCTGCTGGGCTTCCCCTGGCCAAGGGCACCCGGGCTTTACACCCAAGGGGCATCTGGGTTTCACACCCGGAAGGGGGGGGGGATATCTCTAAATGGGACGTAGTGGTAAAGCAGACCAAAACCCTTTAGGGTGATTCCCTATCTCTGGCCCACCCGATATTGGATGCCCTGCTCTGTGAGACTCTTCAGTTCACACTGAATACCGGGGGGGGGGGGGGGGGGTTCCCTCACAAGGAGGTATCTCTAAACGGCTTACACCGGAAAACAAACCAAAACCCTTTAGGGTGAATTTCTGTCTCCGGGGCCCTGGAATATCCCAATAATAATAAAACTAATACAATTAAAGTTGACCAAAACCCACGGCAATCAGCCCGAGAATCTATAAGGTTCCATGCCCGAACGATTCCCTCCACCCGGGCAACCAGAATTGGGATGCCCCGCTGTGTGAAACCCCCCCCCCCCAGGACACCCCATACACTTACCTACTTTCCCGGCCCAACGGCGCATGTGTGAGCCATAGCGGCGTCCAAGCTATCCCTTTAGCACGGCGCATGCCCGCGCCAGGCATTTGCGAATGGCCAGAGCAGGTACGCTCCCTGTTACAGGGAAGCGGGGGATGCAGGCATCAGCGCGATCGGAGCCGTTTGCCTTAGACGACATGTCAGCAGACCCAAACGAGCTGATTGGACGAGCAGCAGAGCATGCGCCGTAGGACCGCGAGGAGGTGAGTTGGCTTCAGCGTTCTGGGGGGTTTCACAAAGCGAGGCACCTCAGATCAGGACAAGGACCAAAACCCCGTTAGGGGGTAGTGGGGGATGCGGCTGCTAGTGCGCTTGGAGCTGCTCGCATTATTTGACGTGATGTCAGTGGACCCAAGCGAGCTGATTGGACGAGCAGCTGCGCATGCACCGTAGGACCGCGAGGAGGTGAGTTGGTTTCGGCGATCTGGGGCGCTTCACAAAGCGAGGCACCTCAGATCAGGACAAGGACCAAAACCCCGTTAGGGGGTAGTGGGGGATGCGGCTGCTAGTGCGCTTGGAGCTGCTCGCATTATTTGACTTAATGTCAGCGGACATGAGCACTCGGATTGGACGAGCAGCCGCGCATGCGCCGCAGGACCGCGAGGAGGTGAGTTGGTTTCAGCGATCTGGGGCGTTTCACAAAGCGAGGAATTCCCGATCAGGACAAGGACCAAAACCTCCTGTTAGGGGGTAGTGGGGGATGCCGCTGCTAGTGCGCTTGGAGCTGCTCGCATTATTTGACGTGATGTCAGCGGGCCTGAGCACGCTGATTGGACGAGCAGCCGCGCATGCGCTGTAGGGCCGCGAGGAGGCGAGTTGATTTCGGCGATCTGGGGGGTTTCACACAGTGGGGCAGCCCAATCGGTGGCTGCTCCGGGGGCTAGGGCCGAAACCCAGGATAGTCAAAATACTGGGTTTTGGTCCACTTTAAAATAAAAATAATCTGTTGGTCAGTATTTATGACCCCATTCACCTCACTATTATGTGGTGTCGGGTAAGTCTATTCAATACACCCGTCATTCTACCAATACCACCTCTTTGGCTTCCATAGAACATTTGTGACCCGATTAATCAGGTTGGTGCGAGTCCCCCAGAGGCAGTTGGGCAAACATGGCCGCCCCCTGAGGTGAGGGGAACTTGTGAGGGAACTTTATAGCCCGGCATCGCGCTGTCCTTTACATTGGACTCGGCACTTTCGCCAGCTTGGCGGAGCGAGCGGGTGGGCGGCAGGGGCAGATAGATGGACACACTTACCCCACGGGCCTCCTCGGGAGGCAGTTGGCAGTCAGTCAGTCCCGGCTCGGGAGTCGGAAGTCGGGCGGGAGCTTCGCATACATACACACAGTATGGAGGAGGAGGCGAGGGATGGAGCGGGGTGGGCGCCGCCTGGCTGCACAGGGGAGGAGGAGGGGGCAGCACAAGGTACACAGACGCCTGAAGAGGACCCGTCTGTCTGTCTGTCTGTCTCCTGAGGGTCAGGGCTGGGTGTCACAGTGGCTTTTTCTCCGGCTCACTCCTCTATCTGGCCCATGATTAGAGAAGCCGAACCCACAGAAAGAAACGAAAGTGCCGAGCAAAACCGTTTAATAAGTTTTTTTAGAAGTTTTTAAAAGTTTTAAAGCGGACCAAAACCCCTGTCTCTGAGGCATCCTATATTTTGGATGTCCTGCTTTATGAAAGTGGTCCTTCACCCTGAATTAGAGTCTATCTTATATGTTTCCCACACCCTGTACATACAGATTGCTCACATTAATCCGGACCTTCACCCTGAATAAGAGTCTATCTTATATGTTTCCCACACCCTGTACATACAGATTGCTCACATTAATCCGGACCTTCACCCTGAATGAGAGCCTATCTTATATGTTTCCCATACCCTGTACATACAGATTGCTCACATTAATCAGGACCTTCACCCTGAATAAGAGTCTATCTTATATGTTTCCCACACTCTGTACATACAGATTGCTCACATTAATCCGGACCTTCACCCTGAATAAGAGCCTATCTTATATGTTTCCCACACCCTGTACATACAGATTGCTCATATTAATCCGGACCCTCACCCTGAATAAGAGCCTATCTTATATGTTTCCCACACCCTGTACATACAGATTGCCCACATTAATCCGGACCCTCACCCTGAATAAGAGCCTATCTTATATGTTTCCCACACCCTGTACATACAGATTGCCCACATTAATCCGGGCCTTCACCCTGAATAAGAGCCTATCTTAGATGTTTCTCACACCCTGTACATACAGATTGCCCACATTAATCCAGACCTTCACCCTGAATAAGAGCCTATCTTATATGTTTCCCACACCCTGTACATACAGATTGCTCACATTAAAAATCATCCTACCTGCATCTACTGCACGTTATGAGCCTTTAAACATCCAAGATGGCGGCTTATGGAAGCCGCCATCTTATCAGGCAGCCTGCAAACAGGAAGTGCCTCCTGACTGTGCTGCTCTGCATTCTGGGACTGCTGACCTTTACCTGACCCCAGCTCTGCTCTGTCTGAGCAAAGCACAGCTATAACCCGCCCCCCTGTACCTTATCCCACTCTCCTCTCCTCTGTAAGTGTGATGCTTCTGAGTCAAGATGGCGGCGCCCGTATCCTAAATTCCTGAACAGAGTTGCAGCCCAGTGGGGGAAAGAATAATAAGTTAGTGACTAAAAATGTAAAATATATTAATTTTAGATGCTGGGGAACAGTTTTTTAAGAGTTTGGGCTTTTCATTAAATCACGCTGAAGGTCCGGTTTAAGACTATAATGTGATATAGAAAGAAATATATATATATATACCGTATATACTCGAGTATAGGTCGACCCGAATATAAGCCGAGGCACCTAATTTTACCACAAAAAAACTGGAAAAGTTATTGACTCGAGTATAAGCCTAGGGTGGGAAATGCAGCAGCTACCGGTAAATTTCAAAAATAAAAAATAGATACCAATAATCAGGATGCCCAAGCAGAAGGCCAGCAGCCAGCCCTGTAATCTTTTAGATTAAAAGAGCGTCCAAATAGCTGCTTTAAATTCATATCAATGAACATTGACAAGAGAAAACACAGAAAGTCATGTTTCTTTATCACAAAGATTGTCTATTTAAACCCGTAGATTTTCCCACGTTCCCTGGTTGCCATAAGTAGTGCTGCTTGGATTTTCATGTGGCTGAACTTGTCTAAATGTCAAACCAGGGCAAATATCCTGCCCATGCCTTAACATGACAAAATTAGCATCCTGATTGTGTGATGAGTTCTAGCATGTTAAAGTCATTGTTCAGGAAAACAAAACTCTATACCCACCTTTTATCCCTGATGATCGATACAAGTGTGGCACTGTAGATAATCGGCAGATTGCGTCCCACACCGCCCGGGCCTTACTGCCAGTCACATGTACACTTACTGATGGTCGGAGGGCCCTGCTGTTCCTGTCGCCGTCGCCGCAACCGCCACCGCCGCCACCACCGCCGCCCTCATACGCTCTCATACACACAAACACACACACACATTCATTCTTACCGGCACTTCCTGGCTGTTGCGCGCTGGTCGTTGGTGGGCGTGTCCCAGATGTCCGCCGTCCAATGAAAACAATGGACGCCGGCCATCTGGGGCACACCCACCGACGACCAGCGTGCAACAGCCAGGAAGTTCCGGTAAGAATGAATGTGTGTGTGTGTTTGTGTGTATGAGAGCGGCGGCGGTGGCGGCATGAAAGTAAGCATGAATGTGTGTGTGTGTTAGTGTGTATGAGACAGCTTAGTCCTTCTGAAAAACTTGGCTTATACTCGAGTATATACAGTATATAAAAGTAACCATTTTGCATACATCATTTACATATTTACTTATTTTTGCGAGTGCACTTACTCATAATGTAGTGGCTACTAGTAGTATTCCACTTAATTTGGGTAAAGTTATATTACTGTATATTATTAAACAACACCACAAGGTTGGCAACAAAGGACCCAATTTTGCCTTTACTGACCGTGTTCTCCCTCCCCCCCCCCCCCTTGCGCTCCCACGTCATTGAGAGAGCAAAAGAAAGGGAAAAGGTAGACAGGACAGGGTCTCCCCACTTCACTGTATATATAGGGTTCCTCAACCTTGAAAAATAAGGGCGCAAACTAGAGAGGGGGATGAGACAGGGACTCACCACTAAATCAGAGAGTGGGATTTCCTGTCAACCCCCTACCTCCTCCCCCAGATTATGATATCCAGAGAGGAAAGAATACTGGGGGGGGGGGGGGGGGGGGGTTTCACACCCAAGATGGTATCCCTAAATAATGCCCCAATAAAGTGGACCATAACCTAAGTGGAAAAACCTGAGTTTTAGTCTGCTTCTGAGAAATAATACAATGCCACGGGGAGTAAAACACTATTGGATTGTTTGTTGTACACTGTAGAAATATTGATGAATATTAACCAAATAACAAATGTAAAAACAACAAATAAATAACAGCATACAATGCCAAGCAGCTGCTTCCAAGGCCACCAAGATATTATCATGTATTAATAGAGGCCTGGAATCACAGGTTAGGGATGTAATATCGCCTCTTTACAAGGCACTGGCGCTCCCTCACCTGGAATATGCCGTCCAGTTCTGGGTGCCCATTCATAGAAAGGACGCTCTGACTATGGAAAGTAATAAAGGGAATGAAAGATCTTAGTTAAGAGGAAAGATTACGAGAATTAAATCTGTTTAGTCTTGAGAGGAGGCGATTGAGGGGGGACATGATTAACTTGTATAAATATATAAATGGACCATACAAAAAATATGGGGGAACACTATTTCATGTAAAATCCTCTCTAAGGACAAGGGGGCGTTCCCTTCGACTGGAAAAAAAGAAATTTAGTCTCCGGAGGCGACAATCGTTTTTTACCATAAGAACTATAAATCTATGGAACAGCCTCCCACAGAAGCTTGTTACAGCATCAGCCGCTGACAGCTTCAAAAAGGATTAGATGCTTATTTAGAATAAAATAACATTAACAGTTACTATTAGCGGTTATCAGTAAAAAAATAAAAACAAAAAATAAAATAAATAGCTTCCCCTATAAAATAAAGAATAACTTCCCCGACCCCAACACCCTTGGTTGAACTTGATGGACATATGTCTTTTTTCAACCGTATTAACTATATGTAACAAACCCACTGGCAAAACCAAAACACTGCATTAGTCCTGCACCTCCTGTACTGCCCTTATGGTGGCCCTGGATCAGTACCTGAGGCCCACCAGAGCATCCTCTTGTGCTTTGGTAGTTGCCCCAAGACAGGGCAACTGGACAACAGAATAGATGAAGGAAACGCTGGAATAGGAAAAGAGCAAGAGATGAAAGAAACATGGAAGAGAGGGATAATGTGGAGGAGCAAGTAGAAAGACGTGTAAAAGAGAGAAGGAAAGCTCTAAAGAGGGAGAAAGAAGGAGGGAGTGTGGCAGTTAGGGGAAAATGAGAAGAATGAAAAAAGAGAAAGACAAAGTGACAAGAAATATAGAAGAAGGATAATAGCCAGAGAGAGAGAATTTATAAAAGAAAATGTGAAAAAAGACGTGGAAAGGAAAAGAGGGGAATATGCAAGACAGTCTGTCCCTGCGTGGGACCAGGTGACGGTAGGGCGCCTTGGTGTGAGGGCTGTTGGGAAAGTCCTTTAAAGTAGACTTTACCTTTAAAGGTCATCTGTAGGATTAGTGTAAAAGCAAAACATACTTTACTTACCTCTCTGACAGTTGTTCTCTACTGGTCTTCTCATTATAGTTATAGTCACAACGCCGCTTTGGGCCACCTGCTGCTAAGAGTAGATTTGTGGGGTGGGTGTTGCAGTTATGGCCACAGAATGCCTTGATATTGCTGCCTATGGTGCTCTGCTGAGCCAGTAATTGTGTGATAAATAACTATTAGGTGCGCTCTTGTTGCAATGTAATACACAGTCAGTTGGTCACATACCTCAGGCTGCAGCTTTGAAGACGTGGAACAGGAGGTGGTCAGAACCTGGAGCTGGCACCAGAGCCTGGGTTGGGCCAATCGCTGTGTGCCGTCTGAAACCAGGGACCCCTTAGTGATGTCAACAGCAAGGCTGAGGGGTTCTACCTGTTACGGAAGCCAGTGCAATTGGTACAGGTCATTGAAACTCAGTCAGATGTGGCAAGGTTAGTAACAAGGCTGGGCAGCAGACACTACAGGGTCGGAAACAGGAATTGGCACAAAATGTGGCGAGGCTTGCCGGGATCAGAAAAAGGGCTTGGCAGCAGATATGGTCAGATGTGACTGGGTCAGCAACAGGGCTTAGGTGTACAAAGCTCAGGCAAAATAATGGGCACCTCATTCTGATACCGCAAACATACGAGGATGGACAGAGATGTGACAGGGTTGGCAACAGAACTTGGCTCAAGACACGGTGAGGCTGGACAGGGTCAGCGACAGGGCTTGGCAGCACATCTGGTCAGACATGACAGGGTCAGCGACAGGGCTTGGCAGCACATGTGGTCAGACATGACAGGGTCAGCGACAGGGCTTGGCAGCACATGTGGTCAGACATGACAGGATCAGCGACAGGGCTTGGCAGCACATCTGGTCAGACATGACAGGGTCAGCATCAGGGCTTGGCAGCACATGTGGTCAGACATGACAGGGTCAGCGACAGGGCTTGGCAGCACATGTGGTCAGACATGACAGGGTCAGCATCAGGTCTTGGCAGCACATGTGGTCAGACATGACAGGGTCAGCATCAGGTCTTGGCAGCACACGTGGTCAGACATGACAGGGTCAGCATCAGGGCTTGGCAGCACATGTGGTCAGACATGACAGGGTCAGCATCAGGTCTTGGCAGCACATGTGGTCAGACATGACAGGGTCAGCATCAGGTCTTGGCAGCACACGTGGTCAGACATGACAGGGTCAGCGACAGGGCTTGGCAGCACATGTGGTCAGACATGACAGGGTCAGCATCAGGGCTTGGCAGCACATGTGGTCAGACATGACAGGGTCAGCATCAGGTCTTGGCAGCACATGTTGTCAGACATGACAGGGTCAGCATCAGGGCTTGGCAGCACATGTGGTCAGACATGACAGGGTCAGCATCAGGGCTTGGCAGCACATGTTGTCAGACATGACAGGGTCAGCATCAGGGCTTGGCAGCACATGTGGTCAGACATGACAGGGTCAGCGACAGGGCTTGGCAGCACATGTGGTCAGACATGACAGGGTCAGCATCAGGTCTTGGCAGCACATGTTGTCAGACATGACAGGGTCAGCGACAGGGCTTGGCAGCACATGTGGTCAGACCTGGCAGGATCAGCAATGGGGCTTGGCAGAAGACGTGACAGGGTCAGCATCAGGGCTTGGAACAGGACATGGTCAGACCTGGCAGGATCGGCAATGGGGCTTGGCAGAAGACATGACAGAAGGCTTGCTTCTCCTCTGTACCCCTTCTGCCATCCAACAACCTCAGTGCTGACCGCGACTTTCAGTCCCCCAGTATGATAAAGACCCAGCACTGAAGATATTGAGCAAGCCGAATGTGGGGTGTTGGGCCAGGAACCCAGGAGAAGCTTGGCCTGCAGGGGACACGTACTTGTTCACACCAAGGTGTTTGTGGCGCAGCAAAGTGCAGGCAAAGCGTGGTACAAAAACCATTAGTAACAAGGCTGGTCAACAGACGCTTCAGGGTCGGCAACAGTGCTTGGCACAAGATGTGGTGAGGCTTGACAGTATCAGCAAAAGGGCTTGGTAGCAGGCATGGTCAGATATGACTGGGTCAGCAACAGGGCTTGGCACTAGACTTGGCAGCCCGCACCGGGGGTGCATCTTTGCTTCTCTCTAGCTGTGCATGTACCTGCGCCAGGCCATTATGAATGGCCAGCGTGGGCACGCCACAGCTAGAAGTCGAACAGGAGATGTGGCTGGTGGCACACTCGGCTCTGCTCAGCGGCTTACCTGCTGGCACAGCGTAGGGGAGCCTAGTGAATTTAAGCGCGCTGATTAACTGAGTATTTACAGAAAGAGAAGGGATACGGGTGGCACCAAACAGTAAAATGCTTACAATAAAGGTGCCCTGCTCTGGTAAGTCCCAATTAATCTGAAACAATACAGCACAAGGCGTGCCTCAAAACCCCAAGAAAGGGGGATGTAACCAGAGACTAACAATGGCACTCTATTCAGTTTAATTCATAGCAAGTTTATTAAATGATCAAAATTACATAACAAGACACATTAAAAAAGATTTCCTTAAAACACATATAACACATCTATAACTGCCATCAAATGAGAGGGAGGGTTTTTTTATCCTAATGTATCCCGGGGGGGGCTCTAATATCTATAAATAATTCATAATACCATATATATATATATATATATATATATATATATATAATGGGGAGATTAGCTCTGGTAGGCGACCGGGTGTCAGCAGTATAGAGGCGGAGTCAAACAGTTCAAAGTAAAGTCTGTGTTTATTTCACACAAAAAATCCACAAAAGCATATGTCCATACAGGTTACATCACCTTTTCAGGAAACCGTAGCATAAATAATACAGTCAGGCAAACAGCTTTTAGTCCTTGATCAAAGGTCCTGTTTACAGTCAAATAGGCCTCAGGTCCGCATGAACAGCCTCCACAGGAGATTTCAGCCAGGCTCACAGAGTCTCACTCCCATGTGAGCTCTAGACAAAGGACAGGCCACAGCTGATTCCCCAGGCTATTTAAACAGCCCGAAAACCCGGACCTGGGTAGTGGGATGGAGTCCCACCCTGCTCTACTCCATCCCAGTAAAGCCGTCCCAGGTTAGCCTTTCGGCTATTCTAAATCATCAGCAGCAAACTACCACCAGCAGCTGATGCTGGAAAACAAGCTATACGGCTTTACTGCACCAATGCCAGGTACATTGGTGCTACATACCTGCCGTCAATAACGGCCCCTTGCACCTTACCACAATATACATAAATTCATAAAGTGTCAGCGTGCCTCCAAAGTGCATCAGAATCAAGCACCGTATATACTCAAGTATAGGCCGACCCGAATATAAGCCGAGGCACCTAATTTTACCACAAAAAAATGGAACAAGTTATTGACTCGAGTATAATCCGAGGCGGCTTTTTTCAATTGGAATTGGAGTTGACACACAGAAAGAGAGACACACACACACACAGAAAGGGACACACACACAGAAAGAGACACACACACACACACACACACACACACACACACACACACTGTGGGTACCTGCTGCTGCCGCCGCCGCGGCCGCTCTCAAACGCGCAGGGGTCAGGGTTTGGCCGAGGTTACCCTGCAGAGGGGCAGCAGGGTCCCCCTCCTCCTCCTGCCGACGGTCGCTCCATTCAGCTCCGCCTGGCAGCCGCCAGCCGCCGCCGTTCTCATACACACACCAGCACTTCCTGGCTGTTGCGCACTGGTCGTCGGTGGGCGTGCCCCATATGGCCGGCGTCCAATGAAAACATTGGACGCCGCCCATTGACGACCAGCGCGCAGCAGCCTGGAAGTGGCGGTCAGTGTGTGAATGTGTGTGCGTGTTTGTGTGTATGAGAGCGGCGGCAGCAGCGGGTACAGCAGGGACCCGCAGCGGCCGCCCCTCACCCTCCAGCATCTATTGGGTTCAGGGTTGCGGCCTTCCCTGGCAGTCCACCCCTGGACTCGAGTATAAGCCGAGGGTGCTTTTTTCAGCCCAAAAAATGGGCTTCCCAATTCGGGAACAAGACACAGGAAAGTAAAATTCCTGTCTGTTTTTCCTGTTTAAAGTGGACCAACACCCAGGATTTTGACTATCCTGGGTATTCGTCCACTTCCGCGGGGCATTCCGATCGTGGGTGGCGCGCTGTGTGAAACCCCCCCAGAAAGCCCAGAAAACTCACCTGACTCGCTCGTCCAATCGCTGCCGACGGACAAGGAGAGGCAGCGATGGACGCCGCCGCCTCCCGCGCGTCCCTCTTACAGGGAGCGCGCCCGTGCCGGCCATTCACAAACGACGCCGCGCATGCGCCGCTGGAACGAGGATCAGGTAGGATTTTCGGGGATCTAGGGGGGTTTGACACAGCGGGGCACACCCGATCGGGGTGCCCCGCAGTCAGGGAGCTGATTGCGGGCCGATCAGGGGAGGGTGTTGGTCCACTTTAAACGCCTGGTTTTACTCATGTTTGACCTGGTAGCACACGCACTGGAAACCTCTTTGCACACCTTTTTATTACATTCATCCCCAGAAGACAGGATGGCTGGGATAAAGGCGCACCCGAGGTGTCCGCCCTACTCACCCTCCCCTAGATACAGCCCTGCTGTCGACCCCGCAATATCTGTCCATGTCTTTTGCCAAGCCTATTGCTGACTCTGCCATGTCTTATGCAGAGACTGTTGCCAACCCTGCCTTTTCTGAACACATTTTGTTGAGCCTGTTGCTGAACCTGCCACATGTCTTTTGCTGACCCTGCCGCTACAGACCACAGCCCTGTGCCGAGCCTCTTAGATTGACCCCTCAGCCTTGCCATAACCATGACATGGGATGGCTGCATGGGCTGCTCCAGCACCAGCCCCTTGAACCATCTGGTAGATATTGGGTAGAAGGAATCCCTGCTCTGAGTACCGTATGGGCAGCACTGTGTTAGCCAGGACCTCGGAGGAGAGAGATTTAGGGGTACTGATTACTGATAGCTGCAAGATGAGTGGACAGTATAGCCAGGCAGTGGGAAAAGCAAGCAGGATGCTCGGCTGCATAGCTCGAGGCATCACCAGTAGAAAGAGGGAGGTTGTGATGCCGCTGTATAGAGCCCTGGTGAGGCCACAGCTAGAATACTGTGTGCAGTTCTGGAGACCTTACCTGCAAAAAGACATTATTCAAATAGAACGTGTCCAAAGGCGGGCAACGAAAATGGTGGAAGGACTTAAACTTAAAACTTATCAGGAGAGACTTAAAGAACTTAATTTGTACAGTCTGGAGGAAAGAAGGGAGAGAGGGGGGACATGATGGAGACCTTTAAATATGTGAAAGGATTGAATAAGGTTCAGGAGGGAAGTGTTTTTAATAAGAAACTTAATGATAGAACAAGGGGGCACAACCTGAAGCTAGTCGGGGGGAAGATCAGGAGCAATGTTAGAAAATATTATTTTATAGAAAGAGTAGTAGATGCTTGGAACAAACTTCCAGCAGAGGTGGTTGAAAAATCAACAGTCACTGAATTTAAACATGCCTGGGATAAGCACACATCTATCCTAAGATACAGAGAACATACAGTATACACATAAGGGCAGACTAGATGGACCGTATGGTCTCCTTCTGCCGTCAACCTTCTATGTTTCTATGTATCTACAACCCTACAGCTACAGCCTGAGTTAGGTGACCAGTCATTGTGGTGTTGAGCTGGTGATCTGTTTACACTGTTGTGTCTGAGCCTCTCCAATCCATCCAAGTGGAATCCTTTTGATTGGATGGCAAACAGCCATTAGGTGCTGCAATTGTATTAGAAGTGGAGTCAAATTTGGTTCCCTTTAGGTGTTTTTTAAATACTGTAAGAGAAGATGGGCCAGTCCAAAAAATGCCATATCAGGCGACAAAGATAATAATCCAGCTCCTTGAAGCCTAGGCCATTCAGCCATCTTGTGGGTGATGGCCGGTGTGAGGGACCAGGCATTGTAGTGCAAGAACGTGACACCATAGGTCAGTGGTTTCCAAACTTTTTGCACCAAGTTTCCCCTACAGACAAGAAGTTCCAACAGAGTGCCCCCAAGCTGGCGATCAATGATGACATTTTACCAAGGCCACAGGCCTCATAGCACTTTTTAAGCAAGAAGAAAACCAGACCCAGGCTCTTGGTGCACCTGCAAACATCCCTGCGTACCCAGAGGTATTGTGTAATACACAGCAGTGATAGTAGACCCCTGTCGAAGGTGGTCCACAAACAGTATCCCAGAAGACACAAGCCCTTATCCTGGATGATGACTTCTGCAATCTGAACTTCTTTGAATGTGAGGAACCACTGTGTCTCCATTGTTTTGACGGCTCTTTTGAATCAAAATCATGTAGAAAATCCACTTCTCATCCATCAACCATGGTCAAGACAGGAAAGCGTAAAAAAAAAAAAGACAGGAAAGCATCACCATCCAGCCAAAAACCCTGCAGAATTTTCCAGGAAGGGTTCAATCAGGCACATGATCTGCTGACAAACATTTTAGAACACCTTGCTCAACTCCAGATGATCGGGAATTATTGACCCAACTCTTTCTCTGGAAATGTTCAGATGCTCAGCTATCCTGAAAACTATTCCAGAATCATGTCATGAGTGGCATCTATGGTCTTCATATTCAGTGTAGAAGTAGTCCTGTGGTAAACCCCCAAGGGACATGGGTATTCCCATCTTTCCGGTGACCGCATGGTACATGTGCAGGCTCTTCTCCAATGAGATTTCTAGGCCAGGCACATGCCCGGAACTAGCAAGGGCGCCCATGGAGCAGTTGGGGGTTAGTCATCTTGCTCAAGAGCATGTCATTCATGTCCATGTCGGGAATCACACCTTTCATCCTATGGCCATGACTGCCCCTAAATGGGGGGATGCGGCAGGCATCCCTGCAGTTCCTTAACTCTGTGCGTGCCCACGTCAGCCATTCATTTATGCCTTGTGCAGGAGCACCCATCAACCAAAGGGATGCTGGAATGCCACTAAAGACTTAAAGGAGCCGCAGCACTCAACCCTGTTAGCTTGCAGACCAACCTATAATCTGTCTCTAAATCTGGTAAAAACAGAGGGTTCGGTCACACACATCTGCAGAATTATGCTAAGCTGCACCACCAAGCGCCAAGGTTCCTCTATGGGTGCAGTCCTAACTCACATCTAATCTATGAGAGCCCCATCTGGGACATACAATGCAAGAGATAAAATGGGAGCAGCTTACCTGAGGTTGCTCTAAACCTCATGTGCAAGCCATGAGGTGGAAGGGTCAAGACCTTGCAATACAGCCTAGACCCCACACCCCATGTGCTTGCACAAATTCAAAGTGAACAAAGGGGGAGTGGCAGCTGCTCAGACCATTTTATAACTAACCTGGGAGGTGCTGGAATGCCACCTTGGCCCACTACCTGCCCCACTACCAAGCTACCTGCAAACTGGTGGGTAATCTACATAGTGCTGAGGACTAGGCTGTGTTTGTGTGTTTAATTTAATGCTGTGGCTTTGGGGGGAAGTTTATTCAAAGCAGAACAAAACACAAACCTCCCAAGTGTCCCTGATTTGGATGTACTGTCTGTGTCCCCCTGTCCCTCGTTGTTCTCATTTGTCCCTCTTTGAGGTGTAACCTGCATCAATAAATGATTTATTTGCTCATTCAAAGTGTTTATATTGTAACTGTTACATTCTATCTCCTATCCATCAATCAATGAAGGGGTGTGGCCTAATTTAACAAATGTCCCTATTTCCCACCCTGAAAAGTTGGCAGGTATGCAAAATCCACGCACGGCTGCCCTGGAATCTAAAAAAAACCAGCGCCGACTGCCGGCTTTCCCCCAGGGCATCCAGAATTGCGATGCCTAGCTCTGTGAAACCCCCCGGGGCACAGGTAATTGCTTACCTTTCTCTGGTCTAACGGAGCCCAATGAGAGCTGTCTGATTTCATTTTTTTCAGTTGGGAGTGCAAGCTGCCACATCCCCTGCATACTCGGGCTATGTGCATGCTTCCATCCTAGCCATTCTGATAGGCTGGTGCGGGAAATGCGACAGCTTGCGCTCCCCATTGAAGTCAAGAGTTGTTTGCGGAATGACATAGTTACAGAAGACAGCTCTCACTGCATAAGAGCCAACCCATGTGCCGATGAACCAAGGATGCCCCACACAGCAGGGCATCCCAATTCAGGATGCCCCGGGGGAACAGAATCTGGGAAAGTCACATTACCGGGTTTTGTTCCATTTTAAGGGGGCAATTGTGACCTAGAGGTAAGAAAGAGGCTTTGTGACCACAGAGTGGCATGTTCGATTTCCCGCCGGGATGTGACTAAAGTGCTCTTGAGCAAAACAATCAGAGGAGTAGCTAGGCTTTCTGGCACCCGGGGTAAAGATTCAAAATGGCAATCCCCTACCTGTTCTTAGGCCCCCCTTTGGCATCCCCCTGACCTGCTGCACCTGGGGCAAGTGCTCCCCCTAGCTATGCCCCTGGTTTAATTTAACATTTGTCCCTCTTTCCAACCCTAAAAAGTTGGAAGGTATGCTATAGGCAGTCAGCCCAGGTGTGTCTACATGCTCTTGGCCATGTAGCGTGTCTATATAAACATGTATAGTTTACATGTCTGATGACTCCCGCCTGTCCAGTGTTTACCCCGTCTGGACAGTTATTAGATTATAATAAATTGGACAAAAAAAGATATTCCAAAATAGTAAGTCATCCTTCCCAGAAAAAGGTGTCTGCCCCACAGGGATCAAGGTGGGAAGCAGAACGTTGGGAGTATTTTTAGTCCAAATCACAGGAAGCGGCAATGAATATAGCGGAGGAGGCCATGCGCTCCCACTTTCTGGTACTATGTGTGTCCCGCCATGCGACAGGAGTCACAGCACAAGGCTGCTCCTGATTTACGTACTGTCTGAGAGGAAGAAGCCGTCCATGGGAGGGGAATTGCCCGGAGCGGATGGAAGCACTTCCAAGATAAAAACTTGTGGTCAGACTGCGGTCTCACCACAACTGCTCCATGGTCAGGCTCCACATCCTTTTGTTGTGCTGGTTCGGGATTTAGAGGAAAACACGTGTTGTGGAGCGACTGCTCTTTGCAACTCGTGCGCAGGAAGCGCAGAACTGAAAGACAACGGCTCGGATGGCATCCGGCCCCGGGAGGAACAACTCATACATTCCTCCGGGACAATAACAGGGCTGCGGGCCCGAGCAGATGTTCACAAGGGGTCTCACAAGTTTGTGAAACCTTTCAGAAGTTTCTATATTTCTAATTTTCCTAAAATTATATAAGATTAGTGAACAAATCAAATATTAGAAAAAAATTACAATTTTCCACTATTTAAGGGTGCCCCTCTAATGAGGCCCAGTGAGGCATCCACCGTTTGCAGGTTCTCAACCTTTTTACACCAAGTACTCCAACTGATAACAAGTTCCAACCAGGTGCATCCAATGGGATGATCACTTAATTTTAACTTTTAATGCATAGATGGCCATTGTATGCTTGCGCACACATAGGAATTCGTCCCTAATTACGACTGCCCTAACTACGGCGCCCGGGGAGCAGTTGGGGGGTTAGGTGCCTTGCTCAAGAGCAACTCCGTCATGTGCCAGGACTGGGATTTGAACCTGCCACCCTCCGGTCACAAGTACGCTCCCCTTACCTCTAGGCCAAAACTGCCCCCTTAAAGTGGACCAACATCCAGGGGGGCCGATCAGATCGCTCCCCGCGGGGCATCTGAAATCGGGGCGCCAAGAAACCTTACCTTATTTCCGTTTCAACGGCGCATGCGCGGGCCGCGGCCGCATCTCGCGCTTCCTTCTAGCAGGGAGCACACCCACGCCGGGCGTTTGTGAATGGCCAGCGTGGGCGCGCTCCCTGTTAGAAGGAAGCGCGAGACGCGCCCTCCAGTGCGCTCAGAGCCGCTGTGGTTGCCCGTCGCTTGTCCGTACATACCACAGCGGCTCTGAGCACTCTGATTGGACGAGCGCTCGCGTAGGAGCGGGGTGAGGTGAGTTATTTAGGGCGATGGGGGGGGGTTCACGCAGGGGGGCACCCCCGTGAAAATCCTGGGTGTTGGTCCACTTTAAATAGGACCACCGGCCTTATAGGACCTTTAAAGAAAGAAGGGATAATGTTTCACTGTAATCATATTTTCCCAGACCACCCCCTTGGTGTACCCCCTGGGGGAAGTGTGCCATAGGTTGAGAAGCAGTGATATAGAGCAGAGGGGCACCTGTAATGAGGCCAGGCGATGGGGACACCTTGGGCAGCACTGTCTAGAGCAGGGGTGTTCCTGTAATGAGGCCAGGCGAGGTGGACACCTCAGATGGCACCATCTAGGTAAGTAGTTCTCCGTAACAAAAAGGGGGTGGAGATGGACACTCTTAAATATACTGAAGCTTTAGTATTGTAGGGCTAGATGCTTGGGTGGGTATGGCCCTCCACAACCATGATGCTGAGGCTATAGCATGGGAGGGGCTGAGTATGGAAAAACTGGTTAGGGGGGTTCTTTGGGACCAGGGAATGAAGGGAGGGGGGTACTTTGGTACAGGCTCTGGGGAGGATGGTTATTTCTTGTGGCTACTCCCAGTATAGCAATGTGACCCGCCGGAAATTCTCCCTGTGCTCCACATGGCCAGTCCTCCCCTGCTCCCAAGTACATCCTTACACCCGAAAGAGTGGAAATCCATGGCTACGATTCTCTGGTTATGCTTTTTCTCTTTCTATTTACTCATAATGTATCCACATCAGTAGACATGTATTTATGAGTTAGACGTCCATGATGTACAGTATCAAAGTCCTCAGCAAAGTCAACATAAAATATTTCTCCAGCCTCTCCCTGTGCCGATGTCTGCTTGCAACCTGATCATTTCATGCTGAACGTTACTGATATTATTTATGACACTCTATATGGTCTCATACTTAAACATCTGTAGCTACCAACTAAAGACGTGGACCCTCTTGTGACATTAACACTTTAATGCCAGACCTGTAATGACAATTCTGCATAAAAATAAAAAAAAAATCAAAAAAAGTTTTCAAAAATGACTTTTTCTAGGCCAGGAGAGGTCACACAATTATTTGAGAGAAAAAAAAAATAAAAAAAAACCCTGTTTAAACAGAAGAAAGGGAACGTCCATTGAAATGTATGGGAGAGCCCCGGAGACTCCTGTAATGATGAATCTTACGCTACATGGCGCTGTTCGAGTCGCTCACGCGATTCGCTTTCATAAATATGGGTTTGCGTACAGCGCCCGGCGTTCACCAGACGCTGCCTGCTGCTATCCCTTGATGGATAAACCCCTTTGTATATATGTGAACTGGCCCATTAAAAATAATGGCCGGCATTTACCTTTGTGTTGCGACTACATGGCCCAACGCAGGGCAAGCGGAGAGGTGTGACTAGAGCCTTAAAGTGGACCAACACCCAGGATTTTGACTATCCTGGGTTTTGGTCCACTTCGGTGGGGCACCTCGATCGGGGATCGGCCCCGCTGTGTGAAACCCCCCAGAAAGCCCCAAAAATTAACCTCTCCCCGCTCCCACATGACCGCTGCAGCCAATCCCCGCCGGCGGAAAAGCGAGAGGCAGCGACGGACAAGAGAGCACGCCCGCCGCTGCCTCCTGCGCGTCACTCTTACAGTGCGGGAGGCGGCGGCGGGCGCCGCTGGATCGAGGAGCAGGTAGGGATTTAGGGGTTTCTGGGGGGTTTCACACAGCGATCGGGGTGCCCCGCAGTCAGGGAGCTGATCGGTCCGGGAATCTTATAGATTCCCGGGCCGATCATGGGAGGGTGTTGGTCCACTTTAAGGAGGTATCCCACCCCTACTCGTATCCACTCTGACCACCGCTCCCTGACAATAATCTGCTTCATAACCTCTCCATTGTGTTCTATGGGAGTAAGCATCACTGTGCCAGCAAAAAAGGCAAGCTCTCCGACCTGTGCTCAGAACTCAGCACAGAGTAGTAAATATGGAATCTCTTCAGTGTATGGGCGCACCCAGACAAAAATAGCTTAATAATATTACTGTGGGGTTTATTCATCAATGGATAGCGCCAGGTAGCGCCTCGTAGCACCAGGTAGCGTCTGGTGAACGCCGGGCGCTGTACGCAATACCACATTTATGAAAGCGCCTCTAACAGCGCCATGTAGCGTCCGATTCATCATTACAGGCGGCTCAGCCTATAGCGCCGGCCCTCTAGCTTCCAGAGCGCCAGGTATTACCTGTCGCCCTCCCATACATTTCACTGGACGTTCTTCTTCTTCTGTTTAAACAGGGTTTTTTGTGTTATTTTTTTCCTCTCAAATCATTGTGTGACCTCTCCTGGCCTAGAAAGAGTCATTTTTGAAACCTTTTTTGATTTTTTATATTTTTATGCAGAATTGTCATTACAGGTCTGGTACTAAAGTATTAATGTCACAATGTTACAACAATGTCATTCCATGTGTTTTCGCTTTGTTACTGGTGATTATGTGTTCAGAAACAGACTTTAAAGTGGACCAACACCCAGGATTTTGACTATCCTGGGTTTTGGTCCACTTCGGGGGGGGCACCCCGATTGGGGGTGCCCCGCTGTGTGAAACCCCCCAGAAAGCCCCAAAAACTCACCTCTCCTCGCTCCCACGTGACCGCGCCGTCCAATCCCCGCCGACGGACAAGACAGCGCGTCAGCCGCCGCCTCCCGCACTTCACTCTTACAGGGGGCGCGGGCGCGCGCACGTCTAGAGGGGCGCCGTCGCCGATAAGTTAAGGTTTTTTTGGGGTTTTGGGGGGGTTTCACCCCGCGGGACATCCCGATCTCGGATGTCCCGCGGTGAGGGAGGTGATCGGCCCCGGGAATCTTATAGATTCCCGGGCCGATCACCCCTGGGTGTTGGTCCACTTTAATCACATAGCGTCTGGCGCTCTATGCTATAGCGACCAGATCCAGAGCGCCTACGCTGTGTGTTTTTTTTTTGTTGAATATGGTGTGAGTCGGTTGCACTGAGCTGGCGCTACCTTTCACACGCTGCAACGCCCAACATACACCACATTCATCAATGCCGGCCAGGTTACTACAGCGACTGAGGCGCTCTGTTACAGCGCCCGATACCCGCTTACAGCGTCTACTAGCAGTCGCTCTTAGCGCCGCTATACAGACACTCATCTGCCGATACCTGGTGCTAGTAATGAATCAGCCTGTGTGTCTGCTGTGTCGGATAGAAGCAGCCTGGTATAGCTTTAGTAGATGAGGGCCATTATCTTAGCCTATAATTATCCCATGTATAAACTATGAGCTATGAAAATAAAACATTCAGCACCTCAGTCAACTTGTTGCCCTCGGGTCCCAGGACAGCTGATCATTTAATATACACTTAGACTTGTTTTTATTACTGTATTACTGTAACTGACATTGTTTTATTTGCTGTACTTTTTCTCACCATCATCATTTGGCAAACAACAAAAATTAGATCATAGATCTCAGATCTTCCCAGCGTCTGCAAGAGGTGGTGCTCAGCTCATAATGGGGTTGTGGCCGCCCGAACCCCCCTCTGGAGAAAGACCTACATATAATTGGGAAATATATACCTCCCAAGCGTCCCTGATTTGCAGGGACTGTCCCTCTTTTGATAGCGGGGATGCGCCCGCTGCTTTGCACCGGTAACAAGGTGAGTTTTCGGGAGACCTGGGGGGTTCGCCACAGCGGGGCATCCCAAATCTGGATGCCCAGCGGGGATAGTCTCCAGGGTAGGTTTTGGTCCATTTTAAAGGGGATTAACCGTTTTCTTAGCCTATAATCCAGCCCTGTATAAACTATGAGCTATGAAAATAAAACATTAATTCAGCACCTCAGTCTACTTCTTGCCCTCGGGTCCGAGAACAGCTGATCATTTAATATACACTTAGACTTGTTTGCTTGTTTGCTAACTAATATTGTTTTGTTTACTGTTCTTACTCTCACCATCATCGTTTGACAAACAACAAATATTAGATCATAGATGTTAAAACAAAGGCAGCATTCAGCTAACGGCCAGTCCTGTGTGATGGTGACACCAGATTGTCCCTGTGATGGTCCCACCACCCCGACCACATCCTGCAACAGAAATGCTCAGTAACTGCCCACAGAAGATAAGGCTTCAAAGAGTGACACTATAATAAAAAAAACATGATTAAAGTGGACCAAAACCCCCGGGGCATCTAAAATGCCCAAGCCCCCCAGGTTGCCCCATACACTTGTGTACACTCGGCCGCATCCCTGCTATCCCTCTAGCAGGGCGTGTGCCCGCACTAGGCATTTGTGAATGGCCGGTGTGGGCATGCTCCCTGTTAGAAGGTAGTGGGGGATGTAGCCGTCAGCGTGCTCTGAGCCGCTAGCCTTAGACAAAGCTTTAGACACCATGATGTCAGCGACTCTGAGCAGGCTGACTGGCCGAGCGGCCGAGCATGCACCGCAGGACCAGCATCCAAAATCGGGATGCCCTGCTGTGTGAAACCCCCAGGACGGCTGCTGCTTAAAGTGGACCAATACCCAGGATTTTGAATATCCTGGGTTTTGGTCCAGATCTCCCGATAAAACTCACCTCACCCCGCTCCTACGGTGCATGCGCGGCCACTCGTCCAATCAGCGCGCTCTGAGCCGCTGAGGTATACGCGTCAAAGCGGCGTAAAAGCTTAGCGGCTCCGAGCACGCTGGCGGCCGCATCTCGCACTTCCCTCTAACAGGGAGCACGCCCCGGGCATTCACAAATGGCCAGCGCGGGTACGCGCCCTGCTAGAGAGAAGCGTGAGATGCGTACCGCGCATGCGCCGGTGGACCAGGATTCAGGTAAGGTTAGCGGGCATCCTGGGGTGCGCTCCCTGTCACTCGGCTCTCTTTGGCCTGAGGACGGCTAAGCAGCTGACCCTCGCCAAAGGGAGCCAAGAGGCGCTGCCAGCCGCATCCCCCGCCTACCTGGCAGCTGCGGCTTGACCGCACCGCTCATTCAGGAAGGTCGGGTGCGGGCGTGCACACGGCTAGAGGTGAACAGGGATGCGGCCGGAACGCACAGATGCAGCAAGGTCTTTGGGAGAGGGTGAGTGTTCCAGGGGGTTCAGGGGGGGGTGCCCCAAGGACTGGAACTCGGAAGGCCCTGGAGTTCCAGGCCTGACAGGAACTGTCAGGTACTTGTGAAGGGACTGGGGAGGGTCAGAGCCGGGCAATCACTACCCAAAAACCAGGTGTTACAGTAAGGAACCTGTGGAGGGACTGGGATGGAGTCAGAACCAGAAGATCAATGCTGAAGACCCAAATTCCAGGCGCTACAGTAAGGAACCCATACCTCCCAACTTTTCACGGTGGGAAAGAGGGACAATAGTTAAATTAGGGGTGGGTAGGAGATAGGATGTAACAGTTACAACAATAGAAATTAGCAAATGAACCATTTTTTTGATCTGCATGTTACACCTCAAAGAGTTACCAATGAGAGCAACGAGGGACAGGGGGACAGTCCCTCCAAATCAGTGACAGGTGGGAGGTATGGGAACCTGTAGAAGAACTGGGGTGGGTCAGAGTCAGTGCAACACAGCCAAATGCCCATGTGTTACAGTAAGGGAACTGTGGGTGAATTGGGGAGAGTCAGAACCAGTGGATCATTAACAAATACCCAAATGTTACCGAAGGGACCATGTGGAGGAACTGGGAGTCAGAACCATAGAATCACTGTTAAAGGCCCAGGTGTTACAGTAAGGAACCTGTGGAGGGTCAGAGCCAGGGGATGACTAACAATGGCCCAGGTGTTACAGTAAGGAACCTGTGGAGGGTCAGAGCCAGGGGATGACTAACAATGGCCCAGACGCTAGAGTAAGGAACCTGTGGAGGATCAGAGCCAGGGGATGACTAACAATGGCCCAGGTGTTACAGTAAGGAACCTGTGGAGGGTCAGAGCCAGGGGATGACTAACAATGGCCCAGACGCTAGAGTAAGGAACCTGTGGAGGATCAGAGCCAGGGGATGACTAACAATGGCCCAGACGCTAGAGTAAGGAACCTGTGGAGGGTCAGAGCCAGGGGATGACTAACAATGGCCCAGACGCTAGAGTAAGGAACCTGTGGAGGGTCAGAGCCAGGGGATGACTAACAATGGCCCAGGTGTTACAGTAAGGAACCTGTGGAGGGTCAGAGCCAGGGGATGACTAACAATGGCCCAGACGCTAGAGTAAGGAACCTGTGGAGGATCAGAGCCAGGGGATGACTAACAATGGCCCAGACGCTAGAGTAAGGAACCTGTGGAGGGTCAGAGCCAGGGGATGACTAACAATGGCCCAGACGCTAGAGTAAGGAACCTGTGGAGGGTCAGAGCCAGGGGATGACTAACAATGGCCCAGGTGTTACAGTAAGGAACTTGGGTGGGTCAAAATCAAAGGATCACCGCTGAAGGCCCATGCGCTACAGTAAGGAACCTGTGGAGGAGTTGAGGACGGTCAGAACGACAGGATCATTGCTGTGTTGCTGTAAGGAACCTGTGGGGTATCTCAGGAAGGTCAGAATCAAAGGCCCGGGGCAGACATGCCATGGGGAGACCTGCGACAGTGTCCGATGGGTTGCACTGCTTTTGGACCATTTGGGCTAGTGCTTAGTCTCCCTCTCTGCCCCCTGTACCCACAAGCCAAGGAACCCCGGCCCCTAATGCTATTACCCCGGCATCATGGGTGGGGGGCCCATGATGCCAGGGCTGATTTTTGGCCCCAGTCCACCACAGCCAAAGGCCCATTTGTTACAGTGATCACTAACAATGGCCCAGGTGTTAGAGTAAGGATCCTGTGGAGGGTCAGAGCCAGGGGATGACTAACAATGGCCAAAAATCAGCCTTGGATTTTAACAGCCCCTGGGCAGCCTGAGACATCCTGGCTGAGGCCCCCCAACCAGAGATGCCACTGGAGACATGTGGGAGAGAGGATCAAGGTGAGCTTACTGGGACACCGGGGGGGGGGGGGGGGGGGGACACGCCCAGGGGTGGGCTTTTTATTAGGACCTACACATTTTTATGCATTTTGGTCTTCTTTAAAGAGAACTATCAGAGGCTCTGGAGTCTTTTAGACCCAGAGTTCCCCTCCTTAGGAGATCCAGAATTGGGATGCCCTGCTGTGTAAAACCCTCCAGAAGCCTCGTTTCACTCACCTTGTCCCGGAAGCCCTCACCGTTTTTCTGCACCGCAACCGCATCTCGGCTCACCCCTACCTGTGCGTATACCCACCCCGGCCTTTCTGAATGGGCTGCACGGGCACCTGATGACTAGGAGGTGAGCGGGGGGTGCGGCCGGTGGCACACTTGCCTCTCTTCATTGCTGCAGCGGAGCCAAAGGGAGCTGAGTGGTTGAACGGGCAGCTCAGCCAATCAGCGCGCTCCTTATCGTCTGAGTCTGTGCCGTGGAAGCACCAGAAAAGGTGAGTGACCTAGGGGCATACACACAGCGGGGCATCCGAATTTGGGATGCCCCTACTGAGAGGAACAACACCCCGAAAAGTGAAAATCGGGTGTGTTGTCCTTAAACCGGACCTTCACCCTGAATAAGAGCCTATCTTATGTTTCCCACCCTGTACATACAGATTGCTCACATTAATCCAGACCTTCACCCTGAATAAGAGCCTATCTTATGTTTCCCACCCTGTACATACAGATTGCTCACATTAATCCGGACCTTCACCCTGAATAGGAGCCTATCTTATATGTTTCTCACCCTGTACATACAGATTGCCCACATTAATCCGGACCTTCACCCTGAATAAGAGCCTATCTTATGTTTCCCACCCTGTACATACAGATTGCTCACATTAATCCGGACCTTCACCCTGAATAAGAGCCTATCTTATATGTTTCCCACCCTGTACATACAGATTGCCCACATTAATCCGGACCTTCACCCTGAATAAGAGCCTATCTTATATGTTTCCCACCCTGTACATACAGATTGCGCACATTAATCCAGACCTTCACCCTGAATAAGAGCCTATCTTATATGTTTCCCACCCTGTACATACAGATTGCCCACATTAATCCGGACATTCACCCTGAATAAGAGCCTATCTTATATGTTTCCCACACCCTGTACATACAGATTGCCCACATTAATCCAGACCTTCACCCTGAATAAGAGCCTATCTTATATGTTCCCCACACCCTGTACATACAGATTGCTCACATTAATCCAGACCTTCACCCTGAATAAGAGCCTATCTTATGTTTCCCACCCTGTACATACAGATTGCTCACATTAATCCGGACCTTCACCCTGAATAGGAGCCTATCTTATATGTTTCCCACCCTGTACATACAGATTGGCCATATTAATCCGGACCTTCACCCTGAATAAGAGTCTATCTTATATGTTTCCCACACCCTGTACATACAGATTGCCCACATTAATCCAGACCTTCACCCTGAATAAGAGCCTATCTTATATGTTTCCCACACCCTGTACATGCAGATTGCCCACATTAATCCGGACCTTCACTCTGAATAAGAGCCTATCTTATATGTTTCCCCCACCCTGTACATACAGATTGCTCACATTAATCTGGACCTTCACCCTGAATAAGAGCCTATCTTATATGTTCCCCCACCCTGTACATACAGATTGGCCATATTAATCCGGACCTTCACCCTGAATAAGAGCCTATCTTATATGTTCCCCCACCCTGTACATACAGATTGCCCACATTAATCCGGTTAGTTGCAAAAAATGATAAAAAGTCTGAACGTTAAATATATACATTTTAGATGCTGGGGAATAGTTTTTTAAGGGTTTGGGCTTTTCATTAAATGACGCTGAAGGTCCGCTTTAAGCTTACAACAGACAAGATGAATCCAGTATCTGACCCAATCAGTCTGTTACACAGGCGCGTGACTTTTATCATCTGATCTTGTCATTGATGTACATTTGCCTTAGAGCTGTTTCCTGTGTTTTGATAATGTAACAATAATCAGATCATTGTTTGAAAACACAAAGGCGTATTAATTTCTGTACATTATAACATTTAAAGTGGAAGCCAAAGCACAAATCCAGATACTGGAGGTTAATTAAAAAATAAATACAATAAATCCCTAAATAATGTCAATACAATTGCAGGGCTTGTGAGAAAGTGTCAGTTAGCAACTGCTAGTTTGAATTAGGAAGGATTGGAGCCCACATATTAAGTAAATATTGTCAGGAGTGTAAGTCCACTTTCGATGGCGAGTTTCCATTATTGTGTGCCAAAATGATGTCTTCATGGTAGGGCCGGCTCCAGGTTTGTGGGGGCCCTTGGGAAAGAGAGTCTTAATGGGCCCCAAAGTCACATGAAGTCACCTTCAGCTCAGCTGCCACAAATGGGTCATCTCCTGCTGCTTATGGCCTCCAGTCCTTGTCAGCTGTCACCTGGTTCTCGCCACCTTCTGAGCTTCCATTAATTGCCCTCCATTCCATGCCACCTTCTCCTTTGTTGCTGATCATCCCCTGTTGCTGAGGCCAGCCATGAGCAGGTCTGCACACAGCACCCGGCATTCGTTCAGGTCCGCTATAAAATAATACCATGGCCAAGTGTGAGCCTGAGTGGGCCCCTGAAGATACCAGGGGCCCTGGCAATGGCACAGGTTTGCCCTTTTCTGGTGCCAGCCCTGCTTCATGGTACTAAGCTTATGTGTAATTTTTGGGGGTTTGAAACTCTGTGTTATAAAAGGAAACAGTTTTCTCTAGCAACGATGCGTTTACCTTGGCAAAGTGCTTCAACAAGTGTGTTTAGTGTACGTAGTAGAAACTTCCTGACTCTGGCTTGCTGATCGTCTGATTGGCTGGGGCAGAGATGATGCTCCACACTCCTGAGCTCACAGGTCTAATCCCTCCTGCTCCTAATGCTGCTTCTTCAGATGGGGGGATCACAATCCTGTGTTCCAGTAGCTAAATGGTTAATGGCAATGGGGGAGAATGACAATGTTGTGGTCCATTAGCTAAAGTGTTACTGGCAGCTTTCTCACCTGGGAGGCCATTACTGCTGCTTGATTTAGCCAAAACTGCTGATAAGCTCCTCTGTTACAGGAGAAGTATTCTGAGACGTGTAGTCAGTAGTCTTTACTGAAGGCCAGGTAAACCACTCCCACTTCTAGCGAAACATTGGAGGTAAAACTTCCCCCAAACCTCACGAGACTGCTGCCCTCCCCCTCCGGTTTTACCTTTTATACTCACCTCATCGGGGCATCTGTCTTTAGGGTCCCTCAGATTGCAGGTGACCTCCGATGTGCAGCAATCCCATCAGGCACTGCGCGCTGCCCCCGATCTTGCACCTGCACAGTGGGCTGCAATGGGGGTGTAAAAGCACTTGGGGCGTTGGTAAATTTTCCTGATTCCAGCGGCTCCTGTAGTGCAATTTTCGCCATTGGTCACATCCCCGATTCCTTGTAGCTGTGCGCAATCCCCACGCCCAGCCATTCAGACAGGCCGGGCGCTCCCATCGAAACGCCTACCAATGCTAAACATACGATTAAATAAAGAAAAATCTAAAAATCTCTTGTTACAGCTCTAGAGATTGTTGCACTATCAATGTCACCATGTTCCTCCAAGCCACCACAGCCACCTCTTTTTGCCATTGTGCTCCTGCTTTATAACTCTCCTGGCAATCTCTCATTCTAACTATCAGGCTGATTCATCATTAGCGGCAGGTAGCGACAGATGAGCGTCTGTAGCAGGCATTTTCAGAGCGCCCGCTAGTAGTCGCACTGCTCGGCCGTGAGTCGCTGCTTTATAGCGACTCAGTCGCTGTTCAGTAATGGTGAATACATTGTGAGGAGTCGCTATTTGACCAGTACAGCGCTGTATGGGAGCGCATGTTAGCGACTGCTCATAGCGACCGACTCACACCATATTCAGCAAAAAAACAGCCTCCCAAATCTCTGGCGCTGAAAAATAGTTGTTTGAAGCCCAGAGCGCAGGAGGCGGTGTGTTTAAAGTCTGTTTTCAAGCATCTATCAACTAGTAACAAAGTGAAAACATATGGAATTACATTGTAACAACATTGTAACATGAACACTTTAATGCCAGACCTGTAATGTCATTTCTGAGGAAATATTTAAAAAATGAAAAAAAATGAAAAAAATGCTTTTTCAATGCCAGAAGAGGTCAAAGAGTTATTTGTGATTTTTTGGAAAAAAAAAAAAGAGAAGAAAAGGATCGTCCATTGAAATGTATGGGAAAGCGCCAGGTAGCGAGAGGTCATACCTGGCGCTGTGCAAGGCTGAACGCTGGCGCTGTTCGCTGAGGCTGTAAAAATGATGAATCAGACGCTACATGGCGCTATCCCAGTCGCTCAACAGATTTTGCTTGATAAATGTGTAATTGCGTGCCGTGTCCGGCGTTAACCAGTCGCTATCATTCGCTACCTCTCATTAACCAGTCGCTACCTGACGCTATCCCTTCTTAAATAAGGGCCTATATTTATATATAGTCTATTTAAAGTGGACCAAAACCCAGGATTTTGACTATCCTGGATTTTGGTCTTTGCTCCCCGATCGGGATGCCCCACTTTGTGAAAGCTGTGTGAAATCCCCCAGATCGCCGATGTCAACTCACCTCTTCCCGATCCTACAGCGCAAGCACAGCCACTCGTCCAATCGGACGCTCGGGCGTTACGTCATCTAAGCCTTCGTCTAAGGTGCTCCGAGCCCACTAGTGGCCGCATCCCCTGCTAACATCTAACAGGGAGCGTGTCCGCACCAGCCATTTGTGGGTGCCCTGCTAGAGGGATAGCGGGGATGCGGCCGCGGCTCGCACATGCGCCGTTGGATCGGGAAGCAAGGTAAGTGTAGCGGGCGACCTGGGGGGTTTTGCACAGCGGGGCATCCCGATTTTGGATGCCCCGGGGGGAGGGAATCGATCACCCCAGGAATCTTATAGATTCCCAGGCAGATGTCGGTGGGTTTTGGTCCACTTTAACTACCTTTACACACCAGTTCTATTTACCCCTCCTACCTCCTCCACAACATGTCAGGGGCCACATCAGACAGCTTTATGGGCCACAGGCTGAGCATATGTTCCTTAGACAGTGTGCTAAAATTCCATCTAGAGTTTGCACCTATTCAGAGCCATGTGAAATAAAATACTACTTTTTAGGAGAGAAAACTGCCATTCACTTTCATTGTCTACATTGGGGCTGATACAACAAACATATTTAAACATGGTGTTGAATCAGCCCCAAGGTAGACAAAGAAAGCGAATTGCAGTTTTCCGTCCTAAAAAAGAAATGAGTTTTCTCACCTGGCTCAGAATGGACCCCATTGAGACCCCTTCGCATTGCCAATTCTTCTGTGATCATCAGGTGATTTAATCATACGATACTTTGACGTTTCATTTTATTGCAGGAGTAGGTTGGATATGAGAACATGTGTCAGTAGGATTACAGGAATGCTCGGCATGCCGTGGCCTCCACATACTGCTGTGTGTTCGTTACACGCATTAAAGTGTTAAATGTGTCAGGTGGGAAGAGCTTCCAGGAAATAATTGGGGTTAAGCAAACCAACCGTGACTCCGGCCGGCCGGTGCTGGGCCAGTGACATCATCCAGAGGAAAGATGTCAGGAGTCCCCCAGCTGCTCCTGCCGTGGTGCGTGTCCTCCGTGCACATTCACCAGGGCTCATATGGGGGCACCACCTGCTGAATGAGATCCACACTGATCCTAATGCTTAGAGGCCGATTCATTAATAGCACCAGGTAGCGACAGATGAGCGACAGTAGCGGTATTTTCACAACGCACGCTAGTATTTTCACACCGCACGCTAGTATTCGCTGTGCTTGGCCGTTGTTCGGCTGTTGACAGCGACTCAGTCGGTGTGCGGTAATGTTGAATACGGGGTTAGGAGTCGCTGTTTGACAGGTTCCGCGCTGTATGGGAGCGCATGACAGCGAATGGGAACGGCTCCCAGCATATTCATTAACAAATCACGCTCAAGAAGTTCTCGTGCTGTGAAATGCTTGTTTAAACCCCAGAGCGCTGGCGGCGATGGGTTAAAAGTAGTTTTTTAACCCCCAAACAACCATATTTTTGGAAGAAAAAAAAAACAAGTTTTTCAAAACATTTTGTAATATGAATACATTAATATCAGACCTGTAATATCAATTCTGCACAAATATTTTTTTTTTTTTTTTACCTTAAAAAAAATATCTAACATTGCAGAAGTGGTCACAGAATTTTTGACATATAAAAAAAAAAAAAAAAATAATAGCAATTAAGAATATTTAAAGATTGCTCCATTGAAATGCATTGGAGAGCGCCAGGTAGCGAGTGGTCATACCTGTCGCTGTTCAAGGTCGCTCGCTGGCGCTGTGGGGTGAGGCTGGAATAATGATGAATGATTCGCTATCTGGCGCTCTGTCAGTCGCTAAGCAGGATTGGCTTGATAAATGTGTGATCGCGGAGGGGAGCCGGCGTTCTCGTGGCGGTGACTGTCATTACTGTTCGCTCACCATTCGCTACCTGGCGCTATTCCTTGTTAAACCGGACCTTCACCATGATTTAATGAAAAGCCCAAACTCTTAAAAAACAATTCCTCAGCATCTAAAATTAATATATTTTACATGTTTAGTCACTAATTTATTATACTTTCCCCCAATGGGCTGCAACTCTGTTCGGGAATTTAGGATACGGGCGCCGCCATCTTGACTCAGAAGCATCACACTTACTGAGGAGAGGAGAGTGGGATAAGGTACAGGGGGGCGGGTTATAGCTGTGCTTTGCTCAGACAGAGCAGAGCTGGGGTCAGGGAAAGGTCAGCAGTCCCAGAATGCAGAGCAGCACAGTCACTTCCTGTTTGCAGGCACTTCCTGTTTGCAGGCTGCCTGCAAAAATGGCAGCTTCCATAAGCCGCCATCTTGGATGTTTAAAGGCTTATAAAATGCAGTAGATGCAGGTAGGATGATTTTTAATGTGAGCAATCTGTATGTACAGGGTGTGGGAAACATATAAGATAGACTCTTATTTAGAGTGAAGGTCCGCTTTAAATAAGGGCCTCAATAAATGGAGGGGCAGGAGAATCCCTGGTTTCATTTGGAAAATGACCTTAAAGTGGACCAACACTCAGGATTTTGACAATCCTCGGTTTTGGTCCACTTCCCGGGGGCACCCCGATCGGGGAAACCCCCCAGATTTCCTGGATAAAACTCACCTCACCCCGCTCCTACGGCGCATGCGCGGGTGCTCGTCCTATCAGCGTGCTCAGAGCCGCTGTGGTATGCACGTCAAAGTAGCGTCAAACCACAGTGGCTCCGAGCACGTTGGCGGCCGCATCTCGCGCTTCCTTCTAACAGGCACACGCCATGCTAGAGAAGCTGTGAGTGTCCGCTTCATTCAATAGCTCAGCGCTGCAAAGGCTGGCTTCAGCTGTGAGTGCAGTCTCACTTAAAGTGGACCAACACCCAGGATTTTGACTATCCTGGGTCTTGGTCCACTTCGGTGGGGCACCCCCGATCGGGGTGCCCCGCTGTGTGAAACCCCCCCAAACACCCAGAAAACTCACCTCTCCCCGCTCCCACGTGGCCGCGCCATCCAATCAGCGGGGACGGACAAGCGGTCTGACAGTCCCGGACAAGCGGCTCCTCCGCCGCCGCCTCCCGCGCGTCACTCTTGACGTGCGCGCGCCCGCGCCGGCCATTCACAGCCGGCCGGCGTGGGCGCGCGCACGTCTAGAGGGGCGCGATGGAGGCGGCAAGGCAAGGTAGGTGGATTTGGGGTGTTTGGGGGGGTTTCACCCCGCGGGACATCCCGATCTCGGATGTCCCGCGGGGAGGGAGGTGATCGGCCCGGGAATGTTATAGATTCCCGGGCCGATCACGCAAGGGTGACGGTCCACTTTAAGGGAAACTATCTGGAGGCTCACAACCTTTGATCAACGTCTATTTGTGACATGCAAGTTACTTATTTTGTTCTGGTGAGCAACTATTAAACGTGGGCACGGCGCCTATTGTGTTAAGGATCTTATGCTATTTTAGTCCATTTTTTTACATGTGAATTGCGCAATTGGAGGGGATTGATCTCTAAAGAAGCACATTTATTATATTTGATTTCTATCTGACCTGACGGAGAAACCAAAAGCTGAGTAATTCATTGTTACCCTGGAAGATTCCACCTGCTGTTTATTACAAAGTTTTCCCTGAGAGAAGTTACATCTGGTACGTGATTTAATCATAAGTGGTGTTGGGACTCACAAAGCCTGCAATTGATTGTCCACACTGAAGGTGTTGTTTGTTGTTGATTGAAATACTTTACTACTAACATTTCCCGCAGAGCTATTAGTGTATCAATACACAAAATTACCCATACTAGAGAAGCGCATGCGCCGTTGGACCGGGAGTAAGGTAAGCTTAGCGGGCGTCCTGGGGGGTGTCACGCAGCGGGGCATCCCAATTTTGGATGCCCCTCGGGGAGGGATCGATCTAGCAGGGTGTTGGTCCAATTTAATAAGGGAATAAAGCTTGTGGGAGCTCCCCATTCAAGTCAATGTGACAGATGGCTCTCATTGGACGAGAGCCCGCGCATGCGCCGTTGGAATGAGGAAGAGATTATTATTTATTATTGTTGTTCATTTATATAGCGACATCATCTTCTGTAGAGCTGTACAAAGTAGTAATTACAGACAGGCTAGAAACATACAGTACATAGACTATTACAGATGTCGTGTTACAGAGTTTACAATGAATATTCTGAATACAAGATACAATAGGAGAGAAAGCCCTGCCCTTAGGAGCTTACAGTCTAAAGGATGAGAGGGAAGGATCACACACAGTCAGTATTGAGCTTTGTGACATGTGCCCTTTAGAGAATTGCTTTTAGGGGCACCTTTGAAGGTTTTGAGAGTTGTGGAGTGGCATAGATGAGTGAATAGAGGCTTTATGTGTGGGTTTCACACAGTGAGGCATCCCAATTCGGGGTGCCCCAGGCGAACGGAGCAGAACCTGGAATATTAATATTAATATTTTGACTATCCTGGGTTTTGGTCCTTTCCCCCGGGGTACCCCAATCGGGCTGCCCCACTGTGTGAAGCCCCCCTGATCGCCGATGCCAACTCACCTCTTCCTGGTCCCACAGCGCATGTGCGGCCGCTCATCTAATCTGTGCGCTCGGAGCCGCTGATGTCACGTCGTCTAAGCCTTCGTCTAAGGCCAGCGGTTCCGAGCGCATTTGCCGCATCCCGGGCTTCCCTCTAACAGGAAGCATGCCCGTGCCGGCCATTCACAAATGCCAGGCACGGGCACAGACCCTGCTAGAGGGATAAGGGGATGCGGCCAACGATTGCGCATGCGCTGTTGGACAGGTAAACAAGGTAAGTGTTTGGGACAACACAGCAGGGAATCCCGATTGATGGATGCCCCGGGGGGAGGGAATCGATCAGCATGGGAATCTTATAGATTCCCGGGCCAATCTGCGTCAGTTTTGGTACACTTTAATAAGGGAATAAAATCACCCACTGAGACCACAAACAGCTCCACTTTCAAAGTGTGACCTGATATGTGACATTTTAAATGATGCATGGCATCTGGGGCCAAAAATCAGCCCGGGATTTTACCAGCCCTGACCAGCCCATGACCAGCCAGTGGCATCTCTGCTGCTTCCGGGCCAGCCAACCATTGGGCTCCAAGCCTGAGGCTATATCATTAGGATGAGGACATGGCCTGGGGTTGCTTGGGTGAGGGGTCTGAGTGGTGAAGGGGAATGGGGTGTTAGTACAGGTAGCAGCCCAGACTGCCCCAAAGCAGTGCGGCCCGCCAGGCATTTGCCCGGGTCTCCCTATGGCCAGTCCGCCCCTGATGCCTGGCTTGTTGCTAAGCAAAGTCACCATCAGAGCAATACATAAAGTGCTTTTGTTTGGGGTCTGGCTGTGAAGGGGGGCCCAGACGCTGGGCCAAATCAGCCATTACATATTATAAGCATCATGTTATGGGGGGACCAGACCCCAGCCAGCCATCATAGAAAGATTCAAGTATGGGGTCCAAGGGGTCCAGCCACGAAGAGGGAGCCCCCGACAGCCAGACCAGGTGGCAGCCATGACCTGAGACCTGCTGCACTGTTGCTGTCGGTGCTAATGGTCAGGTCCCTGCCCTTAAAGGCTTCTATATTGTGTCTGGGCCCCTTTAACCTATAACGTGATGACTGGGCCCCTAGTTCAAATGTCAGCTTCCTATATGGCCTTAAAGCAGAACAACACTCACCCAAGCCGGTTCTGGAATCTAAAAGATTCCAGGGCCGTCTGCTGGCTTTTTCCTGGGCCTATCTGTGTAAAAAAAACCCTGGGACTCCTGTAAACCCCCCCTTCCCCGCTCCAATTGCACCTGCGAGAGCTCTCCAATGAAAGCCATCTACTGTGACTATGAGGCCGATTCATTAACAGCGGCAGGTAGCGACAGTTGAGCGACTGTAGCGGCATTTTCAGAGCGCCCGCTAGTAGTCGCTGTGCTTGGCCGTTGTTCGGTAGTTGATAGCGACTCAGTCGGTGTGCAGTAATGTTGAATATTGGGTGAGGAGTCGCTATTTTACAGGTTCCGCGCTGTATGGGTGCGCATGATAGCGACTGGCCCTAGCGACCGGCTCCCACCATATTCATTAACAAATCACGCTCGAAAAATTCTCGCGCTGTGAAATGCATGTTTAAACCCCAGAGCGCTGGCGGCGATGGGTTAAAAGTAGTTTTTTAACCCCCAAACAACCATATTTTTGGAAGCCAAAAAAAAACAAGTTTTTTAAATAATTTAGTAATATGAATACATTAATATCAGACCTGTAATATCAATTCTGTACATTTTTTTTTATTTTTTTTCCCTTAAAAAAATTATCTAAAATGGCAGAAGTGGTCACAGAATTTTTCACATTAAAATATAATAAAATATTAAAATAATAACAATTAATTATTAATATTTAAAGATTGTTCCATTGAAATGCATTGGAGAGCGCCAGGTAGCGAGAGGTCATACCTGTCGCTGTTCAAGGTCGGACGCTGGCGCTGTGGGCTGAGGCTGGAATAATGATGAATGAGTCGCTATCTGGCGCTATCTCAGTCGCTAAGCAGGATTGCCTTGATAAATGTGTGATTGTGGTGGGGAGCCGGCGTTCTCGTGGCGGGGCCCGTCATTACCGGTCGCTCACCAGTCGCTACCTGTCGCTATTCCTTCATAAATAAGGGCCCATGTCATTTGGCAAACAGCTCTCATTGTTGTCAATGGGAAGTGTGTGCTGCTGCATCCCCTGCATCCCTGGCGACAAGCTCGCTCTCATTGGACAAGAGCCCACGTATGTGCCGTTGGAATGAGGAAGAGATGAGTGAATAGTGGCTTTCTGGGGGGTTTCACACAGTGAGGCATCACAAATCGGAGTACAACCTGGAATATTCAAATTTCCAGGTTTTGTTCCTATTTAAAGTGGACCAAAACTCAGGATTTTGACTATGCCTGCTGTGTGAAACCCCCCCAGATGGCAGAAGTCAACTCACCCCTTCCCGGTCCTACGGCGCATTTGGGGCCACTCGTCCAATCAGCGCGCTCGGAGCTGCTGACGTCACTGCGTCTAAGGTTTTGTCATGAGCGGCTCTGAGTGCGCTGATTGCCGCATCCCCCACTACCCTCTAACAGGGAGCGTGCCCACGCCGGCCATTCACATATCCGGTGCCCTCTTGCCATATGCTAAGAAGCTTGGTTCTTTAGACAGGCATTTCCTCAAATACATGTTTGTTTTAGATTGTTTTGCAACTGGTTTTAGCCATGTTAACCATACCTCCCTGATCCCTGATTTGGAGGGACTGTCCCTCTTTTGAGTCCATGTCTCCCTGTCCCTTGTTGTTCTCATGTGTCCCTCTTTGAGGTGTAACATGCAGATCTGCAGCAATAAACGATTAATTTGCCCATTCAAAATGTTTATATGGTTGTAACTGTTACACCCTATCCATCCCTCAGTGTGGGGGCGTGGCTTAATTTAACGATTGTCCCTCTTTCCCACCCTGAAAAGTTGGGATGATCATTAAACTAGCAACCAGATAAACTATGAGACTGACAGCTCAAGCCAAGATAAAGCAAAAATGGAAGCAAAGTAGCCGACACCAGTAGATAAGGGAGCTTGTTGTTGCTGGCTTCTTGCACTAACTATCTCTGGTTAACACTTTGATACTGTTTTCACCTCCAACTATCGTATTAAAAATCTGACTTTGAACTGTATCTGCATTGTCCACTTATACCGGACCTTCACCATGATTTATTGAAAAGCCCAAACCCTTATAAAACTATTCCCCAGCATCTAAAATTAATCTATTTTAAGTTTTTAGTCACTTACTTATTATTCTTTCCCCCACTGGGCTGCAACTCTGTTCAGGACTTTAGGATACGGGCGCCGCCATCTTAATTCAGAAGCATCACACTTACTGAGGAGAGTGGGATAAAGTACAGGGGACAGAGCTGGGGTCAGGAAAAGGTCAGCAATCCCAGAATGCAGAGCAGCACAGTCAGAAGACATTCCTGTTTGCAGCCTGTCTGATTCTCCATAAGCTGCCATCTTGAATGTTTAAAGGCTCATAACATGCAGTAGAAGCAGGTAGGAGGATTTTTAATGTGGGCAGTCTGTATGTACAAGGTGTGGGAAACATATAAGATAGGCTCTTATTCAGGGTCAGGATTAATGTGGGCAATCTGTATGTACAGGGAGGGGGAAACATATAAGATAGGCTCTTATTCAGGGTGAAGGTCTGGATTAATGTGGGCAATCTGTATGTACAGGGTGTGGGAAACATATAAGATAGGCTCTTATTCAGGGTGAAGGTCCGGATTAATGTGAGCAATCTGTATGTACAGGGAGGGGGAAACATATAAGATAGGCTCTTATTCAGGGTGAAGGTCTGGATTAATGTGGGCAATCTGTATGTACAGGGTGTGGGAAACATGTAAGATAGGCTCTTAGTATTTGCATGGGGCATACAAGCCAAGGATAATGAAGTTTCTCCCAGAATCCCTTGCAGTAGGCAGGCCCATGCAGATTATCTCTTTACATCTCTTTAAGCTTTGTGCAAAGCACCTGCATACCCCCCAACTGTCCCGATTTGGGCGGGACAATCCCGCTTTGGGGCCCTTGTCCCGTTGTCCCGCAGGGCCCCAACATGTCCCGGAATCCGGCGGCGGCTGGGACACCGGGCAGGAGGTTGCAGCTCTCTGTGCGGCGTAAGAGCTGGAAGAGAAAGGGGCGGTGCCGGGGCAGCTGCAGGGGGTTGGGGGCGGAGTTAGATCGGGCAGTGAGGCTGTTTGCTGGCTCGCTGAACTGTTAATGGGAGTGGGTGGGCAGGCGCACGGGGGTGGGGGGGCGGGCGGTATGCTGGTTTGGGGATACGTACCGCATGCAGGGGTGAAGGCAGCCGACATTGCTGGAGCTGGAGAGCGTGGCCGGGGCGTGACGGGGGGCGTGGCCGGGGCGTGACGGGGGCGTGGCCGGGGCGTGACGGGGGTGTGGCCGGGGACATGGCTTGTCCCGCTTTCACGTTTTGAGAAGTTGGGAGGTATGCACCTGGATCAGCCAGGGTGTACAATGTAAACTCTGTAACTGTCCAACAATGTGCAGAGCAATAAACTATACAACTAATAATAACTGCTGTATCCAATGTGATGTCCTTAACCCGGACCTTCAGCGTGATTTAATGAAAAGCCCAAACTCTTAAAAACGGTTCCCCAGCATCTAAAGTTAATATATTTTATGTTTTTAGTCACTAACATATTATTCTTTCCCCCACTGGGCTGCAACTCTGTTCAGGAATTTAGGATACGGGCGCTGCCATCTTGACTCAGAAGCATCACACTTACTGAGGAGAGGAGAGTGGGATAAGGTACAGGGGGCGGGGTTATAGCTGTGCTTTGCTCAGACAGAGCAGAGCTGGGGTCAGGTAAAGGTCAGCAGTCCCAGAATGCAGAGCAGCACAGTCAGAAGGCACTTCCTGTTTGCAGGCTGCCTGATGTTCCATAAACCGCCATCTTGGATGTTTAAAGGCTCATAACATGCAGTAGATGCAGGTAGGATGATTTTTAATGTGAGCAATCTGTATGTACAGGGTGTGAGAAACATATAAGATAGGCTCTTATTCAGGGTGAAGGTCCGCTTTAAGTTATAGGAAGTGGAGGTGTAAAAGTGCTACATCCACCATAGTGTCTTTGTTAGGTAAATAGGTAAAGTGCCTCCTCCACCGGATAAAGTCACTCTTAATAACTCAAGGGTAATACAAAAGCTTCAAAGGCAAATCAATCACCATTCAGATGCCTTTGCAATTGGCAAAAAAGCATCATATCCTTCAATTCTTATTTCAACAGACTGATCTCAAACCTATAGGCTCAGTAATCATGCAAATATAAGGAAAGAGAAAAGGCCATGTAGAGAAAAGCCACATGGTGTGATACCACTTTAAGAATTGTTTAAAGTAGAACAAAACCGGATATCGTCCCAGGAATCTATAAGATTCCCGTGCCGATTGATTCCCTCCCCCTCCGGGGCATCAGAAATCGGGATGCCCCACTGTGTAAAACCCCCAGGTCGCCCATAAACTCACCTTCTTTCCCGGTCCGAGCAGCAGCCGCATCCCCGCTAATCCTCTAGCAATGTCCGCGCCAGGCAGTTAGAGGGTAGCAGGGGATGTGCTAACTGGACGAGTGGCTGCACATGCGCCGTAGGACTGGGAGGAGGTGAGTTTGTTCGGGCGATCTGGGGGGTTTCACACAGGGGGCAAGAACCAAAACCCAGGATAGTCAAAATCCTGGGTTTTGATCCACTTTAATAAACTAAAAAAGAAAAAGAGTCACAAGCCACCATGTAGAAGGACCCATGCTATGCTTAAAGTGGACCAACACCCAGGATTTTGACTATCCTGGGTTTTGGTCCACTTCGGCGGGGCACCCCGATCGGGGGTGCCCCGCTGTGTGAAACCCCCCAGAAACCCCAAAAAACTCACCTCTCAACGCTCCCACGTGACCGCCGCAGCCAATCCCCGCCAACGTCCAGGCGGGGATCAGGAACGTCCAAGCCGCTTCCGCTGCCGCCGCCTCCCGCGCGTCACTCTCGGCGCGCGCGCGCCCCCGCCGGCCATTCACAGAGGGCCGGCACGGGTGCGCGCACGTCTGGAGGGGCGCGCGGGAGGCGGCGGAAGCGGCGGCGGATCAGGGGGTTTCACCCCGCGGGACATCCCAATCTCGGATGTCCCGCAGGGTGGGAGGTGATCGGCCCGGGAATCTTATAGATTTCCGGGCTGATCACCCCTGGGTGTTGGTCCACTTTAATATAATGGGGCTAACGAGACCCTCTACTCAAAGGTAAAGGAAAAGAGGTGCTTTCCTAGAACAGAAAGTATTTAACACAAGGAATTATAGAATTACCCATCACGCCTTCCAGTGGGTGGAGCTATGCAAAAAATTTCTTTGCATCTCTGAGTCATCCAAGGCACTCAGAGCCCCTGAGTGTACAAGAATTTGCTATAAATTTACATATCCAAACACCATCCACTAAATTCTAATTAAATTCTTAAAAGAAATAATATTTAAAATAAAATACAAAAGAATCAACATAAAAAAAACAACATATAAACATCCCAAAAATAACACAAAGAACAGAAAGAATAGAAAACAAGAGAAACACATATAAAGTATTTTGTGGCCTCTGTCACCTGTTTGCACCTTGCGGCACACATGCGTAGTTGAATGGCAGGAAAGTGTGACTTACCATCAGAATGTCCTCCTGTTGCTCCCGTGCCGATTTATTCCCTCCACCCGGGGCATACAAAATCGGGATGCCCCACTGTGTGAACCCGGTGGGTGCCAAGTTGGACCTTTGAATGTTAGGTTGCTTGTACCTGTGATGGGCTGTTAAATAACCCAAATACAATATTAATTGAAGGTTGAAGCACACAGTAATTGAGATAGTTCACAAGGAAATATGTCAGATAAATCAAAGAAGGGGTTCTGATAATTCCATGTGCATCCACTCTATGCACATCAAACACATGAATAATAACATACAGGTGGAAAATCGAACACCCAGAAAAGAGTACTTGCATTCAAAAGGTTTTTAATGCTAGTGAAAATACATTCGTGAGCAAAGATATTTACATATATAACAATACAATACGCTATATACAAAAATGTGGACCGCTGTATAAAGATTATAAAGTATGGTAGCCAGCATATATATCACTAAGCTGCTATAGATACACAATCAACTGGTAATCCAGTACTGAAATATATATGGTAAGTATCACAAAAAAGAACTAGGTCTATGCAGCGAGTGAGCAAATAACGCAGTACAGAATAGTAAAGCAGCAGAATAACTTGCAATACAAAGCAAGGCAAACAAGCTGGAATACCGTGTAGACAAATAGAGAACCTCGACGTTTCGGCTGGTACGGCCTTTATCAAGAGAGCGGTGTTAAATAACCCAAACAGTTTCCAATACAATTTCCCACTCAATAAGGTATAAAAGAACACAGCCGAGGGTCAGATTTTCTTGCCACTGCTGACTTAGGAGCTCACTATGCCACACCATAGGCACCACCACAGCCCCCAGAGCCAGGAACAAAGGCATGGCTGAGAAACCAGCAGCACCCATCCCAGGTACCGCAGCCCCAGGACCCACCGTTCGCCCCGCAGGCACTCCCCTGCTGATACCCACACTAGCCACTCTGAGTGGGTCACCCGTAGCAGTTTAAGGCATCAACAGCGGGAGTCAGAGAACCCGGGCTCCAACCAACGGTTAGGAAACTGGAGCACTATGCAGACCCCAGGACAGACCCCAGTTCGGGCCCCACTGCGGAGTCCACAGCGGAGCTCCATGCAGAGCCAACGGGGGAGCAGCATTGCCACAGCCAGGCCTGTTCTTCCCCGCCCAGTAGCCTGGAATCTGTCTGTTCTGGGCATGGAAGTGGGCATGGGAGTGGGCCCCTTCAGCCAAGACACCACCCAGCAGACCACAGCATCGGCCACTCACCCTGGACGCAAACTAACAAGGGGCAAGTTGAGTGGCCGGTTTAATGATGCCCAGCTGGAGGCTCTGCTGGATGGTGTTGCCAAAAATTCTGATCGACTGGTTGGGTCTTGGTCCCACTCAACCTCTAAAGCGTTCTGGGAGCAATTATGGTTGGAGATTGGTCACAACGTGACGGGGAGGGGCCAGAACCCAAGGATGGTGCCCAGGCCAAAAAAAAGTAGGATGACGGTGGTTCGGGGGAAACTCAGCACCACATGGGCAGAGGGGTAAGTGCTGAAGATCCAGAGGGCTGCTTGTACAGGAAACATTGGACAACTCACTAAAGCCACCCTTTCCTTTGTTTGAATCTAGCTTGCAAACTGGTGGGGGACTACCCAAAACTCTACAATTTACTCATGCTGAGGAGCAGGTGTTGGGGATGCTCCACCCCAACACCTGCCAGGGGGTGTTGGGCACCATGGACACCAATAGGCAGCATGTGCCCACCAGTGGTAAGACTTGTTAGCAAATTGTATCTTGGCACAGGTGGGAGTAGGCCAACCACCAGCCTTAGTTCTCACATGCACAGCCAGCTTTGAGTGCTTGCCTGCACAACATATGTTGTGGGACTACACACATTAAGGGTATTAGGCAACCTTTAGATGTAACCCCTAACATGGGTGTAAGCAGACCAAAATTTGGGGGCCCTCTTCGATGTGAAACCCAGTGTGTATCCTTGGTAGGGACAACATCAAGGCTACAAAATCAAGGCCAGACCCACCAGCCAGCCTCACAATGAGTGAGCTTAATAGGCAAAGGGCAAGAGGCAGGGTGGAGAAGGAGGGGCCCTGGAGGCTATGTAACCCAACAACTTGTGACAATTATCACTTTTTTGTGCTTGTATTTTTCACTTTTTGTTTATTTTAACCTCTCTAACTGTAACCTCTAAAGGTATCATAACTTGAACCTTGTGAACTTGTCTGTTGGCCTGCAGGGACCTCGGGGTACCAGGAACAGTATCTAGATCTTGTCAGGCTGTATTAAAGTTCAATAAAAGCCACTAAACCATTATCCCCAAAGTTCTATGGAAGGTATAGCACCGCAAAGGGAGTACTGAAAAACGTTAAGGAGTCCTACTTGGTTTTTCAATTGAAGTTTTCTCAGAGATGAGGTTGTTTGACCTTTAGTAGTAACTAAGGTAAAAGCCTGAATGCATTTTGCCTTGGTTGTCCTCAGAAGTGTATCCCCTCACAGAGTAATAATAGGTTCTTACAGCTGTAACCTCTAAAGAGCAAATGGACCATCCCCTATCTCTTAGACCTCTGGACCTTTCTATTGGTTGCATGGGTCCAAGCGTTCAGAAACACAATCTATTTGTTGTCAGGTTGCATCAAAATGTTAATACAAGCCACGGAAGTTCCCTGTAGGGCATAGCACCAAAGATAAATTATCAAACAAAACCTTTAACCATACTGTAAATCCAAGAAGTCCTACTTGGGTTCTCCAATATAAGTTTCCTTAAAGATGGGGTGGTCCCATCTTTTAGTAGTAGGATATGGGCAGAAGCATGGAGGCGTTTTGTCTTAGGGTGTCCTAAGAAGGTATCACCTCACAGATTAATAGTTGATTCTTACAACTGTGACCTCTAAAGAGTAAAGGGGAGTCATTTGGAGCATCTAAATTGTGGCAAGTGTTTTGTGAACAGTTGGTTTCTAGTAAAGTAGGTGGGACCTTACAGGACCCGGCAATGGTTTAGTGCAGGCGGTTCCTGGTGCCCACTTCCCAGCTGACAGCATTGGAGTAGGTCAGGGTTCTTTAGTAATATGGATCTACCAGTGAGGACGTGTAGGTGTAGATGTAGCTACTGGAGACTGCTGAGCCCAGCGGTGACACCAAACTGTTCCTGCAAGTACTGAAGGGAGTATTTCTGGAGTAAGTATTTCTGAAGTCAGCTCAGGAGTGAAGACACGAAAGCTTGTCTTTCTTTGTACTTTTTTTTCTCCATAAAGTTTGGATAATGACCTGGTGCAGTGGAGGCATTCTACTATTTAGGGGGTTTATTCATCAAGGGATAGCGGCAGGTAGCGCCTCGTAGCGGCAGACAACGTCTGGTGAATGCCGGGCGCTGTATGCAAAACCACATTTATGAAGGCAATTCTGGTGAGCGACTCTAACAGCACCATGTAGTGTCCGATTCATCATTACAGGCGGCTCAGAGTATAGCACCGAAGCTCTAGCTTCCAGAGCTCCAGGTATTACCTGTCGCGACTTTTCGCTCTCCCATACATTTCAATGGACGTTCCTTTTCTTCTGTTTAAACAGGTTTTTTTTTTTATTTTTTTTTTCTCTCAAATCATTGTGTGACCTCTCCTGGCCTAGAAAGAGTCATTTTTGAAAACTTTTTTGATATTTTGGTTTTTGATGCAGAATTGTCATTACAGGTCTGGCACTAAAGTGTTAATGTCACAATGTTACAACAATGTCATTCCATGTGTTTTTGCTTTGTTAATGGTGGATATGTGTTCAAAAACAGACTTTAATCACACAGCGTCTGGCACTCTATGCTATAGCGACCAGATTTAGAGCGCTGACGCTGTGTGTGTGTAGTTATTCGACAAATATGGTGTGGAGCGCAGAGAGTTGGTCGCACTGAGCTGGAGCTACCTCTCGCTTACTGCAGCGCTTTACTGGTGTTACCGCGCCCAACATACATCACATTCATCAATGCCAGCCAGGTTACTACAGCGACTGAGGCGCTCTGTTGCAGCGCCCGATACCCGCACATGAGCGTCTACTAGCGGTCGCTCTAAGCGCCGCTTTACAGACGCTCATCTGCCAATACCTGGCGTTAGTAATGAGTTAGCCTCTTAGTTGGCAAATCTTGGACAATACCACTTTTACCACTACGCAGACTAGTGAATTGCTGAGGGCACCTTATAGTTCCTGGCTGGTGTTTCAGCTTCAAGCTGATACAAAGGATAGAGAAGCAGCAACTCTAAGGGGCCTGCAGCATTACTCACCTCATTCCATTGCTAAATTTTGATGTAACCATCACAGAAGAAGACTTTGCCCAGTATAACCCAGTTGCCGATTTTCCGGCCAGTCCATTTTCTTTCTTTATCAATCTTTTTATTGTGTATATTTGGAACATTATAGCATAATACTGTTCATACACAGAATTTAAAGATTACAGACAACTTAAGTCACAATCAGAAGCTTATTCACTGCATATAAGAAAATCCATTCAATAGTTACTAAAGAAGTTCAGTTCAAATAAATTAAAAGAAAAATAACAACCCCTATGAGGGGGGGGGGGGGGAATGGAGGTAAGGAGGGGAAGTTAAAGAAAGGGTCGAGGAAGGATCAGATGCTCATTAGGTTTACATCAAAATCTATAGGCAGAAAATTCAGAACCCAAGGTTTCCACGCCTCCCTGAACAGTTCCAAAGTCCCATTGTGAATGGCGGACATTTTTTCCATGGCCATAATGCAGTTTTTTAAAGGCGTTGAAGCTCAAGGTGGGAGACCTCCAAGCCCCAGCTATCACCAGCTTTGCCCCTGATAGGATATAATACAAGGTGGAGGACCTCCAAGCCCCAGCTATCACCAGCTTTGCCCCTGATAGGATATAATACAAGGTGGGGGGCCTCCAAGCCCCAGCTATCACCAGCTTTGCCCCTGATAGGATATAATACATCAACCGCTTTTGCAGTCTAGAACTGTGGGGGATTGGCATGTTGAGGAGAGCTACCCTCCTCAACTACATACCTTGCTGAGAAAGATTCTTGACCAAAATCCCCTAACTACTGGGCAATCCCACCACACATGCCGATACGACCCCGGAGAAAGGCAGCCCCGGAAGCAGTTCCCCTGGAACTCAGTGGAATAGTGTTTCATTCTCTCTGGGACCATATACCATCTTGCCATTAGTTTTATGTTAGCCTCGATTAAAGTCACGGAAGTCGAGCAACCAAAGGAAGCGTTCCACATCCTCCGCCATTTTTCTTGATCTATCTCTCTACTCTGGTATAGTATGGGCATGTGTCCGTACCCCTTGAGGCCAAGTTATGATATATCTCTGGGATTGCTCCTCTGCCTGTGGGACCCCTACAGCAGCGCGTCTCAAAAAAAGTTAGGTTTTCAAACTCCAATTCCCGTGGATCTCACAGAATGGCGAACTTACAGAAAACGAAAAAGCTCATTAGATGGCAGGTGAAATTTATCCCTCATCTGTTGGAATGTACTGACCTCTGAAGATTGCAGACAATCTGAAACTTGCCGTATGGCCGCCTCCCTCCATGTATTAAATCTACCAGGGTCCTCTGCCCCAGGCCATTTTCTAACTCTTTGTGTTATAGCTCTCCCTGATGGAAAATTGGGAAATTCCAATTGTCGGCCATGTCGTATGTGTGTTCAGTCACACGAGTGTGTAGTTGCAGTCATGCACGTATACTCATTGGCTGACCGTCTTTCACCGCAAATATCCCAGACACATAAATCACTTTGTGAAATTGAATGTTGGAGAAGGCTTTTTTTTTTCTCTTCAAGGAAGCCCTTTATCTCAGGATCTTGGGTACAATAAGGATTTCCTGTAATGCTCATTAACCTTAGTGCCAAAAATCTATGAAGACTCCAGGAGAGGACAGGCAACAACCACAAATGTAGTCGAGCTCAGAAGAAGTCTGTGCTCGGCCATAAGGGACATGCCGGGTGACACTCTTCAGCTTCCGGGCCTTCCCACTAATAAAAGCCTGACCCAATTACTGGAACTGCTCCCAAGAGGTCAACTGACAATGGACGGCCCTTGCTGGAGTCAGCCTGCTCCAGACTGATCTGGTTGAAGCAAAAATATTTAGAGAAATTCTGGAGCCTTTCATGAGCTTTCAGCAGGTTTGGCGTAAGTTGTGTCACGAGCGCAGCTTAACTCGGCCACAGGAAGTCTCATACGTTGCACGTTCCTGTGTGCCCTTAATAAGGAGAGAAACAAGAGTTATTTTAAGTGGTGTTCAACCATTCTGAAAATATACTATAAACATTTTCAACTCAGCATGGTGTACGGGATTCTTAAATATTTCTATCTAGAAATGAAGGAGGCAGCCATTTTGTTCTATTGAGAAGCAATATCTTTAGAGGTTCTCTCCAGATGGTACAGAACTTCTAGGACTCCAGAGATGTGCTGGAGATTTGGCCAGCCTGTGTGTTTCTTTAATTTGTATATTTATCCCTGTCTGCTGCCAGTACACTTTAAGGACATCAGGTATATGGGCCTGATTCAGCACAGATTGATAACATTCACAGGATCCAGAGGATGGCAATCACATTTTGCACTTGGTCGGCGATTCAGCAAAGCTGAAAGGTGTGTGGGAGGCACCAGGAGCTTCTGCACCTCCTAATATTTGCACTGCTATAAGGGTCCTTTGGACAAAATGTGCCCCTAGGCACCAGGTAAGTGGTGCAGGTCAGAGGCTGGGGTGGGGGTCAGGTAAGTGGTGCAGGTCAGAGGCTGGGGTGGGGGTCAGGTAAGTGGTGCAGGTCAGAGGCTGGGGAGGGGGTCAGGTAAGTAGTGCAGGTCAGAGGCTGGGGTGGGGGTCAGGTAAGAGGTGCAGGTCAGAGGCTGGGTAGGGGCTCAGGTAAGTGGTGCAGGTCAGAGGCTGGGGTGGGGGTCAGGTAAGTGGTGCAGGTCAGAGGCTGGGTAGGGGCTCAGGTAAGTGGTGCAGGTCAGAGGCTGGGGTGGGGGTCAGGTAAGAGGTGCAGGTCAGAGGCTGGGGTGGGGGTCAGGTAAGTGGTGCAGGTCAGAGGCTGGGTAGGGGCTCAGGTAAGTGGTGCAGGTCAGAGGCTGGGGACGGAGGTCAGGTAAGAGGTGCAGGTCAGAGGCTGGGTAGGGGCTCAGGTAAGTGGTGCAGGTCAGAGGCTGGGGTGGGGGTCAGGTAAGAGGTGCAGGTCAGAGGCTGGGGTGGGGGTCAGGTAAGTGGTGCAGGTCAGAGGCTGGGTAGGGGCTCAGGTAAGTGGTGCAGGTCAGAGGCTGGGGACGGAGGTCAGGTAAGAGGTGCAGGTCAGAGGCTGGGGAGGGAGTCAGGTAAGTGGTGCAGGTCAGAGGCTGGGGAGGGAGTCAGGTAAGTGGTGCAGGTCAGAGGCTAGGGAGGGAGTCAGGTAAGTGGTGCAGGTCAGAGGCTGGGGACGGAGGTCAGGTAAGAGGTGCAGGTCAGAGGCTGGGGAGGGAGTCAGGTAAGTGGTGCAGGTCAGAGGATGGGGAGGGAGTCAGGTAAGTGGTGCAGGTCAGAGGCTGGGGAGGGGCTCAGGTAAGAGGTGCAGGTAAGAGGCTGGGGTGGGGGTCAGGTAAGAGGTACAGGTCAGAGGCTGGGTAGGGGCTCAGGTAAGAGGTGCAGGTCAGAGGCTGGGGTGGGGGTCAGGTAAGTGGTGCAGGTCAGAGGCTGGGGAGGGGCTCAGGTAAGTGGTGCAGGTCAGAGGCTGGGGAGGGGCTCAGGTAAGAGGCTGGGGTGGGGGGTCAGATCCTGGGAATGGGGTTCAGTGAGGGGTGGGGGTTAGAACGAAGGGAGTATATGGGGAAATCAGGGGGTGTAACACTCAGGGATATTCTAAATGAAGGCATCCCCAAGAGAAGGATTCAGCCCACACTAGAGCCTTTTAAAGTTTAGTCCACATTTTAACTATCCTGGGTTTTGGTTCTAACCCCCCCAGGCACCCCAGTTGGGAAAGCCCCGGTGTCTGAAACTCCCCAGGTCACACAATGTCACTCACCCTTCCCCGGGCCTACGACGCATGCTCAGGCTTCTCGTCCAATCAGCACACCTGGATCTGATCCCGCCCCTTTATCTAATAGCTTGTCTAAGGCGAGCAGACCCGAGCGAGCTGGCGGCCGCATCCCCCCCCCCACCCTCTAACAGGGAACGTGCCCCCGCCGGCCATCCACAAATGCCTGGCTAAAGGGGAAGCGGAGATGCGGTAGCTGCTCGTGCATGCACCATTGGACTGGGAAAGAATGTTTCTGGGTGACCTGAGGGTTTCACACAGCGGGGCAATAAGATTCTGGATGTCCCGGGGGGGAGGGAGTTATAGATTTCAGGGCCATTGGGGCGGGGTGTAGCTGGGGGGGGCGGGCAGGGCACATGCCCCAGGTGCAGCAGGTCAGGGGAGCAGCAAAGGGGGGGCACCATTTCGAATCTTAGCCCCAGGTGCCAGAAAGCCTAGCTACTCCTCTGTGTTGGGGCGCGGATTTTGAGCCACTTTAAGTGGAGCAACCGAAATCACGATGGTCTGGAAATGAGGTTAAGCAGTTCTAACGCCATGTTTCGCTTCAAGCGGACCTTCACCCTGAATAAGAGCCTATCTTATATGTTCCCCCACCATGAACATACAGATTGCCCACATTAATCTGGACCTTCACCCTGAATAAGAGCCTATCTTATATGTTTCCCCCACCATGAACATACAGATTGCCCACATTATTCCGGACCTTCACTCTGAATAAGAGCCTATCTTATATGTTTCACCCACCATGAACATACAGATTGCCCACATTAATCTGGACCTTCACCCTGAATAAGAGCCTATCTTATATGTTTCCCCCACCATGAACATACAGATTGCTCACATTAAAAATGATCCTACCTGCATCTACTGCATGTTATGAGCCTTTAATCATCCAAGATGGCGGCCCATTGAGTCTCAGGCTGCCTGCATACAGGAAGTGTCTTCTGACTGTGCCGCTCTGCATTCTGTGATTGTCCTTTTTCCGACCCCAGCTCTGCTCTGTCTGTGTAAAGCACAGCTATAACCCCGCCCCCTGTACTTTATCCCCTCTCCTCAGTATGTCATGCTTCTGAGGCAAGATGGCGGCGCCCGTATCCTAGAGTCCTGAACAGAGTTGTAGCCCAGTGGGGGAAAGAATAAAAAGTGACTAAAAATGTAAAATATATTAATTTTAGATGCTGGGGACGTTTTTTTAAGGTCCGGTATAATATTTGGCTTCTGTCCTGCCAGTCCACCTGCCCCGCAGTTTGCTATAATCATTTTACTGATTGTAAAGCACTGAGGAATATGTTGTTGCTTTATAAATAAAGATTTATTATTATTATTATTGGTCCAATATTCAAAATTAAAGCAGAACAAAACCCGATTTCCCCTGATTCTGTATCTCTTACGTCGGATGCCTCCGATGATACACAGCATCAATGGCACGAGAAACCCTTTCATGACATCAAAGCTATGTAACGTAACATGATTTTCCGGGATCTCCATATATTCCATTTTCATTTCTTTTTGAGTCATAATTCGGCGGTGAGTCTCCCGCGATGATGTAATCGGAGTCTTGCAAATGAGCGCTTTCTTTGAGGAAGTGTGAGAAGAAAGGCGGCAGGTCTGGGGGGATTGTGATGTAAAGTTGGGAGTCTCGGAGCATTCATTTCCCGAAGAGTTATGTACTCGATCTGTCACTTTTTGGTCAATCTACCGCACACTGCTGCGTGCAAAGCAGCCAATCAGAGCCCTCGCTCGCAGATCAGGCGAACAAAACGCAGAGAGAAGAATAGAAGCTTTTAAGGGGGAAATCAGCAGGGGAGCAAAGCTTGAAAAATTCACTTTTTCTTCTCGGTGAAATCCCTTTTATGTCGCTTCCAGGGAGGACGGCGGGGTGGCTGCATTCGCGGGAGGGCGGCAGATGCTGGCGCGCTGGTCACTTTGGAGAGAGGACGCTGGAAACCCCATGTGAACTGATGTTTAAAGTGGCAAAACATCTTCAAAACACCTTCAAAAACATCAAACCGAACAAAAATACACAATTAATAATATAAATACCCAAATTTTCGGGATTTCTGGTCAATACTGAATTAATAGATTAGAGCAGATTCTGGAGGAAACCGGAGCAAACAAAAGATGAATCTGTTTTTAAAAAGCGCAGTTTGGCCATGCGCCATTCATCATGATCTAATTCTTATCATTTAAACGTTATTATTTCATAACATTATTTTATAATTATTTCATAATAATTTATTAAAAAGAATTAATAAATTAAATAATTTTATTAGAGGCTGTTGCATCCTCGGCTGGCTATTGGACACCCTGGTTATATCCTAGAGGGTAAGTGCCTCCTTGCAGTATACTGTAATTTCCCCGGCCCCGCACCTTTGAAAACGCTGGTGACCCAGTGAAACGCGTTAGGTGGAAGGTGAGACCAGAAGGACCCGATTTCTTTATCACTAGTGGCCGCAGTGTGAGGGATTGGGGACACCTTCGTTTTTATTGGATGTGTGTTTTATAAGTGCATTTATTATTTAGTATTAAAGAGTGATTCCGCTGTACCTACAGAGTTGCACTAGATGTGTTTCTTTCTTTTTGCTTTCTATATGGCTTGTGCATGGACATTGGCAAGTAACTAAGAAGCAGCTCAAGCTCATTAAAATTTTGGGTGCTCGTAATCATCAAGTATTCTGTCGGCAGTTTAAATACCCTGGAGTTGGTAAGAGTACCTTCAAGTGGTGGTGGGCATGCGCAGCGGGACTCCATCTGGAAGCTCATTTTACCAATTGAATGGACTAGAAAAACTATTATTCTGCTCTGTGCCTTTCTGTTGTTGTAAATAATTTTAATGTATTTTGTAATTTTAATATTATAGCATTATTTCCACTAGAGATCCAGATCATTTTCTTCCTCTGGGTATCCAGATTTCTCGCCTTCCTATGTCCCTCTGTATGACCCAATTGTCTGATTGTTCTATACAAAGGTTGTTATTTAAGAAGGGATAGCGCAAGATAGTGCCTTCTTAACGGCAGGCAGCGTCTGGTGAACGCCGGGAGCTGTACGGGAAACCACATTTATGAAAGCGAATCTGGTGAGCGACTCTAAGAGCGCCATGTAGCGTCACATGTATTATTACAGGCGGCTCAGCGTATAGCACCGGAGCTCTAGGCTCAGGAGCGCCATACAGTACCTGTCGTTCTGTATCGCTCTCCCATACATTTCAATGGGCTTCATTAGTTGTGTATAAATTGCACGTTTGGCAATAAATTTTTTTTTTTTTGCTCAAATCAATGTGTGACCTCTCCCGGCTTTTAATATTTTTTTTTATATATATCTTTATGCAGTATTGTCATTACAGGTCTGGCACTAAAGTGTCATTGTCACAGTGTTAAAACAATGTCACTTCATGTGTTTTAGCTTTGTTACTGGTGGATATGTGTTCAAAAACGTACTTTAATCACACAGCGTCTGGCGCTCTATGCTATAGCGACCAGATCCAGAGCGCCGACGCTGTTTATTTTTTTCTTCAATATGGTGTTGAGCGCCGAGTGCCGGACACACTGAGCTGGCGCTACCTCTCGCTCACTGCAGCATTATACTGTTGTTAGAGCACCCAAAACACATCACATTCACCAATTAGTGTCAATATTTTTCTATTCTTCACAAAACTTTTTTTAATTAAGGCTCCTCCCACAAGTGGTGGAGCATGTGTGGCGTGAAGGGGGGGTACTTCAACCTGGGGTGGGTGACTCTGGCTAGGTGTGATGTAGGGTGAGGTGCACACGGGGTTGGCATCAGAGCCCCTGTACATTGGGAGAGCCAACATTATATGGTGGTCATGTGACACGCCTCTTCCCAATGGTGAGCAGGTCATTCCCTCTCCTGAGGCAGTCCCTATGCAGGAAACGGGGCGTGCAATATCCAGGACTGGGCATCAGCCAGGGGCAGACTGGCCTTCATGAGATTGTTTCTTCATTTTCACTCTTTTATTTGGTCATTCTACCGCACACTGCTGCACACAAAGCAGCCAATCAGAGCACTTCCTCGCATATCTTCATGGGGTTCACAGAAACATGGCTGACCCCATCAGACACAGCTTCACCCGCTGCCCTCTCACATGGGGAACTACATCTTAGCCACACCCCCAGATCCAACAACAAACAGGGTGGGGGTGTCGGCAACCTTCTATCCAAACTCTGCTCCTTTAACCGACTCCCTGCCTTGCCATCTCTATCCTTCTCATCTTTTGAAGTTCACTGTGTCCATTTATATTCTCCCTGTAACCTGAAAATCGCAGTCATCTACCGCCCTCCTGGAACTGCTACGCTTTTCTTCGACCACATTTCTACCTGGCTCCTTCAGTTTCTGTCCACAGACATCCCTGCAATCATCATGGGTGACTTTAACATATCTGTGGACACTAGCAACCCTGCTGCCACCAGACTACTGTCACTAATCTCATCTTTCGGCCTCAAGCAATGGTCTACTGCACCCACCCACAAAGACGGCCACACAATTGACCTCCTCTTCTCTAACCTCTGCTCTCTATCAAACCTCTCATCCTCTTTGCTCCCCCTCTCTGACCATAATCTGATGACTATGACCCTCTCTCCAATGCCTGCAAACCCCCCTCCACACAAACCCACAACTCAACGCAGGAACTTAAGAAACCTAGATCTTCAGTCCTTTTCTGCCTCACTTCAACCTCTTCAGACCTTGACCTCATTCACGGACATAGACGCTGCATCATCACATTACCATAATACTCTCTCCTCAGCTCTGGACTCTGTCGCCCCCCTCACCTATAGCCGTCCCCGCACCAAATACCCCCAACCCTGGCTAAATGCAAGCACAGCCAGATTGAAACAGCTGTCTCGAGCTGCTGAACGGCGATGGGGGAAAACCAAAGCCAATCATGACCTTCTATTCTACAAACAAGCCCTTCAGGAACTCAGGACGGCCCTTTCATCTGCTAAGCAAGCATATTTCTCTTCACTGATTTCTGCACAAGCCCAGAATCCCAAACAACTCCTCAACACTTTCAGTTCCTTACTCCGCCCACCACCTCCTCCTCCAACCCCCCAAATAACAGCAGAAGAATTTTCTACATTCTTCAAAGAAACAATTGACAACATTCGACTTGGCTTTGCCCCTCAGAATCCCTCACCACTTCAAACAATCCCCCTGCCTTACTCTCTTCACTCCAATAACTGAGCTTGGACTAACCTCTCTCATTTCTAGGGCCCACCTGACTACCTGCTCCCTCGATCCTATTCCATCCCACCTTATTCCTCAACTGTCTCCATCCCTCACTCCAGCCTTAACCTTCATATTCAACCTTTCTCTCTCCACTGGCACCTTTCCTTCTTCCTACAAACATGCAGTTATTACTCCGATAATCAAGAAACCCTCTCTCGACCCCTCTGCCCTCTCCAGCTATCGCCCTATCTCACTGCTCCCTTTCTCCTCCAAACTTCTTGAACAACATGTCCACTCAGAACGGTCACAATACTTATCCACTAACAACTTATTTGACCCCTTACAATCAGGATTCCGCCGTAACCACTCCACTGAAACTGCCCTCACCAAAGTCACCAATGATCTGCTCACTGCCAAAAGCAAAGGTCACTACTCCATCCTCATCCTTTTTGACCTCTCCTCAGCCTTTGATACTGTCGACCACTCTCTGCTTCTTGATATTCTCTCCTCTCTCGGGTTTCAAGGTCTTGCACTCTCTTGGCTCAACTCTTACCTCTCTGACAGATCATTCAGTGTATCCTATTCTAACAAAGTCTAATCCTCACGTTCCCTTTCTGTTGGTGTGCCGCAAGGTTCTGTCCTAGGCCCCCTACTTTTCTCAGTCTACACCCACGGCCTTGGCAAACTTATAACTTCACTAGGCTTCCAATACCACTTCTATGCGGATGACACTCAGATATATCTCTCAGGCCCCAATCTCTCCTCTCTCCTATCTCGCCTCCCCAACTGCCTCTCCGCTATTTCTTCATTCATGTCATCTCTCTACCTCAAGCTAAACATGGACAAGACAGAACTGGTCATTTCCCCTCCCCTCTCTAACACATCTATTTCTGTCAACAATTACACAATAACAGCAACTCCCCAAGCTCGGTGCCTGGGAGTCACTCTGGACTCTGCCCTCTCCTTCAAACCACATATTCACTCCCTGGCCACCTCCTGTCGCCTCCAACTTAAAAACATCTCCCGCATCCGTCCTTTCCTCTCACCTGACACCACTAAAATGCTAGTGCACGCCCTGGTTATATCCCGTCTGGATTACTGCAACATCCTTCTTTGTGGCTTACCAACTAACAGAGTGGCACCCCTCCAATCTATCCTGAACTCTGCTGCTCGCCTCATCCATCTCTCCTCTCGCTCCTCCAGTTCTGCATCTCTCTGCCAATCCCTGCACTGGCTGCCAGTCCCACAGCGAATCCTGTTCAAAACTCTAACTCTCGCATACAAAGCTCTCTCCAACCAGGCCCCCCCCTACATCTCATCTCTAATCCAACAGTATCAACCTAGACGCAGCCTCCGCTCTTCTGCCGACCTTCTCCTGTCCTCCACCCTGGTCACCTCCTCTCACGCCTTCAATCTTCTGGAATGCCCTCCCGCACCCAATCCGCCACTCCACAACCCTCAAAACCTTCAAAGGCGCCCTTAAAACTCACTTATTCAGACAAGCATATAATCTGGCCTAACCAATCTTCTAAAGGGCATACGCCACAAAGCTCAATACTGACTGTTTGTGATCCTTCCCCCTCGTCTTCACCCCTCTTCCTTTAGACTGTAAGCTCGCAAGGGCCGGGCTCTCTCCCCTATTGTATCTTGTACTCACAATATCCATTGTCAACTCTGTAAAACTGCATTTGAAATAGTATATGTACCGTATGTTTCTACCCTGTCTGTAATTACTACTTTGTAAAGCGTTACGAAAGATGATGGCGCTATATAAATAAACAATAATATTAATATCAGGCGGACAATACGAACTCCTTAAATGAAGCGCAGTTTGACCATGCGCCATCATTATCTAATTCTCATTATTTAAAAGTTATTTCATAACATTATTTTATAATTATTTAATATAATACATTAATTATTAAATATAATTTAATAATAATTATTAAATAAAATAATTTACATTGATTTTATAATTATAACATCATAGCATTATTTCCACCAAAGATCCTCCTCCATTCTCTTCCTCTGGGTATCCAGCTTTCTTGTTCTCCCTACTGTTACCCTCGCCTTCCGATGTCCCTCTGTATGACCCAATTGTCTGATTGTTCTATACAAAGTTTTGAAAGTATGATTCTATTCATCACAAAACATTTTTTTTTAGTTCAATATATTTTATTAAGGTTTTACAACACATAATAAAGTAATACAGAAGTTAGTACCGAAAGGAAAGAAAGAACAGGACATGTCATTCTCAATGTCCGCGGGTGTCCACATATTAACCCGGAAGTGGGATGCCCGCTTATACCAGGGATCAACACACTATTTGACCCTACAACATGCAAATAGATATCACCCTCCACCCCCAATTCAACTCGAGCCAGGCCCACCAGTCTATTAATTGAGACCCTAAGGTGCAATATCAGGAAGGAAAGCAATGGACCGGAGGTGGTAGGGCCCCACAAGGACTTTTATTCAAAAAGAGGAGGGTGGTCAAGGGAGGCAGAAGGGCGAGGAAGCCCATAATGCATAGGACCTCAGAGACATGTGAGAAAGTATAGTGAGAGAGGGAAGGAGAAGTATTATGAATAGAGAGGGAAACTGAAACATAGTAGGATTAAGGACAGGGGTGGGGATATGAGCAGGGACCAAGGCAGGGCCCCCAAGGGTGAGGGCGGGTGCAGGGGCAAAAGCAGGGCCGTGCCATCACAGGGCCCCCTATCCTGTCTCCACCAGCAAATGCCTATCCCTATATAATCTATCCAACCAGCCCATGTCATCATATACCTTTCTTGTGTTCTCTCAGAGTCTGAAATCAGTTCCTCCATATGGCGGATGGCCTCCACCTCCTGCGCCCATTCAACAAGCGAGGGAGGGGTTGTAGATTTCCACCGCCTTGGTATGACTGACCTCAACGCTGTCAGCAGGTGCCGCAGGACCCCCTCTTGTCTTGGCAAAGAGGTCCAGGGAGCAATGACAGCAGAGCCAACTGCGGAGAGTTCTGTATCGACTCTCCCGTAACAAAACTTTTTTTTAATTGTAGGAGTATTAGGCCGCTCCGCCTTCATGAGATGGTTTCTTCATTTTCCCTTTTTTTTTTTTGTCATTCGTTCTTAAAAGACCCCATTCCCCGGGGACAGGCTAGCAGCGCCCGGCCATGGGTTTTAACCCGCTCCCCCACAAGCCATTGCTCGCACTCATTTCCTCTCTAGGACTGCATGCATCCTATAGCATCAAATGTACTCTTTAAGGATGGACTTTTTCTATTTAACTGTTTAAGTGTCAGCCTGCCTAAAGTTGTCACCCTCTCTTGCCAGACCATTTTTCACTGTTTTGCACTATACATGTTCAACTGTGATTTCTGAAGTCATTTCCATGGATTTCCCAGGAAAATTAAAAAAGAAAAAGCAGAGTTTGTCCTTTAACCCTTTAAATGCCAAGCATGTAGGTCCTATGGGTTTGCTTCTCCTACTGTTAAGTGGCAAGCCCATAGGACCTAGGGGCCTGGATTTCGCCCCTGCTACTGTAAAAAAAATGTTTTTTAAAACACAAACCTGACCCTTTGATCAATCCGTCTGGGCCTTCCACCACCATCTGTAAAATAAAAAAAAATGACATTGACTCACCTGCGTCTGCGATCCCTCTCGCTGGGTCTCTTTCACCTTCACCTGGGGAGCTCCAATACCTCTCACGGGCTCTTCCACAGTGAGTAGAGGGCCGGAAATAAGCCCCCCCCCCCCGCTTCTGCCGTCATCACTGCTAGCCCTGCGGTGATCGCTGGATAGGGGTGGAGGGGCAGGGGGACTCTTCACCCACCTCCAGCAATCAGGTCATCAGTTCAGCAAGGAACACAGGGGAGTGGGACAGCGGACAATAGGATGGAAGTAAAGATTTTTTTTAAATAAAAGTCATCTTCCTCTGTGTCATGTGTTTTTTTACTGTTAATCCTTTGTGAACTGGTAAGGGATCCATGAGACCAGGGTCTGGCAAGTCACCTGCGGCTAGTGGGTGACTTGCCATTAACGCCTCAGCCCCCCATTACCTACCTCCCCAAACCCCCGGCTGAGTCTTCATTCAGGTACGTGACAGTTTAGCATTGGTAGGCGTTTAGATGGGTTAAGTATTGGGTATATGGTTACAATTTGGGACCGATAGGAGGAATGGACTAAAATGATCACCCTTGTGCATAGGTGTAACCAGCTTTTTTTTTTTGCCAGCTTTTCCATGATATTTCCGGATGGTATTCCTGGAGTGGTCTTTCAGCATGACTTGCATTTTAAGTCCACCCATCCTTTCAGGTTTTGGTAAATTTATTTTTGTCTAATGTTTGAAGGAAGGAAAACCCTCCAGCAGCTAAAAATCTACGTAGTTATTATGTAGCAAATCAGTGAGTGGTGGAGCTGCCCTCCCCCACAAGCCATCGCTCGCACTCATTTCCTCTCTGGGACTGGATGCATCCTATAGCATCACATCTATAAATATCCAGCCACCGGTCACTAAAGCTATATATCACAGTCGGATATAAATGCCTCTGGTTTAAAGGGACCATTTTAGCATCCCATAATTCCTAGTCACCCACATGTCACGCAAAAACCCAGAGGGCAAAGTGAATTCATGGAAATCGGTTTTCACTTCCCTAATTACATCTTCTAAAAATGGACAAAAATAGCATTTCTGGAGATAGTGGGGAGGAGAAAACCAATGTGGTTTTTTCATGGGATGAACCTTTGTATTGTGATTCGCCCATTATCGGATACAGCGTTTCCGTTATCATGTCTTAAAAAAAGAAGATAATTATAAGAGAGGCAAACAGGAAATTGGAAGGGGGTGTTGTGTTGGGTAACCCCGCTGAATTTCTAAATCGCAACAAAGATTATAGATTTTTTACTCCCAGTTGAAGGATATCTGTGGAGATAATGATTGGTCCCAAGTCTGAAGCACTTCCTACACCTGTGCCGGATATCCTTGAATTAGGTCTAAATCTAGCTTGGCTAATAGTGGGAAGGTGTAGTTGAGGCATCATATTTAGGTTGGACTCTTTCTTCCGGTCCATCCACTATATGATATCGGTAGTGATCAGTCCAATGCAAAAATACAATTCTGTGATTACTCACCTGTAGAATTGTTATTATGAGTATACAGTACGTCCTGCTCCAGATAAGAATCATTACATTTGGGTATTACTCCGCCAGATGGCGCTGGACTGCAGAGACCGGGAAATTGGCTCCTCCCAGCCCCTTAAATACCCAGGACCTCCCACAAATCCCCAGCATTGAAAAGCATTGAGAAGACGGGAGAAAGATAACAGAACTAACCAGTAACTATAACAATGATAACAATCACCATACAGGGGATCCTAGGATAATGCAAAACCAAGGGTGGGTGGAGCAGGACGTACTGTATACTCATAATAACAATTCTACAGGTGAGTAATCACAAAATTGTATTATTCTTGGTATACAGTACGTCCTGCTCCAGATAAGAATCATTACACTTGGGACATCCAATAGTCCATAAAGTAGGGTGGGATCCCCAAAGGTAACAACAGACAGGTCACACCACTGCCGCCTGTAGAACTTTGCGGCCAAAAGCAGCATCAGCTGAGGCCCTAACATCAACCTTGTAAAACTTTGAAAAAGTATGAACAGAAGACCAAGTAGCAGCCTTGCAAACTTGTTCAACAGAAGCTTGGTGCTGAAAAGCCCAAGAGGCACCAATAGCACGAGTGGAATGAGCAGTAAGGCGGAAGGGAGGATTCTTCCCCTTAGCAGAGTAGGCCTGAATAACAGCCTGACAGATCCATATTCTGATAGTAGATTTAGCAGGAGCCAAACCCTTCCTAGGACCAGAAGGGACGACAAAAAGAGCATCAGTTTTTCTGAAAGGTGGAGTAGCCACCAGATAGTACTTCAGACTCCTAACCACATCCAAGGAATGCAAGACCCTCTCCTTAGCGTTACTAGGATTAGGGCACAAAGAAGGTAGAACAATGTCCCGATTCAGATGAAAGGCAGACACAACCTTAGGCAGAAAATCTGGCTTGAAGCAAAACACCACCTTGTCCTGGTGTCTCTCAAAGTAGGGGGGCTGGATGGAAAGCGCCACCAACTCAGAAACACGCCTAACAGAAGTGATAGCCACCAAAAAGACAACCTTGAGAGTAAGAATGGCGAGGGCAGCATCCTGCACAGGTTCAAAGGGAGTACCCTGCAAGGCAGACAAGACCAAGTTCAAATCCCAAACAGGCAACATAGGCTTACGTGGGGGACGCACATGAGTAACCCCCTGGAAAAAAGTCCTGGTCAGAGAATGCTGAGCAAGAGACCTCTGGAAAAAAAACAGCCAGGGCAGAGACATGACCCTTTAGAGTGCAGAGTTGGAGCCCCAGCTCCAATCCATGCTGCAGGAACTCCAGGATCCTGGGAATAGAGAACACACAACAGGGAAGAGACCTAGCCTCACACCAGTCAATGTAGGCACGCCAGACCCTATAGTAAATGGAAGAAGAAGACTTCTTCCTAGCCTTTATCATGGTATCAACTACAGAGGCAGACAGCCCCTTCTCCATCAAGATGGAGGTTTCAGCAGCCAGGCCGTCAAAGCCAGAGTTTGTAAATTGGGAGCTGAAAGTCCTGCCATGACATTGCTAGAGCATCTGTTGCCAAGACCAGAGGGTCCTGGGACAGGGAGACAAAGGCCGGGAGCTTGTGATTTTGACGGGACACAAACAGATCCACATCTGGTTGGCCCCAATGGTGACATAGAGTGTGAAACACCCTGTCGCAGAGGGACCATTCTCCCAGATGAGAGGTCCCCTTGCTCAGAGAGTCTGCCTGCAGAATCTCCACCCCCGGAATGTACACAGCTGAGATGCAGGGAATATTGTCCTCCGCCCAGGACAGGATCAGAGACACTTCCTTGAGGGCCCCCTTGCTCCGGGTCCCCCCTGCTGATTGATGTAGGCAACCGCTGTCTGGTTGTCCGAGCGTACCTGAACAGGCCGGACTTGCAGGTGTTGGGTCAAGTGAGCCAGCACCAACCTGATCGCCCTTAGTTCCAGGATGTTGATAGGTGTGTGGGCCTCCTGAGGGCCCCACCGCCCCCGGAACTGCAGGGACTTCCAGAAGCCCCCCAACCCGTCAGACTGGCATCCGTGGTGACTGTCCCCCAGCAGAGGGCCAGAAAGGATCTGCCCGCCAAGAGGTTCCTGGAGTCCAGCCACCACGAGAGGGACGCCTGGCTAGGGGGGATAGAACAAGGACCTGGTCCAGGGACGCGGGATCCTTGTCCCATACTGACAAAAGGTGGGGTTGCAGAGGCCTCATGTGAAACTGAGCATAAGGAACCGCCTCGAAGCACAACACCATCAGGCCCACCAGCTGCATTCCCAGCCTGATAGAGGGATGAGGGCAAGACAGCAGGGACTGAACCTGCACCAATAGACCGTCCACCTTCTGCTGAGGAAGAAAAATCCTTGCCTGAACTGTATCCAGATTCATTACCAGGAAGGGAGTCACCAAGGAGGGAGACAGGGAAGACTTGGGATGGTTGATCACCCAGCCAAATGACTCCAGAGTGGACACTACCCGCTGAGTATCCAGCTCTGCTTGATGGAGGGACTGAGAAGTGATGAGAATGTCGTCCAAATATGGCAGCACGCGGATGCCCTGAGCAGGGCCATCACCCCTGCCAGCACCTTGGTGAACACTCTGGGAGCAGAGGTGAGACCGAAGGGCAATGCCACAAATTGGTAGTGCTGATCCTCCAGAGTGAACCTGAGGAACCTTTGATGACCTGGAAACACAGGAATATGAAGGTAAGCATCTTTGATGTCCACAGATGTCATGAAATCCCCTGGGCGCAGGGAACTGATGGCAGAGCGCAGAGTCTCCATGCGAAAGCGCCTGCACCTGACAAATTTGTTGAGGATCTTCAAGTCCAGGATGGGCCTGACTGACCCATCTCTTTTGGGCACGGTGAAAAGGTTGGAATAGAACCCCTTGCCCCTTTCTCGTAAGGGGACCTGGCAGACGACCCCCAGCTCTAGAAGGCTTTGCACCGCCAGAATTAGAGCCTGAGCTGACATGGGGTCCTGAGACATCTGGGATCTGATGAATCTTGGGGGTGGCCAGGCAGCAAACTATCTTGTAACCGGAGGACACTACCTCCTGAATCCACCGGTCTGAGACATGAAGCCTCCAGACATGAGCAAAATGCTGAAGCCGTCCCCCCACCCGGATGGGTGAGGGCGCCCCTTCATGCCTGAGGGGGCTTGGGAAAAGACTTAGGCTTGGAGCCCCAGGATGAGCTAGGGCGACCACGTCCTCTGCCCCTACCCCAGAAATCTCCTTGTGCCCTGGTAAGGGAGACCCCCTGTCTGGCTCCACGTTAGGGGGAAGAAAAGGAGCCCTGTCCCCGAAAGGGCCGAGACTGCCGCCTGCGCTGGGGTAACCTGCCTCCCTTAGCAAACAGGTCCAGGCGGTTCCCAAACAGGCGTAGTCCTTTGAAGGGAAACCCGGTGAGAGCTTTCTTGGCAGCGTTGTCAGCAGCCCACTGGCGCAGCCAAACCGAGCGGTGTATAGCCACCACTAGGGCAGAGGCTCTGCCACACATCCTAATGGTATCATCCAAGGCAGAGAGAATATAAGTCACAAAGACCTCACAACGAGAGAGCGCATTAAACTCACTAGACACATCATCAGGAGCACCATCTAAGACACTTCTAAGCAGGGTCCTCATAGCCACAGCCTTAATGGCAGAGGCACAGACCGGGCGCAGTGCCGTCCCCACACTGGCATGGGACGCCAGCTGATCAATACGCCGGTCCTCACTATCCCGCAGCGTAGTAGAGTCAGGGGAATGCATGACAGAGGTGTTAGATAACCCTAGGAACGGGGCATCCACCTCTGGAGGCGATGACCAACGCTTCACCACATCAGCAGGAAAGGGATACCTCTTATCCCAACTCTTAGGGACTCCGGGGAGCCTGCTGGGAGGCTCCCATTCCTTGAGCACGAAATTATTAAAATGGGCTTGTTCAGGAAACTCTAAAAGCTGCTTAGCCGTATGAAACAATTCCCCCTGCTGCCTGGGGGCCGCAACCGGGGGAGAAATAGACAGAACCTCAAAAATCTGGGCCAAGAGCCTATCAGTATCATCTGGGGCCCAGGGGTCAGAGCCAGAATCATCATGACCCCCTGGGCCTCTCATCAGATGACTCAGAGTCAGAGAATAATTCCCCTTCTTCCAAGGGGGTATAACAAGACAGTTCCAAGAACTCATCAGCCTCCATAGGGAAAAGAGTGACATCAGGCGTCAAGTGCCGCTTATTAGCAGAGGCCTTATGCGCCAAGGTATTAGCAAGCAACTTCTCAACACTAGCCAGTCTGGAAGACACATTAGGTTGAGAATTGGGAGTAGGTGACGCCATACGTGGCGCAGGCCCAGCTACTGGTAAACCAGGCTGCAAGCACCTGCTGGGCACAAGGTATACAGACCCGCACATTGTCAGCACTAGTAGGGGACACCCCACAAGCTACACACAGCCGGGCTTGTCCCGAAGGAACCCCGAGCACATTATCCTGAGACGCCTCCATATGGTGATTATAGCGGCACAATAGGCCGATAGGGATTGATGCTATAAAAGCAACCCGGGATGCCCCAATAGCCCGCTAGGGAAGTGGGAGTAATTTACACACTAGGCCTCACAAGTTAAATAACTAAATAGAGGGAGTAGGGCTGGGAGAAACCAATAGAGTTCGACCCGCCTGAAAGACATAAGCGAAGAGAACCCCATAAGTGACATGTATAATGACATAGGGTAAATAAAGCCGCACTAGGGCACTCACGGACCGCGGTAGGTAGATGCCAGCCACACAGCAGCCGAATCCAGAGAAAAATGGCGCCGGGTATACCTCGAGGGGCGGGCCGCAGAGAAGGTGACGTGGAACACACCAACCGTGGGCCCCACCCCCCTGAAGAGCGCAAAGCAGCACACATGACGAGCAGCCAATGACCGCACAACAGCACCTGAGATAATGCCGCCGCCAACCGCGGAGCACAGTGGAAGCGCGTGGCGGCTGCATTTTCAAAACGCAACCAGTGCAACCAAGTCAGCGCGGAGGCTGACACCAACAAGAAGCACATAATACAGTGAAAACACCAAGGCATATCCACTCCCCCCCCCCCCCCCCCGAGAACTACAAGGGAGGGCAGCGGCCACTTTACAGAGGGCCCACCGATGGACAGGGGCAAGGGGCAATAGGGCGGGAGGGGCATCCCATAGAGGCTCACCATATGCCTATACCGCCTACCCTTTGGTGGGGGATTGCGGTGGAGCAGCACTCCTAAGCACCTGACAGCGGTGCTGCCTACCATCACCCGGACCAGCGCAGCCAAGGCTGGGAGGCACATTAAAAATGGAACGAGCGGGAATAGTCCTACAGGGCCGCAGGCTAATAGCCCCGCTCACCTGTGAGAAGAGAGAGCCATCTTCTTGTCCTTCGCAGTCCAGACTGCAGAGAAATGATGGGGATTTGTGGGAGGTCCCGGGTATTTGAGGGGCCGGGGGGAGCCAATTTTGCTATTTTGTATACAAAGAATAGAGTAAAGAAAAAGTAACATAGTATGTAGGGATGAATAAAGACTTTAGTCCATCCAGTCAAACCTGTATAGAAAAGAAGATCTCCTTCCAGTGGTCTAGTAGCCATAGCTTGAAACAGGGCCGGCTCCAGGATTATGTGGGCCCCTTGCGATGTGTGGTGTGATTCCATACATGGTGATAAAGTTGCACTTATTTTTTTTTTCCCACTCAGACATTGTACCTCCTATCTTGTTAGTATTTTTGTTATATCATCACTAGTGTCTTTTTAAGGACATTATCCGTTTGGAGGTACTTGTTTAGTTCATCATTGTAGGGTAAGAAGCCAATCAATATATCTGTGGATATAATTTTGTATCTATATACCCTTATCCCTATCTCTACGGGTTCTTCTACTTATACACTCGTTCACAGGATGAACCTTTGTATTGTGATTCGCCCATTATCGGATACAGCGTTTCCGTTATCGTGTCTTAAAAAAAGAAGATAATTATAAGAGAGGCAAACAGGAAATTGGAAGGGGGTGTTGTGTTGGGTAACCCCGCTGAATTTCTAAATCGCAACAAAGATTATAGATTTTTTACTCCCAATTGAAGGATATCTGTGGAGATAATGATTGGTCCCAAGTCTGAAGCACTTCCTACAAGTGTGCCGGATATCCTTGAATTAGGTCTAAATCTAGCTCGGTTAATAGTGGGAAGGTGTAGTTGAGGCATGATTTTTAGAATGGACTCTTTCTTCGGGTCTATCCACTATATGATATTGGGAGGAAGGTGACATATTGTTGGCCTAAACAGAGAGTCAAATCTCTTCTCACTAAGCTTACTGGATTATGTGTTCATTTTTACTGTACTACATATTAGTTCAAGGGGAGGGGGGAGAAGAGATCATGTGAAATTTTTTGTTCTCAGGGGTCAGGAGAGGTTTGGCAACCCTGAACTAGGTCGGAGATATCAGAATTTTTGAAGGGAGGGGTTTGGGCCTTCCCTGTACTCTGGATGGGTATATGGTATCCCCAGCCAGGTTCTGGGAAGTGTCCTGTGCCTATTCGCTCTCTATGACAAGATAGGGGGTTAGCTTCTAGATGTATTATAACAGGTTTTATTTATCAACAATCAGTTCATCTTACAAGTGTACAAAAAGAGTTAAAACCAGTCAATTGCCCCAAGTTTGGGGTTCGAGAATCGTTTTAGCGCCCTATGGCATTATTACTTATCCAAAGAGTCATTTTTTATTTTTAACGGGTTTGATACCCTGTTTGTAGTAGTAGTCCCATAGAACCTATGGGCCTGAATCTCGCCCCTGCTACTGTAAAAAAACAAAAAAAAACACTTGCCTGACCCTTCGATCAATCTGCCCAAGGCCTCCACCACCATCTGTAAAATGAAAAAAATGACATTAACTCACCTGCGTCCGCGATCCCTCTCGCTGGGTCTCCTCTTCACCTGGGGGGGATATGATCCCTCTTGCAGGATCTTCCTCAGTGAGGATGAAAGGCTCTGAAATAGGTCCTCCCCCCTGCTTCCCCCATCATCTGCTAGCCCTGCCTTTTCCGGGGGGGGGGGGGGGGGGGGATGACGTCATTAAATGAGGTCATCCCACTCTAATGCCGAAGACTTCATTCAGATGCGGTGATCGCTGGATAGAGTTGGAGGGGCAGGGGGACTCTGATCCTCTCCATCCTCCTCCAGCAATCACCACATCGGTCATCAGTTCAGTAAGGAACAAAGGGACGTGGGACAGCGGAGCTGACAATAGGATGTAAGTGAAGATTTTTTTTTTAAATAGTCATTGTCCTCTGTGTGCCTGTGTGTTTTTTTACTGTTAATCCTATACCAGTTCACAAAGCTAGGGGGTCTGGCAAGTCACCTGCGGGTAGTGGGTGACTTGCCATTAACGCCTTGGCCCCCCATTACCTACCTCCCCAAAGTCCAGAGGGGGGGCAAAGGAGGCCAGGAGGCTAAGTGGGCTTGTAGCCTGCAGGGCAGGGGGCCACCGAGGCTGGCCTTTGCGTCTTGTTCTACAAGCCCCCATAGCTCATCCTTGGGCTGGTTATGCTGGGCAGGGGGGAACCATATCAATTTTTAGGGTGGTTTTAAGGGTTTTCAACCCTTGAAAATCCACCCAAAAATAGGGTCCCCTATCCTGGAAGGGGAGACCTTATATCATTTTTTGTTTTAATTAACCTTTAGTGTCCCATCACTCAGCAGGTATAAAAGGATTCCAGCAGAAGCAGGACATGGGATAAGAGATCCATGAGACCCCTATACCAGTCTGGCAAGTCAACTGCGGTTAGCAGGTGGCTTGCCATTAACCCCCAGCCTCCCATTACCTGCCTCCCCAAAGCACGGGGGGGAGGCAGAAGAGCAGGGGGCCACAAAGGCTATGCAGGATTGTAGCCTTCAGGGTGGGAGTCCACTGAGGCTGGCCCTTGCACCCTGTTCTATAAGCGCCCATAGCTGGTCCCCGGGCTAGTTTTGCTGGGTAGGGGGGAACCCTCTCCATTTTCGGGGGGGATTTATAACTTTTTTTTAACCCTTGAAAATCCCCCAGAGGGAGGACCCCATGTCATCTTTTTTTATCCCTTTATAACCTGTTGCCCAATGTATAAAAGGCATCCAGCAGAAGAGCAGAAGCTAGAGTGATCACCGTGGGACACAGTGCTTGGGGATGGATCGGAGGTATTAAAAAAAATACAGTATCATTTTTTTCTTAAAGAGCCCGGGGGTGTGAAGGCTGCGGGGGCTCGTAGCCTCCAGGGCTGGGGGTCACCAAGGCTGGCCTCCGCGCCCTGGTCTACAAGCCCCAATAGCTGTTGCCCAGGCTGGTTATGCTGGAAAAATATTAAGGGTTTTAACACCTGTGTAAGAGCTTAAAAGGTTTTCATCCTCAGACTAATGGATAAACAGACGACTAACCAGACATTTGAACACTATATCTGCTGTTATCTGCAAGATAATTGGAATTTGCTTCTGCCGCTCACAGAGTTTGCCCTTAACATTTCAATACACAATTCAACAAATGTTTCTCTGTTTTTTTGCCAACTAAGGGTACACAGCGATTCCAAATTCCCCTGTGGATATCAGTCTATCAGCGTTCCAGGATCTTACCAAACAATTATCTCAGTTACATCAGCAACTTAAGAAAAAATATTATGAAAGCCCAGGAGAAATATGACAACTGCAGATACCTCCATAAATTCTGATCCGTCATTTTCAACTGGTGACTGACTTCTGCTGTCTTCAGTAAACCTGATATTGGGGAGACCTTCCCAGAAACTTGGATCTTAATTTGTTGGCCCATTCAAACCAAGAGAAATATAAATAATGTGGAGTTTGAACTTTAGTTACCATTCATATAAGATCCTTCCTGTATTTCATTCATCCCTGTCAAAAGAGTCTCAGCCACCTGTTTCCAGTTCTTCAACCCCAGAGCCTTTTGTGGTTGAAGGCATGCCAGAATACGAGGTTGAAGAGATCCTTGACTTAAAAAGACAAGGGCGAGAATTACAATATCTCTATAAGTGGTCAGGTTATGGTGAAGAGGAGAGTTCTTGAGGAACCTGCAGGAAATATTCATGCTCCCTTTCTTGTTCGAATTTTCTATCAAGACCATCCTGCCCAGCCAGCACCTGAGGTTTTCCAGAGGCCACTCCTTGGGGGGGCAGTGTCACAGAAGGAGAACTGGTCCTACTTATGTGCACCGGTAAGCGAGTGCTTGTCCAAGGTTACGCCCCTTGGGTGTTTCTGTCCTTGGTGCTACGTGCACGTGGGTGCGTGCAGTCACAAAGGCTCTGGATTGGGGCTATTCCTGGCTTGTTGGCATGTTGGACTTTGGGCTCACTGGACATTGGTAACAGTAGTGGGACCCTTGCTTGTCCGACTCTCCTTGCGGAAGGCTCTGGCGAAAACCAGACCTGTCGGCCGTCTCCCCACGCTGGAACCAGTGAGTGGTGCAGCTTTTCCATCAAATGCTAATGCTGGCTCCCTCCAGGTACAGTGAGCCCTAACTCTCTATTGCCTTCTAGATATTCCTCAGCTCCTGCCTGGTGTTCCTGATCCTGCATCATCATCATCTGACTTGAAACTCTAGCCCTCCTCTCTGCTGAGATTCCCCAGTATCCACCATCTAGGAAAGCAGCAGGTGGAACTGCTGGGAGCTGTCTATATCAATCCCGAGTTTCCATTCAGGTACGTGACAGTTTAGCATTGGTAGGCGTTTAGAAGGGTTAAGTATTGGGAATACGGTTACAATTTGGGACTGATAGGAGGGAAGGACTAAAAATATGGTATTAGGAGTAAGGCAGTTAACGTGTATTGTTAGCTTGTGGGGATTGTAATGTATAAATGGGTTGGTGTGGTGGAAAGACATACAAGTGTAAAAAATCAATCTAATCGTTGTAGAAAATATTTGTTATGTTATTCAAATTGATACATTTGAAATTCTGAACCTACTAATTGTGGCCTGCAATTTCCAAATCACTTAAGTGGCATGCACTCTTCAAAAGGTTGAATATCCCCTGGTCTACTATCACAAAACGGAACCACTGAAGTCAAAGGGATGCTGAAAAGTTGACCCAAGGTGTGCACATAGTTACTAAAATAGTAAATAGTAATACAATTCTGTGAATACTCACCTGTAGAATTGGTATTATGAGTATACAGTACGTCCTGCTCCAAATATAATACTTACAATCGGGGTTATACTCCGCCAGATGGCGCTGGACTGCAGAGACATCGAAAATAGGCTCCTCCCGGCCCCTAAAATACCCGGGGACCTCCCACAAATCCCCAGCATTGAAAAGCAGTTAAGGAGAAGCCAGGAGAATTAAACAACCCAACTATCAACTATAACAATAATAACAATCACCATACAGAGGATCCAAGATAATGCAAAACCAAGGGTGGGTTGGAGCAAGACGTACTGTATACTCATAATACCAATTCTACAGGTGAGTAATCACAGAATTGTATTATTCTTAGTATACAGTACGTCCTGCTCCAAATATAATACTTCCAATCGGGACATCCAATAGAAGTGTCCATAAAGTAGGGTGGGATCCCCAAGAAAAAATACAGCAGCAGGCAGTTTAAACCACTGCCGCCTGCAGAACCTTTCGGCCAAAAACAGCATCAGCTGAGGCCCTAACATCAACCTTGTAAAACTTTGAAAAGGTATGAACAGAAGACCAAGTAGCGGCCTTGCAAAACTTGTTCAGCAGAGGCCTGGTGCTGAAAAGCCCAAGAGGCACCAATAGCACGAGTGGAATGAGCAGTAAGGCGGAAGGGAGGATTCTTCCCCTTAGCAGAGTAGGCCTGAAACACAGCCTGACGAATCCACTTGCTGATGATAGACTTGGCAGGAGCCAAACCCTTCCTAGGACCAGAAGGGACCACAAAAAGAGCATCAGTTTTCCTGAAAGGTGCAGTAGCCACCAGATAGTACTTCAGACACCTAACCACATCCAAAGAGTGCAAAACTCTCTCCTTAGCATTGCTAGGATTAGGGCACAAAGAAGGAAGAACAATATCCTGATTCAAATGAAAGGCAGACACTACCTTAGTAGTCAAGCGAGCCAGAACTAGCCTGATCACCCACAGCTCCAAGACATTGATAGGTGTGTGGGCCTCCTGAGGGCCCCACCTCCCCTGGAAACGTAGGGACTTCCAGAAACCCCCCCAACCTGACAGACTTGCATCCGTGGTGACCGTCTCCCAGGAAGGGGCAAGAAAGGATCTGCCCCCCAACAGGTTCCTTGAGTCCATCCACCACAAGAGGGACCTCCTGACCAGGGGGGAGAGCACACAGACCCTGTCCAGGGACGCTGGGTCCTTGTCCCATACAGACAATAGGTGAAGTTGCAGAGGCCTCAAGTGGAACTGAGCACAAGGGACCGCTTCAAAGCACGCCACCATCAGGCCCACCAGCTGCATCCCCTACCTGATGGAGGGATGGGGACAAGCTAGGAGGGACTGGGCCTGTGCAATCAGACTGTCCACCTTCTGCTGAGGAAGGAAGACCCTTGCCTGAACTGTATCCAGATTCATTCCTAGGAATGGAGTTACCAAGGAAGGGGACAGTGAGGACTTGGGGTGGTTGATCACCCATCCAAATGACTCCAGAGTGGACACCATCAGCTGAGTATCCAACTCTGCCTGATGTAGAGACTGGGAAGTGATGAGGATGTCGTCCAGATAGGGAAGCATGCGGACGCCCTGACATCTGAGCAGAGACATCACTCCAGCCAGCACCTTGGTGAACACCCTGGGAGCTGAAGTGAGGCCGAAGGGCAAGGCCACAAATTGGTAGTGTTGATCCATCAGAGCGAACCTGAGGAACCTTTGATGACCTGGGAACACAGGAATATGAAGGTAAGCATCTTTGATGTCCACAGAAGTCATAAAATCCCCTTGGCGCAGGGAACTGATGGCAGAGCGCAGAGTCTCCATGCGAAAGCGCCTGCCCCTGACAAACTTGTCGAGAATCTTCAAGTCCAGGATGGGCCTGACAGAACCATCCTTTTTGGGTACTGTGAATAGGTTGGAATAAAAGCCCTTGCCTTTTTCTCTTAAGGGGACCTGGCAGATGACCCCCAGCTCCAGGAGACCTTGCACTGCTTGCACTAGCTCCTGAGCTGACACAGGGTCCTGAGGAATCCGGAATCTGATGAATCTTGAAGGGGGATCGGCAGCAAACTCCAACTTGTAACCGGAGGACACTACCTCCTCAATCCACCGGTCTGAGACATGAAGCCTCCAGACGTATGCGAAGTGCTGCAGCCGTTCCCCCACCCAGATGGGTGAGAGCGCCCCATCATGCCTGAGGGGGCTTGGGAGAGGATTTAGCTTTGGGACCCCAGGATGTCCACGTCCTCTGCCTCTTCCCAAGAAATCTCCCCGGGCCCCAGGGAAGGAAACCCCCCTTCCCTGTCTTGCACCACGGTAAGGGGAGGAGAAGGAACCCTGACCCTGAAAGGGCCGAGATTGCCGCCTGCGCTGGGTTAACCTGCCTCCCTTAGCAAAAAGGTCCAGGCGGTCTCCAAACAGACGCAGTCCTTTAAAGGGAAAACCAGTGAGGGCCTTCTTGGCAGCATTGTTAGCAGCCCACTGGCGCAGCCATAGCCACCACGAGGGCAGAAGTTCTGGCAAACATTCTGATGGTGACATCCAATGCTGATAGGACAAAATTTACAAAAACATCACAACTGGAGAGTGCATTAAACACCTCACAAGGCAAATCATCAGGGGCACTATCAAGCATATTTCTGATAAGGGTTCTAGTGGCCACAGCAGTAATGGCAGAGGCACAGACCGGGCGCAGCGCTGTCCCCGCACATGCAAAGGTGTGGGATGCCAACTGATCAATACGCCGGCCAGGGTAGTAGAATCAGGGGAATGCATGACAGAGGTGTTAGATAGCCCTAGGATCGGGGCATCCACCTCGGGGAGGTGTGGGGGGGGGGGGATGATCAACATTTAACCACTTCAGCAGGAAAGGGATACTTCCTATCCCAACTCTTTGGAACCCCGGGAAGTTTACTGGGGCGCAGTAAACAGACAAGACCTTAAGTACATCGTAACCAAAGTGAAGGAAAATACCATTTTGTTAATACTCACCTGTAAAATGGGTATTATAAGTATGTCACACACCCCGCTTCAGATAGTCATTACACTTGGGTTATACCGACCTGTAGAGGGTGATCTTGCAGAGATGTCATGAAAAAAGTGAGCCCCTCCCGGTCCCTAAATAGCTGGTACCTCCCACTTATTCCCCAGTATTAAGACAGCAGTAAAGGGACCAGGAAGAGCCAAAACAACCAGTAACAGTAAAAAAGGTTCACCATTGAAAGGATCCAGAATACTAAAGGGCGGGTGAGGCGAGGTGTGTGACATACTTATAATACCCATTTTACAGGTGAGTATTCACAAAATGGTATTATTCTAAGTATGTCACACACCCCGCTTCAGATAGTCATTACACTTGGGACATCCAATAGCAGTGTCCATAAAGGGCAGGGATCCAAAACAAGGCACAAACTTAAACCACTGCAGCTTGCAGAACTTTGCGACCAAAAACAGCATCCGCTGAGGCCCGCACGTCAACCTTGTAAAACTTGGAAAAAGTGTGAACGGAAGACCAAGTAGCAGCCTTACAAACTTGCTCAACAGAGGCCTGATGCTGGAAAGCCCAGGACGCCCCAACAGCACGAGTGGAATGAGCAGTAACACGAAAAGGGGGAACCTTCCTCTTGGCAGAATAGCCAACAATGGCCTGGCGAATCCATTTACTAATGGAAGACTTGGCAGGAGCCAAACCTTTCCTAGGCCCAGAGGGCACCACAAAAAGGGCGTCAGTCCTACGAAAAGAAGAAGTAGCCACCAAATAGTACTTCACACAGCGAACCACAACCAGAGAGTGCAAAACCCTCTCCTTGTCATTGCTGGGCTTAGGACACAAGGAGGGCAGAATAATGTCCTGATTAAGATGAAAGGCAGAAACCACCTTAGGAAGGAAATCTGGCTTGAAACGGAAAACAACCTTGTCCTGATGCCTCTCAAAGTACGGAGCCTAATTGGACAAAGCCGCCAATTCCGATACACGCCGAACGGAAGTGATGGCAACCAAAAACGCAACCTTCTGAGTAAGCGTAGAAAGAGCAATATCCTGCAAAGGTTCAAAAGGAGGACCCTGAAAAGCAGAAAGAACCAAATTCAAATCCCAAACTGGGAGCAAAGGCTTCCTAGGAGGCCGCACATGCGTAACCCCCTGGAAAAAGGTCTTAACCAGAGGATGAAGAGCAAAAGACCTTTGAAAGAAAACCGCCAGGGCAGAAACATGCCCTTTCAGCGTACTAAGCTGCAAATCCAGGTCCAGACCATGTTGCAGAAATTCCAAAACCCTAGGGATAGAAAACACCCTGCAAGGCAAGGCCCTGACCTCACACCAATCAATATAAGACCTCCAAATCCTATAGTAGATGGCAGAGGAAGACTTCTTTCTAGCCCTAACCAGAGTCTGAATGACAGCATCAGAAAGACCTTCCTCCTTCAAGATGGAGGTTTCAGCAGCCACGCCGTCAAAGCCAGCATTGGTAAATTGGGGCAGAGCAGTGGACCCTGAGTGAGCAGATCCGGCAGAAGGGGCAGATCTAACTGATCCGCTGCCAACCTTACCACGTCTGCGAACCAAACCTGTCTTGGCCATCTTGGAGCCACCAGGATCGCTGACGTGCCCTCTAGGGCCAGCTTGCGCACCACTTTGCTCACCATGGGAAACGGAGGGAACAGGTACAGAAACCCCAGATCCCTCCAGTTCAGAGACATGGCATCCGCTGCCAGAGCCAGCGGATCCCGCGAGAGAGACACAAATGTCGGAAGCTTGTGATTGTGACGAGAGGCAAAGAGGTCCACCTCTGGAGTCCCCCACCGGTGGCAAAGCGACCGAAACACCTTGGGGCTGAGCGACCATTCCCCCCGGCGAGATGAGCACCTGCTCAGGGAATCCACCTCCGTGTTCTCTACTCCCGGAATGTACACCGCCGAGATGCATGGGACATTGCTCTCTGCCCAAGCCAGGATCAAAGACACTTCCCTGAGGGCACGCCTGCTGCGAGTCCCTCCCTGGTGATTGATGTAGGCGACCGCCGTCCGATTGTCTGACCGAACTTGAACCGGTAAGCCCTGCAACCGATGAGTCAAGTGAGCCAGAACCAACCTGATGGCTCTCAGCTCCAGAACATTGATGGGATCGTGAGCCTCCTGAGGCCCCCACAGTCCCTGAAACTGAAGATCCTTCCAAACCCCCCCCCCAACCTGACAGGCTGGCATCCGTGGTGACCATCACCCAACGAGGGGTCAGAAAGGATCTGCCCCTCATCAGATTCCTCAGTTCCAGCCACCACCGAAGGGAATGCAGAGCCCGGGGGGGACATCAGAAAAGACTGATCCAATGACAGCGAGGACCCGTCCCAGGCCGCCAAGAGATGGAGCTGGAGCGTCCTTGTGTAAAACTGGGCAAAGGGAACCGCCTCGAACGAAGCCACCATCAGTCCCACCAGTCGCATCCCCAGCCGGATGGATGGGCGAGGGATGAATAGGAGAAGCTGAGTCAATTCCAGAATCAAAAGAACCTTGGGCTGGGGAAGGAACACCCTAGACTGAGAAGTATCCAGAGACATTCCCAGGAACACCACCACCCTGGACGGAGAGAGGCAAGACTTGGGATAGTTGATCACCCAGCCGACTCTCTCCAGGGTGGCTACCACAGTCCTGGTATCTAGCTCCGCCTGGCTGAGAGAGGATGGCATAATAAGATCGTCCAGATAAGGCATGATGCAGATTCCCTGGGCTCTGAAGAGGGCCATCACCTCCGCTAGCACCTTGGTGAAAACCCTTGGAGCCGAAGTAAGGCCAAACGGAAGGGCCACAAACTGAAAATGCCGATCTTCCACCACGAACCTGAGAAATCTCTGATGCGCCGGGAAGATTGGAACATGCAGATAAGCATCCTTGATGTCTATGGACGTCATGAAGTCCTCCTGCTGAAGTGAATTTATGGCAGAGCGCAGATTTTCCATGCGGAACTTCCTGGGACGGATAAACCTGTTGAGAAACTTCAGATCCAGGATGGGACGTACGGAGCCATCCTTCTTGGGCACCGTAAACAGATTGGAATAGTATCCCAGGCCCCGGTCCGAGGGAGGCACCGGGCAGATGACAGCCACGTCCAGGAGATCTTTTACTGCCGCCCGGAGCCCCTGCGCGGCCAGAGGATCCAAGGGCACGCGAGACCTGAAGAATCTGGGAAGAGGCCGGAGCTCGAACTCCAGTTTGTAACCGGAAGACACCACTTCCCGAATCCATCTGTCCGAGACCTCCTGGTCCCAGACCTGGGAGAAGTGTCGTAGCCGTCCCCCCTTAGAGCCCCAGCTGTGACCTGGACGGGCACATCCTCTTCCCCTGTTCCAGGAATCACCTCTGGAGGGGAAGACAGCCGATCCCCGTCCAGCTCTGGCCCCACGAAAGGAAGGGGTAAATGAAGCCGTGCCCCGAAAGGGGCGACGTTGCTTCTTTCGCTGAGGTAACCTACCTCCTTTTGCGACCGAATCCAATTTTTCTCCAAAGAGCCGCAAGCCCAGGGAAGAGCCGTAAGAGACTTTTTGGACACAAAATCAGCCGGCCACTGGTGCAACCAAACCGACCACCGAATAGCCACCAGCAAGGCCGAAGTTCTACTACACATTACCATGGTGTCATCCAGGGCGGCTAGCACAAATGACAAAAACAATTCGCACCGCTTAAGGGCGGTGAACTCATCACTAGCCGGGTCAAGCCTGGAGGTAGACAACAGGTCCCTGACAACCGACCTAGAAGCCACTATTAAAAGCGCAGAAGCACAAACAGGCCGCAAGGCCGACCAGACACTGGCAAAACCGTGACAAGCCATCTGGTCAATGTGTTTGTCCTCACCGTCCTTGAGAGTAGAACAGTAACAGTAACAGAATGCAAGACAGAGGTGCTAGACAACCCCAAAACAGGGGCGTCCACCTCGGGAGGGGACGACCAGTGCTTCACCGCATCCACCGGAAAGGAATATTTCTTATCCCAACCCGGAGGGACACCCGGAAGCCGAGTAGGCCTCTCCCATTCCTTAAGAATAATGCAGTCGAAATGCCTTTGATTAGGGAATTCTAAGCGCGGCCTCTTCAAAGAACTTCCCCTTCTGCGGAAGGGTCAATTCAGGAGGAGAGATTGCCAAAACCTCAAACATATGAGCCAGGACCTTAGGGGTATCCAAAGAATCCCCCTGACCCCGCTTGGCATCAGCACCCACAAACTGCTGATCGTCAAACCATCCAACTCCTCAAAAAGCTCCCCTTCCTCTAGCGGGGGGTAATCAGACCAGTCCAGTGAATCAAACTCCTCAAGATCAGAAGCCAACGTGGCTGGGGACAAGTGCTTTCTCTTAGCCGGGGCCTTTCTGGCCATAGCGCTAGAAAATAATTTTTCAAGATTGGACAATCTGGCACACACCTCAGATTGCAACTCCCCACTTGTGACAACAGCACACGGGGTACGGGTCAGGCGGGGAGGGGTAGAAGGGACCGGCGGCGTAGAACCAGACGCATGGGATCCGGACTGCCGCATAATAGTCTGCTGCGCACATGGTATGCAAAGGAAAACATCATCCCCTGTAAGGGATGCCCCACACCCCAAACACTGCCGGGGTTGCCCCGAGGGGAGCCCAGCACCGGTATCCTGGGAAGCCTCCATATGGTGATTTTATTGGTAGCCGCAATACCCAAGGGAATTACACGATATAAGCGACCCGGGATCCTAAATTAGACCAGGGACCCTAGGACCGGGAGGACCCCTTTAGGATCCAACACGGGTCCACCTGGAAGACAGGATACAGGGCTATTCAGCACCTCAATCATGCCCAAGCACACAAAATGCAGACATACTGATATGCAATAACATAAGAAATATATATATATATATATATATATATATATATATATATATATATATATAAATATGCATGTCATGAAGGAAATGAGGCCCCACGGGCCACTCATGGAGGAAGATGGCGTCCGTCCTGCCCAAAGCTGGAGACCCGAGAAGCAGAGGGAGAAGAAGGGCGGGCCGGCGCGGTTAGCGCGACGCGCCCAGCGCCGCCCCTCCCCCCTGACAACGGCGCCGCTCCCGGCCAGTGGCCGGGCTCCGCAGCGGTGCCAGGAGCACGGGGAGCGGGCCGTAGGCGATCGCGCCGAGCGCCCGACCCCGCCCCCCTACCAACCGCACCTGAGGGGAAGAAGCTCCCCCGCCGAAGCTGCCGCAACGGCCGGCGCCGCGGCACCGCCGGCTGAGTTACCAGTACAATGCACCCGAGTGAATCACACACAACACGCACACAACACAAAGTACATAATAAAGACGATTACACTAAGGGAGAAGCCCCCCCCCCTACTCTAAGGAGCAAGGGCAATCCGGGACAGGGGGCACTTACGGACCGCAGTAGGTAGGAGTCCGTTGCGCATAGGCCAAGCAAGCAGGAAAGATGGCGTCGGTATACCTCGAGGGGCGGGCCAGTAACAGCGATGACGCAGAACGCGCCAAAGACGCCCCCCCCTGAAGAGCATGAAGCCATAACGGCCAACAGCCAATGATGGCGCACAAGCGCCTTAGGTAAAGCCGCCACCAAGCGCGGAACCAAGTCAGCGCGCGGCGGCGGCAAATTTAAACAGCAGTAAAGACAAGTCAGTGCGGCGGCTGACACAAGAATAAAGGCATGTGAAAAGAGAAAGCACAGACTGCATAACATACATATCTATACACATACACAAACCCCCCCCTCCCTCTTTTCCCCCGAAGACTACAAGGAGGATGAGGGAGGACGGCGGCCACTTAAATAGGGCCCACCGATAGGCAGGGGCAAGGGACAATAGTGCCCCATAGAGGCTCACCATAAGCCTGAACCGCCTACCCTTTGGTGGGGGATTGCGGTGGAGCAGCGCTCCTAAGCACCAACGGCGGTGCTGCCTACCTTCACCCCGACCAGCGCAGCCAAGGCTGGGAGGCATATTAAAAGTGGAACGGGTGGGAATAGTCCTACAGGTGCCGCAGGTTAATAACTCCGCTCACCTGCGAGTAGAGAGCCAATTTCTCATCCTTCGCAGCCAGACTGCAGAGAAATTCTGGGGATTTGTGGGAGGTCCCCGGGTATTTGGGGGGCCGGGAGGAGCCTATTTTCGATGTCTCTGCAGTCCAGCGCCATCTGGCGGAGTATAACCCCGATTGTAAGTATTATATTTGGAGCAGGATGTACTGTATACTAAGAGTAAGCTGATTTTTTCTTACCTTCTGCCTCGCTCCCACAGTGAAAGAGCGATGCAAATGGCATGTGGTTTGTAATTAGCCAGCGCCCAGCAGATAACATGCAACTGCAGCCTACAAATTACATGTGACCATAGCTGAACAATCCCAATGCTCAGTTTTGCTAGTGGAGTGAGCACAAAGGTGATAAAAACTTGTCTTGCAGGGGAACGCGGCACTAATTACACCAGAATACAACAATAAGTTTAAGTCATACACAGCGTTGATACTCTTTATTATTCCATTTTGGATATATTTTTACATAATTCAGAAACACCACAAAATAAAGCATGAATGGCTCATTTTCACATTTTGTAACTCACCGCCATGTGTTTTTGTGGAGCAGACTTACCTGCAGTCTAATTTACAGTGTACATTGAACCATTATCTCCCCTGCACTAGAGGAGCTTACAATCAAACTTTCCAAATATATCATGTAGTTAGTTTGGTCCAAAGCTGGATGTCTAACGTGGGCTGACCTTCTGCTACCCCTGTATACACAGTTACTGATCCACCACACACCTCTACTTATGCCACTCTTGCTAAAAAGGGAATATTTATTTACTCCCCTATAAAATTCCTCTCACTTCAAATACATTTTGGCACACAGGTAACTCGTGGGATGTCCCAAAGCAGTCCCTGTCAAGGTGGGAGTCAACCACAAACACATCTAAGATTAAACGGGACCTTCAGCGTCATTTACTGAAAAGCCTAAACCCCTAAAAAACTATTCCCCAGCATCTAAAATTAATATATTTTAAGTTTTTAGTCAATTGCTTATTATTCCTTCCCCCACTGGGCTGCAACCCACATATTGAGGAGAAAAGAGGGGTTAAAACAGCAGGGAGCAGGGTTGTAGCTGTGCTTTGCACAGACAGAACTGGGGTCAGGAAAAGGACAGCAATCCCAGAATGCAGAGCGACACAAGCAGAAGACACTTCCTGTCTGCAGGCAGCCTGAGACTCCATGGGCCGCCATCTTGGATGTTAAAAGGCTCAGAAAATGCAGTAGATGCAGGTAGAATGATTTTTAATGTGCGCAGTCTGTATGTACGGGATGGGAAAACATATAATATAAGCTCTTATTCAAGGTGAAGGTCCGCTTTTAAACACCTGACTGCATCTGACAAGAGACCTTGGAAAAAGTACCCGTAGCTAGACTGAAAGCAAAATGTGAGGAAAGTGAGAAGGTGTGGAAAGCTAGAAAGAGTTCTATCTCCAAATTGAGGATTAATCCATGAGTTACCTGTGTCCCAGAATGGGAGGCCCTACACAGACGGTGATTAACCCAAGAAGAGGCTCAAGTTAGAAGGCATCAAGGTAAGTCGCTATGCCTTCAGTAACCACACAATGCCCGTTTTCTACCTCCTTTACTAGGGCTGGTCATATATAAAGTAGCCTAGTTGAGATCAATCTGGACAAGCTAAGGATTACTATGTTATACAAGATCCTCCCCAAATCAATATCATTTAAATCCAGACCTCCAGTTGAAATTCCTTTTTAAAAACGGCCCTTGGAATTCTGATTTGGGATGCCCCTACAGTTAAAGATCCTTGGAAAGTCAAAATCAGGCCTGGAACTATGTATTATGGGGAGACGGGAAACCAGCCTCAGATCAGGGCTGGCAGAGGTGCACAAGGCTCTCTGCTTACTTTTACCCTTTCCTGTGGAGATGATCACCCTCCTGCTACCCTGGTAAACATAGCCAGGTGCCAAACCTTCGGCTTATAGCTTGCCAGAGGTTTATAGAGCCCAAAGGGCAAGCTGTAACCCGGCCTCTTCAGTTGAGCCCAAAACTGGTAAAAATAATTTACTGGGTTCACACTCTTGCACCATGACTAACATGACCACCGGTGGCAAATGGGGTCGGCTAGTAATCACACAAACGGCGCATGCCCCCCCCCCCCTTCCCTACCAAACATAGTGGGAAAGGTAAGTGTGCCACCCCCGAAGCTGCAGCCACTGATGGATCCTAGAATTTTGGTCAATAGCAGGCTTCCTTTTAGTCTTTAAAGGGGCGTGCCAAATGTGGGGTTGTGTCTGCAAGTGGGCATCCAGCCCCCTTATAGTCATTTTTGACTGGATCCAATTTCATGGTGTCCCTTGACCTGTCTAGCCATCAGTGCAAGTGAAGAGGTTACACAAGGATGAACCTGGTTGGGAGAAAAAAAAAAACACCTTAACGTGACCCCAGCCTGGAAAAGGTGAGTATTGTCCATGGCAGAGCTAAAGTGTAGGGGGAAGGTTGTCCCATATAGATACGGTAGTCCAAGGCTACTAAACTAACAGCAGCCCCCCAATTCACTTTGTAGGCAACTGTATATAAATGGATGCACATCGCCAATTCGGGGAACACACATGGGAAGTATCAGCGCTTTGAGGTTAAGGTGAGTGTTGAGGACACCCTGAAGATCTGGGGCAACATATTGCTTAGCTGGTAGAACATTTCCTCTGAGATGTTCTGTGAAGAAAGAAAATCCGCATTAGCCATAGCCAAACATAACAAGGAAATGAGTCATGCAGTAATTCATAGCAACCAATCACAACTAATATTAAAGTGACAGTCCAGGCAATAGCAATAATAAGGCAGCAAGGAGCTCGCCTGAAGCCTGTCCCATGTGCTTCTCCTTCATTTACTACAGGCCATTTTAGATGCCATAGCAAGTCTCCAAAGTTTCAGTTCCATTTCTCCACGACCATGAGTAAGCCTGGCCAGCTCCAGTGGTCATATTACCCCATCCCCTTCCCCATAGGCAGTCGCATTCCCCAACCCATTTACCAAAGGCAGTGTGGCATTCCCCCTCTCCCATTCCCCATAGGCAGTGTGGCATTCCCCCTCTCCCATTCCCCATAGGCAGTGTGGCATTCATCCCATCCTATTCCCCAAAGGCAGTGTGGCATTCCCCCCTTTCCCACAGACAGTGTGGAATTCTCCCCCCCATCACCTTCCCCATAGGGAGTGTGGCATTCCCCCCTCCCATTCCCCATAGGCAGTGTGGCATTACCCCCTCCTATTCCCCATAGGCAGTGTGGAATTACCCCCTCCTATTCCCCATAGGCAGTGTGGCATTCCCCCCCACCACATTCCCCATAGGCAGAGTGGCATTCCCCCATCCCATTCTCCATAGGCAGTGTGGCATTTCCCTGTACCATTCCCCATAGGCAGTGTGGCATTCTCCCCCCATCCCATTCTCCATAGGCAGTGTGACATTCCCCCATCCCATTCCCCATAAGCAGTGTGGCATTCCCCCATCCCATCCCCATAGGCAATGTGGCACCCCCCCTCCCATAGGCAGTGTGGCAATTCCCCCTCCCATTCCCCATAGGTAGTGTGGCATTCCCCCCCATCCAATTCCCCATAGGAAGGGTGGCATTTCCCCCTCCCATTCCCCATAAGCAGTGTGGCATTCCCCCTCACATTCCCCATAGGCAGTGTGGCAATCCTCCCCTCCCATTCCCCAAAGGCAGAGTGGCATTTCTCTCTCCCATTCCCCATAGGCAGAGTGGCATTTCCCTCTCCCATTCCCCATAGGCAATGTGGTATTACCTTCTCCCATTCCCCATACAGGCAGTGTGGCATCCACCCACTCATTCCCCATAAGCAGTGTGGCATTCCCTCCATCCCATTCCCATAGGCAGTGTGGCATCCCCCTCCCATTCCCCACACAGGCAGTATGGCATCTAACCTCTCATTCCCCATAGGCAATGTCGCATTCCCTCCATCCCATTCCCCATAGGCAGTGTGGCAATCCTCCCCTCCCATTCCCCATAGGCGACGTGGCATCTTTTGTGTTGCTGGCCAAGCTGCCAGAGCCACCAAGATGCCAGAAGATGAAGGAGTGGCGAGCGGGCAGGGTAACTGATTCCTGTCCAATGTCCCTGCCTCCGCTGCCTTTGCAGCACGGGCACATGTCAGCACCTGGATCCGTGCAATGGGTGGGCTACTTCACGGGGCCAGGTGCTAGAGTGTGCGCAGCCGCGACGAGAAGCAGCACGGCATAGACAACGGAAAGGGATCAGTTGCCCTGCCCGCTCCTCCATCTTCTGGGAGCCCAGCCAACAGCGCAGCAGTGCCAGTTAGGCAAGATTCCTTTTTTTTTTGAAGGGGCTATTTAATTTTTCTATGGGCCTTTTAATTCCCCCATATGATGCACCCCCCCCCCCCCCCCCACTTTTGGGGGAATAAAAGTTTGTCTTATGGGATGGAAAATACGGTGTCTACACACACACGTCTCTTTTTCTTGTTTTAGGTAGACTTCTAACATAAACCATTTGAAAGCTGACAAGTTCAGAGTTTTGTGACCGAAACGATTAGAGTCAAGCAGAGGGTCCGGTGAGTGGAGACAGTCGGCCGTCAGCGAGTCAGACTGCTCCGCATGACACTTCCTGTTAATATAGATGGTCTCACCAGACAAAGAAATAATGTCACATTCTGTGATAGAGGTTTCCTTTTCATCTTCGTCACAGCGTCGCCTGCTCGTGAGTTAATGAGCCCTCTGGGAACAGAAACGCCAAGCAGCCCCCAGCCAACTGCTTGGCCGCCACTCATAGGGCAGGATTGTTCTCCACAATTCAGACAAATAGTTATTGTATTAAAACTTCTTTTTGATATTCAGACTGCAAATGCGACGTGACACTTTAATACGTTCAACTTGGCCTGTTAGGGAAACATCCTTTCTAGTTTTATCAGAGAAACATAACCTTATTGTTTCAACCCTTTCAGTGCCAGCCTACCTAGAAATGTTGTCACCCTCTGTTGCCAGGCCATTTTTCAGCATTTTGCTCTATACATGTTTAAAGAGCATAATGAGTTTCCGCATTACTAGTTAGCAGTGGGGCAGCAAGACCCGAGCCTTCCCTGCTGCGCATCGTGTTGTGAAAACAATAAACCAGGCACCCGGATACTCACAGCTTCCGGGTCTATTCTGCGGCCATCGCGGCGCAGCCTATCAGCATTGAATAATAAGTACACTTATTATTATTTGCTGGTGGGTCACGTCCAACGATAGTGCTGCTTTCTTTACATTTCTATCAGCATTGAGCCAGCGCTGATAGGCTCCACCGCTATCCGCGCTGACAGGCTGCTCACAGGGATGCTCCCACATGACCATGAGCAGCCTATCAGCACCGATAGGTTGCGGGCACCCAGTTTCCTATTTTCACGTTGACGATGTGCTAACTAGTATTGCGGAACTATAATTAATTTTGACTGTAATTCCGCTTTAACTGTGATTTTGGGCTTTAACGTGAAATGTTTTGTTTGGAATTTTGGTGAAATATGTGTAAAAAAAATATAAAAACTCTATTTCTTAAATTATAAAATGTACGTTTTTCAAGAAAGTCATATTGCTTGTAAAAGCCCCATTCCTCCCATTTACAACGGTACCTAATCCATATGTATCGGTTCCTACCCAGGAGACACCGCGACTGAAATAAGCGCTTTAGGAGATTTTCAAATAAAATATACGTAATATGCGCACTATCGAGGGACCCCATACCTTTTTTTTATTTTAAGTGTTAAACCCTTTGGGGCTCTTTTGCACCTCATGGCAGGTGACTTGCTGGCCCCTCCTGCCCTTTGAACTGGTATATGGGTCTTAAGGACCCCTTTCTAGTTCACAAAGGGCAAAGTGTAAAAAAATACACACACGCAGAGAATAGTCCTTTCATTTTTTTTTCTTACTACTTGCCTACTTCCATTGCATATCACGACTGTCCCATGTCATCCATTGCTGCCGTCCATTAGCCGGAAGTGATCGGTGGAACCTGGGGGCAGGGCAAAAGATTACAGTCCTCTGCCCCGTTCTCAGCTTCCGGGGTTCCACTGCAGGGAGCGGCCTTTTATACCGGCGGAATAAATAGCCTTCATCTCACTCATTGGTATAAAAGGCTCCCTGCAGTGGGAAGGGGGGCATCAGAACCCAACATGCAGGGCAGAAAATTGGTGTTCTCTGTTTTTTGCTGCAGCAGGGAGAAAATTCCAGCTATGTAGAACATACAGCGCTGGCACTACGAAGAGGCACCACTGTAGATTCTACGTGGCTGGCATATAAAGAGATAAAGGCTCATTGTAACATCATGTAGATGAAGAGGAGCAAGTATCCTCGAAAGCTCACCAAAAATACATTCAGTTAGCCTTCAAAGGGTTTTGCCTTATTTCTTCAATTTGATGCCAAATAGTGTAAGTAGGTATAGCTCTGCCCCCTGTCACATGCTCCAGGGATCTTCGGCCCATAAAAGATGTTGGTGATTGAGCCAATGCTCAGCCAATCCACCATTCAGCCCAAGAGTCAGAGAAGCTGTAAACCACCCAGACATCCATCATCCTGCATTGAGTGGGACAGTCTACCCCATAATGTCAGCAGAGTGAGACATTTAGGTGTCCCCGGAGTTTTCAGGGGGATAAAATGCCTCAAATTGGGTCAGTGCCACATCTGGTCCATATAACCACGGGTCCTAAATAGACAAAATCTGCTAATGGAAGCCTGTAAACAGGTTGGAATACATATTGCTTCCAGGTTTCAGCAGAAAAGTTAATCTGTGGCAACTATGTCTCACATGTGCATTTCCATTAAATTGGGAATGCACACCCAATTGTGTGCGGTGTTGTGCCTCCCGTGTGGGGTGGTGCAGCAGCGGCACAACATGCCCCCTGCACTTTTGTTTCCTGTCCCTCCAGAGGAGCAGTGGCATAGCAGGCCCCCTCCACTCTGCAACCCTACCCTGGTGCTGAGGAAGGATGATGGTGTTATAAAGAAAGAAAGATACCCCTTACCTTATCCTTGGGCCAGTGCCACTCCCCTGGTCTCTGTGCGGCTGCCGCTGCGATCCCCCGGGTCCGTGCACGGGGGATGCGGCTCTGTGTTTTCATTCAAGATGGTGATGCCCAGGGTCCAGAGCACTGGCACAGGTCCCTGGATAAGGTAAGGGTTTTTTTCATTGAAAACCCCCCTCCATCCTGCCTCAGCACCAGGGTAGGGTGGCAGGGCAGGGGAAGTCACTTGGTCACTGAAGTTCCGATTTAAGAAGGTAGCGGGGATGTGGGCACCGGCCGTTATTGACGAGCGCAGCTGAGAATGCGGATTAGAAGAGAGCCCATGCATGTACTATAGGACCGGGGAAAGGCGAGTTTTACTGGGTGACCTGGGGGGTTTCAAATTGGGGTGCCCAGGGTCAAAAAAGACTATGGGCTGTGTTGCGTTTGCACTGCAGGCAAAAAGGTACATGCAGCGTTCTGCAGACTGCAACGCGTTGATGTGAAAGAGCCCAATTATCTTCATTAGGAGTTAGGATGTGGGCTGGGGAATTAACCAATCATTGATACATTAGTACCAAAAATACAATTCTGTGAGTACTCACCTGTAGAATTGTTTTTACTATGCACAGCACGGCCCATTTCAAGAAGTCCTTACGTCTGGGTATTCCGCCACAAGGTGGCGCAGTGCACTGCAGAAGATTTGTGGCTCCTCCCGGCCCCATATAAAAACCGGAAATCAGCCATAGACCTCCAGTGTTGACAAGCAGTTATACAAGAAGCCGGGAGGTAATAACGCAAAAAAGGTAAAAAAAACCCTTAACTAACTTGATAGAGGCAACCAAGAATAACGATAACAAGGAAGGGATGAAACAGGCCGTGCTGTGCATAGTAAAAACAATTCTACAGGTGAGTACTCACAGAATTGTATTTTTTCTAGTGCACAGCACGGCCTGTTTCATGTAGTCCTTGCGTCTGGGACATCCAAAAGCAGTGTCCGTAAGGTAGGGTGGGTTCCCTAAAGAGTAACAGCAGGCAGTTCAAACCACTACCGCCTGAAGTACCTTGCGGCCAAAAGCAGCATCAGCTCAGGCCTTAACATTAACCTTGTAAAACTTGGAAAAAGTAAGACCAAGTAGCGGCCTTACAAACTTGTTCAACAGAAGCTTGGTGCTGAAAAGTCCAAGAGGCACCAACAGCACGAGTGGAATGAGCAGTAATCTGGAAAGGAGGAAACTTCCCTTTAGCAGAATAGGCTTGTACCCCCGCTGACAAATCCACTTGCTAATAGTAGATTTAGCTGGAGGCAAACCCTTCCTAGGTCCAGCAGGAAGAACAAAAAGAGCATCAGATTTACTGAGAGACTCAGCAGCAACCAAATAAAACTTCAAAGCCCTGACAACATCCAGAGAATGAAGGTCCCGTTCCTTTGAATTAGCAGGGTTAGGACACAAGGAAGGTAAAACAATGTCCTGATTGAGATGAAAAGCCGACACAACCTTAGGCAAGAAATCCGGCTTAAGTCGAAACACCACCTTATCCTGATGCCACTCAAAATAAGGAGGTTTGATAGAAAGCGCCACCAGCTCGGAAACTCGCCTGACCGAAGTAATAGCCACCAAAAAGGCCACCTTAAGAGTCAAAATGGGTAACGCAGCCCCACGGATAGGTTCAAAGGGAGGGCCCTGCAGAGCAGAAAACACCAGATTTAAGTCCCAAACTGGTAGCATAGGTTTACGTGGCGGACACACCTGAGTAACTCCCTGGAAAAAAGTCTTAACCAGGCGATGAGTTGCAAAGGATCTTTGGAAAAAATTGCCAAAGCTGACACCTGTCCCTTGAGGGTACTAAGCTGAAGGCCCGAATCCAAACCATGTTGTAAAAATTCCAGAATCCTGGGGATAGAAAACACCCAACAAGGAAGAGACTTGGACTCACACCAGGCAATGTAAGCATGCCAGACCCTGTAGTAGATAAAAGACGAGTACTTCTTCCAAGCCTGAATCATAGTATCAACAACTGAGGCCGGCAACCCCTTAGCCATCAAGATGGAGGTTTCAGCAGCCAAGCCGTTAAAGCCAGCATTTGTAAATTGGGATGGCGCAGCTGTCCCTGAGTGAGAAGATCTGGATCCCTGGGCAAGATGTACCGATCTGCCGCCAACTGCACGACGTCTGCGAACCACACCCTCCTTGGCCAACAGGGGGCCACCAGAATGGCTGCAATCCCTTCCTGGGCTATCTTGCGCAGCACCCTGCCCAGCAGAGGAAAGGAAGGGAACACAGAGGAGCCGAAACTCCGTTCAAGGAATCGCTAGCGCATCCTTGGCCAAGGCCAGAGGATCCTGCCACAGGGAGACAAACCTTGGAAGCTTGTGATTGTGGCGGGATGCAAACAGGTCCACATCCGACTGACCCCAGCGGTGACACAGGGAGTGAAATGCCTTGTTGTTGAGGGACCATTCCCCCAGCCGAGACGTCCCCCTGCTCAGGGAGTCTGCCTACAGGTTCTCCACCCCCGGAATGTAGACCGCCGAGATGCAAGGGACATTCTCTTCCGCCCAAGACATTATCAGGGACACTTCCTTGAGGGCTCGCTTGCTCCGAGTCCCCGCCTGATGATTGATGTAGGCAACCGCCGTCTGGTTGTCCCAGCGAATCTGAACAGCCCGACCCCGAAGGTGTGAGGTCAACTGGGAGGGAACCAACCTGATCGCCCACAGTTCTAGAATGTTAATGGGTGCATGGGTCTCCTGGGGGCCCCACTGACCCTGAAACTTCAAAGACTTCCAAACTCCCCCCCAACCGGTCAGACTGGCATCCGTGGTGACAATCTCCTAGCACGGTGGCAGAAAGGTCCTGCCCACTAGAAGATTCCTCGAGTCCAGCCACCACGAGATGGACTGCCTGGCCAGAGAGGACAGAGCAAACTCCTGATCCAGGGACACAGGGTCCCGATCCCAAACTGACAAGAGATGCAACTAAAGAGGCCTCATGTGAAACTGAGCAAAGGGAACCGCCTCAAAGCAGGACACCATCAGGCCCACTAACTGCATCCCCTGCCGAATGGAGGGATGATGACATAAGAGCAGAGCCCGTGCCTGCATCTGAAGACCTTCCACTTTCTGCTGAGGGAGAAATACCCGAGAGGTGTCCAGAGTCATGCCCAGAAAGGACCTCACCAAAGACGGAGACAGTGAAGACTTGGGATAGTTGATCACCCAGCCGAAGGACTCGAGAGTGGAGGTCACCACCTGAGTATCCTTTTCGGCCTGATGAAGAGACTGAGCAGCAATTAGAATGTCGTCCAGATAAGGGAGGATGCGAATCCCCCGGTTCCTCAGAAGTGCCATGATGCCCGCCAGCACCTTGGTGAACACCCGAGTCGCCGTGGTGATACCGAAGGGTAAGGCCTTAAACTGGTAGTGCTGATCCCCCAGAGCGAACCTCAGAAATCTCTGATGACCTGGGAAGATTGGAATGTGAAGATAGGCATCCTTGGGCAAGTGGTCATGAAGTCGCCCGGCCGGAGGGTACTGACAGCAGAGCGTAGCGTCTCCATGCGAAAGTGCTTGAACCGGACAAACCTGTTGAGACCCTTCAAATCCAGAATGGGCCTCAGAGAACCGTCCTTCTTGGGCACTGTGAAAAGATTGGAGTAGTACCCCTGACCCTGTTCCTGTTAAGGTACCTGGCAGACGACTCCTGACTCCAACAGGCGTTAAACTGCTAGGCGCAAACCCTGAGCTAACAGAGGGTTTTGAGACATCCGGGATCTGAGGAATCTTGGGGGCAGCCAGGCTGCAAACTCTATCTTGTAACCCGAGGACACCACCTCCTGAATCCACCAGCCTGAGACGTGAAGCCTCCAGACGTGATCAAAGAGCTGAGGCATGACCGAAGTGTTAGACAGCCCTAGAACAGGAGCGTCCACCTCAGGGGACACGACCAGCGCTTGACCAGGTCAGCAGAAAAAGGATACTTTCTGTCCAATCCCTTGGGCATTGTGGGCAATCTGTTAGGACGTTCCCACTCCTTGGGCACCATACTGGAGAAATAGCCCTGCTCCGGAACTCCAAGCGTTGCTTGTCAGGGCGAAATAGCTCACCCTGCTTCCTCTTCGCCACCTTAGGGGGGGAGATGTGCAAAGTCTCAAAAATGTCCAACAATAGTCTATCAGTGTCAACAGGGAGCTCGGTATCCTCATCAGAGGCGGACCCCGGGTCACTGTCGTACCCTTCCTGATGGTCCCCAGATGAGTCTGAATAATTGAAAAGCTTCCCCTCTTCTAGGGAGTCACGGCCGCCAAACACATGAAGGCCCTCATCCTCCTCGGCAAAGAGGGAAGGCGCGGTGTCAAGATGCCGCATCTTGCCCGAGGCCTTGCCCATCACAGGTCGTGCCAGCTGCTTCTCAATGCTGTCCACGCGTAGTGCCAGATCAGATTGGGACCCCCTGCTAGTATCCCCCTCACTGGGGGCTAAATATAGTCGCGGGGGAGTAGGAGATGCCTGGGGGAGCGCAGAACTGGGAAGAGAAGCGCTCATCCCAGTCTAGTCCGCAATAATACTTTGGGCGCACGGCACACAAACCGCACCACCCCACCACTCAAAGGGGATGCCCCGCACATGACACACAGCCGGGATTGTCCTGAAGGACCCCCAAGCACGCTATCCCCAGAAGCCTCCATATGGTGATTAACACAGGCGCAATAGGCCAGTATAGGGTAAGGGCTAATAAAAAAGCCACCCGGGACGCCCCCCAAGGGATGCCCACAGAGAGGGCCAGGAAGGGAGAGGGGGGGAGCGGGACCGGGAGAAACCACAACATACAGTTATCCCGCCTGAAAGACATAAGCAGAAATACACATATAAGCATCCCGCAGCACATGCCCCAAAAGAATAAGCAACCCCCAAAGGGGACTCACGGACCAAGAGACAGCATGTGTAGCACCGACAGCGAATCGCCGTACAGCCAAGCCAAAACGGATGGTAGATAAGCTAGAAGGTCACCGCCACAGCGCACGTAGGAAGAAGGGCCTTCGGACACGCAGCACGGCAAAATGGCGCCACGAGACACAACGAGGGGCGGGCCGCGGGGACATGGCGCGATACGCGTCATCACCCGGCCCTGCCCCTCTGAAGAGCGTGAAAACGAGCTCACGTGACCCGCGCCAACGCCATGGCAGGCCACAGCGCAGCAAACCCGAAGCGCCGCCCGCCGTGGAGCGTGGTACAACCGCGGCGGCGAGACAACAGCAGCGGACAACCACCGCAAAACCACCCGCCACTACAACCCCCCCCCCGAACCCCGCCGGGGAGAGGGGGAGAGGCCAGGCAGCGGCGGCAGAAGACTAGCCAGGGCTGGATGGAAGGGAGGGGGGGGGAGGGGGCCACCAAGGAGAAGGGAGACAAACAAAACAAGGGGAGAGGTAAGCTAATAACACCAGTCCCCAAACAAAACTCACCCCCTACACATCTCCTCATCCCTCAACAGGCTCACCATAAAGCCTATGGCCGGCTACCCTTTGTGGTACAGGGTCTGCGGTTTGGAGCAGCGCTCCCCGAGCACCTGACCCTAGTGCTCCTCTACCCTCACCCGATCCGTCAGCCAAGGCTGGGAGTCACAGAAGGTCCAGAAGCGGGTGGAAATAGATTTGCAGGGCCGCAGGCTTGGTTGCCCCGCTCACCTGCGCAACATAGAGAGCCATCTTCTATCTTCGAAGTATCACTGCAGAGGAAACACTGGAGGTCTATGGTTGATTTCCGGTTTTTATATGGGGCCGGGAGGAGCCACAAATCTTCTGCAGTCACTGCGCCACCTTGTGGCGGAATACCCAGACGTAAGGACTACATGAAACAGGCCGTGCTGTGCACTAGGAGAAAGTTAATAACCTTAAAGCAGATTAACACCCTCGCAGCTAGCCTAACCTGGGGCATCCAACACCAGAGGAGTAGCTAGGCTTTCTGGCTCTCGGGGCAAAGATTCGAAATGGCACCCTCCACCCCCTTTGGAACCCCCCTGATCTCCTTTGGCTGCACCTCGTCACAGTGGCACTTTTGAGAGAGCCAAGAGATGGCAAAAGTGCTGCAGGGTGTGGCTTTGGCAGTGGAGCCAACAGCAGCGGGGGGGGGGGGGGGTATGCAGCGGACGAGAGGTGGAACACTGTAGGAACAGTGTGTGACAGAGCAGGGCCAAGCAATATAATCAAAACAGCACCTCCCTCTCTGAGATCCAAATATTAACAGATAAAGACTCTTTGGGACTCATATTTACTGAGGATCCAGTCTATCTTTAATTGACTAGGTATCAGGTCTAAAAGGTGCATTTTTTGATTATCTCACTGGCAAAAATTATAAGGTTCTCTAGTTGGCAGTGTGTTTTATATAATGAATTCATGGTGCTGGCTTGCATCCAGCTATCTTCATGTGACTACAAAAAAAAACGGTCTATGTGAAGAAACAAAGATGGCTACTAAAGCCACTCAGGTATAGTCAGTAGACAGAAAAAAGAACACTTTTTTCTAAATGCATTAGCCAAATGCAGGTGGTTGCGAGAAGACAATGATCTCTGTCTATGGCCAAGTTCCAGCCCTTAAACAGATGTGAATCTGACCTCTTAGTCACAATGTGAGCATTGTTGGAGCCAGTGTGGGAATCTGGTTTCTCCTTTGTTGTAGAATAAATCGAATCGCAGAATTCCAGAGATAAAGTCCAGTGTAAGGAGAGGAATGAAGGAAGGTACAGCGCAGTGTACGGCAGCACAATGCACAGAGCCAGGATATCGCATGGCATCTTATAGCATCACATATGCACATAGGAAAGAAAGAGATAATCTGGGGATAGGGGAACAAAAACAGTGCTGACACCAACGCAGGACCAAATCTATCTATCTATCTATCATCTATCTATCATCTATCTATCGGGAAACAGCTTGGCTAGAAAATACAGTATAGATAAAATCGATCATTTAATTAATCAATTAAAGTTGACATAATTAAAGTGGACCAAAACTCAGGATTTTGACTATCACCCTGTGTGAAACCCCCCAGATCGCCGATGCCAACTCACCTCCTTCCCAGTCCTATGGCGCATGCAAGCCTGCTCCTCCAATCAGCACGCTCGGAGCTGCAGACGCCACAACGTCTAAGCCTTCATCTAAGGCCACGCTTTCCTATAAAAATGGCTGACGCGGGCACGCGCCCTGCTAGAGGGATAGCGGGGATGTGGCTGCGGCTCCTGCATGCGCTGGGAAACAAGGTAAGTGTACAGGGCGACCTAGGGGGTTTCACACAGTGCAGCATTCAGACTTTGGATGCCCCGGGGGAGGGAATCGGGGTGGGTTTTGGTACACTTTAATCTGCAGATCGGTAAATTTCCTTTCTCGACCTCCGGGGCACCACCAGTATCAAGGCGTAGGTTAACCTCAGCCGAAGGCAGGGACTGCAATGTAGAAAAAGAACTAGCTCCTACCGGCCTATACAGGGCATGTTGTGGCAGTTCAGCCACAACCCCGGGAGGGGAGAACGCTAATCTGCGCATAATGCAAACAACTAGAAAAAAGTGCAACAAAACTAGACAAAAAAACTAAAACCATGGAGAAGGCATCAACCAACACAGTAACACAACAGAAGGGTGGATGTGGTGTCCCGGAATGGTGGAGGACGAGAAAGGAAATTTACAGGTACATAAATTTCCTTTTTCTCATCTTTTCCATTCCTGGGCACCACCAGTAGCGATGCGTGGGATGTCCCAAAGCATTACCCTCAATAAGGGATTGTGCAAGAACAGCCAACTGCCGACTTCATCAACATAACCAAGAACAACGGCACTGACACCTCAAGCTTAGACCCCCTTAGACTGCCGTCTGGAATCCTTACGCCCCCAAGCATCATCGGCAGATGCCCTGACATCAAGTCTGCAAAACTTGGTGAAGGTGTGGAGAGACGACCAGGTCCCCACCTTGCAGACCTGTTCCGCCGACGCATGGTGTTGGAAAGCCCAAGATGCAGCTATCACCCTGGTGGAGTGAGAGGTGACTCGGAACGGTGCCTCCTTCCCCTTGCAGGCCTAGGTTTGTATGACCGCCTGCCTGATCCATCTGCTAAAATTAACCTGGCAGCCACCAGGCCCTTCCAGGATCACGAACAAGACATCCGCCTTACATACAGTAGCCAAGTAATACTTTAATGCAGTGACCACATTGAAGGAATGTAGGAGTCGCTCCGTATGACGAGTGGGGCGTGAGCACAAAGAGGGTGGCCCTATCTCCTGATTAAGATGAAAAAAAAGCCACCTTCGACGTGAGCGTCGTCTGGAAAGCCTCCTCCATGGGATCAAAGGGGGGCACGTGAAGTGCTGATAAGACCAGATTGAGATCCCAGGGCGGGACTAGCGGCCGAATATGAACAGCACCCTGCATGAAAGTGTGGATTAACCTATGCTCCACGATCATTCATTGGAAAAAATGGACAAGGCAAAAACCTGGCCCTTAGGGGTTGTAGGCCAGCGTACAAGCCTTGCTTTAGAAACTCCAAAATGCTGGGTATCGAGAACCTCGTAGAGGAGTTGCCCTTAGATTCACACCAAGACAAAGTCCTGTAGTAAATTCTAGAGGATGGCTGTTTCGGTGCTCAGATCAAGGTCCGAATTACTGCAGCGGACAAACCTCTCTCAACAAGTCTCAACAGCCAAGCCACTAAAGCCAGTGCTGGAGAATTGGGGTGCCACAGAGGACCCTGTTGCAGAAGATCTGACCAGTTGGGGAGTCACCACAGGGGCTCCACTGCCAGGCTGATCAGATCCACGAACCACACCCTTCTGGGCCAGTGTGGGGTGATCAGGATGATAGAAATCTGCTCGCAGTTAACCTTCTTTAACACGCGACCCAGAAGTGGCAGGAATGCGTAAAGCAGTATGCAACCTGACAAGCGCATTGAACACCATGGTCAGGGGGTCTTGCACCTCCGATTGTGCCAAGATTCGAAGAGGTCCACCTCTGGCACTCCACCCCACCGGTCGCAAAGGGCTTGAAACATGTCCCGGTGAAGGGAACATTCCCCCTCGTCCACCGTCTCCCTGCTCAAATAATCGGCCTACAGATTCTGCCCCAGGAATGTGAACCACTGAGATAAGCAGTAGCCGTAGCAGTCATGGACATGACGCAAGCTGGGCGCATGGCCGACCTCACCATGGAGAACACATGCCAGGCCAGCTGGTCCAACCTCATATTCGCCGGGTTTCTCAAGGCCGCAGTATCTGAAGTAGGGATGATGATGTGCTGAGCGAGACCCGACATTGGTTCGTCTACCACAGGCGGGGAAGACCAAACCCTGAGCGTCTCAATCGGAAAGGGGTACTTGGAATCCAGGATCTTAGGAAGTTTTTTAGTTTTCTCCCACTCCTTTTCCACCAGTCTGTTGAAGCCTGGGAAAAACCTGTCCGACCTTCTGCTTGCAGGGTCCACCCTTCTTCTTCCGCCTCTGGTTCCTCTCCGCTGCCGGACGACACCCCCCCCCCCCCGACCGGTCAGAGCTAGATCCTAAAACCCTAAACCCTAAATAAAAGTCCTCGCTCCCGAGTCTGAGCATTCGCTGTAACTGAAGAGGCGTGTCAGGTTTCAGCACACCACAATGAACAATGAGGGTGTGTCAGTGCTCCTATGACTCAGGCGACAAGCAACCAATTATGACACCCGTTTGTGCCCAGGGTGGCATGAAGTGCGGGATACAATCCAGCAATAAGATGGGTTGCAGATCGCTGGAGTCGAACCAATCAGCTGGGCGGGAAAAAAAATGAGTGCCCTTTTGTTATTTTAAATGGGTTGTGAACCCTTTAAAAAAGATCTGTTTAACGTAATTGTTTAACATTAAAAATACGTCTGAACATGCTTGATAACGAGGGGAGGAGCTACTTATACACCCCAACTACAACAAATCACGGCAAAAAAAAAATCATGGCAAAAAAAAAGCATGGCAAACCTGTGGTTTTCTTCTCCTTGGGGAAGTTCTTAAAGTGGACCAAGTGGATAAAGTGGTCCTTCCCTTGGGGCACGGCAGTTTGCGGTTCCCCGCTGTGTGGACCCGCCCCCCCCCCCCCAGAACGCAGGACTGACTCACCTCTCCTCGAGCCCACAACGCGGGCGTTCCTCCAATCAGCTTCTCCCGCTGTGCATATTAATGTGCAGCGGAAGAAACGGCTCTCATTGTTGTGAATGGGGAGTGCGCTGCCACATTCCCAATGGCGTGTGTGCGCTCCCATCCCAGCCATTCAGATTCTGTCAATGATTCTGGTCAATGAGCGCAGTTTGCCGAATGACATCGTCAAGGCAGACAGCTCTCATTGGAAGGGAGCCCGTGCATGCGCCACTGGAACCAGGAAGAGGTGAGTGAAGAGCTGCATTCTGGGGGGTTTCACACAGCAGGCCAATTTGGGATGCTCCGGGGGACTGGAACAAAACCCAGGAAAGTGAAATTCCCTGGTTTTGTCCCGCTTTAAAAAAAATTACCTGTGGAACAAGAAACTGCACAGTCCTCGATACTCCTCCGTCCCAGGAAACCATTTCCATCATGAACCCTGCAGGAGAAAAAAAAAAGAAAAAGTCAGATTTCGGACAACCTGCCTCCCTCTAACTTCCAAGTCTTAGAGGCAGCAGCATGATCACTTCATATAAATGTGTACATGAAAGAAAACTTTTCCTTTACAAGACAGCACCATCTGAAATGTCTGCCCCTCCCATGTAACCTATATGTGATGGCTGGGCCCCTAGTTTGAACTGGACCTCTGGCCCCAAGGTGTTACCTTAATATTCATTCAATATAGGAAGCTGTAGGTTTATCTGGGTTTTCTCCACCATCACAGCTTAGGCTATGGGAGGTCAAGACACAATATATGTAATGGCTGAGCCCCTAGTTTGAATTGGACCTCTGGCCACAAGGTCATCAGGCGTTACCTTAATACTCAGACAATATAGGAAGCTGAAGGTTTATCTGGGTTCCCTCCACCATCACAGCTTAGGTTATGGGAGGCCAAGACACAATATATGTAATGGCTGGGCCCCTAGTTTGAATTGGGTCACAGTAACAAGACTATTCAGGAATTCCCACCCTGCCACATTATCCGGGGTCTACTGATGTAAGAAAACTGTGCAGTATGGACAGCTTTGAAATTACCAGGCTGGTTGGGTTAAAGTGGAACAGCGATCACCAGGATTTTCACTCCCCTGGTGATAGGTCCTTGTCCCTGGGATGCAATTTGGGATGCCCCGCTGTGTGAAACCCCCCAGATAGCCCCTACACAACTCACCTATCCACCGTTCACACGGCACATGTTCAGGCTTCTTCCCTAATCAGCGATTCATGCCGTACATACCAATGTCTGGCATTAGGCATTGATTAGAACGGAGCGTTGGCTCAGCCTATCTGAATGGCTGAGAGTGTGGGAGCGCACCTCAGCTGCAGGGATGCCATGGATGTGGCCACAGCCCGCAATTAAGGTGAGGGACCAGCGCAGTGGCCGAGTAGACCAAAGCGCAGTGGCCGAGTGATCACTCCCCAGCCCTGAAGCTACTAACCAGGCACCAGGCTTTTATGCACCCCCCTGGACTTTGGGGATGCAGGTATTGGAGGGTTTTGGTAAGTTACCCACTGGTTGTCAGGTGACTTGCAGGCCCCTTCACTCCTTTGAACTTGGATAGGGGTCTCAGGGACCCCTTACCAGTTCCCAAGGGGTTAAATGTAAAAAAATCACATTAGTAAAAGTCCTTGATTTTTTTTTTACTACTTCCCCATTGTCACACTGCCACACGTCTGTGAAGCATTTGCAGGGGAGGACGTGGTAAGTATTGTTTATTTTTTATGTTTGTCCAGACTATCCATTATATTTAGAAGGATCTGAGGGGATCCGCTTACACTGTAAGGCAATATTTTTGGACTGAATATGGCTCCTAAATAAAGTTGGGGACAGCTGGGTAAACCCTTCAGCTTGGAGATTTTGTCACCCTCTGTTGGCAGTTTTTAACCATGCTGCAGTGTATATGTTTAACTGTGATTTTTGCAGTAATTTCCTGAAAAATGTAGGAGTTAAACCTTAAAAAAAAGCCCCCCCCTCACCAGCAAAACTAGCCCGGGCACCAGCTACAGGGGCTGGTTGATCAGGGTGCAGAGGCCGAGCAGCCTCTTCTGCACCTCCCTGGGTTTTGGGAATGCAGGTGTTGGAGTGGTAGGTTTTGGCAAGTCACCTACTTGTTGGCAGATGACTTGCTGGCCCCTTTAGCCCTTTGAACTAGTACAGGGGTCTCAAGGACCCCTTACCAGTTCCCAAGGGGTTAAATGTAAAAAAAGACACACACTAGTAAAAGTAATTTATTTTATTTTTTTTTACTACTTACCTCCTTCCATCGACGATTGCTGCTCTGACAGCCAGAAGTGATCAGCGAAAACTGGGAGCGGGGCCGAGGATCGGCGTCCTCTGCCCTACTACCGACACTCACTGCTTTGACTCTCACTCCCACTACAGGGAGGGGCCTTTTATATTAGTGGATTGAGTGGACGTCATCTCACTCCACCAGTATAAAAGCCCCCTCCCGGTGGTTGGGAGTGAGCTGTCAGAATAAGTGTTCTCTGCCCCAGACCGGCCAAGCGACGCATCCTCCGCTTCCACCTAACAGGGAGTATGCCTGCACCAGCCATTCACAAATGCCTGGTGCGGGCACACACCCTGCTAGAGGGGATGAGGCTCGCAGGTAAATGTATGGCCGACCTGGGGGGTTTCACACATGCCCCGATTTTTAATGGCTCGGGGGGAGGGAATCGATCAGCCCGGGATCCATAAATAGATTCTCGGGCCGAATGCGGTGGGTTTTGGTCCACTTTAAACGGTTAAGTCAAGCTTCAGGTATAAGCAGACACCAATAATGGGGGGTTTGCAGGAATAGCCTCTCGCAGACCTCTAGTGCAGCCTCATTTGACCGAGCACACATATCGCACAATCACCATGTTGGACGTGCTCAGGAAAAACCTGAGGAGCCAAGGGCGCTGCCAGAATTCCTCGCTGACACGAGGTCTATTCAACAGGTTATGAAAAGCATCCAATGTTTTTTTTTTTTTTTTTTCTTTTTTGTTTTCACTTCTGTTCTGTTCCAGAACGTGAATACTCCATCAGCCTGGAAGCCATAAAGCGCACGCAGCCGTCTGTACAATGCAACAATGGGCGCCAGAAACGTGTGCCGCTAAATGTCAGGACCTGCCTTACCTTTCACACACTTAAACACCAGCTCGGCTCTCTTCAGACACCACGGTATAGTCATTTCCTAGATAGACAGAAGAAAAGCAGTCAGGAAGTGCTCTTTATTATCACTAGGTGCCGAGGGCGTGCTGGGAGTTTACATAGCGCGCCGGTCCGAGTACGTGTGTCCCTGCAGGTGCTTTTTTTCTTTTATTTTGTGAACTATGCAACTCCACCTTGTGCTACCATTAAACACATTCCATCTGGGTGTCTAAAGTTTATAAAGAGGCAACAAACTTGCCTCCCATTGAGGTACTAGAAAAACCAATGGAAAAGCCAATTGGCTGTCAGAAGCAACAACTGCCCTTGTTTTAGATTTTAGGCTAAATTTAGGTTCCAGATCTAAACAATGTTAAAGCTGAAAGAAATATAACTTGTGTTAAAGTTTAGAGGAGTGAAACACGTCTGATAAATGTACAATAGAGATTACGGTAGCTTCTTGTGCAAAAATCTTTTATTTTAATAATATATAACATATCATTTCTGTAATCCGTAATTAAATGTAATTTATTATTAAAAAATATAAAATATATAAAAATATATTATTAAATTATAAAAGTAAATAGGGTCAAAAAAGAGGGGGTAAAGTCAGATGTGATGTAATGGTATATAAAGTTTTAGTTAAATTATTTTAGTTAAAAGTTAAATTAAAAAAAGAAAGCCAGGGAATGATTTTTTTTTTTTTCATTTCATTTACCAAATGAAGGTCAAGAGGAGAAAAGGTAGTTTAAAAAAATGGCAAAATAGAAAAGAAGAGTAAAGTAAAAAGATTTGAGGAGAGAAAATGGCAGAGGAAAAGCAAGGCAAGAGGAGAGGGAAAAAAAGGAAAAAGTAAAACTAAAAATGAAAATTAAAAAAGAGAGGATGTAACAAAAAAATAAAAGAAAAGCATAAAAAGGGGGAAAAGAGAGAAAGAAAATAAAAATGGAAAAGAAAAGGATAAGGAAAAAAAGATAATTCTGTGAGTACTCACCTGTAGAATTAATTTTTCTTCCATTATTACTTCAGGACATCAGACTTAATTCAGAGACGATTGGGTTAATCTCGACCGAAGGGTGTGGACTGCAAGACAAAGGTGTGGCTCCACTTCCCGGGCCTATATCTTCCTGGCTGACTTCTTCCACTTCAGTTTTATTAAACAGCAGTAGAACAGCCGCCCGGGAGATGCTCCTCTATCTCCTGTTGGAGACAAAAGGCTGGAGCCAGATGACAAGACTCCTTTCTCCATTTAGTTTTTTTTTAATGCTGATCACACTTCACACTATACACCTTATTTACATATTTACATCCTCACCAAGACTAGGCATCGAAGGCACGGATATAGCCATCTAGCAGATAGGGATGGTCTGATGTCCTGAAGTAATAATGGAAGAGAAATTAATTCTACGGGTGAGTGAGTACTCACAGAATTCTCTTTTCTCTTCCATTTTACTTCAGGCCATCAGACTTACTTCAGGGTGGGATCCCCAAAAAACGTATTCCTTATTCTCAGGAATAAGACCTTACAAGACCTTAACTCACTACAGTCTGTAAGACATTTCTACCAAAAGCGGCATCTGCCGAGGCTCTAACATCCACCTTATAGAACCTTGGTAAAGGTATGAACTGAAGACCAAGTAGCGTCTTTGCATACTTACGTACTACTGAAGCCATCTGCCGAGGCTCTAACATCCACCTTATAGAACCTTGGTAAAGGTATGAACTGAAGACCAAGTAGCGGCCTTGCATACTTACGTACTACTGAAGCCATCTGCCGAGGCTCTAACATCCACCTTATAGAACCTTGGTAAATGTATGAACTGAAGACCAAGTAGCGGCCTTGCATACTTACGTACTACTGAAGCTTGATGCTGAAAAGCCCAAGAAGCTCCAATAGCTCTTGTTGAATGAGCAGTAACCCTAAAGGGAGGATCCTTCCCCTTGGCCACATAGGCTCTTACCACTGCTTGTCTGATCCATCGGCTGATGGTAGACTTAGCTGGCGGAAGACCTTTCCGTGAACCTTCCGGTATGACAAATAAGGTGTCCGTCCTGCGGAAAGATTGTGTTGCAGTGAGATAATATCTCAGCACTCTCACTACATCCAGCGAGTGAAGAACTCTTTCCTTAATGGAAACTGGAGACGGACATAAGGAAGGTAAAACCACCTCTTCATTAAGATGGAAGGGAGAAACCACTTTCGGAAGTAATCCTGTTTAAAACTGAAAACAGCCTTATCCTTATGCAACACCAAATAAGGAGGTTTAGCTGATAAAGCAGCTAATTCAGAAACTTTTCTTACTGAGGTTATTGCCACTAAAAAGATAACCTTAAGAGTCATTAGACTTAATGACGCATCTACCAGTGGTTTAAAAGGAGGACCCTGAAGAGCTGATAAGACTAAATTCAAGTCCCAAACTGGTAGAAGTGGCTTACGAGGAGGCCGCACATGAACAACTCCCTGAAAAAAGGTTCTGATACACTTATTTTCAGCTATAGGTTTCTGAAAAAAAAATAGATAAAGCAGATATCTGCCCCTTTAAAGTACTTAATTGAAGACCTTCATCCAGACCCTTTTGCAAAAACTCTAATATTCTGGAAAAAGAAAAAATTCTACAAGCGAATCCCTTAGACTCGCACGAGACAACGATAAATGCTCGCCAAACTCTATAGAAGATCATTGATAAAGACTTCTTCCTGGCCTGAATCATAGTCCCCTGTGTGAGAAGATCTGGATCGTCGGGTAACCTCCACGGGTCGCCTTCTGACATCCTTACTATGTCTGAGAACCAGCTTCTTCTTGGCCACCGAGGAGCCCCCAAAATGGTTGGGACCCCCTCGTGAGCTATCTTTTTTAGTACTCGCCCTAGGAGGGAAATCGGAGGGAATGCATAAAGTAGCTTGAACGCTGACCACTGAAGAGTCGTGGGGCATCTGTTGCTACTGCTAGTGGATCCCTGGACCGGGACACAAACCTTGGCACCTACCGATTATGCCGTGATGCAAAAAGATCTATGTCCGGAATCCCCCAGCGCATGCATAGGGATTGAAAAACTCTCTGACTGAGAGACCACTCTCCCTGATGCAGGGCCTTTCTGCTGAGGTGATCAGCCTGCAAGTTGTCCAATCCTGGTATGTGTACTGCCGAGATGCAGGGAACCTGTTTCTCGGTCCAATGAAGAATCTGGCTCACTTCCATGAGGGCTTGCCTGCTTCTGGTGCCCCCCTGGTAATTGATGTATGCCACTACTGTCTGATTGTCTGTTTGAACCCGGACGGGATGCCCCTTCAGATGGGACGTCCAATGACTGAGACACAACCGAATTGCCCTCAATTCCAAAATATTTATGGGAAGTCTGCTCTCCTTCGGACTCCACTGTCCTTGGATTCTTTGCGACTCCATGACACCCCCCCAACCAGATAAACTGGCATCTGTGTTGATGATTATCCACTGTACTGAAGAAAAGATTTGCCAATCTGAAGAGGCTGAGGCTTCAGCCACCAGGTTAGGGACTGCCTTGTTGACTGTGTTATGCAAAATGGATGATCCAGAGTCTGCGGATCTTGACCCCAGACCTTCCATCTGTGTGAAACTGTGCAAAGGGCACTGCCTCGAAGCAAGATACCATCAGGCCCAACAAACTCATTCCCTGAGGAATTGTTGAGTGAGGGCAGGCCAGGAGACCCTGTACCCTGGCCTGAAGTACCAGTCTCTTCTGATCTGGCAGAAACACCTTCACCTGAGAAGTGTCCAATGACATTCCCAGAAAAGACATAACTCTTGAAGGTGTGATATTCGATTTTGGATAATTCACTATCCAACCGAATTCTTTCAATGTCGACAAGACCATCTGTGTATCTTTCTGGGCCTCCTGACAAGATGGGGCCCATATCAACAGATCGTCTAGGTAAGGTATTATACTGACTTCTCAGATAAGCCATGAGACCTGCCAATATTTTGGTGAATACCCTTGGAGCTGAAGACAGGCCAAAGGGCAGAGCCACAAACTGAAAATGGAGGCCATCTACTGCAAATCATAGATACTTCCGATATGTAGGTACACATCCTTTATATCCACTGTGGCCATGAAATCCCCCGGCTAAAGTGCCAATACAGTGGACTTCAATGTTTCCATGCGAAACCTCCTCAGAAGGACGAATCTGTTGAGGCCCTTGAGATCTAATATCGGGCGTACCAAATTGTCCTTCTTGGGAATTATGAAAAGATTTGAGAAAAGCCCCTGACCTCTCTCTAAGGGAGGGACAGGACATACTACTCCAATCTCTAACAGGCGAGAAACTGCAGATCACATTGCTTCTGCTTTCTGTGGATTTCGGGATACCCCAGACCAAAAGAACCTTCGAGGAGGTTTGGCTGTTAACTCGATCTTGTAACCCGAGGTCACGACATCTTGTATCCAAAGATCTGTTACATGGCGCCTCCAAACGTGCGCAAACTGCAGAAGCCGCCCCCCACCTGCAAGGGTGAGCGCATCCCTTCATGCCAGAGTGGGCTTTGAAGGAGGTTTGGCCTCGCCAAGCTGTTTTTGCCCTAACTTGGGACTTTGCTTTATTCCAGAAATTTCTCCAGTATGCCGTAAAGGCAGCACCTCTACCTCCCCGAAAAGGCTGAGGGTTAGAAGGACTGCGGACAGTAGTACTAGACTTCGGCTTCTGTGGCAGAATAGTAGACTTACCACCAGTAGCCTCCTTAACCATGTCGTCTAAGCACTCCCCAAACAGACGCCCCCCCCCCCCTTATAGGGGAGTCCTGTTAGATGCTTCTTAGAGACTGTGTCAGCTGACCATTGTTTTAGCCATAAGACACGCCTCAAAGTCACCACCAGTGCTAAACCTCTGGCACTTAACTTCATCAAATAATCCATAGCTGTGATCATATACAGTACTTGTTGATATCCAAACTAGTCTGAATCAGCTGGGAGCATGACCTCCGAGAATGACCCGAAGAAGTCTTGGAGTATAGTTGTTTTAACATCTCCTGCTCACCAAAGCCGCTATGGATGTAGCACAGGCCGGCCGCAAGGTCGACCCCACAATAGCATAAGCATGGCGTGCGATCTGATCTATAGGGTTGATTCAGAGCCCCTTTCTCATCATTTTTATGGAGGTCTTGCTACCAAAAGAAAAATCATGCAAAAATGAAAACATTTCACACTAAAGTTCTCGCAGAAAAAAAGCTTTGCTGAATCAGACGAGGGGAAAAATTGAACGAGAATGGAAATATTCACGCAAAAAAAGGTGAGAAAGGGGCTCATAACTGCAGTCTTAGAAAGAGCCGACACTGGAGCATCCACCTTAGGGGCACAAGACCATAGTTCAACATCGTCAAAAGGAAAAGGATACATAATATCTAGGACTCTAGGAATGGCAGAAAATAAAAGCAGACTAACCTTATTTACCTGAGTTACCTTTATGAACTGTGTGCAATAATATGTGTTCATTTTGGTCCTTATTTAAATGAAAAGTCCACTTTGGTGGACTTTCTCTAAAGACCTTCCAGGAGGGCATGAGACGACACACTTAGCTGCCACCCACTCCCACACTATGAGAAGCCGGCCCGGCGGATGGACGTGGTCTCACTCCAAATCGCTCCCATTGACTTCAATGGGCGTATCCGTACACCAGGAGCGTCTGCGTACGGTAGGGCCCCTTGAAGTTAATGGAACTGCTCTGAAATGAGACCGCGTCCAACCAACGGGACGGTTTCTCATACCGGGAGCGTCTCATGCCCTACTGGCATGTCTGACCTAAAGGTCTTTAGAAAAAGTCCACAAATTTGAACTTTTCCTTTAAAGAGGAACTTCGGGGGACCTAGAGTCTAAAAGGCTACAGGGCGGGCTAAAGGAAAGGATTCGGGATGCCCTCCTCTGAGAGGAACAACGCACGGGAAAGTGAAATTCCTATGTGGTGTTCCTCTTTAAGGTAGGAGGCTGGCAAAGTGTTGCACATGTTGGTTATAGCGCATTTCCTTCTGAAATACGGGGAACAAAGGGTCGCTCCCAACATACTGCGATTAAAGAATTCATTGGAGAGGAAAAAACACATGGAAAAGTGCGGCGAATGACAAGCTGCTCAACTAAACTGTCTCAGATGCCTTGAAGTGGAAACTATAAAAAAATACAGAAGGAAGCAAGGAACTATTGTTTAAATAAATCAAAGAATAGCCAAAATGGCAAAAACTCCTTGATCATCTTGTACTCCGACACTCAATTCCCCCGAACTGGAAGTTCAGGAGCTGCCAATAAGATCACTTGGGGATACGCCAAATCTGTTGTGATAGACTTAAAGCAGACCAAAAGCCAAAAAATGACTTAAAGTGGACCAAAACCCAGGATTTTTACTATTTTGGGTTTTGGTCCTCCCCCCCCACCCCCAAGACGCCGAGACCAGCTCACCTCTTCCTGGTCCCACAGCACTTACGAGCGACATGCGGCATCACACGGCTTTCTTAGGCTGTGCACGGCCACGCACAGCCATTCTATTGCGAGTGATGCCAACATGCGCAGTGGGCTCTGAGGGGAGATAGCATTCGGGCACTCTGGGGGTTTCACAATGCACGGCATCCCAGTTCGAGATGTGCAGGGGGAGGAAGTAAGCCTGCCTTGGAGTCTCAGCATCCAGGGTGGGTTTTGGTCCACTTTAAAAACCTGATCCATGTTTAAATATCCACAGAGAATTGTAGATTTGCCTACAAAGATATTTTAATGTCATGGACACAAACATAACTTTTTTAATTATCAGTAAAAATAATTAAACACAATGACGCATGCATGGGCCGAGGCTGCTGTCTGCTATATTTTTAGCTGGGTGTGCACCCATGCCAGGCATTTGTGAATGGCCAGCACGACCTCCGTTAGCAGCCACCGGTCTTTAGCCAAAATTGACGAGCGCAGCCGTGAGCACTGATTGGACGAGAACCCGCACATGTGCCGTAGGAACAGGAAAAGGTGTGTTTTACTGGGCAACAGCAGAGCATCCCAAATCAGGGTAACCCGGGAGCAAGGACCAAAACTCGGGATAGTCAAAATCCCAGGTTTTGGTCCACTTTAAGAAGCCTGTCTGTGTTTTTATTTAAGCAAGTTTGCTCTGCAGATTGAGCTAAACCCCCACAATGCATATGTGTATACTTTTATACTTTATGGGGGTGTTGGAAAATACATCATAGCACCGGATGACTGGGGACCCTTTAATATATTCAGGGAAGGAATCAGCAGCAGAGTAAAGCCTCCCCAGCTTTTGGCGTCACGGTTCCGGAAGCCGGCCTGTCGTCATAATTTATCTGCCCACACGGAACACATGCTTCCATTTCATGCTGTCAACACCAGCGTGGGCTTCCTCTGACAGCGGTTTCTGCCCTGTGTTTTGGATAATGATAACAACTGACATCCTAAAAAGGACCTTTTTATTGCTTCTGCCACACTAGAGAAACACGCTTGTCATGTGTGGAGGTGACCAGGTTCAGACCAATGAAAAAACCTGCAAATCATTATTTGATATGATTGGCCGGTGACAGGGCACCACCATAGCAATGCAACCGCTTAGGGCTTGGACTAAGTTACATAGTAATTTGAGCAAAAAAAAAAAAAAACATGTACATCAGGTTCAACCCTTGTAACCCCACTGACATTTGGTCCATGAAAAGGAAACACAATGTGCCCCTGGCAAAGCAGTCAATCATGCCTGATAGAGGTAAAAAAAAGGCCCTAAAGACCCCTGAGGGAAGGTAGAACTGGTCCATGGGTAAAAAGTTTCCCAGCAGAAGTTTAAAATTCTCTTCTTTTAGTCTTCAGAATAAACATATAAAGGGAGACACTCCAATATCTAATCAATACATCAAATTATTTTATTTAATCCGACGGATATCAATCACAATTACATCCAGACACAGCCTGATGAAGTGGGAATAGCACCCACGGAACGAGTGGCTCATTGGCAGTGGTAGGCGGTGGGGAGACCCTGAGTGAGAGCGGCATTATCATTATTACCTACTGTTTATGTAGGTGTTGTATTATGTATTGCATTTTTATTAATTATATTATCATTATTATTTATTATTATTAATTATATATATTGGTGGTGGTGAAACCCTGAATGAGAGCGGCATCTATCATTATTATTATCATTATTGTCTTTAATTTTTTATTTGATCATGGTCAGTAATCGTTGGAAGTGCTGTATGGTTAGAAGTTAGCCCATATAGGATTGGTTATTGGTTTATGACAGTGGGCTTGATTGTTTATGTAGGTGTTGTATTATGTATTGGGTTTTTATTATTATTATTATTATTATTATTAATATTAAAGGAGCACTATAGGAGCAAAAATGGCTCAATAATAAAAATCCATATAAATATGCTGGATGGAGGGAGGAGGGGTCACTTATACACCCAGCATCGAGAAATATCCAGCCAGGCTTGTTTTATTTTTTTAATGGAAGGAAGAGGACATCTCTGGTGACAGGCTCTGTCACCCCTCATAGACCAAACCTGTAACTCCAAGATTTATTTTATTCCTGGCACTTTATCTTCTGAGAGGATCAGGATTATTGGTTATAATTGCTCATTTTGGCACTGCATGGGTTAGGATTACAAGTGTTGTGGTTATGAATTATGTTATTGATTGATTTCCTTTGTGGATTAATTTGTGCAATTAGATCACATGGCTCTCTCCCCACCGCCTAACCATCTGTTTATGTTCATTTGTCTTGTGTGTTATTGTATGTATGTATTTTAATTTGTCTGGATGTAATTGTGATCTCCGTCAGATTAAATAAAATATTTATTTTGCATTGATTAGATATTGGAGTGCCTCCCTTTATATGTTTATTTGTCTTTGGGGTACTGCTGTTGCAGTTTTGGGAGTGGCACCCGATTATTGATTAGTCTCTTGATTGAGTGGGATAGTGCAGGCCTTTTTTTTTTTTTTGTATATTCCAGGGCCAGCTGATTCTCTATTGCCGATTTGGGATTCCTTGTTGTGTGCAACCCCCTGGAGTCGCTGGTATACTCCTCTCGCAAGCGATCCCATGGTGCATGTGCAGGCCGCATCCCTGGCTTCAGCAGAGTGCTTAACTACCATGCAAACAAAGCAAATGCTTGGGGCCCCTACCTGCAAGGTGCCCCCCTGAGGCAGGGTCAGGTCAGTGGCAACGTATTGTTTAGAGTAAATAACGGCACTTGTGTGTGGGTGGCCTGTGCCTTTTAACACAATGCAGAGTGTGCAGCAGATAGGAAGCCACTGTACACCTATGTGAGCCAATCAGTGCACTCAGCTCCATTCAGTTATGCAAAATGATCTGACATCACAGCAGCTAGCGAGCTGAATGGTGCAGAGCAGGCCAATGGTTGCATCCCCGCTCACCTCTAGCTGGGGGCTTGCCCGGGCCAGCCATCTCACACACAAATGGCTGCCCCGGGTATGCCTCTAGCTAAAGGTATAGCGGGGCCATGACCTGACTGCACATGAGTCATGGAAACGAGGTTAGGTGAGTGGACGCAGCAATTTAATAGGGTTTCACACAGTGGGGCATCCTAGTTTGGGAAGCCACAGGGAGCAGAATTTGGGCAGCCAATTCCCAAACAAGTTCCGGATTCCCTTATGCAATGGACAGACAATGCCAGGATGTGACCCTGTGTGAAACCCTCTGGGTTCGCTCGTTCCCCCACAGCGCATGAGCAGGCCGTGGCTACATTCCCAACAAGGTGCATTAATTTTGAATTTCACTATACAACATGTCTTTGATTAGGGTTCCCCAGATATAATTTTGGGGGCCCCATGCAAAATTGTAAGCATGCCCCTGCCTGGCTTCTCACAGCATGTATGCTACAGTGCCCAGCCATTTAGATAGGGGTGTCCAAGCATCAGCTGGAGGAAAACTGGGGTTTTGGCTTCTGTCCACTGTCTATGTTGCCCATAAAAATGTACCTTTCCCCTGATCGCATGGAGCATTAGTGGCGCTCATACAATGAGTGGTGTATGCGGAGCATATTAATGTCCAGCATATGGCTCTGTTTAAACACAGGAGCTCGGCAATAGGGAGCGGCCGCATCACGTTTCCCTGGGCACGGGAGTGCAGCTCAGCCCAGAGATGCTTGGGGCAGCCATGGTTTACATCGCCAAGGGAGCTGCCAATGGGTGAGTTTATCAGTGATCCAGGGCGAGTGGTTCACACAGCGGGGCATCCCAATTTGATGCCCCAGGGGGTATGCCTCTTCTCCAGGGTGGATGTCCAGGGTTTTATTACGCTTTAATATGTGCAACAGAGCACTGAATAGACAAGAGCTTGCGTATGCCTCGTGGGTTCACCAGTGAGGCGAGTATACAAGCGATCCCAGGCGGCTTCACACAGCAGGGCCTGGACCAAAACCAGTGATGGTCAAAATCCGAGGTTTTGGTCTAATTTAAAACTGATGATCATGGATAATATTAATAGCTCAGTCCTGGGTTCGTGAAGGCCTTTATAGAGGACCAAAAGTCAGATAAATGAGTTGTCCCTCGTTAAAAGTGTTCTGATTTGAAGAGAGGCTGAATGACATTCTGAAAGACTCCCACGAGAAGTTCATGAAGACTTGGAGCCCATGGGTGGAATACTCGTTTCCAGATTTGAGGGAGACATTGCTACAGTGAGGAGTGGCCTGTAATTCCTTTTTTTTTTTTCTTTTCCTCTCTCTATATTTTCTTCCTCTTTACCCCTCCCCCCTTTTCTCTCCCCCCAGCGCCCCCCCCCTCCCCCCCGGCACAGACCCTCCGGACTCCCTTATCCCTCCCTGTATCAAGGGGGTGGCGGTGCAGAGAATTTAGGGCAGGAGGCGACGCTCCACCTGCCCGTCGAACTGAGACTGGACAAACATTAATAGGCGTTGATTTAAATTCTCTTATACTAATGCTCAACTATGCTCGAGAAGTTCTATAATACCTTAATTATGCCTTAACGACTTATTGAAGAGGACATATGTATGAGGAGGTGTATTAAGAATGACGACTTGTAACCTATGATCTCTTTATTTGCATAAGTATAATATGTCATACTGTCGAGCTGTTATAACATAAAATGACAATAAAAAGAAGTGTTCTGATTTGGGATGCCCCATAGAGCGAAACCGCCTTGGTCCTGTGGAGCATGTGAAATCTTCCCTGCTCTAAATGCCTAAGGCCACACTGGGTGAAGAGTGTGCGGTGCTGTGGCTAAGCTTACCTGTGGGATCCCTGCACACCCCTGCCGGCAGACAGGAGTGTAAAGAAGGGATGCTGCTGGAGGCCTGCCCGTGCGCTGCAAGGACGAGGCAAGTATTTAGCTAACTCAGGGAGTTTGACGCTAATGAGCATTCCACATTAGGATGCCACGAACACATGGAGTTGGCCAGCATGAGTGTTTTAGACTCTATGGCTGGGCAAATTGGCTTTGGTTCTCTTTAAAGGTTCTCTAATGCTGGGAAAGGAGAGAAGACAGGGCGGCGAAAGATATGAGTCAAAAGGATTGATTTTGGTTCACTTTAGGGCCTGCTATTACATCATCACAGATACCACTTTTGTGTTCCACGCACCACATGACCGCAAGTAGCCTGCACAGTGGCCTGATAGACTGTCGAAAGTCATGTGTACCAATGTGCAGCACTATCTTGGATGTTTAAAAACTCAGAAAATGCAGTAGATGCAGGTAGGAGGATTTTTAATGTGGGCTATCTGTATGTACAGGGTGGGGGAAACATATAAGATAGGCTCTTATTCAGGGTAAAGGTCAGCTTTAAGTTTGCAGCTGTAATGTTAAAATATGTGGAAAAGTTCCCGAGGTATAATTACTTTTTTCAATGCCTGTGGTACTGGTAGGTGTAGCCTTTCATAGTTAGTCTGCAATAAAAGTCTCCTAGCTTCTGATTGGCTGATCTAGACAACGCCTTCATTCCCTTTAGATACCCGTTGCCAAATCACGTAAGCCTCACCCCATTAACACTTACGAAATAACAATGCGGTGGTTTGGGTGACCTCAAAAATATGGTTCCTGAGCATCACAAAATTCACACAACGGTCTGGAAAGCCGGCAGCTGTAACCGTGTGTCCCGAATGTTTGTGGTCACCTTGGTTGTTCCAAATCAGTGCAGCCGACCGTAAAACCCTACTTCGAGGGATTGAGAAGCCTGCCATTATAAGCAGCCGAAGCGGCTGGGACATCCTAGTGTAGGTCACAGAGTTTCTCCATCTTGCCGTTCCCCGGTCTACGTGCGCCGCTCACCTCCTACACACGTTCCAGGCTGAAAAACTTTGGTTTCACACTTGGCTTTTTATTTCCACTTTTGGCTTGTGAGGGGAAATTGTTTTAGCTGCGGTTGTGATGATAAAAACAAGGGGGCGATAAATTAAACGGCACCTCTCCACATGTTGCTGCCGACATTACCGCAAGCCTTTATTACAGCCTCCGGCGGCTTTTGTTTTTTTTTTTTGCTTGTGTGTTTCACAGTATTGTAACGATTGAGCCGGGCCACGAAAAGAGCAATGCAGCGAGGTGCAACTAACTAGGAAACAATCGTCTTAATAGGAGGGAGGAGCTAATTTTACTCCTCTTGTGTGGGGATTAATGTGGAGCGGCAGTCCCAAACATTTATTTTATCAAGCGATCCAACAACCAATTTAGGTGTTGATCCGGGTACCGGGGCGCATCACAATAGCTGATGCCTTCACGCAAGTGGGGCATGCTTACCTGCTTCTGTATCCTCTGGAAAAACACAATTCTGTGACATTCACCTGTAGAATTGGTTTCTCTTCCATCACTGATCAAGGACCAAAACCCAGGATAGTCAAAATCATGGGTTTGGTCCACTTTAAAGGCAAACCTGGCCCATGTGTCCACTGGTGGCCAACTGTGTGTCTGGTTTTCTCTTCCACATCCATTCCAGGCCGTCAGCTTCAGTCACGAACGGGTGGCTAAGCGCTTCCTCAAAAGAAGAGGTCCACTAGTTTTTCTTAAGTCCAGAGAGGTTCGTAAGGAGTGGACCTCTTCTTTTGAGGAAGCTTAGCCACCAGTTTGTGACTGAAGCTGACGGCCTGGAATGGATGTGGAAGAGAAAACCAGAGTGGACCAAACCCATGATTTTGACTATCCTGGGTTTTGGTCTTGATCAGTGATACCCCGCTGTGAGAAACCCCCCAGGTCGCCCAATCTAACTCACTTTTCCCTGGTCCTACAGCAAATGCGCTGCCTCTCGTCCAATCAGTGCGCTCTGATCCGCTCCCACCCATTCGTCTAAGAATCGTCTAAGCTAAGCGGACCCGAGCACGGCGGTGGTCGCATCCTCGCTACCCTCTAACAGGGAGCATGCCTGCGCCAGCCATTCGCATATGCCTGGCGCAGGTGCGCACCCTGCTAAAGGTATAGCATTTAAAAGGGTCACTAAACTCCGCCTAGAAAAAACAGCACTTACCTTCTCCCCCACACAGCAGCTCCCGCCCAGTTGGCTGCTCAGAATCCTCTTGGTTTCCGAGAACGAGGGGCGTGAGGGGTGCAGGGGGTGCCACGCAAATTTTTTGGGCCATGACTAATGCTCGTGACCCTGCCGGTCACTATGCGCCTTCCATCCTTTGCAATAGAGGGGCGTGCCTCACCTCCTTATGTGATCCTCTTACAGGTGCCAAGTGGTAGTGGCTGGGCGGTGCCCCATTTACCCAGCCTGGGTACTCTGAGGTTTCTGACACCAGCAGCACGTCTTCACATCTGTATGTGTGGCTCTGGAGCACAGTACTGCCTCAATTCTGCCCCAAAGCGTGGGGCCTATAAAAACAGCTGGCATGGCGCCTTTTTCACATTTGGGGGGGGGAAGAGAGTAGTGTCTGCAACTGTCCGCTGTCATTGTGCAACCAACCCTTGCCACACAAGTGGGGCCCACCTAACCCACCCAACTAACTGCTGCTGCAGGGGTTATTACCAGCTATTTCCAGGTGGGATGGAAAAAATGATTGTAGTGCTGTCCTGGGCAAAATATTTCAACATCTGCATCTGTCCTGTGGAAATAATTCCAAAGTCCTAGACAAAATAATTTTGCTTCTCCATCTGTCCTGGGCAAAATAATTCAGCGTCTGCCTCGGTCCTGGGCAAAATTATTCTGTGTCTGTAACCATGCATTTAAATGGTTGTGTTTGCTATTAAAGGGCCACTCTAGCCCCTTTGTTAAAAAACAAAATACCATATCCCCCGCCCTGCCCCCTCCGATTAGCAATACTGGGTGTGAATGGGCGGGCGGGAGTGTGTGCGATGCGGAGAACGCCGGCTGCAATCGGCCAGCTGGGACTTCAAGAACATGGTGGCGGGCGATCCCTTGACTTCGCCACTGGATTCCTAGTGAAGTTGAGTGTACTTTTTTTCTGTTATTACAAGTGCTGTAGCGGGCAGGGTGGGGGGTAGTGTCCCTGTAAAGAGGAACATCGGCAGAGGTTAAAACCACACCAATCTGCTGCCACCTCCTCTGGTTTTACCTTTGGGCAAGGCTTACTCACCTCACCGGGGGATCCATCTTCTGAGTCCCTCGGATTCAGGGCGACCTTCCGACAGGCGCCATCTTGCATCCCATCAGGCAGTGCGCAGTGCCCATGGTTTGCAATGGAGCCGCCAGACTTCGCTGAGTGGCGCAGGACTTTGAAGAGCATGGCTAAAACCGTATTGTCATTTACAGATGGATAAGCCGGCAGGGGGGACAGAGGATGGGGGGAGGGAAATCGGCCCCTGTTTATTTTTGTTCTGATGTTCCTCTTTAAAGGCAACCATAACCATAACACTGATGTGGCCCTCGTTGAAAATAAGTTTGACGCCCCTGCTCTAGGCCACGATGCAACCAAACCGGGATCTCACTTTTTGACACGTGTTGTACACATATGAAGGTGCCTCTCGGCTTCTTACCTCGGACATTTCATGGACCAGCAGCAATGGGATGTTGATAGTGGTGATGTCGTGGGTGCAGCACACCTTCAGGATGTTCCTCAGACCCATAATGGCCGGATCTCGGGCAGTTATGTTCCCACTTTTCACATTATCGTCCACGCAAAGGTGAAACACCACGTGACATTCGGACAGATTGGAGTGCCGCGTGACGTAAAACTCCCCTGGGGAAATTTTTTAAATCATGAGAAAGATATAGAAACATAGAAAGGTGACGGCAGAAGGAGAGCATACGCTCCATCTAGTCTGCCCTTATGTATATACTGTATGTTCTCTTTATCTTAGGATAAATGGAGGCTTATCCCAGGCATGTTTAAATTCACTGACTGGCGATTTTTCAGCTACCTCTGCTGAATGTTTGTTCCAAGCATCTACTACTCTTTCTGTAATATAATATTTTCTAACATTGCTCCTGATCTTCCCCCCCGACTAGCTTTAGGTTGGGTCCCCTTGTTCTATCATTAAGTTTCTTCTTAAAAACACTTCCCTTCTGAACCTTATTGAATCCTATTGAATTCACATACATAAAGGTCTCCATCATGTCCCCTCTCTCCCTTCTTTCCTCCAGACTGTACAAATTAAGTTCTTTAAGTCTCTCCTGATAAGTTTTAGGTTCCTTAAGTCCTTCCATTATTTTTGTTGCCGGTCTTTGGACCCGTTCTATTTGAATAATGTCTTTTTGCAGGTAAGGTCTCCAGAACTGCCCACAGTATTCTAGCTGTGGCCTCACCAGGGTTCTATACAGCGGCATCACAACCTCCCTCTTCCTACTGGTGATGCCTCGAGCTATGCAGCCGAGCATCCTGCTTGCTTTTCCAACTGCCTGGCTACACTGTTCACTCATCTTGCAGATATCAGTAATCAGTATCCTTAAATCTCTCTCCTCCGAGGTCCTGGATGACACAGTGCTGCCCATACGGTGCTCAGAGCAGGGATTCCTTCTACCCAAGTGCAGGATTTTGCAGTTAGAGACATTAAACTCCAGTTTCCACAGATTTGACCATCTATCCAGTAAAGCTAAATCATTTTCTATGTTGCAGACGCCTCCAGGAATATCCACCCTATTACTAACCTTTGTATCATCAGCAAACAGGCAAACTTTTATTACCAATGAGATATACAATGACATGAAAACATTCAGGCTTCATGCAACAGTGCTAGTGCAACAGGGTGATGGAGTAGTTAAAGGAATGTTTAGTGTCCCGCAGGTTTTAGTTGGAGAAAAATACAATTCTGTGAGTACTCACCTGTAGAATTGGTATTATAAGTGTACAGCATGTCCTGTTCTAGAATATTCCTTACACATGGGTTATACATCCACAAGATGGCGCTGGACTGCAGAAAAAACTTGTGGCCACTCCCGGCCCCTTAAATAACCAGGAACCTCCCACCAATTCCCAGTGTTGACAAGCAGTTAGACAAGAATCCGGGAGAATAATAAACACAAAATGAACAATCACCATACAGAGGTAACCAAAAATAATGCTAACAAGGGCGGGATGGAACAGGACGTGCTGTATACTTATAATACCAATTCTACAGGTGAGTAATCACAGAATTGTATTATTCCAAGTATACAGCACGTCCTGTTCCAGAATATTCCTTACACATGGGACATCCAATAGCAGTGTCCGTAAGGTAGGGTGGGATCCCCAAAAGTAACAGAACAGCGGGCAGTTTAAACCACTGCCACCTGCAGAACTTTGCGGCCAAAAGCAGCATCCGCTGAGGCCCTAACATCAACCATGTAAAACTAAGAAAAGGAATGAACAGAAGGCCAAGTAGCGGCCTTGCAAGCTTGTTCAACTGAAGCCTGGTGCTGAAAAGCCCAAGAGGCACCAATAGCACGAGTAGAATGAGCAGTAAGGTGGAAGGGAGGCTCCTTCCCCTTAGCAGAATAGGCTTGCACCACCGCCTGACGAATCCACATACTGATAGTGGATTTAGCCGGAGGCAAACCCTTCCTAGGTCCAGAAGGGAGAACAAAAAGAGCATCAGTCTTCCTGAAGGATTCAGTAGCTACCAAATAAAACTTCAAAGTCCTAACCACATCCAGAGAATGTAAGACCCTCTCCTTAGGGTTACTAGGATTAGGACACAGAGAATGCAAGACAATGTCCTGATTGAGGTGAAAAGTAGACACAACCTTAGGCAGAAAATCTGGCTTAAACCGAAACACCACCTTGTCCTGGTGTCTCAAAATAAGGAGGTTTGATGGAAAGCGCCGCCAACTCAGAAACACGCCTAACAGAAGTGATAGCCACCAAAAACGCTACCTTAAGCGTCAAGATAGACAAAGGGGACTTACGCAGAGGCTCAAAAGGAGGACCCTGCATAGCGGATAAGACCAAATTCAAATCCCAGACTGGTAACATAGGCTTACGTGGAGGGCGCACGTGAGTAACCCCCTGGAAGAAGGTCTTAACCAACCGATGGTTGGCAAAGGATCTTTAGAAGAAAACAGGCTGAAACATGACAAGTTGAAGACCCAAGTCCAAACCATGTTGCAGGAATTCCAGGATCCTGGGAACAGAAAACACCCGACAGGGAAGGGACTTAGACTCACACCAGGCAATGAAAGCATGCCATACCCTATAGTAGATAAAGGATGAGGACTTCTTCCTAGCCCTAATCATGGTATCAACTACAGAAGCAGGCAGCCCCTTCTCCATCAAGATAGAGATTTCAGCAGCCAGGCCGTTAAAGCCAGCGTTTGTAAATTGGGATGGCTTAGCTGCCCCTGAGTGAGCAGGTCTGGATCCCTGGGCAGGGCAAACTGATCTACTGCCAACTGCACGACGTCTGCGAACCACACCCTTCTTGGCCAACAGGGGGCCACCAGAATGGTTGGCACCCCTTCCTGGGCTATCTTGCGCAGCACCCTGCCCAGCAGAGGAAATGGAGGGAACACAGAGGAGCTGAAAAATCTTCCAAGACATTGCTAATGCATCCATGGCCAAGGCCAGAGGGTCCTGGGACAGAGAGACAAAGACTGGAAGCTTGTGATTGTGACGGGACGCAAACAGATCCACATCTGGCTGACCCCAACGGTGGCACAGGGAGCGAAACACCTTGCTGCTGAGGGACCATTCTCCCAGACGAGAAGTCCCCCTGCTCAGAGAGTCTGCCTCCAGATTCTCCACCCCCGGGATGTACACAGCTGAGATGCAGGGAACACTCTCCTCCGCCCAAGACAGTATCAGGGTCCCTCCCTGATGAGTGATGTAGGCAACCGCCGTCTGGTTGTCCGAGTGGATCTGAACAGCCCGACCCTGAAGGTGTGGAGTCAATTGGGCGAGAACCAACCTTATCGCCCTCAGTTCCAGGATGTTGATAGGGGTATGAGCCTCCTGAGGGCCCCACTGACCCTGGAATTTCAAAGACTTCCAGAAGCCCCCCCAGCCTGTCAGACTGGCATCCGTGGTGACAGTCTCCCAGCAAGGGGACAGAAAGGTCCTGCCCACCAAGAGGTTCCCCGAGTCCAGCCACCACGAGAGAGACCGCCTGGCCAGAGGGGACAGAACAAACACCTGATCCAGGGACCCAGGGTCCCGATCCCATACTGACAAAAGGTGTAGCTGAAGAGGTCTCATGTGAAACTGAGCATAGGGTACCGCCTCAAAGCAAGACATCAGCCCCATCAGCTGCATCCCCTGCCAGATGGAGGGATGAGGACAAGACAGCAGAAACTGGGCCTGAGCTTGAAGACTCTCCACCTTCTGCTGAGGGAGAAAAACCTTGACCTGAGATGTATCCAAAGTGATGCCCAGAAAGGACCTTACCAGTGACGGGGACAGGGAAGACTTGGGATGGTTGATCACCCAGCCGAAGGACTCTAGTGTGGACACCACCATCTGGGTATCCAGCTTGGTCTGATGGAAGGACTGAGACGTGATGAGAATGTCGTCCAGATAAGGAAGGATGCGGATGCCCTGATATCTCAGCAGAGCCATCACGCCCGCCAGCACCTTGGTAAATACCCTGGGGGCCGAGGTGATACCGAAAGGCAAGGCCACAAATTGGTAGTGCTGATCCTCCAGAGCGAACCTGAGGAATTTCTGATGACCTGGAAAGATTGGTACGTGAAGCTAAGCGTCCTTGATGTCTAAAGAAGTCATGAAATCGCACCCGGGCGTAGTGAATCGACTGCTGAACACAGGGTTTCCATGCGAAAATGCTTGAATCTGACAAACTTGTTGAGGCACTTTAAATCCAGGATGGGCCTGAAGGACCCGTCCATTTTGGGGACCGTGAAGAGATTGGAATAGAAGCCTCTGCCCCTTTCCCAGAAAGGCACCGGGCAGAGGACCCCCAACTCCAGAACGTTTTGGACAGCAAGGCACAAACCCTGAGCTGACAGAGGGTTTTGAGCCATCCGGGATCTGATGAATCTTGGGGGCGGCCAGGCTGCAAACTCTCTATCTTGTAACCGGAGAAAACCACCTCCTGGATCCACCTGTCTGCTACACGTCGTCTCCAGACGTGAGCAAAGAGCCGAACCCGTCCCCCCATTCGGATGGGTGAGGGCGCCTCTTCATGCCTGAGGAGGCTTGGGACCCCAGGAGAGACCGGGGCGGCCAAGGCCCCTGCCCAAATAGTATCCGCGTGCTCCAGCAAAGGAAACTCCTCGACCAGCCCTGGAAGCCCGAAAGGAGGGAAAAGAGGCCCCCGAAAGGGCCGAGAAGGCCTCCTGTGTTGAGGTAACCTACCGCCCCTGGCAAACAAGTCCAAGCGTTCAACAAAAAGGCGCAACCCCTTAAAGGGGAATGCAGTGAGAGCCTTAGCAGCATTATCATCTACCCACTGACGCAGCCAGACAGAGCGGCGTATAGCCACCAAAAGGGCAGATGTCCTTCCACACATTCTAAAGACATCATCCATGGCAGAGAGGATATATGCAACAAATTCATAGCAAAGCAGGAGCGATCTATAGTCTTCACCTCCCGCGTCATCAGAGGCCCATCTATGAGACACTTAAAGTGGACCAACACCCACCGGTGATCGGCCCGGGAATCTATAAGATTCCCGGGCCGATCACCTCCCTCCCCGCGGGACATCCGAGATCGGGATGTCCCGCGGGGTGAAACCCCCCCAAACACCCCAAATCCTTACCTCAGTTTCCCTCGCGCCCCTCTAGACGTGCGCGCGCCCGCGCCGGCCGTCTGTGAATGGCCGGCGCGGGCACGCGCGCGTCAAGAGGGACGCGCGGGAGGCGGCGGCAGCGGAGCCGCTTGTCCGCGGCTTGTCCGTCGGCGCGGGGAGAGGTGAGTTCGGGGGGTTCGGGGGGGTCTCACACAGCGGGGCACCCCGATCGGGGGTGCCCCACCGAAGTGGACCAAGACCCAGGATAGTCAAAATCCTGGGTGTTGGTCCACTTTAAGCAGCCCTTTAATAGCAATAATTATGGCAGAGGCACAAACCGGGAGCAGCGCAGTCCCCACACAGGCAAAAGCATGACAGGACAGCTGGTCCATGCGCCGGTCCTCACCATCCCGCAGGGTAGCAGTGTCAGTAAAATGCATGACAGATGTATTTGACAACCCTAACACGGGCACGTCCACCTCGGGAGGACAAGACCAACGTTTAATCACATCAGCAGGAAAGGGATACCTATTGTCCCAACTCTTGGGCAGGTAGCTTACTAGGCTGTTCCCATTCCTTGAGCACTAGATTATTAAAGCGAGTCTGCTCAGGGAACTCCAAGCGTGGCTTAACCGTATCAAAAAGTTCACCCTGCCGCTGCGGAGCCACTGCAGGAGGAGAAATACAAAGCACTTCAAATATGTGACTCAGCAACCTGTCAGTATCATCTGAGGACCATCAAAGGGAGACCCGGTACCACCATAGATCTTAGGTTGTTCCTCAGAGGATTCTGAATCAGAAAACAATTCCCCCCTCCTCGAGGGGGTAAGGGCCAGAAAGTGAGTAAGGTCCCTCATCCTCTACAGGAAAGAGGGAAGCAGCGGGAGATAAATGCCGCTTCTTAGCAGAAGCCTCACGCGGGGCTGACCCAGCAATATGTTTTTCAATGCTGGTCACCCATGCAGCCAAATCAGATTGAGAGTCCCTGCTAGTGTGCCCCTCACTGGGGGTCAGATGTAAGCGTGGGGGGGGGGGGGTAGGCGAAGCCAAAAGGGGCACAGCACCGGGGCCCGCAACAGACAGCCCGGACTGCAGCGCAAGTGCCTGCTGGGCGCAGTTTACACATACCCTGACATCATCACTCACAGGGGAAACCCCACACACAACACACAGCTGGGCCTGTCCTGAAGGAACGCCAGGCACATTATCCCCAGAAGCCTCCATATGGTGATTTGAGTGGAACAATAGGCCAGTATAGGGTTAAGGCTAGTAATAGCCACCCGGGATGCCCCAAAAACCCGCTAGGGAGGTGGGAGATTATCAAAGGGAAGAGGGCCGGGAGAAACCACAGTGACGTTTATCCCGCCTGAAAGACATAAAAAGACATCCCCATAAGCATTTACAAGTGAGAAAAAGAAGGAAAAAACACCCTGCAGGGACACTCACGGGCCGCACTGGTAAAGGAGCAGCAGTGCACACAGCACGAGCGAAGGAGGAAGAGAGGTAAAATGACGCCCGCACAGACCTCGAGGGGCGGGCCGCCTAGATGTGACGCCAAAAGCGTTATCTGCAGAGCCGCCCCCCCCCCACCGAAGAGCGCGAAACGCGTCCCACGTGATCTCGCTGTCCAATGATGGCGCATCAGCAGCTGAGGCAATGTCGCCACTGTCCGTGGAGCGCTGTACAAGCGGCGCGGCGGCGAGCAAATTAAGTAAAAACTCCGCCACACAATAATAAAGAGAAGAGGGAGGGGGGGATAGGGTAAAGAAGACCCAGAGTGCAGGAAGGGGCATCCCACAAGGCTCACCATAATCCTATACTGTCTACCCATGTCAGTGCAGGGATTGCGCTAGGAGCAGCGCTCCTCAGCACCTGACCCTGGTGCTGTCCTACCTTCACCTGAACCAGTCAGGGAGGCAGTGGGTCCAGAAACGGGTGGGAATAGTCCTGCAGGGCCGCAGGTTGATAAGCCCTGCTCACCTGCGCAGTATAGAGAGCCATCTTCTATTTTCGCAGTCCAGACTGCAGATAAGAACTGGGAATTGGTGGGAGGTTCCTGGCTATTTAAGGGGCCGGGAGTGGCCACAAGTTTTTTCTGCAGTCCAGCGCCATCTTGTGGATGTATAACCCATGTGTAAGGAATATTTTGGAACAGGACGTGCTGTATACTTGGAATAACAGGCATTTTTCAGGTGAGGCAAATAGGCCACAGTAAGGGGATATGGACACCAGATGTCACCCTTGCTACATGGATAAGTGGTAGGGCCCAGAGCAGGGGAAGCCAGTCAGAACTCGATGGTTGGCTCCAGTCCTTTATATAGAAGGCTGGACATGTCTGGGCAAGAGAGAAGATGAGAGAGAGTGTGAAGGACACCTCAGAAGCAAAGTAGATAGAATACCCTCCATGAATAGGACAGAGAGAATGGCCAGTGTGTGTGCTCCCTGGTGCCAAGGAGAATGGATTCAGGCTGAGGGACTGGGGAAGGACAATGGACTAACCTAGAGACGCTTGGAATGGCTGGCCGGAGTAGTACCCCCGATGAAAGGAATGGGGCAGAAAGGCCATGCTGAGCACTTCCCAGATGCCTTAAAATGGACCAAAACCTGGGATTTTCACTCATCACGCCCAACTGTGTGAAAGACGCAGCGCTCATTTAAACAGCTTCTCTGGCGTTGCGCATATTAATGTGCGGCCGTGCACGGCCACACGCACTTCTCTCTTTCAGATTTCACTATCCCGGGTTTTGGTCTGTCCCCCTGGGGCTCCCCGATTTGGGACGCCCCCGTTTGAAACCCTGCAGAATACCCACTTTTCTGAACTTCCTCGAACCGCGGTGCAGTGGGAGACGACATTACTTGCATCCTTTTCTGGCTGTGCGTGGTCACACCCTCCACACTGTGCGCATCCCAGACCAGGGTACCCCAGGGGGACGGACCAAAACCAGAGAAACCCCAGGGTTTGGTCCACTTTAAGGGGAGAACACCATACTGAGCCGAGGTCCTGGAGGGTGGGCTGGAATTGTACTCCTTCTGGGGCAAAGGGCTGTGATGTGCGCTCCTCGAGTGCTTGGAGAGAGAACACCAGGTTCGTGCCAAAGAAGCTGAGAGCTACTGGAGTAAGGGAGACCCGAGTGCCAGGAGTGCCTATTGTGAGTTGCTGTGTAAATGTCTTTTTTCTAAACTAAATAAACCTAACTTTGACAATCTTTCAGGGCACTCTAGCCCCCGCACTCCTTTTATTAACTTTGTTGCCCTTCTTTGAACGTGCTCCAGTTCTGATATGTCCTTTTTAAGCACAGGTGCCCAGAACTGTACACAGTATTCCATATGGGGTCTGACCAGTGACTTGTACAGGGGTAAAATGATGCTCTGGTCATGAGGACCTATGCCCCTCTTGCTGCCTCCCATGATCCTATTTGCTTTGGCAGCTGCTGCATGGCATTGATTACTACAGTTGAGCTTATTGTTAACTGAAACCCCTAGGTTCTTTTCCATTGTTGTTTTACCAAGTGTTTCTTTATTTAGTATGTAATCATGACACAGATTTCTCCTTCCCATGTGCATAACCTTACATTTATCGGTGTTAAACTTCAATTACCATTTAACTTCCCATGTCTCCAATTACCATTTAACTTCCCATGTTTCCAATTTATCCAAATCTGTTTGTAGCTGCCTGCTGTCCTCTTTTGTTTTAATTACTTTACACAGCTTAGTATCATCTGCAAAGATTGAGACTTTACTGTTTAATCCGTACCCAATGTCATTTATATATATATTGAAGAGAATTGGTCCCAGAACTGACCCTTGTGGTACTCCACTAGTAACAGTGACCCAATCTGAGTGTGTATCATTGATAACCACCGTCTGCTTCCGATCATTAAGCCAATTTCTCACCCATCTGCAGTTTTCCCCCAGACCAAGCATTGTCATCTTTTGTACCAGCCTTTTATGTGGCACAGTATCGAATGCTTTAGAAAAGTCAAGATATATGATATCCAATGACTCCCCCTGATCCAATCTTGAACTTACCTCCTCATAAAAGCTGATTAGGTTTGTCTGGCAGGAGCGATTCCTCATAAATCCATGCTGATATGGAGTAATAAGGTCATTTTCCCCAAGGTCCTCCAGGATAGTATCCCTTAAGTAACCTTCAAACAGCTTGCCCACCACAGATGTTAAGCTTACCGGTCTGTAGTTCCCAGGTTCCCCCCTAGATCCCTTTTTGAATATTGGCACCACATTTGCCAAGCGCCAGTCCCTCGGAACAGCCCCTGTAGTTATGGAATCCACAAATATTAGAAATAACGGCTTGTCTATTACTGTACATAACTCCCTTAAAACACGAGGATGTATGTCATCTGGTCCCGGTGATTTATCGATTTTTATCTGCTTGAGACCGTGCTGGACTTCTTCCTTGGTTAGACCAGTGACATTTAATGGTGGGTTTCGGTTATTCCCCTGCATTTCACTTGGTATGTCACATTCTTTTGTGAATATAGAAGCAAAGAAGTTGTTTAGTAAATTAGCTTTCTCCTCATTCCCCTCCTTGCTTTTCAGGGGGCCCACACCCTCAGGTTTGTACCTTTTACGGTTTATGTAGCTAAAGAATAATTTGGGGTTAGTTTTACTCTCTTTCGCGATCAGTATTTCTGTCTCCAGCTTAGCTGCCCTTATCTGTTGTTTACATTTTTTATTTTCTTTTTTATAGTTTTTTTAACGCTTCCGCTGTCCCTTCCTGCTTTAAACATTTAAATGCCTTTTTTTGTTGTTTATTGCCCCTTGACCTTTTTGTTTAGCCACATCAGTTTACACGTGTGTCTAACAGTTTTATTCCTGTAATGTATATATCTATTACAATGAAAATTAAGGATTTCTTTGAAAATATCCCATTTAGTGTCCATGAATTTGTTTTTAAGGACATTTTCCAAGTTGGCATCTCTAAGTTTGTCAAACTTTGCCTTTTTGAAGTTCCATGTTTTTGTGGCTCCTCGATAAGGCACCCTAGTGACTGCTAAGTGGAAATTAACGATATTATGATCACTGTTTCCAAGGTGTCCCCCAACCTGTACCTTTATTACTTTGTCTGGTACATTGGTTAGTATTAGGTCCAATATGGCTCTCCCCCTTGTTGGAGCTTGTAGTTGTTGGGAAAGGTAGCCATCTTTTGTTTTAGATAAAGTCCCCCATAATAACTACCTAATTTAGTTTAGCGGCTACATCTATTTGCCTTAGCATCACATTTTCTGTGGATTTGGATATGTCTGGAGGTTTGTAGCAAACCCCCACCAGTATTTTATTTTTGCTTCTCCCTTCATGTATTTCTACCCATACAGACTCCACATCATCATTCCCCTCATATATATCCTCCCGCAGAGCGGGTTGTAGAGAGGATTTTACAATTAAGCAGACTCCGCCCCCTTTGCGTCTGTTACGGTCCCTCCTAAACACACAGTAGCCCTGTAGATTTACTGCCCAGTCATAGCTTTTATCCAACCAGGTCTCTGTTACCCCCACTATGTCATATTGTTCTTCTGTTATTATCAGTTCTAGTTTATCCAATTTATTAGTCAAGCTTCTAGCATTTGTAAGCATGCATTTCAAATGCTTATGATAATTTTGTATATTGCCCTTATTCCTGCTAGATGTGCTCCCCCCTCTCCACCACCAGTTTCATGTCTACACCCACTGTCACTTTCTTTCCTAACGTCCCCTTTGCTTTAAACACTCCTCCAACCTTTTAGCCATCCTTTCCCCCAGAACAGATGCAGCCTCCCAATTGAGGTGCAACCCATCCCTGCCAAAGAACCTGTAGCCCACTGTGAAGTCGGCCCAATTCTCTAAGAGCCCAAACCCTTCCTTTTTACTCCAATTTTTGAGCCACCCGTTTTCCCCTCTAATCTCCCGCTGCTTCTCTGGTGTGGCTCTTGGTACTGGTAGTATTTCCGAGAATACTACAGTTGAGGTCTTTGCCTTAAGCTTACGGCCTAAGTCCCTGAAATCATTTTTAAAGGACCTTCCACCTACTTCTTCCTATATCATTTGTACCAATATGCACCATGACCGCTGGGTTCACGGTTCACGTTTTGTTGAGCTGCTGTGTGGCCCTGAAGTCACTAGGGGCCTTCTGCTGGCCCTTTTGCCAGCCCTTTCCCTCGCCCAGGGAGAGTCCCTTCACCAGCCTGGCCCTGTCCTAGGGTTGCTTCCCCTAAAGCTCACCCAAGCTTCACCGGGTGTCCATGAAAAAAAAAAAAACTTACAAAAATGTTACATGTGCCTCTATTAGCAGGGACAGCTCCAGACACACAGTGCAAGTGTGGGGTCCTGGCACACAGGAGAAGGGGGCAATATGGGTCAGCAACCTGCTCAGGCAAAAATGTGAGCTATTTTTTTGTGAAATTGTTAGAGAATTAATGTAAAGAAAGTGAGGAAAAAAAGATAGAAAGAGCCTAAGAAGGAATGCAAGAGAACAAAGCGGGATGGCATCACCTTTCAAAATGGTCACATGATACAAACAGAGTTAAATGACCGGAGATGATTTGTACCTGGTAATAAATTAGACTGGTTGCGCTCACTGTTTCTGACTTTGTCTCGTGTCTCATTCCCATTTGTTGTCTCTGTAAAAAACAAAATAACAATATAAGAAAAAAGTGTGAGGAATAGGGCAAATATTATATATTTTATTCCTGATGCCTGGTCTACCCCTTTAACATTCCATGTTGGTAACAAAAGCCTGTCCGGGAAGCCTATTTGGGCAGAAGGAGAATTAGCACTGCTCTGTGAAACAAGCAAGACACAGACTCCTTGCTGATTCTCTTACACCTTCGTCCAGGCTGAATAGAACGGCAAGGGACCCCCGACTGGGAAGGCTACGGGAGCTGGGCCTTGCACACACGCACCTCCAGACTCCTTGGTGCCGGCAAAAACTTGTAATAACTGGGCCGCTATCTGTTCCAGCATAGAACCAAAACTGGCCCAGAAATCCGCATCTGTGCATAATCAGCCCATCGCCATACCTAGTGTGGAACCTGAGGAAATGGAGATCTCGGGTTCCGACCTATCTAGGGACCCCAACTTTGGACTCTCCAGGTGCCCCATGACTAGCCGACTAGTTTGGCAACAAAACCAGAGTGGTATCAGCCTTGGTTTAAAGTGGACCAAAACCCACGCTGGAGTCTATGAGACTTCAGGATAGGCATACTCGCTCGCCCTCCAGGGCATCCAGATTCCGGATGTCCCGCTGTGTCAAACCCCCCCAGGTCACCCAAAAACGTACCTTTTTTCCCGGTCCAACGGCGCATGCACGAGCAGCAGCCACATCCCCATTATCCTTGTAGCAGGGCGCATGCCCACGCCAAGCATTTGCGAATGGCCAGCGTGGGCACGCTCCCGGTTAAAGAGTAGCGGAGGATGCGGCCGCCACTGCACTCAGATCCGCTCGCTTTACACGACCTCTCGGACGAAAGGTCAGGAGCGGATTCCAGCTCGCTGACTGGACAAGAGGCTGTGAATGCGACGTAGGACCGAGGAAGGGTGGGAGTGAGATCCAAAATTCTGGGTTTTGGTCCACTTTAAAAGCAACTCCCAAAATAGCATTTGTAGGTTGTAAGCTGGCTCCCAAGCAGAATAGGAGCTGGAGATTCCGCCCAGAGGGACGTGGGGAGTGTCCAGCTGGGGGTTAAATACCAGACCCCAATCTAGGGGAAGCTGTTCCATCTTCCCTGGGGTTACCGGCAGATGTAAGGAGTCCAGGGTCCAGCAGGTTGCTTTATGCCCTGAAGGCTGCCCGGCCTAACAAATCAACTGAACTCATTTAAGGAAAAGCCGGTCCCAAAAACCCATTTTGGCAGCAGGAGAATAAGCACTGCTCTGTGAAACAAGCAAACCTCGGAAGATCACAGACTCCCTGCCGATTCTCTCACAACTTCGTCCAGGCTGATTAGAACGGCAAGGGACCGCTGACTGGGAAGGCTACGGGAGCTGGGCCTTGCACACACGCGCCTTCAGACTCCTTGGTGCCGACAAAAACTTGGAATAACTGGGCTGCTATCTGTTCCAGCATAGAATTGAAACCAGCCCGGAAAGCTGCGTCTGTGCATACTCAGCCCATCTCCATACCTAGGTGGGAAACCTGAGGAAATGGAGATCTCAGGTCCTAACCTATCTAGGGACTACATCTTTGGGCTCTCCGGGTGCCCCACAACTAGCCCACTAGTTTGGCAACAGAACCAGAATGGTATCAGCCTCGGTTTAAAAGCTACTCCCAAAATAGCATTTGTAGGTTGCAGGTGTAAGGTGTAAGCTTGCTGCCAAGCAGAGAAGGAGCTGGAGATTTTGCCCAGAGGGGCATCGGGAGAGTCCAGCTGGGGGTTAAATACCAGACCCTAATCTAGGGGCAGCTGTTCCATCTTCTCTGGCACGTGTAAGGAGTCCAGGGTCCAGCAGGTTGCTTTATGCCCCGGATGCTGCGCTGCCTAACAAATCAACTGAACGCATTTAAGATGACCTGTTCTCTGTTTTGTAATCCACTTTACCCGTGACCTGTATCTCTCTACTCAGAGATGGTATTTGTAATATTTTCACCATATCAAATGCTTGCAATAACTGCCTAGTGCACCTATCGCAATAAAATACATATTTAAACCGGACCAACACCCATTTTTACACCTTTAACAGGTGTTGGTCCATCTGTCTGCTGATAACAAGAAGCCCAGGGGCGGCATCCAAAACTCTGGAGCCCCCTCGCACCTAACCGCACAGAACGCTGAGAACACTCACCTTCATTACGAGCCAGCGCCGGGGGAAAGGAGTGGATTGCGGGAATCTCGTAATGAAGGTGAGTATTACGATTTTAACACCCGTTAAAGTAAAAACAGTGTTGGTCTGGTTTACCTTCAGCTGTCTTTTTGCCTTAACTGAAACAAACGCGTCCGTAGTTCGGCATTAAAGCCTTTGGGCTGGACAAGGGTTAGAAAAGCATTTGATCCTACTTTATATGCTGTGTTGTTAGCGTGATCACATGGTACATGTTCCCTGAGACTGCCTGGCACATGTACATTTAATTCGGACCGAAACCCATGCCCCAACGGCCTTGGAATCTATAAGATGCCAGGTCCGCTAGATTCCCTCCCCCCCTGGGGTATCCAAAACCAGGATGCCCCGCGGTGTGAAACCCCCCAGGTCGCCCAGAAATTTGCTTTCTTTCCCACCCTTTAGCAGGGCGCCGGGCTGCGCCATTTTTGAATGGCCGGTGCAGGTAGGCTCCCTGTTTGAGAGCAGCAGGGATGCGGCCACCAGCGTACTCGGATCTGTTTGGTTTAGACAAGCTCATAGAGTGGTGAATCACCCCCAAGGTAGACAAAAGAGAACATCAGTTCTCTCTCCTAAAGTGCTGAATCGACCCCGTAGCGAGATTGGGAGACTGAGACAGATAAAAATAGCGATAGCGAGAGAGAGCGAATTAAAGAAACAAAAGAGAGAAAGAGAGAGAAAGAGAGAGAGAGAAAGAGAAAAAAAAAGAAAGAAAGACATTAAAATATAAAGAGAGATTAAATTGGATAGATGGATAGCTAGGAAGCAAGGAAAAATAATAAGAATAAAAGAGAGAGAGAGAGAGAGAGAGAGAGAGAGAGATAGAGAGAGAGAGAGCGGGATAGGGAGAAAGGAGAAAAGAGAAAGAGCGAGAAAGCAAGAGAGAGAGAATGAAAGAACGAAAAAAAGAGAGAATGAAAGAAAAAAGAGAGGCGAGAGAGAGACAAAGAATGAAAGAAAAAAGGGGGGAAATCAGAATAAAAGATAAAAAGAGAATAAATTAGACAGCTAGATAGAATGGAAGTGAGAAAGTGAGGAAATGAGAATGAAAGAGACAAAGGAGAGATTAGATAGATAGAGAAGTAGCTAGAACAAAAGAAACAAATAAGAAATAAGAGATAAAGGGAGAAATTGGATAGATAGGAAGAGAGAAGAAAAGAAATAAAGAGAAAGAAAGAATATGAAACAGACCAAGAGAGAGAAAGGGAATGAGAGAGAGAGAGAGAGAGAAAGATAGATCAAATTTGCCCAAAATGTTGGAAATGAACAGACAGAGTTTAGGTGCCATGTGACAGAGCAGCAGCTCCCGGCCATGTTATGTCTTGCTATAAATGCTGTGTGCAGAGCTGTAACACATCCCTATGTGCATTTCATTGGGGCGCAGGTTCGCAGCACATGATCCAGCCTATTATTAAGCGCCTGTCATCGGCCACATTTAAGCCCTGAAAGAAGTAACATGGAGTAATAGCTTTGTGGGGAAACCCAATGCCGCTCCCCGGAACACACAATTCCCATAGGAGGGCCTGTCATGCCCCCAGCAACGGGCCGGAGAGCAAGTGCTCAGCAGAGATCTGTCTTCATGTGTCACAGTGTTCCCGCTCCACATGAAGACCTCTCATCGGCCATGTATCACGGCTCCGTCTATATGAGGAGAGGCCTGATTAGGTTACTGGCTGCCAGGATTTTTGGCACTGGCCACGCGCTCTCTATAGCCCTTAATGGTGTACAAAAGCCCTCAGGGTGCATTTGGAAGAATTGTATTTTGGAGGGGCCGGGGTAAGGTTACGCATGGCAGGCCCGCTTATCCCTGAGGCATGGGTGGGCAAGGGGGTTGAAGCAGGACATGGCCTAAAGGAGGACATGAAGAAGCCGGCAGGCATCCCTGCTATCTGCTGGGGGAATGCTGCATGGGCACGACGAGGCTGGAAAGCTCGCAAATGATATTTGTAGCCAAGGGAATAAACGTTTAAAGGAGCTCTATTAAAGTGGGCCAAAATCCACTGCGATTGGCCCGGGAGTTTATAAGATTCTCGTCTAATCGATTCCAAAATGCTGTGTGAAACCCCCCAGGTCTCCCCATACACTTACCTTGCTTCCCGGTCCAACCGCACATGTGTGAGCCGCAACCCCGCTATTCCTCCAGCAGGGCGCGTGCCCACACCAGGCATTTGAGAATGGCCGTTGTGGGAACGCTCCCTGTTAAGAGGAAAGCGGGGGATGCGCCACCAGCATGCTCAGAGCCGCTGGGATTAGACAAAGGCTTAGATGACAAGATGTCTGCGGCTCCGAACGCGCTGATTGGCCGAGCGGCCACGCATGCGCTGTAAGACCGGGAAGAGGTGTGTTAACTTCGGGGATCTGGGAGATTTCACGCAGCGGGGCACCCCCGGGGGAAAGGAACATAACCCAGGATAGTCAAAATCCTGGGGTTTGGTTCACTTTAAGATACTGATTCATATTAACAATTCATACAAATATGCTAGAGCGGGAGATGAAAAGAAAGGTACAGCCTGGCTGGTTCTCCTTCACCGGAGAGAATAAAAACCTGGGGTGACAGGTTCTTTGAATGTACCACTGTTAATATAGGGGAGAAGAGCTTCTTTAAGGAGGAAGCCCAAGCCTCAATTTGGGCAACAACATAAAACATTCTTCCAAATGGCGCAAGCTGGGACCTTGAGTGACAGGTCAGTCACCCAACCAGTGGAGCAGTGTGCTGCACTGGGCTGTTAGTCAAATCCATGGCTGCTGTGCAGAGCCCCCTCCCCAAACACACTGGCACCGCGGGGAGGGGGTGGGGGATTGCATGATCAGGTGAGTTGCTTTGCACAGAGAGAGGGAGAGGTGGCTGGAGGGTAACACAAAGCTTGCATTTCCTCTTTAAAGTCCCTGTCCAGGCATTAAAGAAAAGTCTATACTCACCTTTTTTCCTCCCCTGCAGCTGCTTCATCCAGCGCCGCCATCTCCACACTTACAGATGAGAGAGATCGAGTGATTTCCTTTCTCCGGTGCCGGCCAGAAAGGGCATCCATCATGATGGCCTCACGTCCCAAAACACGCTAACTGCATTCATTGCAATGGAGGGAGGGTGCCGAATGGCTCTTTCAAAAGTGCCGCGGTGCAGCCAGATGTGCGTACTCCCAGTCATTTCAAAAGGCAGGGTGCGGAAGAGCGCCGAGCTGCAGAGAAGACACATCACTGGACCCGCGAAGATCAGGTAAAATTACCGGCACCTAGAGGGGTTCACACAGCGGGGCATCTGGTGTAGGATGCCCCAGGGGTAGGCTAGCGGCTGGGCCTGGAATCTTTTAGATTCCAGAGCCCGGCCGCAAGGGTTTTGACCTGCTTTAACAGACAGGGTGTGGGTGACTTCCTGTAGTGAAGGATGAGAGTAAACAATTCTTCAGGTGAGAATCTCACAACTGAATTTTCTCTAATATTCCAATCCAGGGCATCACTGTATTAGATACTAATGAGGCATCCCAGATAGATAATTAGATAATACTCAGATCTTTTCCTGGGGCATCCCAAATCAGGATTCTCCAATGTGTGAGCCCCCCAGGGTGTGGGTAAAATCACCCTCTTCCTGGTTCCCTCACTGATGTAAACATCGGGTGGCCACATCCCCTGCATATTTTGGCTGCGCAGGTGCCCCCCCGCCCCAGCCATTTAGACAAACTGGAGACGGGAGGGCATGCAGCCGCTCGTGCTCCTGACTGCTATAAACGGAACTGCTTGCTGAACATTACACATGCATGGCAAACAGCTCTGATTGTACGAAAGCCCAGGCATGTACAGTAGGACCGGTAAGAGGTTAGTTTTAGAAGGCAAAATGGGGGTGGGGGGGGGCACGTGTCACTAAGTGGAGCATCCCATATAGTGCAGGGAACAAAACCCAGGATAGTCAAAGTCTTTTTCTTTCTAACCCCCGTCTGCCTCAGCGCCAAAGTAGCAGGATGGCAGGGGGTCACCTTTTGACTAAACCTCTGCTTTAAGGTGAAAGGGAGTGTTACGTCCACGTCACTGGACGCGGTCTGGCTTCTGTTGTCCGATTCCCAATTACTATATTCTAAGAGAAATCAATACACGCGACAAGGTGTGTAGCGAAACCTCAACTGAGCAGGGGGGCGCTTCTGACCCCTTTTTTATTGAAAACTTTCATAGTTAGAGCATGCGCAGAACATAAAATTACCTAAGTTTAATTAAAGATGAAAAGAGAACATTTCTTCCTATGTTCAAAGTTAAACAAGGCTTAGTGTTCTTAGGGAGTGTAGAACAGGGAGTGTGTACTTCATAGTATCTCATGCAAAGCAGCGTATTCCTTTGATAAGCCTTACATAAGCAGTTTCAGTAATAGCAGCTTAATTAACTTTATAAGCTAAAGAAAGCGCAAAGAGAAGTGGCTGGGGGTCTATTTCAACTTTATTAGCCACTATATAGCATACAATGCAAAGAGGAATCTATTTCTCTATTTATAAAGGAGAGAGGGGATGTTCAGATATACATTCATTTTATTGATTCCGACCTCCAACCTTCACAGGGAGAGACTACCTTAAAGTGGACCAAGACCATACCATAGAGTCTATAAGACTCCAGGGGCAGGCCTACTCCCCCTCCTCATGGGGGCATCCGCAACTGGGATGCCCTGCTCTATGAAAACCCCCAAATCGCCCAATATTCTAACCTTTTCCTCAAGCCTACGACGCATGCATGACCAGCAAAGGCATCGCTCACTTCCCTTATCGGGAAGGATATCCAACTCAACTGAATGGCCGTGCGGGGCTGCGCACAGCCGAAAGGGAACCGAGTAATGCCGGCGCCGCTCGCAAGCGTGGCTAGGATTCTTGCAGGCTGCTGTAGCCGCAGCTTGGGCCCAAGGAGCTGTAAGTGACCTCTGCGACCTGGGGGGGTGTCATACAGCGGGGGGTGCCCTAGTGAGACAGACCAAAACCCGGGATACTAAAAATCCTGGATTTTGGTCCAATTTATGCAGGAAATTATGCTTAAAATCATTCTTAAAAGCAAAGCTTATCCTATACACCCAATATACACCCTGCAAATTCTCGCCAAATCGAGGTGATGGTCACCAAAAAGGAGGTGATGGTCACCAAAAAGGAGGTGATGGTCACCAAAACGAGGTGATGGTCACCAAATCGAGGTGATGGTCACCAAATCGAGGTGATGGTCACCAAATCGAGGTGATGGTCACCAAATCGAGGTGATGGTCACCAAATCGAGGTGATGGTCACCAAATTGAGGTGATGGTCACCAAAACGTTGTCATCCACAGTAAGGAAGCCTCTGGCAAAAACTCAAAGGCAGGATCCTGTAGAGCAGATTAGACTGAGGCGACAAAAAAAAGCTTTCTGTGTGGACGAAGGTGGGTAACCCCCTGCAGGAACGTCCTTATCAGCCTGTTCTCTGCTATGGGCTTCTATAGGCATTTAAATGTAACCCTTCCTTGAGACCTTTCTGAAAGAATTCCAGAATCCTGGAAAAAAAGGAGACATTTCTGCAGGCTTACTTTTTGCCTTTTGCCTCTCCAAATTCTGTTATCTAGACTCTAGATCAGCGATACTCAACTGGCGGACCGGGGTCCGAATGCGGATCTTGGCTCCAGATTTCCGGACCCCGGCCCTGACATCCCTGCACTCATTTGCTTCTGTGTTGCTGTGCTCAGAGTTACCCTCTTAATCAGCAATGTAGTGCTTTGTCTCCCTGCCAGTGTCATGCCTCCCTGGCACCTAGCATTGTCATTGCAAGGTACACACAAACTTTTTTCCTCCGCCCCAGCTCAGGCCCATCCATCCCTGTCCCCCTAGCTTTGCCCCGTCTGTCCCATCCCCAACCATTGGCCTCCCAGCTTTGCAAATCCATTACTCTTTCTTCCAGCTCTGGCCATCTACCCCTCCAGCTCTTCCCATTCATTCCTGTCCTACTAGTACTGCTCATCCATCTCTTCTCCCAGCTCTCTCCATCCCTCCCTGCCCTTCCTATTCTGTCTATCCCTCCCTCTTCCTTACAGCTTCTCTTCCATTCACTCCTCTACCCCGAGCCTTATCTATCCATCCTTGTTAGCTGTAGGTTCTGTGGGGCCAAAAAAAATAAGCTCAATAAGCAGCAATTTCTAGTTTTGCCTGGGGAATCTATAGCTCCCCTCCCCCAGTGATTTCTAACTATCCACCTCCCGTGACAGCCCTCTGCCCGGACCTTCACCTCTTACTGGGTGCCTTTAAATGGACCTTTACAAGAAGTGGTTGAGTACCCCTGCTCTAGATGAAGACTCCATCTAGCCTGAATCCTAGTTTACATGACTCCAGACAATAGACCTCTTGTCTGCCACCATGCTGGTTTCAACAGCCATGGCATAAAAGCTAGCACTCTAGAATTGGGGTGCAGCAGTGGACCCTGCATGAGAAAATATGGATGGTTGGGTAGGCACCATGGAGTTCCTTGCCGCTTCCTTACCATATCTACGTAACCATGCGTTTCTTGGCCAATGTGGAGCTACCAGGATGGTCGGAGCGCATTTGCGACCCACCTTCTTCATTTATCGCCCCGTTGTAGATTGAATGCTGACCATGGCAAAGTTAGGGCGTCTACCGCAATGCCTGGACCATCCCTGGAGGATTGTCAGGAAGGACAGTGATTGGCTCTGGTCTCCCAGGAACAGGTATCTCGCCATCCTGGGAGTTGACATTAAGCAGAATGCCCCTTTAAATATGTGAGAGAGGAGATTTTTGAGTCAGTGTTGGGTATATTTATGCCCCGTTTATTTGATGATAGAAGGATAATTAGGGAAACGGCTCCGGCTTTGAGCATCTGGAGGGACGGCCCTCTATAAAATGTTATTTCTGAGAGACACACGACACCAGAGGATCCTCACATGACACACCGGGGAACTAGGCTTATGTGGCCAACATCAGAGAGAGACAAATCGGGATCCCCTGAGAGTATCAATACGTGGCTCGCCTGAACTGCCCCAAGGCCTACTCCCCGGCATAGGGCCTAGGGGCATAGACATCAGTGACAGGCAAAACACTTCTCCTAGAACTTGATGGAGTTATTCTTAAACCGGACCTTCAGCATCATTCCCCAGCATGTAAAATTAATACATTTAACATTTATAGTCACTTTTTATTCTTTCACCTCACTGGCCTGCAACTCTGTTCAGCACTCGATGATACAGGTGTGGCCATCTTGGCTCAGTAGCATCACATACTGAGGAGACGAGAGGGGTCAAAAGTGCAGAGGGAAGGGTTATAGCTGTGCAGAGCTGGGATCAGGAAAAGGTCAGCAATCCCAGAATGCAAAGCGGCACAGTCAGAAGACACTTCCTGTTGCAGGCAGCCTGAGACTCCATGGGCCGCCATCTTGGATGTTTAAAGTCTCAGAAAATGCAGTAGATGCAGGCAGGATGGTTTTTAATGTGGGCAATCTGTATGTACAGGGTGTGGGAAACATATAAGATAGGCTCTTATTCAGGGTGAAGGTCCAGATTAATGTGGGCAATCTGTATGTATAGGGTGGGGGAAACATATAAGATAGGCTCTTATTCAGGGTGAAGGTCCGGATTAATGTGAGCAATCTGTATGTACAGGGGGGAACATATAAGATAGGCTCTTATTCAAGGTGAAGGTCCGGATTAATGTGGGCAATCTGTATGTACAGGGTGGGGGAAACATATAAGATAGGCTCTGATTCAGGGTGAAGGTCCGGATTAATGTGGGCAATCTGTATGTACAGGGTGAGAAACATATAAGATAGGCTCTTATTCAGGTTGAAGGTCCGGATTAATGTGGGCAATCTGTATGTATAGGGTGGGGGAAACATATAAGATAGACTCTTATTCAGGGTGAAGGTCCGGATTAATGTGGGCAATCTGTATGTACAGGGGGGAAACATATAACATAGACTCTTAATCAGGGTGAAGGTCCGGATTAATGTGGGCAATTTGTATGTACAGGGGGGAACATATAAGATAGGATCTTATTCAGGGTGAAGGTCCGGATTAAAGAGGAATTGACTTCAGCCTCAATGAAAAGGTCCCCCAACAACTGACACATTATATATAATATAAACGTATCTATGTCTCCACCGATGTGGAATGCGCTCACCCGCTGCCAGTGCCATTCCATTGAAATTATGAGGCTCTGGCATACTGCTGGGTGGTTTCTCCCTCTTTTCCCTCTCCAAGCCCTGAACGAGTTAAAGTGGACCAAAACCTATGGCTGATGTTCCTGGAATCTTATAGATTCCCTTATAAATCCGTCCGATTCCCTCCCCCCAGGGGCATCCAGATTCAGGATGTTACGCTGTGTGAAGCCCCCCACCCCCCCAGGTCGCCCAGCAAACTCACCTTCTTCCACGATCCCCCGGTGCATGCGCGAGCAGCGGGCGCCACCTGCTATATCTAGCCCACCCACCAAGCTGCCTACTAACTCTAGAAGCCCACCCACAAAGCTGCCTACTAACTCTAGAAGCCCACCCACCAAGATGCCTACTAACTCTAGAAGCCCACCCACCAAGATGCCTACTAACTCTAGAAGCCCACCCACCAAGCTGCCTACTAACTCTAGAAGCCCACCCACCAAGATGCCTACTAACTCTAGAAGCCCACCCACCAAGATGCCTACTAACTCTAGAAGCCCACCCACCAAGCTGCCTACTAACTCTAAAAGCCCACCCACCAAGCTGCCTACTTACCCTAGGAGCACACCCACCCACTTACCCTAGATGCCCACCCACCAAGCCGCCGACTTACCTTAGAAGCCCACCCACCAAGCCGCCTACTTACACTAGAAGCCCACCCACCAAGCCACCTACTTACACTAGAAGCCCACCCACCAAGCCATCTACTTACACTAGAAGCCCACCCACCAAGCCACCTACTTACACTAGAAGCCCACCCACCAAGCCGCCTACTTTCCCTAGAAGCCCACCCACCTACTTACCCTAGAAGCCCACCCACCAAGCCGCCGACTTACCCTAGAAGCCCACCCACCAAGCCGCCGACTTACCTTAGAAGCCCACCCACCAAGTCGCCTACTTACACTAGAAGCCCACCCACCAAGCCGCCTACTTACACTAGAAGCCCACCCACCAAGCCACCTACTTACACTAGAAGCCCACCCACCAAGCCGCCTACTTTCCCTAGAAGCCCACCCACCAAGCCGCCTACTTTCCCTAGAAGCCCACCCACCCACTTACCCTAGAAGCCCACCCACCAAGCCGCCGACTTACCCTAGAAGCCCACCCACCAAGCCGCCTACCTACCCTAGAAGCCCACCCACCAAGCCGCCTACTTACCCTAGAAGCCCACCCACCAAGCCGCCTACTTACCCTAGAAGCCCACCCACCAAGCCGCCTACCTACCCTAGAAGCCCACCCACCAAGCCGCCTACTTACCCTAGAAGCCCACCCACCAAGCCGCCTACTTACCCTAGAAGCCCACCCACCAAGCCGCCTACTTACCCTAGAAGCCCACCCACCAAGCCGCCTACTTACACTAGAAGCCCACCCACCAAGCCGCCTACTTACACTAGAAGCCCACCCACCAAGCCACCTACTTACACTAGAAGCCCACCCACCAAGCCGCCTACTTTCCCTAGAAGCCCACCCACCCACTTACCCTAGAAGCCCACCCACCAAGCCGCCAACTTACCCTAGAAGCCCACCCACCAAGCCGCCTACTTACCCTAGAAGCCCACCCACCAAGCCACCTACTTACACTAGAAGCCCACCCACCAATCCACCTACTTACACTAGAAGCCCACACACCAAGCCGCCTACTTTCCCTAGAAGCCCACCCACCCACTTACCCTAGAAGCCCACCCACCAAGCCGCCGACTTACCCTAGAAGCCCACCCACCAAGCCGCCTACCTACCCTAGAAGCCCACCCACCAAGCCGCCTACTTACCCTAGAAGCCCACCCACCAAGCCGCCTACTTACCCTAGAAGCCCACCCACCAAGCCGCCTACTTACCCTAGAAGCCCACCCACCAAGCCGCCTACTTACCCTAGAAGCCCACCCACCAAGCCGCCCACTTACCCTAGAAGCCCACCCACCAAGCCGCCTACTTACTCTAGAAGCCCACCCACCAAGCAGCATGCTCAGCTTAGATGCCCACTCACCAAGCCGCATACTTACCCTAGAAGCCCCCCCACCAAGCCTCCTACTTCCCTTAGAAGCCTGCTTGGGAGTAAGTAGTTGTAGGATCAAGTGAGTATTGCAGAGCATAAGCAGGAGTGAGAAGGTTTTATATTCTAGTTTTCTCAGGCCAGCCTGGACTGTCCCTTTAAATAAAGGATAGGCAATAAATCCCCGCTAATGGGCGGCGGCTCCTGTGGGAGTCCCGGGATGGGGCCTGATAAATGCCTCCGCCTTCCACAGGCGGCCATTTACATGGGCTATTTGAGTCCAGCGAGTTCCTTTTAGTAAGGATATGGGATGCGCTGCCAAATGACCGGCATCGCTGTGACCACCATATTTATATTTTTATATTTTTTTTCATGGTACTTATTAAAAGGCAGCGGCTGTATTTAGGCCCCAGCAGCACTTCAATTTATAGAGCGGCCAGGGGCAGATGACACACCAAATAGAGACACGGATAAATATAGAGGCACTGATTATATATATATATATATATATATATATATTATATATCACACATGTTTACAATGCTGGCGCCTCAAAGTGGACCTAAAGTCAGGAATGACCCTAAGGGGCTCCTTTTAACCACCGATTCGGGATGCCCCCCTGCAGTTAATGCAGACCTTCACCCTGAATAAGAGCCTATCTTTTATGTTTAACCCCTCCCTGTACATACAGATTGCCCACATTAATCTGGACCTTCACCCTGAATAAGAGCCTATCTTATATGTTTCCCCCCCTGTACATACAGATTGCTCACATTAATCCGGACCTTCACCCTGAATAAGAGCCTATCTTTTATGTTTAACCCCTCCCTGTACATACAGATTGCACAGATTGCCCACATTAATCTGGACCTTCACCCTGAATAAAAGCCTATCTTATATGTTTCCCCCCCTGTACATACAGATTGCTCACATTAATCCGGACCCTCACCCTGAATAAGAGCCTATTTTATACGTTTCCCCCACCCTGTACATACAGATTGCCCACATTAAAAATCATCCTACCTGCATCTACTGCATTTTCTGAGCCTGTATACATCCAAGATGGCGGCTCATGGAGTCTCAGGCAGCCTGCAAACAGGAAGTGTCTTCTGACTGTCGCTCTGCATTCTGGGATTGCTGTCCTTTCCCTGACCCCAGCTCTGCTCTGTCTGTGCAAAGCACAGCTATAACCCCGCCCTGTGCACTTTTGCCCCCTCTCCTCTCCTCAGTATGTGATGCTTCTGAGGCAAGATGGCGGCGCCCGTATCCTAGAGTCCTGAACAGAGTTGCAGCCCAGTAGAGGAAAGAATAAAAAGTGACTAAAAATGTAAAATATATTAGTTTTAGATGCTGGGGAATAGTTTTTGAAGGCAGCCAAGTAAATTGCGTGCTTGGCATTTACAGGGTTAATGGGATAAGAACAGAGGCAGATTGGGCTCCTCACTACTGGCCAGTCCCTTTGTACACAGTATGGTGGTTGTTCCTAATACAATACTGTATTTTTCGCCCTATAAGACGCACCTAGGATTTGGAAGAGGAAAATAAAAAAATAAATATCCCAAACTAAATGTTGTGCTAAAACACCCCCATTACAGGCAGTGTAGCATTCCCCTCATCCCATAGGCAGTGTGGCATTCCCCCTCTCCCATTCCCATAGGCAGTGTGGCATTCCCCCTCTCCCATTCCCATAGGCAGTGTGGCATTCCCCCTCTCCCATTCCCAAAGGCAGTGTGGCATCCCCCCCCTCCCATCAGCAGTGTGGCATTCCCCTTCAATTCCCCATATAGACAGTGTGGCATTCACTCTGGCCCCCTTAAAATAGTGCGTGTGGTGTGACCTTTAAAAAAGTGCGTCTTATATGGCGAGATATGGTATGTGTGTGTGGTGTGACCTTAAAATGGTGCGTCTTATAGGGCAAACATTGCGCTATATGTGTGTGGTGTGATCTTAAAATAGTGCGTCTTATAGGACAAAATATTGTGTATGTGTATGGCCTTAAAGTGGTGCATCTTATAGGGCGAAATGATTCGCTGTGTGTGGTGTGACCTTAAATTGTGCGTCTTATAGGGTGATAAACGGTACATGTGTGTGGTGTGACCTTCACTGACCTTGCTGGTGTCTGATCTTCTGGCTCCTCTGGGCTCTGGCATAGAGGACAACCTGCTGCACCACGTCCAGCTGCCCCTGTAACTGCAGGAAATGGAAGTCTGTGCATTCCTGGCAAACTGTGGCAAAATCTAGACAGAAAAAAGTAAAAAATACAATTCTGTGAAACTCACCTGTAAAATTGTTTTTGAATATATCCAGTACAGGTCGTCCCAGATGTGATGACAGTTGGGTAGTCCGCCACCAGGTGGCGCAGTTCCTGCAAGATTCAGAGCTGTAACTCCTCCCGTCCCCCTATAAAATGAGATGTCTCAATAGAATTCCCAGAGGTCGAAAAGCAGTAAAAAGAAGACAGGCCGGGAGGCCAAGAAACCATGTTACTTCACATTGCTTCAGCATGTACTCTCTCCAACAAACACTAAGGGCAACGGTCCAATATAAAAGGTAATCACCATAACAGGCAAATAAGAGATCATGAACCAAGGGTGGGGTGGGACGACCTGGACTGGATATATTCAAAAACAATTCTACAGGTGAGAATTGTATTTTTCACTATATCCAGTCCAGGTCGTCCCAGAAGTGATGACAGTTGGGACATCCAAAAGCAGTGTCCATTAGGGCGGGATCCCCAGTGCGGAACAGCATGTAGTTCATTTCACTACCGCCTGAAGCACCTTTCGGCCAAAGACAGCATCAGCTGAGGCCTTAACATCAACCTTGTAAAACTTTGTAACGGTATGAACAGAAGACCAAGTAGCGGCCTTACAAACTTGTTCAACAGAGGCCTGGTGCTGAAAAGCCCAGGAAGCACCAATAGCTCTGGTAGAATGAGCTGTAACACGAAAAGGGGGATCCTTCCCCTTGGCAGAATATGCTTGCACCACCGCCTGTCTAATCCACTTACTGAGAGTGGACTTGGCCGGAGGCAAACCCTTTCCGGAACCTTCAGTGAGAACAAAGAGTGAATCCGACTTTAAGGATTCAGTCGCAACCAGGTAGTACTTAAAGTGGACCAACAACGAGGATTTTCACTATCTTGGGTGTTGGTCCACTTCCACGTGTGAAACCCCCCAGAAAGCCCCTAAAATCTTACCTTACCCCGATAAGGTACGTTTTTAGGGGATTACTGGGGGGGGGTTTCACACAGCGGGGCATACCGATTTCGGATGCCCCGCGGGGAGGGAGCCGATCAGGGGTGGGTGTTGGTCCACTTTAAGGGCTCTGACCACGTCCAAGGCATGGAGGGTCCTTTCTTAGAATTAGACGGTCCTGTACACAGGGAAGGCAAAACAACTTCCTCATTCAGATGAAAGGGAGAAACAACCTTAGGCACAAAAATCAGGTCTAAAGCGAAAAACCACCATATCCTTATGCCGCTCAAAGTAAGGAGGCATTAAACAAAGAGTGGCCAGTTCTGACACACGGCGCACCAAGGTGATAGCCACCAAAAAGACCACCTTTAGGGTCAAGACAGACAATGCAACGTCGCACAAAGGCTCAAAAAGGGAACCCTGGAGAGCAAAAAGCACCAAATTCAAATCCCACACCGGTAATACAGGCTTACGCGGTGGACGTACATGGGTAACTCCTTGGAAAAAAGTCCTGATCAGTCTATGATTGGCAAAGGATCTTTGGAAGAAGATGGCCAAGGCCGAGACCTGGCCTTGAAATGTAGGCATGCCAAACTCTGTAGTAAATCATGGAAGAAGACTTCTTCCGCGCCTGAATCATGGTCTGAGCAACCGTGGCCGGCAGCCCCTTTTCCAATAGGATTGAGGTTTTAATAGCCAGGCCGTCAAAGCCTGCGTCTGTAAATTGAGGTGCCGCAGCGATCCCTGAGTGAGAAGCCATGGGTCGTCGAGCATGTTGTAACGATCGACTGATATCTAAACTATGTCCGCGAACCAAATCCGCCTCGGCCAGCGAGGAGCCACCAGGATTGGTTGGTACCCCCTCCTGGGCTATCTTGCGCAGCACTCGGCCCAGGAATGGAAATGGAGGAAATGCATAAAGGAGCCTGAACTCCGTCCACGGAATTGCCAGAGCCTCTGTGGCGAAGGCCAGAGGATCTCTGGACAGGGAGACGAACCTTGGAAGCTTGTGATTGTGTCTGGACGCAAACAGGCTGACCCCAGTGGAGACACAGAGCGTGAAAGATCTTGCTGCTGAGAGACCACTCCCCCAGACGAGAAGTCCCCCCTGCTCAGGGAGTCTGCCTCCTGGTTTTCTACCCCAGGGATGTAAACCGCCGAGATGCAGGGAACATTCTCCTCCGCCCAAGTCAGAATCTGGGACACCTCCTGAAGGACTCGCTTGCTCCGAGTCCCACCCTGGTGATTGATGTAGATGACAGCCATCTGATTGTCCGAGCGGACCTGAATCGCACGACCCCTTAGATGGGGAGTCAATTGGATAAGCACCAACCAAATCGCTCTCAGCTCCAGAAGATTGATGGGTAAGTGGGCCTGCTGGGCCCCCACTGACCCTGGAACTTCAGCGTTTGCCAAAAACCTGCCCAGCCGGTCAGACTGGCTTCCGTGGTAACTATCTCCCACCGGTGAGTCAGAAAGGACCTGCCCACCAACAGATTGCTGGAGTCCAACCACCACAAGAGGGACTGTCTGACCATGGGGGACAGTGAAAATTCCTGATCCAGGGACTCCTGCTTCCGGTCCCAACCGGTCAACAGATTCAATTTAATCTGTTACGCGAAGGGCACTGCCTCGAAGCAGGACATCATGAGGCCCACCAGCTTCATCCCCAAACGGATAGATGGTCGCTGACAAGCCAGTAGGGCCTGCACCTGCGTCTGGAGGCCCTCCACCTTCAGCTGGGGGAGGAATACCTTGACCCGAGAGGTATCCAACGTCATGCCCAGGAGGGACCTCACGATTGAGGGAGTGATAGAAGACTTGGGGTAATTGATTACCCATCCGAAATCCTCGAGAGTGGATAACACCGTTGGGGTGTCGCTCTCTGCCTGCGGAAGGGACTGAGCCGCAATCAGCAAATCATCCAGATAAGGAAGAACACGAAAGCCCCGGCTCCTCAGGATGCTGTCTCCAAATGTGAGCAAAAAACAGCAGCCGTCCCCCCACCCGGATGGGCGAGGGCGCCTCCTCATGCCTGAGAGGGCTTGGCAGGGGGTTTGGATTGGGTCGACCGCGAGACCTACCTCGCCCCAGGAATCTCTGCGGCCACCTGAAAATGAAGAGCCTCTTCCTCCTCGAAAGGAGCGATAGGAAGAACCCCGAAAGGGTCGCGCAGGCTTCCGTCGCTGAGAGAGTCTTCCGTCCTTGGCCAGAAGGTCCAGGCGCTCCCCAAATAACCTGAGGCCCAGGAAGGGGATACTAGTGAACGACTTCTTGGCCGCAGCGTCAGCCGACCACTGCCGCAACCAGAGCGAGCGACGAAGCGCAACAAGCAGAGCCGAAGCCCTGGCGCCGAGCCGCACACTATCGTCCATGGCAGAGACTACAAAAGCAATAAAATCCACACAGGCTTTGAGGTCTTTATACTCCTCCGCCCGCTTGCGAGATTTGGCAAAATCAACAAGGCGCCGCACCTTCTTCCTGATGGCCAAAGATACAATGGCTGCGGCACAGCAGGGCGAAGCCCAGCACCCACAAAGGTAAACGCATGACAAGCCAGCTGATCCATGCGCCTGTCAGCAGGGTCGCGCAAGGAAGCAGTATCGGGTGACGGCATAACCGTAGTGTTGGATAACCCGAGACAGGGGCATCCACATCGGGAGGACAGGACCAGAGGCGGATCAGCTCCTCAGGGAAGGGATACCGCCTGTCCAGACTCTTAGGCACCGATGGCAATTTATTAGGTCTTTCCCATTCCTTAAACACCATATCGGAAAAGTGGGCCTGTTCCAGGAAGACAATCCTCTGTCTCTTAGGCCGGAATAAATCACCCTGCTTCCTCTTAGCCGCTTTAGGAGGGACAATATGCAAAGTCTCAAACACAGAAGACAGCAACTTCTCAGTGTCGTCAGGGAGCCACATGTCCTCGTCCGAAGAGGAACCAGGCTCGCTATCATAGCCAACCGCCCGATCCCCTGAGGAAGGGGAGTCCTTAAACAGCTCACCTTCCTCCATGGAGTCTCGACCTCCAAAAAGATCATCATCAGCAAAATCCGAGTAACCCGGCTCGATGTGCCGCTTCTTACTCGTGGCCTTCCCAGTAGCCGTGCAAGATAACCGTCTCTCCAGGCTGGCCACCCGGCAAGCCAAATCGGCTTGAGACCCCCTGCTGGCTTCCCCTTCGCTGAGGGCTGAATGCAGTAGTGGGAGGGTTGGCGAGGCCGCAGGCAAAGGAGGGCTAGGGGCAGGGACGCCCGCCCTATAATGCTCCAACAATACACTCCTGGTGCAAGTGACAAAAACCGTGCTGAGTCCGCCCAGGGGGCAGGTACCGCACACGGGGCAGAGCTTCACCCGCCCAGAGGGGGCCCCTAGCTCATTATCCCCAGAAGCCTCCATTATGGTGATAAAAAAATACAGGTTACAAGGCACTAACAGCCCAAACCTAAGTGACCCCCAATTTAGTCCCTCTTTTTAGTAATCCCTCTTTAAGGGGAGAGGGTGCGGAGGGGGGGGTGTAGGAGACCGGGAGGAACCACAACCCTCAGCTGGCAATGGAGGGGGGCCCACCTGGAAGACACAAACGGAAGGATTCATGAGCATCCCACAGCACATGCACATAAAAATCCAACAGAGAAAAAATCAGAGGGATTCACGGAACCGACCGGCAAGGTAGCGGGAGGTCCGGGAGGCAGGCACCAGAATCGCAGGTAGGAGTGGCGAAAACTGAGGTCGTCAGCCTCGGCAGGGTCCGCAAATGACACAGTGAGCAGCAAGGAAAAATGGCGGCCCCATCCCCCCGCTGCGAGCGCGAAAAGAGGCGCCCGCAGTGCGCAGGAAGGGGGGGCGGCTCACGGAGGAGCCCCTCCCCTCCGAGCGCGGTGCGCCCGCACCACTTGCCGAGGCCTCGCCTGAAGAAGGCGTTGACCAACGCCGCACCCGCCCCCCCCTCACAGCTACAAGATGGAGGGGAAGGAGAAGAGGTGAGGGAACGATGAAAGGCGAGTATGCACAGCTGCAAGCAACAACAAAGTCTGAGGTAAAAAATACATAAAAGTGAGGTAAAAAGCACAACAAATAAAAATAAAGCTTGTGGGCACAGATAAGGGCATAACCCCGGGCAATTAGGTGGTTCCTCCCCCCCCAATAGGCTCACCATCGCCTATGCCTGACTACCCTTAAGGGGAGGGTCTGTGGCCCAGAGCCTAGCTCTGTGAACGACCGACCCTGGCGTTCTCCCTACCTTCACCTGTCCCATCAGCCAAGGCGGGGAGGCAAAACTGGGTCCACGGGAACAGTGGCCGACAGGCTTAAAATGCCCCGCTCATCTGCAGTATCCAGAGAGAGTATCCAAGATGATCCTAGCAGCAGCTACTGCAAGATGAACTCTGGGAATTCTACAGAGACACCTCATTTTATAGGGGGCCGGGAGGAGTTACAGCTCTGGATCTTGCAGTAACAGCGCCACCTGGTGGCGGAATACCCAACTGTTATCACTTCTGGGACGACCTGGACTGGATATAGTGAAAATATCAGGTGTCATCAGGGCTGTACAATACTAGAAAAGGGAGAGACACTACAAATGCCAAACATGACATGAGGGGCGTAGCTAGTGGGGAGCCGGAGGGGCACTTGCCCCATCATGATTTTGGATGCCCTAGCGAGAGGGAATCGATCGGCCCGGGAATCTATAAGATTCTATAAGAGGGCTGATCGTACTGGATTTTGGTCCACTTTAAGTTTCCTAAGAACAATTAAAGCAGCCAATTGTGCAACTACTTCCTGCCCCCCCCCCCATCACAAATGGCTTAACGTCTGATTTTATCATCCTAAAGGATGTATAACTATAAAGGCATCCCAAACTGAGTGTACTGTGCATGTACAGTCTGAGGATGCAGGGGATGCGGCCGCTCTCGATCCCCATTGTAAACAATCAGAGACATTAGCCGAATGACATAGTAATGGCAGACGGCTCCGATTGGATGAGAGCCCGCACATGCACCGTTGGACCGGAAACAGGCAAGTTATTATGGCTGATCTGAACCCCGTGATCACCTCTTTTGATGCCGCTGTAGGAATTAATACGATTGTCCACCAGCAGCACCAGGCCACGTAACGAGGTGGAGTACAGCGACAGGGCCGTCTGCAGCCGCTGCAGCTTGCCTCCGCTCCTGTGATCCCGCTTATGTCTGCAGAAATCCAACATGTCCGCCCTCAGAAGTCTCAGGTTGTGCATGGTCTTCAGCTGAGCCCCTGGAGCAAGAGACAAGAATTAAAACATAGACTGTACAATTGGGATGCCCCGCTGTGTGAACCCCCCAGAATGCCCAGAAGGACTCACCTCTTCCCGATCCAACGGCGTATGTGCGGGCCATGACAATGTCATTTGGCTCTTATAGAATTTGAAAGGGTCGCAAGCGGCCACATCCCCCAGTGGGGGGGCAGAGGGCCTGAGGAGAGGTAAGTGGACTCGGCGACCTGTGAGGTTTCACACAGCCGGGGTGCCCCAGGGGGACAAAACAAAACCCGGGACACTTTAAAGGTTTTGGTCCACTTTAAAGAGGAAAAAATGACAGAGAAGCAGCTTTCTCACTGCACTGACAGCATCGCCAGTATTACACCAGTATAACAGTAAGACGTCAGCCGCTTCCAAAGTTCCCTCAGCAGAGTTCTGGGGGGGCCCTGAGAGGTGGGGGCCCCATGCAATTACATGGGTTGCGTGATGGCAATGCATGCCACTGGTCGTAAGGACGTCACTAGTTGAGTGATCTGGGGGTACTGGTAGATCACAGGCTAAATAACAGCATACAATGCCAAGCAGCTGCTTCCAAGGCCACCAAGATATTATCATGTATTAATAGAGGCCTGGAATCACGGGATAGAGATGTAATATCGCCTCTTTACAAGGCACTGGAGCGCCCTCACCTGGAATATGCCGTCCAGTTCTGGGCACCCATTCATAGAAAGGACGCTCTGACTATGGAAAGGGTGCAGAGGAGCCACCAAACTAATAAGAGAAGGATCTTAGTTATGAGGAAAGATTACGGGAATTAAATCTGTTTAGTCTAAAAAGGAGACAACTGAGGGAAGACATGATTACCTTGTATAAATATATAAATGGCCCATACAAAAAAATATGGGGGAACATTAATTCAGGTAAAATCCTCTCTAAAGACAAGAGGGCACTCCCTCCCTTCGACTGGAAAAAAAAGAAATTCAGTCTCCGGAGGCGACAATCGTTTTTTACCATAAGAACTATAAATCTATGGAATAGCCTCACACAGAAGCTTGTTACAACATCAACCGCTGACCGCTTCAAAAAGAGGATTAGATGCTTATTTAGAAGAAAATAACATTAACAATTACTATTAGCGGTTATAAGTAAAAAAAAAATAAAAAAAATAAAACATAGCTTCCCCTATAAAATAAAAAAATAACTTCCCCTACCCCAACACCCTTGGTTGAACTTGATGGAGATATGTTTTATATGAACCGAATTAACTATGTAACTATATAAGTAACTATGTAACTATATAAGTAATAATGTAACTATATAACTAACTATGTAACTATATAACAACTTTATAACTATGTAACTATATAAGTAACTATGTAACTATATAAGTAATAATGTAACTATATAACTATGTAACTATATAACTATGTAACTATATAACAACTTTATAACTATGTAACTATATATAACTATGTAACTAAATAAGTAATAATGTAACCATATAACTAACTATGTAACCATATAACTAACTATGTAACCATATAACTAACTATGTAACCATATAACTAACTATGTAACTATATAAATAACTATGTAACCATATAACTAACTATGTAACCATATAACTAACTATGTAACCATATAACTAACTATGTAACTATATAACTAACTATGTAACCATATAACTAACTATGTAACCATATAACTAACTATGTAACTATATAACTAACTATGTAACCATATAACTAACTATGTAACCATATAACTATGTAACCATATAACTAACTATGTAACCATATAACTAACTATGTAACCATATAACTAACTATGTAACTATATAACTAACTATGTAACCATATAACTAACTATGTAACTATATAACTATGTAACCATATAACTAACTATGTAACCATATAACTATGTAACCATATAACTAACTATGTAACCATATAACTAACTATGTAACCATATAACTATGTAACCATATAACTAACTATGTAACCATATAACTAACTATGTAACCATATAACTAACTATGTAACTATATAACTAACTATGTAACCATATAACTAACTATGTAACCATATAACTATGTAACCATATAACTAACTATGTAACCATATAACTAACTATGTAACCATATAACTAACTATGTAACTATATAACTAACTATGTAACCATATAACTAACTATGTAACCATATAACTATGTAACCATATAACTAACTATGTAACTATATAACTATGTAACCATATAACTAACTATGTAACCATATAACTATGTAACCATATAACTAACTATGTAACCATATAACTAACTATGTAACCATATAACTAACTATGTAACCATATAACTAACTATGTAACCATATAACTATGTAACCATATAACTAACTATGTAACTATATAACTATGTAACCATATAACTAACTATGTAACCATATAACTAACTATGTAACCATATAACTAACTATGTAACCATATAACTAACTATGTAACCATATAACTAACTATGTAACCATATAACTAACTATGTAACTATATAACTAACTATGTAACCATATAACTAACTATGTAACCATATAACTAACTATGTAACTATATAACTAACTATGTAACCATATAACTAACTATGTAACCATATAACTATGTAACCATATAACTAACTATGTAACTATATAACTATGTAACCATATAACTAACTATGTAACCATATAACTAACTATGTAACCATATAACTAACTATGTAACCATATAACTAACTATGTAACCATATAACTAACTATGTAACCATATAACTATGTAACCATATAACTAACTATGTAACTATATAACTATGTAACCATATAACTAACTATGTAACCATATAACTATGTAACCATATAACTAACTATGTAACCATATAACTAACTATGTAACCATATAACTAACTATGTAACCATATAACTAACTATGTAACTATATAACTAACTATGTAACCATATAACTAACTATGTAACTATATAACTAACTATGTAACCATATAACTAACTATGTAACCATATAACTAACTATGTAACCATATAACTATGTAACCATATAACTAACTATGTAACTATATAACTAACTATGTAACCATATAACTAACTATGTAACCATATAACTAACTATGTAACCATATAACTAACTATGTAACCATATAACTATGTAACCATATAACTAACTATGTAACTATATAACTATGTAACCATATAACTAACTATGTAACCATATAACTAACTATGTAACCATATAACTAACTATGTAACTATATAACTAACTATGTAACCATATAACTAACTATGTAACCATATAACTAACTATGTAACCATATAACTAACTATGTAACCATATAACTAACTATGTAACCATATAACTATGTAACCATATAACTAACTATGTAACTATATAACTAACTATGTAACCATATAACTAACTATGTAACCATATAACTAACTATGTAACCATATAACTACGTAACCATATAACTATGTAACCATATAACTAACTATGTAACCATATAACTATGTAACTATATAACAACTTTATAACTATGTAACTATATAAGTAACTATGTAACTATATAACCATGTAACTATATAACAACTATGTAACTATATAACAACTTTATAACTAACTATGTAACTATATAAGTAACTATGTAACGTCAGCCGCTTCGGATGTTCCCTCAGCAATGTTGTGGGGGGCCCCTGAGAGGCGGGTTTGTATTGGTTGTGTGGGGGCAAAGCACGCCACTGGTGGTAAGGAGTAAGCTCTCCCAGCGGGTCTTACCCAAGTGGATAGTGAAGCTCTCCTCCAGCTGCCCGTGTTCCTCGTACAGCGATTGGCTGGGCTCCGCCGGCTCCTGAAGGCGACTCGGCTGCATTATGATTTCTTCGCTGTGTTGAGAAATAAAAAGATGATACACGGGGGGGGGGGGGGGGGGGGGGGTGGAAAGGCAATGAAAAGCATCTCACAAGAGGGCCGCGGGGCTTGGGAAACTGACTTCAGTGACCAAACATGTATAATGTACCCGCCCTGGAGGCGGAGTTATAAAAAGCAAACCCAAAGTCCATGGCCACTCCCGCTAAATACCTTTCCACCAGGGAAAGAGGAAGAAATCACCCAGCAGCACGGCTCGGTTAGTGAATGCTGGAGCCTCACAATTGCAATAGAAGTGAATGGTATTTGCAGCGGGGGGAGTGCAATCCACATTTATTGCAGACATAGATATGTTTATATTATGCAAAATGTGTCTGTTATTGGATCATGAAAAGCCCAAACCCTTAAACTATTCCCCAGCTTCTAAAATTAATATATTTGTTTTTAGTCACTTACTCTTGACTCAGAAGCATCACATACTGGGGAGAGGAAAGCGGGATAAAGTACAGGGGGCGGGGTTATAGCTGTAGCTGAATTTCTAACACTCAAAATAGGGTGTGTGCTGGAAATCCTACCATGTCTATAGCAAACAGACACCTATAATCACATATTTACACCTAGCTGCCAAAAAGCTCCCTTGAAAAGGAATCCTTGAATTCCTAATTAGGTCCCCAGACAATCAATACACATTGTACATGAGTATTGGGTATTATTTGTGGAAGAGTTGTGTAATTCTTGTAATATGTCAGTTATGACTATAGAGAGAGTCTTATTCAGGATTATAAGGCCTTTCATTTGATATTAAACATGGCATACATATATTGACCAAAGACTGATGGTCCACATAGCATCATACTCTGTATGATATGTAATTGGTGTTTAGGTTCATTTAACTAAGAAATTAATGGGGATCATGAATTTCTTGGTTACAATATGATAACATGCATATTGTGGGAGTTATACCCTTTATGAAATATATATCTAACCTCATAGAGGCTGGATAGGGGCCGACCTTGGCAGACACTCCCACGAGGTGGGGAATGCTGGCCACTCCCCCTATTGTTCAAGAAGCTGTGTGCAGGGGGAGACAGACAATTGATGTGCTTAGTATATCTATCTGTATCTCCATTATATCTCACTTACCATTTTAACATTTATTGTACTGCACTGTAAACTTACTTACATGAATGGACCCCTTCAACCATGATGGCCATGAAATCATAAGTATCTCTATCTGTCTCTGCATTATCTCTCTCTATATCCACTATAACGTATATTGTACTGTAACTAATGTTATGTTACAACTGCTTATATCTAAGGTTATCTGGGGGAAGCTTCATGAACATATTGGGTTAGTGAAGTTTATTTACTGTGCTGGTAATTAAAGTGGACCAACACCCAGGATTTTGACTATCCTGGGGGTGCCCCGCTGTGTGAAACCCCCCAGAAAGCCCCAAAAACTCACCTCTCCCCGCTCCCACGTGACCGCTGCAGCCAATCCCCGCCGGCGGACAAGCGGGAGGCAGCGACGGACAAGAGAGCGCGCTCGCCGTTGCCTCCCGCGCGTCACTCTTACAGGGCGCGCGCCCACCATTCACAAACGGCCGGCGCGGGTGCGCGTCCTGCTAAAGGGACGCGCGGGAGGCGGCGGCGGCGGGCGCCGCTGGATCGAGGAGCAGGTAGGGATTTAGGGGTTTCTGGGGGGTTTCACACAGCGGGGCACCCCCGATCGGGGTGCCCCGCAGTCAGGGAGCTGATCGGTCCGGGAATCTTATAGATTCCCGGGATGATCAGGGGAGGGTGTTGGTCCACTTTAAACCCGTTTTAAACCAGTTTTAATTTATATATCTTACTGTGTGTGTGGTGGATAACTTCTCACACAATAGATTGTATGTGCAAAGTATTTAATATGATTATTCGTATTTGCGATATTTATAGTATTAATCTCTAGTAGAAATATTGGAGATTAATTGTGCAGCAAATATATATAAATCCTATTTTCCTACTTTAGCTGCGTTCTGGAGGGGGGGGGGGGGTCGCACAGTGGGGCATCCCAGATAAAGGGCTCCTATAAACTGAAAATGGCCCCTCGAACAGCCAGTTTTTACACATTCTAGGATTTAAACACACTGTGAATTCAGTGATAAAAGCCCAGACCTGATAAAAGTGTTGTTGGGATTCTTGAGGTCCTGGTGCAGCTTTATCACCCACTCCTGATACTCTTGCTTCTGGATCGTAGACAACTGTTTCAGCTCTGTGCTCCACTTGTTTTCCAGGACCTAAATACAAAAAATACCATTTTGTGAATACTCACCTTGTAAAATGGGTATTATAAGATATTCATAACCTGTGGGTAATACTGACCTGTAGAGGGCGATCTGCAGAGATGACAGGAAGAAAGAAAGCCCCTCCCAGTCCATAAATACCAGGGACCTCCCACTATTACTAATGCCCTTTGCGGGCTGACAACCTGCTCAGAGAGTCCTCCTCCGTGTTCTCTACTCCCGGAATGTAGACCGCCGAGATGCACGGGACGTGGCTCTCCGCCCAGTCCAGAATCAGAGACACTTCCCTGAGGGCACTCCTGCTGCGAGTCCCTCCCTGGTGATTGATGTAGGCAACTGCCGTCCGATTGTCCGACCGGACTTGAACCGGCAAGCCCCGCAGGTGATGAGTCAAGCGAAAAAGAACCATCCTGATGGCTCGCAATTCCAGAACATTGATAGGCTCGTGGGCTTCCATGGGACCCCACAACCCCTGAAGTTGCTGATCCTTCCAGAAGCCCCCCCAACCTGAGAGGCTGGCATCCGTGGTGACCACCTCCCAACGAGGAGTCTGAAAGGATCTTCCCCTCACCAGATTGGCTGAGCTCAGCCACCACCGGAGTGAGCGGCAAACCCGGGGAGGCATCAGAAAGGACTGATCCAGCGACAGAGGAGACCTGTCCCAGACAGCCAATAGATGGAGCTGTAGCGTCCTTTTGTGAAACTGAGCAAAGGGGACTGCCTCGAAGGAGGCTACCATCAATCCCACCAGTCTCATCCCTAGCCGTATGGACGGCCGAGGAATGGACATGATCAACCGAATCAACTCCTGAATCAAAAGAATCTTGGATTGAGGAAGGAACACTCTGGCCTGATCTGTATCCAGAGACATTCCCAGAAAGGATAATATCCTGGACGGGTAAAGGGAGGACTTGGGGTAGTTGATCACCCAGCCGAACCTCTCCAGAGTGGATATTACCGTCCTGGTGTCCAATTCCGTTTGGGTGAATGACGAGGCCATGACGAGAAGATCGTCCAGATATGGCACTATGCGAATTCCCTGCGCTCTGAGGAGAGCCATTACCCCCGCAAGCACCTTGGTGAAGACCCTTGGAGCCGTGGTGAGGCCAAAAGGAAGAGCTACAAACTGAAAGTGCCGATTCTTCACCACGAACCTGAGAAAACTCTGGTGTGCAGGACAAATTGGAACATGAAGGTAAGCGTCCTTGATGTCTATGGACGTCATGAAGTCCCCTTGACGAAGAGAGTGGATAGCTGAACGCAGCGTTTCCATGCGAAATTTTCGCAGCCTGAGAAATCTGTTGAGAATCTTCAGATCCAGGATAGGCCGGACAGAACCATCCTTTTTGGGGACCGTGAACAGATTTGAGTAAAAACCCCGACCCCGGTCTAATGGGGGCACTGGACAAATGACCTCCATTTCCAGAAGGCTCGATACCACCGCCCGGAGCCCCTGCGCAGCCAGTGCGTCCGGGGACACCCGAGACCTGAAGAAACGCGTGGGGGGGGGGGGGGGGGGGGGGGGGGGTCGGGACTCGAACTCCAACTTGTAGCCGGAAGACACCACTTCCCGGATCCATTTGTCCGAAACTTACTGAATCCAGATCTGGGAGAAGTGTCGCAGCCGTCCCCCCACCCGCACAGGTGAGGGCGCCCCCTCATTGCTGAGCAGGCTTGGCCGCAGGTTTGGGTTTAGAGCCCCAATTGAATCCTGAAAAGGGCACGACCTCTGCCCCAATTACAGGAATCTCCTCTTGTAGAAGGGAAGGCAAATCCTCTTCCCGCTCTAGATCCCCGAAAGGAGGGAGTGAAAGAAGCTGCTCCACGAAAAGGTCGTCGTTGCTTCTTGCGTTGAGGTAACTTACCACCCTTAGCCACAGAATCCAATTTTTCTCCAAAAAGCCGTAACCCCACAAAGGGGGGAGCCGTCAGCGACTTCTTTGACCCAAAATCAGCCGCCCACTGGCGCAGCCAAACTGAACGCCTGATAGTCACCATCAGAGCAGAAGCTCTGCTACTCATCATCAAAGAATCATCCAAAGCGGCTAACATGAAGGACAAAAACAACTCACATCGTTTAAGTCCAAGAAATTCGTCACTGTCCGGATCCAAACTGGAAGAGGATAACAAGTCCCTGACCACCGTCCTGGTAGCCACCACCAAGAGCGATGAGGCCCAAACAGGCCTTATGGCTGCCCCAATACTGGCAAAACCATGACAAGCCATCTGGTCAATGCGTTTATCCTCACCATCTTTAAGAGAGGAACAATCAGGGTTATTCAAGACGGCTGAGTTGGATAACCCTAAAATTGGTGCGTCCACCTCGGGAGGGGACGCCCAGCGCTTAACCGTATCCACAGGAAAAGGATATCTTTTATCCCAACTCTGAGGAATGCCTGGGAGCCGAGCCGGCCTCTCCCATTCCTTAGAAATAATTCTATCAAAATGCTTCTGATTTAGAGGGGGCCCCGCTCCCCAGAGACACGCTCAGGGCTCACATTGCGGTGATACCCAAGGAGGGAAAAGACCCCACCCTCTGTGCTAATTACAGGCCCATCTCTCTCCTGAACGCAGACATTAAGCTTTTTGCCAAGATTTTGGCGTCGAGGGTTGCCCCTCACCTGCACTTAGTGATTGGCCCCGACCAGGTGGGCTTTATGCCTATGAGGGAGGCTCGGGACAACACTACTAAAGTGTTGAATGTGATCCATCTGGCCCAGAAACAAAAGACGCCTGCCCTGCTGCTCTCTACCGACGCCGAGAAAGCGTTCGACAGGGTCAATTGGCAGTTCATGGACTCGGTCCTAAGACATATTGGCCTGGGCCCGAACATGCTGAATTGGATCGGGAGCCTGTATAGGGGACCCTCGGCGTCGGTGAGAGTAAACGGGCACTCGTCTGGATCCTTTGGGATCGCTAATGGGACAAGACAGGGATGCCCGTTGTCTCCGTTAATTTTCATATTAGTATTGGAGCCCCTCCTGTGCAGGGTGAGGGGGAACCCGGATGTTAGGGGAATTGAGAATGCGTCGGGGCACTATAAGGTCGCGGCCTATGCCGACGATTTAATCTTCTTCTTGTCTTGTCCAGAAGTGACCCTGCCAAATCTCATGCGGGATCTGAGAGAGTATGGGAACTTGTCAGGGTACAAGATAAATTATCAGAAATCGGAGGCCTTAAATGTTGGTAGCCCTGCCACGCGGTTGGGGAAGCTGCGGGATTCCTTTATGTTTAAATGGGCTGAGGGTTGCGTGGGCTATTTAGGAACTAAGATCAGTAGCGATCTCACCAAAGTATTTGCCCTCAACTTCCCCCCACTATTGAAGCATTTTGAGGAAGAAACCAATAGGTGGGCAAAGGGGAAGCTCTCTTGGTTCGGGAAATGCAACGCGGTCAAGATGACCCTCTTGCCCCGCTTGCTTTACCTTATGCAGGCTCTGCCAGTACTGATCCCACGTTCCTACCTTCAGAAGGTGCGAGCTGTTTTTATTAAATTTATATGGGCTGGGAGGAGGCCAAGGGTGAGCGGGAGCCTACTGATGAGGACGAAGGAGAGGGGGGGTGTAGGTGTCCCTGACCCGGCACTGTACCATCTCTCTGTGCACCTGAATAGGGTGGTCGATTGGTGCATTCATGGACGGCACAAGCGATGGGTCGGCCTAGAGCAGAGCTTCTTGACATATCCAATTGGGGGTGCGCCCTGGCTGCTCCGGGAGGGGGGGACGCAGGCGCTGCAACACCCTACTATTGGCCCGACACTGCGGGCGTGTAAGGCGGCGCTGCATCGTGAGGGGATTTCACCTTTCCCGTCCCCCATGTATCCTATCCTGGGAAACCCGAGTTTTAGGCCGGGATGTAGTGGCCCAACAGCCATGGCATGGTCCAGAGCGAATGTGTACAGGGCAGGTCATTTCAGGGTGCAGGAGGGGTGGGCCCCGCTAGCGGAACTGGCACAGAGACATGGGGTCCCTGAGTGGTCTCCTTGGCAGGGTATGCAGATAGGCCACTTCATGGCTTCCTTACAGGATTTTAGAGAGGGTAGGCGGAACAACACGGCCTTTGAGACAATGTGCCAGAGTAAGGAGGTAGAGAGACACACCCTCTCCAGGATATATAAGCTGCTTATTGACCCCCCAGACGACGAAGTCCCCTCCTATTTAGTGAAATGGGAAAGGGATCTCAACGAAACATGGACACCCGAGCAGCGCCGAAAACTCTTAAAACTCCCTCACAAATCGTCAATATGCACCAGATACCAGGAAGGAGGCTACAAGCTACTATCTAGGTGGTACAGGGTCCCGGCGACCCTAAACAAGTGGTCGCCAGAGACGCCCGCGGAGTGTTGGAGGTGCGGAGTCGGGAGAGGGGACCTGTTGCATGTGTTCTGGTCCTGCCCAGGTTTGAGGGAATTCTGGGATAGGGTGAGATTAGTGGCAGAAAAGGTCTCGGGCTCGGAGGTCCCTGACGACCCCGCTCTGTGTCTCCTCCATAGAACAGAGATTCCAATAAAAAGGTACCGTAAATCTATCACGTGCCGTCTGTTGAATGCAGCAAAGGCCTGCATTCCACAGATATGGAAGAGCAAGGATCCCCCGAGCATACTTACTTGGTTTAAACGGGTGAATGACATGATGAGGTTCGAGAATATGATGGCTTCCCGAGATGGCACCTACGAGAAGTTTGCTACCACATGGCGCGGATGGATGGTCTTTACTGAGTCTGATGAGGGGAAGAGCCTTTTAGGCCTGGCATAGGAATTCTTATTATCAAGCCCACCCCGCTTCTGTTCTTCTCCCTCCCCCCCCCCCCACCCCACCCCACCCCACCCCGTTGTAATAAGACCACAGTTGCACCTGTTGATTGGGCAGTTACTTTCTTGACCTACAGTGCTGGAAACATTGGGTACATTCATTATGTATGTTCTCTTTCTATGTACGGAACATTAGGACAGAATGCAATGTGTATGTCATTTTTGTCTTGCTGGTCTTATGTTTGTTTATTTGTGAAAAATCTTTAATAAATAAAGAATATATAAAAAAAAAATGCTTCTGATTAGGAAATTCCAAACGCGGCTTGGATTCCTCATAAAACTCCCCTTGTTGATGAGGAGCAACCTCTGGAGGAGAAATAGCCAGAACCTCAAACATCTGAGCCAGGACGTTGGGAGTATCAGAAGAACTCCCTGACCCCCGCTCGGAATCAGTGCCCACAAATTGCTGATCATCTGAATGATCTGAATCCTCAAACAACTCCCCATCCTCCGGTGGAGAGTAATCCGACCAATCCAGACCATCCCCAGCATCATATTCAAATGCTGGAGTGACCGGAGACAAATGCTTTCTCTTAGCTGGTGCCTTCTTGGCGACCGCGGTAGAAATACATTTTTCAATACTGGCCAATCTAGCACACACATCAGATTGTAATTGCCCACCCATGAAAACGTCACATGGGGCAGGGGTCAAAATGGGAGGGGGAGGGGATGAAGCTGGCGGTGCTGAACCAGAAGCCTGGGTTCCGGACTGCCGTGTAATAGTCTGCTGTGCGCAAGAAATACATAGAAATAAGTCATCCCCAGTTAGGGATACCCCACAACCCATGCACTTCCGGGATTGTCCCGAGGGGAGCCCGGTATCCTGGGATGCCTCCATAAGGTGAACTTGTAGTAAGTCGCTATGACCGAGGGAATTACGCTAATAAGCAACCCGGGATGCCCTTTTAATGTCCCACGTGGGAGGATTTGAAAGCTTAAAAATTAAATAACCCAGGGACTATAGGACAGGGAGGGACCCCCTAATTGCCACTGTGGGTCCGCCTGAAAGACACAGAGGAACAAATGAGGATAAAAAAAACTTGCAAAACAATAGAAAGATGGAGGAGAGGGGGCCAACAGGCCACTCACAGAACCGCAGGATAGCGTAATGGCGTCCAACACCATGAGGAAGAGAAACTCTGTGAGAGACCGAGAAGAGAAGGGGGGCGTGGTCAGCGTGGGCCGCGCGAAGCGTCAAGCTCCTCCCACCTGGCTAGAAAGAAGTGCAGCTCCTCAGTGGCGCCGGAGATAGATGGGGGCGGGCCGCGGCGCAAGCCGGCGCCCCCCCCCCCCCCCCCCCGTGAGAATCGTGAGAGGACAAATCCCCTCAGCAAAAAAGAGCACCAAGAGCCGGCGCCGCGGCGATTAAGCGACCGCGGCGCTTGGCTCGTCCACCAGAGGGGAACACATATCCCAGCACCAAATGCGAGGAGGGGCGGGCCTCGGCCTCGCACGCCGAAAGTCCGGCCCCGCCCCCCTCCACTACAGAGCGTGAGGTAAACTTGTAAACCTCACTGAGAGAAACCATAGCCGACATTATCCGGTGCCGCGGCAAAGGTAACAACGGCCGCGGCGCTGCCAGTAAAAAACACACTTAAAGGGGACACACAATAAAAAAGCTTGGCATGAAAAATAAGAGAAATAAAGAGAGATAAAGAGGAGACCTCACTCACCATCCCCAGTAAGGAGAGGGGAACCTATAATGGCCACCCTTACTTTAAAGCTAAGGGACAGGGCATCCCAAACCGGGGTCACCAACCCGGTGTAACCGTCTACCCTCTGTATAGGGTCTCACGGAGGAGCGTTGCTCCTGGGCACCAGAGGTGCTGAAATACCCTCGTCCAGACCAGCAGCCACGGCTGGGAGGCATGCATCTTATAAGTAGAAGGGTCCGACGGAAATAGTTGAATAACTGGCCGGGAATCATCCCGGCTACCTGAAAATCCCCCTGTGCAAGGAGGAGCCATCATCTTCTGACTTGCTCGCCGTCTGCAGAGATGAAGACTGGGTAATGAGTGGGAGGTCCCAGGTATTTATGGACTGGGAGGGGCTTTCTTTCTTCCTGTCATCTCTGCAGTTCGCCCTCTACAGCTCAGTATTACCCACAGGTTATGAATATCTTGAAGCGGGGTGTGTGACATACTTAGAATAAAAAGTCTGGTGAGAATTCTCACTCCTTTATTTAGGAGAGAAAACCGACATTCACTTCCATTGTCTACCAGAACAAGGATAAGGAGCCAGCACCCAATTCCATTGCATGAAGTGTATTGATTATTCCACAAATAGTCCACAATAATCCAAAACAAAGTCCAAGAATCAAGTCCGTGTAACCTCCAACGTTTCGGGGCAACGTGCGCCACTTCATCAGGGACGGACTAACAAACCAGCAGACTTGACACCTGCAGGGTTAAATATCCCCGAAATGTTGGAAGTAACATGGACTTAAACCGGACCAACACCTGTTATTACTTTAAACCGGACCTTCAGCATGATTTAATGAAAAGCCCAAACTCTTAAAAAACGGTTCCCCAGCATCTAAAATTGATATATTTTTTTAGTCACTAACTTATTATTCTTTCCCCCACTGGGCTGCAACTCTGTCCAGGACTTTAGGATATGGGCGCCGCCATCTTGACTCAGAAGCATCACACTTACTGAGGAGAGGAGAGTGGGATAAGGTACAGGGGGGGGGCGGGTTATAGCTGTGCTTTGCTCAGACAGAGCAGAGCTGGGGTCAGGTAACGGTCAGCAGTCCCAGAATGCAGAGCAACACAGTCGGGAGGCACTTCCTGTTTGCAGGCTGCCTGATAAGATCTTGGATGTTTAAAGGCTCATAACATGCAGTAGATGCAGGTAGGATGATTTTTAATGTGGACAATCTGTATGTACAGGGTGTGGGAAACATATAAGATAGGCTCTTATTCAGAGTGAAGGCCCACTTTAAGTTTTAAAGTGGACCAAAACCCAGGATGTTGACTAGGCTAGCCGAGTCCAGCCGAGAGCTCTGGCGGCCACATCCCCGCTACCCTCTAACAGGGAGCGTGACCATGCCGGACATTCACAAATGCCTGGTGCGGGCATGCACCCTGCTAAAGGAATAGTGGGGATGCGCCATTGGACTGGGAGACAAGGTGAGTATACCAGGCAACCTGGGGGGTTTCACACAAAGGGGCATCCCGATTCTGGATGCCCAGGGGGGTAGGAATCAAGCGGCCCTGGAATATTATAGATTCCAGGGCTGAAGGCCGTGGTTTTTGGTCCGCTTTAAAACACTGAAGTCTAAAGTGGACCTACAGTCAAACAAAGAAAGTTTAGTAAGTTGCTTCACTTCTTATGATCAGTGGCATAAGCAGTTTGAGAGGGTTTAACCCCAATGCAGATGTCATGGAATGGCATAAAGATTATTTGCTCTTGAATTACATGGGAGCGGCCATCTTGCCATACACCCTGATAATAGGTAATAACTCACCTTTCCCTGGTCCAAAGCGCATAAGCGCGTCTCTCGTCCAATCGCCCTTTTCGGCAAACGGCTCTGATTGTTTTCAATGGGGAGCGTGCCTGTGCCGACTATATACAAATGCCTGGCGCGGGCAAGAGCCCTGCTAAAGGGATAGCGGGGATGCGGCCGCTGCTCGCGCATGCGTCACTGGACCGGGAACGAAGGTGAGTTTTCGGGGGACCTGGGGGGTTTCACACAGCAGGACATCCGATTCTGGACGTTGGAAATAACATGGACTTGATTCTTGGAATCTAATTTGGATTTATGTGGACTATAATCGATACACTTCATGCAATGGAGTGCTGGCTTCTTATCCTTGCTCTGTTTGTGCAGCGCCACCTCTGGCCAGTGCACCCATTATGTATTGGGGTAAGAGTGTTCCTGTGACATCATTGTCTACCAGGTGTAAATTGTCACTAAGCTCTGAATGGACCCCTATAGGTCCGGTTAAATACCCACCTCTAGTACATCATGATTTGGGATGATAACCCATTGGTCTCCCGTTACACCAGCATCTCCGGCATCCCTCTATATCTGTGTAACATAGTAACATAGTATGTCAGGCTGAATAAAGACTTTAGTCCATCCAGTTCAGCCTGTTTATCTCCTTCCAGTGGTCTAGTAGCCATAGCTGGAAATGTTATTACATGCCAGGGAGGCATCAAGGCCACTTTTGAACGTTTTTACTGTATCCATCATTACTACCTCCTCTGGCAGAGAGTTCTATAGTCTCACTGCTCTTACAGAGAAGAATCCCCTCCTATGTCGGTGGAGAAAGCACCTTTCCTCTAACCTTAGTGGATGCCCCCGGGTTATGGTTACACTCCGGGGTATAAATAGATTGTGGGACAGATCTTTGTGTGGGGGGCCCCCTTTAACATACCCAGCACACATGCATACCTGCTGTAAATCGAAATGCTGCGCTGCCACGGCATTCACATCGTGGTCGCTGAGCGACTTGCCCAGCTCCTGCATCACTTTGTTCATCTCCAATCCCTGTCTGGGCAAAGAAAGAGACATTTATTATACACGACATGTTTATCATGGTTACTGCAGACCTACAGTAACAGCCAAGGGATTGAGTAAAGGGGGTGGGAGCAGCTCCATCACTATTATTTATACAAAATTATTATTATTATTATTCAGGGCCTGGGAACCAATTTACCGCCCAGTTTAACCCTCTCATCAACTAAATATTAAGCACCAAACATGTCTAGCTATGTGGAAAGACAGAGATTTGGTTGCACATATCTGCAGATACATGTGGAAGCCACACCGCCCCGGCAAGGCACTCTGTGTTTAGTGTGGTCCCTACTCTTAATTCTGAGTACCCAAAGTTGGGACATGCAATGCAGACAAAATACCATTTTGTGAAATACTCACCTGTAAAATGGGTATTATAAGTATGTCACACACCCCGCTTCAAGATATCCATAACATGTGGGTAATACCGACCTGAAGAGGGCGTTCCTGCAGAGATGATAGCAAAAAGAAAGCCCCTCCCTGATCCATAAATACCTGGGACCTCCCACTCATCACCCAGTATATAGAAGCAGTAAGGTAAGGGACCAGGAAGAGGCAAATATAAGTCATAACAACGCAAAGTTCACAATATAAAGGATCCAGAATACAAGAAGGGCGGGTGAAGCGGGGTGTGTGACATACTTATAATACCCATTTTACAGGTGAGTATTTCACAAAATGGTATTATTCTAAGTATGTCACACACCCCGCTTCAAGATATCCATAACATGTGGGACATCCAATAGCAGTGTCCATAAAAAGGGGCGGGGATCCAAAACAAGGCAACAATGCACAACTTAAACCACAACAGCTTGCAGAACTTTGCGGCCAAAAACAGCATCCGCTGAGGCCCGAACATCAACCTTGTAAAACTTGGAAAAAGTGTGAACAGAGGACCAAGTAGCGGCCTTACAAACTTGCTCAACAGAGGCCTGGTGCTGAAAAGCCCAGGACGCCCCAACCGCACGAGTAGAATGAGCAGTAACACGAAATGGGGGACTCCTCCCCTTGGCAGAATAGGCCCCAATGATGGCCTGACGAATCCATTTACTAATGGAAGATTTGGCAGGAGCCAAACCTTTCCTAGGCCCAAAAGGCACCACAAAAAAAGCATCAGTCTTACGAAAGGAAGACGTAACCACCAGATAATATTTCACAACACGAACTACATCCAAGGAATGCAGCGCCATTTCCTTGTCGTTGCTGGGATTAGGACATAGAGAAGGCAGAACAATGTCCTGATTCAGATGAAAGGCAGAAACCACCTTAGGAAGAAAATCCGGCTTGAAACGAAAGACAACCTTGTCCTGATGCCTTTCGAAGTACAGAGCTTTAATGGATAAAGCTGCCAACTCAGAAACACGCCTAACCGAAGTGATAGCCACCAAAAAGGCCACCTTTTGAGTAAGTGAAGACAAGGCAACCTCATTCAAGGGCTCAAACGGAGGACCCTGAAGAGCAGAAAGAACCAGGTTCAAATCCCAAACTGGAACAAAGGGCTTCCTCGGGGGCCGTACATGCGTAACTCCTTGGAAAAAGGTCTTGACTAAGGGATGAAGTGCAAAGGACCTTTGAAAGAACACCGCCAGGGCAGAAACCTGCCCCTTCAAGGTACTAAGTTGAAGCCCCATATCCAGACCATGTTGAAGAAACTCCAGGATTCTGGAAATGGAGAACTCCCGACAAGAGAAAGACCTACTTTCACACCAGTCAATATAGGACCTCCAAGTCCTATAGTAAATAGTAGAGGAAGAGCGCTTCCTGGCGCTAATAAGAGTCTGAACCACCGCGTCAGAAAGACCTTCCTCCTTCAAGATTGCGGTTTCAGCAGCCACGCCGTCAAAGCCAGCGAAGGTAAATTGGGATAGCGCAGCCGACCCTGGGTAAGCAGGTCCGGCAGTAGAGGCAGAACGAACTGATCCTCTGCCAGTCTTACCAGGTCTGCGAACCAAACCTGCCTTGGCCACCTTGGTGCCACCAGAATCGCCGACGCGCCCTCCAGAGCCAGCTTGCGCACCACTCTGGCTACCATTGGAAACGGAGGGAACAGGTAAAGAAACCCCAGATCCCTCCAGTTCAGAGACATGGCATCCACCGCCAGAGCCAGAGGATCCTGCGAGAGAGACACAAAGACCGGAAGCTTGTGATTGTGACGAGAGGCAAAGAGGTCCACCGCTGGGAACCCCCACCTGAGACAGATCGAACGAAACACCTTGGGACTGAGAGACCACTCCCCCTGACGAGAGGAGGCCCTGCTCAGAGAGTCCGCCTCCGTGTTCTCCACTCCCGGAATGTAGACTGCTGAGATACACGGAACGTGGCTCTCCGCCCAGTCCAGAATCAAAGACACTTCCCTGAGGGCGCTCCTGCTGCGAGTCCCCCCCTGGTGATTGATGTAAGCAACCGCCGTCCGGTTGTCTGACAGGACCTGAACAGGCAGGCCCCGCAACTGATGAGTCAAGCGAAACAGAACCAACCTGATGGCTCTCAACTCCAGAACATTGATGGGCTCGTGAGCCTCCTGCGGGCCCCACAGACCCTGAAACTGGAGGTCCTTCCAAACACCCCCCAACCTGACAGACTGGCATCCGTGGTGACTGTTTCCCAACGCGGAGCCAGAAAAGATCTGCCCTTCAACAGATTGACTGACCCCAGCCACCATTGCAGGGATCGACGAACTCGGGGAGTCATCAGGAAGGACTGATCCAACGATAGAGGAGACTTGTCCCAAACCTTCAACAGATGAAGCTGAAGCGTCCTTGTATGAAACTGCGCAAAGGGAACCGCCTCGAATGAGGCCACCATTAACCCCACCAGCCTCATCCCTAGACGGATGCCTGGACGAGGGGCCGACAAGAGAAGCCGAACTAACTCCTGAATCAGAAGAATCTTGGCCTGGGGCAGAAACACCCTGGCCTGCGAAGTGTCCAGAGACATTCCCAGAAAGGTCACTACTCTGGACGGAGAAAGAGAAGACTTGGGGTGGTTGATCACCCAACCGAACCTCTCCAGAGTGGACACCACCACTCTGGTGTCCAACTCCGCTTGGTTGAAAGAAGAAGCCATGATCAGAAGGTCGTCCAAATAGGGCACAATGCGGATACCCTGAACCCTTAGCAGCGCCATAACCCCCGCTAACACCTTGGTGAATACCCGAGGAGCCGAGGTGAGACCGAAAGGGAGTGCCACAAACTGAAAATGCTGATCCTCCACCACGAACCTGAGAAACCTCTGGTGTGCTGGAAAAATCGGAACGTGTAGATAAGCATCCTTGATGTCTATGGACGTCAGAAAGTCTCCCTGACGAAGAGAATGAATGGCCGAACGTAGCGTTTCCATGCGGAACTTCCGTGGCCGGATGAACCTGTTGAGAAACTTCAGATCCAAGATGGGTCGGACCGATCCGTCCTTCTTGGGTACCGTGAACAGATTGGAATAAAAACCCCTGCCCTGATCCGAAGGGGGCACTGGGCAAATGACAGCCATGTCCAGAAGATTCTCTACTGCCAACAGGAGACCCTGCGCCGCCAGAGGTTCCGAAAACATCCGAGATCTGAAAAATCTGGAAGGGGGGCGGAGCTCGAACTCCAGCTTGTAACCGGAAGACACCACTTCCCGTATCCATCTGTCCGAGACCTCTCGATCCCAGATCTGGGAGAAGTGTTGCAGCCGTCCCCCCACCCGCATGGGTGAGGGCGCCCCCTCATTGCTGAGCCGGCTTAGTGGCCGGCTTGGGCTTAAAGCCCCAACTGTATTCTGGACGGGCACGTCCTCTGCCCCTGCTCCCAGAATCTCCTCTGGAAGAGGGGAATGCAAATCCCCTGCCAGATCTGGCCCCACGAAAGGAGGGGGTAAAAGAAGGCGCCCCCGAAAGGGACGGCGTTGTTTCTTGCGTTGAGGTAACCTACCACCCTTGGTGACAGAGTCCAATGTCTCTCCAAAAAGCCGTAATCCAACAAAAGGTAGAGCCGTCAGTGACTTCTTGGACATAAAATCGGCCGCCCACTGGCGCAGCCACACCGACCGCCGAATAGTGACCAGCAGCGCCGATGTCCTACCACACATCATCAAAGTGTCATCCAAGGCTGTTAACACAAAGGATAAAAACAACTCACACCGTTTAAGGCTAAGGAACTCAGCACTACCAGGACGCAGCCCGGAAGAAGTCAGCAGGTCCCTGACCACGGACCTGGCAGCCAACACCATTAGTGCCGAAGCGCAAACGGGCCGCATGGCTGACCCAACGCTAGCAAAACCATGACAAGCCATCTGGTCAATACGTTTATCCTCTCCATCCTTGAGAGTGGAACAATCAGGTCTATTTAAAACCGAGGAGTTGGACAACCCCAAAACCGGCGCATCCACCTCGGGGGGAGATGCCCAGCGCTTAATCGCCTCCGAAGGGAAGGGATATTTCTTATCCCACCCCTGAGGGATGCCAGGGAGCCGAGCCGGCCTGTCCCATTCCTTAGCAATAATTTTGTCAAAATGCCTTTGTGTAGGGAATTCCAAGCGCGGCCTGGATTCCTCAAACAATTCACCCTTCTGCTGTGACACCTCCTCAGGAGGGGAAATATTCAGAACCTCCAACATCAGAGCCAGAGCGTGAGGAGTATCCGAGGATCTCCCCAAGTCACCAAGCTCAGCATCAGCGCCAAAGGACTGCTCATCGTCCGAAATATCAGAATCCTCATAAACTTCCCCTTCCTCTAGCGGGGAATAATCAGACCAATCCAGATTATTAACATCCTCATGGTCCTCCACCAGCGGAGCCGGCGACAAATGCTTCCTCTTAGTCGGAGCCTTACGGGCGACCGAGCTGGAGATAATTTTTTCAAGGTTAGCCAATCTGGCGCACATCTCAGATTGCAGCTCCCTGCCCATGACAACGTCACACGGGGTGCGTGTCAAGGTGGGAGGAGGAGACGAAGCGACTGGCGGTGCTGACCCAGACGCCTGGGGTTCGGACTGCCGCGTGATGGTCTGCTGTGCACATGGTATACACAGAAGTACATCGTCCCCAGAAATGGATACCCCACACAACATACACTTCCGGGGATGCCCCGAAGGGGCCCCGAGCCCAGTATCCAGGGATGCCTCCATAAGGTGAACTTTTAAGAATAGTCGCTATGACCCAGGGAATTACGCCACTAGACAACCCGGGATGCCCCTTTAATGTCCCGAGTGGGAGGATTTATGAGCAATAATGAACCCAGTGATCAAGGATCGGGAGAGACCCCCTAAATGCTACTGGAGATCCTCCTGAAACCACCGCCTGAAAGACACAGAAAAAGGCTTATAAGGCTAATGAAGACAAAAGACACCCATACAGCACAGAGGATAGGGAAGAGGGGGGGCCATAGGCCACTCACAGAACCGCGGGAGCATGAAATGGCGACCGTGAGGAAGATCCTCCTGAGCTTGCTGACAGAAGAGAAGGGGGCGTGGTCAGCGGGACGCGCGTGACGCCGAGCACCGCCCCCCCCTCCTCCTACGCAAGGCAGAGCTCCGCAGCGGCGCCAGGGAAAGATGGGGGCGGGCAGCGGTGACGCGCCGCAACACCGGCCCCGCCCCCAGGTCAATCGTGAGGAGAAGTAAAAAGGGCGCCAAGAACCGGCCGGCGCCGCAGTGTGATGTGCGGCCGCCGCGCCCGGCTGGGTGTCACAGTGAAAGCACACACACAAGCACCTCAATCAGACCAAACAGTAGGGACGGGCCCCGTCCCTGCGCCGACGGTCCGGCCCCGCCCCCCCCCCCCACTAGATGGACAGTATTACATGGTGTGAGGTAACTACCGCCGCCATTGATGATTGAGTCAAGATGGGGGGGGGATAAGAGACAGGTCCAGCACCGCACAAGGCCTCCTGTAAAACGGCTACGGCGCTGAGTAAAAACATTTAAAGAGACACACACTAACATCAGTAAAAAAGACACAACACCCAGAACAGAAAGTGTTAGAGACTAATAAAGAAGGGACCCACACTCCCCAACCCCACCTTGGAAAAGGGATCCTGGGAGGGCCATTGAATGTTAAATTAAGGGACAGGGCATCCCAAACCGGGGTCACCAACCCGGTGTAACCGCCTACCCTCTCATATAGGGTCTCACGGTGGAGCATTGCTCCTGAGCACCTAAGGTGCTGATATACACTCGCCTGGACCCACAGCCAAAGCTGGGAGGCATATGGATTTCTGGAAAAAAAGGGTCCAAACGGAAATAAATAAGTAGCGGGCCGGGAGTCATCCCGGCTACCTGAAATCCCCCTGTGCAAGGAGGAGCCATCATCTTCTGACTTGCTCGCCGTCTGCAGAGATGGAAAACTGGGTGATGAGTGGGAGGTCCCAGGTATTTATGGATCAGGGAGGGGCTTTCTTTTTGCTATCATCTCTGCAGGAACGCCCTCTTCAGGTCGGTATTACCCACATGTTATGGATATCTTGAAGCGGGGTGTGTGACATACTTAGAATATATCTGAGAGCTACTCACCTGGGAAGCTGCCAGCCTCGCTTTAGAACAAATCTCTGTCTTTCCACACAGCTAGACATGTTTGTTGCTTGATATTTGATAGTTGATGAGAGGGTTAAACTGGGCGGTAAATTAGTTCCCAGGCCCTGAATAATAATAATTAGTATAAATAATAGTGATTGAGCTGCTCCCACCCCCCTTTTTTCCACATAGCTAGACATGTTTGGTGCTTAATACTTAGATTATGAGAGGGTTAAACTGGGCGGTAAATTAGTTCCCAGGCCCTGAATAATAATAATAATTTTGTATAAATAATAGTGATTGAGCTGCTCCCACCCCCCTTTATTCATTTGAATTGCCATGAGCACAAGCAGGGAGGAATTCAGTCAATATGGATTTCTCTCTGTGAAGTGTTCTAAAGGGAGGCTGGCAGCTTCCCAGGTGAGTAGCTCTCAGATATTTGTCTGCATTGCATGTCCCAACTTTGGGGACTCAGAATTAAGAGTAGGGACCACACTAAACACAGAGTGCCTTGCCGGGGCGGTGTGGCTTCCACATGTATCTGCAGATTTATGCAACCAAACCTCTGTCTTTCCACACAGCTAGACATGTTTGGTGCTTGATATTTAGATGATGAGAGGGTTAAACTGGGCGGTAAATTAGTTCCCAGGCCCTGAATAATAATAATAATTTTGTATAAATAATAGTGATTGAGCTACTCCCACCCCCTTTATTCATTAGCTATGTGGAAAGAATTTTGGTTCTCTCAAAAACAAGGGATGCTAAAAAAAAAAAAAACTTAAAGCGGACCAACAGTCAAAAATTAATTAAGTCAGACCAACACAACAAACAGTGCTCATATGCATCTCTCCCTCTCTGGGGCAATTTAAATTGCTGCACATAAAAAAATGATTCACCTTTTTCTAACGCCTGCTGGGATAAATTTTAAAAACAAGATGGCAGCTCATGGGCTTGCAGGCCGCCTCAATGTTAAACAAATTGAAGAAAGGCGAACTACCAAAGTTTGAGTTGCAAAAAGATAAAGGGATTTTAATTGAGGAAAAGGATCATAAGTGCTGTACAAATGTGCATAACAATATTTCAAAGCAGTATACAGATATAATACAGAGTGGGGTTACAGCCCCTTGAAATGACCGCTAGGTGGCGCTCCTGTACAGTTAGATTAATGATCAGTATATAACTATGCAATACAGAATAAAGAACTCAGTTTTAAGCCATATGGTTTGCATAAGGGAGCAATATATGTCCAGTGGAAGTTAAGGAATGCCACTGCTCCCCAATTTCCCAAAAGCTTTTCATATGATCAAAACAAACAACCAATCAGTAGTGATGCAGATATCAGAAAAAAATCTTACAGGCAGGTGCAGGTGGAAGTGAAAACCCTCGACGTTTCGGCCGTCCTGGCCTTTCTCAAGAGGGAGCCTGCAAACAGGAAGTGCTGCTGGGCTTCCTGTTTCGGTCCATTTCAGATATGTCAGTTGGGAGAAGAAGCTCTAAAACGGCCGCTACCTTTCTTTTCCAACTGTGCCAGGCTGTTGGTCCGGTTTAAAAACGTAACTTAAAGCGGAACATTACAGGTCATGGGGAGTTAGTAAAAACTCTCCAGACCTGGCTTGCCTGGGGGCCGGTTTCCCAAACAGTTAAAGTGGACCAACACCCAGTTGGATCGGCCCGGGATTCTACAAGATTCCTGTGCCGATCCAATCCCTCCCTGCGGGGCATCCAAAACCGGGATGCCCCGCTGTGTGAAGCCCCCCAGGACGGCCGCAAACCTTACCTGAATCCGGCTCCAACGGCGCATGCGCAGGCCGCATCTCGCGCTTCTCTCTAGCAGGGCGTGTGCCCGCGCCGGCCATTCACAAATGTTAGAGGGAAGCGCGAGATGTGTCCGCCAGCGTGCTCGGAGCTGCTGAGCTTTGACGCGCATACCCCTGCGGCTCCGAGCGCGCCGATTGGACGAGCGGCCACGCATGCGCTATAGGAGCGGGGTGAGGCGAGTTGAATCGGGCGATCTGGGGGGTTTCACATAGCCGGGGAAGTGGACCAATACCCAGGATAGTCAAAATCCGTGTTTACTTTAACAGGTGTTGGTCTCGCTGTCTGTCTGGTGATCGTAAAAAGCTCGGGGGCGGGGGGGCATCCAGAACGCTGGAGCCCCCTCGCAGCTAACCACACACAAAGCTTGTAATACTCACCTTCATTACAAGCCAGCGGCGAGGACGGAGTCCTGTGATTGGCCGCCGGACGGTCACATAAGCAGGTCCTGCCGGTGGATGGCCCGGCGGCCAATCGCGGGACTCCGTTCTCGGCGCTGGCTCGTAATGAAGGTGAGCATTACAAGCTTTGTGTGCGTTTTGCTGCGAGAGGGGCTTCAGCACTCCGGATCCCCCCCCCCCCCCCCGAGCTTCTCACGATCACCAGACAGCGGGACCAACACCCGTTAAAGTAAAAATGGGTGTTGGTCTGGTCCTGATGTTAACTCACTTCTCAGGTTGCATCGCGTTCGGCATCCCTCCGCTCCCTGCTGTCCTCCGTTAGGCAGCGCCATCTTGGAATTCACTCTGGAATGGAGAAGGGGGGGGGTGGAAATGTGGCAGGAATACTGCCGGATGTTGGTGTTTTTAGATAACGCAGACATCCAAAAGGCAGTGAGGGGAGGGGGGGGGGGGGGGGGAGATTAGAAAGGAACAGGGAGTGTGCCCGCGCTGGTTACTCACAAATGCCTGGTGCAGGCAAGCGCCCTGCTAAAGGGATAGTGGGGATGCGGCGGCTGCTGGTCGCACATGCGCCATTGGACTGGAAACGAAAGTTGAGTTTTCGGGCGACCTGGGGGGGGTTTCACACAGCGGGTCATCCCAAATCTGGATGCCCCGGGGGAGCGAGTACACCTGCCCTAGAGTCTCATAGACTCCAGTGTTTTGGTCCACTTCAGTGGGCGGCTGCAGAAGCGGAATACAATCCCCAGCTGCGCACATCGGTGGCGTGTGGCATCCTTCAGCTGTGCGCGGCCATGCACAGCCATTCAGTTGTGGAGGGCCTGGCCGCGCACAGCCGAGAAGGGATACGCACGCACAGCGGGCTTGGTGGACAGGTGAGAGTTGCTGGCGAACTGAGGTGTTTCACGCAGCGGGGAATCCCGAACTGTGGAGAGGGAATAAGCTGGTCTCCCAGACTCTGGGGCTGGTTTTGGTCCATGTTAAACCGGACCTTCAGCGTGATTTAATGAAAAGCCCAAACTCTTAAAAAACGGTTCCCCAGCATCTAAAATTAATATATTTTAAGTTTTTAGTCACTAACTTATTATTCTTTCCCCCACTGGGCTGCAACTCTGTTCAGGAATTTAGGATACGGGCGCCGCCATCTTGACTCAGAAGCATCACACTTACTGAGGAGAGTAGGATAAGGTACAGGGGGGCGGGTTATAGCTGTGCTTTGCTCAGACAGAGCAGAGCTGGGGTCAGGTAAAGGTCAGCAGTCCCAGAATGCAGAGCAGCACAGTCAGGTGGCACTTCCTGTTTGCAGGCTGCCTGATAAGATGGCGGCTTCCATAAGCCGCCATCTTGGATGTTTAAAGGCTCATAACATGCAGTAGATGCAGGTAGGATGATTTTTAATGTGAGCAATCTGTATGTACAGGGTGTGGGAAACATATAAGATAGGCTCTTATTCAGGGTGAAGGTCCGCTTTAAGGCCGTCCAGAGGCCCTTTACAATACAATACATAGGTGGCCGTGACCCACCATCTCATACATCTTCTCTTATGAAAATTGGGCCTGGCCTTGGATCTGAGAGGCTGATTCACTACTAGCGCCAGGTATTGCCAGATGAGCGTCTGTATAGCGGCGCTTAGAGCGACAGCTAGTAGAAGCTGTAAGCAGGTGTCGAGTGCTGTAACCTAGCGTTGCAGTCGCTGTAGTAACCTCCTCTGCATTGATGAACCGTCCAGGAGGGCGGGTGCACACTTACCTATGATGTCCCGGGTGCCAGGGCCGCGGTGGCGCCGCTTTGAATCCAAATCCAAACTTGTATTTTCAGGCGTACAAGCAAAATGAAGCCATATGCATACGTCACAGCATAATGCAATCCATCAGCACAGAGTAATCCATAGCAGTCAATGTCCCATAAGCCGACGTTTCGGGGGTGCAGTGAACCCCCTTCCTCAGGGCAGACAGACAACCAGTGCAGAGGGGCAGCTGGCCTTATAAAGAACAGCATGCTGTAATTCCCGCCTGACGTCATGTGACGTCAGCAGGTCAGCAGTGACACATAACAAGAAGACAATAACATTAAAGACAAAATAAGAAAGTAATGATCCACTCAACTGTCCCCGTCGGAGCACGCCACTAAGGGCGCAGCTCCGTCACCGCCGGACGCCGATCACAAAGCGCGATCGGCGATGTTCCCTGCCTGCCCGGGGAGAGTAGACATGACGCCGGGCTGTAAAGTCTGCCCGGTAACTGGTGACATGGCGGCAGGCGCGACCCGATAGGCCGCATTGATTTAAGTGATGTGTTTTGGGCGCCAGTGCAGCGCTGCAGCGAGCGAGAGGCAGCGTCAACTCAGTGCGTCCGGCACTCCACACCATATTTATCAAAACACCAGACACACACACACAGCGTTGGCTGGGCGCTGTAGCATAGAGCGCCAGACGCTGTGTGATTAAAGTCTGATTTTGAACACATATCCACCAGTAACAAAGCGAAAACACATGGAATGACATTGTTGTAACACTGTGACACTTTAGTGCCAGACCTGTAATGACAATTCTGCATAAAAATATAAAAAGTAAAAAAAGTTTCTAAAAGTGTTTGTTTGCAGCCTGGAGAGGTCACACAATGATTGGAGCAAAAAATAATAATTTTAACATGCTATTTATACACAAACAAATGAACGGCCATTGAAATGTATGGGAGAGCGACACTGAGCGAAAGGTAATACCTTGAACCTATACAATGCGCTATACACTGAGCCGCCTGTAATAATACATGTGACACTACATGGCGCTGTTAGAGGAGCTCACCAGATTCGCTTTCATAAATGTGGTTTTGCCCGGTGTTCACCAGACGCTGCCTCGAATCCCGGTCCTGGGACATGACTGAAGTGCTCTTGAGCAAGGCTCCTAACCCCGCAACTGCTCCCCGGGCGCCGTAATTAGGGCAGCCAACCACTCCGGGCATGTGTACACTCACTGCACGGATGGGTTAAATGCGGAGGACGAATTCCTATGTGTGCGCAAGCATACAATGGCCATCTATGCATTAAAAATTATTATAAAAATATAAAAAAATGTATAAAAGTGTTTGTTTGCAGCCAGGAAAGTGTCACACAATGATTAGGGCAACAAAAAAAAACTATAAATTACCAAACACGCTATTGATACACAACTAATGAATCCCCATTGAAATGTATGGGAGAGCCATAGCTGGAAATGGTATTACATGCACGGAGGGCATCCCGGCCACTATAGATCTCCTTCCAGTGGTCTAGTAGCCATAGCTGGAAATGTTATTACACACCAGGAAGGCATCCAGGACACTATTACTGTATGCCTCATTACTACCTCCTCTGGCAGCGAGTTCCATAGTCTCACTGCTCTTACAGAGAAGAATCCCCTCCTATGTCGGTGGAGAAAGCACCTTTCCTCTAAACTTAGTGGATGCCCCCGGGTTATGGTTACACTCCGGGGTATAAATAGATTGTGGGACAGATCCTTGTATTGACCCCGAATATATTTATACATAGTTATTAGATCACCCCTCAGGCGTCTTTTTTCTAAACTAAATAACTTGGACAATCTTTCCGGGTACTCTAGCCTCCGCACTCCTTTTATTAACTTTGTTGCCCTTCTTTGAATGCGTTCCAGTTCTGATATGTCCTTCTTAAACCGGACCTTCACCATGATTTAATGAAAAGCCCAAACTCTTAAAAAACTATTCCCCAGCATCTAAAATTAATATATTTTACATTTTTAGTCACTTACTTATTCTTTCCCCCACTGGGCTGCAACTCTGTTCAGGAATTTAGGATACGGGCGCCGCCATCTTGACTCAGAAGCATCACACTTACTGAGGAGGGGAGAGTGATATAAGGTACAGGGGGGCGGGTTATAGCTGTGCTTTGCTCAGACAGAGCAGAGCTGGGGTCAGGTAAAGGTCAGCAGTCCCAGAATGCAGAGCGGCACAGTCAGGAGGCACTTCCTGTTTGCAGGCTGCCTGATAAGATGGCGGCTTCCATAAGCCGCCATCTTGGATGTTTAAAGGCTCATAACATGCAGTAGATGCAGGTAGGATGATTTTTAATGTGAGCAATCTGTATGTACAGGGTGTGGGAAACATATAAGATAGACTCTTATTCAGAGTGAAGGTCCGGATTAATGTGGGCAATCTGTATGTACAGGGTGTGGGAAACATATAAGATAGACTCTTATTCAGAGTGAAGGTCCGGATTAATGTGGGCAATCTGTATGTACAGGGTGTGGGAAACATATAAGATAGACTCTTATTCAGAGTGAAGGTCCGGATTAATGTGGGCAATCTGTATGTACAGGGTGTGGGAAACATATAAGATAGGCTCTTATTCAGGGTGAAGGTCTGCTTTAAGCACAGGTGCCTAGAACTGTACACAGTATTCCATATGGGGTCTGACCAGTGACTTGTACAGGGGTAAAATGATGCTCTGGTCATGAGCACCTATGCCCCTCCTGATGCACCCCATGATCCTATTTGCTTTGGCAGCAGCTGCCTGGCATTGATTACTACAGTTGAGCTTATTGTTAATTAAAACCCCTAGGTCCTTTTCCATTGTGTTTATTTAGTATGTAATCATGACACAGATTTCCCATGTGCATAACCTTACAGGTAATCCCATCATGGCTGCTCCCATGAACTAAAGAGTAATTAGACAGTACTGTCCCTTTAAGATGACAATCAGCCGTACCTCTCACGGAGTTTCTTCAGCTCCACGTCCCGTTCCCCCAGCAGCTCCGAGATGCTGACAAAGTAATTGTGCTCCAGGTTGAGCAGCGTGTCGGAGGCTGGAGAATGGATCAGGTCGTGGTAGATGTCGGCAAAATCTTCATCCCAGCTGGGTTCCTCCGGACGGGAGTGTTCCAGGGTGGTCTGCAGAGGAGAGGGGGATAAGGAATAGACACCATGGTACATTAGATGGTGCACAGCGACCGGTGCCGCAGGATCTACACAACGCAGCTCATCCGCAACATGAGAACAAGCGCCAAATGGGCTTGCCGGGAATAATTCAAAGAGGACCAAAAGTGGCCCTGGAGCCTATGAGACTCCGGGACCGCCTGATTCACTCGCCACTGGGCATCCTGATTTGGGGTCTAAACCCCTCCGCCCCCCAGTCGGACGGTATGCTTACCTTGCCAACGCACCCACGGCCCATTCGCTGCTGTGCGGCTGGGATTCCATTAAAGCGGAACCTTATTTAAGCCATAACCCCCCAACCTTAAAGGAGAACTATCACGAAAAAAATGGCCCAATGATAAAAATCCATATAAATACGCTGGATGGCGGGAGGCGAGGTCACTTATACCCTCAACATCAAGAAATATCCAGCCAGGCTAGTTTCTTTTATTTTAATGGATGGAAAAGGGCATCCGGGGTGACAGGCTCTGTCGCCCCTCATAGACTAAACCTGTCACCCCTGGATATTGTTTCTACCATGTGAGAATAAACCGCAAGCTTGGCGGGAGTTTTATTCTGTTTGGGTTTATAATTGACCTCTATTCTTAATAGCAGACGTGTTTATGTGGATTTTTAATAGAACTTCTTTAATTTGGCACTGAGGCAGGATGGGGGGGGGGGAGGGTTCAACACAGTGTGGTATCCTGATATAAAATTCCCCCATGTAGTGCACCGAAAGAACGCCGGCAGCTCCCGGTGAGTGGCTTTGTATTTTACTAGCTGCAGTATATGTCCCTATTATGGGATATATATATATATATATATATATATATATATATATATATATATATATAGAAATATATAGATATAGAAATAGATAGATATAGATATAGAAATAGATAGATATAGATATAGATATAGAAATATATAGATATAGAAATATATAGATATAGATATAGAAATAGATAGATATAGAAATAGATATAGAAATAGATAGATATAGATATAGATAGATATAGAAATAGATAGATATAGAAATAGATAGATATAGATATAGAAATATATAGATATAGATATAGAAATATATAGATATAGATATAGAGATAGATATAGAAATAGATAGATATAGATATAGAAATAGATAGATATAGATATAGATATAGAAATAGATAGATATAGAAATAGATAGATATAGATATAGATAGATATAGAAATAGATAGATATAGAAATAGATAGATATAGATATAGAAATATATAGATATAGATATAGAGATAGATATAGAAATAGATAGATATAGATATAGAAATATATAGATATAGATATAGAAATATATAGATATAGATATAGAGATAGATATAGAAATAGATAGATATAGATATAGAAATAGATAGATATAGATATAGATATAGAAATAGATAGATATAGAAATAGATAGATATAGATATAGATAGATATAGAAATAGATAGATATAGAAATAGATAGATATAGATATAGAAATATATAGATATAGATATAGAGATAGATATAGAAATAGATAGATATAGATATAGAAATAGATAGATATAGATATAGATATAGAAATAGATAGATATAGAAATAGATATAGAAATAGATAGATATAGATATAGATAGATATAGAAATAGATAGATATAGAAATAGATAGATATAGATATAGAAATATATAGATATAGATATAGAGATAGATATAGAAATAGATAGATATAGATATAGAAATAGATAGATATAGATATAGAAATAGATAGATATAGATATAGAAATAGATAGATATAGAAATAGATAGATATAGAAATAGATAGATATAGATATAGAAATAGATAGATATAGATATAGAAATAGATAGATATAGAAATATATAGATATAGATATAGAGATAGATATAGATATAGAAATATATAGATATAGAAATAGATAGATATAGAAATAGATAGATATAGATAGATATAGAAATAGATAGATATAGATAGATATAGATATAGAAATAGATAGATATAGAAATAGATAGATATAGAAATAGATAGATAGATATAGATATATTATATATATATATATATATATATATATATTAGGGACCACACTAAACACAGAGTGCCTTGCCGGGGCAGTGTGGCTTCCACATGTATCTGCAGATATATGCAACCAAATCTCTGTCTTTCCACACAGCCAGACATATTTGGTGCTTAAAGTGGACCAACACCCAGGATTTTGACTATCCGGGGTTTTGGTCCACTTCGGTGGGAGGTGCCCCGCTGTGTGAAACCCCCCCAGAAAGCCCCGATAACTCACCTCACCCCGCTCCCACGTGACCGCTGCATCCAATCCCCGCCGACGGACAAGCAGAGCGCGTCCGCTGCCGCCTCCCTCGCCGGTCATTCACAAACGGGCAGCGCGCCCTGCTAGAGGGACGCGCGGGAAGCAGCGGCGGCGGACGCGCATGTGCCGCTGGAACGGGGAGAAGGTAGGATTGTGGCCTTCCTGGGGGGTTTCACAGAAATCCGAAATCGGGATGCCCCGCGGGGAGGGATCTGATCAGCCCGGGAATCTTATAGAATTCCCGGGCCGATCCCCCCTGGATGTTGGTCCACTTTAATACTTGGATGAGATTGATGAGAGTGTTAAACTGGGCTGTAAATTGGTTCCCAGGCCCTGAATAATAATGATGATGATTTTGTATAAATAATAGTGATTGAGCTGCTCCCACCCCCCTTTGCTCAGTTTGAATTGCCATGAGCACAAGCAGGGAGGGATTCAGCCACTATGGATCTCTCCCTATGGAGTGTTCTAAAGGGAGGCTGGCAGCTTCCCAGGTGAGTAGCTCTGGCTGCATTGCATGTCCCAACTTTGGGGACTCAAAATTAAGAGTAGGGACCACACTAAACACAGAGTGCCTTGCCGGGCCGGTGTGGCTTCCACATGTATCTGCAGATATATGCAACCAAATCTCTGTCTGTCCACATAGCTAGACATGTTTGGTGCTTAATACTTGGATGAGACTGATGGGTGGGCCTCCCACACTACCTATTCAATTCACAGAGCAGCTTGCCATTCCTTTGACCTGAAATTCCCCCAGAAAGCACCAGCCGTCAGGACAGGCCAGAGCGAGTTTTGTTCCGCATTTAAGCTGTGAAGTGCCACAGTGTCAATTCATAAATCCGCGTGACGCCATATTTTTTTGCTATATACAGCCCCAGGAGCTCACCTCTGTATAGGCTTTCATCCAGGCATTGGCCAACATGCCCACGTCCACCTCACCTGACCCCACGGCCTCCAGGGCCTGCTCTGCCTCCCGGTCGAAGTCTTTAATGGTCTCTTCCTCCACAAACTGCCGCAGGGATGTTTTTAGATCTGTCAGTAAAAAAAAGAAAAGCGTTTGGTTACGGCGAGGTGTTAATTTGAGAAAGATTCCTGCAGGGGAACAGGATGAGCAGTGCTCGGCCAAAACTGCTGCCAGGTATCACGAAATAAACAAATACGTCTTAAAGCGACCTAAAGTCACTTCTGACCTAAAGTCACGCTCTTAACAAGCCCCAATTTGGGATGGGATGCCCTGCCGGTTAAACATAGGATGTCAAGTTGGGGATCTTAGACCTGACGAAGCCTCAGGGATCTGGGGGGGGAGGGGCATGAGGGGGAGGGGCATGGACCAGAGGGGGAGGGGCATGGACAAGAGGGGAGAGCCAGCAATGCACCACCACTAATTTGTGTATGGGTAAATTAATATAGATATTTCTTCTGCACGTCTTCAGAAATGGTTTTATATATATATATATATATATATAATTATATAATATATATATATATAATTAAAGAATGTATACGGTGTGATATATAGATATATATATATATATATATCTATATAATTAAAGAATGTATACGGTGTGATATATATATATATATATATATATATATATATATAATTAAAGAATGTATACGGTGTGATAATACCATTTTGTGAATACTCACCTTGTAAAATGGGTATTATGAGTATGTCACACACCCCGCTTCAAGATAATCATTACATGTGGGTAGTATGGTCTGAAGAGGGCGATTTGCAGAGATGATTGGAGGAAAGAAAGCCCCTCCCAGTCCATAAATACCTGGGACCTCCCACTCATTACCCAGTATAAAGAAAGCAGTAAGGTAAGGGACCAGGAAGAGCCAAATATTAGTCATAGCAACGCAAGGTTCACAAAACGATGGATCCAGAATACAAAAGGGCGGGTTGAAGCGGGGTGTGTGACATACTTATAATACCCATTTTACAAGGTGAGTATTCACAAAATGGTATTATTCTAAGTATGTCACACACCCCGCTTCAAGATAATCATTACATGTGGGACATCCAAAAGCAGTGTCCATAAAGGGCGGGGATCCAAAACAAGGCATAAAGCACAACTTAAACTACTGCAGCCTGCAGAACTTTGCGGCCAAAAACAGCATCCGCTGAGGCCCAAACATCACCCTTGTAAAAACTTTGAAAAAGTGTGAACAGAAGACCAGGTAGCGGCCTTGCAAACTTGCTCAACAGAGGCCTGGTGCTGAAAAGCCCAGGAAGCCCCAACCGCACGAGTAGAATGAGCTGTAACACGAAGGGGAGGATTTCTCCCCTTAGCAGAAAAGGCCCCGACAATGGCCTGACGAATCCACTTACTGATGGAAGACTTAGCGGGCGCCAAAACCTTTCTTGGGCCCAGAGGGTACCACAAAGAAGGCATCAGTCTTACGAAAGGTAGACGTTACCACCAAATAGTACTTCACAACTCGAACCACATCCAGGGAATGCAGGACCCTCTCCTTTTCGTTACTGGGATTAGGACACAGAGAGGGCAAAACAAGGTCTTGATTTAAGTGAAAAGGCAGAAACCACCTTAGGAAGGAAATCCGGGTTAAAACGGAAAACCACCTTGTCCTGATGTCTTTCAAAATACGGGACCTGAATGGACAGAGCCGCCAACTTAGAAACACGCCGAACAGAAGTGATAGCTACCAAAAAGGCCACCTTCTGAGTAAGGGAAGACAAGGCAATATCATGCAAGGGCTCAAAGGGAGGACCCTGAAGAGCAGAAAGAACCAAATTCAAATCCCAAACCGGAATCAGAGCCTTCCTAGGGGGCCGCACGTGCGTAACCCCCTGGAAAAAGGTCTTAACCAGCGGATGAAGCGCAAAAGATCTTTGGAAAAACACCGCCAGGGCAGACACCTGCCCCTTCAGAGTATTAAGTTGGAGCCCTAGATCCAAACCATGTTGCAGGAACTCCAGGATTCTAGAAATAGAGAATTCCCTGCAAGGGAAAGCCCTAGTCTCACACCAATCAATATAAGACCTCCAAGTCCTATAGTAAACGGAAGAAGAAAACCTCTTCCTAGCGCTAATAAGAGTGAATAACCGCATCAGAAAGACCTTCCTCTTTCAAGATGGAAGTTTCCGCAGCCACGCCGTCAAAGCCAGCGTTGGTAAATTGGGGCAACGTAGATGACCCTGTGTGTGCAGATCCGGCAGCAGGGGCAGAACGAACTGATCTTCTGCTAGCCTTACCACGTCTGCGAACCAAACCTGTCTTGGCCACCTTGGAGCTGCCAGAATTGCTGACGCTCCTTCCAGAGCCAGCTTGCGCACTACTCTGGCTACCATGGGAAACGGAGGGAACAGATACAGAAACCCCAGATCCCTCCAGTTCAGGGACACGGCGTCCGTCGCGAAGGCTAGCGGATCCTTCGCCAGAGACACAGATGCCAGAAGTTTGTGATTGTGACGGGAGGCAAAGAGGTCCACCATCGGTGAACCCCACCTGAGACAAATTGAACGAAACACCTTGGGACTGAGAGGCCACTCCCCCTTGCGGGCTGACCACCTACTCAGAGAGTCCGCCTCCGAGTTCTCTACTCCCGGAATGTGAACTGCCGAGATGCACGGGATGTGGCACTCCGCCCAGTCCAGAATCAGAGACACTTCCCTGAGGGCACTCCTGCTGCGAGTCCCTCCCTGGTGATTGATGTAGGCAACCGCCGTCCAATTGTCCGACCGAACCTGGACCGGCAAGCTCTGCAGGAGATGAGTCAAACGAAAAAGAACCATTCTGATGGCTCTCAATTCCAGAATGTTGATAGGCTCGTGGGCTTCCAGGGGTCCCCACAACCCCTGAAATTGCAGATCATTCCAGAAGCCCCCCCATCCTGAGAGGCTGGCATCCGTGGTGACCACCTCCCAACGAGGAGTCTGAAAAGACCTGCCCTTCAACAGATTGGTTGAGTTCAGCCACCACCTGAGTGGTCGGCGAGCCCGGGGAGACATCAGAAAGAATTGATCCAGCGACAGAGGAGATCTGTCCCAGACAGACAACAGATGGAGTTGTAGCGTCCTCGTGTGAAACTGGGCAAAGGGGACTGCCTCGAAGGAGGCCACCATCAACCCCACCAGTCTCATTCCTAGTCGAATGGTCGGACAAGGAATGGACATGAGCGACCGAATCAATTCCTGAATCAAAAGAACCTTGGATTGAAGAAGGAACACTCTGGCCTGATCTGTATCCAGAGACATTCCCAGAAAGGATACTATCCTGGACGGGTAAAAGGAGGACTTGGGATAGTTGATCACCCAGCAGAACCTCTCCAGAGTGGATATTACCGCCCTGGTGTCCAATTCCGCTTGGCTGAATGATGATGCCATGATGAGGAGATCGTCCAGATATGGCACTCTGCGAATTCCCTGCGCTCTAAGAAGAGCCATCACCCCAGCGAGCACCTTGGTGAAAAACCCTTGGAGCTGTGGTGAGACCAAAAGGAAGAGCTACAAACTGAAAGTGCCGATCTTCCACCACAAACCTGAGGAATCTCTGGTGCGCGGGAAAAAATCGGAACATGGAGGAAAGCGTCCTTGACGTCTATGGACGTCATGAAGTCCCCCTGACGGAGAGCGCGGATAGCTGAACGACGCGATTCCATGCGAAATTTTCGCAGCCTGATAAACCTGTTGAGGATCTTCAGATCCAGGATGGGCCGGATAGAGCCATCCTTTTTGGGGACCGTGAACAGATTTGAGTAAAATCCCCGACCCTGATCTGATAGGGGCACTGGCGAGATGACCTCTATCTCCAGAAGACTTGAAAAGCGCCTCCCAAAGCCCCTGTGCGCCAGGTGCGTCCGGGGGCACCCTAGACCTGAAGAAAAGCAGAGGAGGACGGGACTCGAACTCCAACTTGTAGCTGGAAGACACGACTTCCCGGATCCGTTTGTCCGAAACCTCCCGAATCCAGATCAGAGAGAAGTGTCGCAGCTGTCCCCCCACCCGCACGGGTGAGGGCGCCCCCTCATTGCTGAGCAGGCTTGTTCGCAGGTTTTGGGTTATGAACCCCAGTTGTATCCTGAGCGGGCACGTCCTCGCCCCTATTCCAGGAATCTCCTCTAGTGGAAGGGAAGGCGAAACCTCTTCCTGCTCTGGATCCGCGAAAGGAATGATTGAAAGGAGCCGCCCCCGCGAAAGGGACGTCGTTGCTTCTTGCGTTGAGGTAACTTACCCCCCTTAGCTACTGAATCCAATTTTTCTCCAAAAAGCCATAGCCCCACGAATGGGAGAGACGTCAGCGACTTTTTTGGCCCAAAGTCGGCCGCCCACTGGCGCAACCAAACTGAACGCCTTATAGTCACCATCAGAGCAGAAGCTCTCCAAGGCGGCTAACATGAAAGACAAGAATAACTCACAACGTTTAAGTCCCAGAAATTCGTCAATGTCCGGGTGCAAACCAGAAGATGACAACAAGTCTCTGACCACCGACCTGGTAGCTACCACCAGCAGAGATGAAGCGCAAAAAGGGCCGTATGGCTGCCCCAATACTGGCGAAACCATGACAAGCCATCTGGCCAATTCGTTTATCCCCTCCATCTTTAAGAGAAGAGCAATCGGGGTTATTCAAAAACTGCTGAATTGGATAACCCCAGAATTGGTGCATCCACCTCAGGGGGGGACGTCCAGCGCTTAACCGTGTCCGAAGGGAAAGGATATCTTTTATCCCAACTCTGAAGAATGCCTGGAAGCCGAGACGGCCTCTCCCATTCCTTAGAAATAATCTTATCAAAATGCCTTTGATTAGGGAATTCCAAGCGCGGCTTGGATTCCTCATAAAACTCCCCTTGTTGATGAGGAGCAACCTCTGGAGGAGAAATAGCCAGAACCTCAAACATCTGAGCAAGGACGTTAGGAGTATCCAAAGAACTCCCTGACCCCTTCTCAGAGTCCGCGCCAACGAATAGCTGGTCGTCCGAATAATCCGATTCGTCAAATAGCTCCCCTTCCTCCAGAGGGGAGTAATCTGTCCAATCCAGGCGATCCTCATCGTCATATTCAAATGTCGGTGGGACCGGTGACAAATGCTTTCTCTTAGCTGGAGCCTTCTTGGCAACCACAGAAGAAATACATTTTTCAATATTAGTCAATCTAGCACACACATCAGATTGCCACTGCCCACCCGTGACAACGTCACACGGGACACGGGCCAAGACGGGGTGGGAAGGGGATGACGCCGGCGGTGCTGACCCAGACGTCTGGGGTTCTGACTGCCGTGTAATAGTCTGCTGTGCACATGGTATACATAGAAATACGTCATCCCCTGTTAGGGATACCCCACAGCCCATGCACTTCCGGGATTGCCCCGAGGGGAGCCCGGTATCTGGGGATGCCTCCATACGGTGATCTTATATGTAGTCGCAATGACCGAGGGAATTACGCTAGTAAGCAACCCGGAATGCCCTTATAATTGTCCCAAGTGGGAGGATTTTAACATGGAATTTAACCCAGGGACCCAAGGACCGGAAGAAGACCCCTTAAAACCTAAGGCGTTCTACCTGAAAGACTGCCGGATATAAAGGGTTACATACATATATATATATAAATATAGGGGGCCCATAGGGCCACTCACTGTGCCTTCCTGCGTGAGGTAAATGGCGTCCACCACACACGCAGCTCACAGAGGCAGAGATGATCCTGTGGGCGTGGCCAGCGCTAAGCGTGCGATATGCGTAGCTCCGCCCCCTTACAGAGCGGAAAGCGGGCTCCGCAGTGGGTCTGCGCCCCTAATGGCAAAATGTGTGAGGTAAATTACCTCAGAAAAACACTATAGCGCACACATATACCGGCGCCATGGCAAGAACAGCAGCCACGGCGCCGGTAACCACAAAGACCCCAGGGATGTAATGGGTGCGGGCCGCGGCGACGCGCAATCGCCCGGCCCCGCCCACTGTGGCCAGCGCGTGAGGGGAGATCTCCCCTCACAAGATTAAGGGAACCGCCAGCGCAAATAACCGCGCCGCGGCCATTGCGGTAGTCACCGCAACAAAAAACAGTAAAGCCAGGGGGACAAGCCAGCGCCAACAGCCGGCCCCACCCCCCAACTACAACTTCTGAGGAGAAAAGTTCTCCTCAGCTCTGGCGCCAGTAGCAGCAAGCGCCGCAGTTAAAGTGAAACAATGCTCAATAAATAAATCCTAACTCTGAGGTAAAAAAGGTGGCCCCTGACATTTTATCCCCACCACCACAGGAGAAGGGCATCAGGAAAGGGGGGCCAAGGGACAGGGCATCCCAAACCGGGGTCACCAGCCCGGATAACCGCCTACCCTCTGGTACAGGGTCTCGCGGTGGAGCATGGCTCCAGAGCACTAAAAGTGCCATTCTACCCTCACCTGGGATACAGCCTAGACTGGGAGGCATGTGTATTGGGACTTATAAAAAACATAACCGGGTGGAAATAGAGAGAAAAGCGGGCCAGGAATAAACCCGGCTACCTGAAATCCCCCTGTGCAAGGAGGAGACATCATCTTCTGACTTGCTCGCCGTCTGCAGAGATGGAAAACTGGGTAATGAGTGGGAGGTCCCAGGTGTTTATGGACTGGGAGGGGCTTTCTTTCCTCCAATCATCTCTGCAAATCGCCCTCTTCAGACCATACTACCGACACGTATAGATTTTCTTGAAGCGGGGTGTGTGACATACTTAGAATATATATATATATATATATATATATATATATATATATATATATAATTAAAGAATGTATACGGTGTGATATATATATATCCTATTGAAAATTTATTAAGGCAAGTCCCACTGCATGCCAAACCACCCATTAAACCATGGCACCACCGCAATTGTTGTATAAAAATAAATGATTTTTATTTGTATTTGATAGAAAATGTAACAAACATAAGACAAGTTTAAAAAACACTGAAGACAATAGACAAAAGGAAGGGAGACATCTAGTGGGGGCAGTGGGAAGAGGAGTCTAATAAAGGCTAATCACCATCCATATGTATGAGTAAAACCTGGCTGGGCTAGAAAGTGCATAAGTGCCAAAAACAAATAATCTACCTCAATACCATAGAATATATATGTCATGTGAACCTCAAATCACGTGCAATGCATAATCTGCAAAAGATAATCATATGTGATACTAACCTGACAATCAATTAACACTACCTATTCTAATGAAATAAATAATAAAGACACAGCCAGGGAGGACCAAGGAAAACGGCCCCCAAAATACAGAGACAATGAACTCACATGTGTAAACGACCACCTGCCCACTGCCCCGCCCGTCTACGCGTTGCGTGACGTCAGAACGCGTCACTTCCTCAGGAAATATATATCCTATTGCACTTGACATTTATATGTATGGTTTTCATTAACGGTAGTTTATAGATTAGGGTCAGGACTGAAGGTAGACAGTACTGGATAATTAGATAGCTATATCTACAGTACATATATTCTACAGTCTAACAGTGCCCTGGTGCCCCTCTGGTCCCACTTTTGGTGTTTTTATATGTTTTAAAGTGGACCAAAACCCAGGATTTTGGCTAACTGAATGAAACCCCACAGGTCGCCCCATCTCACTCACCCTTCCTCGGTCCTACTGCGCATGCGCAGCCCTCTCATCCAGTCAACGTGCTCGGATCCGCTCCCGCCCCTTTGTCCGACAGTTCGTTTAAAGCGAGCCGCATCCCCCGCTAACCTGTAACACGGAGCGTGCCTGCGCCCGCCATGTACCCTGCTAAAGTGATAGCGGAGATGCTGCTGCCGCTCGCCGATGCGCTGTTATACCGGGAACAAAGGTGAGTTTTCGGGCAAACTGATGGGTTTGACAAAGCGGGGATGCCCCGGGATGAGCGAGTGTGCTTGCCCTGGAGTCTCAGACTCCAGGGTGGGTTGTGTTCACCTTAAAGAGGACCAAAACCCATCAGGAGAAACTTTGTCCTAAGGGCATTTCAATTTAGACCCCTGCTTTCCCCATTTACCTCGATCATGTCTGCTGGATGTGGCAAGCGTGCAGAGCAGAGATATGTCCCACAGGCACACCTTTTACACTCCAGGACCTCAGATGTTCCTCTTTAAAGCGGACCAAAACCCGCTGAACTTGTGAAATACATTTGACCAAAGCCCCTGCCAATATTCTCTTCTTAGTGTATAAAACTGAAAATGGATAATTTTGCTTATCAAATTGTCCTGGAACACTGATTTTTTTGCTGTCAGGCAGGTGATTAGTCAATGCATCAGCGTGGCAATAAATGGAGGAGGTGTCATTATCTGGGATTAGAGTAAAGCGGGAGCAGTAAAAATAGGCAAAAGTTACTATTTGTGGGAGGAGCAATTCAGGGGATGCTGGTTCAAAATGTGGGTTTTGGTCCGCTTTAAGGAAGCTCCCTTGAGAATGGGGGAGGCGGAAGGCTTTTCCATTTGGAACAGAAGCCGGCGCCATCTTTAAAGTGGACCAACACCCAGGATTTTGACTATCCTGGGTATTGGTCCACTTCCTTGGGGCACCCCGATCGGGGGTGCCCCGCTGCCCAAAACCCCCCCAAACACCCTGAAAACTCACCTCTCCAGGATCCCACGTGACCGCGCTGTCCAATTGTCCGTCGGCGGACAAGGGATCGCCTCCCGCGCGTCACTCTCGACGTGTGCGCGCCCGCGCCGGCCATTCAGAGACGGCCGGCGCGGGCATGTCTGGAGGAGCGCGAGTGAGGCGGCGGCGGCGGAAGCAGCGTCTGGAGAGGTAAGGTTTTTCGGGGTGTTTGGGGGGGGTTACACCCCGTGTGTGAGGTGATCGGCCCGGGAATCTTATAGATTCCCGGGCCGATCACCCCTGGGTGTTGGCCCACTTTAAACATCCTGGATTACCTTGCTCTATGAAGCAGGGCAGGTCGTGCAGCAGCATCAGTCGCCCATGTAGGTGGTCGAGGTTCTCCTGGACGGGGAAGCGGAGGGGGACGCTCAGGGTGAAGCTCTGGGATCCGGCCTGGAAGGTATAGAGGAATTCCCGCTCCATGGATTTGGCTTTTCCCGGCTTCATGGCGACCTCAGCCCGGAGCTGGAAGATAGCATCCAATCATACACCGGCAATGCAAGGCATGCAGGTCACATGACCACAGGACATTTCCTAGTCTAAATAGACTATGGGGTTTATTCATGAAGGGATAGCGGCAGGCAGCGGCTGGTGAACGTCGGGCGCTGTACGCAAAACCACATTTATCAAAGTGATTCTGGTGAGCGACTCTTAACAGCTCCATGTAGCGTCCGATTCATCATCACAGACGGCCCAGCGTATAGCACAAGCGCTCTTATTGGTATTACCTGTCGCTACCTGTCGCTCTCCCATACATTTTAATAGACTCTACTTTTACAGGTCGCCCAGTGAACTCACCTTCTCCCCAATCCAACAGCGCATGTGTTACACCTTTAGCAGGGTGTGCGCCCAAGCCAGGCATTTGTGAATGGCCGGCACGGGCGCGTTCCCTATTAGAGGATAGCGGGGATGCGCACACTGGCGCACTCGGAATTTGCTTGTCAGGACTCGGCTAGAGCAAGCTGATTGGACAGGAGGTCGCGCATGCTCCCTAGGATCAGGGAGAGGTAAGTTAGTTCAGGTGACCGGGGGGGTTTCACACAGCGGGGCACCCCAGATCGGTGGGGGGGGGGGTGCCCGAATTGGGATGCTCCAGGGACAGGAAACAAAACCCGGGAAATCCTGGTAATTGGCCGACTTTAAAGCGGACCTTCACCCTGAATAAGAGCCTATCTTATTCGTTTCCCACACCCTGTACATACAGATTGCCCGCATTAAAAAATCATCCTACCTGCATCTACTGCACGTTATGAGCCTTTAAAGTGGACCAACACCCAGGATTTTGACTATCCTGGGTTTTGGTCCACTTCAGGGGGGCACCCCGGTTAGGGTAAAACCCCCCAGAAAGCCCCCAAAACTCACCTCACCACGCTCCCACGTAGCCACGGACAAGCGGGTGACAGCGGCGGACAAGACAGCGCGTCCGCCGCCGCCTCCCGCGCGCCCCTCTGACAGTGCGCGCGCCCGCGCCGGCCGTTTGTGAATGCGCGCGGGAGGCCGCCAATGAGGTACGTTTTTCCGGGGTTTTGGGGGGGGGGGGGGTCCCTCACCGCAGGACATCCCGATCTCGGATGTCCCGCGGTGAGGGAGGTGATCGGCCCGGGAATCTTATAGATTCCCGGGCCGATCACCGGTGGGTGACAGTCCACTTTAAACCTGCAAGATGGTGGCTCATGGAGCATCAGGCAGCATGCTTCTGACCCCGTCGCTATGCATTCTGGGATTGCTGTACTTTCCCTGACCCCAGCTCTGCTTTGTCTGTGCAAAGCACATCTATAACCTCGTCCCCTGCACTTTATCCCGCTCTCCTTTCCTCAGTATGTGATGCTTCTGAATCAAGATGGCGGCGCCAGTATCCTAGAATCCTGAACAGAGTTGCAGCCCAGTGGGGGAAAGAATAATAAGGGACTAAAAACTTGAAATATATTAATTTTAGATGCTGGGGAAAAGTTTTTTAAGGGTTTCTGCTTTTCATTAAATCACGCTGAAGGTCCGGTTTAAAGTGGACCAAAACCCAGGATTTTGACTATCCTGGGGTTTGGTCCTTTCCCCTGATCGGGGTGCCCCGCTATGTGAAACCCCCCGGATCACCCGAAGAAACTCACCTCATCCCGGTCCTACGGCACATGCGTGGCCGCTCGTCCAATCAGCATGCTCGGAGCCACTGACGTCAGCTCGCTGGTGGCTGCATCCTCCGCTTCCCTCTAACAGGGAGGGTGGCCGCTCCGGCCATTCACAAATGCCTGACACGGGCACGCGCCCTGCTAGAGGGATAACGGGGATGCGGCCTGTGCATGCGACATTGGACCGGGAAGAAAGGTAAGTTAACGGGGCGACCTGGGGGGTTTCACACAGCAGGACATCCTGATTTTGGATGCCCCGGGGGAAGGAAATCAATCAGCCCGGGAATCTTATAGATCAAGTTGGGTTTTGAGCCACTTTAAGAGGACTTGAAATTGGGCAAAAATATGAGGTCCACACTCTCATTGACTCACAGTGAACAGCCAGGTCAGGCAAACCACCCAAGTGTCCCTGATTTGGAAGGACTGTCCCTCTTTTGAGCCCATGTCCCTCGTTGTTCTCGTTTGTCCCTCTTTGAGGTGTAACATGCAGATCTGCATCAATAAATGATTTATTTGCCTAATCAAAGTGTTTGTATTGTTTTCCATGTTACACCCCCATCTCCTATTCATCCCTTAATGAGGAGGCGTGGTTTAATTTAACAAATGTCCCTCTTTCCCACCCTGAAAAGTTGACGATGCTGAAGTTGGTTTCTTATTCGCACGGAAACAGTTTTTGCTAATTTCCCCACTTCTTATAAAAGGGAAATGCCCATTAATGATGCCAGTTATTCTATGCAGCGCTCTGATCGATATACTAAAACGGGCACAAATCCTGAATTAGCTGGCACCAAAATGGGCAATAAGAAATGTGATTATAGGGGTTAAATGGCTTTGGGCCACTGATGTCACGGCGCCAACTGAATGAGGGGGACCCCCTGCGCGGCATACAGTGGAGTTCAGACTGGCCCAAAGCCATTTAACCCCTGATAGTTGTTACCTATTCAAATTGAAAAAAGCCATTGTGCCCCCTTAAAGTGGACCAACACCCAGGATTTTGACTATCCTGGGTATTGGTCCACTTCCGCGGGGCACCCCGATCATGGGTGCCCCGCTGTGTGAAACCCCCCAGGAAGCCCCGAAAACTCACCTGACCCCGTTCCCACGTGACTTGCTCGTCCAATCGCCGCCGAAGGACAAGGAGAGGCGGCGACGGACAAGCTGAGCGCGGGCCACTGCCACCGCCTCCCGCGCATCCTTCTTACGTTTGTGAATGGCCGGCGCGGGTGCGCGCCCTGCTAGAGGGAAGCGCGGGAGGCGGCGGCTGGCGCATGCGCCGCTGGAACGGGGATCAGGTAGGATTTTCAGGGATCTGGGGTTTCACACAGCGGGGCACCCCCGATCGGGGTGCCCCGCAGGCAGGGAGCTGATCGGTCCAGGAATCTTATAGATTCCCGGGCCGATCAGGGGAGGGTGTTGGTCCACTTTAATGCCAGTTTTATAGCCAGAACAGCTTTTGGCCAGGCTGAACTACAACTGTATGCCATGCAGGGGGTCCCTCCTCTGTCAGTTGGCGCCATGACATCAGTGGCCCAAAGCCATTTAACCCCTTGATAGCTGTTACGTATTCGCTCCATTGAAAAGAGCCCCCTCTGTCAGTTGGCGCCGAAGTCATTTAACCCCTATAATCACATTTTTATTGTCCATTCTAGCTAATTCAGGATTTGTGCCAGTTTAATTGTGATATTGCTCAGGTTGCTCCATAGAATAACATCATTAATGGACATTCCCCTATATAAGAAGGCGGGAAATAAGCAAAAACACTTTCAGTGCGAATAAGAAACCAACTTCCGCATCATAAAGAGTAGGTAGGCATGGGTCAGGTGACCCTCACTGAGGCAATTTCACCTCACTAGCTTTGGGGTCACCCATGACTCATAACAGTGAGTGAAAGTGTTTTAACCCTCATTCACTCTTATCTACACCCTTCAAAACCCGAGTAACCCTAAAACCACCTGAACACTAAGGCAGTACCTCAGGGTATCCCTAGATCACGTGACCAGCCTTAGCTGAGCGTGGCGGCTCTGCGCCCTCTAGTGTCTGTGCCCGGTTACTGCAGCCTTTTACCTGTCGCCCACACGAAGCGCTTTCTTCGGCCTTCAGTTCAGCAGCAACACAATTCCATGTTTACCGGTGTGACAGGGGCCATCTTTGCCAAGCTCCCATCATCCTTTGCGCACAATGAATGGAGAGGAAGCAAAAAGGTGTCGAGCGGCCATCTTTCTCACTGGCAGCGCTGCGCCTCCATCTAGCGTTTGGCTTTGGTATCAGTGTGTTTATTGAGGTTTTTAGCGCCATCTAGCGTCCACTGCGCAATCTACACTCCACATCTAACGCCTGGATCACACAGTCATTTAGTGAACAAGCGCCATCTAGTGTTAGATTAGGAGATGACGTTGGATGGAGCAAGAAAAGTTTAAAGCGAACCTTCACCCTGAATAAGAGCCTATCTTATATGTTTCCCACACCCTGTACATACAGATTGCTCACATTAATCCGGACCCTCACCCTGAATAAGAGCCTGTCTTATATGTTTCCCACACCCTGTACATACAGATTGCTCACATTAATCCGGACCTTCACGCTGAATAAGAGCCTATCTTATGTTTCCCCCACCCTGTACATACAGATTGCCCACATTAATCTGGACCCTCACCCTGAATAAGAGCCTATCTTATATGTTTCCCCACCTGTACATACAGATTGTCCACATTAATCTGGACCTTCACCTTGAATAAGAGCCTATCTTATATGTTTCCCCCACCCTGTACATACAGATTGCTCCCATTAATCTGGACCTTGTTATGAGCCTTTAAACATCCAATATGGCGGCTCATGCAACAACAGGCAGCCTGCAAACAGGAAGTGCCTTCTGACTGTGCTGCTCTGCATTCTGGGATTGCTGACCTTTTCCTGACCCCAGCTCTGCTCTGTCTGAGCAAAGCACAGCTATAACCCTATGTTTGTAATTGCGATTACAAACAAGTATCGATTACAAACAGGGTAGAACATACAGAACACATAGACTATTACAAATGAGGTGCTACAGGGTTTGCAGTGAATATTCTGCATACAATATAAATACCTCTTCCGGGATCGCATCCATCCCATGTGACCTCCGGCAGCCAAACATTGATGTGCTATTTTCACCAGTGGTCACATGTGATTGGCTGCCAGAGGTCACATTGGGCCTGGTCCAGCAAGTTCCTGGCAGAGAGCCTCCTGTCTTCCCAATCCCTAAACAAGGAAATTCCCATATACTTTGCCTGGGCCCAAGACAGAGTATGTTTCTACCCTGTCTGTAATTACTACCTTGTACAGCGCTATGGAAGATGATGGCGCCATATAAATAAATAGTAATATTGACTATTGCTATGGCCTCTAGGGAGGAATTGGCTTCCTGGCAGAGCCTCCTCTGTCTCCCCAATTCCTAAACAAGGAGATTTCCATATACTTTGCCTGGGCCCAAGACAGAGTATGTTTCTACCCTGTCTGTAATTACTACCTTGTACAGCGCTATGGAAGATGATGGTGCCATATAAATAAATAATAATATTGACTATTGCTATGGCCTCTAGGGAGGAATTGGCTTCCTGGCAGAGCCTCCTCTGTCTCCCCAATTCCTAAACAAGGAGATTTCCATATACTTTGCCTGGGCCCAAGACAGAGTATGTTTCTACCCTGTCTGTAATTACTACCTTGTACAGCGCTATGGAAGATGATGGTGCCATATAAATAAATAATAATATTGACTATTGCTATGGCCTCTAGGGAGGAATTGGCTTCCTGGCAGAGCCTCCTCTGTCTCCCCAATTCCTAAACAAGGAGATTTCCATATACTTTGCCTGGGCCCAAGACAGAGTATGTTTCTACCCTGTCTGTAATTACTACCTTGTACAGCGCTATGGAAGATAATGGCTCTTTATAAATAAATAATAATATAATAATAGTGACCATTCTATGGCCTCTAGGGAGGAATTGTCCGTCTGGCAGACCCTCCTTTGTCTCCCCAATTCCTTAACAAGGAAATTTCCATATACTTTGCCTGGGCCCAAGACAGTGTATGTTTCTACTATGTCTGTTATTACTACCTTGTACAGCGCTATGGAAGATGATGGCGCCATATAAATAAATAATAATATTGACTATTGCTATGGCCTCTAGGGAGGAGTTGGCTTCCTGGCAGAGCCTCTTCTGTCTCCCCAATTCCTAAACAAGGAAATTCCTATATAATTTGCCTGGGCCCAAGACAGTATGTTTCTACCCTGTCTGTAATTACTACCTTGTACAGCGCTATAGAAGATGATGGCGCTATATAAATAAACAATAATTATAGTGACCATTTCTATGGCCTCTAGGGAGGAATTGGCTTCCTGTCAGAGAGCCTCCTCTGTCTCCCCAATTCCTTAACAAGAAGATTTCCATATAATTTGCCTGGGCCCAAGACAGTATGTTTCTACTATGTCTGTAATTACTATGGAAGATGATGGAGCTTTATAAATAAATAATAATAATGACCATTGCTATGGCCTCTGGGAAGGAATTGGCTTCTCGGCAGAGCCTCCACTGTCTCCCCAATCCCTAAACAAGGAGATTTCCATATACTTTGCCTGGGCCCAAGACAGACAGAAGGTGAAAAGAAAAGGAAATAAATAAAAGGAACTGGAAAATAAAGATATGAAGACAGAGATGGTGAGAAAAGAGATAGAGTTGGGGGGGGGGGGGGGGGAGGAGATATGAAGACATGGACGAAGAAGGGAGATAACACCCTGGAGCTAGAAAGAGGAGAATGGGGGAATGAGTGATGGCAGAAATGTGAAAAGGAGACCTATGGGGACCATTGTTTCTGAAAGGGCTACATTATGTTTCCTGGCCCCCATTACAGAGAGGTCAGTATTTGGGCCTTGTGTGCGCAGACTCGGCCCCTTGTGGCAACACTGCACTTCTCAAGGATTGACAGCAGGGGGCGCATCAGGTGACACACACAGCAGAGGAAGAGAGGTGCACAGTCAGTGCCAGGGCTGGAACCAGAGAGCAAGAGCCTGCGAGCTGTCAGGGAACCGCGGGTCACGTGATCCAACTAACAATCAGGGATCTCCGAACACACAGCCCGCTTTCCCAAAGCCCCGTCCGTCACCCACCTAGCGGGACTACCAGGCCCAAAGCCTGCGGACAACAGATTCTTGGCTAAGGCACAAAGATCGCTTAAGTTAAATAAAGGTTTTAATGCAATGAGCGCACACTAGGCAGGGATAAACATTTGGCTATGATGGAATGAATACAAATGTTCTGAGAAGTGGGTTACAGGTTACACACAGAGATACAACAGTCAGAGTTACCTTAAAATGCAGATGTAGAGTAGTGATGATGAGCTCCCACATGAAGGTGAGCAGAGGGCTGATAGAAGGTCCAGGCACCTCCCGCACGCTGCAGCGTGACCTCCCAAGAAGTGACAAAAGCCTGGCCCAGGGTCATCCCCCTTTATGCCTTGGGACCCTTTCACCCCCCACCCTTCTGTGGGGCAGACTGTTCCCTCCCTCTGTTGTGGAACTTGCTTTAGAACTTAAAACCCTTTAGGGGTTATAACTTTGGGCCGTGGGGTCATATGGCACCAAACGACTGGGCTGGATGCCGGGCATCCGATGAGCCCAAAGATGGAGTCCCTAAATGTGTCAGAACTCAAGATCTCCATTTCTTTAGGTTCCCCTGGCTGCATGGCCCTGAGAATTGTACCTCTACGTGCAGTTTTGTGGGCCCGTTCTGGTTCTGTATCTGGCTTGGTGCTGGGACACAGTGTCCCAGCGACGGTCCGATTTGTGTTGGTGCCGGATGTCTGAGGCACTGGTGTTTGATGCCAGGGAACTATCTCCAGGGGTCACATCGCCTTCCCGGGCCAGAGGTGTGAGCGAATCAGCAGAGTCTGTGATCTGAGCCTGGGCTCAACTCACAGATGCTTATTCGCCTTTCTGGATGGATTAGGTCCTGTGCATGTTTATGGCTAGAAAGCCATAATTCTACAGAGGGAATTTGCTATTTTTTTTTACTGCCTTTACTGTAAAAAAACAAACACACATTGGGTTTGATTCAGAGCCAGGTGAGAAAACACAGAGGCACAGAGAAAACTGCTATTTACTTTTGTCTACTTTTTTTGCTTTTGGACAGCGCTGATTCAACCACCAGATATAAAATTTCATCTGGTGTTGAATCAGCCCCAATGTAGACAGTGAAAGTGAATTCTTCTAAAAAAAAAAAAAAAAAAAAAAAAAAAAAAAAAAAAAAAGGGAGCGAGTTTTCTCACCAGGCTCTGAATCAACCCAATACTCACCTCTTACCCCCCCCCCCCCACGCAGTTGATCAATAGCATGCCCCCTCCATTTCAGTGACTGGGGGGGGGGTCCATTGTGCCTGAAGAAGGGGCCCAGAAGATGCTTACAGTAATGCTTCCAATAGTCCTGTAACCACCATAAAAGAACATCTCCTCCTGGCAACAAAAGGCGACACATCCTGGAACCTTTGCAATCATTGATTACACAACAGACTTAGGAAAATATTACATTTTATTCAGACATGTTGTATTTACATATGTACAATACATTGGGCTACCAAAATACAGGGTTTATAAAACTGAAATATCAGGGAAAATAAAATAATCACCAACAGACATATGAGATTGTTGGATGCTCAGCGCCTGTTAGCTTTTTTTTAAAACATGTTTAAAGTGGACCAAAACCTGGCATATTCACTATCCTGGCTTTTGGACTATACCCTTGGGACATCCCGATTTTAAATGCACCGCTATGTAAATACCCAGCCAGTCACCCAATATACATACCTTTGCCCGCGTTCCTAAGGTGCAATCACAATGAGCACGCAGAGGCCCCTGCATTCTTCTAGGTCTGTGTTAGGGGCCACACCAGCCATTCACTTACACAGGCGTAGCCATGCACAGACCTAGAAGGATGCGAGAGATGCTGTGGGTTTGCGGGCAAGGTAAGAGTATTGGGTGTCTGGTTGCTCTTCACACAGCGGGGAAAGGGGCACAGACCTAGAAGGATGCAGGGGCCTCTGCGAGCAAATTTGTGATTGTACCATAGGAAGGTATGTATATTGGGTGACTGGCTGCGCTAGGTGTTTTTTTGTAAAAATACAATTATGTGACCTGTAGAATTGATATTAGGAGTATGCAGTACGTCCTGCTCCAGATTAGATTACTTACACTTGGGTATTACTCCGCCAGATGGCGGTGGACTGCAGAGACAGCGAAATTGGCTCCTCCCGGCCCCTCAAATACCAGGGACCTCCCACCAATCCCCAGCATTGAAAAGCAGTTAACGATAAGCCAGGAGAATTAAACAGAACCAAACTGGTAACAATAAAAATGACAACAATCACCATACAGGGGATCCAGGATAATCCAAAACCAAGGGCTGGGTGGAGCAGGACGTACTGTATACTCATAATATCAATTCTACAGGCGAGTAATCACAGAATTGTATTATTCTTAGTATACAGTACGTCCTGCTCCAGATTAGATTACTTACACTTGGGACATCCAATAGCAGTGTCCATAAAGAAGGGTGGGATCCCCAAAGGTAACAGCAGACAGGTTATACCACTGCCGCCTGCAGAACCTTACGGCCAAAAGCAGCATCAGCTGAGGCCCTAACATCAACCTTGTACAACTTGGAAAAGGTATGAACAGAAGACCAAGTAGCGACCTTGCAAACTTGTTCAACAGAAGCCTGGTGAAAAAGCCCAAGAGGCACCAATAGCACGAGTGGAATGAGCAGTAAGGCAGAAGGGAGGATTCTTCCCCTTAGCAGCATAGGCCTGAATCACGGCCTGACGGATCCATTTGCTGATAGTAGACTTGGCAGGAGCCAGACCCTTCCTAGGACCAGAAGGGACCACAAAAAGAGCATCAGTTTTTTTGAAAGGTGCCGTAACCACCAGATAGTACTTCAGACACCTAACCACATCCAAGGAATGCAAGACCCTCTCCTTAGCGTTACTAGGATTAGGGCACAAGGAAGGGAGAACAATGTCCTGATTCAAATGAAAGGCAGACACCACCTTAGGCAGAAAATCTGGCTTGAAGCGAAACACCACCTTGTTCTGGTGTCTCTCAAAGTAGGGGGGCTGAATGTAAAGCGCCGCCAACTCAGACACACGCCTAACAGAGGTGATAGCCATCAAGAAGACAACCTTGAGAGTAAGAATGGCCAGGGCAGCCTCCTGCACAGGTTCAAAGGGAGCACCCTGCAAGGCAGACAAGACCAAGTTCAAATCCCAAACAGGCAACATAGGCGTACGTGGGGGACGCACATGAGTAACCCCCTGGAAAAAAGTCCTGACCAGAGAATGCTGGGCAAAGGACCTCTGGAAGAAAACAGCCAGGGCAGAGACATGACCCCTCAGAGTACCGAGTTGGAGCCCCAGCTCCAACCCCTGCTGCAGGAACTCCAGGATCCTGGGAACAGAGAACACACGACAGGGAAGAGACCTAGACTCACACCAGTCAATGTAGGCACGCCAAACCCTATAATAAATGAAAGAAGAAGACTTCTTCCTAGCCTTTATCATGGTATCAACCACAGAGGCAGACAGCCCCTTCTCCATCGAGATGGAAGTTTCAGCAGCCAGGCTGTCAAAGCCAGAGTTTGTAAATTGGAATAGCGCAAGTGACCCTGAGTGAGCAGGTCTGGCACCCTGGGCAGATCGTACTGATCTACTGCCATCTGCACCACGTCTGGGAACCACACTCTTCTTGGCCACCTGGGGGCCACCAGTATTGCTGGCACCCCCTCCAGAGCTATCTTGCGCAGGACCCTGCCCAACAGGGGAAACGGAGGAAGGACACACAGGAGCTGAAAGTCCTGCCATGACATTGCTAGAGCATCCGTGGCCAAGGCCAGAGGATCCTGGGACAGGGAGACAAAGGCCGGGAGCTTGTGATTGTGACGGGACGCAAACAGATCCACACATCTGGTTGGCTCCAACGGTGACACAGAGATTGGAACACCCTGTTGCAGCGGGACCATTCTCCCTGGCGAGAGGTCCCCCTGCTCAGAGAGTCTGCCTGCAGATTCTCTACCCCCGGGATGTACACAGCTGATATGCAGGGAACATTCTCCTCCGCCCAGGCCAGGATCAGAGACACTTCCTGTAGGGCCCTCTTGCTCCGGTCCCTCCCTGATGATTGATGTAGGCAACCGCCGTCTGGTTGTCCTAGCGCACCTGAACAGGCCGGCCCCGAAGGTGATGAGTCAAATGAGTCAGAACCAACTTGATCGCCCACAGTTCCAGAATGTTGATAGGTGTGTGGGCCTCCTGAGGGCCCCACCTCCCTTGGAACTGCAGGGACTTCCAGAAACCCCCCCAACCTGTCAGACTGGAATCCGTGGTGACCGTCTCCCAGGAGGGGGACAGAAAGGATCTGCCCACCAACAGGTTCCTGGAGTCCAGCCACCACGAGAGGGACCACCTGACCAGGGAGGAAAGCACAAGGACCTGGTCCAGGGACGCAGGATCCTTGTCCCATACTGACAAGAGGTGGAGTTGCAGAGGCCTCATGTGGAACTGAGCATAAGGGACCGCCTCGAAGCACGCCACCATCAGGCCCACCAGCTGCATTCCCTGCCTGATGGAGAGATGAGGGCAAGAGAGCAGGGACTGAACCTGCACCAGTAGACCGTCCACCTTCTGCTGAGGAAGAAAAATCCTTGCCTGAACTGTATCCAGATTCATTCCCAGGAAGGGAGTCACCAAGGAGGGAGACAGGGAAGACTTGGGATGATTGATCACCCAGCCAAATGACTCCAGAGTGGACACCACTAGCTGAGTATCCAACTCTGCCTGTTGTAGGGACTGGAAAATGATAAGAATGTCGTCCAGGTAGGGCAGCACGCGGATGCCCTGAGCAGAGACATCACTCCTGCCAGCACCTTGGTGAACACTCTGGGAGCTGAAGTGAGACCGGGACAATGCCACAAATTGGTAGTGCAGATCCTCCAGAGCGAACCTGAGGAACCTTTGATGACCTGGAAACACAGGAATATGAAGGTAAGCATCTTTGATGTCCACAGATGTCATGAAATCCCTTGGGCGCAGGGAACTGATGGCAGAGCGCAGAGTCTCCATGCGAAAGCGCCTGCACCTGACAAATTTGTTGAGGATCTTCAAGTCCAGGATGGGCCTGACTGACCCATCTCTTTTGGGCACGGTGAACAGATTGGAAAAGAAGCCCTTGCCCCTTTCTCGTAAGGAGACCTGGCAGATGACCCTCAGCTCCAGAAGGCCTTGCACCGCCAGAACCAGAGCCTGAGCCGACACAGGGTCCTGAGAAATCCGGGATCTGATGAATCTTGGGGGGGGGGGGGGCAGGCAGCAAACACTATCTTGTAACCGGAGGACACTACCTCCTGAATCCACCGGTCTGAGACATGAAGCCTCCAGACGTGAGCAAAGGGCTGAAGCCGTCCCCCCACCCAGATGGGTGAGGGCGCCCCTTCATGCCTGAGGGGGCTTGGGAGAAGACTTAAGCTTAGAGCCCCAGGAGGAGCCAGGGCGACCATGTCCTCTGCCCCTACCCCAGAAATCTCCTCGGGCCCCTGTAAGGGAGACCCCCCTCCCCTGTCTGGCACCACGGTAGGGGGAAGAAAAGGAGCCATGTCCCCGAAAGGGCCGAGACTGCCGCCTGCGCTGGGGCAACCTGCCTCCCTTAGCAAAAAGGTCCAGGCGTTCCCCAAACAGGCGTAGTCCTTTGAAGGGAAACCCAGTGAGAGCCTTCTTGGCAGCGTTGCCAGCAGCCCACTGGCGCAGCCAAACCGAGCGGCGTATAGCCACCACAAGGGCAGAGGTTCTGCCACACATTCTAATGGTATCATCCAAGGCAGAGAGGACATAAGTCACGAAACTCTCACAACGAGAGAGTGTGTTAAACTCCTCACCAGACACATCATCAGGAGCACCATCTAGGACACTTCTAAGCAGGGTCCTCATAGCCACAGCCGTAAGGGCAGAGGCACAGACCGGGCGCAGCGCCGTCCCTACACACGCAAAGGCATGGGACGCAAGCTGATCAATGCGCCGGTCCTCAGCATCCCGCAGCGTAGTAGAGTCAGGGGAATGCATGACAGAGGTGTTAGATAACCCTAGGACTGGGGCATCTACTTCAGGAGGGGATGACCAACACTTCACCACATCAGCAGGAAAAGGATACCTCTTATCCCAACTCTTAGGTACACCGGGAAGCCTGCTGGGACTCTCCCATTCCCTGAGTACAAGATTATTAAAATGGGCTTGCTCAGGAAATTCTAAGCGCGGCTTAGCCGTATGAAACTATTTCCCCTGTTGCCTGGGGGCCGCAAGCGGGGGAGAGATAGACAGTACCTCAAAAATCTGAGCCAACAGCTTATCAGTATCATCTGGGGCCCAGGGGTCAGAGCCGGAATCATCATGACCCCTGGGCCTCTCATCAGATGACTGAGTCAGAGAATAACTCCCCTTCTTCCAAAGGGGTATAGCCAGACAGATCCAAAAACTCATCGTTAAGTGCCACTTTTTAGCAGAGGTCTTACGCGCCAAGGTATTAGCAAGCAACTTCTCAACACTAGCCAGTCTAGAAGACACATCAGGCTGAGAATCCCCACTTGTATGCAACTCAATCGGAGTCAAATTTAAGCTTGGGGGAGTAGGTGAGGCCATACGTGGCGCAGGCCCAGCTACTGGTAAACCAGGCTGCAGCGCAAGCACCTGCTGGGCACAAGGTATACAGACCCGCACATTGTCAGCACTAGTAGGGGACACCCCACAAGCTACACACAGCCAGGCTTGTCCCGAAGGAACCCTGAGCACATTATCCTGAGACGCCTCCATATGGTGATTATAGCGGCACAATCAGCCGATAGGGATTCACGCTATAAAGCAACCCGGGATGCCCCAATAGCCCGCTAGGGAAGTGGGAGTAATTTACACACTAGATCTCACAAGTTAAGTAACTAAATAGAGGGAGTAGGGCCGGGAGAAACCAATAGAGGTCGGCCCGTCTGAAAGACATGAGCAAAGGGGAACCGTAAGTGACATGTGAAGGGCACTCATGGTAGGTAGATGCCAGTCACGCAGCAGCCGAATCCAGAGAAAACGGCGCCGGGTATACCTCGCGGGGGGGGGGCCGTGGGGACAGTGACGCGGAACACGGCAACCTCGGGCCCCGCCCCCCCCGAAGAGCGCGAAGCCGCACACGTGACAAGCAGCCAATAACGGCACACCAGCGCCTTTGGTAACGCCGCCACCAAGCGCGGAACACAGTGGAAGCCCGCGCGGCGGCAAATTGAAAAAAGCAACCAGTGCAACCAATTCAGCGCGGCGACTAACACCAACCAGAAGCACATAATACAGTGAAGCACCAAGGCAAATTCACCTACACCCCCCCCCCCCCCCCCAGAGCTACAAGGGAGAGCGAGGGAGGAAAGCGGCCATTTAACAGGACCCACCGATAACAGGGGCAATAGGGCGGGAGGGGCATCCCATAGAGGCTCACCATATGCCTATACCGCCTACCCTTTGGTGGGGGATTGCGGTGGAGCAGCGCTCCTAAGCAGCTGGCAGCGGTGCTGCCTACTGTCACCCGACCAGCGTAGCCAAGGCTGGGAGGCTTATTAATAATGGAAAGGGTGGAAATAGTCCTACAGGGCCGCAGGCTAATAGGCCCGCTCACCTGCGAGAAGAGAGAGCCATCTTCTTGTCCTTCGCAGTCCAGACTGCAGAGAAGATCTGGGGATTGGTGGGAGGTCCCGGGTATTTGAGGGGCTGGGAGGAGCCAATTTCGCTGTCACTCCGCTGCCATCTGGCGGAGTAATACCCAAGTGTAAGTAATCTAATCTGGAGCAGGACATACTGTATACTAAGAATAATTAAAGTGAAGCAGTCACCGGCTGACTAAGCGCCCATGGGGTATTACCCCCCCCCCCCAAGATTCCCCACAATCGCTTACCTTTCCGCAGGGTTCCTTGCTGTTATCGCGAGCTGAGGCGCATTTTGGAGCAGGGGAACCGAGGATGTGGATGCCCCTGCTTCCTAAGCCGTCAGTCAGTTCTAACCAACGATTTATGGCGTGGATAGGCCTGTACAGCATAAAGTACTGATTGGATGAGAGCTTGAGCATGCACCACAGGGACTGCATAATGGTGAGATGTGGGGGTGATCCGGGGGGGGGGGGGGGGGCCTCATACATATCAGGATGCCCTAGGGACAAGGACCAATCACCAGGATAGTAAAAATTCTGATGATTGGTCCACACTCACCCTTTATACTAGTGTCAGTATGAATGGCTGTTTAGTAGATGATTCTCAGGTTTTGTGGCTCACTAACATAAGGGGTTAGAGACCCATGTTAGGCTCAATATAGTGGCAAAAAGCCCCCTATTCAAGAGTAAACAATAAGGAGCATTTTCTTAAAGGGCAATTCCACTTTTGATGGCATTTTTAGAAGTTTCCATTAGCGTGTGCCAATATGACGTGCTCAGGGTGCTGAGCTTATCTGTTAATATTTTCTATGCATTTGCAACTTGTCTTGTTATACAACAACAGTTTTTTTCCTAGCAACAACGTGTTTACCTTAGCAATGTACATCAAAGTGGTGTTCTGATGTACAGATCAGAAACTTCCCCACTCTGGGGTGCTAATCAATTGATTGGCTGATTCAGGGATAACAGGCTTAACCACATCTGCATGGATTTAACCTTTTCCGATAGGTCTTGTGTTCCAATAACTAAAGTGTTCGTGGCAGCATCCTCAGCTTGGGGGGGGGGGGGGGGGGTGTCATTAATGATGCATGACATGCGTTGCTGATGAATTCACCTGTTACAGTGGAAGCATTTTGGGATTTGTCGTTCGAAAGTCTACTCATAGCTTTACTAAAAGTTCAAGAAAGCTGCTCCTAACTTTATCAAAACAGGGCTATAAGAAACCTCGAAGCAGCGTGCTGATAAAGTCAGGGGCGCAATCCTAACACACAGGGTTATTGTACACACCAGAAGAGGAAAACAACACAAAAACCTGACAAAAGGGGAGTTTTCCTTTAAAGCTACTATATTATGCCACACATAGGCCTCTCAAATACTAAAATAATGAAGGATGCACACCAAATAATTCAATTGCAATTAATAAGTGTATTAAAATTATTCATACACTGTATACATAAGACAGTCACAACATGATAACACAAAGACACTAAAGGATACACTCAGTAGTAGCAGATAAGATTGAATGTTGATCCTCAGGAGAAAGGTGCCCCTTTGAAGACTAAAAAAATTGTATCATATGTAACAGTACCAGTTAACTATGAAAAAATGTATCAATATAGGTAAAAATGTTACCAGATGGTTCTATAGGGGAGAACACCACTACACTCCTGGGGATGGCTGCAGAGTACAATAGAGCTGCACATACAATACTGCTGGATACAATATGTTAAGGAAAGCATGGATTCTTACATACAACATTCTTACATATATATATGTAAGAATCCATGCTTTCCTTAACATATTGTATCCAGCAGTATTGTATGTGCAGCTCTATTGTACTCTGCAGCCATCCCCAGGAGTGTAGTGGTGTTCTCCCCTATAGAACCATCTGGTAAAATTTCTACCTATATTGATACATTTTTTCATAGTTAACTGGTACTGTTACATATGATACAATTCTTTTAGTCTTCAAAGGGGCACCTTTCTCCTGAGGATCAACATTCAATCTTATCTGCTACTGCTGAGTGTATCCTTTAGTGTCTTTGTGTTATGTTGTGACTGTCTTATGTATACAGTGTATGAATAATTTTAATACACTTATTAATTGCAATTGAATTATTTGGTGTGCATCCTTCATTATTTTAGTATTTAGGATTCTGATTAGGGGTTTGGGTGGTGGGAGCCCCTGTTGAGATTGCACCCTCATACGTGTATTTGGTTAGGTGTGCCATCGCCTATAATATATTAATACACATAGGCCTCTGCCCAAGTTGCTTGTCCCCCATGTTATGGTGGTCCCAAGCCTTACCTACCATACAGCCGTTATTTTCAGCTGCAAGTGCCACTTGCTCCTAAAACTTGTCTGTGAGCCCAGACAGCTTTCTGCCCGCTTGGGGTATTACAAAGGCAAAAAAAAACCGATTTCCTTGCTCAATGTGAAAGGTGGTGTGTGTGTAGCTTTGGGCTCTCTCACTAGCAAGTTAGGATGCCCCCTGGGGACCTTGCTTGCTGAACCAGATTTGTTTTGGGCAGGCCTTTCAGTTCAGTTGAAGAGTCACAATAAAATAAAAAAATTAAAAAAAAAAGGAAAAGACATCAGTCATTTTAGAACATAAAAAATTGATATTTACATATGTAAAATATTTAAAACAGAACAAAACCCAGAAAACCCCGAGTCTTGTTCCATGCCCCCTGGGTATCCCGAATTGGTATGTCACACTGTGTGGAACCTCCCAGTAAAACTCACCTCTCCTTGGTCAAACAGTGCATGCGTGGGCTCTCATCCAATCAGAGCCCTTCGCTACTTTTATATTCTTCAGCAAAAGGCTATCATTGCCTTTAATAGGGCGTGAGAGCGTCCGCAAGCCTCTGCTCCCATCCCAGCCCATTTGAATAGCTGGGACGGGAGTGGACGCACAGCCCGAAGATGCAGGGGATGCGGCAGCTCGCTCTCACCAAATCAAAGCTTGTTTGTCAAAAGGCAAATGGCTCCGATTGGACGAGGACCCGTTAGCCTGCAAAAAGGTATTTGATTATCGACGCCCTGGGGGCTTCACACAGCAGGACATCCCAATTCTTTTAGATTCCAGGGCTGGCCGTACAGGGTTTTGTTCCTCTTTAACAAGTGCACACCACCCAGGCGGCGCTACTTGGGGAACCTTACCTGCCTCATCCATATTTTTTACATTTAAAAGTTTATCAGCTCACATATTATTTCTGCCTAGGATTAAAAACAGTCAGTGGCAAGATCGGTTGATAAATATTAGGAGTAGGATGTGCCAGTGTTAGCATTGGCACCAAGTCCCAGCAAGACCATGTCATAGGGAGAGCAGCTGATGTTGCCTTAGCCAAGGAGTCAGATCTCTTGTGGCAGCTGTAACCTCAGTCTAGAATCTATTGCAGTCTTATAGGGGTTTGGCACTTCAATGGGAAACGGCGGCTGGGTGTAATGGCTTCACTCTTGCTAGTCTTGAGAGGCCCAGGCGCAGACCTTGACTAGGTGACTTAACAGATACTCCTGCCAGGGGGCTCCTTGGAGTTCCACCGGAAGCTGTGAAGGAAAAAAAGAAGAGGACAGGTTAATAATACAATTCTGTGAAATACTCACCTGTAGAATTGGTATTATATGCAGACAGCACGTCCTGCTCCATCTATAATACTTACACATGGGTAATCCTCCGCCTGAGGGCGCTGTTCACTGCAGACATGCAAAAACAGGCTCCTCCCAGCCCTACATATACCGAGGGACCTCCCACAAATCTCCAGCATTGAAAAGCAGTGAAAAGGAGAACCCGGGAGAAACCAACCACCCAGAAAACTGGCAATAGTAACAATGATAACAATCACCATACAGGGGATCCAGAACAACGTGAAACTAGGGTGGGTTGGAGCAGGACGTGCTGTATGCATATAATACCAATTCTACAGGTGAGTATTTCACAGAATTGTATTATTCTAAGCATACAGCACGTCCTGCTCCATCTATAATACTTACGCATGGGACATCCAATAGCAGTGTCCGTAAGGTAGGGTGGGATCCCCAAACAGAAAAGGCGACAGCAAGCAGTTTAAATTACTGCTGCCTGCAAAACCTTGCGGCCAAACACAGCATCAGCTGAGGCCCTAACATCAACCTTGTAAAACTTTGTAAAGGTATGAACTGAAGACCAAGTAGCGGCCTTGCAACTTGTTCAACAGAGGCCTGGTGCTGAAAAGCCCAAGAAGCCCCAACAGCTCGAGTAGAATGAGCCGTAAGACGGAAAGGGGAAGTCTTCCCCTTAGTAGAATAGGCTTGAACCACAGCCTGACGAATCCATTTACTGATGGTAGACTTGGCGGGAGCCAAACCCTTCCTAGGCCCATGAGGCACAATGAAGAGAGCATCAGTCTTCCTGAAAGCCTTAGTGATAACTAGGTAATACTTGACGCACCTAACCACATCCAAGGAATGCAAAACCCTCTCCTTGGGGTTACTAGGATTAGGGCACAAGGAAGGAAGTACAATATCTTGATTCAAATGAAATGCAGACACCAGTAAAAGGGAGAAAGTCTGGCTTGAAGCGGAACACCACCTTATCCTGGTGTCTCTCAAAGTAGGGAGGCTGAATATATAAGGCAGCCAACTCAGACACATGCCTAACAGAAGTGATAGCCGCCAGAAAAACGACCTTGAGTGTGAGAACCACGAGAGCAGCCTCCTGAATAGGCTCAAAAGGAGCACCCTGCAGAGCCGATAAAACCAAGTTTAAATCCCAAACAGGTACCATAGGTTTTCGAGGGGGACGCACGTGAGTGACCCCCTGAAAGAAGGTCTTGATCAGGGGATGCTGGGCAAAGGTCTTCTGAAAGAAGATAGACAGGGCCGAAACCTGGCCCTTCAGAGTACTAAGCTTAAGACCTAAGTCTAGACCATGTTGTAAAAACTCCAGCACCCTAGAGACTGAGAATTCCCGACAGGGAAGAGACCTGGACTCACACCAGTCAATGTAAGAACGCCAAACTCTATAATAGATAGCGGAAGAAGTCTTTTTCCTGGCACCATAGTAGCCACTACAGATGCAGACAAACCCTTTTCCATCAGGATGGAGGTTTCAATAGCCAAGGCAGAGTTAGTAAATTGGGATGGCGTAGAGACCCCTGAGTTAGAAGATCTGGCAACCTTGGCAGATCGTACTGATCTACTGCCATTTGAACCACGTCTGCGAACCACGCTCTTCTTGGCCACCTTGGGGCCACCAGAATCGCGGGTACCCCTTCCAGAGCAATCTTGCGCAGAACTCTGCTCAGAAGGGGAATTGGTGGAAACACATACAGGAGCCGAAACTCCCTCCAAGACATGGACAGGGCATCCGTGGCCAGAGCCAGAGGATCCTGAGACAGGGATACAAAGCTCGGGAGCTTGTGATTGTGACGGGACGCAAACAGATCCACATCTGGCACACCCCAACGGTGACACAGGGACTGAAATACCCTGTTGCAGAGAGACCATTCCCCCTGACGACCCCCTGCTCAGAGCATCTGCCAGCAGGTTCTCCGCCCCCGGAATGTAGACAGCCGAGATGCATTGGACATTGGCCTCCGCCCATGTTAGAATCAGAGATACTTCCTGGAGAGCCCCCTTGCTCCGGGTCCCTCCCTGACGGTTGATGTAGGCAACCGCCGTTCTGTTGTCTGAGCGTACCTGAACCGCCAGACCCCTCAGGTGATGGGTCAATTGTTCCAGCACCAATCTGACCGCCCTGAGTTCCAAGACATTGATGGGTAGATGGGCCTCCTGAGGGCCCCACCTCCCCTGGAAGCACAGGGACTTCCAGAATCCCCCCCAACCCGACAGACTGGCATCAGTTGTGACCGTCTCCCAGGAGGGAGCCAGGAAGGATCTGCCCTTTGTCAAGTTCCTGTGGTCCAGCCACCACGCAAGGGATTGTCTGACCGAGGGGGGAAGCACCCAGATCTCGTCCAAGGACTCTGGGTTCTTGTTCCAAACTGACAGAAGGTGAAGCTGCAGAATTCTCAAATGGAACTGGGCAAAGGGCACCGCCTCGAAGCTGCCACCATCGAGCCCACCAACTGCATTCCCTGCCGGATGGAGGGATGAGGGCTCGAAAGCAGGGACCTCACCTGCGTTGTCAGAGCTTCCACCTTCTGTGGAGGAAGGAACATCCTTTGACTGAACTGTATCCAGAATCATCCCCAGAAACGGGGTCACTGAGGAGGGGGACAGAGAGGACTTGGGGTAATTGATCACCCAGCCGAAGGACTCCAACTGAGTGTCCAGCTCTGCCTGCCGCAGAGACTGAAAGGTGATGAGTATATCGTCCAGGTAGGGCAACACACGTATGCCCCTTAGTCTTAACAGGGACATCACCCCTGCCAGCACCTTGGTGAATACCCTGGGAGCCGACGTGAGGCCGAATGGCAGGGCCACGAATTGGTAATGCTGATCCAGCAGCGCAAATCTGAGAAACCTTTGGTGTCCTGGAAACACCGGAACGTGAAGGTAAGCATCCTTGATGTCCACGGATGTCATAAAGTCCCCTGGGCGCAGCGAGGCAATGGCCGAGCGCAAAGTTCCATACGAAAATGTTTGTTTCTGACAAATCTGTTGAGGATTTTTAAATCCAGAATGGGTCTGACTGACCCGTCCTTTTTGGGCACCGTGAAAAGGTTGGAATAGAACCCCACGCCCCTGTCTCTTAAGGGGACCTTGCAAATGACCCCTAGATCCAGAAGTTCCTGCACAGCCAGCATCAAGACCCGAGCTGAGGCGGGGTCCTGTGGGATCCGGGACCCAACGAACCTGGTAGGGGGCCATACAGCAAATTCTATCTTGTAACCGGAGGACACCACCTCCTGAATCCACCGGTCTGAGACGTGGCGTCTCCAGACATGCCCGAAGTGCTGTAGACGTCCCCCCACCCTCACGGGCGAGGGCGCCCCTTCATGCCTGAGGGGTCTTGGGAGGGGCCTTGGGCCCCCAGGCGGAGCCGGGACGGCGTCCTCTATTCTTGTTCCAGGAATCTGCGCGAGACCCAGCGAAGGACACTCCTCTGCCTTGCTTAGCCCCACGGTAGGGGGTCGATTGGGAGCTTGGGCCACGAAAGGGCCGAATCTGACGCTTGCGCTGGGGTAACTTGCCACCCTTGGCAAAGATATCTAACCTTTCTCCAAACAGGCGCAGTCCCTTAAATGGAAGCCCCGTAAGGGCATTCTTGGCGGCATTATCAGCGGCCCACTGGCGCAACCAGACCCGCTCGGTGTATGGCTACCACCAGAGCAGAAGATCTAGCACTCAGCTTAATAGCATCGTCCGATGCAGATAGGATATAGTTAACAAAAGTTTCACAGGTGGACAGAGCATTGGCAGCATCAGAGGGCAAGTCATCCGCCCCTTCAAGGGCACTCTTAACCACCGTCCTGAGCGCCACCGCCGTAATGGCTAAGGCGCAAACCGGGCGGAGTGACGCTCCCCCAAATGCAAAGGCATGACATGCCAGTTGGTCAACCCGCCGGTCCTCAGAATCCCGCAGCGTAGTAGTGTCGGGGGAGTGCATAATAGAGGTGTTGGACAAACCTAGAATTGGGGCATCGACCTCGGGTGACGATGTCCAGCACTTGACCAGGTCAGCAGGGAATGGATATTTCTTATCCAGACTTTTAGGGACCCCATGAAGCTTGCTGGGGTGTTCCCATTCTTTCAGCACGAGGCTATTACAATGGGTTTGTTCAGGAAATTCCAACCGCGCCCTAGCGGTGTGAAACAGATCACCCCTTTGCCGGGGAGCCGCGGCAGGGGGAGAGAGGGACAAGACATCAAAGATCTGGGCCAACAGTCTATCAATATCATCCGAGGACCAATGATCAGAACCAGACTCCTCCTGTCCCCTGGACTCGTCGTCGTATGACCCCGAGTCAGAGAACAGCTCCCCTTCGTCTGAGGGGGGATGTGCATAAGAAAGCAGTAAATCGTCAGATTCTATAGGAAATATAGTCGATTCAGGATTCAAATGTCGCCTCTTGGCAGTGGCCTTGCGCGCCAAGGAACCAGCAATCAAGTTTTCAACACTAGCCAATCTAGTGGCAAAATCAGCATGAGAATCCCCACTAGTATTGGGGGTTAGGCTCAGACTTGGGGGAGTAGGTGAAGTGAGGCGAGGTGCGGGCCCAGCCTTGGAAGAGGCAGGAAGACCGGCTAGCGCCTGCTGCGCACAAGGGACGCAGACCCGTGCATTGTCACCGCTGCTAGGTAAGACCCCACAAGCTACACACAGACGGAACCCCGTTCACAATATCCTGAGATGCCTCCATATGGTGATTATTAGGTACAATATGCCAGTAGGGATTGACGCTATAAAGCAACCCTGGATGCCCCAATGACCCGCTGGGAAGTGGGAGTAATTTTTTAATGGTCAGGACCGGGCGCTACGCCGGGCCGGGAGAAGCCACCGAAGTTCGCGGTCTGAAAGACACAATGGGAACAAGGATGTCAGAGCCAAGCGAGAAGGAGCAAAGCTAATTAAAGGTCACCCATGAGGGCACTTACAGAACAGCGAGGGGAGGACAGTCTTCACCACGCGCGCGTGAGAAAGAAATGGCGCCAAGCGAACCTCGAAGGGCGGGCCAGAGCTGAAGGTGACACGGAACGCGCCAAACCAGACCACGCCCCCCCCCCGGAGAGCACGAAGCTCGAAGGCGCGTAGCCAATCAGAAACAGTAGTTAGTAACGTCTGAAATCAGACCGAGTGAATTACCTCAGAGACTGAATATGACAGGATAGAATACAGGAATAAACGCCGTAGCGTCCGCGAACAGAGCCGCCGTACGCGCCAAGTGAAATACAGTGAAGGTGCTGCGGCTAACATTACCCTCAATGTGAAGTGCGGCTCTGACACCCGTTAACCGTTAGGGGCTATAAAGCTTACTAGTGTAATAGGGCAAGGTTAGGCCATCGTACACACAACCCCCCCTTCTTTTTCCCCCCAATAAGGGGGGAACTAGGGGGGAAGGTGACCCAATACATGGGGTTCACCGTTACACAGGGTGTGGGGCGCTAATGCGGGAGGGGCATCCTCTGAAGGCTCACCATTAGCCTTAACCGCCTACCCTATGGTGGGGGATTGCGGTGGAGCATAGCTCCGTAAGCACACAAGGTCCTGCCTACCTTCACCCGACCAACGCAGCCCAGGCTGGGAGGCATTACTTCACAATGAGGACGGGTGGAAATAGTCCCACAGGGCCTCGGGCTGTAAAGCCCCGCTCGCCTGCGAGAGCGTGATACTTCATGTCTTCGCAGTTCAAGCACTGCAGAGAAATCTGGGGATTTGTGGGAGGTCCCTCGGTATATGTAGGGCCAGGAGGAGCTTGTTTTCTACATGTCTGCAGTGCACGGCGCCTCAGGCGGAGGATTACCCATGTGTAAGTATTATGGATGGAGCAGGACGTGCTGTATGCTTAGAATAAAGAAGCTTCCCTTCTCCTTTGGAACAGGGCTGGCTCCAGGTTTACGCAGGCCCCTGGGCGATAGGGTCTCAATGGGTCCCTTGTGGTATGGTATGATACTCCATACATGGTTATAAAGTTGCATGTCTGGTGAATAATGCCAAAGAATAGAAAGAAAAAAATAATAATAGAAGGAATGATAAAGTATAAAGTGAATAGAAGGGATGACAGAAAGAAAGAGAAATAAAGAACAAAAGAATAGGAAATGAATGAAAAAGAAAATAGACATAAGGAAATGAAGAAATAAGGAAAAAAAACAAAGAAAGAGGATGAATGAATGACAGCAACAAAGAAAGAGGATGAATGAATGACAGCAACAAAGAAAGAGAATGAATGACAGCAACAAAGAAAGAGGATGAATGAATGACAGCAACAAAGAAAGAGGATGAAATTATGACAGCAAGAAAGAGGATGAAATTATGACAGCAAGAAAGAGGATGAAATTATGACAGCAAGAAAGAGGATGAATGAATGACAGCAACAAAGAAAGAGGATGAATGAATGACAGCAACAAAGAAAGAGGATGAATGAATGACAGCAACAAAGAAAGAGAATGAATGACAGCAACAAAGAAAGAGGATGAATGAATAACAGCAACAAAGAAAGAGGATGAATGAATGACAGCAACAAAGAAAGAGAATGAATGACAGCAACAAAGAAAGAGGATGAATGAATAACAGCAACAAAGAAAGAGGATGAATGAATGACAGCAACAAAGAAAGAGGATGAATGAATAACAGCAACAAAGAAAGAGGATGAATGAATGACAGCAACAAAGAAAGAGGATGAAATTATGACAGCAAGAAAGAGGATGAAATTATGACAGCAAGAAAGAGGATGAAATTATGACAGCAAGAAAGAGGATGAAATTATGACAGCAAGAAAGAGGATGAATGAATGACAGCAACAAAGAAAGAGGATGAATGAATGACAGCAACAAAGAAAGAGGATGAATGAATGACAGCAACAAAGAAAGAGGATGAATGAATGACAGCAACAAAGAAAGAGGATGAATGACAGCAACAAAAAGAGGATGAATGAATGACAGCAACAAAGAAAGAGGATGAATGAATGACAGCAACAAAGAAAGAGGATGAATGAATGACAGCAACAAAGAAAGAGGATGAAATTATGACAGCAAGAAAGAGGATGAAATTATGACAGCAAGAAAGAGGATGAAATTATGACAGCAAGAAAGAGGATGAATGAATGACAGCAACAAAGAAAGAGGATGAATGAATGACAGCAACAAAGAAAGAGGATGAATGAATGACAGCAACAAAGAAAGAGAATGAATGACAGCAACAAAGAAAGAGGATGAATGAATAACAGCAACAAAGAAAGAGGATGAATGAATGACAGCAACAAAGAAAGAGGATGAATGAATGACAGCAACAAAGAAAGAGAATGAATGACAGCAACAAAGAAAGAGGATGAATGAATGACAGCAACAAAGAAAGAGGATGAATGAATGACAGCAACAAAGAAAGAGGATGAATGAATGACAGCAACAAAGAAAGAGGATGAATGAATAACAGCAACAAAGAAAGAGGATGAATGAATGACAGCAACAAAGAAAGAGGATGAATGAATGACAGCAACAAAGAAAGAGAATGAATGACAGCAACAAAGAAAGAGGATGAATGAATGACAGCAACAAAGAAAGAGAATGAATGACAGCAACAAAGAAAGAGGATGAATGACAGCAACAAAGAAAGAGGATGAATGAATGACAGCAACAAAGAAAGAGGATGAAATTATGACAGCAAGAAAGAGGATGAAATTATGACAGCAAGAAAGAGGATGAAATTATGACAGCAAGAAAGAGGATGAAATTATGACAGCAACAAGGTACGAGGATGAAATTATGACAGCAGCAAAGAAAGGTGAAATTATGACAGCAACAAAGAAAGAAAATGAATGAATGACAGCAACAAAGAAAGAAAATGAATGAATGACAGCAACAAAGAAAGAAAATGAATGAATGACAGCAACAAAGAAAGAAGATGAATGAATGACAGCAACAAAGAAAGAGGATGAATGAATGACAGCAACAAAGAAAGAGGATGAAATTATGACAGCAAGAAAGAGGATGAAATTATGACAGCAAGAAAGAGGATGAAATTATGACAGCAACAAGGTACGAGGATGAAATTATGACAGCAACAAAGAAAGAAGATGAATGAATGACAGCAACAAAGAAAGAAGATGAATGAATGACAGCAACAAAGAAAGAAGATGAATGAATGACAGCAACAAAGAAAGAAGATGAATGAATGACAGCAACAAAGAAAGAAGATGAATGAATGACAGCAACAAAGAAAGAAGATGAATGAATGACAGCAACAAAGAAAGAAGATAAATGAATGACAGCAACAGAGAAAGAAGATGAATGACAGCAACAGAGAAAGAAGATGAATGAATGACAGCAACAGAGAAAGAGGATGAATAAATGACAGATCATCTGTGCTGAGGCTTCTCACTCCTGAAATCACTAGAAGACCAAGCTGGCTTCTCATACCAACACAGGAGCGAGTTAAAGCTTAGAGGGTCGCCTTGTGCCTATTGGCACAGCTGGTCTGTGGCCTTTTTGACTTCTGTCAGCACTTAGCGTGGCTGTGGTTCTGCTTAGCTGCAGCTTTGGAAATGGCTATAAATTGGACCAAGTGTGCCCTGGTGTTTATAAGACTCCAGGGCCACCCAATTCCCTCCCCTCTGGGCATCCAGATTCAGGATGCCCCACTGCATAAAAAAAACCCCCAGGTCACCCAGTAAACTTACATTCTCCCAGATCCAACGGCACATGCGCAAGCCGCTGTCTGCTGTACCCTTAACGCCAGGCATTCATGGATGGCCAGTATGGGCGTGCATCCGGTTAGAGGGGGTAGCGGGATGTGACTGCCAGTGCAGGTTGGCTAAGAGGCCGTGTATGCATCGTAGGACTGGGGTAAGTGAGTTAAAGGATGGCCGGTGGGGCATCCCGAAATGGTGTGCCACAGGGGACAAAGACCAAAACCTGGCATAGTCTAAATTTTCCACTTTAAAAGGTGTAAAGATATAATTTGCAAGGGTCCCCCTACTGCAAGGGATTCTGGGAGAAATCCCGGTAAAAGAAAAAAGAAAACCTGTAAAAGTCCACTAAAATTGACTTTTCCTTTATTAACCAGGACAGGGTTTTTCTAATCTATTGGTTCTATTGTTTTACCAGTAGAAATATAAAGACTTACCCGGAGGAGTCCACGCTGGCCTTCTCATTCCTACCGGAGGGCTGCTGTGTACAGGAGGACTTTTTGTAAGAGGCGGAGTTGCTGCGGCTGGCCTTGCTGGCATGGGCTTTATTTTAATAGACACAGGAGTGGAATACGGGACTGCAATATATAGGAAAAAAGGCATTTAAGTAATAATTTATTAACCCTTTAACCGCCAGCCTACCTTGAGATTTTGTCACCCTTTGTTGCCAGACCATTTTGCACTATTTTGCGCTCCCCTTGTTCAACTGTGATTTTTGAGGGGATTTCCAGGGATTTCCCAGGAAAATGATATATTGTTTTTTTCAGCATAGTCTGGGCTTTAACATGAAATGTCTTGTTTGTCATTTGTTAGGTGTATTCTTAATATTTTTGGGTGAAATATGTGCAAAAAAAAAAAAAAAAAAAAAATTTTTACATATTGTAGTTTTTTTTGGAATAAAAAATGTAAGTTTGTCAATAAAATCTTATTGCGTGTGAAATCCCAATTTCTCCCGGTTACAGCAGTACCACATATGTATAGGTAGACACCCTTTCCTGCCCAGGAGACTCCCCCAAACTGAAACAGCGCTTTAGGAGATTTTCAGATAAAATACAACTATGCTATGCAATATGCGCACCTTGCGGTTTTTCCAGAAAAACAACCCTTTACATTTAAAATACCCCCAACAAACTATATATTCTCTGGAAGTACACACCTCAGGCTTTCTAGGCGTACCAGGCTTGTGGATGTGGCCATAGTTTTCTGGAAGTAATCCCTCAACGTAATCTTTGGTTGCAAAGAGTTTCCCTAAAAAAAGGATAAAAAAGCAGAATCAAAGCCACATTTTCCTAAAAAAACTATATACAAACAAGAAAAATCAAGTTTAATCTGAAAAAGCAACATCTCCCGAACAGAACGATACCCAACATGCATAGCTTCTGTCAAGGGAAGAGTTGCCAAACACCCCAAAGTAAAGCATGTGCGTAACGGTAATTTTACTTGAAAATTTCAGCTCTGCAGACAAAGTGCGCACCTTGCGATTTTTCAACCAAAACAACCCTTGACATTTGGAATATCCCCCATAAACCATATATTCCCTGAAAGTACACACGTTAAGCTTTCTAAGGGTACCCAGCTTGCTGTAGTGTGCTTATCTTTCTGGAATTAATTCCTCAAAGAATTCTTTGGTTGCGCAGGGTTTCCCTAAAAAATTTATAAAAAAGCTGAATAAAAAACACCTTTTCCTAAAATATAAATATGCAAACCAGAAAAAACAAGCTAAGTCTGAAAGCGCAAGGTCCCCCGAACAGAACAATACCCAACATGCATAGGTACTATTAACCCTTTTAATTGCCAGCCTACTTGAGATTTTGTCACCCTCTGTTGACAGGCCATTTTTCCCCATTTTGCGTCATGTTTTGCGACATGTTTTGCGCCATTTTTGCTGGAACTTTCAGAAAAATTATATATTTTTTTTTTTGCAGCAGAGTTTAGACTTTAACATGAAATGTCTTGTTTGTAATTTTTTTTTTTTTTTTTACAATATTATTAAGTGAAAAAAAAAATAAATAAATAAAATTTTTTTTTTAGAAAATTGACTCCTTTATTTTAAATAAAAAATGTATTTTATTAAGGAAAATCATATTGCATGTGAAAGCCCCATTTCTACCGATTAGAACGGTACCACATATTTATCGGTAGCCCCCCGTTCCTGCCCAGGAGACCCCCCTAACTGAAACAAGTATTTTATAACATTCACAAAAAAAAAACACAAAAACCATCCACACTACAAAGGGTTAAATCGAGAAAAAAAATGACATAGGGTCCCCCCTCCCAGGGGAGGGAGACCCCATTTTTTTTTTGATTTTTAAGGGTTAAAAACCCTTAAAAATCAAAAAAAAAAATGACGTGGGGTCCCCCTTACCCACAGTAACCAGCCCGGGACCAGCTATGGGGGCTTGTAGGCACAGAGTGGGGGGGCCAGCTTTTGTGGCCCCCCCACCCTGCAGCCTACGAGCCCACATAGCCCATGTGGGCCCGGGCTCTTCTGCCCCCCCCTGGCCTTTGGGGAGGCAGGTAATGGGGGTGCCGGGGGTTAATGGCAAGCCACCCGCTAGCGCAGGTGGCTTGCCATCCCCCCAGCCTTGTGAACTGGTATAGGGGTCATGGACCCCTTACCAGTTCACAAGGGGTTAAATGTAAATAATTACACAGACACAAGCAGAGAAAAAAAATTTTTATTAATTTTTATTTTTTTTTACACTGTACTCACCTCCCATCCATCCTGGAGCACTGTGTCCCTCGGCGATCACTGGCTTCTGCTCACTTGCTAGAAGCCTTTTATAGCTGCTGGATGACAGAACACAAAGGGTTAATCAAAAAAAAAATGACATAGGGTCCCCCCTCCCAGGGGGGGCGGACCCCATTTTTTTTTTATTTTTAAGGGTTAAAAACCCTTAAAAATCAAAAAAAAAATTGACGCGGGGTCCCCCTTACCCACAGTAACCAGCCCGGGACCAGCTATGGGGGCTTGTAGGCACAGAGTGGGGGGGCCAGCTTTTGTGCCCCCCCCACCCTGCAGCCTACGAGCCCACATAGCCTATGTGGGCCCGGGCTCTTCTGCCCCCCCCTGGCCTTTGGGGAGGCAGGTAATGGGGGTGCCAGGGGTTAATGGCAAGCCACCCGCTAGTGCAGGTGACTTGCCACCCCCCAAGCCTTGTGAACTGGTATAGGGGTCATGGACCCCTTACCAGTTCACAAGGGGTTAAAAGTATAAATAAAAACAAACACACATGTTTTCAAATATATTTATTAAAAAAAAAAAAACATTTTACCTTTACTCACCTCCGATCTTCAGAAGCAATGTCCCGCGGCGATCTGATGCAGGTGACAGCTGGGCAGAGAAGGGGGGAGGCAGGCGATCGGAGGATCGCCTACCTCCCTCCTTCTCCGCCCAGCCGTCACCGGCATCTGAGAGGAGAACTGCCGGGTGCCCCGATGACACCCGGCGGTGACGTCATTAGCCCCGCCCCCGAAGGGGCGGGGCTAAAATCCAAGATGGCGGCCGCCATCGGAAGATGCGACGGAGGGAGGGCTGTTATGCCCCCCTCCAGAAGACAGAAGACCCGGGGGGGGGTAATCGGAGCCCCCCCCCATGAAGAGGAGAGGCGGCGGGAGTCGGCGGGAGCGGAGGTGAGTAACTGTCATTTTTTTTTTTTTTTTTTTTTAACAGGGAATCCGGCGGCTGCTGAAACGGGGGGGGGGCACCCTATTCCGGGCCCTCCCCTGCAGCCGGAGAAGCCCCGATCGGCGATCGGAGCCCCGCTGGCTGAAGAGGAGACCCGGCCGGACCAAACAAGGGGTCAGGTAAGTGATTTTTTTTTATACTTTTTATTTTATTAATGGGGAAAGTCAGGCACGTAAATTTTACGTGGCTGGCGTTTAACGGTTGGAGAGGCAGCCACGTAAAATTTACGTGGCTGGCGTTTAAAGGGTTAAGGGCACCAAACCAAAAATACAATTCTGTGACTACTCACTTATAGAATTGTTTTTACAGTATACAGCAAGGGTTGCTTCATCTCAATTCTTCATGTTTGGGTTAACCGCAACAAGGTGGCGCAGTCAACTGCAAAAAGACTTGTGGCTCCTCCCGGCCCATAAAAGGCAGGAAAATACCCAAAATCCCCAGTGTTGAAAAGCAGTAAGGAAAGAAGCCGGGAGGCAAGACCATGTTAAGGAAACACAGCCCACGAAGAACTCACTAAGAACTTTATAAGAAATCACCATAAAAAGCCAAAAGAGAACAACAAAACAAGGGTGGGATGAAGCAACCCGTGCTGTATACCGTAAAAACAATTCTACAGGTGAGTAATCACAGAATTATATTTTTCCTGGTATACAGCACGGGTTGCTTCATCTCAATTCTTCACGTTTGGGACATCCAAAAGCAGTGTCCAAGAAAAAAGGGTGGGATCCCCAGTGAGCAACAGCAGGTAGTTCAAGTCACTACCGCCTGAAGCACTTTGCGACCAAAAACAGCATCAGCTGAGGCCCTAACGTCAACCTTGTAAAACGTAGAAAAAGTATGAACTGAAGACCAAGTAGCGGCCTTACAAACTTGTTCAACAGAAGCCTGGTGCTGAAAAGCCCAAGAAGCACCAATAGCCCTAGTGGAGTGCGCTGTATCACGGAAAGGGGGTTTCCCCTTAGCAGAATACGCTTGCACCACCGCCTGTCTGATCCACTTGCTGATAGTGGCTTTGGCTGGAGGCAAGCCCTTCCTAGGTCCGGCAGGGACAACAAACAGAGTCCGACTTCCGAAATGACTCAGTGGCAACCAAATAGTACTTAAGTGCCCTGACAACATCCAGAGAATGAAGAGTCTGCTCCTTAGAATTAGAGGGGGCAGGACACAAGGAAGGCAAGACGATGTCCTCATTGAGATGAAAGGAAGACACAACCTTCGGCAAGAAATCCGGTTTGAGACGAATATCTTGATGTCGCTCAAAATAAGGAGGCTTCATAGAAAGCGCCGCCAGCTCAGAGACACGACGCACCGAGGTGATAGCTAGCAAAAAGACCACCTTCAGAGTCAGAATGGACAGAACAGCATCACACAAGGGCTCGAAGGGAGGGCCCTGTACAGCAGAAAGCACCAAGTTCAAATCCCACAACGGAACCAAGGGCTTACGCGGTGGACGTACATGAGTAACCCCTTGGGAAAAGGTTTTGATAAGCCTATGATTGGCAAAGGAACATTGGAAACAAATTGCCAAGGCCGAGACTTGGCCCTTGAGAGTACTCAGTTGTAACCCCCGACTCCAAACCATGTTGTAGAAATTCCAAAATCCTGGAGACGGAAATGGTGCGACAAGGAAGAGACTTAGATTCACACCAGGCAATGTAAGCGTGCCAGACCCTGTAATAAATCATAGCAGAAGATTTCTTTCGAGCCTGAATCATGGTACCAACGACCAAGGCCGGCAGCCCCTTATCCATCAGGATGGAGGTTTCAGCAGCCACGCCGTCAAAGCCAGTCTTCGTAAATTGGGATGGCGTAGCAGTCCCTGAGTGAGGAGCTCCGGATCGTCGGGCATGACAAAGTGATCCACCGCCATCTGGACAACGTCTGCGAACCAAACTCTTCTCGGCCAGTCGGGGGCCACCAGAATGGTCGGCACCCCCTCCTGGGCTATCTTGCTCAGCACACGTCCCAACAGAGGAAAGGGAGGAAAGGCATAGAGAAGTTGAAACTCCGTCCAAGAATAGCCAGCGCGTTCGTGGCAAAGGCCTTGACAGGGAGACGAACCTTGGAAGCTTGTGATTGTGACGGGACGCAAACAGGTCCACGTCCAGCTGACCCCAGCGGTGACACAGGGCGCAAAAAAATCCTGCTGCTGAGGGACCACTCCCCCAGGCGAGACGAACCCCTGCTCAGGGAGTCCGCCTCCTGGTTCTCAACTCCCGGGATGTAAACTGCCGAGATGCATGGGACATTCTCCTCTGCCCAGGACAGGATCAGAGACACCTCCTTGAGGGCTCGTTTGCTCCCGCCCTGATGATTGATGTAGGCGACCGCCGTCCGATTGTCCGATCTGACCTGGACCGCCCGACCCCGAAGGCGCGGAGTCAACTGGGAGAGAACCAATCTGATTGCCCTCAACTCCAGAAGATTGATGGGAACATGAGCCTCCTGCAGGCCCACTAACCCTGGAACTTCAGGGATTGCCAGAAGCCTCCCCAACCGGTCAGACTGGCGTCCGTGGTGACAATCTCCCAGCACGGAGGGAGAAAGGACCTGCCCACTAGAAGGTTCCTCGAATCCAACCACCACGAAAGGGACTGACTGGCCGATAGGGGACAGAGTGAATTCTTGCTCCAGGGACTCCGGTGATCGATCGCAAACGGCCAGGAGATTCAACTGAAGCGGTCTCATGTGAAACTGAGCGAAGGGGACCGCCTCGAAGCAAGACACCATGAGGCATCCCCAGCTGGATGGAGGGATGTGGATGCGACAACAAGGCCCGCACCTGCGTCTGAAGAACCTCTACCTTCTGTTGAGGAAGGAACACCCTGACTTACGACATATCCAACGTCATGACCAGGAAGGACCTCATGTGAAACTGAGCGAAGGGGACCGCCTCAAAGCAAGACACCATGAGGGCCACCAACTGCATCCCCAGCCGGATGGAGGGATGTGGATGCGACAACAAGGCCCGCACCTGCATCTGAAGACCCTCCACCTTCTGTTGAGGAAGGAACACCCTGACTTACGACATATCCAACGTCATGCCCAGGAAGGACCTCACCAATGAAGGGATGATTGAAGACTTGGGATAATTGATCACCCACCCAAACGCCTCGAGAGTGGACAAGACCTTCCCGAGTATCGCTCTCGGCCTGATGAAAAGATTGGGCAGCAATTAGCAAGTTGTCCAGGTAAGGAAGAATGCGCATGCCCTGGTCCCTCAGGAGGGCCATGACACCCGCTAGCACCTTGGTGAACACCAGAGGGGCCGAGGAGATTCCAAACGGCTCGTCCCCAGGATTCTCTGCGACCACCAGGGAAGGGGGAGTCGCGTCCCCCACGGAAGGGCCGAAAGGAGGATGACCCCCGAAAGTGCCGTGAATGCTTCCGGCGCTGAGGAAGGCAGTTATCCTTGGCCAAATGATCGAGATGCTCCCCAAAGAGAAGGAGCCCCAGGAAGGGGAGTCCAGTGAGAGACTTCTTGGCAGCCGCCCACTGCCGCAGCCAAATAGACCGCCGGAAAGCAACCAGCAGAGACAAAGCCCTACCACCCAGTCGGACAGCATCATCCATAGCTAAAAGCACAAAAGCAATAAAGTCGGCACAAATCAAAAGTTCATTATACTCATCTGCTCGCTTGCGAAACGAGTAGCCTCAGCAAGACGTTTGACTTTCTTCTAAATGGCAATGGAGACGATGGCGGCAGTGCACACAGGACGCAGGCTGGCCCCCACAAAGGTGAAAGCATGGCAGGCAAGCTGGTCCATGCGCCGATCAGCATTATCTCGCAAGGTAGTAGTGTCCGGCGAGGGCATCGCGGAAGTATTGGAAAAGCCCCAGAACCAGAGCGTCCACCTCCGGGGGACAAGACCAAAGACGGACCAAGTCCTCCGAAAAGAGAGAGACCGGGAGAAACCACAAGTAATGAGGGACCTGCCTGGAAGACACACCAGGAGCAAGAGTTGAGCATCCCACAGCACATGCACAATAAAAAAGTAAAAGACAAAAGGACTCCTGTGACCGCGCAGGAGGAGAGTGGATCCTTGATGTGGTGGCGGCGGCGCATCAGACCGTCTGAGTCCCAGGCTGGGACCCGCTAGGAAAACCCAGAAGGCAAATGGCCAGAAGGATCCAGTGCAGCCACGCAGCGAGGGATTACTGCCAGAAGCGCAAATCAACCAGTCCGTGCGAGGAACCTCGAGGGGCGGATCGCCTCATCACGCGCCCCTGCCCCCCCGAAAGCACGCGAACCTCTGTGCATGGGCGCCCGGAGACAAGGCGGGGGCCCCCTCCACAATGCGTCCCCGCCGCGCGGCGCACACAGGGGTCCTAGAGTGGTTTCTACCCCCCCGCCCCCCAAGGCTCACCATAGCCATCAGCTGGCTACCCTTTGGTTATAGGGTCTGCGGCCCAGAGCGACCCAGGTGCTCCCCTACCGTCACCTGAACCTTCAGCCAGGGCTGGGAGGCATGAAAGGGTCCGGATCAAGTGGAAATAGGCCTGCAGGGCCGAGGGGCTTGGGATGCCCCGCTCGCCTGTGATCCAGAGAGAGCCATCTTCTGTCTTCGCAGTCAGGACTGCAAAAGAACACTGGGGATTTAGGGTATTTTCCTGCCTTTTATGGGCCGGGAGGAGCCACAAGTCTTTCTGCAGTCGACTGCACCACCTTGTGGCGGTTAACCCAAACGTGAAGAATTGAGATGAAGCAACCCGTGCTGTAAACCAGGAAAATATTATCCATATTATTAGACAAAACAATGTTGATAATATTAGATCTTTCTGTCTAATCCCTATTGCTGCCACCATTTGGAAATAACCGTATGACTTGTCACTATGGTGGTGACCTGTGATGGGAAAGGTGGGATACCCGCCTGCCTGCACATGGCACCTTAAGAATTTAAGAGGTTTCTTGATGCAAACGTAGCCGCTAGGTGAGTATATGGTTGACGTCCCACATCAAAGCATCCCACTAAGAAGATGACCAGCAGCCCTAGAGTCTTATAGACTGGTTGGTCTACTTTAAAGTGGACCAAAACCCAGTGTTTTGACTATTCCAGGTTTTGGTCCTTGCCCCCAGGGCACCCCGATGCAGGATGCCCTGCCGTGTGAAACCCCCCAGGTTGCCCACCAAAAAAAAACTCCTTACCTTGCCACGACAATCTGCGGCACAGAGTGTACAGAGTGGCTTACCCTGCTCTATGTGCATCCCCATGGCGAAGTCCGCTCTGTGCAACAGTTCCAAGATGGCTGCATCCAGCGCTGAATCCTGGGTAAGGTAAGGAGTTTTATTTTTGGTTGTTGTACCCCCCCCCCCCCAACCACGCATCGCTATGCGAGGTTGGCAGGCCAGGAATGTTATAGATAGTATAGGTACCCAACTTTGCTTTAAAGTGAAACAAAACCCAAGATTTTGATTTTCCTGGGTTTTGTTCCCTTCTCCCGGGGCGTCCTAAATTGGGATGCCCTGCTGTGTGACACCCCCAAGAAAGCCCAGAACAACTCACCTCTTTTTCAATAGTAAAACGCATGCGTGAGTTCTCATCCAATGAGAGCCATTGTGATTATGTCATTCAACTACTCACATTGACTTGAATGGGGAGTGTGTGTTGTGGCATCCCCTCATGGCGCGTGAGCGGTCTCGTCCCATCTGAATAGCTGGGACGGGAACGCATGCATGGTGCCAGGGATGCAGCAGTGCATGCTCCCCATTGAAAACAATAACAGACATTTGCCGAATGACAGACGGCCGTGCACGTGCCGCTGTTTTATGCATTTCTTTACACGATTTTAGGAACGATAAACCCCTACAGAATACCCAATTGGTAAAATAAAAAGCAAATACCCTTGTCTTAGCACATACCTGGGAACCCAAAATTATAAAGGGCGGCACATCAACTTATTTGAAGTATCCATAAAGACATACACCTGAACATATTAAAAACCATTAAAATACATGAATACACAAGACAAACCAACATAAATGGAGGAGTAGGCGGTAGGGAGAGAACTATATAAACAAATTCACCAATAAATTAATAAACAATAAATAAATTAACCAACAGTAGAACTATACTGTAATCAATCCAATGATACCAACTGGTGATCAATACCTGCCTATGGTCCAGATCTTCACAGTACTAATACACACAAAGTGCTAGTGCATAAATATACAATAAATATCAATTGCAATCGCCTAAACTCGGTGACCGTCCATGAGCAACCAATGTAACTCCAAGCATATTAAACCAGTCACAAAAGAATTAATCTCAGAGAGTGAACTATAAACAACAATATCATAAATATAATAGTATCACGAACATAATCAACAACAATATGGTCTCCCCACCACCAAGGAGCCAGGCGTTCCGTGGGTCACAAAACCCGCTTCCTCAGGCTGGGGTTGTAGTTCTACACAGGTAAGAAGAATCCTTCCCTCACACAAATAATTTGTCATATCCCTCATTAGAACAAATGTTTTATATCCGCCATCATTCATTCTAATGAAGGAAATCACAAGAAAGACACCTCGCACTCGGCTTACCTGCTGCTTTGGACTGCAGGGCTTTATTTTCTTTTACGCTCTTGGTCTTTGGTGCTTTGCTTGCTGCTGCTTTTTTACTTTTCTTGCTTTTAAATTCTTCATCATCGCCACTTAAACTTCCATCACTGTCCGAGACCCCATCTAAAATAAAAGCAGATTATTTTCCAATGGGAAGTAATAATAGCAGTGTAAGCAGGTAAACACCTGAGAGACTATGTACACCACAGGGCTTTATGCAGGTGAGCCGAAATGCAAGTTCTAAGAAGTAAACTAATTAAAGCGGTCCTTCACTCTGAAAAAGAGCCTATCTTATATGTTTCCCACACCCTGTACATACAGATTGCTCACATTAATCCGGACCTTCACCCTGAATAAGAGCCTATCTTATATGTTTCCCACACCCTGTACATACAGATTGCCCACATTAAAAATCATCCTACCTGCATCTACTGCATGTTATGAGCCTTTAAACACCCAAGATGGCGGCTCATGGAACATCAGGCAGCCTGCAAACAGGAAGTGCCTTCTGACTGTGCTGCTCTGCATTCTGAGACTGCTGACCTTTTCCTGACCCCAGCTCTGTTCTGTCTGAGCAAAGCACAGCTATAACCTGCTCCCCCTGTACTTTATCCCACTCTCCTCTCCTCAGTAAGTGTGATGGCGGCACCCGTATCCTAAAGTCCTGAATAGAGTTGCAGCCCAGTGGGGGAGGGGGGGGGGGGGAAGAATAATAAGTAGGTGACTAAAAACTTAAAAAAATTATTCCCCAGCATCTAAAATTAATATATATTTTAAGGGTTTGGGCTCTTCAATAAATCATGGTGAACGTCCGGTTTAATAACAGGTCATCAGTCATGGCTTTGACAATTTCCAGCCAATTTATGTAATCAGTAAAGTGACAACCCAATCAAAATGGTACTCACCTTTTGTCCCCCGCAGCTTATCTGCCCTAGTCTGGCGATCTCACCACGCTTCCCGTGCCTCCCTGAACTTCATTCACGGTGCTTCTGTGTCCGGCTCTTGCCCCAGGGACATGGCTGCGTTCTATTTACAACAGAGGGGGTGTGTTAGGCTTAGGCAACCCTCCTCCAAAGTAATGAATGGAGAGGGCGTGGCAGTGCTCCTTTGACTGATCACAGGTGATGAGCCCGACACGCCATCAACTCCGGCCCGGGACGGCAATCAGGCGAGTTGCTAGTTGCCAGGTTTAGGGAGATTACCATTGGGGAGGAAACAGCATCAATTACTGTAAGAGGTCCAACGCCCATCATTTAGAAAATGGATGTTGGAGCACAAGGTTACAGTCGTGGGGAGGGAATGACCAAATAGCTGGAGCCGCCACCCCCCGAAAACCCTGTTTTCTGGTATCCAGCACGGGTTGCTTCATCTGTAATTCTTCACATTTGGGTATTCCGCCACCAGGTGGCGTAGTCGACTGCTCCTCCCGGCCCATAAAAGGGCAGGAATTACCCAGAAGACCCTGAGTTTTTCTGCAGTCCTGACTGTGGAGACAGAAGATTTTCTCTCTCTGATTGTTCGCAGGTGAGCGGGGCATCCCAAGCCCGTCGGCCCTGCAGTCCTATTCCCACCTGTTCCTTTTCTGCCTCCCAGCCCCGGCTGACAGTTCAGGTGACGGTAGGGGAACACCTAGGGTTGGGTGTTCACAGAGCTATGCTCTGGGCCGCAGACCCCGGACCTAAAGGGTAGCCGGCCACAGTGTAATGGTGAGCCTGGATGGGGTGGGAAGAAACCACTTTGCCTGTCATCCCACATGCTTTATTTCCGTTGGGGAATTGTCTTATCTGACTTTTGTGATTGTCATTTTGGTCTGGTGTTCACTGTCTCCATTGCTCCCTTTCCCTCCCTCCCCCTTTCCCTTACGGCCTGCAGGCCGGGTGGGGGTCGGCCGCATTACCGCAGCCGTCTGCCCCTTGTTCTGTTGTTGTGGGCGCACTTGCGCTCCGCGGCGGGGGCTTCTTGGAGGGGGTGGCCTTCCCCCTCCTCTGCTCCGGGCGCCATTTTTGGCATTTTGGCGCCCGGAGTCTCCCGCGTTGCCGGGGGCGGAGCCGCGCAATGACGTGATCCGCATCATCATGTGCGGCCCGCCCCTCAAGGTTCTCATTTCCTCCTTCCCGGGTAGCCGCAGAGACTCTTGGGGTCGAGGTAAATCCCATGGTCGTCCCGGTCTCTCCTGGGGGTCCAAGCCTCCCACCAAGGCCCCTCAGGCATGAGGGGGCGCCCTCACCCACCCGGGTGGGGGAACGGCTTTGGCTCTTTGCTCACATCTGAACAACACGTCACAGACCGGTGGATTCAGGAGGTTGGTGTCCTCCGGCTACAAGATAGAGCTGGCAGGCTGGCACCCCCCCCCCCAAGATTCCTTCGATACTGGATCTCCCAGAACCCCGCGACAGCGCAGGGCCTGAGATTAGCTGTCCAACGGCTCCTGTCGTCCGGAGTGATTTGTCCTGTGCCCCTTCAGGAACGGGGTCGGGGGTTCTACTCCAATCTGTTCTCAGTGCCCAAGAAGGACGGTTCCCTGAGGCCCATTCTGGATCTGAAGGGCCTCAACAGATTCGTCAGGTTCAAACATTTCCGCATGGAGACCTTACGGTCTGCGGTGAGCTCCCTTCGGCCCGGCGACTTTATGACCACAGTGGACATCAAGGATGCCTATTTGCATGTTCCTATCTTCTTAGGACATCAGAAGTTCCTGAGGTTCACTCTGGAGGATCAAAACTACCAGTTCGTGGCCTTGCCATTCGGTATCACCTTGGCCCCTCGGTGTTCACCAAGGTACTGGCGAGTGTCATGGCCCACGTGCCCATCAATCTTCTGGAGCTGAGAGCGATCAGGTTGGTTCTCTTCCAGCTGACCACCCACCTTCGGGGTCGTGCGGTCCAGGTCCGCTCGGACAATCAGATGGCTGTTGCCTACATCAATCACCAGGGCAGGACTCGGAGCAAGCGAGCCCTCAAGGAAGTGTCCCTGATCTCGTCTTGGGCAGAGCAGAACACTCCCTGCATCTCGGCAGTTTACATCCCGGGAGTGGAGAACCAGGAGGTGGACTGCCTGAGCAGGGGGTCGTCTCGTCTGGGGGAATGGTCTCTCAGCAACAAGGTCTTTCACGCCCTGTGTCGCCGCTGGGGTCAGCCGGATGTGGACCTGTTTGCGTCCCGTCACAATCACGAGCTTCCAAAATTCGTCTCCCTGTCAGGAGATCCTCTAGCCTTCGCCACGGACACGCTAGCAATTCCCTGGATGGAGTTTCGACTCCTCTATGCATTTCCTCCCTTTCCTCTGCTGGGTCGTGTGCTGCGCAAGATAGCCCAGGAGGGGGTACCGACCATCCTGGTGGCCCCCCGCTAGCTGAGGAGGCTATGGTTCGCGGACGTCATCCAGATGGCGGTGGATCAGTTCGTCATGCCAGACGATCCAGGGCTCCTCACTCAGGGACAGCTGTGCCATCCCAATTTACAAACGCTGGCTTTGACGGCTTGGCTGCTGAAACCTACATCTTAATGTATAAGGGATTGCCGGCTTCGGACGTTAGTACTATGATTCAGGCTTGGAAGAAATCCTCTTCTGTGATTTATTATATGGTCTGGTATGCTTACATTGCCTGGTGTGAGTCTGAGTTGTTTCCTTGTTGCACTTTCTCCCGTTCCAGGATCTTGGGGTTTCTACAGCATGGTCTGGAGTTGGGCCTACAGCTGAGTACCCTCAAGGGATAGGTTTCGGCCTTGGCAATTTTTTCCAAAGATCTTTCGCTAATCATAGGCTTATCAAGACTTTTTTCCAAGGAGTTACTCATGTGCGTCCACCGCGTAAGCACTTGGTGCTTTCTGCTCTCCAGGGTTCCCCCTTCGAGCCATTGTGCGATGCTGCTCTGTCCATTCTGACTCTTAAGGTGGCCTTTTTGGTTGGTATTAATTCGGTGCGTTGCGTCTCTGAGCTGGCGGAGCTTTCCATGAAACCTCCCCATTTTGAGCGGCATCAAGATAAGGTGGTGTTCCGTCTTAAACCGGAATTCTTGCCCAAGGTTGTATCTGCCTTTCATCTCAATGAGGACATTGTTTTGCCTTCCTTGTGTCCTGCACCTTCTAATTCTAAGGAACGGACCCTTCATTCCCTGGATGTGGTCAGGGCTCTCAAAGTATTTGGTTGCTACTGAGTCTTTTCGGAAGTCGGATTCTCTGTTTGTCCTCCCTGCCGGGCCTAGGAAGGGCTTGCCTCCAGCCAAATCCACTATCAGCAAGTGGATAAGACAGGCGGTAGTGCGAGTGTACTCTGCCAAGGGGAAGGACCCCCTTTCCGTGTTACTGCTCATTCCACTAGGGCTATTGGTGCCTCTTGGGCTTTTCAGCACCAGGCTTCAGTTGAAAAGGATTGTAAGGCCGCTACTTGGTCTTCAGTTCATACTTTTTCCAAGTTTTACAAAGTTGATGTTAGGGCCTCAGCTGATGCTGTCTTTGGACGCAAGGTGCTTCAGGCGGTAGTGGCTTGAACTGCCTGCTGTTGCTCACCGGGGATCCCACCCTTCTTCCTGGACACTGCTGTTGGATGTCCTAAATGTGAAGAATTACAGATGAAGCAACCCGTGCTGGATACCAGAAAAATACAATTCTGTGATTACTTACCTGTAGAATTGTTTTTATGGTTATCCAGCACGGGTTGCTTCATCCCACCCTTGTTATCGTTATCCTCTTTTGCCTTGTTATGGTGATTTTTGTTGAGAGAGTTCTTTTTTAGTGGACTGTGTTTTTTTTTTTATCATGGTCTTTGCCTCCCGGCTTCTTGCATTACTGCTTTTCAAACACTGGGTCTTCTGGGTAATTCCTGCCCTTTTATGGACCGGGAGGGGCCACAAGTCTTCGTGCAGTCGACTGCGCTACCTGGTGGCGGATTACCCAAATGTGAAGAATTACAGATGAAGCAACCCGTGCTGGATAACCATAAAAACACAGGTGAGTCCTACACTGCGACTCCTAGATTAAATACAGCCCCACGATTGGCCCCTGGTGGTCATGTGGCCAGGAGTCTCGTCCGCTTTTCAGGCCCCTGGTAAAAACACAGACCACCGGTGGCTAGGGGATCAAAGTCGAAGTGAGTGAAACCAAGGTTTAGGGGGAGGGGGGTCCAACAATCTGGAATACGCTCCAACACCAATTTAAAAAAAAAAAAAAAAAAAAGGCTGTTGGACCACTTAAAATCCCTGTCCTTGAGGTCCAACATCTACCTTCTTGCAGCTATATACATGGAGGTTATACAAGAGGGCAGGGTGCGATTGCCCCCGGAATCATAGACCCAGAAGAGACACCCAAAACAATCTATAGCTCATAACAGTCCACCATGATGGACTTTTTAAACAGACGGCATATCAGATCTGCAACTGTCAGCAGAGGTCATCTGCTGCCCCCTGCCTAATGTTCTCCCGGGGGCAGTTGTTTCAGCAAGCCTCATGATTTTGGCCTGGCTGAGTAGCCCATAGAGAATGATGGACATCCAAATCCCGTTTCATACAACACGTTCCCTAAAGGCTGAAAGCAGGTCGTGAGGGACCTGGCATCAGGATTCCAGCATTGCTGGCCCCGGGGAGAGCGGTAGGCCGTGTAGTGTTGGCAACAGTTGAGTAAAAATCTTGCTGCTTCTGATTAGAAAGCTGACTTTCCCTCTAAGCAGCTTTATTCCTAGGATACGCAGTAAGATGTAGTGGTGGTGGTGCTGGGGGGACTGGTTCTCCTAAAGCCTCCCTTACACTGGCCAGCTTTGTACTTATGCTTCTTCAGGAGCCTGGTGCCGCACAGGCCCCTGCCTTAATCCTCACCAGGCCAAGCCTGGTGGGTCTCCATGCGCCAGTGGACCAGAACCCACAGAGTGCAGCCAACGGTATGCGCTGCGATTCTGGTCCCACATTACACAAAGATCTGATAAAGGAAGAGCTGAGTACGGCCCAACCAGGGGCTGGATGAATCTTCTAGGATTTAGGTCCTCATTTTACAATCTTACATTTTGTCTTTGCTTTTGCTTTGGCTTTAACTTTCTTCTCATTTTTTGGCTTTGGACCTTTGCTTGCTGCAGATTTTTTCGGTTTCTTCACTTCAAATTCTTCATCCTCACCACTAAAGCTGTCATCACTTTCAGAGTCCACATCTGAGATAGAATAAGGAAAAGGTTTCTGGTCATAGAACGCAAACATATTTTTAAAGACTCCCTTAAAGTGGCTCAAAACCCAGGATTTTGACTAGCTTAAGTTTTGGTTCTTGCTCCTGGGGCACCTCATTCGGGGCTGTGTGAAACCCCCCAGGTCGCCTGAACGAACTCACCTATCCCCGGTCCTATGGCGCATGCAAGGCCTCTCATCCATTCAGCACGCTTGGATCCGCTCCCGCCCCTTCATCCAAGGCGAGCTGACCCGAGAGCGCTGGAGGCCGCGTCCCCTGCTACCATCTAACAGGGATCGTGCCTGTGTTGGCCATTCACAAATGCCTGGCGCGGGCATGTGCCCTGCAAAAGGGATAGCGGGGATGCGGCCGCAGTCTGTGCATGTACCGTTGGACCGGGAAAGAAGGAGATTTTTTGGGGGCGACCTGGGGGGTCTCACACAGCAGGGCATCCTGACTTTGGGTGCACTGGGAGGAGGGATTCTAGCGGTCTTGTAGATTCCAGGGCCGTCGAGACATGGGTTTTGGTCCACTTTAAAGGGATTTTTCAGGCAAAAGCTAAGAAAAAAAAACAGCATCAAGCATTCCTCCAGCGCTGTGCCTCCTCTCAGTTTGGCACAGTGAATAAAGAAATATACTTCCTCATCTGATCCTCCAGCGCCACCCTGCCAATGTGGGCCACCAATGCTAGCTCAAGGACCGAGTCCAGACCACAGCCCCTCTGTATTGTTGGCTTGAATAGCACTCTCAGAGGTGCCATCCAAGCCCAGCTAAACCTTTCCTCCCTCCAACCCACCCAGCTTCCTCCTAGGAAGCGCTCTCGTTCCCAGCACTGTCCCGCCCATTAAGCAGCATCACAGCTCTAAGGGCCACACCCACATTCTTGAGAAAAGAAATCATGAGGTAAAACTGTAAACCTAAATATCTCGGCTATTTCTTCTTCAATTAAAAATAAAAAACAGTTTAGGCGCCAAATGTAACCTGACGCAATGATGTAATGACTATGCCTGAAATATCACTTTAAAGAAGAACAAAACTGGTGATTTTTACTCAAGGGTTTTGTTCCTCTTGCAGGAAGAGGGATGGGATGCCTCACCATGTGTAAACAGAGAGAAAGTCAGGAATTTTCCCCTTGCTGCCGATCCCACAGCCCACGTGCAGGCTCTCCTCCAATTAGCTTTCTATGCTGTGCATATTGATAAGTGGCATAGAAAGCTGAATGGAGCAGCAGACATCCCTGCAGCCAGTCCCCTTCAGCTGTACTTGGTCACACAGGCCATTCAGATTGGCCTAGCACATGGACCGGTGGTCTCTCTCTTTTTGGGGCATCCTGATTTGGGATTTTCCATGAAATGCTCTTATTCAGGGTGAAGGTCCGCTTTAAACCGGACCTTCACCCTAAATAAGAGCCTATCTTATATGTTTCCCACACCCTGTACATACAGATTGCTCACAATAAAAATCATCCTACCTGCATCTATTGCATTTTCTGAGCCTTTAAACATCCAAGATGGCGGCCCATGGAGGTGCAGGCTGCCTGCAAACAGGAAGTGTCTTCTGACTGTGCTGCTCTGCATTCTGGATTGCTGACCTTTTCCTGACCTCAGTTCTGCTCTGCTTGTGCAAAACACAGCTATAACCCCGCTCCCCTGCACTTTTGACCCCTCTCATTCCCTCAGTATGTGATGCTACTGAGCCAAGATGGCGGCGCCCGTATCCTAGAGTCCTTAGCAGAGTTGCAGCGTGGTGGGGGAAAGAATAATAAGTGATTAAAAACGTATTTTTTTTTTTTTAAGAGTTTGAGCTTTTCAGTAAATGACGCTGAAGATCCGCTTTAAAGTGGACCAACACCCAGGATTTTGACTATCCTGGGTCTTGGTCCACTTCGATGGGGCACCCCCGATCGGGGTGCCCCGCTGTGTGAAACCCCCCCCAACCCCCCGAAAAACTCACCTCTCCGCGCTCCCAGCGCCAACGTACAAGCTCTATTCCAGGACGTCTAAGCGGCTGCCGCCGCCGCCGCCTCCCGCGCGTCCCTTTTGACGCGCCCGCGCCGGCCATTCGCAGACGGCCGGCGCGGGCGCGCGCACGCCTGCAGGGGCGCGAGGGAGGCGGCGGCGGCCGGCCGCCGCCGAAGATCAGGTAGGGTTTTTCGGGGGTTTTGGGGGGGTTACACCCCGCAGGACATCCCGATCTCGGATGTCCCGCGGGGTGGGGGGTGATCGGCCCGGGAATCTTATAGATTCCCGGGCCGATCACCCGTGGGTGTTGGTCCACTTTAAGTGTGCACCCGTTAACCCTGATAGGACTTCCTCTCTATAAATCTTTAGGCTCCAGGCCCCTCCCTCATTCTTTTTGTGTCCTCATCTCTGAGGTCTCCTCTCTGTAATGAAACCCATCATGTGGTAAAGGATAATGGCCTTGATTCATCAAGAGTTAAAAAAAATACTCATGGTAGTAAAAAATTCACTTTATGAGAAAATAACCTGAGAATTTCAGTATTGATGAATCCCCCGGATAAAAAGACAATGAAAGTCAATGGCACTTTAGTTTTAGTCAGGGGTAACGGGTGCACACTTAGGACTTTATTCATCAAGGGATAGCACCAGGTAGTCGCTTGTAAGCGGCAGGTGAACGCAGGCCGCGGCACGCAATACCACATTTATGAAGGCGACTCTGGTGAGCGCCTCTAACAGCGTCACGTAGCGACCGATTCATCATCACAGACGGCTCAGCGGATCCCGGCGGCACTCTGGCTTTCAGAGAGCCTGGTATTACCTGTCGCTCTCCCATACATTTCAATGGACATTACTTTTCTTCTCTTTAAACAGAGTTTTCTTTTAATAATTTTTTTGCTTTGTATCAAATCATTGTGTGACCTCTCCTGGCCTATTTAAATACATTTTTGAAATTTGTTTTGATTTTTTTTATGCAGAATCGTCATTACAGGTCTGGTATTAAAGTATTAATGTCACAGTGTTATAACAATGTCATTCCATGTGTTTTCGCTTTGTTACTAGTGGATAAATGTTCAAAAACAGACTTTAATCACACAGCGTCTGGCGCTCTGGGCTACAGTGACCCAATTTTGAGCACCGGCACTGTGTGAGGCTGTTGTTTTTGATGAATATGGTTTGAGTCGCTCACACAGACCATTCACTACCGTTCGCTCCCATATAGCTCTGTACTGGTGTTATAGTGACTCACACATCAAATTCATAAATGCCGGCAATGTTACTAGAGCGACTAAGGCACTCTGTAATATCGACTCACAGCCGATCAGAGCGACTACTAGTGGTCGCTCTTAGCGCCGCAGTACAGACGCTCATCTGCTATTACCTGGCGCTAGTAATGAATCAGCCTGTTAACCCATAAGTATGATAGTAGCTAGCGAGCTTGGATCACAAGTATATATATATATATTAAAATCTAGAAAATAAGTCAACATACAAACGGCAGCATCTGGTTTAAATTCATCTCCATCCTCTTCGCCATCGCTGTCATCAGTCAGGAGCTTCCTCTGCTCGGTGATGGCCTTGGAAGCAGCTTGCCTGCGGCTTCTGCCATTAACTGTCTCTTCCTGACTTTCAGTGATCTCATCCAGGCCTGTGGATAACAGTACAAAGAAAGATGGCGGTTGGCTAAATTACATTCCTTGCTGCTGTTCGCTTTGTAGGTTTTTTGTGTTAGTCCTAAAGTGAACAAAAATCCCAGATTTTTAAATCTCCCGATTTGGGACTGTGTTAACCGTCCATCCCCCCCCCCCCCCCCGCCCAGTTCGCCCCCAAAACGTACCCTTTCCCGGTCATAGAGCCCATGCCCCGGTCATGACGCGCATCATAGTAATATGGCATAGTAGTTACCCAAGAACATAGAGAATGATCGCAGGAATAAGGCTCCTTATGATACTTTGTGACACTGTGTATACATGCTTGTGCTCACCAGTCTCGCATTTCCTGGAAGGATGATGGGCAGACTGACCAAGAAATAGATGTATGACTGTATACCTGTATACTACTGTTTACCTTAACATATTCTGGCCAGCTACCCTATCTATTCATTCCTCAGGACCAGTGCAGCAGCTCCTCTTAGACTTCGAAGGTAAAATCTGTTTACCTTATTTTAGTCATACATTGATACTCTATAATGTTATACTATACATTTCTTTCTTTTCTGAGGAGCTCCACGATCCATGAGACTGTACCTTTTTGCATGCTACCAACTCATTTGTATCCTTTTTGAATAGCCAAAATTGTGCTGTTTATTGTATACCTGTGATCTTTCTATATAAATACTTTTATTTGCAAACTATTACATAGTGTGGTGTGCATATATCCGCCGTACTTAAATAATGTGTGGATACGCACAGCCAGAGATGTAAAGGGTGCAGGCCTGAGAGTGCTCATGAATTGAAACTCTAAGATGGTTGGGGCTCTAGAGTGGCCCCGATGCACAACTCACTTAAAAGTAGCCGCACACCAACCATTTAATATAAAAATGAAATCAAGGTTTATTATCAAAACTTAAAATGGAAGCTGATCACATAGTCCACACATACAAACAAAACAAATTTAAAAAACATGAAGACTAGAAGCTGTAAAGGCAGGATGCTATATGGCTATTATAATCAAATCAATAAACTAATCTAGAACCAGAGTATTAATAGTTAAACATATGGGCGGCGAACTGCTAAAGTGTATGCGCCACAAAGATTAATAAACAATGTGCTGTGAAGATAATAAAGTGCAATGTGAAAAAGACATTTCATAGAGAAAACTGTAATAGCAAATATAAAGTGCAAAGTGCTGTGCTGCAAGGCAGCTAGTGCAAATGAGTGATAGAAACTATATGTTCTATCATGGAAGTGAGCCGTAGCCAAAGTTAGAGTAAAAGAAAACCCAATACTTCACCAAAACAGCAATACACCCTAGGTATAGGTATACACCCTGGCGAAGTGGTAAAGTAACCACGCAACGCGCGGGTATCCGCTGCGGGGAGGATTAATGCTTGCTATTTCGGAGAAGTACTGGGGCCTTTCTAGAGCCCCAACCATCTTAGAGGCACTCGAATAGGAGACTGTACTATATGAGGCAACTGTGCTAAACAACAAGTACCCCCATGCCCCAAGTACCCCCCGTAAAACGCGATTACCTAGAGCGCTGCTATCCACGCTGCAGTTTGAAAAAGACACTTCTGGATCTTGGTTTTCTTCGCAGTGAGTGTCGCTGAGGACATAGGCCGAGGCTGCTGCAAGCAAGCAAAGCACCAGATAAAACACCAAATACGTTTACTTTTCACCGTCTAGGTTTAACCCTTACACTGCCAGCCTACCTAGAGACGCTGTCACCCTCTGTTGCCAGACCATTTTTCAACATTTTGCGCTATGTATGTTTAACTATAATTTTTCCAGGGATTTCCAGGAATTATATACAGGTCCTTCTCAAAAAATTAGCATATAGTGCTAAAGTTCATTATTTTCCATAATGAAATGATAAAAATTAAACTATTTGAGATTCATTGCACACCAACTGAAATTTTTCAGGTCTTTTTTTGTTTTAATACTGATGATTTTGCCATACAGCTCATGAAAACCCCAAAATCCTATCTCAAAAAGTTAGCATATCATGAAAAGGTTCTCTAGACGAGCTATTAACCTAATCATCTGAATCAACTAATTAACTCTAAACACCTGCAAAAGTTTCCTGAGGCTTTTAAAAAAGCGCAACCTGGTTCATTATTCAAAACCGCCATCATGGGTAAGACTGCCGACCTGACTGCTGTCCAGAAGGCCATCATTGACACCCTCAAGCAAGAGGATAAGACCCTGAAATAAATTTCTGAACAAATAGGCTGTTCCCAGAGTGCTGTATCAAGGCACCTCAATGGGAAGTCTGTGGGAAGGAAAAAATGTGGCAGAAAACGCTGCACAACGAGAAGAGGTGACCGGACCCTGAGGAAGATTGTGGAGAAGGACCGATTCCAGATCTTGGGGGACCTGCGGAAGCAGTGGACTGAGTCTGGAGTAGAAACATCCAGAGCCACCGTGCACAGGCGTGTGCAGGAAATGGGCTACAGGTGCCGCATTCCCCAGGTGGGCTACAGAGAAGCAGCACTGGACTGTTGCTCAGTGGTCCCAAGTACTTTTTTCTGATGAAAGCAAATTTTGCATGTCATTCGGAAATCAAGGTGCCAGAGTCTGGAGGAAGACTGGGGAGAAGGAAATGCCAAAATGCCTGAAGTCCAGTGTCAAGTACCCACAGTCAGTGATGGTCTGGGGTGCCATGTCAGCTGCTGGTGTTGGTGGACTGTGTTTTATAAAGGGCAGGGTCAATGCAGCTAGCTATCAGGAGATTTTGGAACACTTCATGCTTCCATCGGCTGAAAAGCTTTATGGAGATGAAGATTTCATTTTTCAGCACGACCTGGCACCTGCTCACAGTGCCAAAACCACTGGTAAATGGTTTGCTGACCATGGTATTACTGTGCTCAATTGGCCTGCCAACTCTCCTGACCTGAACCCCATAGAGAATCTGTGGAATATTGTGAAGAGAAAGTTGAGAGACGCAAGACCCAACACTCTGGATGAGCTTAAGGCCGCTATCGAAGCATCATGGGCCTCCATAACACCTCAGCAGTGCCACAGGCTGATTGCCTCCATGCCACGCCGCATTGAAGCAGTCATTTCTGCAAAAGGATTCCCGACCAAGTATTGAGTGCATAACTGAACATCATTATTTGAAGGTTGACTTTTTTTTTTATTAAAAACACTTTTCTTGTATTGGTCGGATGAAATATGCTAATTTTTTGAGATAGGATTTGGGGGTTTTCATGAGCTGTATGGCAAAATCATCAGTATTAAAACAAAAAAAGACCTGAAAAATTTCAGTTGGTGTGCAATGAATCTCAAATATATGAAAGTTTAATTTTTATCATTTCATTATGGAAAATAATGAACTTTAGCACTATATGCTAATTTTTGAGAAGGACCTGTATATTTTTTTTCAGTAGCGTTTGGGCATTAACAATTTTTGGGGGCTTTTGCAATATTTTTGGGTAAAAATTGTTTAAAATCTGTTGCTTTTTTTTAAAAATCAAAAACGTCAGTTTTTCAAGAAAACCATACTGCGTGTAAAAGCCCCATTCCACTGGATTACAACATATGTATCGGTAAACCCCCTTTCCTGCCGAGGAGACACCCCAAACTGAAAAGAGAGTTTTATGACATTTTCTAATGAAATACAACTACTATGGCTTAACCCTTGATAATGCACAAAGATAAAAAAAATTGGCATGGGGTCCCCATATCCAGCAAAACCAGCATAGGAACCAGCTATGAGGGCTAGTAGACCAGGAAGTGGCCCCTGGCCCTGAAAGCTACAAGCCTGCATAGCCCTCATGGGCTCTTATGCATCACCCTGGGCTTTGGGGATGCGGGTGGAGGGGCAATGACAAGTCAATCGCATGCTGGAAAGATGACTTGCCACCCCACTCTCTTCTGAACTCATATAGAGCACTGACCAAGTCACAAAGAGTTAAAAGTGGGGGAAAATGCCAAACATGTAGATTCTAGAAGTCACAACTTAGAATCTATGTGCTTGGCATTTAAAGTGGACCAACACCCGTGTGGGTTCTGCCACAGTAAGACAGGTTGGGGGGGGGGGGCATCCAGGATGCTGGAATGCTGGAGCCTCGCCCACAAATAACCCTCCAGAGTGGCCTGGAATTTTAACCTTAGCCTCGTTCATCGCTGAAAATCCAGCACTGCAATTGCCCACCCCATGCTCATGTGGGCGCGTCAATTGTTCCAGCCGCTGGAAAGCCCCACCAATGCGAGCGCTGGCGGCCAGTGGCAACGCTGTGTTCCCGGCGAGGATTGTGGCTAAAGAAAGAATATCAGATGTTTTGGGTCACTTTTTTTGCAGCCCGTTGTTTATTCTAGTAAGCTCTCCATGTATTTCAATCTTCTGTACGCATGCTTATTTCAAAGCTACCTGTAAGAGAAGTCTGGCTCTCTAGTACAGGGCTTCCCCTCCCGGAACCACAAGCAGCCCCTTCTCTCACTCCCTGTCAGCTAACCTCAAAATCACTTAATGTTGCCAGGACATGCGCATGAGGAACTTTTTGTGGTGAGGGTGAAAATGATATAAAGACACAGCGCTTGATTCTGCACCATTTTGAATTTTTAAAAATTGAAACGTTCCATTTTCACTTGGTGCTGAATCCCTACCCTCAACCAGTAGGCTAAGACAATGAATGGGCGGGGTTTAGATCCTCTTTAAAAACAGTTTGTGCACCTTCTTTGGGAGTATTTTCATTATTTTCTATGACGACGGATGTCTCCTGCACAGACAATGCCAAAGCGACTTCCAGGTCCCTCTGGTAAACCTTTTCATCCACAGGTAACCTATAGAAGAAACAAGGTGGTATCATAAGTGGGGCTCTGACATCTATTACCAGGCAGGGCAAAATAAACACACATCACTTGGCACCCTGTGTATGGCCGAGGTGCATGACGCTGCCCCTACTTCCTTGGTGTTGTAGCTCACCGTTTCCCCTGCGAATTCTTTAGAGCCGGAGCCTCCTCTTGATTTTTCTTGGCAGGTTTCTCTCTTTTTTCTTTCTTCTTTGGCTCCACTCTGGCCTTTTTACTTACAGGTGGAGAAGAAGCAAAATCTTCTGTTGCAGAAATAAAAATGCTTTATTTAATAAATTAAAGTTGATAAAGAATTGTGTATGCTCAATAAAAATACAATTCTGTGATTACTCACCTGTAGAATTGTTTTTATGGTAATCCAGCACGGGTTGCTTCATCTGTAATTCTTCACATTTGGGTGTTCCGCCACCAGGTGGCGCAGTCGACCGCAGGAAAACTTGTGGCTACTCCCGGCCCATAAAAGGGCAGGAATTACCCAGAAGACCCAGTGTTTGAAAAGCAGAGATGCAAGAAGCCGGTAGACAAAGACCATGTTAAGAAAAACACAGCCCAATAAAAAAGAACTCTCTCAACAAAAATCACCATAACAAGGCAAAAGAGCATAACGATAAGAGTGGGATGGAGCAACCCGTGCTGGATTACCATAAAAACAATTCTACAGGTGAGTAATCACAGAATTGTATTTTTCTGGTATCCAGCACGGGTTGCTTCATCTGTAATTCTTCACATTTGGGACATCCAACAGCAGTTTCCAGGAAGAAGGGTGGGATCCCCGGTGAGCAACAGCAGGCAGTTCAAGTCACTACCGCCTGAAGCACCTTGCGGCCAAAAACAGCATCAGCTGAGGCCCTAACATCAACCTTGTAAAACTTAGAAAAGGTATGAACGGAAGAACAAGTAGCGGCCTTACAAACTTGTTCAACTGAAGCCTGGTGCTGAAATGCCCAAAAGGCACCAATAGCCCTAGTGGAGTTAGCAGTAACATGAAAAGGGGGTTCCTTCCCCTTGGCAGAGTACGCTTGCACCACCGCCTGTCTGATCCACTTGCCGATAGTGGATTTGGCTGGAGGCAAACCTTTCCTAGGCCCAGCAGGGAGGACAAACAGAGAATCCGACTTCCGAAAAGACTCAGTGGCGATCAAATAATATTTGAGCGCCCTGACCACATCCAGGGAATGAAGAGTCCGTTCCTTAGAATTAGAAGGGGCCGGACACAAGGAAGGCAAAACAATGTCCTCATTGAGATGAAAAGCAGATACAACCTTGGGCAATAATTCCGGCTTAAGACAGAACACCACCTTATCCCGATGCCGCCCAAAATAAGGAGGCTTCCATCTGGACGATGTCCGCGAACCACACTTTCCTAGGCCAGCGGGGGGCAACTAGAATGGTCGGTACCCCCTCCTGGGCTATCTTGCGTAGCACACGACCCAACAGAGGGAAAGGAGGAAAAGCATAGAGGAGTCGAAACTCCGTCCAAGGAATTGCTAGCGCGTCCGTGGAGACAGCCAGAGGATCTCGACAGAGAGACGAATCTTGGAAGCTTGTGATTGTGACGGGACGCAAACAGATCCACGTCCGGCTGACCCCAGCGGCGACACAGGACATGAAAGATCTTGTTGTCAAGAGACCATTCCCCTAGGCGAGACGTCCCCCGCTCAGGCAGTCCGCCTCCTGGTTCTCCAACCCTGGGATGTAAACCTGAGATGCAGGGAACATTCTCCTCTGCCCAAGACAAGATCAGGGACACTTCCTTGAGTGCTCGTTTGCTCCGAGTCCTGCCCTGATGATTAATGTAAGCGACAGCCGTCTGAGTGGACCTGGACCGCACGACCCCGTAGGCAGGGAGTCAACTGGAAGAGAACCAACCTGATCGCTCTCAGCTCCAGGAGATTGATGGGCGTGTGGGACCACGAGAGGGACTGTCTGGCCAGAGGGGACAGAGCGAATTCCTGCTCCAGGGATTCCTGTTTCCTATCCCAAACGGTCAAGAGATTCAACTGAAGAGGAGTCATGTGGAACTGGGCGAAGGGTACAGCCTCGAAGCAAGACCCCATGAGTCCCACCAACTGCATCCCCAGACGGATGGAGGGATCAGGACACGACAGCAGGGCTCGCGCCTGCATCTGAAGACCCTCCACCTTCTGCTGAGGAAGAAACACCTTGACCTGAGAAGTATCCAGCGTCATGCCCAAGAAAGACCTCACCAATGACAGAGTGAGCGAAGACTTGAGATAATTGATCACCCAACCGAAGGACTCGAGGGTGGACACAATCACCTGAGTATCCCTCTTGGTCTGATAAAAAATGATGGAGCAGCAATCAACAGGTCGTCCAGGTAAGGAAGAAAGCGAATGCCCTGGCTCCTCAGGAGGGCCATGACACCCGCCAGCACCTTGGTGAACATACGAGGGGCCGAGGTGATACCGAACGGCAAGGCCACAAACTGGTAGTGCTGATCCCCCAGAGCGAACCTCAGGAACTTCTGATGTCCTAGGGAGATAGGAATGTGCAGATAGGCATCCTTGATGTCCACAGTGGTCATGAAGTCGCCTGGCCGAAGAGACCGACCGTAAGGTCTCCATGCAGAAATGTTTGAACCTGACAAATCTGTTGACACCCTTTAGGTCAATGATGGGTCTCAGGAAACCATCCTTGGGCACCGTGAACAGATTGGAGTAGAACCCCCGACCCCGTTCTTGAAGAGGCACAGGACAAACTACTCCGGACAATAGAAGACGTTGGACGGCCAACCTCAGGCCCTGCACCGTCACGGGATTTTGGGACATCCGGGACTGAAGGAATCTTGGGGGCGGCCAAGCTGCCAGCTCTATCTTGTAGCCGGCGGACACCCCCTCCTGAATCCACCGGTCTGAGACATGTTGTTTCCAGACGTGAGCAAAGAGCCGAAGTCGGCCCCCCACCCGGATGGGTGAGGGGCCTTGGTGGGGGGCTTGGAGCCCCAGGAGAGACCGGGACTACCGCGGGCCCTACCTCGCCCCCAGGATTCCCTGTGACCGCCAGGGAAGGTGTTGCCGCATCCCCCTCGGAAGTGACGAAAGGAAGAAGACCCCCGAAAGGGCCGAGAATGCGTTCTACGCCGAGGGAGCTGACCATCCTTGGCCCATACATCAAGACGCTCCCCAAAAAGACGGAGTCGGATGGAGACGGAGTCCCATGAAGGGAAGACCGGTGAGGGACTTCTTAGCGGCAGCGGGTGCCGCCCACTGCCGCAGCCAGACAGACCGACGCATGGCTACCAACAGGGCTGAAGCCCTACCTCCAAGCCGGACAGCATCATCCATAGCAGATAGCAAAGCAAAGGGTCCTTATACTCGCCCGCTCGTTTGCGGTATCTAGCGGCCTCAACAAGGGGCTTAATCTTCTTCTTGATAGCAATGGCAACAATAGCCGCGGCGCAGACCGGGCGAAGACCAGCCCCCACAAAAGTGAAAGCATGGCAAGCTAGTTGATCCATGCGCCGATCAGCATTGTCGCGCAAGGTAGTGGTGTCAGGAGATGGCATAACCGAAGTATTGGAAAGCCCCAGGACGGGAAGGTCCACCTCTGGGGGACAAGACCAAAGGAGGGGGGGGAGAGGGGGAAGAAGGGGGGGGATACTACCACACGACCCGAAGCCTCGGCGAATGCAACAAAGCGAGCAAGTAACATAACCAGTGTGAACACAATCACAAACAACATAATAAAGCATGTGGGATAAAATAATGGTGGTTTCTCCCCCCCCCAACCAGTCTCACCATTAGCCTATGGCTGGCTACCCTTTGGGTACAGGGTCTGCGGCCCAGAGCACCCGACCCCAGGTGTTCTCCTACCTTCACCTGAGCCGTCAGCCGGGGCTGGGAGGCAGAAAAAGGTCCAGCACAGGTGGGAATAGGCTTGCAGGGCCGACGGGCTTGGGCTGCCCCGCTCTCCTGCGAATAACCAGAGAGAGAAAATCTTCTGTCTTCGCAGTCAGGACTGTGAGTCTTCTGGGTAATTCCTACACTTTTATGGGCCGGGAGGAGCCACAAGTCTTCCTGCAGTTGACTGCGCCACCTGGTGGCGGATTACCCAAATGTGAAGAATTACAGATGAAGCAACCCGTGCTGGATACCAGAAAATTAGAATATTACATAAAGTGGACAAATCACGGCCTGGGCCGGCCCAGGAATCTAAAAGACTTCCAAGGCCAGCCATTTAGGTCCCCCTGGGAAATCACTATTTGGTATACCCCATTGTGTGCTCCCGTGCCCGGCCTATCTGAATGGCTGGGCGTGAAAGCGCGCACTCCACAGGGAAACTGGAGATGCACCCTACGCTGATGCTCAAACGAAAAAACTGCTTTATGCCGTACATTAGTATGAACGCCATAAAGCGCTGATTGGACAAGCAGCCGCGCATGCGAACAGACGGAAAGCCAAGTTGAGTGGGCGATCTGGGGGGTTTCACACAGCGGGGCGCCCCAAATCAGGATGCCCCCAGGGCCGGGACCAATCCCCAAGGTAGTCACAATCCTGAAGATAGGATTGTGTTCAGTCTAAATCTCAAAGATTCCAGGCCCGGCCACTGGCTTTTCCCTGGGGCATCCCAATTTGGGATTTGGGAAGCCCTGCTGTGTGAAACCCCCCAGGAAGCCCACAAAAACTCACCCTTCCCCGATCAAACTGCACATGCACAGGTTCTTGTCCAATCAGAGCCATTTGCAGATATCTGCAAACAGCTCTGATTGTTTACAATGAGAAGCGCACGCTCACGCCCCAGCCATTATAGTTAGGACGGGAGCACGTGCACTGCCGAATGACGTAGTCAAGGCAAAGTGCTCTGATTGGAGAGCCCACACAAGCGCAGATAGAGAAAGGAGGGCGAGTTTTAGTGGGCGAACTGGGGGGCTTCACACTATTCAGGATGCCCTGGAGGCAAGACAAAACCTGGGAAAGTCAAATTCTTGGGTTTTGTTCCGATTAAAAAAATTGATTGATATAGCCAACATACCATCATTATCCAGGTCCATGAACTGGGAGTAATTGACTGTTTTTGTGCTCCTGAAAAAAAAAAAAGAAAATATCAGAAACGTGGCAACTAAAGCTATTGGGGCGCAGGTGTCAATCTCTGGCCTGTAATTTTCATAAGCGGCTGTATGCCACCAATCTGCTTCTTCCTAGTGGGCACGCACGCCGCATGGGTACTGTGCCCATCAGAATCACCCAGCTGTCCAGCAGCTATTTTCAGCCAAAGGTAGGCCAGTGTGCGCAGCTGGAGGGAATGGCCAGCAAGAGGTGTCCAGCAATTAAATTAATATTCATTGCCGTGCATTGATACACATAGCAAAAAATTTCACAATATGATGGTTCCAGCAACCACCTAATTAGCCTCAAAGATGTAGTACCCCCAAAGATGAAAGCGAGTCCCCGGGATGTCCCCTACATGGATAGCCAAACGATGGGCACCCACGCGTTCCGTAGTCAAGCTCCCGACTACATTTTCAAGGTAAAAGATTCCCCCCGCTCAAGCGCCTTTTAAACTGTGTCAGTCTTTAGAGACAAAAACAAGAGGCACGTGCGCCGCTGTTCCGGCAGGAAGCCGCTCACAGCTCACTCCAGGCCCCCGTCCGCAAAACGGAACATCACTCTCCCTACGTCGTACTCGGAGCCCACCCCCCAGACCGCCCACCAGTCAGCCGCACGCATCTTCACCGAAAGCGGTGTATGTCTCTGCGGCTGGGGTAGGCGGAGGGGACAGGGCTCCGAGCACCACGCAGGGTAGTCCTGTACTGACGTGCAGAGCTACGGGGAAATCTCTCCTTCACACTAACACCGAAATAGCAATACAATAATTGACACATATAATAAAAACAACAACAATCTCCCCAAAGAAAGTATTACAGAATTCTATACATTGAAACCATTTCAACAAAGTATTATTATTAAAATCATAACAATGAATTCAAATATAGCATTACAGGCAATTCATCTCCAGAAAACTAACAGGATATATATCTAATTCAATTTCGCATCCAGTTAGAGTATACTACAGACTATTATTACTCAATAGGAGTATAACTCTAATTCGTAGCTTTTTTGAGGAGGCGCTAAACGAAGGATGGACTAAACATTGATACACATGGCAATGAATGATGATTGGATTGTGAGATCAACCAATCGTAGCACTGAAGATCCTCACAGCAACCGTGAGGCCAGAAGCCATGGCTCTGCTCCCAGTATGATTGGAGGAATCATATAGGTATATTTTTCACCCGCAATCTCCAACCCAAGCTTAGCAGTGGAAGTGTTAATCCCCGATTCTGACTGCAGCTTTAGGTCCCCTTTAAAAATGGAACAATGGCCTCTGTGAAGTCTGAAAGGCAGATGTCCTCACTCCTGGGGCATATCTGTGCAAGGGATTTTGTGTATGGTGCACTGAGGAGCAGCTAGCGTCTAAGCTCCTGGTCGGGATGATTCCATGTCCCTGGGGCATCCCGATATGGAAAGCCCTGATGTGTGACATCCCCGGGGTCACCATGTATACTGACCTCACTGGCGATCCTGTGGTGCATGAGCAGCATCCCTGGCTTCCCTGCGTCTGATGTGCGTACCAGCACCAGGTATTTCTGAATGGCTGGCGATGGTACCCAGGGTAGTGGCCAGCGCTCCATTCAGCTTTACTAAGCCGTTCTGATGTCAGAGCAGCTTATTAAAGCCAAATGGAGTGCAAGCCACTGATTGGAAGAAAGCCGGCACCTGTGTTGTGGGGAGCTGAGTTTTTATGGTGATCCAGAGTTATTCGAGGAGCCGTAGATTTGGAGGGGCCCCAGGCGAAGGCCTGGTGTCAGCTCTGGAGTTCTTTAGAATCCAGGGCCGGACACACTAGGTTGTTCTGCTTTAAAGCAGGACAAAATGCAGGGTTTTGACTATACTGGGTATTGTTTCTTGACCCTGGGGCATCCCAAATTGGGGCGCCCCCCTGTGTGAAACCAGGATCTTCAGTAAATCTTACCTGACTCCTGATCCAACGGTGCATGCATGCAATCAGCGTTTTTTGCCACACATACACCTATGCCACAGCAGAAGAAAAAACACTGGGTCCAGTCCTGGAATCCAAAAGATTCCACAGCCGAACGCTGGCCTTCCCTCCTGGGGCAGCCCGCATTGGGATGCTCTGCAGGCTTAACCCCCCCTCAGGGTGTCGGTAATAACTCACCTTTCCCCGGTCCAATGGTGCATGCGTAGGCTCTCCTCCAATCAGAGCCACCTGCTGAGCTGCCATAATGTAGCGAGGCAGCTCTGTTTGTTGTGAATGGGAAGCAAGGGCGGCTGCATCCCCATATCCTCGGGCTGTGCGCATGCTCCCGCCTCAACATTCAGGGAAGCCAGCGCAAGGCAGCAGGGGATGCACCGCTTTCGCTCCTCATTCACAATAATCAGAGCTGCTCGCCGAATTATGTCAGTTCAGCGGGCGCTTCTGATTGGATGAGAGCCTGCGCATACACCATTGGACCGGGAAGAGGCGATTCTGAATGCACTGATCTGGGGGGCATCAAACAATTCGGGATGCCCTGGGGCCTCGGAACAAAACCCGGAAAAGTCAAAATTTGGAGTTTTGGTCTGCTTTAAAGCAGAACAAAACCCAGCGCACCCAGCTCTGGGCCAGCTGCTGGCCTTCCCCTGGGACATACCAAATCGGGCCGCTGTGTGACCCCCCCCCCCCCTCCAGGGCGCCGCAAAACTCATCTGCTTCCTGGCTCCCTCGCTGATGTAAATATCGGCAGTAGCATCCCCAGCATCTATGGGCTATGAGCGCGCTCCTGCCCCCAGCTATTCAGATAGGCTGGAGTGGGTGTGCGCCTGCCGCTGGGGATGTTGACGCTTTTGCTCCCGATTGCCACGTTTGCAGAACATTACACGCATAGCAAACGGCTCTGATTGGAGGAGAGTCTGTGCATGCGCCGCAGGACTGGGGAAAGGGTGAGTTTTTAAAGGGGATCTGGGAGGTTTCACACAGCAGGGCATCCCAAATCAGGATGGCCAGAGGCGGAAATTTTACAACCCAGGATTTTGACTATCCTGTATTTTGGACGAGAGCCTGCGCAAACGCCATTGGACTGGAAAGAAGAGAGTCTAAATGAGCTGATCTGGGGGGTATCACACAATTCATGCATTACACGCATAGCAAGCGGCTCTGATTGGAGGAGAGCCTGTGCATGCGCCACAGGACTGGGGAAAGGGCGAGTTTGTAAAGGCGATCTGGGAAGTTTCACACAGCCAAGTCCCACCACATCCCAAACCAGGATGGCCAGAGGTGAAAATTCAACAACCCAGGATTTTGACTATCCTGTATTTTGGGGGATGCCCTGCTGTGTGAAACCCCCCAGATCACCCAATTTATCTCACCTTTTCCCAGCCCTAGGATGCATGCGTAGCCTCTCATCCAATCAGTGCCGGTGGCCCCATACCCTCTAACATGGAGTGTGCCCTGCTAAAGGTATAGCTGGAAACGGCTGCTGCTCACGCATTCGTCTTTGGACGATTGGGAGGTGAATATACCGGGCGACCTGGGCAGTTTCACAGAGCAGGGCATCCCGAATCTGGATGCCTCGGGGGTGGGTGAAGGAATCAAGCGGCCCAGGAAGCTTAAAGACTCCAGGATCGTCAGGCCTGGGTTTTGGTCCACATTAAAGTGGACCTATTACCATCACATCTAAAAGACTCCAGGGGTGGGTGACTAAGTGCCAGTCGGGATGCCCTACTGTGTGCCCCCCCCCCCCCGTGCAGGCCCAGTCACTTACCTTTGCAGCAGAACGGCATAAATCAGGTGCACCAGGGAGTGCCAGAAAGGTGAATCATGTGGGCGGTCAGTGTGGGGATTCACACAGCAGGGCATCCAGAATCAGGATGTCCTAGGGCAGGGGTACTCAACCACTTCTTGTAAAGGGGGCTGTCACGGGGGTGGATAGTTATAAATCAGAGCACTGGGGGGGCTATATATTCAACAGGAAAAACTAAAAAAGGCTGGGATGGATGGGGCAGAGACGAGGGGACAGGGATGGATGGGGCAGAGACGAGGGGACAGGGATGGATGGGGCAGAGACGAGGGGACAGGGATGGATGGGGCAGAGACGAGGGGACAGGGATGGATGGGGCAGAGACGAGGGGACAGGGATGGATGGGGCAGAGACGAGGGGACAGGGATGGATGGGGCAGAGACGAGGGGACAGGGATGGATGGGGCAGAGACGAGGGGACAGGGATGGATGGGGCAGAGACGAGGGGACAGGGATGGATGGGGCAGAGACGAGGGGACAGGGATGGATGGGGCAGAGACGAGGGGACAGGGATGGATGGGGCAGAGACGAGGGGACAGGGATGGATGGGGCAGAGACGAGGGGACAGGGATGGATGGGGCAGAGACGAGGGAACAGGGATGGACGGGGCAGAGACGAGGGGGCAGGGGTGGACGGGGCAGAGACGAGGGGGCAGGGGTGGACGGGGCAGAGACGAGGGGGCAGGGGTGGACGGGGCAGAGACGAGGGGGCAGGGGTGGACGGGGCAGAGACGAGGGGGCAGGGGTGGACGGGGCAGAGACGAGGGGGCAGGGGTGGACGGGGCAGAGACGAGGGGACAGGGGTGGGTGGACGCGGCGGGGACAGGGGTGGACGCGGCAGAGACGAGGGGACAGGGGTGGACGCGGCAGAGACGAGGGGACAGGGGTGGACGCGGCAGAGACGAGGGGACAGGGGTGGACGCGGCAGAGACGAGGGGACAGGGGTGGACGCGGCAGAGACGAGGGGACAGGGGTGGACGCGGCAGAGACGAGGGGACAGGGGTGGACGCGGCAGAGACGAGGGGACAGGGGTGGACGCGGCAGAGCCGAGGGGACAGGGGTGGACGCGGCAGAGACGAGGGGACAGGGGTGGACGCGGCAGAGACGAGGGGACAGGGGTGGACGCGGCAGAGACGAGGGGACAGGGGTGGACGCGGCAGAGACGAGGGGACAGGGGTGGACGCGGCAGAGACGAGGGGACAGGGGTGGACGCGGCAGAGACGAGGGGACAGGGGTGGACGCGGCAGAGACGAGGGGACAGGACTAGATGGGGATGGGATTGATGGGGCAAAGCTGAGGGGACAGGAATGGATGGGGCTGAACTGGGGCAGAGGAACAGGATTGTATGGGGCAAAGAGACAGAGAAACAAGGTCTTTTGTGTACCCTGCAATGCCATTTCCCACCCGTACACTACTTTATATTGCAATGCTAGGTGCCAGGGTACTATGACACTGTCAGTACCGCTGTCCTAGGGACACGGACCTATCACCAGGATAGTGAAATCCTGGTGATACGTCCATTTTGACAGGGGACAGGAACCGAGTGCAGGGCAATAGCGTTCTGCATTGGAAACAGTGTGAAAGGGACCCAACAGCATCAGTGCCCCCGAATTGGGCCCCATAGCAGTCAATGAAACCCATTGATTGTTCTCTGGTCCTGCACTAAGCACAGTCAGACCATAAATGAGACTACTGTCTGGGGATATCAAGAAATACTGTCAGGGTTAAGTGCAGGAACAAATAAAAGCCCACCGTATCTATGTAACATCCCATAACTGGCCCTAGCAAACAAACTTCCCTTAGGCCTGGTTGCTAGGGGAAACAGCTCTGCCTCCATCCTCTCCCCCACACACCCACCTCACGGGCCTGTCCATCGTGTATTCCCCGGAGCGCACGGTCACCCTCCCGGCTTCCGACCGCCGACCGACCCACAGAAACTCGAAATCCCCGCGCAATTCCTGCTCGCTGTACATTCGCCCCTGCACATTCACCATAACCTCCCTTACCTCACGCAGAAAAAAAATACACGTATCTTTACATCCAGACACTTACTGCATAATATGTTTATTTTCTGTAACACAACTTGATGTATGTATTTTGCGATTAGATGCTAACCTAGCCATTATCGTAGAATAACGAATCTGCTGAGGCAAACGCGTAGGTTCAGCTTTCTATCACGTGACCAGCCGCCCCGCCTCCCTGAGGCTGTCAAAAGGCTGATCACGTGACGGACATGAGCAGCTGATTAGGCTGCGTGTAGAAATAGAGGGGAAATGCTCCTTTATAGGCTTCTGACAGCCTCACTGCGCATGCCCAGTCTGGGGTCATTACTGGAGCTCTCTTGCAGTGAGTGACCCAGACTGGGCATGCGCAGTGAGGCTGCCAGTAACTTATAAAGGCGTATTTAGCAAGTGAAAGGTTGCTGTGTTAAAGTGGAGCAAAACATGGGATTTTGGTTCACTTCGAGATGCCCCATTGTGTGAAATCCCCTGGGATCACCTCACCGGCAATCCCACAGTGCATGTGCAGGCTTTAATCCAATCATTCATATTTATGCCCCACATAGAGGAGTAGGGAGCAACCATATTATGCATAATATTGTGCAATAAACGTGGCCGGGTACGTGTGGGTTTGTTCCACATTACCCTTATTGTATCCATCATTGATTTTAATCATTCACTTTTATCACAGCATACTACCCTCTGTGCCTTCCCATTCATGTGTCGGTCTCCAGTCTCCCCTTCTCAGCCACCTGCTTTACTGTGCCTACAGAGTTTCGCTCCATTCTACACTACAGACCTAGTGATGCACTTCCGCCGCCTCTCGTCTCCCCCCGGCAAGCCCACATTTTGTTGGAAGGAATAGCAATACGTACCTCAGACCTAGAGACACACCTTCGCCGCTTCTTGACGGCCCTTGGCAAGCCGCCATTTTGTTGGAAGGAATAGCGTTACGTACCTCAGCCGTAGCACATGCCACCACACCGGCTCACGCATCCTGTCGGCCGGCACTGCGCTGCCATTTTTTTGGTGGCATCCCCTCAGTACTTCTGTGGCAACGCCTACCGCCCCGCACGCCTCTTCCTGCTATGGATGGCAGACTTGCCATCCAGCCGGAGGGGTCCGGGATGGAGGAAATGGAAGCCGCAGATGACGTCATAACCTGGCGCCACACGCACTGGAGACCTATAAAGGCACATGCGGGACATTAGGGTTGATTCAGAGCCTTTCTCATCATTTTTATGGAGGTCTTGCTACCAAACGAAAAATCATGCAAAAATGAAAACATTTCACACTCAAGTTCTCACAGAAAAAAGACTTTGCTGAATCAGACGAGGGGGAAAAATGAACGAGAATGGAAATGTTCACAGAAGAAAAAGGTGAGAAAGGGGCTCTGAATCAACCCTCTTGTTTGGATGCCGCTCCTCTTGAAAAGGTCTTCCGACCGAAACGTCGAGGTTCTTGTCATTGTCAACCAGCGGTCAGCCTGTAAGCTTTAAACTTGATGCTATGTTTTTGCACCTACTTACCTTGCTATGCATATGATTAGTGACAATTGGGAACGCTCTGGGATGATATACAGAACTGAATTACTGACTCTGAAGTGACCTTTTCTATGAACTTTTTTCATTCCTGGATTGCGATTCTCTGCTTCACCCTAATATCTAATGGACCTTTCAATAGCACTGTAATGATCTCATGTTTGGGATACCACTGGATGCTTATTGTATAGTCTTGTCATTTGTATATGTAGCGGGCTCTGGGGAGCGAGGGGGATTCTTGGACCTTGGGTAGGGCATCCCATGTCAGTGCGGCATGTGTGGGTGGAGGTGCACTTACTGGTTAATACGTTGCGTGGCTCCAGTGATGACAATCATGGTACTCTCAACTTGGTCTTTATTTGGTAGGCTTCCTTCCATGGCAACACAGCATACAGTTAGTACATCATCCATAGGTTACAACGACAAGCAATAGCCTCCATGGCTGTCTCTCAGCTCCTCCACACTACATTGTCTTGTCCCCCTCTTAGCAGAGTCTGGTACTAGAACACTCTAGAAGGGTAGGTCTTTTACCTTATGTAACCCTGGTATTGTTGCCTTTACCAACACTGTTGCAAGTCCCAATCAATGACAGGGCAGTGAATGTTGCCAATGCCATCTGGCTTATTCCTCTATTTACCAACCTAAAGAAGGCTCCTAGACCAATTTAGTACTGTTGGATCCATTTCTTATACACTACTGCCATCACGTGGTTTCATGACACAATAGGCCTAAGAACTGCATCCACAGATTAAACTACTCTATTTAAATGGTTCCTATTCACTATCAGGGCCTACTCCACTGACAGGGCTCTAGTGTCTTCTACTTTCAGTGTTGCCCATGGTTTCCACCCGTCACATATATACCCTGTGCACTTGCATTAAATCACTTTATCTTTTGCATAGCTTTGCACTGGGAGTTCGTTTTTCCATTTAATATACATGCTACATGAGCCGTGAGATGCCAGGGATGTGGCCCACACATGTCCCATGGGTTTTGGTCTACTTAAAGTGGACCAAAGGCAGTCCTGAAGTCTTATAGACTGATTCCCTCCCCAGGGGCATACAGTCCCCTTTAAAATTCACCCTCTCCCCAATCCAATGGCACATGTGTGAGCAACGGTTGCGGTCTGCTTTACCTTTAGCATAACTACCAACCTTCCAGGGTGGGAAAGAGGGACATTTGTTAAATGAGGCCACGCCCCCTCATTGGGGGATGGATATGAGATAGGATGTAACAGTTACAACAATAGAAACACTTTAAATAAGCAAATTAATCATTTATTGATGCAGATCTGCATGTTACAAGGGACAAATGAGAACAAGGGTCAGACTCAAAAGAGGGACAGTCCCTCCAAATCAGGGACACTTGGGAGGTATGGCTTTAGCAGGGCGCGCACTTGCACCACAAGCATTTGTGAATCGCCAGAACGGGCACACACTGTGTTAGAGGGTAGCAGAGATGTGGCCACCCGCGCACTCAGCTCTTCTCGGCCGAGTCTTAGACAATTTTGACAAGCTTAATGGAGCTGATTGGTGCAGACCCACACATGCAGCGTAGGACCAGGGAAAGGTGAGTTTACTGGGCGACCTGGGGGGTTTCACGGGGCAAAGACTGAAACCTGGTATAATCAAAATCCCGGGTCTTGGTCCACTTTAAAGTGGGGCAAAACCTGAGATTTTGACTATCCCAGGTTTTGGTTCTTGCTCCAGGGGATCCTGATTAAGGATGCTCCGCTGTGTGAAATCGGAATTGAACGAGTGCTGCTGATTGGCTGAGCGGCGCACAGGTAGGAACAAAAGCCAAGAGAAACTCTTGGAGTTTGTTCCTTGTCATCGGGGCATCCCCAATAAAGTGGTCCAAAACCTTGGCGCCGAGGCGTGCTCCCCAGGCTGCAGGGAAACCGGCGATGCAGCTAGCGGGCAGGTAATTGGACAGGGAACGCATAGGGGAACAATTAGGGGGTTTTGCCATTTTAAGCGTGCCTTAAAGAGGAGCAGCCACCCCGTTTGAGTCTATAAAAGTTGAGGGGCAGCAGGGCATCCCAAATGGGTATCCCCCGCTGTGTGAAACCCACTGGGTCTCCCGATTTACTCACCTGTTCCCAGAGCCCTTGTCGTGCCTTGGTGCCACAGCCTCCAGGATACCTCTACATAGGGCACAAGCACACCCACAGCTAGAGGTGAGCAGGGATGAGGCTGGCGGCACGCCCTCTATGGGGGGGGGGGGGTCGGCAGTAAACTTTACTTTACTGGCTTCCCTGAAGCTAAGGCGCGCTCTCCAGACTACAGTGAAACGTAATGCGGCTATTGGGCAGGTCACGTCAGCCGTTATTCCTGAGATCAGCCAATTGACGGTCTCAAAAATGCCATGTGGACGTGGCCTTTTTAAAACTTACCAAATAAGCCACCTCGCCACAGGTAATTGTATGGGGAATGCATGGGGGAAACTAGGGTTTTGTGCTATTTTAAGCATGCCTTAAATAGGACCTTCAACATAATTTCATGAAAAGCCTAAATCCTTAAAAAACTATTTAAAAATACAATTCTGTGAGTACTCACCTGTAGAATTGTTTTTACTATGAATGGCACGACCTGCTTCAAGAAGTCCTTACGTATGGGATATTCCGCCACAAGGTGGCGCAGTGCACTGCAGAAGAGTTGTAGCGCAGTGCACTGCAGAAGAGTTGTGGCGCAGTGCACTGCAGAAGAGTTGTGGCTCCTCCCGGCACCATATAAAAACAGTATCACCAATAGACCTCCCCAGTGTTGACAAGCAGTTATACAAGACGCCGGGAGATAATAAAGGTAAAAAAGGTAACCAAGAATAACGATAACAAGGGTGGGGTGAAGCCGTGCCATGCATAGTAAAAACAATTCTACAGGTGAGTACTCACAGAATTGTATTTTTCCTATTGCATGGCACGACCTACTTCAAGAAGTCCTTACGTATGGGACATCCAATAGCAGTGTCCGTAAGGTAGGGTGGGATCCCCAAAAAGTAGTAGCAGGCAGTTCAAACCACCACCACCTGAAGTACTTTGCGACCAAAGGCAGCATCAGCCGAGGCCTTAACATCAACCTTGTAAAACTTGGAAAAGGTATGAACAGAAGACCAAGTCGCGGCCTTACAAACTTGTTCAACAGAAGCTTGGTGCTGAAAAGCCCAAGAAGTACCAATAGCACGAGTGGAATGAGCAGTAACCTGGAAAGGAGGAACCTTCCCTTTAGCAGAATAGGCCTGTACCACCGCCTGGCAGATTGACTTACTAATAGTGGATTTAGCCGGAGGCAAGCCCTTCCTAGGTCCCGCAGGAAGAACAAAAAGAGCATCAGATTTCCTGAAAGACTCCACCAAGTAACACTTCAGAGCCCTGACAACATCCAGAGAATGCAGGGTCCGTTCCTTGGAATTAGCAGGGTTAGGACATAAGGAAGGTAAGACAATGTCCTGATTGAGATGAAAAGCAGACACAACCTTGGGCAAGAAATCCGGCTTAAGCCTAAACACCACCTTATCCTGATGTCGCTCAAAATAAGGAGGTTTAATGGAAAGCGCCGCCAGCTCAGAGACTCGCCCGACTGAAGTAATAGCCACCAAAAAGGCCACCTTAAGAGTCAGAATGGGTAACGCCGCCGCACGGATAGGCTCAAAGGGAGGGCCCTGCAGAGCAGACAACACCATATTCAAGCCCCAAACCGGTAGCATAGGTTTAAGTGGCGGACGCACATGAGTAACTCCCTGGAAAAAAGTCTTAAACAGCCGGTGATTGGCAAAGGATCTTTGGAAAAAAATTGCTAGAGCTGACACCTGTCCCTTGAGGGTAATAAGTTGAAGGCCCGAATCCAAATCATGTTGTAAAAATTCCAGAATCCTGGGGATAGAAAACACCGGACAAGGAAGAGTCTTGGACTCACACCAGGCAATGTAAGCATGCCAGACCCTGTAGTAGATAAAGGACGAGGACTTCTTCCTAGGCCGAATCATAGTATCAACAACAGAGGCCGGCAACCCCTTATCCATCAAGATGGAGGTTTCAGCAGCCAAGCCGTCAAAGCCAGCGTTTGTAAATTGGGTTGGCGCAGCTGTCCCTGAGTGAGAAGATCTGGATCCTTGGGCAAAACGTACCAATCTACTGCCAACTGCACGACGTCTGCGAACCACACCCTCCTTGGCCAACAGGGGGCCACCAGAATGGCTGGTACCCCTTCCTGGGCTATCTTGCGCAGCACCCTGCCCAGCAGAGGAAAGGGAGGGAACACATAGAGGAGCCGAAACTCCGTCCAAGGAATCGCTAGCGCATCCGTGGCGAAGGCCAGAGGATCCTACGACAGGGAGACAAATCTTGGAAGCTTGTGATTGTGGCGGGACGCAAACAGGTCCACATCTGGCTGACCCCAACGGTGACACAGGGAGTGAAATGCCAAGATGTTGAGCGACCATTCCCCCAGCCAAGACGTCCCCCTGCTCAGGGAGTCTGCCTCCTGGTTCTCCACCCCCGGAATGTAGACCGCCGAGATGCAAGGGACATTCTCTTCCGCCCGAAACAGTATCAGGGACACTTCCTTGAGGGCTCGCTTGCTCCGAGTCCCTCCCTGATGATTGATGTAGGCAACCGCCGTTTGTCCGAGTTGGTTGTCCGAGCGGATCTGAACAGCCCGACCCCGAAGGTGCGTGGTCAGCTGAGAAAGAACCAACCTGATCGCCCTCAGATCCAGGACATTGATGGGAGCATGGGCCTCCTGGGGGCCCCACCGACCCTGGAACTTCAGAGACTTCCAAAAGCCCCCCAACCGGTCAGACTGGCATCTGTGGTGACAGTTTCCCAGCACGGAGGCAGAAAGGTCCTGCCCACTATAAGGTTCCTTGAGTCCAGCCACCACGAGAGGGACTGTCTGGCCAGGGGGGACAGAGCAAAATCCTGATTCAGGGACACAGGGTCCCGATCCCAAACTGACAAGAGGTGCAACTGAAGAGGTCTCATGTGAAACTGAGCAAAGGGGACCGCCTCGAAGCAGGACACCATCAGGCCCACTAACTGCATCCCTTGCCGGATGGAGGAATGGGGACACAAGAGCAGAGCCTGTGCCTGCTCCTGAAGGCCCTCCACTTTCTGCTGAGACAGGAATACCTTGACCTGAGAGGTATCCAGAGTCATGCCCAGAAAGGACCTCACAAAAGTCGGAGACAGTGAAGACTTGGGAAAGTTGATCACCCAGCCAAAGGACTCGAGAGTGGAGGTCACCACTTGAGTATCCTTCTCGGCCTGAGGAAGAGACTGAGCCGCAATCAGAATGTCGTCCAGGTAAGGGAGGATGCGAATGCCCTGGCTCTGCAACAGGGCCATCACGCCCGCCAGCACCTTGGTGAACACCCGAGGTGCCGAGGTAATACCGAACTGTAAAGCCACAAACTGGTAATGCTGATCCTCTAGAGCGAACCTCAGGAATCTCTGATGACCTGGAAAGATTGGCACATGAAGATAGGCATCCTTAATGTCCACGGTGGTCATGAAGTCGCCCGGGCGAAGGGTACTGACAGCCGAGCGTAGCGTCTCCATGCGAAAGTGCTTGAACCTGACAAACTTGTTGAGACCCTTCAGGGCCAGGATGGGCCTCAAAGACCTGTCCTTTTTGGGGACCGTGAAAACATTGGAGTAGTACCCCTGACCCTGTTCTTGGAAAGGCACCAGGCAAACGACTCCTGACTCCAACCGGCGTTGAACTGCAAGGCGCAAACCCTGAGCTGACAGAGGGTTTTGAGACATCCGAGATCTGAGGAATCTTGGGGGCGGCCAGGCTGCAAACTCTATGTTGCAACCGGAAGACACCACCTCCTGAATCCACGTGTCTGAGACGCGGAGCCTCCAGACGTGAGCAAAGAGCCGAAGCCGCCCCCCCCACCCGGATGGGCGAGGGCGCCTCCTCATGCCTGAGGGGCCTTAGGAGGGGGTTTGGGCTTGGAACCCCAGGAGAGACTGGGACGACCACGGGATCTGCCACGGCCCCAAGGATCTCTGCGGCTACCGAGAAGAGGGAGCCACAACCTCCTCTGGAAGCACGAAAGGAGGGGAAGGAAGCGGAGGGCCCCCGAAAGGGCCAAGTCTGCTTCCTACGCTGAGGTAACCTACCATCCTTGGCTAGAACATCCAGACGCTCCCCAAAGAGCCGTAGCCCCACAAAAGGGAGCCCAGTGAGAGCCTTCTTAGCTGCAGTGTCAGCTGCCCACTGACGCAACCAAACAGAGCAGCGCATAGCCACCAAAAGGGCAGAGGCCCTACCACCCAGCCGGACCGCATCATCCATGGCAGTACGGACAAAGGCAACAAAATCAGAGCAAAGCAAGAGGGCCCCCTCCCTCCTCCTACCAGCCATAGCGCCATCAGTGAGACGCTTGAGCTTTTTCTTAAGGGCAATAGCTGTAATGGCAGCGGCGCAGACTGGACGCAGCCCAGCCCCCACCAATGTAAAGCTGCCTTTCAATGCTGGTCACACGAAGTGCCAGATCAGATTGTGACCCCCTGCTAGTATCCCCCTCACTGGGGGCTAAATGCAGGCACGGGGGGGTAGGCGATGCCGAAGGGAGCGCAGAACTGGGAAGAGAAGCGCTCAGCCCAGCCTGGGCCGCAATGATACCTTGGGCGCACGGCACGCACACCGGCGGCACTATCACTCAAAGGGGATGCCCCGCACATGGCACACAGCCGGGATTGCCCCGAAGGTCCCCCGAGCACGCTATCCCCAGAAGCCTCCATATGATGATTAACACCGGCGCCATAGGCCAGCACAGGGTAAGGGCTAATAAAAAGCCACCCGGGATGCCCCCCAAGGGATGCCCCTAGAAAAGCCAGTAAGGGGGAGATAAGGGGGGGAAGGAGCAGACTGGGAGAAGACACAATTCACAGTTGTCCCGCCTGAAAGACATAAGTAAAATGCACATAAGCATCCGCAGCCCATGTCCCAAGGAAACAAAAACCCCCAAAGGGGACTCACGGACCAAGGAGACCTAAGGATCACCAAGCTGCCAGATCATTGGAGGAAGCGACACAGGAACGATCACCGCCGCAGCCCAGGAAGAAAGAGGGGGCCCCAAATGCGCAGCAGGCTTAAAAATGGCGCCGGCAGTAGAACCTCGAGGGGCGGGCAGTGGGGGGACAACGCGATACGCGTCATTCCCTGGACCCGCCCCCCTGAAGAGCGCAAAAGCGGCGCTCACGTGACCGCGCCGGTGCCATCACACTCCAAAAGGGCCTCACAGCCATAGCGCCGCGGAGGGCAGTACAAAGCGGCGACGGCGGCGGCAAAAACAACGTTAAAAAACAATACTACTTAAAAAACACCTCGCCGCTGCCACCCGCCTGCCCCCCCCCCCCTGAACACACGCCGGGGAGGGGGGGGGAGAGGAGAGCGGCAGGAGCCGGGCCAGGGTGGGGGGAGGCGGGGGCCCAGAAACCAAACAAGGCAAAACATGGGGTATAACCAGAACACAGTCCCCAAAAACACTCACCCCCTCAGAAGCTAGGACAGGAACTCCGCATCCCTCAGTAGGCACACCATAAAGCCTATGGCCAGCTACCCTTTGTGGTACAGGGTCTGCGGCTTGGAGCAGCGCTCCTTGAGCACCTGACCCTAGCGCTCCTCTACCCTCACCCGATCCGTCAGCCGAGGCTGGGAGGCACAGAGGGTCCAGAAACGGGTGGAAATAGATATGCAGGGCCGCAGGCTTGGTTGCCCCGCTCACCTGCGCAATAGAGAGAGCCATCTTCTATCTTCGCAGTAACACTGCAGAGGAAAAACTGGGGAGGTCTATTGGTGATCCTGTTTTTATATGGTACCGGGAGGAGCCACAACTCTTCTGCAGTACACTGTGCCACCTTGGGGCGGAATATCCCATACATAAGGACTTCTTGAAGCAGGCCGTGCCATGCAATAGGAAAATTAATATATTTAACGTTTTCATCACTTACTTATTATTGTTTCCCCTGGGGCATGCTAAATTGGGATGCCCTGATGTGTGAATGTCCCCAGATCGGCGTGTATACTCACATCACAAACAATCCTACGGCACATGTGCCAACGCCATCCCCGGCTGATGCACATACCCTCACCAGGGTTTCTGAATGACTGGCACAGGTACACGGCCAGCGTTTTGCCCTCCAGTAATCTCTACTACGTTACTTAGTGACTCTTGCGCTATCCAGCTTTACTAGCCACTGATTGGTTAGATTGCCAGAGAGGTTAGTTTTTACAGCAATCCTTGTGGTTTCACCCAGTGGAGCATCCCGAATCACACTGGAAGAGTGACATTCCTGGCGATTGTTCCCCTTATTTCAATCAGTCGGACGTTTGCTGCGACTATAGGGGGTCATTCATCAAGCCATAGCGGCAGGTAGGGACTGTCAGTGACAGGTAGCGAACGGTGAACGCCGGGTGTTGTACGCAATACCACATTTATCAAAGCGATTCTGGCGAGCGACTCTGGCAAGCGACTGGCTTCCAGAGAGCCTGGTATTACCAGTCGCTCTCCCATACATTTCAATGGATGTTCCCTTTGTTCTCTTTAAGCAGGGTTTTCTTAAAAAAATGTTTTTCTTTTATCAAATCATTGTGTGACCTCTCCTGACCTATTAAAAATCATTGTTGAAAACTTTTTTGATTTTTTTATATTTTTATGCAGAATTGTCATTACAGGTCTGGTATTAAAGTGTTAATGTCACAATGTAACAATGTAATTCAATATGTTTTCGCTTTGTTACTAATGGATGTGTTCAAAAATAGACTTTAATTACACAGCTTCTATCGCAGTGAGCCACAGCGACACAATTTTGAGCGCCGGCGCTGTGTGAGGTGTGAGTTTTTTTGATGAATATGGTTTGAGTCACTCACTGACCAGTCGCTACCGTTCGCTCCCATATAGCGCTGTACTGTGTTATAGCGACTCACACATCACTTCATCAATGCCGGCCAGCGACTGAGGCGCTCGGTAGCAATGAACCATAGCCGATCACAGCGATTAGTAGCGGTCGCTCTGAGCGCCTCGCTACAGACGCTCATCTGCCGGTACCTGGCACTAGTAATGAATCAGCCTCCACGTCATGCCGCAACAGCTTTTACACTTCTGCAATGGAGAGCGAGTGCGCGCTCCTGTCCCAGCCTATTTGGATGCCCGTAGATGCAGGGAATGCTGCCGCTTGTGCTTTCCATTGCAATCAGAGACATTTGCCGCATGACATAAGCATGGCAAACGGCTCTGATTGGACAAGAGCCAGTAAGCGGTTACTGTTGATCAAGGGGTTTTACACAGCAGGACATCCAGATCTGTCAGGGAGATTCCTATGATCTCTTCCACTCTCTGTTGGTGGATCTTGTCTCTCCGATAGCTCCTCCCTCCCATACAATAAAGAAACCGCACCTGACGGACTCAAGTGACATAGGCCTCGATTTAATAAAGGTAGAAAAAAATTCTCATGGTAGTAAAAGATTCAATTCATGAGAAAAAAGCCTGAGAATATCACTGTTACTGAATCACCAGATAGGAAGACAATGAAAGTCACTGGTACTTTTTTACTCCTAAGGAAAGTAGAGAACTGTTTACTTTTGAAAAGGAATCCTTGAAGTCCTAATTAGGTTGGAGGCAGACATCCAAATACATGTTGCACACTTGGGCATTAGATGATATTTCTGGGAAGCGTTGTAGCGCCTTAAAAATTTCAATTATGATTATATTAATAAAAGAGTCTTGTTCAGGATTATAAGACCTTTCATTTGATATCAAAATACAATTCTGTGAGTACTCACCTGTAGAATTGATTTTGATGGTGTCCTGTTCAGGTCACTCCATTCTTGACAAGTGGGTTATCCGCCACAAGGTGGCGCAGTGACTGCAAGATGAAAATCGTGGCTCCTCCCGGCCCATATAAAGGCACCTGTCTTCCCAAGAATCCCCAGTGGTTGAAAAGCAGTAAAAAACAGAGACATGCCGGGAGGCCAGAAACCATGTTACTTCACATAGCTTCAGTATGAACTCTCTCAAGAAAAAATACAATATAACAGTAATCACCATAACAGGCAAAAGAGGATAACAGAACAAGGGTGGGATGGAGCGACCTGAACAGGACACCATCAAAATCAATTCTACAGGTGAGTACTCACAGAATTGTATTTTTCCTGTGTCCTGTTCAGGTCGCTCCATTCTTGACAAGTGGGACATCCAAAAGCAGTGTCCAAAAGAAGGGTGGTATCCCCAGTGAGCAACAGCACGTAGTTTAAGACACTACCGCCTGAAGTACCTTACGGCCAAAAACAGCATCAGCTGAGGCCCTAACATCAACCTAGTAAAACTTTGAAAAAGTATGAACTGAAGACCAAGTAGCGGACTTACAAACCTGTTCAACCGAAGCCTGGTGCTGAAAAGCCCAGGAAGAGCCAATAGCTCTAGTAGAGTGAGCTGTGATACGAAAAGGGGGTTCCTTCCCCTTGGCAGAAAAAGCTTGCACCACCGCCTGTCTGATCCACCTGCTGATAGCGGATCTGGCTGAAGGCAAGCCCTTCATAGGCCCGTCATGAAGGACAAAAAGAGAATCTGATTTCCTGAAAGATTTGGTAGCAACCAGATAGTACTTAAGGGCTCTAACCACACCCAGAGCATGGAGGGTCCTCTCCTTAGAATTAGAAGGCGCGGGACACAAGGAAGGCACGACAATGTCCTTATTGAGATGAAAGGCAGAAACAACCTTAGGAAGAAAATCTGGTTTAAGACGAAAAACCACCTTATCCTGATGCCGCTCAAAATAAGGAGGCTTCATACAAAGTGCCACCAGCTCTGGGATGCGACGCACCGAAGTGATAGCTACCAAAAAGACCACCCGATCCGGCCGACAAGAGGAGTGGCGAAGAGGAGCAGGAGCGAGGGAGGTAAGTAGAAGATCACAGTCAAAAACAAAACACAGACAATGAAACATGAAGAATAACAGGGGTCCCTAGGTGGTTCCTCCCCCCCCCCCCCCAATAGGCTCACCATTTCCTATGGCCGGCTATCCTTTAGGACAGGGTCTGCGGCCCAGAGCTTAGCTCTGCAAACGCCTGACCCTCGGCGTTCCCCTACCGTCACCAGTTCCGTAGCACAAGGCTGGGTCCCCGGAAGCAGGTGGGAATAGGTCTGCAGTGGCCGACAGGCTTGGGATGCCCCGCTCACCTGCGATATCTATAGAGAGAGATAGCACCATCTTCGCAGTCAGACTGCAAGAATAACTCTGGGGATTCTTGGGGAGACAGGTGCCTTTATATGGGCCGGGAGAGCCACGATTTTCATCTTGCAGTCACTGCGCCACCTTGTGGCGGATAACCCACTTGTCATGAATGGAGCGACCTGAACAGGACACCAGGAAAACATGGTCTACATATAGTGTCCAGACCCTGATAATCCACATAGTATCGGACTCTGTATGGTATGTATTTGATGTTTAGGTTAATTTAACTAAGAAATTAATGGGGATCATGAATTTCTTGGTCATGAACATGCATGTTGTGGGAGCTATACACTATACACAAAATATGTTTTTAAAATCATAGAAGCCGGATATGGGCAGACACCGCAAAACGAGGCGGCGAATGCTGGCCATTGCAAACCTGAATAGTTGCTAGGGAGTCACATGATTGGCTGCCATACGAGTGAATGAAAAAGTGGTTACACCTTGTAAAGCGCTACGGAAGATGATGGCGCTATATAAATAAACATTATTAATAATAATAATAATAATAATGTGACTTGACTTTAGTTCCCATTTAATAAAATACTGTCTTTGTGTCTTCATTGTTTACCCGTTAGCCATGACAGTTTGAACCATTATATGCAACTCAAAACACTCCTCCACTATCTGCTAGAAGAAATGTAAGGTCATAAATTAAAGGACAAAAAAAAAATCTCTTTTTCTCTTTGGTCATAAATAAAAACACACATTTACTTTGAAACAAAATGACAAAAATCCTAGAAAAGTCAAGAAATAAAAACATACAAAATAAACAAACTGCAAAAGTTTTGTAGTTGCAGCTTAATTTAAAGAGTAACAAAACCCAAACGGGGGCCAGCCCTGGAATTTAAAAGACGGGATGCCCCAGAGGCACGGAACAAAACCCAGGATAGTCAAAATCTCGACAGTCCTAGTGCCTAATCCCAAATCTGGACCAAAACACAGGAACCCCGTTTGGCGATGCCCCGCTGTGTGAAACCCCGCAGGTTCCCGAAACTAACTCACCTCTTCCCTGTTCTACGGCGCATGCGCGGCTGCCCCGCCAATCAGTGCACTCGGATCCGCTCATGTCAGCGCGTCTAGGCCTTCGTCTAAGGCCAATGGCCGCATTCCCCTGCTACCTTCTAACAGGGAGCGTGTCTGCGCCGGCCCCACGCCGGTGTGTCTGTGCCTGGCGGGAGAGATAGCGGGGATGCGGCTCGCGCATGCGCCGTTGGACCAGAAAAGGGGATAAATGTATGGGCGACCTAGGGGGTTTCACACAGCGGGGCATCCCAATTTTGGATGCCTCGGGGGGGAGGGGGTCTTGGTCCACTTTAAAGCAGGCCAAAACCCAAGATTTTCACTCACCTGGGTTTTGGTCCACTTTCCCAGGGCATCCTGATCGTTTGTGTGTGAAACCCCCAGATTTGCCAATTAGCTTTCCTCGATCCACGCTACTATAGTGCATGCGCAGGCTCTCATCCAATCAGAACTAACCAGCATGCATATTTATGCCCGGCAATGTGTTTGGAATGACTGACTGCGTGCACCCGCCGCCAGCCTTTAGATATGCTGTCGGGGGTGTGTGCATCAGATAGAGGAGTGCTGGAGATGCTGAGAGAGACCTGTGCATGTGTCATGGGACGGCCTCCTGGGACGTGTAGCTTGGTGAGATCAGGACGTTTCACACATTGGGGCATCACCAAATCATCATGCCCCAGGGGCAAGCTAGAGTTTTGATCTGTTTTAAAGTGGACCAAAACCCTCTGAAATCTATAAGATTCCTGGGCCAATTGATTCCCTCCCCTCGGGGCAACCAAAATCGGGATGCTCGGCTGTGCGATACCCCCCCCCCCCCCCCAGGTTGTCCATACGCTTACCTTTTTTTCCGGTCAACGATCCATGCGCAAGCTCACTGTTAGAGGGTAGCGGGGGATGCAGCTGTCAGTGCGCTGGGATCAGCTCGCCTTAGACAAGCTGACGTCAGTGGATCAGAGCGTGCTGATTGGACGAGAGCCGTAGGACCGAGAAAGGTTGGGTGCGATCGGGCGACCTGGGTGGGTTTCACACAGTGGGGCATCCCCGATCAGGGTGCCTAGGGGGCAAGGAACAAAACCTAGGATAGTCAAAATCCTGGGTTTAATCCACTTTAAAGTAGACCAAAACACATCTTGGGCAACCCTGCAGTCTAATACTCAAGGATGCCCGATTCCTCTCCCTGGGGTATCTCAATTTGGGATACCCCGCTGTTTAAAACCCCCAGATTCCAAGGAAAACATACCTATTTGCCGATTCAACGGTGAATGCGCATACTTTTAGCCAGATGAACGGGCAGCCCGGGCATGTCCCCTGCTAGAGGCTAGCAGGGATGCGGCCTTCAGTGCAGCGTGCTCGGGTTCATTCAGCTCCAGTCAGTCCTTAGCCATCTGCGCATGCGGGCAGCTATGTTTTCCTAGGGATCAGGGAGTTTCATGCAGCGGGGCATCCTAAACTGGAATGACCCCCCCCCCCCCCCGGGTCAAGGACCGAAACCCGGGATAGCCAAAATCTCAGGTTTTGTTCCACTTTAAGAATAAACAGATCTCTGTCTGTCTATGGTCAGTCTTGCAGATGGAGCAGCAGCAGTTATTGTGGAGCTGGTCAGCAGCGGCATTCAGTACTCGGATGACAGGTCCCCTTGAACACGGCCTGGAGGCTAATGGTGCCGGTGACTCCAGGTCTCAGAATATAACTCTTCCGAGCTCAAACAGCACCTAAAAGAGTCAGTAAAGCATTATGCAGACCCAATAAAAGAGATTCTATTAATTAAAACATGGCAACAATAAAGATAATGTTATAATCTCCCCTCCAATATCCCTTGATAGGAGAGGGTCAGCATTCGGGATGACCCTGTGTGTGAATCCCAGGGGATCCCCTGTTTACTCACTTAGATCCACACTCCCACAGCGCAAGCTCTCATCCAATCAGAACTCACTCTTGTGAATGTTCATGCTGATTAGCGGGCGCTCCCTGCTCCCCTCTGCTGTGGGCACCTGACCCAAGCTAGAGGAGCACCGGGGATGCACAATGGCCACAAAATGAACAATGCACAAAACGATTGGGGGGATGCCCTGGGATACCCTGGGTGGTAGGGGTTTAGAGTAGATTACGCTGCCGGTTTAAAGTGGACCAACACCCACCGCTGATCGGCCCGGGAATCTATAAGATTCCCGGGCCGATCAGCTCCCTGCCTGTGGGGCACCCCGATCGGGAGTGCCCCGCTGTGTGAAACCCCCCAGGATGCCCGCAAATCCTACCTGTTCCTCGTTCCAACGGCGCATGCGCGGGCCGCCGCCGCCTCTCGTGCATCCCTCTAGCAGGGCGCGCACCCGCGCCGGCCAATTGTGAATGGCCGGCGCAGGCGCCCTCCCTGTAAGAGGGACGCGCGAGAGGCGGCGGCGGGCGCTCTCACCTTGTCCGTCAATGGACCTCGCTTGTCCGTCGGCAGTGATTGGTGGAGTGAGTCACGTGGGAGCGGGGTCAGGTAAGTTTTTGAGGCTTTCTGGGGGGTTTCACACAGCGTGGCACCCCCAATCGTGGTGCCCTGCGAAGTGGACCAACACCCAGGATAGTGAAAATCCTCGGTGTTGGTCCACTTTAATGATTAGAGTAGTTTGGCTGCAGTTACCTTAGGAGGCCACTAGATGCCCCCATATCGTAAAGAATAGAATAAGATTTAAAAGTTAAATACGTTTAAAAAGGCCTCCTTGTACACAGGGGCTAACTGGAGTACAGGCTACTATTCTGATTGGTTACTTTCCGGAAGGGATAAGAGGAACAGGGGGGTGGGGCTAGAGGAGTTGGAGTTCTAAAGTATTCTGGTCCGAGTGAGCCGAGCTGAGAGACGTGAGCTAAAGGAACCGCGATGACCGCAACTAAAAGAAAAAATATGGTGCACCACAGAAATACTAGTTAGTAGAGCGTGCTCACCTACAACTTAAACTCAATGCAGAAAAAAGTACCAGCTGCGACTACCAGCCACAAATAAGGAAGCACCACCAAAGAAATTCTAGTTTAGAAAATCATTTACATATACACATCAAGACATTTAAAACCAACCACTGACTGACTAATCCAGTCCTGTCTCACCCCATAGTGACCCACAGACAACAAAATGGGTATCCCAAATGGGGAGGACCCATGTGAAAAATTGCAATGTTATTGCTGTAAAACACCGTTACCAATATAATTTTTAGTGCCGGCACAAAAGATAATTATGCTAATAAAAAATGAAAAGAAATATCTAAAGCAATAAGTGCACATGTGAAAAATATATGCAGTCACACCTGCAGAGCAATGACCAAAATGTGTTACAATACAGCAGCTAAAAGTCTATTCAAACAAACAAATGAAACTTATGACATTCTCTCAAAACCTAATCCAGTGAAAATGCTATTACACAAAATATCTGTCAGCATTGTAACCAATGTGTAATCAAATAAAGCAGTGGATGAATCATGACTCAGTGATTGACAATACAAGTGTTACAATGAAAGAAATAAATCAAAAGTGCAAAGCCAGGTCACAGATACATTATTACCAATCCAAACGAAAGCAACACATGGCGTCCAGAAGGTGGGGAGGGAGAGCAGGGGGTAGCAGGAGCCAAAAGCACCTGCGCACGCGGCTTCCCACGCCGCTTCTTGCTACCGTGATGACCGGGTGTGGGAAGTGGGCTCTGGTGAGACCAGCCTAATGTAGAGGCCAGACCAGGAGAGGCTGGGGTCTCGGAGAGGGGTATCAGGCTAGACTGCCAACCTGCCACCCACCCATGAATTCTTATAGTTGGGAACCTATGGGAGACCTGAAGCGTAGCCTGAGGTTGTTTAAGATTGAGGCGATTTAAGGATGGACTGTCTGTGTGTGCCTGAATAAAGGAAGGGGCATCCCTCAGTTGAAACTGCACGTGGTCTGCATCTGCAATTCCTTCTCCAGGGACCGTAAGGGACTACTACAGGTGTGAGTACTTTGCCCCATCCCTGGGAAACCCCCCCAAGCCCACTTTGGAGGACTTTATTCGGGCATCCCCAAGGACCCAAAATGCGGAGGCACCAACGCTGGATCTCGGACGAGGTAGGGGCTTTTTCATTTGTTTAACCCCCTCCTGCCTTGCCCTCTATTGTGTGACCCCCTGGCCCTCTGATCTTGCGGGGGTTATTTGCAAATTCACCGTATGCGAACACGTAGGGACGGCTGTGGACTCAGGCTTTTATTAGGTGCAATACCCCCACCCCACAGTAGGGGGGGCGCTTTCCCACTCACCTCTATAGTGATCAGTATGACGATCATCCACTCCAGCCTCAGCGCATGCTTCTCGTTCAGGTGATTGCGCATCAGATCGGTCAGCTCGGTGCAGTGCTGAAGTTTTTCATTAATCACCTGAATCAATCGATCAATCAAAACAATAAATCAATACATCAATCCCTTCACATACAAGTACATGACAGAGCTCTACAACACAGCCAGGTATACAGCGCATTCCAAATTATTATGCAAATGTTATTGTTCTCAGATTTTCCTGCATGCCGGATGTAATGACAGTCGGGTTAATTGTCAGTCATCAGCCATTAGAGTGTACATCACATTAAAGAGAACCAAAACCCACGCCTCATCTGTCCTGTAATCTGTATGATTCCAGGTGGATTCTCACCTCTCGGGACATCCTGAATTGGGACGCCCCGCTGTGTAAAAACCCCTAGGTCATCCGGAAACTCACCTTCTTTCCCAGTTCAATGGCGCATGCGCAAGCTGCGGTTGCCTCCCCGCTATCCCTTTAGCAGGGTGCGTGCCCACGGCAGGCATTTGTAAATGGCCGGCATAGGCACGCTTCCCTGTTAGAGGGTAGTGAGGGATGCTGCTGCCAGCGCGCTCGAATCTGCTCGCTTTAGACAAGCTATTAGATGAAGGGGTGGGAGTGGATCTGAGCATGCTGATTGAACGAGACGGCTGCGCATGCGCCGTAGGACTGGGGAAGGGTGAGAGAGATTGGGTGCCCTGGGGGGGGTTTCACACAGCAGGGCATGCCCAATCAGGGTGCCCCAGGGCAAGGACCTATACCCAGGATAGTCAAAATTCTGGTCCACTTTAAACCAAATAATGGATTTTTTTCTACCAATAAAATACCCATAATGCACGGTTCTAAAAGATTCCGCACAGCAGAGTGTCAATATATTATATAAGTTGTAAAGAAGTGAAAATGGTCCTGTGATGAATTTGCAGCAGCACGTGACGTTTACTGACATAAATAGCCATTTCCATCAAAAGCATTTTAAAAAGGAACATTGAAGGCCCTGAAGTGTAAGACTCCAGGGACATCCGAGTTCCACTCCTTGAGGCATCCTGAATTGGGATGCCCCGCTGTGTAAAATTCCCCAGAAGCCCCGTTTCACTGACCTTGTCCCGAAGCCCTTGCCGTGTCTCTGCGTCACGGCCGCATCCCAGCTCACCTCTAGCCGTGCGCGCACCTGGCCTTTCTGAATGGGCGGCATGGGCACTTGACGGCTAAAAGGCAAGTGTGGGATGCGGCTGGCGGCTCTTTCGGCTCAGTTGCTTAGCCATCCAGGAGGATTAGCCGTCAGCAGAGCCGTGTAAAAGCCAGCATACTGATTAGTTGAACGGGCTGATCAGCCAATCAGCGCACTCGTTCTCGTCAGAGTCTGCATCGTGGGATCGACAGAACGGTGAGTGATCTAGAGGCATACACACAGCGGGGCAACCCAATTCGGGATGTCGCCACTGAAATGAACAACACCCCGAAAAGTGAAAGTCAGGTTTGTCCTCTTTGACAGGTCAAGAGACCTGGTGACATCTGAGCCCTTCTTTGTTTCCACATTCACTGTCGGGGGGGGGTAGCGACCTGGGGGTCACTTGCCGCTACAAGACCAGCCTGCCTTGCGGTGGGCTCTGGTGAATACCAGTGGCCTCTTAGACTCCGCTCCCCTGACACGGCACTCGCCATCAGTTCCACAGTCAAAGCGGATCCACATCCAAGTCCGCTCCACCCGGTCCGTGACAGTAATACAGTATATAACATAAAGCATGCTAGGCTTGATCATGATTATCCAGATGTACCATTATAGAGTAATTTCAATAATCCATTCAAATGCAAATAACATCGCTGTAATTGCGTCTATGATACTGTTTATTGTATCCTGTTTGCCTTTGAAACTGATAAGTTTTGATAACAGAGAGACTGTGTATGTAAATTAGCTTTATAACTCATTCTCTGGATGTTGAGAGGTCATCACTTTGGTCATATACTTTTGATGTGAACACTTTTTTGCTACACGTTTTTCATACAGCAGCAGCTTTTTTCTTTTTAACCTCAGTGACTACTCATAACAAAAAGATATTATTGTTTTCATTTTTCTTAGCTGGATGTATTCTTGTAATTAGTTGCAAATGTAAATATTTTGGGTGATTTATTACTATTTCTCGCTTATTTGAAAAATTATGGGCTTTAACTGCAGAGAAAAAGAAAATTAAATGAATTGAATGAAGCTTAAAGTGGACCAACACCCAGGGGGGATCGGCCCGGGAATCTATAAGATTCCCAGACCGATCAGATCCCTCCCCGCGGGGCATCCGAAATCGGGATGTCCCGCGGGGAGGAACCCCCCAGGAGGCCCACAATCCTTACCTTACCGGCGATCCAACGGCGCATGCGCGAGACGCGGCCGCGTCTCTCGCTTCCCTCTAGCAGGGCGCGCTCCCGCGCCGGCCGTTTTGTGAATGGCCGGCGCAGGCGCGCTCCCTGTTAAAGGGAAGCGAGAGACGCGGCCAATGACAGCGCTCTGGTATGCGCGTCCAAGCGGCTTTGGACTCGCATACCAGAGCGGCTCTGAGCGCTGTCATTGGCTGGACGAGGTCACGTGGGAGCGGGGAGAGGTGAGTTTTTGCGGCGATCGGGGGGGATTTTACACAGCGGGGCACCCCCGATCGGGGTGCCCCACCTAAGTGGACCAACACCCAGGATAGTCAAAATCCTGGGTGTTGGTCCACTTTAATTTGGTGTGCGCTTGATACTATAATCTATGTGTCTGTATTGGGATAAGAAGAAGTATCCTATTTGAGCAGCACCCTATATATAAACTAACATTTAGGATGGATTAAATGCTATGAATATGAGAGTGTGCCACTAACCACTTACCATAGACTCATCTTTGGATGGGACTTTTAGCTTAGCTTTTTCCCGGTCCCAACGGTGCATGCACAGACTCTCATCCAATCAGATTTGTTAGCTCTCAGCAAACAGCTCTGATTGTTTACAATGGCGAGCGAGATTGGCCGCATGCATCACCGGCATCTTCAGTCTCTGCGCACGCTCCCACCCCAGCCATTCAGACAGGCTGGGACGGGGCCGCGCACGACGCTGGGGATGCGATCGCTTGCACTTCTCATTGAAGCAAATCAGAGCTGTTTACTGAATGGCATAACCACGGCAAATGACTGTAATTGGACGACAGCCCACGCATGTTTTGCTGGAATGGAAAGAGGTGAGTTGTACTGGGTTTCAAACAGCGGGCCATACCAATTCGGGATGCCCCAGAGCACAGAACAAAACCTGGGATAGTCAAAGTCTCTGCTTTTTTTTCAGCTATAAAGAGGAACTCCAAGCTTTTTGTAACCCTGCAGCCACCCCTCCATACCCCTGTGCTAAGCCCCATTTGGTCACTGCAATCCTCAATGGCAGCCGTAGATCTGAGTGACAGTTAGACTTCAGTGAATGCAGTACAGTCACACTGCTGCATGGTATTCTCTCCAAGATGGCTGCGCCCAGGACCCGGTTACCTAGAGACTGACTTGGACTAAAAATGACATCTAAACACTTGACATCCAATTTGCATAATAATTCAGAACGCGCTCCCTTTGTCAATAATAAAATTGGAGCAGCTCTATTGCTGATTGGGGGACGGCTAGAATAACAATGAAAATCTCACCTTGACCCTGCGGTTGATGTAGAGAAACTGACACGTTTTATCATAGAGATGTTCGAGATTTTCTCGGTCCCAGTAGAAATCTGGGGTAATGAGCAGGTCTGAGCTCAGATTTATACGATGTCTGAAAGAAGACAGAATAGACCATGAGGGCCGGACAGGATCTCCTGGAAACATTATATTTCCCAGCTGTCATTGCACCAACAAGCACATACAGATGCAGCAAAAGTGGACCAAAACCCAGAATTTTAAATATCCTGGGTTTTGGTCCTTTCCCCGGGTTACCTTAATCGCGGGTGCCCCGCTGCGTAAAACCCCCCAGAACGCCAAGACCAGCTCACTTCTTCCTGGTCCTTAGTGCACCATTATATGCATGGCATTATAAATGCATTTAAATGATATTTATATGCATGGCATTATAAGTGGCCTTAGTGCACGGCGTGTATAAGAGCAGCGGCTCTGAGCGCTCTGATGGCCGCATTCGCCGCTTCCCTCTAACAGGGAGAGTGGCGTGGCCACGCGCCCTGCTGGAGGGATAACGAGATGCGGTCTCTGCTCTTAGATGCGCCGTGGGACTGGGAAACTAGGTGAATAGGGCGACTTGGGGGGTTTAACACAGTGGAGCATCTCGATTTTGGATGCCCCGGGACGGGGGAAATCGATTGACCCGGGAATCGGCGTGGGTTTTGGTCCACTTTAAAGCGGACCATAACCCGAGTAACCAGGCTCTGGTTCGAAACCATGAAAATAACATGTTATTCACTTCTTCCACCACCAGATGGCACATGGATCAATGGTCAGTAGGCCTCCTTGTAAGCCAGGCTGATTTTTTAAACTAATGCTTTTAAAGTGGACCAAAACCCATGGTCTGACAGCCCTAGAGTCTATAAGATTCCAGGGCTACTTGATCCAGAATTGGGATGCCCCGCTGTGTGAAAGCCCCCCGCTGGTCATCCAGAAACTCACCTTCTTTCCAGGTCTAGCAGTGCATGCACGAGCAACGGCCACATCCCCATTATCCCTTTAGCAGGGCTCATTCGTGAATGGCCTGTGCGGGCAAGCTTCCTGTTAGAAGGTAGCGGGGGATGCGGGCGCCAGCGTGCTCACATCTGCTCGCCTTAGACGAAGATGCGGGAGTGGATCCGAGCGTGCTGATTGGACGAGAGGCCGCACAGGTGCCATAGGACCGGGGAGAGGTGAGTTTGTTCGGGCGACCTGGGGGGTTTCAAACAGCGGGGCATCCCCGATCTGAGACATACAAGCCGGCACCAGCACTGATCCCATCATTTTTGCACATAGGTTTCAAGATGTGGCCTTTTCTAAGGCGTGGTTTGACTTCACGTTGACCCCAAATAGCTGCACTGAATACACAAGAAATCCTGCTGCCTTGACCCCAAACTTATTTTAAAACAAAATGCTTCAGATGCAGATATGCAGCTGCACTGAACACAAAAAGGAAATATGTCGTCTTTCCCCAACCACCGCTGATTCATCACATTTTCCAGGTGTGGTCTTTTCTAAGACAAGGGCCAACGTCACAGGCTTCCTTTAACGGCAGTTTCAACCATAAAGGAATCCTGTTGCCTTGACCTCCCCCTTTTTTTTTTTTTTTTTTTTTATACACAGGGAATCTTGTCGCCTCCTATTGGCTGAAGATGCGGGCGCAGGCTGCGAAAACGCTATGGGAACCAAAGGAAAGGTGAGTTTTTTGGACCCCAGAGATGAAAGCCCGCCCCCACTTCCCAAAGAATAAGAAATAAAATCTAAGTTCACATTCCAAAGACAAGATGGCGTCGTAGGAGGACACCACACCTTGAGGAGGCCCGGATGTGACCTACTGCACCTGTGTGGAATGCGCTGACCAGAAAAGGATGGACCAGTCTGTACCCTTGATTACAGATATTGCCTTTTATTAATAGCTGATAAGCTTGATTACATAGGTTCCTGTTTTGTATGTTTGTATAAATAAAGCTTGGCCGCATATGCGGTTCATTACATTGCATGTATTGACTTCATACCTCGTAACCATTAACTAATTAGAAACTGGCCGAGATGAGAGATCGCCGGGACGGCACACAGCATCCAAAACAGCAATGCCTCTGTGGCAGCCAAGCAGACACCCTTGAGTCTGTTAAGACTGTACGTTTTGATCCGATTTAAGGGTAACGGACATAAATGCTCAAACTAAAATGGCCCCAGGGCCGTTCTGTTAGATCCTCCCCCCCCCCCGAATATCCTATATGCCTGAAGAAACTTCGGTCCCTTGGGAGATTATAATCCAAAACCTTCTTTTTCGTGCATCTGCCCTCCTCCCCCGATGGTTTAACACATTTCAGATACTATGGGCGCAGGGCAGGCGCCAGCACAAGCCAAACCTAGGCAATTGCCAGGGCCCCTGGCATCTTCAGGGGCCCACTCAGGTTCACACTTGGCCATGGCATTATTTTACAGTGGACCCGAATCACTGAATGCTGGGTGTTGTGTGCAGAGCGGCTCATGGCCTCAGCAACAATGGAGAAGGTGGCCTGGAATGGAGGGCCATTAATGGAAGCTCAGAAGGTGGCGAGAACCAGGTGACAACTGACAACAATTATCAAGTCTTTAGTTGCAGCGGGGCAAGCAGTAAGGGCTGATGGTGCTTGGTGACAATAGGGACTAGACAAGGACTAGAGGATGATTGGGAAGGCAATAAGGACTGGAGGGTGATCAGCAGCAGAAGACGACCCATTTGTGGCAGCAGAGCTGAAAGGTGACATCATGTGACACACTACTTAGGGGCCCAGTAAAACTCTGTTGCCCAAGGGCCCCCACAAACCTAGAGCCGGCCCTGTATGGGTGAGTTTCTTGTGGTCATGTGAACAGTTTACCTCAGGGCAAATAACTCTCCAATTTTCTGCATGACATCATCATGCGACAGCCGCAGTCGTTTTCTGGCTTTTAATGCCTAAAGAAGGAAAACAAAAATGATCAGGTCAGCAACAAGCATTTTTGTGTAGAAGCACTGCTGTGGCTCCTTTAAGACTTTTGTATCCTGATTGCCCTGCTAACGTGCACCTCCCAGGTTAGTTATAAAATGGTCTGAGCGGCTGCCACCCCCCTTAATTTCTTAAAGTGGACCAACACCCAGGATTTTGACTATCCTGGGTTTTGGTCCACTTCGGCGGGGCACCCCGATCGGGGGTGCCCCGCTGTGTGAAACCCCCCAGAAACCCCGAAAAACTCACCTCTCCTAGCTCCCACATGACCGCCGACGGACAAGCGGGAGGCAGCGACCAACAAGAGAGGGCGCACGCCTGCTAGAGGGAGGCGGGCGCCGTTGGATCGTGGATAAGGTAGGGATTTAGGGGTTTCTGGGGGGTTTCACACGATCGGGGTGCCCCGCAGTCAGGGGTCTGATCGGTCCGGGAATCTTATAGATTCCCGGGCCGATCATGGGAGGGTGTTGGTCCACTTTAAAGTATTTGTCCAGGATAAAAAGAAAAACCCTATACTCACCTTTTGTCCAGCAATCCTGTCCCGCTCTGATGAGCTGATTGGGGGATGGGATAAAAAAGAGAATGTCATTGGCTGAACCTGTAAACCCCGATATCTCGGTCATTTCTGCTTCAATTTAAAAAACGCAAAACAAAACAATTTAGGACAGCGCCCAATGTAGCCCGACACAATGGTGTAACAATTGCCGTGGCCTGCTGTATTACATTAACTAGGATGGATAAGCAGAGGAGGACAACTGGTATATGTGTCTTTTTGTCTTTGCCTGGCTAAAGTCAGTATGAGGTCTTTTTTTTTTTAACCTTCCTGGCATGTCTCATGCCCCTGGTACTGAGGCAGGACCAGACCGATCAATATCCCTGTTACATGGTGATTACTGTTTGAATGGTAATCCCCATGTAGCAAGGGCATATGGTTGGTGGAAAAGTTGCACCGATGTGGGTAATCCAGTGGGGGGCATAAGTAGTGGGGTGGGGGCATCTTACCTGAACAGCTCCTCACCAATAAAACAGATTTGCAAGCCACCATGTGGCAAGACCCATGTTAGGCTTAAAGTGGTCCAAAACCCAGGACTTTGACTATCCTGGGTCTTGGCACTTGCCCTTGGAGCACCCCCAGAATGCCCGATCCCACTCACTCTTCCCCTTCGTCCAAGAGCTTGTCTAAAGCGAGCAGATCAGAGCGCGCTTGCGCCGGATCCCCTGCTACCCTCTAACAGCGAGTGTGCCCATGTCGGCCATTCACAAATGCCTGGCACGGGCATGCGCCTTGCTAAAGGGATAGTGGACTGCCGCTGTTCGCGCATGCGCCGTTGGACCGGCAAAGAAGGTGAGTTTCTGGGCGACCTGGGGGGGGGGGGGGTTTACACAATATGCCATCCCTAATCTGGATCCCCCGAGAGAAGCGAGTATAACTGCCCTGGAGTATCAGGCTCCATGGTGGGTTTTGGTTCACTATACTACTAGTTGATTACTTCCAGCCCGGTGCTAATGAGGACCGCAGACCCGAAACACGTGTCCACAAGTGGAAGATGTTTGGCTGTGAACATTTTAAAGTGGACTGAAACTCAGTAGGATCGGCCCAGGAATCTATAAGATTCTCGGGCCAATCCATTCCCTCCCCGTGGGGCATCCAAAATCGGGATGCCCCACTTTGTGAAACCCCCCAGGTCGGCCGCTACACTTACCTTAATCCCGGTCCAACGGTGCATGCGCGGGCCGTGGCCGCATCCCCCGCTATCCCTCTAGGAGGGCGCGTGCCCGCACCGGACATTCTCAAATGTTAGAGGGAAGTGCGAGATGCGGCAGGAGCCGCTGAGCTTAGACGCCAGGTTAGAAGTCCATAGCTCAGCGGCTCCGAGCTCGCTGATTGGACGAGCGGCCGCGCATGCGCCATAGGACCGCGGTGAGTTAAGTTGAAGCTGGTGATTTGGGGGGTTTCACACAGCGGGGCATCCCCTATCGGGCTGCCCTGGGGGAATGGACCAAAACACAGGATGGTCAAAATCCTGGGTTTTGGTCAACTTTTGGCATTGCACACTTAGTGCCTTGGATGTCGCAGGGACATAAAGAGATGATTTGCGCAGCTCTTCCCACTGCAAGGCATGATGGGTAAATCTATTATTGCTTGTGTTGGGCGCTATGTAAATACTTTCCATTCTAGGAAGGCACCTCCTCTCCTAAAGCCAACTGGCACTGAATTTCAGTAAATTGCCCTGATACAAGTTATGAATATGGATGTTCGTTTTGTGACTTACCTCTGGAATTGACTGTATAGACTCAACAAAGGTGTCGAGGGTGGCTTCCCACATGGCCAGCTTCACTGTTAAAAAAAAAAGAAAAAGATAAAGCCATGATGCTTTTTCACACCCCCGCAGGTTAACCTGGGTGCTTTTCCTGGCAGAGGAATCACTAGAATTGGGTGAACAACCTTGGAGCTGTGGGAAAGTCAAAAAGCCGCGCCACAAATCGGTTGGAGGCCGATTCATTAATAGCGCCAGGTACCGGCAGATCGGCGTCTGTAGCGAGGCGCTTAGAGTGACCGCTAGTAGTCCTTGTCCTAGGGGTATCCCAAAACCCCCGTTCTTGATTCTCAATCCCACAGCACATGTGCGGGCAAATCTGGGGAAATCTCTTAAAGCGGACCAAAACCAACTGAACTTACAAACTGAAATACATTTGACCCAAGTCCCTCCCAATTTTCCTTTTTTCCTTTCTAATGGTGTAGAACTAGAAATGGATATATTTATTTATGGATATATATATATATATATATATATATATATATATATATATATATATATATATATTTATGGATATATTTATTTATTTATAAATTATAAATAGTTATATATATATATTTATGAATATTTTCACTTTTGGATTGTCCTGGACACTGATTTTTTTGCTGTCCCTTTGTGTGAGATGACAGATGATCGGTCATTGCATAGGTGTGACAATGACATCATTGCCACACATAACAGTGGCAGTGAAAGGAGGAGGCGGAGCTTTACAGCTAAAACAGGCGCCATTCTCTGGGATTAGAGCGAAGCCAGAACAGTGAAAATTGCCAAAAGGTATTCTTTTCGGGGGATGCTAGTTACAAATGTGGGTTTTGGTCTGCTTTAGGGAGGGTCAACTTATTTATGTGGAGTTTGTGCCACAAAGTGGAACAAAACCAATTTTGTGGACCCCCCCCAAGCCCCGCCTTCTTCTGCTCGAGAACCTTGCGTGATGCTGCCGGCTCAGTGGTGGCCCGGTTTTCAAAAATAATAAAATGGTTTTCCACATCGAAGCGACGCCCCCCTGGCACCGATTGGCTGACCTCAAGGCTGACGGGACACATGCGTCAGTCGGTTGCCCGCATCCCCTGCGCTCTATATAGAAACATAGAAGGGTGACGGCAGCAGGAGATCATACGCTCCATCTAGTCTGCCCTTATGTGTATACTGTATGTTCTCTGTATCTTATGTGTATACTGTATGTTCTCTGTATCTTATGTGTATACTGTATGTTCTCTGTATCTTATGTGTATACTGTATGTTCTCTGTATCTTATGTGTATACTGTATGTTCTCTGTATCTTATGTGTATACTGTATGTTCTCTGTATCTTATGTGTATACTGTATGTTCTCTGTATCTTATGTGTATACTGTATGTTCTCTGTATCTTATGTATATACTGTATGTTCTCTTTATCTTATGTATATACTGTATGTTCTCTGTATCTTATGTGTATACTGTATGTTCTCTGTATCTTATGTGTATACTGTATGTTCTCTGTATCTTATGTGTATACTGTATGTTCTCTGTATCTTATGTGTATACTGTATGTTCTCTGTATCTTATGTGTATACTGTATGTTCTCTGTATCTTATGTGTATACTGTATGTTCTCTGTATCTTATGTGTATACTGTATGTTCTCTGTATCTTAGGATAGATGTGTGCTTATCCCAGGCATGTTTAAATTCAGTGACTGTTGATTTTTCAGCTACCTCTGCTGGAAGTTTGTTCCAAGCATCTACTACTCTTTCTGTAAAATAATATTTTCTAACATTGCTCCTGATCTTCCCCCCGACTAGCTTCAGGTTGGGCCCCTTGTTCTATCATTAAGTTTCTTCTTAAAACACTTCCCTCCTGAACCTTATTCCCTCCTGTCACATATTTAAAGGTCTCCATCATGTCCCCCCCCCTCCCTTCTTTCCTCCAGAATGTACAAATTAAGTTCTTTAAGTCTCTCCTGATAAGTTTTAAGTTTAAGTCCTTGCACCATTTTTGTTGCCGGCCTTTGGACCAGTTCTATATGAATAATGTATTTTTGCAGGTAAGGTCTCCAGAACTGCACACAGTATTCTAGCTGTGGCCTCACCAGGGCTCTATACAGCGGCATCACAACCTCCCTCTTCCTACTGGTGATGCCTCGAGCTATGCAGCCGAGCATCCTGCTTGCCTTTCCTGTGCCCAGCCATATGAATGACTGGAGCTCACATCCAGGGATGTGGTCAGAGAACACAGCGTCGCGAGAGCTGCCGGGAAAGGAGAGTTTACTGGTGACCCCGGGGACACAGTGGGGCATTCTGGTATAGGATGCCCTGGGCGGCAGGCTAGTGGTCAGCCCTGGAATTTATTTTTAGACTGGCTGAAAAAGGGAAAGGTAAGGTAAGGTGTTTTTTTTAACCCCCGTCCTGTCTCAGTGTTGGGGGGGGGGGGTTGATTTAGACTGAATTTCCTCTTTAAAGTGGACCAAGACCCACCCTGGAGTCTATGAGACTCCAGAGCAGGCTTGCTCCCTCTCCCCGGAGCATCCAGATTTAGGATGCTCCACTGTGTAAAAACCCCCAAGTCATCCAGTAATTCTCACCTTCTCCCCGATCCAATGGGCATGCACCCTGTAAGAGGACAGCGGGGATGCAGCCGCCACAATACTAGACGGCTCGAGGCGAGTCTTTACGCATCAAACGCACTGATTGGACGAGAGGTTGTTCATGCGCCGTAGGACTGGGATCTGATGGATGACCTGGGGGGCTTCAACAGCATCGGGGTTCCCCCCAAAATCCCGTTTTTGGTCCACTTTATTAGTGCAACACAATGGCAAAATGAGATATAACAGCCGTGCAATAAGAACTGACCAGAAAGACAAAGTGCATTAGAAAAGGCGAACTTCTCCAGAATAATCTCATCGGGGTCCAGCTGGGAATTCAGCACAATTTCTCCTTTCACAAGTCTCGAGTTTCCCCTGAAAAATAACAAGATTTAATCAATATGATCATTCATTGCATGCAAAATTAAAGAGGAACAAAACCCGTGACTTTCACTCTCCCAGGTTTTGGTTCTAGTCCTAGGGGCATCCCAAATTGGGATGTGTGAAACTCCCCAGAATGCCCGCAAAGCTTACCTCTCCAGTGACCTGTGCCGGGTTCTCCTCCAATCAGGATCTCACACTGTGCATATTAATGAGCGACATAGAACTATGATGGAGAGCAACAGGTATCATCATAGACCACATATGCTCAACCAGTGGCTGGAGGGGGGGGGGGGGGCATGTGGCACCTCGGAAACCATCTGATGTGGCCCCTGACTTGCTGTGTGAGGTGTCAATAAACAGCTGACTAAAGTGGACCAAAACCCAGGATTCTGACTATTCTAGGTTTTGGTAAGTGCCCCGCTGTATGAAACCCACCAGGTCGCCTGAACAAACTCACCTCTTCCCGGTCGTATGGTGCATGTGCAGCCGCTCGTCCAATCAGCACGCTCGGATCTGCTCCTGCCGTAGACGCTTCCCTCCAGCTGTGAAAACCCCTGAAGCCTCCCAACACTGCGCCATCGCTAGAAAGGAAAGTAATACGCCGCTCTGGGGGATTCCACACATCAAAAGGTGGCCCTAGAGTCTTATAATATAGAAATATACAAGGGTGACGCAGAACGAGAGCGCAGGGCCCATAGTCTGCCCTTATATGTGTATGTTCATTATCTCAGGATAGACAAAAAACAATTGGATACGCACAGCCTCCGAAACCCAAATTAGGCGCCAGCCCAGGGGACTCACTGTTACAACTATAACTCCCCACGTGGGTATCCAGGGCTAACCCACCCCTCCGTCCACCTCAGAAAGGCTGCACACTAGTAATCAATTAATGCAATTTATTGAAAAAAAAAATGGATTCAAACATATGTGACACATATTACACTTAGGACATAACATCTACTACATGACGTGATAAAAACACATATTTAAAAACCCAAGTGGGGAGGAACTCCAGGGCTAACCAATTTGTATATTGCTCATAATCTTTGCACCAATCTCAATAATCAATTAATAAATAAATGATTCAATAATTATCTTCACACCCAAAAGAAATAATTTATGAAATGTTATAATGCTAAGAATTGAAAAACATATACTGACCGACGCTTATGAGATAAAGCGCCAAGTGCATGTGCAGATCTCATTAAATAATTAAAACCAAGTGAATTAAAGCGGACCAACACCCAGGGGGGGATCGGCCCGGGAATCTTATCAGATCCCTCCCCGCGGGGCATCTGAAATCGGGATGTCCCGCTTGGTGAAACCCCCCAGGAAGCCCACAATCCTACCTTCTCCCCGTTCCAGCGGTGCATGCGCGTCCGCCGCCGCCGCCTCCCGCGTGTTCCTCTAGCAGGGTGCTTTCTTGCGCTGGCTGTTTGTGAATGGCCGGCGCGGGTGCGCTCCCTGTAAGAGGGACGCGCGGGAGGCGGCGGCGGATGCGCTCTGCTTGTCCGTCGCTGCCTCTCGCTTGTCCGCCGGCGGGGATTGGCTGCAGTGGTCACGTGGGAGCGGGGAGAGGTGAGTTTTCGGGGCTTTCTGGGGGGTTTCACACAGCGGGGCATCCCTGATCGGGGTGCCCCACCGAAGTGGACCAAAACCCAGGATAGTAAAAATCCTAGGTGTTGGTCCACTTTAATCTATCCAGCCATATCTCATACTCTGTCGTGCCCCGATTAAATAATCAACAGTATAATTGTGCAAACTAGCTATAGGTGGTAAATAAAGTGCCAAGCGCTAAATGTGAGCTGACAATTACTCTATACCTAAACCGCGTCCTATTACATCTAATAAGCGTCGCCCAATCATATGAATCAATCTCAGGAACAGATCACAAATAAACAATAGTTATAGCTGGTACCTAGGCGAAGTGGTGAAGGACCACGCAGCGCGTCGGTGAGGTAAGTGGGGAGGAAAGTGGGCATTACTATTGTTTATTTGTGATTCAGGGTGAAGGTCTGGATTAATGTGGGCAATCTGTATGTACAGGGTGTGGGAAACATATAAGATAGGCTCTTATTCAGGGTGAAGGTCCGGATTAATGTGAGCAATCTGTATGTACAGGGTGTGGGAAACATATAAGATAGGCTCTTATTCAGGGTGAAGGTCCGGATTAATGTGAGCAATCTGTATGTACAGGGTGTGGGAAACATATAAGATAGCCTCTTATTCAGGGTGAAGGTCTGGATTAATGTGGGCAATCTGTATGTACAGGGTGTGGGAAACATATAAGATAGCCTCTTATTCAGGGTGAAGGTCCGGATTAATGTGAGCAATCTGTATGTACAGGGTGTGGGAAACATATAAGATAGGCTCTTATTCAGAGTGAAGGTCTGGATTAATGTGAGCAATCTGTATGTACAGGGTGTGGGAAACATATAAGATAGGCTCTTATTCAGAGTGAAGGTCTGGATTAATGTGAGCAATCTGTATGTACAGGGTGTGGGAAACATATAAGATAGGCTCTTATTCAGAGTGAAGGTCTGGATTAATGTGAGCAATCTATATGTACAGGGTGTGGGAAACATATAAGATAGGCTCTTATTCAGGGTGAAGGTCCGGATTAATGTGAGCAATCTGTATGTACAGGGTGTGGGAAACATATAAGATAGGCTCTTATTCAGGGTGAAGGTCCGGATTAATGTGAGCAATCTGTATGTACAGGGTGTGGGAAACATATAAGATAGGCTCTTATTCAGAGTGAAGGTCTGGATTAATGTGAGCAATCTGTATGTACAGGGTGGGGGGAAACATATAAGATAGGCTCTTATTCAGAGTGAAGGTCCGCTTTAAATATAAAATAAATCGTGTACTGTGCTGATCAGCGGGGGAGGGGTGTAAGCGGACAATAAACAGTGAATAGATGGAGGGGTGACATACTCGCCATAGCTGTAGTTTATCTCCTCATTCTCCCAGTGCACCAGCGCCACTTCGTACGGCTGAATTTCGTGCTGTTCCAGAATGCGCATCACGTGCTTCACCTTTAATGGAAAAACACGCGTCGTCCCTCTGCTCTCTCTCATGATTCATCTTTTTATTTGTAGCATTTTTATATTTGTAAAATGTTTTATAAGGAAATAAAAATGTATAAAGCGTCTTGAAAAACTATTTCAACCTCTCAAGCTTTTCCATGTTACAGCCACAAACATAAATGTGTTTCATGGGACAGGACAACACAAAGCAGCGAGGATTCCTGGGGTATAAAGTCAATGATACGCGCTTTTCAGAAACGTGTGGTATGTATATATACCTCCCAAGTGTCCCTGATTTGGAGGGACTGTCCCTCTTTTGAGTCCATGTCCCAGTCCCTCGTTGTTCTCATTTGTCCCTCTTTGAGGTGTAATATGCAGATCTGCATCAATAAATGATTCATTTGCCTATTCAAAGAGGCTGATTCATTATTATTGCCAGGTATCGGCAGATGCGCATAGAGCAACCGCTAGTAGACGCTGTTAGCGGGTATCGGGCGCTGTAACAGAGCGCCTCAGTCGCTGTAGTAACCTGGCCGGCATTGATGAATGTGATGTATGTTGGGTGCTCTAACACCAGTATAGCGCTGTAGGGAGTGAAAGGTAGCACCAGCTCAGTGCGACCGACTCTCACCATACTTAAAAAAAGGACACACAGCATCGACGCTCTAAATCTGGTCGCTATAGCATAGAGCGCCAGACGCTGTGTGATTAAAGTCAGTTTCTCAACACATATCCACCAGTAACAAAGCGAAAACACATGGAATGACATTGTTGTAACACTATGACATTAACACTTTAGTGCCAGACCTGTAATAACAATTCTGCATAAAAATATAAAAAATCTAAAAAGTTTTAAAAAATGACTCTTTCTAGGCCAGAAGAGGTCACACAATTTTTTGAGAGAAAAAAAAAACCCTGTTTGAACAGAAGAAAAGGAACGTCCATTGAAATGTATGGGAGAGCGACAGGTAGCGACAGGTAATACCTGGCGCTCTGGAAGCTAGAGTGCTGGCGCTATACGCTGAGCTGCCTGTAATAATACATGTGACGCTACATGGCGCTGTTAGAGTCGCTCACCAGATTCACTTTGATAAATGTAGTTCTGCCTACAGCGCCTGGCGTTCACCTGACGCTACAAAGGAACTACCTGGCGCTATCCCTTGATGAATAACCCCCAAAGTGTTTATATTGTTGTAACTGTTACACCCTATCTCCTATCCATCCCTCAATGAGGGGGTGTGGCCTGATTTAACAAATGTCCCTCTTTCCCAACCCTGAAGAGTTGGTAGGTGTGATGTATATGTATTCAGCCCCCCTCCCGCAAGTCAATACTTTGTAGGACCAGGGCTGTATCATTAGGCAAAGTGTGGAGGCTTCATCCTGGTGTGCTGCTGAATAAAACTGTTGTTGAGATTTAGCCGCTATCCTGTAGCGCAGCCCCTGGATTTAATTTCTTCATGACCACCTTTATTTAGCATTGAGAGGTGGACCTTCCTCTGCCCCTCTTGTAACAAACTGTGTGGGACACATTATTCCAGGTATCATTTTGCCAGCCCAAAGACTGGTGCAAGTTTGTCTTAAAGTGGACCAACACCCACAGCTGATCGGCCCGGGAATCTATAAGATTCCCGGGCCGATCAGCTCCCTGCCTGCGGGGCACCCCGATCGGGGGGGGAGCCCGCTGTGTGAAACCCCCCAGGACGTCCGAAAATCCTACATGTTCCTACGGCGCATGCGCGGGCCGCTCTCACCTTGTCTGTCGGCGGTGATTGGTGGAGCGAGTCACATGGGAGCGGGGTCAGGTGATTTTTTGGGGCTTTCTGGGGGGTTTCACACATCAGGGTGCCCTGCGGAAGTGGACCAACACCCAGGATAGTGAAAATCCTGGGTGTTGGTCCACTTTAAAGTGGACCAGGAAGAGAGGAGCTTTCCTAGAACAGAAAGTATTTGCACAGTACCCAATACAAGGACAGATAGCATTACCCATCTATCCTTGCAGTAGGCGGAGCTATGCAAATCATCTATTTACGTCTCTGTGCCATCCAAGGCCCTTAGAAACGCTAAGGGTGCAATGCCAAGGATTAGCTTTAAATTTTACACAGCCAGACACATCCAACTAGTGGACACGTTTCAAGATTTAGACTCTCATCAGCACTAGGCCGGATGTGTCTGGCTGTATGGGGGGGGGGGGGGGGGGGGGGTGAGACTTGGTGGACCAAAACCCAGGATTTTAACTTTCCTGGGTTTTGGTCCTTGCCCCCGTGTGAAGCCCCCCAGGTTCCCGAAACCAACTCACCTCTTCCTGGCCCTACGGTGCATGTGCAGCCGCTCGTCCAACCAGCACGCTCGGATCCACTGACGTCACGGCGTCTAAGGCGAGTGCGCTGACGGCCGCATCCCTCGATACCCTCTAACAGAGAGTGTGCCCACGCCTGGCACCTAGCCTGTGGGGTGTTTGATACAGAAGGGCATCCTGAATCTGGATGCCCCGGGGGAGTGAGTATGCCTGCCCTGGAGTCTCAGACTCCAGGGTGGGTTTTGGTCCACTTTAAAGAGTGATATATATATATATATATATATATATATATGTCTAGGTAGGGTGATATATAAATGCAGCAGCAGTGGTACTTACAGTTTTTTCTTCAATGTTCCAAAAGACCACCACGCCTTCCCTGTAACAGAACAAGAGTAAGGTTTGTCAGACTTTAAAGCAGACCTAAAAGCAAATATGCTGTAGGACAGCTACAACCCTCACTACCGGAGGATCCTATTTGGGGACACCAGGCTGCACTGGCCATATCCATGCTCCCCCCAGCCCACCTAACTGCAGTCACCGGGGTTCAACCGATGTGCACCACCAGTACATCTGAATGGCTGGCAGTGGGTGGCTGCAGCAAATTAGAGCGGCCAATGGGAGGTTCCTGGGAATCATTTCCATTCAGCACCACTTGCTGGCCATGAATATTTCCAGCAGTGAGTTCTGATTGGACAAGAACCCTCACATGTGGGTGTGCACATGTGGGTGTGCAGTCCCAGGTCATCCCATAGGTTTCACTCACAGGGGCATCCCAAACCAGGATGTCCTAGTAAAGCAGACCAAAAAACCTGAGGTTTAATCCGTACAGAAGGGAATTGTCCCTACCTTTCATCTCCACCCCCATCCTATAGACTGTAAGCTCGCAGGGGCAGGGCTCTCCTTCCTATTGTCTCCTGTGCTCACAACACTTGGTTTTAGCCTCGTGGCATCTAATTTTGTATTGTTCCCTGTACTATATGTTTTTACCTTGTCTGTAATCATACCTTGTAAAGCGCTACGGAAGATGATGGCGCTATATAAATAAACAACAATAATAATAATTGTCCAGGCCAAGTAACACTTGTTTTCCTACCAGCCATGCAGTAGATCCATCCGGGTTCTCTGCTGAACAAAATGGCTGTTGGTGACATTTAGCCCCTATCTTATAGTATGAATAAATAGAAGGAGGATATATGCACACCAAACACTCAAAAGATTACTTGCAATTAAAAAGGTATTTATGTAGAGTTGCTGCACATGCTCATATATTTACATATTTGTAGGTAACACAGTAAAGGATACAGTATAATCATAAAGACATGTAGCCATTTCTCATATCTCCAGGATCGTGCACCACCTCCAGAAAAAAGAAGAATGTATATACTGTAACACTAACGTATAGTATAGTGGGACTAAAGTACAGGTAAAACATTACCCATGAGTCTATTGAGGGGTTAACACTCAGGTCCTGTAGAGCAGGCTTCTTTGGGTACTGACCAGGCAATAGTGAGTTAAGGTAAATATACAACAGTGATAGACATAATGAATAATACAAGTCTATTCCTGGTCAGTTAACATATATAGGTTAATACATCATGCCAAGGATAGCTAGACATATGGTACCCAACAAATACAATAGCAAAGTACATTAATCATGACGTCCGTCATATTGAGAAAATGCCAAGGCAGCCTTGTGAAAGGGGTCAGAGGTCCGGAAACGTAGGCTACCTACTATGCGATCATTGTCTCTGTTAAAACTGGTAATGGCATTTTCTCAATATGACGGACGTCATGATTAATGTACTTTGCTATTGTATTTGTTGGGTACCATATGTCTAGCTATCCTTGGCATGATGTATTAACCTATATATGTTAACTGACCAGGAATAGACTTGTATTATTCATTATGTCTATCACTGTTGTATATTTACCTTAACTCACTATTGCCTGGTCAGTACCCAAAGAAGCCTGCTCTACAGGACCTGAGTGTTAACCCCTCAATAGACTCATGGGTAATGTTTTACCTGTACTTTAGTCCCACTATACTATACGTTAGTGTTACAGTATATACATTCTTCTTTTTTCTGGAGGTGGTGCACGATCCTGGAGATATGAGAAATGGCTACATGTCTTTATGATTATACTGTATCCTTTACTGTGTTACCTACAAATATGTAAATATATGAGCATGTGCAGCAACTCTACATAAATACCTTTTTAATTGCAAGTAATCTTTTGAGTGTTTGGTGTGCATATATCCTCCTTCTATTTATTCATACTTTGAGTTTGGGTACCAGGTGGGGAGGTACCTGGGATATTTTTTGCACTCTAGGAAAATATAAATATAGATATTCTGATAATATGCAAGGTGTGCTTTGAGCCTACAAAAAAGATTAGCCCCTATCTTATAGCCCAGACTCTGGATTTTTTTTGCACCTATCTCCACCCCTCTTGCTTGAGACCGAGTGGCACATGCCAATGCTGGTGTGTGCAGGGGAGGATGGCTCGTCCCAGCTTTGCTGGTCTGTCTTCTCCCTGCTTCTTTGTATCTGACCACCTTTCAGTAATAAAAAAGTTGACCAAAACCCACCCTGGAGTCTATGAGACTCCAGGGCAGGCATACTCACTCCCCCGGGGCATACAGATTCGGGATGCCCCACTGTGTCAAACCCCCCAGTCGCCCGAAAACTCATATTCATTCCCAGTCTAACGGCACATGCGCGAGCCGCGGGCGCATCCCCACTATCCCTTTAGCAGGGCGTGTGCTCACACCAGGCATTTGTGATTGGCCGGCGCGGGCACGCTCCCTGTTAAAGGGTAGCTGGTGATGCGGCCACCAACGCACTCTGATCCACTTGCCTTAGACAAGCTATTGGATAAAGGGGGCTGTGCATGCGCCATAGGACTAAAGGTGGGCGAGAGATCAGGCGACCTGGGGGGGGTGTCACACACAAAGACCAAAGCCCAGGATAGTCTTAGCCTGGAAAATCTCTTTGCATAAGCTTTTGATCTGCTTAAAGAGGAGCATCGGACCTAAAATTAAAAGGGTCAGATTCTCCCCCCCCCCCCATTGGTCCCTACTTACCTTTTGGATGTCCCTGCTGCGCGACATCCGGCTGCTTCAGGGCCTGATCCTCACCCCCGCGCCCACTTAGCCATCGCTAACCGAAAAGCACGGCCTTAGCGATGCACTTTAAAGTGGACCAACACCCAATCTATAAGATTCCCGGGCGGATCAGCTCCCTCGATTTCAGATGCCCCGCGGGCTGAAACCCCCCAGAAAGCCCCTAAAATCTTACCTTTTAGGTGACGGATAAGCCGCCGCCGCCTCAAGCGCGTCCCTCTAGCAGGGCGCGCTCCCGCGCCGGCCGTTTGAGAATGGCCGGTGCGGGCGTGTGCCCTGTAAGAGGGACGCGCGGGAGGCGGCGGCGGCTTATCCGTCGCTTGTCTGTCACCTAAAAGGTAAGATTTTAGGGGCTTTCTGGGGGGTTTCACACAGCGGCCTATCGGGGTGCCCCGCGGAAGTGGACCAACACCCAGGATAGTGAAAATCCTGGGTGTTGGTCCACTTTAATGTCCCACTGTGATCTGCCAGCTCCGCAAAGTCGCGCGGGACTTCGGGAGGCTCCATTGCATCCCATTCATGGGCACTACACAGGCGCAAGTTTGGGGACCACGCCATGATGGGATGCAAGATGGAGCCACCCATCGGAAGGTTGTCCGGAATCTGAGGGACCCAGGAGATGGATCCCCAGGGAGGTGAGTAAATAATGCCCAATTGTGAAACCGGGGGGGGGGGGGGGGGGCACAACCCGGCGAGGTTTGGGGGAGGCTTTAACCTCCCCCCGATGTTCCTCTTCAAAAAGTACAGAGGTAGCCCTGACAATGTGAAGGAACTGACCTAAATAAGAATATCATTCCATTGTCGTACTCTTTAGCGGTATTGGCCACTGACACCAGCAATACATTGGACGCATCTGTAATGGGGAAACAAACGTTATTGGATCTTATATGCACAGGCTACTAATCTCCTATAATGTACACGTGTTAGGGGGTTCTGAGTATAGGGATTATGACAATTACCTCCCTCGCACTTGTAAGCATTGGCCGCCACATCCCCAGAATCCCTCTAGCAGGGCGCGCTCCCGTGCTGGCAGTTTGTGAATGGCCGGCGCGGGTGCGCTCCCTGTAAGAGGGGCGCGTGGGAGGCCGCGGCGGACCCGCTCTGCTTGTCCGTCGCTGCCTCTCGCTTGTCCGTCGCCGGTGATTGGACGAGTGAGTCCCGTGGGAGCGGGGTGAGGTGAGTTTTCAGGCCTTTCTGGGGGGTTTCACACAGCGGGGCACCCCCGATCGGGGTGCCCCGCTGAAGTGGACCAAAACCCAGGATAGTCAAAATCCTGGGTGTTGGTCCACTTTAATGTTGAATGTCAGGGGGCATGTGTTTCAATCACCAGGATTGTATGCGCCAGACATACACTGAGCTCTGGGGGCTTAGGTGGCAGCAGTGGGGGCACGCCAGCATGTCGGGGGACTCACTCTATCAACGCTCTTTGGGCTTCTGCACAGAATAAGAGGGGAATATAAAAAAAATACACAAACACACACATATACGCGACTAGATAGGAGTGAAGTGGCGCGCACCTCGAGGTAAGCTTGGCAGCTCTTGGTAGCCGTTGGACACAAGGTCGTGGCACAGAGTTCCCAGGTGAAACTCATCGGCTGTGGCAAAGGCCGTGCACTGCATCAACTACTCCATGTAATAAAAAAAAAAAAAAAGGCATTAGACCGTGACTGTGATATAATACAATGATAGATGTGAATGTGCAATACACCAGATCCTATTACTCCCTCCAGTCCTGGAGTAATTGTTCAGGAACCTGCTTTCTGCTCTCCACATGCTGGCTTGTCAGGCGGCAGCTTTCATTCACCAGCACTTGGCATTCCCTGATAAACCCTATTGAACTTGCTCCCTTCTGGCGCCCTAATGTTTCTCAGTCCCCCTCAGTGATTTGAATTCTGAGGGGACCGTCATATTGCATGGATGAGGAGGCCCAGCACAAGGGAGAGGATTTACTAGGACTTAACGTGGACCCAAACCTAGGATTTTAACTATCCCAGGTTCTGGTTCGATGCCTACCCAAATCTATCTAAATGGCTGGGGATGCAGCCTCTCTCGCTCACCGCTGTAAACAATCATGGACATGATGGAGACCTTTAAATATGTGAAAGGATTGAATAAGGTTCAGGAGGGAAGTGTTTTTAAGAAGAAACTTAATGATAGAACAAGGGGCCCAACCTGAAGCTGGTCGGAGGGAATATCAGGAGCAATGTTAGAAAATATTATTTTACAGAAAGAGTAGTAGATGCCGGGAACAAACTTCCAGCAGAGGTAGTTGAAAAATCAACAGTCACTGAATTTAAACATGCCTGGGATAAGCACACATCTATCCTAAGATAAAGAGAACATACAGTATACACATAAGATACAGAGAACATACAGTATACACATACGATAAAGAGAACATACAGTATATACATAAGATACAGAGAACATACAGTATATACATAAGATACAGAGAACATACAGTATACACATAAGATACAGAGAACATACAGTATACACATAAGATACAGAGAACATACAGTATACACATAAGATAAAGAGAACATACAGTATACACATAAGATATAGAGAACATACAGTATACACATAATATAAAGAGAACATACAGTATACACATAAGATAAAGAGAACATACAGTATACACATAAGATACAGAGAACATACAGTATATACATAAGATACAGAGAACATACAGTATACACATAAGATAAAGAGAACATACAGTATACACATAAGATAAAGAGAACATACAGTATACACATAAGATATAGAGAACATACAGTATACACATAAGATAAAGAGAACATACAGTATACACATAAGATATAGAGAACATACAGTATACACATAAGATAAAGAGAACATACAGTATACACATAAGATACAGAGAACATACAGTATATACATAAGATAAAGAGAACATACAGTATATACATAAGATACAGAGAACATACAGTATACACATAATATAAAGAGAACATACAGTATACACATAAGATACAGAGAACATACAGTATACACATAAGATACAGAGAACATACAGTATACACATAAGATACAGAGAACATACAGTATACACATAAGATACAGAGAACATACAGTATACACATAAGATACAGAGAACATACAGTATACACATAAGATAAAGATAACATACAGTATACACATAAGATACAGAGAACATACAGTATACACATAAGATACAGAGAACATACAGTATACACATAAGATAAAGATAACATACAGTATACACATAAGATACAGAGAACATACAGTATAGACATAAGATACAGAGAACATACAGTATAGACATAAGATACAGAGAACATACAGTATACACATAAGATACAGAGAACATAAAGTATACACATAAGATACAGAGAACATACAGTATACACATAGGATACAGAGAACATACAGTATAGACATAAGATACAGAGAACATACAGTATACACATAAGATACAGAGAACATAAAGTATACACATAAGATACAGAGAACATACAGTATACACATAGGATATAGAGAACATACAGTATAGACATAAGATACAGAGAACATACAGTATACACATTAGATATAGAGAACATACAGTATACACATAAGATACAGAGAACATACAGTATACACATTAGATATAGAGAACATACAGTATACACATAGGATACAGAGAACATACAGTATACACATAAGATACAGAGAACATACAGTATACACATTAGATACAGAGAGCATACAGTATACACATTAGATATAGAGAACATACAGTATACACATAGGATACAGAGAACATACAGTATACACATAAGATACAGAGAACATACAGTATACACATTAGATACAGAGAGCATACAGTATACACATAAGATACAGAGAACATACAGTATACACATAAGATACAGAGAACATACAGTATACACATTAGATATAGAGAACATACAGTATACACATTAGATACAGAGAGCATACAGTATACACATAAGATACAGAGAACATACAGTATACACATAAGATACAGAGAACATACAGTATACACATAGGATATAGAGAACATACAGTATAGACATAAGATACAGAGAACATACAGTATACACATTAGATATAGAGAACATACAGTATACACATAAGATACAGGGAACATACAGTATACACATAAGATACAGAGAACATACAGTATACACATAAGATACAGAGAACATACAGTATACACATAAGATACAGAGAACATACAGTATACACATTAGATATAGAGAACATACAGTATACACATTAGATACAGAGAACATACAGTATACACATTAGATACAGAGAGCATACAGTATACACATAAGATACAGAGAACATACAGTATACACATAAGATACAGAGAACATACAGTATACACATTAGATATAGAGAACATACAGTATACACATTAGATACAGAGAGCATACAGTATACACATAAGATACAGAGAACATACAGTATATACATAAGATAAAGAGAACATACAGTATACACATAAGATACAGAGAACATAGAGTATACACATAAGATACAGAGAACATACAGTATACACATAGGATATAGAGAACATACAGTATACACATAGGATAAAGAGAACATACAGTATACACATAAGATAAAGAGTACATACAGTATACACATAAGATACAGAGAACATACAGTATACACATAAGATACAGAGAACATACAGTATACACATAGGATATAGAGAACATACAGTATAGACATAAGATACAGAGAACATACAGTATACACATTAGATATAGAGAACATACAGTATACACATAAGATACAGGGAACATACAGTATACACATAAGATACAGAGAACATACAGTATACACATAAGATACAGAGAACATACAGTATACACATAAGGGCAGACTAGATGGAGCGTATGGTCTCCTTCTGCCGTCAACCTTCTATGTTTCTATCTCTGTAAATAATCTTACAATAACTGCAACTCATCAAGCTCGATGCTGGGTGTCATTCTGGACTCCTCTCTCTCATTCACACCTCACATTCACTCCCTGGCCACCTCCTGTCATCTCCAACTTAAAAATATCTCCCGCATCCGTCCCTTCCTCTCACCTGATAACACTAAAATACTAGTGCACGCTGTGGTCATATCCCGGCTGGACTACTGCAACACCAGCAAACACACTGGCTCCCCTCCAATCTATTCTAAACTCTGCTGCTCGCCTAATCCACCTCTCCTCTCACTTCTCCAGTGCTGCCCCCCGCTGTCAATCCCTCCACTGGTTACCTGTCTCCCATAGAGTTCAGTTCAAACTTCTAACTCTTACCTACAAAGCTCTCTCCAGCCAGGCCCCTCCCTACATTTCATCTCTGATCCAGCGTTACCAACCCAAGCGCAACCTCCGCTCTGCCTCTGACATTCTCCTGTTGTCTTCCTTGGTTACCTCCTCACACTCCCACCTTCAAGACTTCTCCTGTGCCTCCCCACTTCTCTGGAGTGCACTCCCCCGCTCGATCCGTCACTCTCCATCACTCCAAGCCTTTAAAGTGTACCAACACCCAGGGGTGATCGGCCCAGGAATCTATAAGATTCCCGGGCCGATCACCTCCCTCACCGCGGGGCATCCGAGATCGGGATGTCCCGCGGGGTGAAACCCCCCCAAAAGCCCCAAAAAAACGTTACCTTATCGGCGACGGATCAGCCGCCGCCGCCTCGCGCGCACGCCCTGTAAGAGGGACGCGCGGGAGCTGGCGGCGGCGGCTTGACGTCGCTTGTCCGTCGCTGAAAAGGTGCGTTTTTTGGGGCTTTTGGGGGGGTTTCACACAGTGGGGCATCCTGATCTCGGATGCCCTGCTGAAGTGGACCAACACCCAGGATAGTGAAAATCCTGGGTGTTGGTCCACTTTAAAAGTGCCCTCAAAACTTGCTTCTTCAGACAATCATATGACCTGGCTTATGCAACTCCTATAACCTTCAAATGGCACATGCAGCCCAACTCCAGCTCTACCACTTGTGATCCCGCCCCTTTGTCTCCACCCCCATCCTTTAGACTGTAAGCTCACAAGGGCAGGGCTCCCCTTCCTATTGTCTCCTGTGCTCACAACACCTGCTTTAAATCTCGTGGCATCTAGTTTTGTATTGTTCTCTGTACTATCTGTTTTATCTTGTCTGTAATCACACCTTGTAAAGCGCTACGGAAGAGGCTATATAAACATTAATAATAAAAAATAATAATAGCCATTTGCTGAATTACATAGGCACGGCATACGATTCCGATTGGAGGAGAGCCAGCAGCGCATGTGCCGTTGGACCGGGGAGGTGAGTGAATACTGGCGATATGGGGGGAGGGGGTTCACAAAGTGGGGCATCCCAGTTCAGGCTTTCATATTTCAGGGCTGACCGCCCTGGGTTTTGTTTCTTCTTAAAAACTTTTTCTTCGGGCATAATACAAATCTGTGACTTACAGAAACACATTTATACACAAAACAGTTAAAACTGTTTTTCTACTGACTCATGTGAATAATGAATGTGAATAAGTCGTAAAATTGTAAGCGGAGGGATAACGATCAGGGGGATTATGACAAATAATGGGTGACCAATAGGAGTGGGATTTGCATAAAAGTCTGTAGAATTTATATTGCTCTTCCCATCTCATCCTTATCAGTCTCCCTTTGCTCACAATTATACGACTGTCATCATTCACATGTGTCAGTAGAAAACTATTGTAACTCTTTTGTATTCCTGTATATAAATGTGTGTTTGTAAGTTGCAGATTTGTATTTTGCCTTAAGAAGCTTAAAGCTAAATAAAACCCAGGGCAGCCAGCCGCTAGACTTCCCCTAGGGTATCCCATATTGGGATGCCCTGCTGTGTGAAACCCCCCAGATCGCAGTTGTCAGCTTAGCTTTTCCATCGACGCATGCGCAGGCTCTCATCCGATCATCTGTCTCATCAGAGCCATTTGATGGGCCTAATTCGCCAAACGCCTCTGATTGTTTTCAATGGGACGCAAGGGCAGCCGCATCCCTGGGCTGTACGCACATCCTGAAGATGCAGAGGAAGCTGCCACTGGGGATGCGGATGCTTGCGCTCCCCATTGAAGGACATCATACCTGTTTGCCAAATGACATAGTTACGGCAAATGGCGCTGACTGGACAAGAGCCCACACATTTGCCATTGGCCTGGAAAGAAGGTGAGTTTTACAGGGCGTTATGGGGGGTTTCACACAGTGGGGCATCCCAATTTGGGATAGCCCCAGGACACAGAACAAAACACGGGATAGTCAAAACCCCCGGTTTTATCCTGCTTTTAGGACGAAAAATATCCAGAATTTTCACTATCCTGGGTTTGCACCATGCCCCGGGGCATCCCGTTTTGGGATGTCCTGCTGTGTGAAACCACCCAGATCACCTTTAATAACAACTCTTCCGGCTTCAATGGCACATGTGCTGGCTTTTGTTCAATAAGAACTGTTTGCTGCGACTATGTCATTAAAAGTGGACCAACACCCAGGATTTTCACTATCCTGGGTGTTGGTCCACTTCCGCGGGGCACCCCGATCCCAATCTGTGTGAAACCCCCCAGAAAGCCCCAAAAACTCACCTGACCTCGCTCGCTTCCAAGTGACTCGCTCCACCAATCACCGCCGACGGACAAGGTGAGAGCACCCGCCACCTGTTACAGGGTGCGCGCCCTGCTAGAGGGATGCGCGAGAGGCGGCGGAGGCCTGCACATGCACCGTTGGAACGAGGAACAGGTAGAATTTGCGGGCGTCCTGGGGGGTTTCAAACAGCGGGGCACCCCCGATCGGGGTGCCCCGCAGGCAGGGAGCTGATCGGCCCGGGAATCTTATAGATTCCTGGGCCGATCAGCGGTGGGTGTTGGTCCACTTTAAGCAAACAGACCCGATGTCTTTCATGGGGGAAGCACAAGCGACCGCATACCCAGCGGCACACGCAATCCTACCTCAGCCTATCTGAACATCCCAAAGATGTAAGGGAATGCGGACACTCTCGTTCCCCATTAAAAACAGTCAGAGCTGTTTACTAAATGACAAACCGCTCTGATTCGATGAGAACCTGCACATGCACTGTTGGACCAGTTTCACACAGCGGAGCACCCCAGTTTGGGATGCCCCAGGGGGAAAGTCCAGCGGTCAGCCCTGGAAAATTTTAGAATTTAGGTTCCGCTTTAAAGTGGCTCAAAACCCATGCCCCAACGGCCCTGAAATCTATAAGATTTCAGGGCCGCTGAATTCCCACCCCCCAGGGCATCCAGAATCGGGATGCATCGCTGTGTGAAACCCCCCAGGTTACCCAGAAACTCACCTTCTTTCACGGTCCCAAGGTGCGGGCGCATCCCTGCTATCCCTCTAGCAGGGTGCGTGCCCGTGCCAGGCATTTGTGACTGTCCGGCGCAGCCACGCTCCCTGTTAAAAAGTAGCAGGGGATGCCGCCGCCAGCGTGCTTGTACCTGCTCGCCTTAGACGAAGGGGCGGGAGCGGATCCAAGCATGCTGAATGGACGTGAGGGCTGTGTATGCGCCATAGGACCAGGGAAGGGTGAGTGAGATTGGGCAACCTGAAGGGTTCCACACAGCGGGGCATCCCCGATCAGGGTGCCCCGGGAGCCAGAACCAAGACCCAGGATAGTCAAAATCCTGGGTTTTGGTTCACTTTAAGGTGCTTTTCAATCTATTGAGTTAGCCAATAAATATTATTACTCTAACCTTGGATTCTCTGCTTGCACAGTACAATACCTTAACACTTTAATATTAATCAATCAATAATTAATTTGCAAATCACATATTAATGTCTTTATCGCGTTTACCTCGGTGTCCGACAGCAGAGGGTTAATAGACCTGGAGGGCTGTCTGGTCCGGGATGACTTTAGGGGCCTCTTGGTGGCGGCCGGGGAATACAATCTATGGGGTGGCATCCCGCTTACTGACACCAAGTGCTTCCTCCCGATGTGGGCGCTGCAGGCAGCCGTCCTCTGCAATTCTGTGAAGTCTGAGAGATTCCTAGAGAAAAGTTCCGCATTGATTAACCGAGCTCCCGTCGCCATCCGTATTCTGCTCCTGCTGTTGCTACTGAAAAGCCTACATGTCAGGTCCCCTTTAATAATTGTAGGTAAGCGGAGTGTCCGGCACGCCAGCGTCACAAGTCTCGGGGCTCGCTGCAGTAACACACACATGGTTTCCATCTACACCTAAAAGAGAGGAATTAAAGGGATCGTCCAGGCAAATCATTATTTGCTTACCTGTCATACAGAGGATTACCCTCTTGTGCTGTTTAAAGAGGACCAAAACCCAGGATTTTGACTATCCTTGGTTTTGGTCGATGCCTCACTGTGTGAAACCTTCCAGGTCAGTGCGCTCGGAGCCCCTTCGTCCAGGAGCTTGTCTGATACGAGTGGATCCGAGCGCGCTGGCAGCCGCATCCCCCGCTACCCTCGAACAGGAAGCGAGTTGGCCAATCACAAATGCCTAACTCGGGCATGTGCCCTGCTAAAGGGGTAGTGGGGATGAGGCCGCTGCTCACACATGCACCGTTGCACCTGGAACGAAGGTGAGTTTTCCGGCGGCCTGGGGGGTTTCACAAAGCGGGGCATCCCTCATCAGGGTGCCCTGGGGGGGAGCGAGTATGCCTGCTCTGGAGTCTCATAGACTCCAGGGTGGGTTTTGGTCCTCTTTAAATTTGACCAGGGTTTAGTTCCACACCCCCGCTGCATGAAACCCCCCCAGAAAGCCGAGTAAAACGCACCTTCCACCGCTCCAACGGCGCATTCGCAGGCTCTTGCCCAATCAGAATCCTTTGCTGTGTTTACCTCCTTTTGGCTCTGATTGAAATCAATGGGAAGTATCTTGATGTGACGGGTGGAAACCATGGGCAACACTACACTTAGGAAACATTAGAGCCCTGTCAGTGGAATAGGCCCCTGATAGTGGTAGAAACCTTGATAATACCAGTTAGATGCATAACTTGGGTATCATTACATCATGAATCCACATGATGGCAGTGTTGCCTAAGAAATGGACCTAACTAACCTAAATTGGTCCGACGTTCCTTTTAATTTAGATAAATAGAGAATTAGCCAAGTGGCATTGGCAACATTACCTGCCCTGCCATTGGTTGAGGCTCGCAACTTAGTTTGTTAAAGCAGACCATCACCCTGAATAAGAGCCTATCTTATGTTTCCCCTTACCCTGTACATACAGATTGTCCACATTAATCCGGACCTTCACCCTGAATAAGAGTCTATCTTATATGTTTCCCACACCCTGTACATACAGACTGCCCACATTAAAGTGGACCAACACCCAGGGGGGATTGGCCCGGGAATCTATAAGATTCCCGGACCGATCAGATCCCTCCCCGCGGGGCATCCGAAATCGGGATGTCCCGCGGGGAGGAACCCCCCAGGAGGCCCACAATCCTTACCTTACCGGCGATCCAACGGCGCATGCGCGAGACGCGGCCGCGTCTCTCGCTTCCCTCTAGCAGGGCGCGCTCCCGCGCCGGCCGTTTTCTGAATGGCCGGCGCAGGCGCGCTCCCTGTTAGAGGGAAGCGAGAGACGCAGCCAATGACAGCGCTCTGGTATGCGCGTCCAAAGCGGCTTTGGACGCGCATACCAGAGCGGCTCTGAGCGCGTCATTGGCCGGACGAGGTCACGTGGGAGCGGGGAGAGGTGAGTTTTTGCGGCGATCGGGGGGGTTTCACACAGCGGGGGAACCCCCGATCGGGGTGCCCCACCTAAGTGGACCAACACCCAGGATAGTCAAAATCCTGGGTGTTGGTCCACTTTAATCCGGACCTTCACCCTGAATAAGAGCCTATCTTATATGTTTCCCACACCCTGTACATACAGATTGTCCACATTAATCTGGACCTTCACTCTGAATAAGAGCCTATCTTATATGTTTCCCACACCCTGTACATACAGATTGCTCACATTAATCCGGACCCTCACCCTGAATAAGAGTCTATCTTATATGTTTCCCACACCCTGTACATAGATTGCTCACATTAATCCGGACCTTCACCCTGAATAAGAGCCTATCTTATATGTTTCCCCCACCCTGTACATACAGATTGCTCACATTAAAAATCATCCTACCTGCATCTACTGCATGTTATGAGCCTTTAAACATCCAAGATGGCGGCTCATGGAACGTCAGACAGCCTGCAGACAGGAAGTGTCTTCTGACTGTGTCGCTCTGCATTCTGGGACTGCTGACCCTTTCCTGACCCCAGCTCTGCTCTGTCTGAGCAAAGCACAGCTATAACCCGCCCCCTGTACTTTATCCCACTCTTTTCTCCTCAGTATGTGATGCTTCCGAGTCAAGATGGCGGCGCCTGTATCCTAAAGTCCTGAACAGAGTTGCAGCCCAGTGGGGGAAAGAATAATAAGTGACTAAAAACTTAAATAAATTAATTTTAGATGCTGGGGAATCATTTTCTAAGGGTTTTGGCTTTTCAATAAATTATGGTGAAGGGTCGGTTGAAATGATGCTGAAAGTCCGGTTTAACCCCTAACCTTCCAGCTTGGTGCATTTTTCTGCCTGTCACACTGACCTTGCCTCGTGCTCGCAGCAATGCCATGGGGTGCTGTGTGTGTGTTTATCCCCATGGAGCCCGTCACTCTAGCCGGTAATACAAGGAATCGAAGCCACGACCTTCACTATCTCCCACTGGACAACCCTTACCTGCATGACAGGAAGCCACGCCCAGCGCCTCGCAAGCCACGCCTCCTGACATGCTGACAGTTTGGACGCAGGATAGCGTAGAGGGGCGTAGCTTATTGGCGTAAAGCAAGAGCGCTAGAGTGAAGGGGCGTGGCTTATTGAATAAGCGCTAGAGCGGCGGGGCTTGTTGGCTTAGGGCTGGAGCCCATGAGGGGCGTGGTTTATTGGAGTTGTGCAATAGCGCTGATGGGGCGTGGCTTATTTGAGTTTGCCCGGTCAGAGAGAAGGCTTACGGATGGGGGCGTGGCTTATTGGGCGTATTGACAGACAGCTAGAGGGGCGTGGTTTATTGGCAAATGGCAAAGGCGCTGGAGGGGCGTGGCTTATTGTTGCCCCTTCAACTTGTCTGTCATTCGCCCAAACAAGGCGGAAACAGCGTTCTTACGATTCGTCTTGGCAGATTCGGCAGCATTCAGCGCGTATTCAAGTACGTTTTGAACTACCGCTCAGTTCATGTAATACTTCGCATATGACTAGTACTAATGCTACACTGTGGGATGTATTCGGGGAAACGTGCCTATGCCCGTTTTGCACTGGAGGCGAATATGTGAATGTAAGGTTGACGCTGTAGTTGCTGTCAGCGCCGAGTCAGCTGCTCAGCAAGTGCAAGAAGTCAGGTGTGAGAGGTGGTCGGGGGTGTGAGAGTTGGTCGGGGGTGAGTGGGGCGGGACACAGGTAGTGGTTGCCATTAGTTACCTAGATTTAAGGGGAAACATGCCTGGGGTCAGTAATGGTGCCCCTGTATATAATGCTTCCATTCTCAGCTCCACTTCAGTTTTGGGGGGTGTAGGGAAGGGTTGGATCCTTTATTTTTATGTTTTTGCCTTTTTTAAGAAATAAATATCTCTGAATCTATGTTTCTTGCCCTGGGAGCATCCCATTATGGGATGCCACGCTGTGTGGCTGAAGGTGGTGCTGTGGATATTGCTTGTCTGGATTTTAGCAAAATGTACCACATAAAGAGCTCATAGACAAGTTATTGAAGGTAGGACTCAATCCCTGGATAGTTCAGTGGATTTCCAGTTGGCGGAAGGATCAGTATCAGAGAGTTGTTATTAAAGCGGACCTTCACCCTGAATAAGAGCCTATGTTGAATGTTTCCCCCCACAATGTACATACAGATTGCCCACATTAATCCGGACCTTCACCCTGAATAAGAACCTATCTTATATGTTTCCCCCACAATTTACATACAGATTGCCCACATTAAAAATCATCCTGCCTGCATCTACTGCATTTTATGAGCCTTTAAACATCCAAGATGGTGGCTCATGTAGCATCAGGGTGCCTGCAAACAGGAAGTGTCTTCTGACTATGCTGCTCTGCATTCTGGGATTGCTGTCCTTTTCCTGACCCCGGCTCTGCTCTGTCTCTGGCTCGGCTCTGCGGTGCCCATATGCTAGAGTTCTGAACACAGTTGCAGCCCAGTGGGGGAAAGAATAATAAGTAAGGGACTAAAAACATTAAAGTGGACCAACACCCAGGATTTTGACTATCCTGGGTATTGGTCCACTTCTCTGGGGCACCCCGATTTGGGGTGCCCCGCTGCCTGAAACCCCCCCAAACCCCCCCCCCGAAAACTCACCTCTCCACGCTCCCACGTGAGTGCGCTGTCCAATGCCCGCCGACGGACAAGTGACGTCCGTCGACGGACAAGGGATCGCGCCCGCCGCCGCCTCCCGCGCGTCACTCTTGACGTGTGTGCGCCAGCGCCGGCCATTCAGAGACGGCCGGCGCGCGCACGTCTAGAGGAGCGCGAGAGAGGCGGCTGCGGCGGAAGCAGCGGCTGGAGAGGTAAGGATTTTTCGGGGTTTTGGGGGGGTTACACCCCGCGGGACATCCCGATCTCGGATGTCCCGCGGTGTGTGAGGTGATCGGCCCGGGAATCTTATAGATTCCTGGGCCGCTCACCCCTGGGTGTTGGCCCACTTTAAATATATTATTTTTAAATGCTGGGGAATCGTTTTTTTTAAAGGTTTGGGCTTTTCATGAAATGATGCTGAAGGTCCGGTTTAAAGTGGACCAACACCCAGGATTTTGACTATCCTGGGTTTTGGTCCACTTCGGTGGGCCACCCCGATCGGGGGTGCCCCGCTGTGTGAAACCCCCCAGAACGCCCGTAAACACTCACCTCCCCACGCTCCTACGCGGGCGCTCGTCCAATCAGAGAGCTCAGAGCTGCTGTGGTATGCACGTACAAGCGGCGTCCAACCACAGCGGCTCTGAGCGCTGGAGGCTGCGTCTCGCGCTTCCTTCTAACAGGGAGCGCGCCCACGCCGGCCATTCACAAACGGCTGGTGCTGGTGCGCGCCCTGCTAGAGGGAAGCGCGAGACGCGGCCCGCGCATGCACCGTTGGAACGGGGTTAAGGTAAGGTTTGTGGGCGTCCTGGGGGGTTTCACCCGATTTCGGATGCCCCGCGGGGAGGGATCTGATCCCCCCTGGGTGTTGGTCCACTTTAATGGTGTGCAATCTGAGCTACAAGTGGTGTGTCACAAGGTTCTTTTAGATTCCCAGGCCGACCACCAAGGGTTTTGTTCTGATTTAAAGTGGACCAAAACACAGCGCGATCAGCCCGGGATTCTATAAGATTCCCGGGCCGATCAATTTCCCCCCCCCTCCGGCGCATCCAATATCCAATGATGCCCCCAGGTCGCCCCATACATTTATCTTGCTTTCCAGTCCAAAGGCACATGCGCAAGTTGCGGCCGCATCCCCACTATCCCTCTAGCAGGGCATGTACCTGCGCAAGGCATTTGTGAATGACCAGTGTGGGCACACTCCCGGTTAGAGGGTAGCGGAGGATGCGGCCAACAGTGCGCGCGGAGCCACTGTCCTTAGACGAAGGCTTAGACAGAGAGCGCTGATTGGACGAGTGGCCGCGAATGCGCCGTAGGACCGGGAAGGGGTGAGTTGTGCTCGGCCATCTTGGGGTTCCCCCGGGGGAAAGGACCAAAACCCAGGATTTTGATGATCACTTTAGGTCATTGTCTGTGGTGACCACACAGGAAGTGCATCATATTTTGTGCTGGTCACCACCTTCTGCTCCTAATGACACCCATGGGTTTTCCTGTTTCACCAGCTTCTTGTCTTTGGTGATTGGACAGGAAGTGAGGATCACTATTCCAGACCCTAAAGTGGTTGCAACGTAAAGCAGATGTTCAGCTTAAAGTGGACCAAAGCCCGGGATTTGGTCCTTCCCCCTGAGGCATCCCGGTTTGAGGTACCCTGTTGTGTGAAAAACCCCCAGATCTCACTTCTCCTCGAGCCCACGGTGCAGGCGTGGCCCCTCTTCCAACCAGCTTTTCTCGCCGCGCATATTAATGTGTGGCTGGAGAACCTGAATGGAATCTCCAGCCGCACTTACGAGTGGCGCACTGCATAACTTCCTTCCTTTGGCTGTGCATGGCCACACAGTTGCGACAGACGGGGCCGCACACAGACAAGAAGGGAGGTGAGTGATGCTGGCTGTGCATGCACCCTGGGCTCAGGGGATAGGTTAGAATATTAGGCACCAGTCTGGGATGCCCCAGGGAAAGGAGTAAGCCTCATAGACTCCAGGGTGGGTTATGGTCCACTTTAAGCAGCACCCACTCATCCCTTACCTTGGTGAGTCTGATTTTGGTCCACTTTAAGCAGCACCCACTCATCCCTTACCTTGCTGTTTCTGATTTTGGTCCACTTAAAGCATCACCCACCCATACCTTACCTTGGTAGGTCTGATTTGGGGCATTTAAGTGGAACAAAACCGAACCGGGCTGGCCCTGGACCAGCTGCTGGCCTTTCATTTGGGGCACCCCAAATTGGAATGCCCTGCTTTGTGACCCCCCCCCCCCCCCCCCCCCGCCGGAGCGCACCCGCCACAAACGGAGCCAGTTGCCAAACATTACATATGCACGGCAAACAGCTCTGATTGGACAAAGGCCCACGCATGTGCCGTAGAACTGGGGAAAGGTGAGTTATTATAGGCCATCTGGGGGGGTTTCACACAGTGGGCATCCCAAATGATAGTCAATTTCCTGGGTTTTGTTCCTCTTTAAAGAGGACCTCCAATCATGACTAGAGGTCCCCTTGCAGTAATAGTAGAGGCATCCACATTTGGGATGCCCCGTCGCTCCGCACCACACCCGATACTTCCTCTCCTGCATTACACCGTGTTTCAAATTATTATGTAGCCACTGCGCCCCTTTCTGCTTGTGAACACTGGTTAGTAATGACCCAATAGTAGGTCTATGCACAACTGCAGTGGGACTCCAGAGGCACCTGTTTGCGGCTTCCTAATGGCATTTTAGCAGCTGCTCCAATGAATGTGTCCAGCAGAAACCTTCCTTATTCTGCCTTTATCTGCACAAGCCTGCATGTGAATCAGCCACAAATCCCTTCCCAGTACAATGATCCCTCTTGAGGTTTCCTGAATTATCTCCTGCTTTCTACCATGTCCAGTGCATTCCATTATTAGATGCTTCTCGGTTGCAGAGATCCTTTTTCTTACCATATTGTTTGAAGCATGTGCTTAAAGTTGTTTTGTTCCTTGCCCCCGATTGGGGTGCCCCGCTGTGTGAAACCCCCCAGGTCGCCTGAACAAACTCGCCTCTTCCCGGTCTTATGGCGCATGTGCGGCCGCTCAAGCCCCAGTAGCTTGTCTAATGCGAGCAGATCTGAGCACACTGGCGGATGCATCCCCCGCTACCGTTTAACAGGGCTAGAGTGATAGCGGGGGATGCGGCCGCTGCTAGCGCATGCGCCGTTAAACCGGGAATGAAGGTGAGTTTTTGGGCTACCGGGGGGGTTTCACACAGCGGGGCATCCCCGATCAGGGTGAGTATGAGGGGAAGCGATTATGCCTGCCCTGGAGTCTCATAGACTGGGTTTTGGTCCTCTTTAATAATGTGTAACATCCTTTTTAAAGGGCCAGTCCTGCCCGTTCGGAAAGTCCCTGCCACCCTTCTTTAGCGCTAAGACAGGGCACAGCAGGGATAACATAAAAACAACCCACCCGTCCCCTAAATGGCTGGGGCGAGAGCGTGTGCACTACGCTGGGGTTGCAAGGCATGCGACAGAGCCACCTGACGAATGCCATAGTCATAGTGGACGGATCTCTTGAATTAGCCCCCCGTGTGTGCCGTTTGAGTGGGGAAAAGTGGATGTTTAGAGGTGAACTGAGGGGTTTCACACAGCAGGTCATCTCGATTCTGGATTCCCTCTGGGGAAAAGCCAGCGGCCAGCCCTGGAGCTACAGAAAGGAGGCTGAATCTCAGCAACAACAGCTTTATTCAGCAGCTCACCAGGTTGAGTCTTCTGCATGGCCAGGAAACAGTGATTTGTTTTTACACTTAGCCTGGATACTTAATTTAATTCAACGGATGAGTGGGTGCAGCAAGCCCCCTGATTGGTGGAATGAGCACACATGATGCAGGTTCTAGACAAGCACAGGGCGGCACACCTTACACCACCCATCACATGCAGATTTGCTTTGAGTAGCACCCTGAAGTTTTTTATAAAACAGAAAGTCTTACTTTCTTTTTTTTTCTTTCTGTTTCAGGATCGGGTGTATCCGGGGAATCCGCGCCATGGAGACGCCTTGCCCACTTTCTGCCAGATTTGAAGGGTGCGTCTGTTGTTATTTGCTATGTACACTGACTGTGTTTTACCTTATGAAACTGCATCTGTTGCCTGATCTTCTTGCCGTAGCCCTTCCCAGGATTGCTGGGGGTTGTGTGTAGAGTTACCCTACGCTACACCCTAACAGTACAATCAATATGAAGCTGCATGCCATGATGCTGGGTGCTGCTGGTTCCCTGCTGCTTTGGGTAGAACAATGGCAGCCAGGTGCTGGACAGGCCCCCTGTGGCCAGAGCTATGGATAGTATTGGTCCAGGATGGGACCAAGCTTGGCAATTGGAAAGCAGAGAGCAGCAGATCTGGACAGTGGTCAACCAGTGGTAGAACTCAGGAAGTGGTCCGCAACAGGAAGGTACTCAGATGTGTTCAAACATGGCTAGTGGTCAGCACTGGGGCGGGTCACATGGAAGTGGTCAGATGTGGCTTCATGTCGGCAAAAGTCCTGGGAATTAAGACGTGGTTGAACATGGCTTCAAGTTGGCAACAGAAGGTAAGCACTTGGTCAGATGTGGTTTTAGGTAGGTGCTAGGATATGGCTTGGGCTTGGCAACGGGGGCTAGGCACTCGGACATGGTCAGATGTGGCTTGAGATCGGCAACAGGCCTAGGCACTAGAATATGGCTTGAGGTTGGCAACAGGGGCTTGGCATTTAGACATGTGAGATGGCTTGAGGTTGCAAACGGGCTAGAAACTCGGACGTGGTCGGGCGTGGCTTGAGGTTGGCAACAGGGCCTAGGCACTCGGACATGGTCAGATGTGGCATGAGGTCAGCAACAGGAGCTAGGCAGTCAGACGAGGCTTGAGGTTAGCATCAGGACTAGAAACTCGGACATGGTTGGATGTGGCTTGAGGTCGGCAACAGGCACTTGGACATGGTTTGAGGTTAGCATCAGGACTGGGAACTCGGACATGGTTGGATGTGGCTTGAGGTCGGCAACAGGCACTTGGACATGGTTTGAGGTTAGCATCAGGACTGGGAACTCGGACATGGTTGGATGTGGCTTGAGGTTGGTAACAGGCCTAGGCACCGAGATGTGGCTTGAGGTTAGCAACAAGGCTGGGTACGCGGAACATAATCAGACAGGGCTTGAGGTCAGCAACAGGCCTAGGCACTAGAATATGGCTTTAGGTTGGCAACAGGAGCTAGGCACTGGCATGTGGCTTGAGGTTAGCAACAAGGCTGGGTACACGGACATGGTCAGACGGGGCCTGAGGTCAGCAACAGGCCTAGGCACTAGAATATGGCTTGAGGTTAGCAACAGGGGCTAGGCACTAGGATGTGGCTTGAGATTGGAAACGGCCTAGGCACTCGGACATGGACAGATGCGGCTTGAGGTCAGCAACAGTCCTAGGCACTTGGATATGTCTTGAGGTTAGCAACAGGGGCTAGGCACTAGAATATGGCTTGAGGTTAGCAACAGGGGCTAGGCACTAGAATATGGCTTGAGGTTAGCAACAGGGGCTAGGCACTAGAATATGTCTTGAGGTTAGCAACAGGGGCTAGGCACTAGGATGTGGCTTGAGGTTAGCAACAGGGGCTAGGCACTAGAATATGGCTTGAGGTTAGCAACAGGGGCTAGGCACTAGAATATGGCTTGAGGTTAGCAACAGGGGCTAGGCACTAGAATATGGCTTGAGGTTAGCAACAGGGGCTAGGCACTAGGATGTGGCTTGAGATTGGAAACGGCCTAGGCACTCGGACATGGACAGATGCGGCTTGAGGTCAGCAACAGTCCTAGGCACTTGGATATGACTTGAGGTTGGCAATGGGAGCTAGGCACTCAGAAAGCAAAAGAGATAGCAGGGATGCGGCCACTGCTCACGCATGTGCCGTTGGACCGGGAAAGGTGAGTTTCTGGGCGATTTTGGATGCCCCTGGGGGAGGGAATCAAGCAGCCCTGGAATCTTATAGATTCTAGGGCCGCCGGGCGTGGGTTTTGTTCCACTTTAAGGAAAGCTGCTTATGTCGATCATTTCATGAAGAGCATTTGGAAAGGTCCCTCTTCCCCTCTTCTGCAGGTCCTTTGCCTATCTAACGGTTAAAGACAGACTGCCCCAAATCCTGACTAGAGTCATAGACTCGGTGCACCGCTACAAGAACCAGTTCCTGGAAGAATACGGAGAGGTAAGTGACCTACGGGGTGAGTAGTAATGGCCTAAGTGGAGGCAATGCATGTAGTCATGTGATGATGTGTTACAGGAAGGGATAGAGGCTGAAAAGAAAGCGCTGTCGTTCTTCTCCAAGCTGCGCAATGAAATGCAGACCGACAAACTGATCCTGCCGCTGACTGATCACCAGCCCGACACCCACCTCTGGAACCGCTACCTGGACTCCCAGAAATCCCTGCCCAGCGCCGAGGAGCCCAGCTGGTTCCGCTCACCCTGGCTCTATGTGGAGTGCTACATGTACCGCAGGATCCAGGAGGGCATGGCTCTCAGGTGACCCTAGAGCGAGGGGTTACTTCTGTCTGGGAAGGGTCTCATTCATCCAGGTCATGATATAGATGTAGGAGGAAATCAAGGCAAATGGACTTGCTGTGTTATTTTCTTTAAGAGGTTTTGCTATTCACCTGACTAGCTTTCCCAATTCAGAATAGAGTCGCAAGCTGCCATGGTGAGAGACCCATGTTAGGCTTAAACTGGACCTTCACCCTGAATAAGAGCCTATCTTATATGTTTCCCCCATCCTGTACATACAGATTGCCCACATTAATCCGGACCTTCACCCTGAATAAGAGCCTATCTTATATGTTTCCCCCATCCTGTACATACAGATTGCCCACATTAATCCGGACCATCACCCTGAATAAGAGCCTATCTTATATGTTTCCCCCATCCTGTACATACAGATTGCCCACATTAATCCGGACTTCCACCCTGAATAAGAGCTTATCTTGTATGTTTCTCCCACCCTGTACATACAGATTGCTCACATTAATCCGGACCTTCACCCTGAATAAGAGTTTATCTTGTATGTTACCCCCTGTACATACAGATTGTCCACATTAATCCGGACCTTCACCCTGAATAAGAGCCTATCTTGTATGTTTCTCCCACCCTGTACATACAGATTGCTCACATTAATCTGGACCTTCACCCTGAATAAGTGTCTATCTTATATGTTTCCCACACCCTGTCCATACAGATTGCTCACATTAATCCGGACTTCCACCCTGAATAAGAGCTTATCTTGTATGTATTCTAAGTATGTCACACACCCCACTTCAAACATTAATAATTACAATAGGGTTAACTCACCGCTAGGTGGCAGCATTGCAGAGAATCTCCAAAAAATTCAACAGGCCCCTCCCGGTCTATACATACCTGGTACCTCCCAACAATCACCCAGTGTTGTTCTCTGCAAGGTGGCGACAAGACAGAAGAAAGAAGTCTCCTGCTTGCAGGTAGCCGGGGTATCCCCCCGGCCCCCCCCCCCCGTGGTCTATTTCTGCCCGGCTCTTGTTTTGTAGCATACTTGTTAACTGGCAGCCTCCCAGTTTCGGCTGTAGGCCGGGCAAAAGGTAGCCGGCACCTTTGGTGCCTAGGAGATTAGCTCCTCCGCTCGACCCTTCATTGCGGGGCATAGCGGGATTCCCGGAGTGGTGATCCGGATGTGGGATGCCCCCATTTAATTAGTGGAAGTTAGCGGTTCAGGATGTGCCTAGCCCTGGGACATTAGTTATTCCTCACTCCGGGGTGTGTGGCGCGCTTTGGGACCGGTGACATGGTTGTGTGAGTGTGGCTGCTGCGCTTTGTGAGGGCTCCTGCGCTGTTTACTGTGGCGGTTTTTTTGTCTGGATCTGCGCTTGTGCTCTCTCAGGTAGGCGCCTTCTGGCAGTATCTTGCGGGGGATGTTTTGGTCACATAAAGGACTGGTGGCCTGGCCTCCCGCCTTGCGTCCCCTCCTTCTCCCGCCTCCTCGCTCCTGCACGTCTTTTTAAAGTGCTGGTTGTGTATATTAACCATCTCCTTTTGTCTATGGTTAATGAGGGGGGGGGGGGTTGTATGATATCCTTGTATGTTTGTATAGGTTATTGTGCCTGGATTGACTGTTGTCCCTGTTCTTTTGTGTCTTTCAGATCCTGGGATCCCGTCTGGCAGGGCTCTCCCGGTCTTATATACCTGGCTTGTGGGGGGTGTTTTCATAAAACTATATATATCAGGTTTTTTTTTTATGCTATTCCCCTGGGTCAGGATTTTTTGACAATCTTTAGACAATCTTAGGTAATTAGGGGGCATCCCGGGTCGCGTACTGCATAAATCCCTGGGTTCTGCGAATACCATAAATTTCACCACATGGAGGCTGCCACAGATACCGGGAATGGTTCTTCGGGACAATCCAAGGTGTGCGGGGGTTGTGGGACTCCGCTCCAGGGAGATGATGTCATTTTGTGTATCCCATGTGCACAGCGGAACATTGCACGGCAGTCCAGTACTCCGATGCCTAGCACTTCGTCGGCCGCGCCATCTTCCTCTCCCCCTCGTTTATTCCGGACCCCGTGTGACGTTGTCCTGGGCGGGGATTCGCAGTCTGAGGTATGTGCCCGTTTGACCAGCCTTGAGAAAAGGTTTTCTGTAATGGCCGCTCAGAAGGCTCCAGCTAAGCGGAAGCATCTGTCTCCGCCTCCGCCGGATTCAGATGAGGAAGTTGTTGGAGATCTGGATTGGTCGGATCGTCCCCTTGAAGATGGTGAGCTCATTCAGGAAGAAGATTCTGATGTTCAGCAGTTGCTGAGTACTGAGGGGGATCAGGCTGAGGGCCTTCCTCTCGATTCCTCTACCATTCTGACTCAGATGTTTGAGGTTTTGGATTTGGATCCTCCGGTGGTTGCTCCTAGGCCTAAGGGTCAGCTTTTTGGGGTGTCCAAGCAGCGCTTGGAGTTTCCCAGCCAACAGCATTTTGAAGAAATTGTTTTCAAGCAATGGGAGCAACCGACACGTCTCGTTGGTGTGCCGTCTAGCTGGGATAGGAAGTATCCCTTTCCGGCGGAATTGATGAAGCGTTGGTCTGTCCCCCCTGAGGTAGATACTCCGGTCTTGGGACTGTCCAACACGGCGGTCGTGCATTCCCCTGACACGACTTCGCTCAGGGACGGCGAGGATCGCCGGATTGATCAGCTAGCCCGTCATGGTTTTGTATGTGCGGGTTCGGTGTTAAGGCCTGTCTGTGCTTCGGCTCTTTTGACTTTTGCGGTCAGGTCTATTGTCAGGGACTAGGGTGTGGATCTCGAGCCTACCTGTGATGAGTCCCTTGCGCTTAAGCGCTGCGATTCTTTCTTGTCCTTTATCCTGGCCGCTCAAGAGGATGCCATGTTGATGTGTGGCAGGGCTACTGCCTTGCTGGTGGCTATCCGGCGCTGTGTGTGGTTGAGACAGTGGACGGCTGATTTTAATTCTAAAAGATCGCTCACGGCTCTTCCCTTTTTGGGTTTGAGGCTTTTTGGTGAGAGGCTGGATTCTGTTGCCAAGGGAGGTAAGTTACCTCAGCGCAAGAAATTTCGCCGTTCCTTTCGGGGGACGGTCTCCTTCAATCCGTCCTTTCGAGGAGCCGGAGCCGGCAGGGGTGCGGGCTCCTCGGCTTCCAGGGGCGCCAGTTGGAATAGGGGTAGAGGCCGTGGCCGTCCCGCTCGCGTCTGGGGTGCCAAGCCCAAGCCGGTTGCCAAGCCCGCCCAGCAATGAGGGGGCGCCCTCACCCGTTCGGGTGGGGGGACGGTTGCAACTTTTCTCCCGGGTGTGGGACCAGGAGGTCTCGGACAGATGGATCCGGGAGGTGGTTTCGGCCGGTTACAAGTTGGAGTTCGAGTCCCGTCCTCCTCCAAGGTTCTTCAGGTCTCGGGTGTCTTTGGATCCTTTGGCCGCGCAGGGGCTCCTGGCGGCGGTAAGGAATCTTCTAGACTTAGCTGTCGTTTGCCCGGTTCCTTCTTCAGAGGTAGGGCGCGGGTTTTACTCCAATCTCTTCACTGTCCCCAAAAAGGACGGGTCCTTCCGTCCTATTCTGGATTTGAAGTGTCTCAACAGGTTTATTCGTCCCCGGAAGTTCCGCATGGAAACCCTGCGGTCTGCGATCGGTTCGCTTCGGCAGGGGGACTTTATGACGTCCATAGACATCAAGGATGCGTACCTTCACATTCCGATTTTCCCAGCTCATCAGCGGTTCCTTCGTTTCGTGGTGGAGGATCGGCATTTTCAGTTTGTGGCTCTTCCATTCGGCCTCACCTCTGCTCCGAGAGTGTTCACCAAGGTGTTGGCGGGGGTGATGGCCCTGCTCAGAGCTCAGGTGATTCGCATTGTGCCTTACCTGGACGATCTTCTCATCATGGCGCCTTCCTTCAGTCAAGCAGAGGGGGACACCAGCATGGTGGTGTCTATGCTGGAGAGGTTCGGCTGGGTGATCAATTACCCCAAGTCCTCGCTGGTTCCGGCCAGGGTGGTGACCTTTCTGGGGATGTCGTTGGACTCCTGCCAGCACAGAGTGTTTCTTCCTCAGGCCAAGGTTCTGCTGATTCAGGAATTGGCCCAGTTGCTTCTCTCCCATCCTCATCCGTCCATTCGTCTGGGGATGAGACTGGTGGGGTTGATGGTGGCCTCGTTCGAGGCAGTTCCCTTTGCACAGTTTCATACGAGGACTCTTCAACTTCATCTTTTGGCGTCTTGGGACCGGCGTCCGGGGTCGTTGGATCGGTCCTTCCGATTGTCCCCTCGGGTTCGGCAGTCCCTTCTGTGGTGGTTGGTCTCGGACAACCTTCTGAAGGGCAGGTCGTTTCTGACCCCGCTTTGGGAAACTGTCACCACGGATGCCAGTTTGTCAGGCTGGGGAGGTTTTTGGAAGGATCTTCAGTTTCAGGGGCAGTGGGACCCTCAGGAGGCCCACTTGCCCATCAATGTTCTGGAATTGCGAGCCATCAGGTTGGTTCTGTCTCACTTGACGCATCATTTACAGGGTCTGCCGGTTCAGGTTCGATCGGACAATCAGACGGCGGTTGCTTACATCAATCACCAAGGAGGGACTCGGAGTCTGGGTGCCCACAGGGAGGTGTCTCTGATTTTAGTCTGGGCGGAGACTCATGTCCCTTGCATCTCGGCTGTTTACATTCCGGGAGTGGAAAACACAGAGGCGGACTTTCTGAGCCGGTGTGCGTCCCGTCGGGGGGAGTGGTCTCTCCATCCCCAGGCGTTTCGGTCGCTTTGTCTCCGGTGGGGGACGCCGGAGGTGGATCTGTTTGCCTCTCGTCACAATCACAAGCTTCCGTCCTTTGTGTCCCTGTCCCGGGACCCTCTGGCGCTGGCGGTGGATGCCATGGCCCTGAGCTGGAGGGACCTGGGGTTTCTTTATCTGTTTCCTCCGATTCCCATGCTAGGCAGGGTTCTGCGAAAGCTGGTTCTGGAGGGAGTTCCCGCCATTCTCGTGGCTCCAAGGTGGCCAAGGCGGGTGTGGTTCGCAGACATCGTTCGTCTGGCCGTAGATCAGTTCGATCTGCCTCTTCGGCCAGATCTTCTCACACAGGGTCAACTTTGTTACCCCAGTTTACAAACGCTGGCTTTGACGGCTTGGCTGCTGAAACCTCCATCTTAAAGGAGGAGGGTCTTTCGGATGCGGTCATTCGGACTCTTATTAGTGCCAGGAAGAGATCTTCTTCTTCCATCTATTACAGGTATTGGAGGTCTTATATTGATTGGTGTGAGGCTAGGTCTTTGCCTTGCCGGGTCTTTTCTGTGTCTAGGATTCTGGAGTTTCTTCAGTCGGGGCTGGACTCCGGTCTTCAGCTGAGTACCTTGAAGGGGCAGGTTTCTGCTTTGTCAGTTTTTTTCCAGAAGTCTTTTGCTAGTCATTCCTTGGTCAAGACCTTTTTCCAGGGGGTTTCGCATGTGCGGCCTCCTAGGAAGCCTTTGCTCCCAGTGTGGGATTTGAATTTGGTTCTTTCTGCTCTTAAGGCTCCTCCTTTTGAGCCTTTGCGGGATATTGCTCTGTCCACTCTTACTCAGAAGGTTGCCTTTCTGGTGGCCATCACTTCGGTTCGGCGTGTTTCAGAGTTGGCAGCTTTGTCTATTCAGGCTCCTTATTTCGAGGATCATCAGGACAAAGTGGTTTTTCGCTTCAAGTCAGACTTTCTCCCTAAAGTGGTCTCTGCCTTTCATCTTAACCAGGACATTGTTCTTCCTTCCTTGTGTCCTAAGCCTAAGAATGTCAAGGAGAGTGCTTTGCACTGCTTGGATGTTGTACGTTGTGTTAGGTACTATCTACGTGCTACGTCTTCTTTTCGTAAGACTGATGCCTTTTTCGTGGTGCCCTGTGGGCCTAGGAAGGGTTTGGCTCCGGCCAAGTCTTCCATTAGTAAATGGATTCGTCAGGCCATTGTTGGTGCTTATTCGGCTAAGGGGAAGGATCCTCCTTTTCGCGTTACTGCTCACTCTACTCGTGCGGTTGGTGCGTCCTGGGCTTTTCAGCACCAGGCTTCGGTTGAACAAGTGTGTAAGGCTGCAACTTGGTCTTCTGTTCATACTTTTTCTAAGTTCTATAAGGTTGATGTGCGGGCCTCAGCGGATGCTGTTTTTGGCCGCAAGGTTTTGCAGGCTGCAGTGATTTGAGTTTTTTCTGCGTTATTGCCTGGTCGGATACCCACCCTTTTCTGGACACTGCTGTTCGATGTCCCTATTGTAATTATTAATGTTTGAAGCGGGGTGTGTGACATACTTAGAATAATACCATTTTGTGATTACTCACCTGTAAAATGTGTATTATAAGTATGTCACACACCCCACTTCACCCCCCCTTTTCGGTATCCTGGCTCTTTATATGGTGAAGTTTAGTTCTTTACGTTGAGGGTTACATTGTTTGTTCCTGGTACCTTGTCTTACTGCTGTTCTAATACTGGGTGATTGTTGGGAGGTACCAGGTATGTATAGACCGGGAGGGGCCTGTTGAATTTTTTGGAGATTCTCTGCAATGCTGCCACCTAGCGGTGAGTTAACCCTATTGTAATTATTAATGTTTGAAGTGGGGTGTGTGACATACTTATAATACCCATTTTACAGGTGAGTAATCACAAAATGGTATTTTCTCCCACCCTGTACATACAGATTGCTCACATTAATCCGGACCTTCACCCTGAATAAGAGCTTATCTTGTATGTTCCCCCCCTGTACATACAGATTGCTTACATTAATCCGGACCTTCACCCTGAATAAGAGTCTATCTTGTATGTTTCCCACACTCTGTACATACAGATTGCTCACATTAATCCGGACCTTCACCCTGAATAAGAGCCTATATTATATGTTTCCCCCTGTACATACAGATTGCTCACATTAATCCGGACCTTCACCCTGAATAAAAGTCTGTCTTATATGTTTCCCACACCCTGTACATACAGATTGCCCACGTTACGAATCATTCTACCTGCATCTACTGCATTTTCTGAGACTTTAAACATTTAAGATGGGGGCCCATAGAGTGTCAGGCTGCCTACAAACAGAAGGGGAATTCTGACTGTATTCTGGGATTGCTGACTTTTCCTGACCCCAGCTCTTATTTGTCTGAGCAAAGCACAGCTATAACCCCGCCCCCTGCACTTCCCCCCCCCCTCCTCCTCTCCTCAGTAAGTGTGATGCTTCTGAGTCAAGATGGTGGCGCCCGTATCCTAGAGTCCTGAACAGAGTTGCAGCCCAGTGGGTGAAAGAATAATATGTAAGTGACTAAAAACGTAAAATATATTAATTTTAGATGCTGGGGAATAGTTTAAGGGTTTGGGTTTTTCATTAAATCATCCTGAAGGTCCGGGTTAAATAACTTTGAAGTGCCAATAGTGGTAGCAAGTGTTTTTTCCCACTACTGTAGTGTATGTTTATATATTCTGCATTTATCTCTGTCGCCTGCAGCCCTCCGATCTGTAACTTTGATGTCTTCCATGAATTGAAAAATGAAAGTTTCTTCCTGTCGCAGCAAGCCGTGATGGCGCTTTGCACTCACCTACATGAGCTTAAAAGCAGCGCCGAGAACCTGAGCATGGAACAGCGCAAAGAGGCTTTCTATAAGCTGCTGCAGGTCAGTAACCTTAAAGTGGAAAAGAAAGTTCAGCCAGCTCACCTGACACTTAGAGAGGCACGGAGAGGAAATCCTCCGGAACAGTTCCACAATGCAATAGCCAGTGAGGTGTCCGGCCTTCTCATCCAATTAAAACATAAGTTTTAATCCAAAAGTTTAAAATGCCATAATCCACATAAAGTGCAAGTGTCCTTGTACAGAAGCAAATCATCAAACCTAATAATAAACCATATTTCTCGCTCTATAAGACGCACCTAGGATTTGGGGGAGAAAAATAAGAAAAATAATATTTTAAACCAAAAACGCACCATTACAGACAGTGTGGCATTCCCCTTTCCCATAGGCCATGTGGGATGCCCCCATTCCATAGACAGTGTAACATGCCCCCATCCCATTCCCCGTATACCCAGTGTGGCATTCTCCCCCCTGCCATTCCCATATAGGCAGTGTACACCCCATTATCATAAGCAGTGTGGCATTCCCCCCTCCTATTCTCCATATAGGCAGTGTGCCCCCCCATTCCCATAGGCTGTGTGGCATCCCCCTCTCCCCCCATAGGCTGTGTGGCATCCCCCTCTCCCCCCATAGGCTGTGTGGCATCCCCTCTCCCCCCATTAGTAAAGGCTGTGTGGCATCCCCTCTCCCCCCATTTGTATAGGCAGGGAGGCACCATAAAAAAAAAAAAACACTCACCTCTCTACTGACACCGCTCCGCTGAGCGGTCGGCTCCGTGAATGGGGTGGGCGTGGCCTGCTCAGCGTCGGCACAGGCCACGCCCACCCCATTCATGGAGCTGGCCGTAAGAAGCAGCGGTGGCCTCTGTCCCGGCCCCGCCGCTGCGATCGCTGTCGACGCAGCGACGACAGCGGCGGGGCCAGAGACAGCGCCCCCCGCCTCTCCTCCATCTGCTGCTTCTTCCGCCTGGGGCACATGCTGCTTCTTCCGCCTGGGGCACATGCGAGCACCCAGGTCAGGGCAGCAGGTGGGCGTGGCCTGCACCAACTTGGTGCAGGCCGCGCCCACCTGCTGCCCTGACCTGGGTGCTCGCATGTGCCCCAGGCGGAAGAAGCAGCAGATGGAGGAGCGGCAGGGGCGCTGTCTCTGGCCCCGCCGTCATCGCTGCCGGTAAAAGACAGCAATCGCAGCGGCGACAGAGCCCCCGCCGCTCCTCTGGGCTCCCACAGTGTGACAGGCAACGCGGGAGCGCTGAGAACGGGTGAGTTTTTTTTTTTTTTACATTCGCCCGATAAGGAGCACGGACATTTTTCCCCCACTTTTGGGGAAAAATAAGTGCATCTTATAGGGCGAAAAATATGGTACGTGCCCGGACCTTATAAATGTGAGCCCCACAGTGGGGACCCTGTGACGCGTTACATAGTTAATACGGTTGAAAAAGGACATATGTCCACCAAGTTCAACCAAGGTAGGGGGAAGTTATGTTTTATTTTTAAAGGAGAAGCTATTTATTTTATTTTTTATTTTTTTTAATTGATAACGGCTAATAGTAACTGTTAATGTCATTTTCTTCTAAATAAGCATCTAATCCTTTTTTGAAACTGTCAGTGGTTGATGCTGTAACAAGCTTCTGTGGGAGGCTATTCCATAGATTTATAGTTCTTATGGTAAAAAATGATTGTCGCCTCTGGAGAATAAATTTCTTTTTTTCCAATCGAAGGGAACGCCCCCTTGCCTTTAGAGAGGATTTTACCTGAAATAGTGTTCTCCCATATTTTTTATATGGGCCATTTATATATTTATACAAGTTAATCATGTCCCCCCTCAGCCGTCTCCTCTCAAGACTAACAGATTTAATTCTCGTAATCTTTCCTCATAACTAAGATCCTTCATTCTTCTTATTAGTTTGGTGGCTCTGCTCTGCTCCCTTTCCATAGTCAGAGAGTCCTGAATGGGTTTTGGGCATACAGTTACCCTTAATCATACACAGGAACCCGAAAAATAAGACCATCTATTTATATGGTAAATGAAATAAGACTCACCAAAGGGTTAAAGCTCTGTAGAGCTAATCTACTAAACTAGTAATCCTAAAGTGGACCAACCACTGTGCTTATTGAAAAGATTCCAGAGCTGCCTGTTTCAGTCCTGCTGCGGCATCCTGATTTGGGATGACCCTCTGTGTGAAACTCCCCTAATCACACCCAAAAAATGCTCCCACACCGTGCTCGCCACATACTTGCCCACCCTGTAGATGAGGCGCTCCTGCACCCAGCTATTCAGATAGGCTGGATGCCGCCGCTCAGGCTTCCCATGCCGATGCTCTGGTCTAAACGGCGCCTTGTACCGTGCATTAATAGGACGGCATACAGCGCTGATTGGACCTGAGCCTGTGTAGGCGCCATGGGAAGGGGGGGGCTCACACAGCAGGGCAACCCTAAACTGGGATGACTTGAGGGCAAGATCCAAAACCCGGGATAGTGAAGATCCTGAGTTTTGGTCCACTTTAAAGCGATTTTTCAGGTAAACATTATTAAAATAAAACCGCAGCTTACCCTGCCGATCATGGCTCCAGCACTGTGCCTCCTCTCAGGTTGGCGCAGTGAATTAGGAAACAGACTTCCTCATTTTCAGCTCCTGCCACCTCCCACCAATGCGGGCCACCAATACTGCTGACAGCTAGTCCAAGCCACGCCCCCTTGCCTGCCCCCTTGGTCTGTCCCTCTGTGTGAAACCCCCCCAGGTCGCCGAGTCCACTTACCTCTCCTCAGGTCCGTGCTGTGGCTGGAGCAGCCAGCTTGAAACCTAGCCGCTCTTCGGAGTGGCGCCGGCAACACTCGCCTCCCTTCGGCTGTCCGCGGCCTCGCGCAGCCATTTATTTGCGGTAGGCGGGGCCGCGCACAGCCGAGGAGGGAAGCAAGTGATGTTGGCGCCGCTCACAAGTGCGCAGTGGGTTTGGGGGAGAAGAGTTTACTGTGCGGCCCGGGGGTTTCACACAGCGGGGCATCCCAGTTTAGGATGCCCCCGTGGGGGAGGGAGTGAGTCTGCCCATAGACTCCAGGGTGGGTTTTGTTCCACTTTAAAATGGACCAACCACCGTGCTTGTCGAAAAGATTCCAGGGACGCCCATTTCAGTCTTGTTGCGGCATCCCAATTTGGGATGCCCCTCTTTGTAAAACCCTCCTGTAGCGATAACCTTTATCACCGGAGGGCTTCCCCGCCAGAGATGTCCTTTTCCCAATGGTGAGAGGTGCTGCAGGAATCCCAGAGTCATCCGTGAGGAACCAGGAACAGCCCTTACAAGGGCTAGTGAATTGTAATATAGCGTTTCCCCCAATAAGAGACAGAACTCAGTATTGAGGGTGAAGATGAACTTAACTTTATTAGTGCCACACTGGGCCTTATATGCAAGTCGCCATGCAAGGGGACCTCCCCTGTGGACCTGATGGAGGACTGCATGACAAACACACAGACCAATGGGAGCAGGACACACAATCCCTCAACTCTGCCGGTAACACAATCAGCCACACAATGGCAGTCTGTAACACAATCAATCATCACAATGAAATTGTCTGTAACGCAATCAAGAGCATAATGACAGTCTGTAATACAATCAACAACATGATGACATTGTCTGTAACGTAATCAAGAGCATAATGACATCGTCTGTGACATGCTCAAGAAAATGAGTCTATGCAAAAGTCCAAGGGCAGAAACAATGCCTTTAAAATCCAAAAGGCATAGAGTCTGTCGCACCTCCCTGACCTGGCCACCCTGTAGCTGGGCCGCGCTCCTGCACCCAGCCATTCAGGTAGGCTGGAGGCAGCCGCGCGCCTCAGTCCACAGAGAGACCTGAGATGCCGCCGCTCAGGCTTCCAATGCCGGAGCTCTGGTCTAAATGTCGCTCTTACCTATTGCATGGCACGGCCTGTTTCAAGAAGTCCTTACATATGGGATATTCCTCCACAAGGTGGAGCAGTGCACTGCAGAAGAGTTGTGGCTCCTCCCGGTACCATATAAAAACAGGATCACCAATAGACCTCCCCAGTTTTTCCTCTGCAGTGATACTGCGAAGATAGTAGATGGCTCTTTATATTGCGCAGGTGAGCGGGGCAACCAAGCCTGCGACCCTGCATGTCTATTTCCACCCGCTTCTGGACCCCCTGTGCCTCCCAGCCTCGGCTGACGGATCGAGTGACAGTAGAGGAGCACTAGGGTCAGGTGCTCAAGGAGCGCTGCTCCAAGCCGCAGACCCTGTACCACAAAGGGTAGCCAGCCATAGGCTTTATGGTGAGCCTACTGAGGGATGCGGAGTTCCTGTCCTAGCTTCTGAGGGGTGAGTGTTTTTGGGGACTGTGTTCTGGTTGGTCATCCCCTTGTTTTGCCTTGTTTCTCTGGTTTCTGGGGTTTTTAGATGAGGTCGTGGCTCCCTCTTCTCGGGTAGCCGCAGAGAGTCTTGGGGACATGGCAGGTCCCATGGTCGCCGCGGTCTCTCTTGGAGGGCCAAGCCCAAACCCCCTCCCAAGTCCCCTCAGGCATGAGGAGGCGCCCTCACCCATCCGGGGGGGGGGGGATGGCTTTGGCTCTTTGCTCACGTCTGGAGGCTCCGCGTCTCAGACCAGTGGATTCAGGAGGTGGTGTCCTCCGGTTACAAGATAAAGTTTGCAGCCTGGCCACCCCCAAGATTCCTCAGATCCCAGATGTCTCAAAACCCTCTGTCAGCTCAGGGTTTGCGCCTTGCAGTTCAACGTCTGTTGGAGTCAGGAGTCTCCATCCGGCAAGGGATGCAGTTAGTGGGCCTGATGGTGTCCTGCTTCGAGGCGGCCCCCTTTGTTCAGTTTCACATGAGACCTCTTCAGTTGCACCTCTTGTCAGTTTGGGATTGAAACCCTGTGTCCCTGGATCAGGAATTTGCTCTGTGCCCCCTGGCCAGACAGTCCCTCTCGTGGTGGCTGGACTCAAGGAACCTTCTAGTGGGCAGGACCTTTCTGCCTCCGTGCTGGGAGACTGTCACCACAGATGCCAGTCTGACCGGTTGGGGGGGCTTTTGGAAGTCTCTGAAGTTCCAGGGTCGGTGGGGCCCCCAGGAGGCCCATGCTCCCATCAATGTCCTGGAACTGAGGGCGATCAGGTTGGTTCTTTCTCAGCTGACCACACACCTTCGGGGTCGGGCTGTTAAGATCCGCTCGGACAACCAGACGGCGGTTGCCTACATCAATCATCAGGGAGGGACTCGGAGCAAGCGAGCCCTCAAGGAAGTGTCCCTGATACTGTCTTGGGCGGAAGAGAATGTCCCTTGCATCTCGGCGGTCTACATTCTGGGGGTGGAGAACCAGGAGGCAGACTCCCTGAGCAGGGGGACGTCTCGGTTGGGGGAATGGTCCCTCTGCAACAAGGTATTTCACTCCCTGTGTCACCGCTGGGGTCAGCCGGATGTGGACCTGTTTGCGCCCCGCCACAATCACAAGCTTCCAAGATTTTTCTCCCTGTCGCAGGATCCTCTGGCCTTCGCCATGGATGCGCTAGCGATTCCTTGGTTGGAGTTTCGGCTCCTCTATGTGTTCCCTCCATTTCCCCTGCTGGGCAGGGTGCTGCGCAAGATAGCCCAGGAAGGGGTACCAGCCATTCTGGTGGCCCCCTGTTGGCCAAGGGGGGTGTGGTTCGCAGACGTCGTGCAGTTGGCAGTAGATCGGTACGTTTTGCCCAAGGATCCAGATCTTCTCACTCAGTGACTGCTGCGCCATCCCAATTTACAAACGCTGGCTTTAACGGCTTGGCTGCTGAAACCTCCATCTTGACGGATAAGGGGTTGCTGGCCTCTGTTGTTACTATGATTCGGGCTAGGAAGAAGTCCTCGTCCTTTATCTACTACAGGGTCTGGCATGCTTACATTGCCTGGTGTGAGTCCAAGTCTCTTCCTGTCCGGTGTTTTCTATCTCCAGGATTCTGGAATTTTTACAACATGGTTTGGATTTGGCCTTCAACTTAGTACCCTCAAGGGACAGGTGTCAGCTCTGGCATTTTTTTTCCAAAGATCCTTTGCCAATCACCGGCTGGTTAAGACTTTTTTCCAGGGAGCTACTCATGTGCGTCCGCCACGTAAACCTATGCTACCGGTTTGGGACTTGAATCTGGTGTTGTCTGCTCTGCAGGGTCCTCCCTTTGAGCCTATCCGTGGGGCTGCGTTACCCATTTTGACTCTTAAGGTGGCCTTTTTGGTGGCTATTACTTCAGTCAGGCGAGTCTCTGAGCTGGCGGCGCTTTCCATCAAACCTCCTTATTTTGAGCGGCATCAGGATAAGGTGGTGTTTCGGCTTTAGCCGGATTTCTTGCCTAAGGTTGTGTCTGCCTTTCATCTCAATCAGGACATTGTCTTACCTACCTTGTGTCCTAACCCTGCTAATTCTAAGGAACAGGTGCTTCATTCTTTGGATGTTGTCAGGGCATTGAAGTTTTACTTGGTGGCTACTGGGTCCTTTAGGAAATCTGATGCTCTTTTTGTTCTTCCTTCTGGTCTTAGGAAGGGTTTGCCTCTTACTATTAGTAAGTGGATTTGTCAGGCGGTGGTGCAGGCCTATTCGGCTAAGGGGAAGGTACCTCCCTTTGGGGTTACTGCCCATTCCACTCGTGCTATTGGTGCCTCTTGGGCTTTTCAACACCAGGCTTCTGTTGAAAAAGTTTGTAAGGCCGCTACTTGGTCTTCTGTTCATACTTTTTCCAAGTTTTACAAGGTTGATGTTAAGGCCTCAGCTGATGCTGCTTTTGACCGCAAGGTACTTCAGGCGGTAGTGGTCTGAACTGCCTGTTGCTACTCTTTGGGGATCCCACCCTACCTTACGGACACTGCTGTTGGATGTCCCATACGTAAGGACTTCTTGAAACAGGCCGTGCTATGCAATAGGAAAAATACAATTCTGTGAGTACTCACCTGTAGAATTGTTTTTACTATGCATGGCACAGCCTGCTTCACCCCACCCTTGTTATCGTTATTCCTGGTTGCCTCTTTATGGTGATTGTTCCAAGTTAGTTTAGTTAGTTTTTTACCTTTATTACTTCCCGGCTTCCTGTATAACTGCTTGTCAACACTGGAGAGGTTGGAGCCACAACTTTTCTTCATATTCTGCGCCACGTTATGGCGGAATATCCCATACGTAAGGACTTCTTGAAACAGGCCGTGCCATGCATAGTAAAAACAATTCTACAGATGAGTACTCACAGAATTGTATTTTTACCGCGCATTAATATGGCGGCATACAGCGCTGATTGGACCTGAACCTGCGTATGCGTGGGAACTTTGGGAGGTAAGTTATGAGGGGTGACCTGGGGGGGGGGGGGGGTGGTGGTTTCACACAGCAGGGCAACCCCAAGTGGGTATGCCTTAAGGGGAAGAACCAAAACCCAGGATAGTGAAAATCCTGGGTTTTGTTCCACTTTAAAAGGGATTTTTCAGGCAAACATTAATAAAATAAAACCGCAGCTTACCCTGCTGATCATGGCTCCAGCACTGTGCCTTTTCTTAGGTTGGCGCAGTGAATTAGGAAACACCTAATTTTCAGCTCCTGCCACCTCCCACCAATGCGGGCCACCAATACTGCTGATGGCTAGTCCAAGCCACGCCCCCTTGCCTATTGTGTCTTGAATGGCACTCTCAGAGCCAATATTCCAGCATTGCTAAACCCTGCCCACCTCCCTGCTAGAAGCACACCCCACCCAAGCAGTCAGCGGAGCCGGGGGGTGAACAGTGTCAAGCCAGCATGAATGAAGGAGGTGGCATGGCTTGGTAAGTACATACTCCAGAGGTAGTGGAGGCATGCTGGGCCGGGTCCCCTTGTTCCACGGGCCCGGAAGCATTTGCCTGCACTGCCTCTATGGTATGCTCTCCCTTGCCACCGCTGCTCCGATATGCCGAAAAGTGAGCCACTGCACACTGAGGGAAGGAGGCGGGGGAACTTCCTCTGCTCCCCGCTGGACCGCACCATGGCCACCGATCGTTCAGGGAAGGTGCCGGGTGAACCTCCCCTTCTCGCCGCTGGGCTGTACCACCAATGCTGAGCGAAAGAGCCGCCTGCTGCTGCTGGTACTTACAGGACTGGGCTGATTGGAGCAACGGAGGTAAGTTCAGCAAAACACCTCCCCAGACTGGAGCTCGGAGTCACTGGCCAGGATCGGGGAGCCGGGCACTGCACTTACCTCTGCTGCTCCGATCTGCCTGACCTGCGGACGCTGCTGCTGATAGTGCTCCGGCCTTTCTGCCTACCAACACACTGACCCAGCTACCTACCTTCCCTGCTATCTACTCAGCCACCCACCTAACTACTTGCCCACTAACCTAGCTACCTACCACATACTGATCTGGGGGCACATGCACAGCAAGGCTGCAATGTCAACAAGGGATGTTTTGTGCTGGAATCCTGGGAAGAGAGCTAGTAGGCCCCATTGGGGTCCACTGGTTGGGAACCCCTGCTCTGAGCTATTGGTTGCTATGGCAAAAAAGAAGAGATGGCCATGGTATGGTCACAATCCTCTCCTGACCTCAATCCTATAGAGAACCTTTGGAGTATCCTCAAGCAAATGATATGAGGGTGAGAGGCAGTTCACATCAAAACAGCAACTCTGAGAGGCTGTAATTGTTAGGAGGTGGCTCGGACCCCCTGATAAGTCTTGCCTGGCCTCTCTGACTCAACCTCTGTATTGTTCATCCTTTAAAGGAGCACTATTGTGAAATTGTGTAATGTTAAAAATCCTTATAAACATGTTGATTAATGAGAGGAGGGGTCACTTATATACCCAAACTGAATAAAACTCCTGCCAAGCTTTTGGTTTATTCTCACATAGTACAAACAAAATCCTAGGTTGACGGTTTTAGTCTATGAGGGGTGACAGAGCCTGTCACCCCTGATGTCCTTTTCCTTCCATTAAAATTAAAAAAAACAAGCCTGGCTGGATATTTCTTGATGTTCCTCCATCCAGCATTTTTATCATTGGGCCATTTTTTCGCGATAGTGCTCCTTTAACAACCGGTTGGAGAATCATGTGTTCATTCATTCATTCATTCAAGAGAGAGACATGCACAGCGGGACAATTCAACACATGACTCTGTCTTTATTGAAGGAAGGATGTATCTTTTAAAGACCAAGGAGAGCTTGAGCTTGCCCCTCCCTTTGTGAGAAACATAATTTTCCTGGTGTCCTGCTCGGGTCGCTCCATTCTTGACAATTGGGTTATCCGCCACAAGGTGGCGCAGTTGACTGCAAGACGAAACTTGTGGCTCCTCCCGGCTCATATAAAGGCATCTGTTTCCCTAATAATCCCCAGAGTTCTCTTGCAGTCTGACTGCGAAGATGGATCTTTCTCTCTCTCCATGGATATCGCAGACAAGCGGGGCATCCCAAGCCTGTCGGCCGCTGCAGCCCTATTCCCACCTGTTTCAGTGGACCCTTCTGCCTCCCAGCCTCCGGCTTCTGATCAGGTGATGGTAGGGGAACGCCGAGGGTCAGGTGTTCGGCAGAGCTATGCTTTGGGTCCGAAGGGTAGCCGGCCATAGGCAATGGTGAGCCTATATGGGGGGGGGGGGGGGAGGGAGAGGAACCACCTTGGGACCCCTTAATTATCATATCTCCCAAGAGCTTTATTATTATTGGTGTCTGTTGGTGCACTGTACTTTACTTCTTCTTTACTCACCTCTCCTCCTCTTCTCTCCTCTCCTTAAGTCCAGGCTACGAGGGGGGTGGGGGGCGCAGGGGTCATCCTCTGATGGAGCCCCGGCCAGGGCATCGGATCGGGGCTGAGATGGGCGCCGCTGCGCGCACCTGTGCGCCTGTCCTTCGTGGCAGGGAGGGCTAGGCCTCCCCTGCCTGCTCTGTATGCAGTCCGGGCGCCATTTTGTTTGGCTGCGGGTGGGGGGCGCGGCCTGCCCCTCTAGGAGCTCTTGTCGGTGCCATTGCTGCGGCGCGTGCTGGCTGCTGCTCTGGCTGTTCCTCCCTCTCTTGCCGCTCGGTGGTCCCCCCCTTCCTGCCCTGTGCTTAAAGGGTACAGAGGGTCCAAATTGGGGATTGTACGGTTCTGTCCTGTTAGTGTCTTGTGACCTGATTTCTTCCGCCATAATCACCATAATGGAGGCTTCTGGGAATAGCGAGCTTGGGGCCCCCTTCGGGACTTGTTAAGCTATGTCTCATGTGTGGTACATGCCCTCTGAGCGGTCGCATCGCTATTTGTGTACCTTGTGCCCAAAGCGTCATTTCGGAACAGGATGGGGCGAGTGTTGCCGGCCCCAGCCCCATTTTACCTACGGCCTTGCCGACACCCCCGCATCTGCGTTTAGCTCCCAGTGAGGGGGAAGCCAGCAGGGGGTCTCAAACGGACTTGGCACTCTGGGTGGCCAGTATAGAGCGTCAGTTATCGCGTTCGGCCGCTGGCAAGGCCACGCGTAAGAGGCAGCATTATTCATTTTTTGCTGCTGCTGATGATGATTATGAGACCTTTGGTGGCCGAGGCTCCTTGGAGGAGGGTGAGTTATTTTATGATTCTGACTCCTCAGGGGATCGGCCGGGAGGCCTTGACAGTGGCCCCGGGTCCTCCTCGGATGAGGACGGTTGGGTTCCCGATGACGCAGAGAAACTGTTATCTGCGGTTCTTTGAGACCTTGCACATTGTACCCCCAGAGGCGGCCAAAAAGAAGCAGGGGGACCTGTTTCGGCCTAAGAGACAGCGTCTTGTCTTTCCTGAACAGGCCCACTTCTCTAAATTGATTTTTAAGGAATGGGAGAAGCCTAATAAGCTGCCGTCAGTGCCTAAGGGCCTGGATAGACGGTATCCCTTTTCAGAGGACTTGATTCGTTGTGGGCACTGGACTTCGCCCTGTCTGTACCGTGGCCATTGTCTCCATAGCCATCAAAAAGAAGGTGAGACGCCTTGTGGATATCGCCAGAGCTCATAAGCGAGCGGAGGAGTATAAGAATTTCTTAGCTTGCGCGGATTTCATTGCCTTTGTGATTTCGGCCATAGATGATACCGCCCGGCTTGGCGGCAGGGCTTCGGCCCTGCTGGTCGCTCTTCGTCGTTCTATCTGGCTGCGACGGTGGGCAGCGGACGCTGCCGCCAAGAAAGCTCTTACTGGTATTCCCTTCCTGGGATTCCGGCTGTTCGGGGAGCGTCTGGATCTCCTGGCAAAGGATGGGAGGCTCCCTCAGCGTCAGAAGCCTGTACAGCCTTTCGGGGCTCTTCTTCCTTTCATCCCCTTCGAGGGGGACGAGGTTCTTCTTTCTCAGGTGGCCGCAGAGACTCCTGGGGGCGAGGTAGATCCCGCGGTCGTCCCAGTCCCTCCTGGGGGTCCAAGTCCAAGCCTATTCCCAAGGCCCCTCAGGCATGAGGAGGCTCCCTCACCCTTTGGGGTGGGGGGACGGCCTTTGCTATTTGCTAACGTCTGGAGACAGCACTTCTCAGACCGGTGGATTCAGGAGGTGGTGTCCTCCGGGTACAAAATCGAGCTGGCAGCTTGGCCGCCCCCAAGATTTCTTCGATCGCAGATTTCCCAGAACCCACTGACGGCGCAGGGCCTACGATTGGCTGTCCAACGACTTCTGTTGTCTGGAGTGATTTGTCCGGTGCCTCACCAGGAACGGGGTCGAGGGTTCTATTCCAATCTTTTCACGGTGCCCAAGAAGGACGGTACTCTGAGACCTATTCTGGACCTGAAGGGTCTCAACAGATTTGTCAGATTCAAACACTTCTGCATGGAGACCTTACAGTCAGCGGTGAGTTCATTTCGGCAAGGTGACTTCATGACCATGGTGGACATCAGGGATGCTTACCTGCACGTCCCTAGATTCCAGGGACATCAGAAGTTTCTGAGGTTCACGCTGGAGGGTCAGCACTACCAATTGTGGCACTGCAGTTTGGAATTTCTTCAGCCCCCCGGGTGTTCACCAAGGGGCCGGTGAGGAGCCAGGACATTCGTGTTCTTCCTTATCTGGACGACTTGCTGATTGCGGCTCAATCTTTTCAGCAGGCCGAGAACGACACTCGGACGGTGTTGTCCACTCTCAAGGAATTCGGCTGGGTGACCAATTATCCCAAGTCTTCGATCACTCAGTCATTGGTGAGGTCCTTCCTGGGCATGATGTTGGACACCCTTCAAGTCAAGGTGTTCCTCCCCCAGCAGTAGGTGGAGGGTCTTCAGACGCAGGCGCGGGCCTTGCTGTCGTGTCCACGCCCGTCCGTCCGTCTGGGGATGAAGCTGGTGGGTCTCATGGTGTCTTGCTTCGTGGCTGTACCCTTCGCTCAGTTCCACACGAGACCTCTTCAGTTGAATCTCTTGACCGTTTGGGATCGGACACAGGAGTCCCTGGAGCAGGAGTTTCTCTCTGGCCAGGCGGTCCCTCTCGTGGTTGTTGGAAATCTTCTAGTGGGCAGGTCCTTTCTGACTCCACGTTGGGAGATTGTCACCACGGATGCCAGTCTGACCGGTTGGGGAGGTTTTTGGCAATCCCTGAAGTTCCAGGGCCAGTGTGGCCCTCAGGAGGCTCGTGTGCCTATCAATCTCCTGGAGCTGAGAGCGATCCGGTTGGTCCTTTTTCACCTGACTCCCCAGCTACAAGGTCACGCGGTCCAGGTCCGCTAGGACAATCAGACGGCGGACTCCTACATCAATCATCAGGGCGGGACTCGGAACAAGCGAGCCCTCAAGGAGGTGAACCAGATCCTGTCTTGGGCGGAGGAGAATGTTCCCTGCATCTTGGCAGTTTACATTCCCGGGGTGGAGAATCAGGAGGCAGACTCCCTGAGCAGGGGGACTTCTCGTCTGGGGGAATGGTTGCTCAGAGCGTGAAAGATCTCGTTGTTGGGTCGCCACTGGGGTCAGCCGGACATGGACCTGTTTGCGCGCACGCCTAGAGGGGTGCGAGGGAGGCGGCGGCGGCGGAAGAGAAGGTAGGTGATTCGGGGTGTTTGGGGGGGTTTCACCCCGCGGGACATCCCGATCTCGGATGTCCCGCGGGGTGGGAGGTGGTCGGCCCGGGAATCTTATAGATTTCCGGGCCGATCACCTCTCGGTGTTGGTCCACTTTAAGTACTACCTGGTTGCTAGGGAATCGTTTAGGAAGTTGGATCCTCTTTTTGTTTTTCCTGACGGGCCTAGGAAGGGCTTGCCTCCAGCCAAATCCACTATCAGCAAGTGGATCAGACAGGCGGTGGTGCAAGCGTATTCTGCCAAGGGGAAGGAACCCCCTTTTCGGATCACAGCTCATTCTACCAGAGCTATTGGTGCCTCTTGGGCTTTTCAACACCAGGCTTCTGTTGGAACAGGTTTGTAAGGCCGCTACTTGGTCTTCAGTTCATACTTTTTCTAAGTTTTACAAGGTTGATGTTAGAGCCTCAGCTGATGCTGTTTTTTGGCCGTAAGGTGCTTCAGGCGGTAGTGTCATGAACTACGTGCTGTTGCTCACTGGGGATCCCACCCTTTCTTGGACACTGCTTTTGGATGTCCCACTTGTCAAGAATGGAGCGACCTGAGCAGGACAACAGGAAAAATACAATTCTGTGAGTACTCACCTGTAGAATTGATTTTGGTGGTGTCCTGCTCGGATCGCTCCATCCCACCCTTGTTCTGTTATTCTCTTTTTGCCTGTTATGGTGATTACTTTTGAGAGAGTTTCATTTTGGGGCTGTGTGAATTGACATGGTCTCTGGCCTCCCGGCTTGTTTCTGTATTTACTGCTTTTCAACCACTGGAGATTATAAGGGAAACAGATGCCTTTATATGAGCCACAAGTTTCGTCTTGCAGTCAACTGCGCCACCTTATGGCGGATAACCCAATTGTCAAGAATGGAGAGACCCGAGCAGGACACCACCAAAATCAATTCTACAGGTCAGTACTTACAGAATTGTATTTTTCACATAACACAGAATAATGTTATCTCGCAGTTGGCATTAGGGAGTTAGGGAGTTACTTATCTTAACCTTGGGTGCATGGAATGCTCTTGCTGTACCAAGCCTCAGAATCACACGTAAACCACAAAGCTTAAGGTAAAACTCTAAGTCTAAATATATTAAAGCAGCAAGATGGCTGAAATGATGTCAAAGAAAGAGCGAGAATGAGAATTAACCCTTCAGTAATGACATCCTGCAAAGAAAGATTCAGTGTAAATATAACAGGGAGTGACAGGTTCCCTCTTTTTTGTTGCCCCAGGTGTCTTTGTGGGGGAACAAATGCGACCTCTCCATTTCAGGGGGTCAGGAGAACGCCCAAAAGACCAGCGTTCTGGCCTCCCTGGACTCCTTTAGACCATTTATACTGGTGGACAATATGGAGTCTCTCTGGGGTGCCCTCACCAGAAATCAAGTCGCCGGCACAGGGACCCGAGTGGACATTGTCCTGGACAACGCTGGATTCGAGCTAGTGACCGATTTGATTTTAGCTGACTTCCTCCTCTCTCTAAACCTGGCCAGTGAGGTCCATTTCCACGCCAAGTGCTTCCCCTGGTACGTTTCAGACACCACCAAGCACGATTTTGATTGGACAATCCAGCAGTTACTCGCGGCCAATCACAAGTGGATGTCCAGGTGCGGTCAAACCTGGAAGGGGAACCTAAAGAAGGGCACCTGGGTCTATCATGAGAACCTCTTCTGGACCCTTCCGCATGAATTCTGGAGCATGGAGGAGGTGGCTCCGGATTTGTATGCGGAGCTGAAAAAGTCCGACCTGCTTTTGTTTAAAGGAGACCTGAACTACCGTAAGCTCACTGGGGACCGCAAGTGGGACTTCACCGCTCCCTTTTCTCAAGTGCTAAAAGGGTTCCGCCCGGCACCACTGTGCAGCATCAGGACTCTAAAATCCGACGTGCAGGTGGGGCTGGAGCCGGGGGTGGGAGAACGGCTCAGTGCCGCCCAAGCTGATTGGTTGGTGTCTGGGAAATACGGAGTCATCCAGTTTTGCTCTGGAGTGTGATGCCGCTGCGGGATTCCAAATAAATGGAGCCCAACTCCAGGCAAAATGTTTTTCTCTTTATATCCATTCTGGGACACGGGTAACTCGGTCGACCCAGAGGACTAAAGCAGAAAAAAACCCAGGGCGGCTGGCCCTGGAGTCTAAAAGTCTCCTGGGCTGACCGCTGGCTTTCTCTTGCATCATCCGAAGTTTGGATGCCCCGCTGTATGACCCCCTCCGGGTTGCCACAAGACTTACGTTTTCCCTGGTTCTCACAGTGGTTGCTTCCCCAGCATCTCTGGGCCGAGACGCACTTCCGCCCCCGGCCATTTAGATAGACTGGGGGCAGGAGCACACCTTTGTCTAAAGGAAAACTGGAGAAGCAGCCGCTTCCTGCTCACTATTGACGATAAGTTCTACGTCTAAACAGAGCCATATTGGCAATCATTATTCACTGCATACACGCAAGCACCGGAGGACCAGGGAGGTGAGTTTTAATGGGCGATCTGGGGGGTTTCACACAGCGAGGCATCACAAATCACAATGCCCACAGGACAAGGATTAAAACGTCCCTGATTTGGGTTATGGATAGAGCAGTGAGGAGTTAGAGGAACCCCCCCTGGATTCTCTAGATCTACTCACCTGATCCCAGAGCCCTCGGTGCCAAGGCCACATCCCCGCTCACCTTTAGTTTCTTTCTGACTGGGCGGAGCGGGTACACCACGGTTAGATGCTGAGTGGGGGATGCGACCGGCTGCAAACTAGGCTCTGCTCAGCTGCTTAGCCATTCAGACAGGTTAGCCTTAAAGTGGACCAAAACCCAGGATTTTGACTATCCTGGGTTTTGGTCCTTTCCCGCAGGGCACCCCGATCGCCGAGCGCAACTCACCTCTTCCCGCTCCTACGGCGCATGCGCGGCCACTTGTCCATTCCGAGCGTGCTGGCCGCCGCATCCCCCTATTCCCTCCAACAAGGAGCGTGCCTGCACCAGCATTTACAAATGGCTGCTAGAGGTATAGTGGGAATGAGGCCGCGGCTAGCTCATGCGCTGTTGGATCAGGAATCAAGGTAACTGTATGGTGCGACCTGGGGGGTTTCACACAGCGGGGCATCCCGATTTTGGATGCCCTGGGGGGAAGGAATCAATCGGATTCCCGGGCTGATTGCGGTGGGTTTTGGTCCACTTTAAAGTCATACCGCAGAGGAATTAAAAAAACATGCTGCTGGTCACTGCAGGTCCGGTGCTCCAAAACTCACCCGATCGATTTACCGGGCCCCTGCCTCTGCCCCCTGCGCCGTCAGTCTCTGAAACTCTATTCTCTGGCACTTCTGTGCCAGACCATGCCTGCCACCATCAGTCACAGGGGGTGTGGCCAATGGAGAGAGGGCATGTAATGCTTCGCTCACTACCTCCATTGCAATAAATGGAGAGGGTGTGGCCACAGCCCGGTGATTGATGGCGAGTCATGTTTCCATCCCACCACTCTGTCCCCGCGGTCTGGCCCCCGAAGGTGCAGGAGGCGGCGGGGGTCCTGATAGAGCGATCGGGTGAGTTCTGGAGCGTTGGACCTGCAGTGACCAGTGGTGCAGGACAAAAGGTAGGTACCCTTTTTTGTTCTTTTCCTGCTAAATCACTTTAAAGTGGACCAAAACCCAGGATTTTGACTATCCTGGGTATTAGACCTTGCCCCCCTGTCAGGGGTGCCCCGCTGTGTGAAACCCCCCAGGTCACCGAAACAAAACTCACCCCTTCCCGGTCCTACGGTACATGTGTGGCTGCTCGTTCAATCAGCGCGCTCGGATCTGCTCACGTCAGCTCGTCTAAGGCGAGCGGATCCCTGCCTGCTGGCGGCAGCATCCCCCACTACCCTCTAACAGGGTGCCTGGCGCCGACACGCGCCTTGCTAGAGGAATAGCGGGGATGCGGCTCACACAAGCGCCGTTGGATCGGAAAAGAAGGTGACGTTATGGGTGACCTGGGGGGTTCCACACAGCGGGGTGTCCCGATTCTGGATGCCCCGGGGGGAGGGAATCAATCGGCCCGGGAATCTTATAGATTCCTGGCCCGATCTCTGTGGGTTTTCTAGCTAGCTAGCTAGGGATCTAGCTAGCTAGTTTTTTCTAATGTTAGCAAATGTGTATTTTGTGAAAGGAGTTTTTATTTGTTGCTATTGGCAACAGACACCAAGGCCTCGATTCATAAGGGTAGAAAAAAATTCTCATGGTAGTAAAAGATTCAATTCATGAGAAAAAAGCCTGAGAATGTCACTGTTGCTGAATCACCAGCTAAGAAAACAATGAAAGTCAATGGCACTTTTTTACTCCTAAGGAAAGCAGAGAACTGTTTCCTCCTCCTCTACACTGTAGTAAAAGCTGCCATTGACTTTCATTGTCTTTTTATCTAGTGATTCAGCAACAGTGACATTCTCAGGCTTTTTTCTCATGAATTGAATTTTTTACTACCATGAGAATTTTTTTTTCTACCTTTATTGAATCGAGGCCCAAGTGCAGACATGGTGTACTTTGCCAATAGCAACTGATTGCAGATGGTGAAAAGTACTTTCATAAAACACACTTACTAACATAGGAAAAAATGAAAGAAAAAAAAAACAGAACGTTCAGCACATGCATAAAATTGTATTGCCAAATGTTTTCAGGTCATCAGTTTGAATGTCTGTCAGAAGCTTCTTTCACCCATTTTTCTACCTGCTGCAGTGTCAAAGATTGTATAAAGATTGTGTAAAGATTGTCGCTGTTTGTTACACCATAGCACTGTGACATATCCTCTTCCCCTCCCGGACATTTTCTACCTGGTAACAAGCCTATGAGAAATACGGATGGCCATGGAGATTGTGCTCCACTACTCCTCACTTCTGCTGGGGGTGATATAGGCCTGGTGGTGGCCTCTAATTTGCGTATGCTCTTCTGTTCTAACTTTCTATTGGACAGTGGAACCAGGGCCAGCCTTAAAGAGGAACATCGGAGACCCTGGAGTCTTTTAGAGTTCCAGTCCTTGGGGCATCCTGAACTGGGATGCCCCACTGTGTGAATGGTGCTAGGGCCGAGTGGACCAGCAGTCAATTTTGACTGCTGGCCTGCTTTAAAGTGGATTAAAATCTTTGCCAGAACTAAATTCTTAAACTCTGGATCCCAATGCGGGATGCTTCACAGTGTGAAACCTACCCAGGATCGTTGGTATACATCACAAGCAATCCCATGGCACATGCTCGGGCCACAGACCAACACCCTCTGCCGCTAAAATAACAGTCTGGGGGTTCATCCAGAATGATGGAGCCCCCCACACATAACCTCCCCGTAAACCAAAGTGTCTCAAAACCCAGCTGGATCGGTTCCCTCCCCCCGGGGCATCCAAACTCAGGATGCCCCGCTGTGTGAAACCCCCCAGGTTGCCCCATCACTTACCTTTCTTCCCGGTCCAAAGGCGCATGCACGATCCGCATCCCCGCTATCCCTCTAGCAAGGTGCGTGCTCTCGCCAGCCATTTGTGAATGGCCAGCGTGGGCATGCTCCCTGTTAGAGGGAAGTGGGGGATGCGGCCATCAGCGTGCTCAGAGCCGCTGGCTGTAGATGCCGTCTTAAATGGCGTGACGTCAGCGACTCTGAGCCTGCTGATTGAATGAGCTAACATGCATGCAGCGTAGGACCGGGGTGAGGTTTCTTCAGGCAATCTGGGGGGTTTCACACAGTGGGGCATCCCCAATCGCTCCCCCTGCTGGGAATCCTGCGCCATGTGGGCAGAGACAGCGCTACCCATTCTCAAGGCTGGATTCCTGGCAGGGCAGTGAGATTAAGGTAAGGTTTACATGCGTCTGGGGGGGGGGTCGTCCAGAATGCACGCCCCCCCCCCAGACTGTCATTTAAGGTTTACATGCGTCTGGGGGGGGGGGGGGGGTCGTCCAGAATGCACGCCCCCCCCCCCCAGACTGTCATTTTAGCGGCGACACTGGCACCGGTTGCTCCGCTTTAAAGTGGACCAACACCCACCGCTGATCAGCCGAGCCGGGCCGATCAGCTCCCTCCCTGCGGGGCACCCCGATCGGGGGTGCCCCGCTGTGTGAAACCCCCCAGGACGCCCACAAACCTTACCTTCTCCCCGTTCCAACGGCGCATGCGCAGGCCGCCTCTTGCGCTTCCCTCTAGCAGGGCACGCACCCGTGCCGGCCGTTTGTGAATGGCCGGTGCGGGCGCGCTCCCTGTTAGAGGGAAGCGCGAGAGGCGGCGGCGGGCACGCTCAGCTTGTCCGTCCTATATAAAAGTTTGTCCGTCTGCGTTGATTGGAGGAGCGCTCGCGCATGCGCCGTAGGAGCGGGGTGAGGTGAGTTTTTTGGGGCTTTCTGGGGGGTTTCACACAGCGGCATCGGGGTGCCCCGCGGAAGTGGACCAACACCCAGGATAGTGAAAATCCTGGGTGTTGGTCCACTTTAATGCGCTGCAATACTGAAGGAATCCAGGGTGCCAGTTGATCCCAGCTCTCTTATGCCAGGCTCTGTGGACAAAAAGAGTCCTATGCCATGCATTAAGTGCTGATTGGATGATCCAATCTGATTTTCATCCAATCAGCAGCATAGAGTGCTGGTTGGATGAAAGCCTGCGTATGTGCCATGGGATTACTTGCAATGTGGGTATGCCTGGTCATTCCAGGGGGTTTAACACAGTGGGGCATCCCACATTATAATTCCTCCGGGGATAGGGAATCAACTAGATTGGCCCACTTTAGAGGGCAGGTGAGCTTGGCAGCCCTTCCTTCTAACCCAACCAACCATGCAACCCCAGCTGTGGATCTGGCTGGCAGACCCGGTGGGCATTGAGTAGGCACAGCTGTACGGCACCCTGACCATGGCTTCCTGTGCGGCCACACACCTTGCACACCCAAGGGCCCGGCCCTGGGTGGAACACCAGTGTCAGGGTTGGCTTCGATCGGCTAGGTTGGGCATATGGCCGGCAGTGTTCTGGTCTATTTACACCCTCAGTGGGGGTGGTGGGTCCTGTATCGGCGAATCCTCAGGCAACCAATGGCATGCAGGGCTTGGTTTGGGTGTGGCGCATTTTAATATGGAAACAGGCTACTGCTCTAACCAAAATGCCACCACAAAGGTGAGGAGAAGTAAACAGAACCTGGTTATGTCCTAAAAATATAAAGGCCACCTCCTGGGTATGTGCATATATCCTGGCATCCACTTATCTCTGTGAAACTACCGTTAAAACGCAACAAAACCCACCTGTGGGTCAGCCGCTGGCTTTCCTCCGAGGCATCCTGAATTGGAACTCCCTGCTGTGTGAAACCCCCCGGACGCCGCTATTCAGTCACCTCTTCCTTGCTCCAACTCCAAATGTGTGGGATCTTATCCAATGAGCCATCTGCCGTGACTAGGTCATCTGGAAAATGGCTCTTATTGTTGTCAATGGGATGCAGGGGATGCGGCAGAGCGCACTCCCTATTGAAGTCAATAAGAGCCATTTGCCGAATGACCTAGTCACAGCAGGCGGATCTCATTGGATGAGAGCCTGTACATGTGGTGCTGGAATGAGGAAGAGCTGAGAGAATAGCAGCGTTTTGGGGGTTTCACACAGTGGGGCATCCCAATTCGGTATGCCCCGGGGGAATGGAACAAAACCCCGGAAAGTCAAATTGATGGGTTTTGTTTCGCATTAAAATGAACAAAAACTCTCCCTGGCAGAGCTGGGGGGCAAACTGGCCAATGTTGCACTGGATCTGATGTACAGGGTAAGCAGAGAATATATTTTTGTATCTCTTTTTATAACCTACAGAGTTGCTTTGAAGCAGACTGAAACCCTGGCTCTAGAGAAAAACTCAGTGGCCTGGTTACAGCTTGCCCTGTCGGCGTCCGGATATGCTGCGAAACCTCCCCGGATCGTCTGTATACTCACTTTAGGAATTGATCCCACAGTACATGCGCTGGCCTCCAGCGGCATGATGCTTGCAGCGTATCCCAATGGTTGGCGGCATGATGCCTGCAGCGTATCCCAATGGTTGGCGGCATGATGCCTGCAGCGTATCCCAAAGGTTGGCGGCATGATGCCCGCAGCGTATCCCAATGGTTAGCACCATGCGCCTGCAGCGTATCCCAATGGTTGGCGGCATGATGCCCGCAGCGTATCCCAATGGTTGGCGGCATGATGCCTGCAGCGTATCCCAATGGTTGGCGGCATGATGCCTGCAGCGTATCCCAATGGTTGGCGGCATGATGCCTGCAGCGTATCCCAATGGTTGGCGGCATGATGCCTGCAGCGTATCAAAATGGTTGGCGGCATGATGCCTGCAGCGTATCCCAATGGTTGGCGGCATGAAGCCTGCAGCGTATCCCAATGGTTGGCGGCATGATGCCTGCAGCGTATCCCAATGGTTGGCGGCATGATGCCTGCAGCGTATCCCAATGGTTGGCGGCATGATGCCTGCAGCGTATCCCAATGGTTGGCGGCATGATGCCTGCAGCGTATCCCAATGGTTGGCGGCATGATGCCTGCAGCGTATCCCAATGGTTGGCGGCATGAAGCCTGCAGCGTATCCCAATGGTTAGCGCCATGCGCCTGCAGCGTATCCCAATGGTTGGCGGCATGATGCCTGCAGCGTATCCCAATGGTTGGCGGCATGATGCCCGCAGCGTATCCCAAAGGTTGGCGGCATGATGCCCGCAGCGTATCCCAATGGTTGGCGGCATGATGCCTGCAGCGTATCCCAAAGGTTGGCGGCATGATGCCTGCAGCGTATCCCAAAGGTTGGCGGCATGATGCCTGCAGCGTATCCCAAAGGTTGGCGGCATGATGCCTGCAGCGTATCCCAATGGTTGGCGGCATGATGCCCGCAGCGTATCCCAATGGTTGGCGGCATGATGCCTGCAGCGTATCCCAATGGTTGGCGGCATGATGCCCGCAGCGTATCCCAATGGTTGGCGGCATGATGCCTGCAGCGTATCCCAATGGTTGGCGGCATGATGCCTGCAGCGTATCCCAATGGTTGGTGGCATGATGCCTGCAGCGTATCCCAAAGGTTGGCGGCATGATGCCCGCAGCGTATCCCAATGGTTGGCGGCATGATGCCCGCAGCGTATCCCAATGGTTGGCGGCATGATGCCTGCAGCGTATCCCAATGGTTGGCGGCATGATGCCTGCAGCGTATCCCAATGGTTGGCGGCATGATGCCTGCAGCGTATCCCAATGGTTAGCGCCATGCGCCTGCAGCGTATCCCAATGGTTGGCGGCATGATGCCTGCAGCATATCCCAATGGTTGGCGGCATGATGCCTGCAGCGTATCCCAATGGTTGGCGGCATGATGCCTGCAGCGTATCCCAAAGGTTGGTGGCATGATGCCTGCAGCGTATCCCAATGGTTGGTGGCATGATGCCTGCAGCGTATCCCAATGGTTGGCGGCATGATGCCTGCAGCGTATCCCAATGGTTGGCGGCATGATGCCTGCAGCGTATCCCAATGGTTGGCGGCATGATGCCTGCAGCGTATCCCAATGGTTGGCGGCATGATGCCTGCAGCGTATCCCAATGGTTGGCGGCATGATGCCTGCAGCGTATCCCAATGGTTGGCGGCATGATGCCTGCAGCGTATCCCAATGGTTGGCGGCATGAAGCCTGCAGCGTATCCCAATGGTTGGCGGCATGATGCCTGCAGCGTATCCCAATGGTTGGCGGCATGAAGCCTGCAGCGTATCCCAATGGTTGGCGGCATGATGCCTGCAGCGTATCCCAATGGTTGGCGGCATGAAGCCTGCAGCGTATCCCAATGGTTGGCGGCATGATGCCTGCAGCGTATCCCAATGGTTGGCGGCATGATGCCTGCAGCGTATCCCAATGGTTAGCGCCATGCGCCTGCAGCGTATCCCAATGGTTGGCGGCATGATGCCTGCAGCGTATCCCAATGGTTGGCGACATGATGCCTGCAGCGTATCCCAAAGGTTAGCGCCATGCGCCTGCAGCGTATCCCAAAGGTTGGCGGCATGATGCCTGCAGCGTATCCCAATGGTTAGCGCCATGCGCCTGCAGCGTATCCCAATGGTTGGCGGCATGATGCCTGCAGCGTATCCCAATGGTTGGCGGCATGATGCCTGCAGCGTATCCCAATGGTTGGCGGCATGATGCCTGCAGCGTATCCCAATGGTTGGCGGCATGATGCCTGCAGCGTATCCCAATGGTTGGTGGCATGATGCCTGCAGCGTATCCCAATGGTTGGCGGCATGATGCCTGCAGCGTATCCCAATGGTTGGCGGCATGATGCCTGCAGCGTATCCCAATGGTTGGCGGCATGATGCCTGCAGCGTATCCCAATGGTTGGCGGCATGATGCCTGCAGCGTATCCCAATGGTTGGCGGCATGATGCCTGCAGCGTATCCCAATGGTTGGCGGCATGATGCCTGCAGCGTATCCCAATGGTTGGTGGCAGGGGTGCGAGCAGCAGCCGTTCTGAAAGGAAATGATTGCCAGACCCCGCCCACTGGCCTCTCTTCTCTGTTGTGCGCACCCGCCACCAGACATTCAGACATGCTTACTGGGGTATGTGCACAGCAGGATCTATTCCCAGTGGGGGGGGGGGGGGGGTCCTCCTGTGGCAAGCTGTAACCCATCACTGGAGTCTTTTAAGACTGGGATTTGGTCTTCTTTAAATGTTGGGTTCTATATATTAATAAAGGAAGGATAGCAGGTACTGGGCACAGGGGCTATTAAACTTATTATTTACTAAGTTGACCCCACTTTTAATTTTGCCCTGAGCACCACTTCCCTGTTGCCAGGGGGGGTTCGGGTCCATAGGAACACAAGACGAACCTAACCTACCCCCTCACACCACCAGTTAGCCTGGCTGTAGAAAATTACTCACCTTTTCCTAGCAGAGCATCATCCATGTGACAGCAGTTTCCTGGTCTCTGGTCCTTCAGAGCTCCACAAGGAAAAAGTGAAAAATCTCCCAAATTCACAGCTTACAGGCAATGAGAGTAGGTGGGCTCTCCCTGGCGAAGAGTTACTGGGACAGTTTAGGTCAGCTGAGGAACACTGAGTCAAATCCCTAATGGATGCCTGGCCTGTTCCCACCATAAGCTGCATGAGATGGCTTCAGAATCTTTAGTTTATGTTACTTAATGGCTGTTGTGCTTCCATGTTACTGTTAATATGTATTAAAGTGGACCAACACCCATTATACACCAAATGGGTACTGGTCTGTGTGCGGGGGGGAAGGGGTTTGGTATCCCAATTGCTGATGCCCCTGCACATACAGGTTCTCCTTAATGTGGACCAAAACCCAGGAGTTTGACTATCCTGGGTTTTGGTCCCTTCCCCCGGGGCACCCCCCGGTGCGTGAAACCCCCCAGATTGCCGTGCGCAACTCACCTCCTCCCGGCTCTATGGCACATGCGCGGGCGCTCGTCCAATTGGCGCACTCAGGCTTCATCTAAGGCCAGCGGCTCCGAGCGCACTGAAGGCTGCATCCCCCGCTACCCTCTAACCGGGAGTGTGCCCACGCCGGCCATTCACAAATGTCTGACGCAGGGCACACGCCCTGCTAGAGGGATAGGTGCGGTGCAGCTCGCGCATGCGCCATTGGCCTGGGAAGCAAGGTAAGTGAGCGGGGTGACCTGGGGGGGTTTCACACAGCGAGCATCCCGATTTTTCCCGGGGGGAGGGAATCGATCGGCCGGGAATCTTATAGACACTGGGTTTTGGTCCACATTGACAGGCATAATCCAGCCCTATGATTGGCCCCAGCGGTCTCGTGGGGATGCCCCTGCACACGGACCTGCACCTATTTGGTATAAAATGGGTGTTAGGTCACTTTTCAAATGACACATTCAAGTGTCTGGAAATGTCTGTAAAATGTTTACACTGGATGCTCCAGACGCACAGCACCATGGGCACAGCTGTCCCATCATATGTACTGGAGGACCGCTGGTCTGCAGAAAGCACCTCATCGCTATGGCAACATGACCACCTCGTAATTGCGCATGTTTCACTGTATGATTGACGATGTGCTGAAAAAATAAAACCTGCACATTGTACCTTTTGTGTGTCTATTGTGTGATGTGTTGTATTTGTGCAACTAGTCATGTAACACAGTTCACACCTATGCAGCTGCAGTGCAGATCTGGGGTTTGCGGATTGCTTTCTGCAGCCTGGCAGCTGTTTCCTGTGCAGTGTGCATGCTCGCTAGGAAGGCAGACCTCTCCCCAGCTCGCTAGGAAGACAGACCCCCGCACCTCTCCTGAGCCTGCTAGGAAGACAGACCTATCCTCAGCTCGCTAGGAAGACAGACCCCCGCACCTCTCCTGAGCCTGCTAAGAAAGCAGACCTCTCCCCGGCTCGCTAGGAAGACAGACCTCTCCCCAGCTCGCTAGGAAGACAGACCTCTCCCCAGCTCGCTAGGAAGGCAGAGCTCTCCCCAGCTCGCTAGGAAGGCAGAGCTCTCCCCAGCTCGCTAGGAAGGCAGAGCTCTCCCCAGCTCGCTAGGAAGGCAGAGCTCTCCCCAGCTCGCTAGGAAGGCAGAGCTCTCCCCAGCTCGCTAGGAAGGCAGAGCTCTCCCCAGCTCGCTAGGAAGGCAGAGCTCTCCCCAGCTCGCTAGGAAGGCAGACCTCTCCCCGGCTCGCTAGGAAGGCAGACCTCTCCTCAGCTCGCTAGGAAGGCAGACCCCCGCACCTCTCCTGAGCCTGCTAAGAAAGCAGACCTCTCCCCGGCTCGCTAGGAAGACAGACCTCTCCCCAGCTCGCTAGGAAGGCAGACCTCTCCCCAGCTCGCTAGGAAGGCAGACCTCTCCCCAGCTCGCTAGGAAGGCAGACCTCTCCCCAGCTCGCTAGGAAGGCAGACCTCTCCCCAGCTCGCTAGGAAGGCAGACCTCTCCCCAGCTCGCTAGGAAGGCAGACCTCTCCCCAGCTCACTAGGAAGATAGATCCCGCACCTGTCGGCTCGCTAGGAAGACAGGTCCCGCACCTGTCGGCTCGCTAGGAAGACAGGTCCCGCACCTGTCGGCTCGCTAGGAAAACAGGTCCCGCACCTGTCGGCTCGCTAGGAAGACAGGTCCCGCACCTGTCGGCTCGCTAGGAAGACAGATCCCGCACCTGTCGGCTCGCTAGGAAGACAGGTCCCGCACCTGTCGGCTCGCTAGGAAGACAGGTCCCGCACCTGTCGGCTCGCTAGGAAGACAGGTCCCGCACCTGTCGGCTCGCTAGGAAGACAGGTCCCGCACCTGTCGGCTCGCTAGGAAGACAGGTCCCGCACCTGTCGGCTCGCTAGGAAGACAGGTCCCGCACCTGTCGGCTCGCTAGGAAGACAGGTCCCGCACCTGTCGGCTCGCTAGGAAGACAGATCCAGCACCTCTCAGCTCGCTAGGAAGACAGACCTCACACCTCTTAGCTCGCTAGGAAGACAGACCCCACACCTCACCTCAACTCGCTAAGGAAACTGATCCCGGCATTTCTCATCTCACTAGGAAGACAGATCCCGCACCTCTCTGCTCGCTAGGAAGACAGGCATCGCATCTCTCTGCTTGCTTGGTAGATAGACCCTGCACCTCTCCTCGGCTCACTTGGAAGATAGACCCCCGAAGTTCTCTTTTACAGTCTTAATTCCAATTGTTCCCTCACCTCTCCTTTGCACGACAGGAAGACAGACCCCCAATTTTAGGTTTTCTGGCCCACCATGCCTTCAGATTTGGGCCGCAAGCTAAAATACAGTAGCTTGTCTACTAAGCATCTGGTACACCCCGGCGCCAGTACTGCCACTGTCTGTCTTCCTAGAGAACACGCACAGCTGTTCGGCATCTGTTTCCCCAGTGGTGTCGTCCTCGCTAGGAAGACAGACAGATAGCGCCAATGTTAACTCTGCGTGCCCCTGCACCTCTCAGCCCAAGTAAATGGGTAGAAAAGTGAATTCAAATGAATGTAAAGTTGTTGTAAAAGTGGTTCTATGTTGCACCACTGTGAGTAGACCAAGAGCTGCTTGTGTCGGTATTGGAGTCTAAAAGAGATGGGCAATACTCTGTCCCTGGGGCATCCCAATTGCCTGTTTTGGATACTCACCCCTGCACACACCCACAAGCACTCTAATGCAGCTGGCCACTGGTTTGCCAGCCCACGTGACCCCTGCCCACCAGGCAATGCATGTGGGTATCTGCAGTGTAGTGTTGAAATGTGGGATGCCACCACTGGGGGTGCTAGAAGTGGTGTTTAGGTGCAGAGGTCCACTTGGGGTGGAGGCTCCCTTTAAAAGTTCTGAATAGAGGCCTTCCATTTATGTTTAATCTTATTTTATTCATTTTAGAATACAATACAGAAAGAAAAAAATTACAAGACACAAAACAAAATTAAATACAATACACATGTCATAGCTAACCCCCCAAAGAGTCCCATCAACCTCCTGTATCACTGGATGGCACCCTCTCCCTCATTCTAAACTTCCCCTCCTCACCCGTCCCGTCATCCCTGTATCAACCGTCATGTTGCAGGGCCGCCTACCCCCCCCCCCCCCCGCCCTCAACCAGGAAGGTGAGAGAGGACGCCCCCCAGATTGAAACACCCAGCAAGAGAAGTATGACATATAGCCGAGCCCGGGGAGGGCCCTGCACTCAATGCATTAAAGTGGACCAACACCCAGGATTTTGACTATCCTGGGTCTTGGTCCACTTCGGTGGGGCACCCCCGATCGGGGTGCCCCGCTGTGTGAAACCCCCCCTAACCCCCCGAAAAACTCACCTCTCCCCGCTCCCAGCACCGACGTACAAGGGGAGAACTGGAACGTCTAAGCGGCGGCGGCCGCCGCCGCCTCCCTCGCGTCACTTTTGACGCGCGCGCCCCCGCACCGGCCATTCGCAGACGGCCGGCGCGGAGGCGCGCACGCCTACAGGGGCGCGAGGGGGGAGGCGGCGGCCGGCCGCCGCCGAAGATAAGGTAGGTGAGTTGGGGTGTTTGGGGGGGTTTCACCCCGCGGGACATCCCGATCTCGGATGTCCCGCGGGGTGGGGGGTGATCGGCCCGGGAATCTTATAGATTCCCGGGCCGATCACCCGTGGGTGTTGGTCCACTTTAAATCACCTTCCAGAGTCTATTGATGCTTGAGACCCTCCGCCCCCCCGGCGTTTGGCCTGAAAGATAACCAAACTCACGTCACGAAGGACACCGACATATATATGACAACACCCAACACTGAAACACTAGGACCCAGAAAAAAGGAAGAAAGAAAGGAGGGACAGGGCAACCGAACACAAGGGAGCTGGAGAAACCCCCCCAGTGTAGGGATCATACTCCTACCAGGCTTTTCCCATTCTCCATACCCTACTCCCTTCTGCAGCGCCATCTACTGTAGTTCCAGTATCTTTTTTTGGCCAGCATCCGAGTCTTTGAACATTATCCAGGCAACCCATGTGTGCATGAACTTCTCGTTCTCCCCCTTCAGATCCGCCATTAGCTCCTCCATCCTCATGATGTTATTAAAGTGGACCAACACCTGATGCTGATCAGCATCGGGCGATCGGGGGGGCCCCACTGTTTGAAACCCCCCGGAAAGCCCCTTAATTCCTACCTCTTTCTGGATCCAGCGGCGCATGGAGGGAAGCGCGAGCGCAGCGGCGGCCTCGCTCCCCTTGTCTGTCGACGGACCTCGCTTGTCCGTCAGCGGGGATTGGTGGATCGAGTCACGTGGGAGCGGGGACAGGTGAGTTTTCGGGGCTTTCTGGGGGGTTTCACACAGCGGGGCACCCCCGATCGGGGTGCCCCACTGAAGTGGACCAAAACCCAGGATAGTCAAAATCCTGGGTGTTGGTCCACTTTAAGTTCATCATACCATTCAAGCACTGAGGGAGTCATTACACTCTTCCAGTGCCTAGGGATTACCATTCTCACGGCTGTCAAGAAGTGCCTTAAAGTGGACCAACACCCACCGGTGATCGGCCCGGGAATCTATAAGATTCCCGGGCCGATCACCTCCCTCCCCGCGGGACATCCGAGATCGGGATGTCCCGCGGGGTGAAACCCCCCCAAACACCCCAAACTCCTTACCTTATCCCTCGCGCCCCTCTAGACGTGCGCACGCCCGCGCGTCAAGAGGGACGCGCGGGAGGCGGCGGAGGAGCCGCTTGTCCGCGGCTTGTCCGTCTGCGCGAGGAGAGGTGAGTTCGGGGGGGTTTCACACAGCGGGGCACCCCGATCGGGGGTGCCCCACCGAAGTGGACCAAGACCCAGGATAGTCAAAATCCTGGGTGTTGGTCCACTTTAAGGCTCCTTTCTTCCCAGCCTCCCTACTACCGGGGAGCATAGATAGCAACGTTATCTCAGGAGTATTTGGAGTCTTAATGCTGAACGCCTCCTCATATAATAGTAGGACCCTCTCCCACGAGGCCTTCCATTTAAAGGGGACCCTCACCCTATTAGGTTTCTGCACCCAAGCACTTCTCCCACAGCCGCCAGTGAGTGCTACATTTTATTGGACTGGAGATCACAGAAAATACAACAGCAACCTCCTCCTCCTCCTCTGCCCATAGATAAATGGGATCACTCACTGGGGGCAGTAGATGAGGGCAGCTGGCACCAACCATGCCCTTCCCAGCTCAGCCCCGCCCTCAAATCAAATAGAAGCCAATGACTTTGCTTAGAATACATATTATTTACATATGATCAGAGATTTTTAGATGCTTTGATTTGGCTTATTTTACTTTCTTCCAAAGGGGCATAAGGTGGGGGGAGGGGATTGAGTGTGTGCCTGTCTGAACTTTAGAGAGGAACAAAACCATTAGTGGCCAGCCCTGGAGTCCAAAAGATTCCAGGGTCAGCTGCTGGCCTCCCCCCTGGCATCCTGTTTTGGGATGCCCAGGTGCGTGCAGCCCCTCAGATTGCCCAAAATTACCCACCTGTTCCAGGTCCAACGGCTCTCATTCAATCAAGACTATGTAATTCGGCAAATCCAAAGATGGATGGGAGGAGCAGGATGGAGGGATGGATGGCTAAAACTAGGATGAGCTGATGGATGGGCAGAACCGGGGGAGAGGGAGAAGGATGGATGGGATGAGCAGGATCGATGGATGGCTAGAACTAGGATGAGCCGATGGATGGGCAGAACTGGGGGAGATGGATGGATGGATGGATGGGATGAGCAGGATGGAGCAATGGATGGATAGAACTAGGATGAGCCGATGGATGGGCAGAACTGGGGGGAGATGGATGGATGGGATGAGCAGGATGGAGCAATGGATGGCTAGAACTAGGATGAGCCGATGGATGGGCAGAACTGGGGGAGATGGATGGATGGATGGGATGAGCAGGATGGAGCAATGGATGGCTAGAACTAGGATGAGCCGATGGATGGGCAGAACTGGGGGAGATGGATGGATGGGATGAGCAGGATGGAGCAATGGATGGATGGATAGAACTAAGATTAGCCAATGGATGCAAAGAACTGGGGGAGATGGATAGATGGGATGAGCAGGATGGAGGAATGGATGCATGGATAGAACTAGGATGAGCCAATGGATGGGCAGAACTGGGGGAGATGGATGGATGGATAGAACTAGGATGAGCCAATGGATGGGCAGAACTGGGGGAGATGGATGGATGGATAGAACTAGGATGAGCCAATGGATGGGCAGAACTGGAGGGAGATGGATGGGATGAGGTGAGAGGAGACTGGGGAAGGATGGTTGGCTAGAGCAAGGAGAAGTGGATGGATGGGCAGGACCAAGAATTCCAAAAGATTCCAGGGTCAGCTGCTGGCCTCCCCCCTGGCATCCTGTTTTGGGATGCCCCGGTGTGTGCAGCCCCTCAGATTGCCCAAAATAACCCACCTCTTCCAGGTCCAACGGCTCTCATTCAATCAAGACTATGTAATTCGGCAAATCCAAAGATGGATGGGAGGAGCAGGATGGAGGGATGGATGGCTAAAACTAGGATGAGCTGATGGATGGGCAGAACCGGGGGAGAGGGAGAAGGATGGATGGGATGCGCAGGATCGATGGATGGCTAGAACTAGGATGAGCCGATGGATGGGCAGAACTGGGGGAGATGGATGGATGGATGGGATGAGCAGGATGGAGCAATGGATGGATAGAACTAGGATGAGCCGATGGATGGGCAGAACTGGGGGGAGATGGATGGATGGGATGAGCAGGATGGAGCAATGGATGGCTAGAACTAGGATGAGCCGATGGATGGGCAGAACTGGGGGAGATGGATGGATGGATGGATGGGATGAGCAGGATGGAGCAATGGATGGATGGATAGAACTAAGATTAGCCAATGGATGCAAAGAACTGGGGGAGATGGATGGATAGATGGGATGAGCAGGATGGAGGAATGGATGCATGGATAGAACTAGGATGAGCCAATGGATGAGCAGAACTGGGGGAGATGGATGGATAGATGGGATGAGCAGGATGGAGGAATGGATGCATGGATAGAACTAGGATGAGCCAATGGATGGGAAGAACTGGGGGAGATGGATGGATGGATAGAACTAGGATGAGACAATGGATGGGCAGAACTGGAGGGAGATGGATGGGATGAGGTGAGAGGAGACTGGGGAAGGATGGTTGGCTAGAGCAAGGAGAAGTGGATGGATGGGCAGGACCAAGAATTCCAAAAGATTCCAGGGTTGGCTGCTGGCCTCCCCCTGGCATCCTGTTTTGGAAAGCCCCGGTGTGTGCAGCCCCTTAGATTGCCCATAATAACCCACCTCTTCTAGGTCCAACGGTTCATGTGCAGGCTCTCATTTAATCAGAGCCATTTGCCATAACTATGTCATTCGGCAAATTCAAAGATGGATGGAGGAGCAGGATGGAGGGATGGATAGAACTAGGATGAGCCGACGGATGGGCAGAACCGGGGGAGAGGTAGAAGGATGGATGGGATGAGCAGGATGGAGGAATGGATGGATGGATAGAACTAGGATGAGCTGATGAATGGGCAGAACTGGGGTGAGATATATAGATGGGATGAGCAGGGTGGAACGATGGATGGATAGCACTAAGATAAGCCGATGAATGAGCAGAACTGGGGGAGATGGATGGATGGATAGATGGGATGAGCAGGATGGAGGAATGGATGGATGGATAGAACTAGGATGAGCCAATGAACTAGGGGGAGATGGATGGATAGATGGGATGAGCAGGATGGAGGAATGGATGGATGGATAGAACTAGGATGAGTCGATGGATGGGCAGAACTGGGGGGAGATGGATGGATAGATGGGATGATCAGGATGGAGGAATGGATGGATAGCACTAAGATAAGCCGATGAATGGGCAGAACTGGGGGAGATGGATGGATGGATAGATGGGATGAGCAGGATGGATAGATGGGATGAGCAGGATGGAGGAATGGATGGATGGATAGAACTAGGATGAGCCGATGAACTAGGGGGAGATGGATGGATAGATGGGATGAGCTGGGAGGAGAGGGGGGAAGGATGGATGGCTAGAGCAAGGAGAAGTGGATGGATGGGCAGGACCAAGACTATCAGTGTTTTCGATTTGCCTTTACTATTATGTAACTTACTTTTATGATGCCCCACAACGCAAAAATCCCGGATCACTTACCTCTGAAGCTGCTCCAACTTTGAACAGGTGAATTAATTGTTTATTGTTGCAGATCCATAGCTACCAACTTTTGTGACATTAGGCCACGCCCCCTCATTGATTGATGGATAGGAGATAGTGTGTAACAGTTACAATATAAACACTTTAAATAGGCAAATGAATTTATTGATGCAGATCTGCATGTTACACCTCAAAGAGGAACAAAACAGAACAACGAGGGACAGGGGGACTTGACTTTAAAAGAGGGACAGTCCCTCCAAATCAGGGACACTGGGGAGGTATGTAATACTTGTTCCAATTTATCATTTTATTAAAAAAAAATAAAGCGAAGTGCACTTCCCTCCATCGGCCGCCAGATGGAGCCCCGGAGCTCGCTGTGCCCTTCCCAGCGCAGGCAGGCAGAGCGTGTGAGGAGACGTCGCGGCTTCCGTAGTTCGCGCAGGCTTGTGGGAGCCCGGACAAGATGGCGTTGGTTATCCTTTGCAGGGTGCCCGGCGCCCGGGCAATGTCACGTAAGTCACCCGGCGGTGTCAGAGCAGAGCGGCCGGTGTATGGGGCGGCGGGGGTTCTTGTTTTATTCAGCAGTGTGAGGAAGAAGTGGCAGTAGCAGTGGCGGTGTACTGAGCTTTTTTATTGTGGTGTCTGTCATTCAGGTGCCTCCTGCACACACACACACTTTCTCTCTGCGGATTGATGTGTGAAGGGTTAAAAGACCTTCCTATTTATTGTGATGTTCACCTCATATTAAAGCGGACCCAAACCCAGAATTTTTAACTCTTTTTCCTGTTTATTGTGGTGTTTGCCTCACATTAAAGCAGACCCAAACCCATGTTTTTTAACTCTGGTCCAGGGATGCCCCTAAGGTGTGCGAAGTATACTTCAAGGTTGCCGCTGCGCTTTCTGGGCTCTTCGCCAATCGCTGCTCTATGGCTTGTACACAGACCGCCGCAAGCGCCCGGCATCCCTTCAGCCGCTACCTTCCAGCTGGGCGTCCCCGGGACCATTCAAAATAGGCCTGACATATGAGCATGCAGCAGTTGGAGGGATGCCCCTGTGGGATCGATGAGTATGCACAGCGATCTGGGGATTTCACAAAATCGGGTATCCCAAATAGGGGTGCTACATGGATAGGAGATCTCTAAAGTGGCCATTCTGAGTTCTGATCCACTTTAAAGTGGACCAAAACCCACGTTGATCGGCCTGGGAATCTATACAATTCCTGGGCTGATCAATTCCCTTCCCCCGGGGCATCCAAAATCAGGATGCCCTTGCTGTGTGAAACCCCCCAGGTCGTCCCATTCACTCACCTTTGTTCCCGCCCCAACGGCGCATCCCCGCTATTCCTCTAGCAGGGTGCATGCCCGCGTCAGACATTTGTGAATGGCCCGCGTCAGACACGCTCCCTGTTAGAGGGAAGCGGGGGATGCGGCCACAAGCACACTCGGAGCCGCTGGCCTTAGACAAAGGCTTAGAAGATGTGACGTCAACGGCTCTGAGCGCTCTGATTGGATGAGTGGCCGCTCATGCGCCGTAGGACCGGGAAGAGGTGAGTTGGCATTGGCGATCTGGGAGGTTTCACCCAATCGGGGTGCCCTGGGGGAAAGGACCAAAACCCAGGATAGTCAAAATTTTTAAAATGGACCAAAAGCGGCCATGGAATCTATAAGACTCCTGGGCAGCCTGATTCGTGGCCCCTGGGGCAGCCTGATTCGTGGCCCCTGGGGCAGCCTGATTAGTGGCCCCTGGGGCAGCCTGATTCGTGGCCCCTGGGGCAGCCTGATTAGTGGCCCCTGGGGCAGCCTGATTAGTGGCCCCTGGGGCAGCCTGATTAGTGGCCCCTGGGGCAGCCTGATTAGTGGCCCCTGGGGCAGCCTGATTAGTGGCCCCTGGGGCAGCCTGATTCGTGGCCCCTGGGGCAGCCTGATTCGTGGCCCCTGGGGCAGCCTGATTCGTGGCCCCTGGGGCAGCCTGATACGTGGCCCCCGGGGCAGCCTGATACGTGGCCCCCGGGGCAGCCTGATACGTGGCCCCCGGGGCAGCCTGATACGTGGCCCCCGGGGCAGCCTGATACGTGGCCCCCGGGGCAGCCTGATACGTGGCCCCCGGGGCAGCCTGATACGTGGCCCCCGGGGCAGCCTGATACGTGGCCCCCGGGGCAGCCTGATTCGTGGCCCCCGGGGCAGCCTGATTCGTGGCCCCCGGGGCAGCCTGATTCGTGGCCCCCGGGGCAGCCTGATTCGTGGCCCCCGGGGCAGCCTGATTCGTGGCCCCCGGGGCAGCCTGATTCGTGGCCCCCGGGGCAGCCTGATTTGGGATGAACACCCCCATCTCAAGTCCTCTGTAAAACCCACCTTCTCCCGATTCAGTGGTGCATGCGCAAGCGCAGCTGTTAGCAACACCTTTAGCAGGCCCTGCGCACCCTTGGCAGGCATTTATGAATAGCCGGCGTGGGCACACACCCTGTTAGGGCCAGCGGGAATTGGGCTACCGGTGTGCTGCTGCTATCCGATTCTTAGCCGAAATTTACAAACGCAGCCAAGTGCGCTGATTGGATGAGAGCCTGCGCATGTGCCTTAGGACCAGGGATGGGCTTATTTTACTGGGTGACCTGGGGGTTTCGCACAGTGGGACATCCAATTTGGGATGCCCCACTGTGTAAACCTTCCCAGTCACCCAATATGCTTACCTCACCAATGAGCACCATTGGCGGCAGCATCACTCGCATATTTCTTAGGCCGCGCATGCTCGCCGTAACTGAATGGCTGGCATGGTTGCACACAGCCTAAGGATACATTAATATGCACGACCGGAGAAGCTGATTGGAGGAGAGCCACAACTATGAATTGGGCTCATTTGAAAGACATTCAAATGTCAAAGCTACTGGCGGGGTTTCACATAGTGGGGTATCCCAAATTGCAATGTCCCAGGTGGACAGACCAAAGCCTGGGCTAGTGGAAAAATTGGGTACCCCGCCCCTGATACAGTGTCAGCCTTTTTTTTTTGCACCCCCTTGGTGCTACCAAGACTGGGCATCTAAAGCCGGTCAAAATCCAGGATTTGCACTATCCTTGGTTTTGGTCCATTACCTTGGGGCATCCCGATTTGGGATTTGCCCCGTTGTGTGAAACCTTGCCAGTCGCCCAATATACATACGTTGCTGGCGATCCCATGATGCAGGCACAGTTATGCTCCAATCAGCTTCTTTGGCTTATTAATGTAAAGAACCTGAATGGGAGTTTCGCCGCAAACTCGCAATTGGCACCCAACACCCCCTGCATCTCTCTGTGCGCCTATGCAAGCCATTCATAACCTAGAGTTACGTAAGAGATGCCTTTGTGGGATCACCGGTGAGGTTTGTATAATGGGTGACTGGCGGGGTTTCACACAGCGGGGCAACCCAATTTGGTGGGGCCTCGGGGTGTAAAAGAAGTTTAGTCTAAAGAGGAACAACACTTGTCCCTCTCTTGGGTTGTGTTTCTATGTAGCGGGGCATCCCGATTTTGGCTGCCCTGCTGTGTGTATGCCCATGGACTACCAGACTCTCTGGCAGTCCTTATTTGGGATGCGATGTGAAACCCTGAGCGATTGCCAAACAAACTCACCTAGCCAGCCAGGGAGAGGGAATTGGCTGGTCATGGAGTCTTTTAGATTCCAGGGCTGGCTATATAAGCCAATATTCCTCTTTCCTGGCTTTTGTTCCACTCTCCTGGGGATCCCAATTTGGGATACCCCGCTGTGTGACCCCAACCCCAGATCAGCACATTCGACTCTCCTCTCCCCGGTCCAACGGCACCTGTGCAGGCTCTCGTCCAATCAGAGCCGCCCTCTGAAGTGACGTAACTTGGAGAGTAGCTCTGATTAGTTTGAAAGGGGAGCGAGAGTGGCTGCATCCGCTGCTGCCCTGCGTTGGTGCCCCATGAATGGCTGGGGTGGGAGCAGTCGCACAGCCAGAGAATGCGCCCACACGCGCCCCCCATTCACGACAATCAGAGACGATTTGCTGTTCAGCACGTGGCTCTGATTGGACTAGAGCATGCGCCGTTGGACCGGGGTAAGTTGAGTGATTACGGGCGCCCTGGGGGGTTTCACACAGTGGGCTATTCCAATTCAGGATGCCCCAGGTGAAAGGCCAGCAGTCGGCCCTGGAATCTTTTAAATTCCAGGGCCAGGCCAAGTGGGTTTTGTTCCGCTTTGATGATATCTTTGGCCACTTCTTTATTGTTTGTTTGCGCAGGTCAGCAGATCTCTTCTCTGGCGGCATCTGTCCCGGTAGCCCTGCAACGGCGAAATGTCCACCACACGGTCATTCCCCACGGGAAACCTGGCCGCTCGGCAGTCAGTGGTGTGGTGGCAACAGTATTTGGAGCCACTGGTTTCCTGGGTCGATATGTCGTTAACAGGCTCGGTAAGTACCCACACATGTACAGTGTTATCTGTTGCCTTACAGCGGGCATGGTCTACTATGGTCTGATATGGCCCATGAACCTCACACCTTTTATATGATTACAAATTAAAGTGCCCATAAGGCCTCTTTAAAAAAAAAAAAAAAAAAAAAAACTCTCCTCCCAGCACTGACACTGGTCTCTATTTTTATTTAATTCTATTCCCATTTGCTTTTGTGTTTATTCTAAGGACGTATTGGCTCTCAGGTTGTGATTCCCTATCGCTGCGACCAGTACGATGTCATGTACCTGCGACCCATGGGAGACCTCGGCCAGTTACACTTCATGGTAAGTGTTCAGCTTCTAGTCTGTAAATGTTGACTTGCTTGTGATCCCTGCACTGCAGGCGGAGGTCCATTGTGGTCTGTAAAAGGCCTAAAACCACACTGGAAAGTTTGAGCTGTCCAGCCAGGGTCATCTTCCCCCTTCTACATACAAAGCACAAGGATACACATACATAGGGAAGGGTGTTGGGGTATGTACCCTGGGGTATCTTGAACCCCTCCTGGTTGAGCGTCTACTTCTGGAGACAAGGGGGAGAGAACATACAGATAAGATTCACAAGCACATCCCGTCACGCTAGGTTATAATAACAATGTAACACTAGGTTATAACAACAATGTAACACTAGGTTATAACAACAATGTAACACTAGGTTATAATAACAATGTAACACTAGGTTATAATAACAATGTAACACTAGGTTATAATAACTGTGCGACACTAGGTTATGATAACAATGGAACACTGGGTTATGATAGCAATGGAACACTGGGTTATGATAGCAATGGAACACTGGGTTATGATAACAATGGAACACTGGGTTATGATAACAATGGAACACTGGGTTATGATAACAATGGACCACTAAGTTATGATAACAATGGACCACTGGGTTATGATAACAATGGACCACTGGGTTATGATAACAATGGACCACTGGGTTATGATAGCAATGGAACACTGGGTTATGATAACAATGGAACACTGGGTTATGATAGCAATGGAACACTGGGTTATGATAACAATGGAACACTGGGTTATGATAGCAATGGAACACTGGGTTATAACAATGGAACACTGGGTTATGATAGCAATGGAACACCGGGTTATGATAGCAATGGAACACTGGGTTATGATAGCAATGGAACACTGGGTTATGATAGCAATGGAACACTGGGTTATGATAACAGTGCAACACTAGGTTATGATAACAATGGAACACTGGGTTATGATAGCAATGGAACACTGGGTTATAATAACAATGGAACACTGGGTTATGATAGCAATGGAACACTGGGTTATGATAACAGTGGAACACTGGGTTATGATAGCAATGGAACACTGGGGTATGATAGCAATGGAACACTGGGGTATGATAGCAATGGAACACTGGGTTATGATAGCAATGGAACACTGGGTTATGATAACAATGGAACACTAGGTTATGATAGCAATGGAACACTGGGTTATGATAACAATGGAACACTGGGTTATGATAACAATGGAACACTGGGTTATGATAACAATGGAACACTGGGTTATGATAACAATGGAACACTGGGTTATGATAGCAATGGAACACTGGGTTATAATAACAATGGAACACTGGGGTATGATAGCAATGGAACACTGGGTTATGATAGCAATGGAACACTGGGTTATGATAACAATGGAACACTGGGTTATGATAGCAATGGAACACTGGGTTATAACAATGGAACACTGGGTTATGATAACAATGGAACACTGGGTTATGATAACAATGGAACACTGGGTTATGATAGCAATGGAACACTGGGTTATGATAACAATGGAACACTGGGTTATGATAACAATGGAACACTGGGTTATGATAACAATGGAACACTGGGTTATGATAGCAATGGAACACTGGGTTATGATAGCAATGGAACACTGGGTTATGATAGCAATGGTACACTGGGTTATAACAATGGAACACTGGGTTATGATAACAATGGAACACTGGGTTATGATAACAATGGAACACTGGGTTATGATAACAATGGTACACTGGGTTATAACAATGGAACACTGGGTTATGATAGCAATGGAACACTGGGTTATGATAGCAATGGAACACTGGGTTATGATAGCAATGGTACACTGGGTTATAACAATGGAACACTGGGTTATGATAGCAATGGAACACTGGGTTATGATAACAATGGAACACTGGGTTATGATAACAATGGAACACTGGGTTATGATAACAATGGAACACTGGGTTATGATAGCAATGGAACACTGGGTTATGATAGCAATGGAACACTGGGTTATGATAGCAATGGAACACTGGGTTATGATAGCAATGGAACACTGGGTTATGATAGCAATGGAACACTGGGTTATGATAGCAATGGAACACTGGGTTATGATAGCAATGGAACACTGGGTTATGATAGCAATGGAACACTGGATTATGATAGCAATGGAACACTGGGTTATGATAACAATGGAACACTGGGTTATGATAGCAATGGAACACTGGGTTATGATAGCAATGGAACACTGGGTTATGATAGCAATGGAACACTGGGTTATGATAGCAATGGTACACTGGGTTATAACAATGGAACACTGGGTTATGATAGCAATGGAACACTGGGTCATGATAGCAATGGAACACTGGGTTATGATAGCAATGGAACACTGGGTTATGATAGCAATGGAACACTGGGTTATGATAGCAATGGAACACTGGGTTATGATAGCAATGGAACACTGGGTTATGATAGCAATGGAACACTGGGTTATGATAGCAATGGAACACTGGGTTATGATAGCAATGGAACACTGGGTTATGATAGCAATGGAACACTGGGTTATGATAGCAATGGAACACTGGGTTATGATAGCAATGGAACACTGGGTTATGATAGCAATGGAACACTGGGTTATGATAGCAATGGAACACTGGGTTATAATAACAATGGAACACTGGGTTATAATAACAATGGAACACTGGGTTATGATAGCAATGGAACACTGGGTTATGATAGCAATGGAACACTGGGTTATAATAACAATGGAACACTGGGGTATGATAGCAATGGAACACTGGGTTATGATAGCAATGGAACACTGGGTTATAACAATGGAACACTGGGTTATGATAGCAATGGAACACTGGGTTATGATAGCAATGGAACACTGGGTTATAACAATGGAACACTGGGTTATGATAACAATGGAACACTGGGTTATGATAGCAATGGAACACTGGGTTATAACAATGGAACACTGGGTTATGATAGCAATGGAACACTGGGTTATGATAGCAATGGAACACTGGGTTATGATAGCAATGGAACACTGGGTTATGATAGCAATGGAACACTGGGTTATGATAACAGTGCAACACTAGGTTATGATAACAATGGAACACTGGGTTATGATAGCAATGGAACACTGGGTTATGATAACAGTGGAACACTGGGGTATGATAGCAATGGAACACTGGGGTATGATAGCAATGGAACACTGGGTTATGATAGCAATGGAACACTGGGTTATGATAACAATGGAACACTAGGTTATGATAGCAATGGAACACTGGGTTATGATAACAATGGAACACTGGGTTATGATAACAATGGAACACTGGGTTATGATAACAATGGAACACTGGGTTATGATAGCAATGGAACACTGGGTTATAATAACAATGGAACACTGGGGTATGATAGCAATGGAACACTGGGTTATGATAGCAATGGAACACTGGGTTATGATAACAATGGAACACTGGGTTATGATAGCAATGGAACACTGGGTTATAACAATGGAACACTGGGTTATGATAGCAATGGAACACTGGGTTATGATAACAATGGAACACTGGGTTATGATAACAATGGAACACTGGGTTATGATAACAATGGAACACTGGGTTATGATAACAATGGAACACTGGGTTATGATAGCAATGGAACACTGGGTTATGATAGCAATGGAACACTGGATTATGATAGCAATGGAACACTGGGTTATGATAGCAATGGAACACTGGGTTATGATAGCAATGGAACACTGGGTTATGATAGCAATGGAACACTGGGTTATGATAACAATGGAACACTGGGTTATGATAACAATGGAACACTGGGGTATGATAGCAATGGAACACTGGGTTATGATAGCAATGGTACACTGGGTTATAACAATGGAACACTGGGTTATGATAGCAATGGAACACTGGGTTATGATAGCAATGGAACACTGGGTTATGATAGCAATGGAACACTGGATTATGATAGCAATGGAACACTGGGTTATGATAACAATGGTACACTGGGTTATAACAATGGAACACTGGGTTATGATAGCAATGGAACACTGGGTTATGATAGCAATGGAACACTGGGTTATGATAGCAATGGAACACTGGGTTATGATAGCAATGGAACACTGGGTTATGATAGCAATGGAACACTGGGTTATGATAGCAATGGAACACTGGATTATGATAGCAATGGAACACTGGGTTATGATAGCAATGGAACACTGGGTTATGATAGCAATGGAACACTGGGTTATGATAGCAATGGAACACTGGGTTATGATAGCAATGGAACACTGGGTTATGATAGCAATGGAACACTGGGTTATGATAGCAATGGAACACTGGGTTATGATAGCAATGGAACACTGGGTTATGATAGCAATGGAACACTGGGTTATGATAGCAATGGAACACTGGGTTATGATAGCAATGGAACACTGGGTTATGATAGCAATGGAACACTGGGTTATGATAGCAATGGAACACTGGGTTATGATAGCAATGGAACACTGGGTTATGATAGCAATGGAACACTGGGTTATGATAGCAAAGGAACACTGGGGTATGATAGCAATGGAACACTGGGTTATAATAACAATGGAACACTGGGTTATAATAACAATGGAACACTGGGTTATGATAGCAATGGAACACTGGGTTATGATAGCAATGGAACACTGGGTTATGATAGCAATGGAACACTGGGTTATAATAACAATGGAACACTGGGGTATGATAGCAATGGAACACTGGGTTATGATAGCAATGGAACACTGGGTTATGATAACAATGGAACACTGGGTTATGATAGCAATGGAACACTGGGTTATGATAACAATGGAACACTGGGTTATGATAGCAATGGAACACTGGGTTATGATAGCAATGGGACACTGGGTTATGATAACAATGGGACACTGGGTTATGATAGCAATGGAACACTGGGTTATGATAGCAATGGGACACTGGGTTATGATGGCAATGGAACACTGGGTTATGATAGCAATGGGACACTGGGTTATGATAGCAATGGAACACTGGGTTATGATAGCAATGGGACACTGGGTTATGATAGCAATGGGACACTGGGTTATGATAGCAATGGGACACTGGGTTATGATAGCAATGGGACACTGGGTTATGATAGCAATGGGACACTGGGTTATGATAGCAATGGGACACTGGGTTATGATAGCAATGGGACACTGGGTTATGATAGCAATGGGACACTGGGTTATGATAGCAATGGGACACTGGGTTATGATGGCAATGGGACACTGGGTTATGATGGCAATGGAACACTGGGGTATGATAGCAATGGAACACTGGGTTATGATAGCAATGGGACACTGGGTTATGATAGCAATGGGACACTGGGTTATGATGGCAATGGAACACTGGGTTATAATAACAATGGAACACTGGGTTATAATAACAATGGAACACTGGGTTATGATAACAATGGAACACTGGGTTATGATGGCAATGGAACACTGGGTTATGATGGCAATGGAACACTGGGTTATGATGGCAATGGAACACTGGGTTATGATGGCAATGGAACACTGGGTTATGATAGCAATGGAACACTGGGTTATGCTAACAAAAAACTTTTCTTATATTTTCTGGTAAATGAACATCTTAAAGCAAAAACTCTAAGTCACCAATCTAGGTTAAGTAGTTAAGCAAGCCTTAGCATATAGTGGACTAAATTCCCCCCCCCCCCCCCTTTCAAAGGGGATACACTCCTTGTCCCAGGAGTGGACGGCAGCACTGGGGGATTAACATTTGAAGAGTTCTGCCCCGAGTAGCTCCTCCTCGATGGCTCTTCCCTCAGTGCTCCCCAGCTGCTCGTCCAATCAGCGCGCTCGGATCCGCTCCTCTCAGACCTCCCTCAAGTAGCGTTTTCACGTCTTAAGTTACATTTACTCTATTGATGCTGGACACCCTTCCTGGGTCATGCTTCCTACTGCTTGTTACTAAACTGGTCCAATCCGCGCGCTCGGATCCGCTCAATCCTCTTCGCCCAGGAGCTTGTCTAATGCGAGCGGATCCGATCGCACTGATGGCCGCATCCCCCACTGCCCTCTAACAGAAAGCATGCCCACGCCGGTCATGCCTGGTGCAGGCATGCTCGCTGCTAAAGGGATAGCGGGGATGCGGGCACTGCTCGCACATGAGCCGTTGGACCAGGAAAGAAGGTGAGTTTCCGTGTGACCTGGGGGGGGGTTCACAATGTGGGGCGGATGCCCCAGGTGGAGGGAATCTAGTGGCTGATGGGGTGTGGGTTTTGGTCTTTTTTAAGAGAGAGGAATTGTTACAGTAAGTAATACATAAAATTCCCTTATTCAGCCGGATTTTCTCCTTTCAGGAATGGGATCCAAGAGACAAAGAATCCACCAGACAAGCTCTGCAGCACTCGGATGTGGTGATTAATCTTGTAGGGAAGGAATGGGAGACCAGGTACACTGCTGTCATAACTTGGGGTGTCATCTACTTTAACTTATCTCATGCCTTTCTGATAATAACGTGTGACTACAGTCCTTATTGTCTGATATTTTACCGAATCAGAGCCGTAGGCCTTGATTCACTAAGCGTTGAAAAAAACTCTCATGGTAGTAAAAAATTCAATTCATGAGAAAAAAGCCTGAGAATGCCACTGTTACTGAATCACCAGCTAAGAAAAATACCATTTTGTGAAATACTCACCTGTAAAATGGGTATTATAAGTATGTCACACACCCCGCTTCAGAATATCCATAAAATGTGGGTAATACCGACCTGAAGAGGGCGTTCCTGCAGAGATGATAGCAAAAAGAAAGCCCCTCCCTGATCCATAAATACCTGGGACCTCCCACTCATTACCCAGTATACAGAAGCAGTAAGGTAAGGGACCAGGAAGAGGCAAATATAAACCAAAGCAACGCAAAGTTCACAATATAAAGGATCCAGAATACAAAACGGGCGGGTGAAGCGGGGTGTGTGACATACTTATAATACCCATTTTACAGGTGAGTATTTCACAAAATGGTATTATTCTAAGTATGTCACACACCCCGCCTCAGAATATCCATAACATGTGGGACATCCAATAGCAGTGTCCATAAAAAGGGCGGGGATCCAAAACAAGGCAACAACGCACAACTTAAACCACAACAGCTTGCAGAACTTTACGGCCAAAAACAGCATCCGCTGAGGCCCGAACATCAACCTTGTAAAACTTGGAAAAAGTGTGAACAGAGGACCAAGTAGCGGCCTTACAAACTTGCTCAACAGAGGCCTGGTGCTGAAAAGCCCAAGACGCTCCAACCGCACGAGTAGAATGAGCAGTAACACGAAAAGGGGGACTCCTCCCCTTGGCAGAATAGGCCCCAATGATGGCCTGACGAATCCATTTACTAATGGAAGATTTGGCAGGAGCCAAACCCTTCCTAGGCCCAAAAGGCACCACAAAAAAAGCATCAGTCTTGCGAAAGGAAGACGTAACCACCAGATAATATTTCACAACACGTACTACATCCAAGGAATGCAGCGCCCTTTCCTTGTCGTTGCTGGGATTAGGACATAGAGAAGGCAGAACAATGTCCTGATTCAGATGAAAGGCAGAGACCACTTTAGGAAGAAAATCCGGCTTGAAACGAAAGACCACCTTGTCCTGATGCCTTTCGAAGTACGGAGCTTTAATAGATAAAGCTGCCAACTCAGAAACGCGCCTAACCGAAGTGATAGCCACCAAAAAGGCCACCTTTTGAGTAAGTGAAGACAAAGCAACCTCATTCAAGGGCTCAAACGGAGGACCCTGAAGAGCAGAAAGAACCAGGTTCAAATCCCAAACTGGAACAAAAGGCTTCCTAGGAGGCCGTACATGCGTAACTCCTTGGAAAAAGGTCTTGACTAAGGGATGAAGTGCAAAGGACCTTTGAAAGAATACCGCCAGGGCAGAAACCTGCCCCTTCAAGGTACTAAGTTGAAGCCCCAGATCCAGACCATGTTGAAGAAACTCCAGGATTCTGGAAATGGAGAACTCCCGACAAGAGAGAGACCTACCTTCACACCAATCAATATAGGACCTCCAGGTCCTATAGTAAACAGTAGAAGAAGACCGCTTCCTGGCGCTGATAAGAGTCTGAATCACCGCGTCAGAAAGACCTTCTTCCTTCAAGATGGCGGTTTCAGCAGCCACGCCGTCAAAGCCAGCGATGGTAAATTGGGATAGCGTAGCCGACCCTGGGTGAGCAGGTCCGGCAGCAGAGGCAGAACGAACTGATCTTCTGCCAGCCTTACAAGATCTGCGAACCAAACCCGCCTTGGCCACCTTGGAGCCACCAGAATCGCCGACGCGCCTTCCAAGGCCAGTTTGCGCACCACTCTGGCTAGCATTGGGAACGGAGGGAACAGGTAAAGAAACCCCAGATCCCTCCAGTTCAGAGACATGGCATCCACTGCCAGAGCCAGAGGATCCTGCGAGAGAGACACAAAGACTGGAAGCTTGTGATTGTGACGAGAGGCAAAGAGGTCCACCGCTGGGAACCCCCACCTGAGACATATCGAACGAAACACCGTGGGACTGAGAGACCACTCCCCCTGACGAGAGGAGGCTCTGCTCAGCAAGTCCGCCTCCGTGTTCTCCACTCCCGGAATGTAGACTGCTGAGATACACGGAACGTGGCTCTCCGCCCAGTCCAGAATCAAAGACACTTCCCTGAGGGCACTCCTGCTGCGAGTCCCCCCCTGGTGATTGATGTAAGCAACCGCCGTCCGGTTGTCCGACCGGACCTGAACTGGCAGGCCCCGCAACTGATGAGTCAAGCGAAACAGAACCAACCTGATGGCTCTCAACTCCAGAACATTGATGGGCTCGTGAGCCTCCTGCGGGCCCCACAGACCCTGAAACTGGAGGTCCTTGCAAACACCCCCCCAACCTGACAGACTGGCATCCGTGGTGACCATTTCCCAACACGGTGCCAGAAAAGATCTGCCCTTCAACAGATTGACAGACCCCAGCCACCATTGTAGGGATCGACGAACTCGGGGAGTCATCCGGAAGGACTGATCCAACGATAGCGGAGACTTGTCCCAAACCTTCAACAGATGAAGCTGAAGCGTCCTCGTATGGAACTGCGCAAAGGGAACTGCCTCGAATGAGGCCACCATTAGCCCCACCAGCCTCATCCCTAGCCGAATGGTCGGATGAGGGGCCAACAAGAGAAGCCGAACTAACTCCTGAATCAAAAGAATCTTGGCCTGGGGCAGAAACACCCTGGCCTGCGAGGTGTCCAGAGACATTCCCAGAAAGGTCACAACTCTGGACGGAGAAAGAGAGGACTTGGGGTGGTTGATCACCCAACCGAACCTCTCCAGAGTGGACACCACCACTCTGGTGTCCAACTCGCTTGGTTGAAGGAAGAGGCCATGATCAGTAGATCGTCCAAATAGGGCACAATGCGGATACCCTGAACTCTGAGCAAAGCCATCACCCCCGCTAGCACCTTGGTGAACACCCGAGGAGCTGAGGTGAGACCGAAAGGAAGTGCCACAAACTGAAAGTGCCGATCCTCCACCACGAACCTGAGAAACCTCTGGTGAGCTGGAAAAACCGGAACGTGTAGATAAGCGTCCTTGATGTCTATGGACGTCAGAAAGTCTCCCTGACGAAGGGAGTGAATAGCCGAGCGCAGCGTTTCCATGCGGAATTTCCGCGGCCGGATGAACCTGTTGAGAAACTTCAGATCCAAGATGGGTGGGACCGATCCGTCCTTCTTGGGCACAGTGAACAGATTGGAATAAAAGCCCCTGCCCCGATCTGAAGGGGGCACTGGGCAAATGACAGCCATATCCAGAAGATTCTCCACTGCCACCAGGAGCCCCTGCGCCGCCAGAGGCTCCGAAGGCATCCGAGACCTGAAAAATCTGGAGGGGGGGCGGAGCTGGAACTCTAGCTTGTAACCGGAAGACACCACTTCCCGGATCCATCTGTCCGAGACTTCTTGATCCCAGATCCGGGAGAAGTGTCGCAGCCGTCCCCCCACCCGCATGGGTGAGGGCGCCCCCTCATTGCTGAGCCGGCTTAGGAGCCGGCTTGGGCTTAGAGCCCCAACTGTATCCTGGACGGGCACGTCCTCTGCCCCTGCTCCCAGAATCTCCTCTGGAAGAGGGGAATGCAAATCCCCTGCCAGATCTGGCCCCACGAAAGGAAGGGGTAAAGGAAGGCGCCCCCCGAAAGGGACGGCGTTGTTTCTTGCGTTGAGGTAACCTACCACCCTTGGTAACAGAGTCCAATGTCTCTCCAAAAAGCCGTAATCCAACAAAAGGTAGAGCCGTTAGTGACTTTTTGGACATAAAATCAGCCGCCCACTGGCGCAGCCACACTGACCGCCGAATAGTCACCAGCAGAGCCGACGTCCTACCACACATCATCAAAGTGTCATCCAAGGCTGTTAACACAAAGGATAAAATCAGCTCACACCGTTTAAGGCTATGGAACTCGGTACTACCAGGACGAAGCCCGGAAGAAGTCAACAGGTCCCTGACCACAGACCTGGCAGCCAACACCATAAGTTCCGAAGCGCACACAGGCCGTATGGCCGACCCAACGCTAATAAAGCCATGACAAGCCATCTGGTCAATACGTTTATCCTCTCCATCCTTGAGGGTGGAACAATCAGGTCTATTTAAAACCGAGGAGTTAGACAACCCCAAAACCGGTGTATCCACCTCGGGGGGAGATGCCCAGCGCTTAACCGCTTCCGAAGGAAAAGGATATTTCCTATCCCACCCCTGAGGGATGCCAGGGAGCCGAGCCGGCCTATCCCATTCCTTATCAATGATTTTGTCAAAATGCCGTTGCGTAGGAAACTCCAAGCGCGGCCTGGATTCCTCAAACAACTCACCCTTCTGCTGTGACGCCTCCTCGGGAGGGGAAATATTCAGAACCTCCAACATCAGAGCCAGAGCGTGAGGAGTATCCAAGGATCTCCCTAAGTCACCAAGCTCGGCATCAGCGCCAGCAGACAGCTCATCTTCCGAAATATTTGAACCCTCATAAACCTCCCCTTCCTCTAGCGGGGAATAATCAGACCAATCCAGATTATTAACGTCATCAAAGTCATCCACCGGCGGAGCCGGCGACAAATGCTTTCTTTTAGCCGGAGCCTTACGGGCGACCGAGCTGGAAACAATTTTCTCAAGGTTGGCCAATCTGGCGCACATCTCAGATTGCAGATCCCTGCCCATGACGACGTCACACGGAGCGCGCGTCAAGGCGGGAGGGGGAGATGAATCGGCCGGCGGTGCTGACCCAGACGCCTGGGGTTCGGACTGCCGCGCAATAGTTTGCTGTGCACAAGTAATACACAGAAGTACGTCGTCCCCAGTAATGGATACTCCACACAACATACACTTCCGGGGATGCCCCGAAGGGGTCCCGAGCCCTATATCCGGGGATGCCTCCATAAGGTGAAATTTTAGTGGTCGCTAAGACCCAGGGAATTACGCCAGTAAGCAACCCGGGATGCCCCTTTAATGTCCCGAGTGGGAGGATTTATGATAAAAATGAACCCAGGGACCCAGGACCAGGAGAGACCCTCTAAATACTAATGATGATCCTCCTGAGTAACATCCGTATCCCTAAAAGACAGAGCCCAATAAATGTCAATAAATGCTACCAGAGACAAATAAAAAAGAAATGAATAGGGCCCGCAGGGCCACTCACAGATCCTTAGGAATCAGGAACAATGGCGACCTTGCAGCGTTCGTGAGGGGAGAAGCAGGCCGAGATTGGGGCGTGGTCAGCGCAGCCCGCGCTAATATCCAGTTCTGCCCCTTTCCTCCACCAGCAAGGAGCAACAAGCTCCGCATCGGCGCCAGAACAGAGGGGGCGGAGCCGCGGCGACGCGCCGAACGCTCGGCCCCGCCCCCCCCTGAAGTAGAAGCGAGGGAGAAGCTCCCTCACACACTGCCCCTCAGAGACCGGCGCCGCCGAGAACCCGCGGCGCCGGACTAAAGAGACAGACAACGGGTGCATCCGCCCCGCTCGCTGCGGGAGGCACAGAGAACGGGGGCTGGCCGCGGCAGTGCGCCGAGTGCCAGCCCCGCCCCCCTGAAGTACGTGAGGGGAAACAAATCCCCTCACAAACATGAATATACCGGCGCCCGGCTGTAATGGCGGCCGCGGTGTCGCACAACAAAAAGTAAAATACACCAATACATACAGACACAGAATAAAATGAGGAAACACCACACAAGACAGAGAATAAGGACTAACCCTAAGAGAGAGACCCCCCAACCCCATTGTACAAAGGGAGAATGTGGAAGGACCCCCCAGGGGTAGTATCCAGGGACGGGGCATCCCAAACCGGGATCACCTACCCGGTGTGACTGCCTACCCTCTTATTTAGGGTCTCACGGTGGAGCTCTGCTCCTAAGCACCAGAGGTGCCGATATACCCTCGCTCGGGCCAGCAGCCAAGACTGTGGAGGCATGTAAAGGTCAATCCGGGGAAAAAAAGGGGGTCCGAGCGGAAATAATCAAATAACAGGCCAGGAGTTACCCCGGCTACCTGAAAATCCCCCTGTGCAAGGAGGAGCCATCATCTTCTGACTTGCTCGCCTTCTGCAGAGATGGAAAACTGGGTGATGAGTGGGAGGTCCCAGGTATTTATGGATCAGGGAGGGGCTTTCTTTTTGCTATCATCTCTGCAGGAACGCCCTCTTCAGGTCGGTATTACCCACATGTTATGGATATTCTGAAGCGGGGTGTGTGACATACTTAGAATACAATGAAAGTCAATGGCACTTATTACTACAGATAAAAAGGGGTAAAAATGTCAATACTTTTTCCATGAGTAAAAAAGTGCCATTGACTTTCATTCTCTTTTTATCTGGTGATTCAGTAACAGTGACATTCTCAGGTTTTTTTCTCATGAATTGAATCTTTTACTACCATGAGAATTTTTTTCAACTCTTAGTGAATCAAGGCGATTGTGTTTGGATTGTGTATCCGGGAATGAAGTGCTCTCCCATAGTATGTTGTCCATTCTTTTCACCCTTTCCAGAAATTACCCAGACCCCCCTCCTTTTCGAATAGCGTGCTCTCAGTTGTGATTTTTGTGTTTTTCTATTCCTTTACCTTTCTTTCTTTATATTTCAGGAATTTTAGTTTTGAGGAGGTGTTTGTGACTATCCCCAGAAGCATCGCCCAGATAGCCCAGGAGGCGGGGGTGGAAAAGTTCATCCATGTGTCACATTTGAACGCCGATATCAAGAGCCCCTCTAAATACCTTCGAAACAAGGTGACTGCAACAGGAGCATTTTCTACAGACCTTGCTCTAGCTACTGTATTTGATGGATGGCGGGAGCGAGGCAAAGTGCCACTTCCCCTCCATACCTTAAAGAGGAACTTCAGAGGCCCTGGAGTCTAAAAGACTCCTGGGCCATCCAAGTTGCTGTCTTTGAGGCTTCCTGGCTTGGGATTCCCCACAGTGTGAAACCCCCCCAGATGCCTAGATCCACTCACCTTCTCCCGAGCCCTCGTCGCGTCTCTGCTCTGTGGAGCATCCCCACAGACCACTAGCCACTTCCGCGCCCTGCCTTTCTGAATGAGCGGCGCGGGCACGTCTCAGCAGAAAGGTGAGCTGGAGATTTGTCTCCATTCGGCCCTGCTCTGGTGCTAGCCATCTTGATTTGTTTTTTCTTTTACTATAAATATACTTATGGCGTTTTGAAGGTTTAGAGCAGGAGTTCCCAGACTCTTTTTCTTGTTCAATAATTTTTATTTGAAAATTAAGAAAATCTACAGCAATACTGCCATTCAATCGTAGAAATTATCTTTCCAAAAAGAAAAGAAAATGGTATAAGACTTTTTAGGTCTGTTGACCAACATCACAATTGTTAAAGTATAATATGAACAACTTTTGACTACTTACTATCACTTGCACATAATATAATGAATAGAGTGAAATAAAATCAAATAATAATACTAGGAATATATAAAGAAAAAAAAAGGGAAAATTAGGAAGGAGAGAGGAAGGGGAGGAAAGGAGCTAAAGGGGAGAAAGATGAAAGAAAGAAAAGAAGGGAGCCCAACCCTGGAAGGTGCAGTAAAATTATCTCAAGCTATGTAAGAGGACGCCTAACCAAGGAAGAAAGGAGCCCACCTAATTCCCTATAAAGGATGAAAATGTCCTCAGGAGGAGATCGCCCGCGTCTCAAGATCAGATCTCCAATAGACCAGTGTCCCAGACTCTTTTTATCAAGTATCGCTGTCTGTGTGGTTTGGCAGTCACCTAAAACACTGGAAACTAAAACTCACAAAAATACCACTTTGGGATAACTCTCCTGTAAAATGGATTCCTCTGTTGTACTCTGCTCCACCTCGACGGGATCCATGACACGTGAGTTTGACTCCAGATGTGTCGAAAGCTGTAGCTCCTCCCACCTAGACTATATAGGGCTCAGCAGGCCCCCAGTAACAGCCGCTGGAGGAACTAACGTAATGAACACCCATGGGCAGTCAACACTGTAACGTTGGCAGCAAAGAGAAAAAACACAAGGGCGGGGACTGTCAAGGTGGAGCAGAAAACAAGGAGAAATCCATTTTACAGGTGAGTTATCTAAAAATATTTTCTGCTTTTCGCGATCCATTACACGTGGGACGTCCTATTGCGGCCCCTTTGTTAGGGTGGGAACATCAGCTGCTGAAAATGTATGCTATCCAGGGATTCTGGTCCACACACAAATGGATGACGTACCCCGTAAATACCCGCCACACATGCCCCCCTGGTCAATTAAGGGTCTGCCCGCCAGGCGCAGCCATCCCAAAAATAACTGGACGCCTGGCTTGCATGCCTACCTGACTCGAAGGAAAGTCCTCGCAAATCTGTTAAATCGTTCTTCCCTGGCATCCGCGCATGAGTATTGGCCTGCAGGCATCGTAAAGGGTCTCTGAGAAGAATTTGACACAAGGTCGGGAAGCATGGAAAAGGGGCCCCACCACCCGCTACTTTTCTTAAAGTGGACCAACACCCAGGGGGGATCGGCCCGGAAATCTATAAGATTCCCGGACCGATCAGATCCCTCCCCGCGGGACATCCGAAATCGGGATGTCCCGCGGGGAGGAACCCCCCAGGAGGCCCACAAACCTTACCTCAGCCCGTTCCATCGGCGCATGCGCGAGCCGTGGCCGCGTCTCGCGCTTCCCTCTAGCAGGGCGCGCACCCGCGCCGGCCGTTTGTGAATGGCCGGTGCAGGCGCGCTCCCTGTTAGAGGGAAGCGCGAGACGCGGCCTCCAGCGCTCAGAGCCAGCTGAGCTGGTATGCGCGTCCAGGCGGCCTTGGACGCGCATACCACAGCGGCTCTGAGCGCTGTGATTGGCTGGCGCGGTCACGTGGGAGCGTGGTGAGGTGAGTATTTCTGGGCTTTCCGGGGTGATCGGGGTGCCCCACCGAAGTGGACCAAAACCCAGGATAGTCAAAATCCTGGGTGTTGGTCCACTTTAAAGAGCAACAACCCTCACCGATCTGCTGCTCGTCCCCTCCTATTTTACTATTGGGCAGATTTTACTCACCTCGCCAGGGCATCCATCTTCTGGGTCCCTCGAATTGCGGGCGACCTCCAGACACCCGGTGCCATATTGCATCCCATCAGCCACTGCATGCGGCGCCTGATCTTGTGCCTTCTCGGTGCCCATGAATGGGGTGCAATGGAGCTGCCCGAAATCCTGCGGGCCATTGATGAGCATGGCTAAGGTCAGTTAGGGACGGCGGGGTGAGGATCGGCCCTGTAGTCAGATGTATCCAAAACATAAGTATTGGTGGGGGGGGGGGGGGGAATCGGCTCCTTTTTATTTCAGGTCCCATGTTCCTCTTTAAAATAAAAATAAATGAAAAGAAACCAAGTCCTTGAAAAATATTCACAGCCACTTACCAGGCTGCCTGCACAGACGGGACTGGGGCCGATATATATATATATATATATATATATATATATATATACTGGGGCAGCTAAGCCCTATATAGACTAGGTGAGAGGAGACACAGCTTTCGTTATTTGCAGACACGCCTGCCAGCTGAGAGTCAACCCACATGTAATAAATAGATCCTGTCGAGGTGGAGCAGAGAATTGGAAGAACAGCCATTTCAAGAGGATCAAAACTAATTCCCCTCCCACCCGCGCATCCAAAATCGGGATGCCCCGCTGTGTGAACCCTCCCCTCCCCTCCACCCCATACACTTACCTTCTTTCCCGGCCCGACAGCGCATGAGCGAGCCACTGCCGCATCCCCGCTATCCCTCTAGCAGGGCGCGTACCCACGCCAGACATTTATGAATAGACGGCGCAGGCACGCTCCCTGTTAGAGGGAAGTGGGTGATGCGGCCACAAGTGCGCTCGGAGCCGCTGGCCTTAGACGGAGGCTTAAACGAAGTGACGTCAGCAGCTCTGGGCATGCTGATTGGACGAGTGCCCGCGCATGCACCGTAGGACCGGGGGGTGGTGAGTTGCCATCGGCGATCTGGGGGGTTTCACACGACGGGGCACCCCTGATCGGAGTGCACCCGGGGTCAAGGACCAAAACCCAGGATAGTCAAAATCCTGGGTTTTTGTCCACTTTAAAGTAAATTAAACACACAGCAGTTTTGTACTTGCAGAGCAAATCCTGTTTGGGTGAAATATAGATGGCAGCAGATCAAGGTTGGGGCACAGGTCAGTCTTCAGCCTTGTCGAGTACCACCTGATACCCACTGTTTGAGAATCCCAGGTTTAGAGCAATGTCATGTCCAATTTGCTGCTCCCGACCGAATTGCATGCGCTGAGAAGTGAGCTTTCGTCCTACGATATGTATTACAGACATACAGCTTACTGTGCCCCACTGACCGGTATCTCAAAATAAAGTTGTGCCCCATCTAATGCTGAAATGTGGCTGTGCTTACCCCACACCAACAGCCCAGTCACCTGCTACAGATCACTGCTATTACAGATCATTTATGGCTACAGATCACTGCTATTACAGATCATTTATGGCTACAGATCACTGCTATTACAGATCATTTATGGCTACAGATCACTGCTATTACAGATCATTTATGGCTACAGATCACTGCTATTACAGATCATTTATGGCTACAGATCACTGCTATTACAGATCATGTATGGCTACAGATCACTGCTATTACAGATCATTTATGGTTACAGATCACTGCTATTACAGATCATTTATGGCTACAGATCACTGCTATTACAGATCATGTATGGCTACAGATCACTGCTATTACAGATCATGTATGGCTACAGATCACTGCTATTACAGATCATGTATGGCTACAGATCACTGCTATTACAGATCATGTATGGCTACAGATCACTGCTATTACAGATCATGTATGGCTACAGATCACTGCTATTACAGATCATTTATGGCTACAGATCACTGCTATTACAGATCATTTATGGTTACAGATCACTGCTATTACAGATCATTTATGGTTACAGATCACTGCTATTACAGATCATTTATGGCTACAGATCACTGCTATTACAGATCATGTATGGCTACAGATCACTGCTATTACAGATCATTTATGGCTACAGATCACTGCTATTACAGATCATTTATGGTTACAGATCACTGCTATTACAGATCATTTATGGCTACAGATCACTGCTATTACAGGTCAATTATGGCTACAGATCACTGCTATTACAGATCATTTATGGCTACAGATCACTGCTACTAGAGAGTCATTTATGGCTACAGATCACTGCTACTAGAGAGTCATTTATGGCTACAGATCACTGCTACTAGAGAGTCATTTATGGCTACAGATCACTGCTATTACAGGTCATTTATGGCTACAGATCACTGCTATTACAGATCATTTATGGCTACAGATCACTGCTATTACAGATCATTTATGGCTACAGATCACTGCTATTACAGATCATTTATGGCTACAGATCACTGCTATTACAGATCATTTATGGCTACAGATCACTGCTATTACAGATCATTTATGGCTACAGATCACTGCTATTACAGATCATGTATGGCTACAGATCACTGCTATTACAGATCATTTATGGTTACAGATCACTGCTATTACAGATCTTTTATGGTTACAGATCACTGCTATTACAGATCATTTATGGCTACAGATCACTGCTATTACAGATCATTTATGGCTACAGATCACTGCTATTACAGATCATTTATGGCTACAGATCACTGCTATTACAGATCATGTATGGCTACAGATCACTGCTATTACAGATCATGTATGGCTACAGATCACTGCTATTACAGATCATGTATGGCTACAGATCACTGCTATTACAGATCATGTATGGCTACAGATCACTGCTATTACAGATCATTTATGGCTACAGATCACTGCTATTACAGATCATTTATGGTTACAGATCACTGCTATTACAGATCATTTATGGTTACAGATCACTGCTATTACAGATCATTTATGGCTACAGATCACTGCTATTACAGATCATGTATGGCTACAGATCACTGCTATTACAGATCATTTATGGTTACAGATCACTGCTATTACAGATCATTTATGGCTACAGATCACTGCTATTACAGGTCAATTATGGCTACAGATCACTGCTATTACAGATCATTTATGGCTACAGATCACTGCTACTAGAGAGTCATTTATGGCTACAGATCACTGCTACTAGAGAGTCATTTATGGCTACAGATCACTGCTATTACAGGTCATTTATGGCTACAGATCACTGCTATTACAGATCATTTATGGCTACAGATCACTGCTATTACAGATCATTTATGGCTACAGATCACTGCTATTACAGATCATTTATGGCTACAGATCACTGCTATTACAGATCATTTATGGCTACAGATCACTGCTATTACAGATCATTTATGGCTACAGATCACTGCTATTACAGATCATTTATGGCTACAGATCACTGCTATTACAGATCATTTATGGCTACAGATCACTGCTATTACAAATCATTTATGGCTACAGATCACTGCTATTACAGATCATGTATGGCTACAGATCACTGCTATTACAGATCATTTATGGCTACAGATCACTGCTATTACAGATCATTTATGGCTACAGATCACTGCTATTACAGATCATTTATGGCTACAGATCACTGCTATTACAGATCATTTATGGCTACAGATCACTGCTATTACAGATCATTTATGGCTACAGATCACTGCTATTACAGATCATTTATGGCTACAGATCACTGCTATTACAGATCATTTATGGCTACAGATCACTGCTATTACAGATCTTTTATGGTTACAGATCACTGCTATTACAGATCATTTATGGCTACAGATCACTGCTATTACAGATCATTTATGGCTACAGATCACTGCTATTACAGATCATTTATGGCTACAGATCACTGCTATTACAGATCATTTATGGCTACAGATCACTGCTATTACAGATCATTTATGGCTACAGATCACTGCTATTACAGATCATTTATGGCTACAGATCACTGCTATTACAGATCATTTATGGCTACAGATCACTGCTATTACAGATCATGTATGGCTACAGATCACTGCTATTACAGATCATTTATGGTTACAGATCACTGCTATTACAGATCATTTATGGCTACAGATCACTGCTATTACAGATCATGTATGGCTACAGATCACTGCTATTACAGATCATGTATGGCTACAGATCACTGCTATTACAGATCATGTATGGCTACAGATCACTGCTATTACAGATCATGTATGGCTACAGATCACTGCTATTACAGATCATGTATGGCTACAGATCACTGCTATTACAGATCATTTATGGCTACAGATCACTGCTATTACAGATCATTTATGGTTACAGATCACTGCTATTACAGATCATTTATGGTTACAGATCACTGCTATTACAGATCATTTATGGCTACAGATCACTGCTATTACAGATCATGTATGGCTACAGATCACTGCTATTACAGATCATTTATGGTTACAGATCACTGCTATTACAGATCATTTATGGCTACAGATCACTGCTATTACAGGTCAATTATGGCTACAGATCACTGCTATTACAGATCATTTATGGCTACAGATCACTGCTACTAGAGAGTCATTTATGGCTACAGATCACTGCTACTAGAGAGTCATTTATGGCTACAGATCACTGCTATTACAGGTCATTTATGGCTACAGATCACTGCTATTACAGATCATTTATGGCTACAGATCACTGCTATTACAGATCATTTATGGCTACAGATCACTGCTATTACAGATCATTTATGGCTACAGATCACTGCTATTACAGATCATTTATGGCTACAGATCACTGCTATTACAGATCATTTATGGCTACAGATCACTGCTATTACAGATCATTTATGGCTACAGATCACTGCTATTACAGATCATTTATGGCTACAGATCACTGCTATTACAAATCATTTATGGCTACAGATCACTGCTATTACAGATCATGTATGGCTACAGATCACTGCTATTACAGATCATTTATGGCTACAGATCACTGCTATTACAGATCATTTATGGCTACAGATCACTGCTATTACAGATCATTTATGGCTACAGATCACTGCTATTACAGATCATTTATGGCTACAGATCACTGCTATTACAGATCATTTATGGCTACAGATCACTGCTATTACAGATCATTTATGGCTACAGATCACTGCTATTACAGATCATTTATGGCTACAGATCACTGCTATTACAGATCATTTATGGTTACAGATCACTGCTATTACAGATCTTTTATGGTTACAGATCACTGCTATTACAGATCATTTATGGCTACAGATCACTGCTATTACAGATCATTTATGGCTACAGATCACTGCTATTACAGATCATTTATGGCTACAGATCACTGCTATTACAGATCATTTATGGCTACAGATCACTGCTATTACAGATCATTTATGGCTACAGATCACTGCTATTACAGATCATTTATGGCTACAGATCACTGCTATTACAGATCATTTATGGCTACAGATCACTGCTATTACAGATCATTTATGGTTACAGATCACTGCTATTACAGATCATTTATGGTTACAGATCACTGCTATTACAGATCATTTATGGCTACAGATCACTGCTATTACAGATCATGTATGGCTACAGATCACTGCTATTACAGATCATTTATGGTTACAGATCACTGCTATTACAGATCATTTATGGCTACAGATCACTGCTATTACAGGTCAATTATGGCTACAGATCACTGCTATTACAGATCATTTATGGCTACAGATCACTGCTACTAGAGAGTCATTTATGGCTACAGATCACTGCTACTAGAGAGTCATTTATGGCTACAGATCACTGCTATTACAGGTCATTTATGGCTACAGATCACTGCTATTACAGATCATTTATGGCTACAGATCACTGCTATTACAGATCATTTATGGCTACAGATCACTGCTATTACAGATCATTTATGGCTACAGATCACTGCTATTACAGATCATTTATGGCTACAGATCACTGCTATTACAGATCATTTATGGCTACAGATCACTGCTATTACAGATCATTTATGGCTACAGATCACTGCTATTACAGATCATTTATGGCTACAGATCACTGCTATTACAAATCATTTATGGCTACAGATCACTGCTATTACAGATCATGTATGGCTACAGATCACTGCTATTACAGATCATTTATGGCTACAGATCACTGCTATTACAGATCATTTATGGCTACAGATCACTGCTATTACAGATCATTTATGGCTACAGATCACTGCTATTACAGATCATTTATGGCTACAGATCACTGCTATTACAGATCATTTATGGCTACAGATCACTGCTATTACAGATCATTTATGGCTACAGATCACTGCTATTACAGATCATTTATGGCTACAGATCACTGCTATTACAGATCTTTTATGGTTACAGATCACTGCTATTACAGATCATTTATGGCTACAGATCACTGCTATTACAGATCATTTATGGCTACAGATCACTGCTATTACAGATCATTTATGGCTACAGATCACTGCTATTACAGATCATTTATGGCTACAGATCACTGCTATTACAGATCATTTATGGCTACAGATCACTGCTATTACAGATCATTTATGGCTACAGATCACTGCTATTACAGATCATTTATGGCTACAGATCACTGCTATTACAGATCATTTATGGCTACAGATCACTGCTATTACAGATCATTTATGGCTACAGATCACTGCTATTACAGATCTTTTATGGTTACAGATCACTGCTATTACAGATCATTTATGGCTACAGATCACTGCTATTACAGATCATTTATGGCTACAGATCACTGCTATTACAGATCATTTATGGCTACAGATCACTGCTATTACAGATCATTTATGGCTACAGATGCTTTCTCTGGATTCCCATATAGAAGAGAGTTGAGAATCTTGGAGAGAACACACGAACCATGATTTAGCATTAGCGGGGACACAACTTTAATTTGTATTTACCTGACTGTCGGGGCAGAGTAAGCTGTATGTAAGGACGGGAGGCTTTGAATAACAATGAGTGCCCCCCCCCCCCCTTTTTTTTAATGGTGCATCTTTTTAGACTCTAGATTGGAAAAAGGAGAAAGAAAAGAATTAGTAAAATATGTTTTAGGGTAACTTAAAGCAGGCCTTCACCCTGAATAAGAGCATATCTTATATATTCCCCCCCCCCCCCCCCGTACATACAGATTGCTCACATTAAAAATCATCCTACCTGCATCTACTGCATGTTATGAGCATTTAAACATCCAAGATGGTGGCTCGTGGAGCGTCAGGCAGCCTGAAAACAGGAACTGTCTTCTGACTGTGTTGCTCTGCATTCTGGGATTGCTGTCCTTTCCCTGACCCCAGCTCTGCTCTGCCTGTGCAAAGCACAGCTATAACCCTGCCCCCTGCATTTTATCCCGCTCTCCTCAGTATATGTGATGCTTCTGAGTCCCGATGGCGGCGCCCATATCCTACAGTCCTGAACAGAGTTGCAGCCCAGTGGGGGAAAGAAAATTAACTAAGTGACTAAAAACTTAAAATATATTAATTTTAGATGCTGGGGAATAGTTTTTTTAATGGTTTAGGCTTTTCATCAAATCATGGTGAAGGTCCAGTGTAACTTAGCAGAGGTTTTTAATGATGCTTGTCCTTTTTATTAATAGTGTATATATATATATATATATATATATATAGAATATATAAACATTTATGGGCAAATGCCTCTAAAAATGAATATGCCTAATGTGTCCCATTGTTTGGCAGGCAATTGGAGAAGAAGCGGTAAGAGAGGCCTTCCCAGAAGCCGTTATTGTTAAACCCTCAGAAATTTTCGGTCGGGAGGACAAGTTTCTAAACTTTTACGCAAGTATGACTCTTTTTTTTTGTAGTTTGTCAGTGGGAAGCAGGATTGTACTGTTGAAGCAGGCCTCCGACCTGTTAACCAGCATCAATATTTCAGGCACCTGCTGAATCTCTTCCTTGTAGAGTTCTGTCCGATGGGAACACAGGAAATGGCTACACACAAGTGCGACAGCCAGGCTTCCAACAAAGAGACACACAAAGAAATAGGGAACTGGCTTCCCTAAACCCAAAAGACCTCGCTATACATTTCATGATTAAAATAACATGATTTTATTTAGAATCTAAAATTGATCGGGTCTGCATACTGCCTCTTATGGGGGGTTTGGGGGATTATTTACACTGCCTGTTATGGGGTGATTGTGAGTGGACGTGTATTCTAAGTATGTCACACACCCCGCTTCAATATATCCATAACATGTGGGTAATACCGACCTGAAGAGGGCGATCTTGCAGAGATGATAGGAAAAAGAAAGCCCCTCCTGGTCCATAAATACCTGAGACCTCCCACTCATTCCCCAGTCTTTCATCTTTGCAGACGGCGAGCAAGTCAGAAGATGTGGTCTCCTCCTTGCACAGGGGGACTTCAGGTAGCCGGGATGACTCCCGGCCCGTTATTTAACTATTTCCGCCCGCATCCTTTTTGATCCCCATGCCTCCCAGCCTTGGCTGCTGGTCCGGGCGAGGGTAAATTAGCACCCTAGGTGCTCAGGAGCTAATGCTCCACCGTAAGATCCTATACAAGAGGGTAGGCGGTTACACCGGGTTGGTGACCCCGGTTTGGGATGCCCTGTCCCTTGGCCTTAAACCCTGGGTGGCCCCTCTACGGAAGCCCTTCTCCCTAGCGGGGGGGGTCACTTCCTTAGTGTTAGGTCTGTTTATTTTATTGTGTTTTTTGTATGTACTGTCACTTTTAAGTGTTGTCTTGTACTTTCCGGCGCCGCGGCGCCGTTTTTTTTCTGTGGTAAATGGCGGAGGGGAGCTTCTCCCCTCACGCGCTTCAGTTGGGGGCGGGGCCGGGCTTTCGGCGCGAAGCCGTGGCCCACCCCCGTGTATCAGGCGCCGCTGAGGAGCTCGGCACTGGGAGCGGGGCCGGGTGTTCCGCACGAGGCCGCGGCCCGCCCCCCCTCCTTCTTCCTTCATTTGACCGGCACCGCGGGCGCACGATCGCCGCGGCACCGGCCTCTGACATGGTGGAGGGGAGCTTTTCCTCTCACGCGTTTACTATAGGGGGCGGGGCCGGACTTGCGGCGCGTCACGGCGGCCCGCCCCCCTACTACAGGCGCCGCTGCAGAGCTTGAGACACTCCGTTCCTATGATTACAGGAAGGGGGGGCGGAGCAAGGCACTTCGCGCGGTCCGCGCTGGCCACGCCCCCCTTCTCCTCTCGGTCTGCCTGCTTCCCTCCCGGGGTGTGAGGACGCCATTACCCCAGCTACTGACGGCACTGTGAGTGGCCCTGTGGGCCCCCCTTTTTTACTCTATTCCATGTTATGCCTGTTTACTTGTGTCTTATGCGCCTGTTTTACTCATTGGGTTCCTTGTGTCTTTCAGGCGGATCTACAGTGGGGTTTAGGGGGTTTCTCCCGGTCCTAGGGTCCCTGGGTTAAATTTTACTGATTTCAAATCCTCCCACTTGGGACATTAAAAGGGCATTCGGGGTTGCTCATACGCGTAATTCCCTTGGTCATAGCGACTACATATAAGTTCACCGTATGGAGGCATCCCCGGATACTGGGCTCGGGATCCCGGAAGTGTATGGTGTGTGGGGTATCCCTTACTGGGGACGATGTACTTCTGTGTATACCTTGTGCACAGCAGACTATTACGCGGCAGTCCGGACCCCAGGCGTCTGGGTCAGCACCGCCGGTCGCTTCCCCTCCTCCTCCTAGCTTGATACGCACCCCGTGTGACGTTGTCATAGGTGGGGAGCTGCAATCTGAGATGTGCGCCAGATTGGCCAACCTTGAAAAATTATTCTCCAGCGCGGTCGCCCGAAAGGCTCCGGCTAAGAGAAAGCACTTGTCACCGGCCTCGCCGGTGGATGACCTTGATGATGTTCTTAACCTGGTTTGGTCCGATTACTCCCCGCTGGAGAAAGGGGAGGTATATGAGGAATCGGATAATTCAGACGATCAGCAGTTTGTTGGCGCTGATACTGAGCGGGACTTGGGGAGATCCTCGGATACTCCTAACTCTCTGGCTCAGATGTTTGAGGTTTTGGCTATTTCTCCTCCTGAGGCGGTTCCACAGCAAAAGGGGGAGTTTTTCGAGGAATCCAGGCCGCGCTTGGAATTTCCTAATCAAAAACATTTTGACAAAATTATTGCTAAGGAATGGGAGAGGCCTGCTTGGCTCCCTGGTATTCCTCAGGGGTGGGATAAAAAATATCCCTTCCCTTCGGATACGGTTAAGCGTTGGGCATCCCCTCCCGAGGTGGATGCACCGATTCTGGGGTTGTCCAACACTGCTGTTTTAAATAACCCCGGTTGTTCCACTCTCAAAGATGGTGAGGATAAACGCATTGACCAGATGGCTTGTCATGGTTTTGCCAGTGTTGGATCAGCCATGCGGCCCGTTTGTGCTTCGGCGCTGATGGTGGTGGCTACCAGGTCGGTGGTCAGGGACCTGTTGACTACTTCCGGGCTGGATCCGGGTAGTGACGAGTTCCTTGGCCTTAAAAGATGTGAATTGTTTTTGTCATTCGTACTAGCCGCCTTGGATGACACTTTGATGATGTGTGGCAGGACGTCGGCTCTGCTAGTGACTATTCAGCGTTCGGTTTGGTTGCGCCAGTGGGCGGACGATTTTGTGTCAAAAAAGTCGCTGACGGCTCTCCCTTTTGTAGGATTACGGCTCTTTGGAGAGAAATTGGATTCCGTCACCAAAGGTGGTAAGTTACCTCAACGCAAGAAACAACGCCGTCCCTTTCGGGGGGCGGTTTCCTTTACCCCTTCCTTTCGTGGGGCCAGAGCTGGCAGGGGATTTGCCTTCCCCTCATCCAGAGGAGATTCCGGGAACAGGGGCAGAGGACGTGCCCGTCCAGGATACAGTTGGGGCTCTAAGCCCAAACCCGCTGTTAAGCCAGCTCAGCAATGAGGGGGCGCCCTCACCCATGTGGGTGGGGGGACGGCTGCAACACTTCTCCCAGGTCTGGGATCGGGAGGTCTCGGACAGATGGATCCGGGAAGTGGTGACTTCCGGCTACAAGCTGGAGTTCAAGCTCCGGCCCCCTCCCAGATTCTTCAGGTCTTGGGTGCCTTCGGGAACCTCTGGCCACGCAGGGGCTCCAGACGGCAGTAAAAAGTCTTCTGGATATGGCTGTCATTTGCCCAGTGCCCCCCTCAGACCAGGGCCGGGGCTTTTATTCCAATCTGTTCACGGTACCCAAGAAGGACGGCTCGGTTCGACCCATCTTGGATCTGAAGATTCTCAACAGGTTCATCCGGCCGCGGAAATTCCGCATGGAAACGCTGCGTTCTGCTATTCACTCTCTTCGTCAGGGGGACTTTCTGACGTCAATAGACATCAAGGACGCTTACCTGCATGTTCCGATTTTTCCAGCACACCAGAGGTTTCTCAGGTTCGTGGTGGAGGATCGGCATTTTCAGTTTGTGGCACTCCCTTTCGGTCTTACCTCGGCTCCTCGGGTTTTCACCAAGGTGCTGGCTGGGGTGATGGCTCTACTCAGAGCTCACCTGTAAAATGGGTATTATAAGTATGTCACACATCCCGCTTCACCCCGCCCTTTTCGTATTCTGGATCCTTCATATTGGGAACTTTGCGTTGCTATGTCTTATATTTGGCCCTTCTGGTCCCTTTCCTTACTGCTATCTTTATACTGGGGAATGAGTGGGAGGTCCCAGGTATTTATGGACTGGGAGGGGCTTTCTTTTTCCCTATCATCTCTGCAAGATCGCCCTCATCAGGTCGGTATTACCCACATATTATATATATATTGAAACGGGGTGTGTGACATACTTATAATACCCATTTTTCAGGTGAGTATTCACAAAATGGTATTTTTAGCACACCATTTCGTTCAGAATATTTTTTTTCTGATTTTGCTCCTGTAAATGCTGGGTGTTTCTTATGGTCAGGTGCGTCTTATAATTAAAAAAATATAATATAAAAGCATATGCAATGCCTTTCAGGCTAAAGCTTGCTTCCAATAATCTGTTTGTGTTCTGGCAGCTTACATTGTATTTCCTCCCCTCGAAGTGGAACAATAAGACAATGCGGCCCTTAGACCATAAACATTTGTAAATGTCACTTCCTTTCTAAGGGTCCTCTATAAAAGGAAATGCTTTAGGATCAAATAGTTAATTAATTTTCAGTTAGCTGCCAATAGGTCACTCTATGCAGAATTACTAGAGATAAGTTTATTATAATAGTTTTCAGTCTGGCCAAAAGAATTGGTTATGTTTGTATTAGACTGTACCTACAGTATTGCAACTTTCTATAAACCAAATGAAGATGTACTGAACCTAAAACAAAAAAATGTCTTGTTGTAGCTATAAGCCTTAAAATTGTCACAGGGTCCACAGGGTCCGTTTAGTAACATAGAAACATAGAAGGGTGACGGCAGAAGGAGACCATACGGTCCATCTAGTCTGCCCTTATGTGTATACTGTATGTTCTCTGTATCTTATGTGTATACTGTATGTTCTCTTTATCTTATGTGTATACTGTATGTTCTCTGTATCTTATGTGTATACTGTATGTTCTCTTTATCTTATGTGTATACTGTATGTTCTCTGTATCTTATGTGTATACTGTATGTTCTCTTTATCTTAGGATAGATGGAGGCTTATCCCAGACATGTTTAAATTCACTGACTGACGATTTTTCAACTCTGCTGGAAGTTTGTTCCAAGCATCTACTACTCTTTCTGTAAAATAATATTTTCTAACATTGCTCCTGATCTTCCCCCCGACTAGCTTCAGGTTGTGCTCCTTGTTCTATCATTAAGTTTCTTCTTAAAAACACTTCCCTCCTGAACCTTATTCAATCCTTTCACATATATAAAGGTCTCCATCATGTCCCCTCTCTCCCTTCTTTCCTCCAGACTGTACAAATTAAGTTCTTTAAGTCTCTCCTACAGCCGCATCACAACCTCCTTCTTCCTAATGGTGATGCCTCGAGCTATGCAGCCGAGCATCCTGCTTGCTTTTCCCACTGCCTGGTTACACTGTCCACTCATCTTGCAGCTATCAGTAATCAGTATTCCTAAATCTCTCTCCTCCGAGGTCCTGGATAACACAGTGCTGCCCATACGGTGCTCAGAGCAGGGATTCCTTCTACCCAAGTGCAGGATTTTACATTTAGAGACATTAAACTTTAGATTCCACAGATTTGACCAGCTATCCAGTAAAGCTAAATCATTTTCCAGTAAATCACACTGATGTATTATAAACTGCGGTGTAGCATGAAAGATTAAACTAATGATGTGCTTCACACAAAAGGTGTGTGATGATAAATGTAAGTAATTGGCTATACTACCCAATGTTTGGATCGTTACCTAATCACTGGCTGTTTTTCCATTTTGCTCCCTCCACAGACATGCGCTGGTTTGGTGGAGTGCCGTTGATCGCTTATGGCAAGAAGACAGTAAAGCAACCGGTTTATGTGAGTAGGCACAGCAATTATTTCACTCAAGTGCTTACCCTACAGCAAGCTTCATGGCTGCCGCTGCTGCTTTCTCCATCCCCTGCCTACCCCCCCCCCCCCCCAAAAAAAAAAAAAACACATTTCAGGGACTACTGAGAGGACAGGCATTTATTGGGGATCCCTATGGCTAAATACCAAAAACACACAGACAATGATTAAATGCAAGGCTGGCATGGAAAACCACAAAGGCTGTAAATTGCCAAAAACACTATTTTATTGTAGAAAAATTGTTGGCACGGGGTTATAATTCACACATATAATCTGGATCGCATTAAGAAGCAATTGCCATATTTAAAATACAGGTGCCCCCCAGACATTCCTGGAGACCACGTGTCCCTCCATACAATCCCATGCACACATGCTGGCCAGCAATAAGGAGGGGGGCAATGTCCTCCTTTATGTTAACAGCCCGTTCCCAACTCCAGTTGTAACCATCTTTGAGGAAAGATGATTTTAAGTGGAGCACTGTCAGTGAGTGAATATTTTTCTTCCCTGAGATAATGGTTGGCGGGAGCTCTAGGCTGCTGCGGCCGGAGCACCTGTAGGAAACAATGCCCGCCGCCTCCCGTGCTGACATCCACTCGACCGCCCAGAGTACCTTATCGCCTCCGCAGGCATATATATATATATATATATATATATATATATATATATATATATATATATATATATATATATATATATAAAAGCGCGCCTCCATGCTGTATAGATTCGCTGGGCCGCTGTCCAAGTCCACATGTACTAGCAAAGGGACGGGTCACCAAACCATGCTGTGGATGGCAGCACGGGAGGCGGCGGGCATTGTTTCCTACAGGTGTCCTGGCCCCAGCAGCCTAGAGCTCCCGCCAACCATTATCCCAGGGAAGAAAAATATTCACTCACTGACAGTGCTCCACTTAAAATCATCTTTCCTTAAAGAAAGAAACCAGCCCCCCTGGTTACAACTGGAGTTGGGAACGTGCTGTTAACATATAGTAGGACATTGTCCCCGTCTTTATTGTTGGCCAGCATGTGTGAATGGGATTGTATGGAGGGACGCGTGGTCTCCAGGAATGCCTGGGGGGGCTCCGTATTTTAAATATGGCAATTGCTTTTTAATGTGATCCAGATTTACAGCCTTTGTGGTTTTGCATGCCAGCCTTGCATTTAACCATCGTCTGTGTGTTTTGGTATTTAGCTTTAAACCGGTTAGTGAGGTGCCCTGATTGAGGGCAGTGCATGTGACCAAGTGGTAGGGACTCCCAGGATTTTTAAAAAAAATTTTTCCCCTATATTTTGATCCCCCTGGCTAACCACACGCCTCACTACTGCTGCTCGCTCTTTCTATTTCGCCTTCCGAAACCCAGATTTAATCGTGCCTGTCCCCTGATTCCATGCTGGCTGGCAATAGAGCTCATCCTGAATGCTGGGGGGGAGATAAGCATTTCCAATACTTGCAGGCAGGCACACTACTCTGCCTCCAGCCCCATTCATTTTATTGGCACCAGGGCCACATGATATAGCCACCTGAAGCGGAGGGAGCAGAATGCAGTGTGTGGGGCCAAATGTGACATCACCACCAGCCCAGCTCTTTTTGGGACATGGTGGACATGTATATGTTGCATGTCTCCAGTGCCGGCCAATCAAGTAACCCTGGGGCATTGCGATTTGGGATGCCCCACCCGTCTGATCTCTCTGCAATCACTCACCTTTCCAGCGTTCCCATCCCGCATTCATGGGCCGCTTCCATGGCCTCCCTGCGGCTTAGGTGCACTCCTGTGCCTAGCCATTCAGATGAGGCTGAGGGCAGCGCTTCCCTATGCTGGGCTCTGTTCCAAACAGGGCTGTATTTTGATTAGACAAGAGCCCGCACATTTCTTTAATGCAGGACTCGCTGATGACATGAGGTGGAGGGTGAGGCTAGTTTTCTGTCCCCTATTGTATGGAGAGCTTCTTTACGGGTGGCATGAAGGGGGTTGGTGAGGTTATTTTCCTGTCCCCCGCTGAGTGTAGCTCTGCTAGAAAAAAGTGAGGATCTCTAATGCAGGACTCACTTATGGTGTAAGGTGTGGGTAAGTGTGGTTTCCTGTCCCCGCTTGGTGGGGTGGAGGAGTAGGAGAGGTTATTTTATATCCCCCATTAGATGGAGCTAGAATAAGGCAAGCACCTATTTAATGCTGGGCTCAGTGAGGGATGGGTAAGTGTGGTTGCCTGTCCCCGATTGGTGCAGTGGGGGAGTAGGAGAGGTTTGTTTTATATCCCCTATTAGATGGAACTCTGCTAGGACAAGGCGAGTACCTATCTAATGCTGGGCTCAGTGATGGTGTGAGGGGTAGGGGAGGTTATTTTAGTGTCCCTGGGATCTAAGATCAGGGTGGGTGTTATTTCTGAGAGTCTTGCCCCTCCTATCCACACACATCCCCGCAGAATAGGCCTCCCATTCATGAGCAAAGGTTCACATATACACAACATGTGTGTAAATGTGGTGAATCTGATAAAAAATATATATATATGCTCCTGGTTTCTGCAGTTATCCTCAATGACACTTATTTCTTGCTCGATAAGCAAATCGGTTTTCAGTGGGAAACTATTTGATCCCAGTTTTATTCTAAGTATGTCACACACCCCACTTCAAACATTAATAATTACACTAGGGTTAACACACCGCTAGGTGGCAGCATTGCAGAGAATCTCCAAAAAACTTCAACAGGCCCCTCCCGATCTATACATACCTGGTACCTCCCAAGAACCTCCCAGTGTTGTTCTCTGCAAGGTGGCGACAAGACAGAAGAAAGAAGTCTCCTGCTTGCAGGTAGCCGGGGTAACACCCCGCCCCCCCCCCCCCCGTGGTCTATTTCTGCCCGGCTCTTGTTTGGTAGTATATCTGTTTACTGGCAGCCTCCCAGCTTCGGCTGTAGGCCGGGCAAAAGGTAGCCGGCACCATTGGTGCCTAGGAGATTAGCTCCTCCGCTCGACCCTTGATTGCGGGGCATAGCGGGATTCCCGGAGTGGTGATCCGGATGTGGGATGCCCCCATTTTATAGTAGGTTAGCGGTCAGGATGTGCCTAGCCCTGGGACTTTAGTATTCCACTTTCCGGGGTGTGGGGCGCGCTTTGGGACCGGTGACATGTTTGTGCTTAGTGTGGCTGCTGCGCTGCTGTATTGAGGGCTTATGCGCTGTTACTGTGGCGATTTTTTACTTAGGATCTGCCTTGTGTGTCTTTTTTGTCACCGCTGTTTGTGTGAATGGCGTCTCTCCCCTCAGGAGCCGGGGGGGCGGGGCCTCGCGGCGCGCTGCGCCGCGGTCCCGCCTGTGGCTGAGCGCCGTGCTCGGCGCTTGCAGCCTGGCGTGTCCGGTCTGCACAGGGGGGAGCTGAGGAGATGAGTGTGTGGGTCTGTTTTTGTGTGCGCACTTGGGACCGGCAGGTTGCTCCGCCGGTCCCGTCTTGGAGGCTGAGCGCGGTCTCTGCCTGCTGGCTCTGACGCTGCAAGGGGGCGGGGCCGCGCGCTGATTGGCTGTTCCGGTGGGGCGGGGCCTTCTCGGCTCCCGCGCTCGGGGCTCGTCCTTCCCCTCCTTCACTCCTCGGAGCAGCGTGCGGGCCGCCATCTTCTGCGGTGCCTATCTGCGCTGTGATCTCCCTCAGGTAGGCGTTTTTTCTTATATCTTGCGGGGGATGTTCACATATAAGTTGGTGGCCTGGCCCCCCGTATCACGTCCCCTCCTTCTCCCGCCTCCTCGCTCCTGCACATCTTTTAAAGTGCTGGTTGTGTATTTTAACCATTTCCTGTGTCTATGGTTAATGAGGGGGGGGGGTGTATGTTATGCTGTATGCTTGTTTAGGTATTATTGGGCCTGGATTGACTCTTGTCCCTCTCTTTTTGTGTCTTTCAGATTCCGGGATCCTGTCTGGCAGGGCTCTCCCGGTCTTATATACCTGGCTTGGAGGGGGTGTTTTCATTACACTATATATATATATATATATATGTATATAAGGGTTTTTATGCTATTCCCCTGGGTCAGGATCTTTTGACAATCTTTAGACTATTGTTAGGTTATTAAGGGGCATCCCGGGTCGCGTACCGCATAAATCCCTGGGTTCTGCGAATACCATAAATTTCACCACATGGAGGCTGCCACAGATACCGGGAATGGTTCTTCGGGACAATCCAAGGTGTGCGGGGGTTGTGGGACTCCGCTCCAGGGAGATGATGTCATTTTGTGTATCCCTTGTGCACAGCAGAACATTGCACGGCAGTCCAGTACTCCGGTGCCTAGCACCTCGTCAGCCGCGCCATCTCCCTCTCCCCCTCGCTTATTCCGGACCCCGTGTGACGTTGTCCTGGGCGGGGATTCGCAGTCTGAGGTATGTGCCCGTTTGACCAGCCTTGAGAAGCGGTTTTCTGCTATGGCCGCTCAGAAGGCTCCAGCTAAGCGGAAGCATCTGTCTCCGCCTCCGCCGGATTCAGATGAGGAAGTTGTGGGAGATCTGGATTGGTCGGATCGTCCCCTTGAAGATGGTGAGCTCATTGAGGAAGAAGATTCTGATGTTCAGCAGTTGCTGGGTTCTGAGGGGGATCAGGCTGACGGCCTCCCTCTTGATTCCTCTACCATTCTGAGCCAGATGTTTGAGGTTTTGGATTTGGAGCCTCCGGTGGTTGCTCCTAGGCCTAAGGGTCAGCTTTTTGGGGTGTCCAAGCAGCGTTTGGAGTTTCCCAGCCAACAGCATTTTGAAGAAATTGTTTTGAAGCAATGGGAGCAACCTACACGTCTTGTTGGTGTGCCGTCTAGCTGGGATAGGAAGTATCCCTTTCCGGCGGACTTGATGAAGCGTTGGTCTGTTCCCCCTGAGGTAGATACTCCGGTCTTGGGACTGTCCAACACGGCGGTCGTGCATTCCCCTGACACTACTTCGCTCAGGGACGGCGAGGATCGCCGGGTTGATCAGCTTGCCCGTCATGGTTTTGTATGTGCGGGTTCGGTGTTAAGGCCTGTCTGTGCTTCGGCTCTTTTGACTTTTGCTGTCAGGTCTATTGTCAGGGACTTGGGTGTGGATCTCGAGCCCACCAGTGATGAGTCCCTTGCGCTTAAGCGCTGCGATTCTTTTTTGTCTTTTATCCTGGCCGCTCAAGAGGATGCCATGTTGATGTGTGGCAGGGCTACTGCCTTGCTGGTGGCTATCCGGCGCTGTGTGTGGTTGAGACAGTGGACTGCTGATTTTAATTCTAAAAGATCGCTCACGGCTCTGCCCTTTTTGGGTTTGAGGCTTTTTGGTGAGATGCTGGATTCTGTTGCCAAGGGAGCTAAGTTACCTCAGCGCAAGAAATTTCGCCGTTCCTTTCGGGGGACAGTCTCCTTCAATCCGTCCTTTCGGGGAGCTGGAGCCGGTAGGGGTGCGGGCTCCTCGGCCCCCAGGGGCGCCAGTTGGAATAGGGGTAGAGGCCGTGGCCGCCCCGCTCGCGTCTGGGGTGCCAAGCCCAAGCCGGTTGCCAAGCCCACCCAGCAATGAGGGGGCGCCCTCACCCGTTCGGGTGGGGGGACGGTTGCAACTTTTCTCCCGGGTGTGGGACCAGGAGGTCTCGGACAGATGGATCCGGGAGGTGGTTTCGGCCGGTTACAAGTTGGAGTTCGAGTCCCGTCCTCCTCCAAGGTTCTTCAGGTCTCGGGTGTCTTTGGATCCTTTGGCCGCGCAGGGGCTCCTGGCGGCGGTAAGGAATCTTCTAGACTTAGCTGTCGTTTGCCCGGTTCCTTCTTCAGAGGTAGGGCGCGGGTTTTTACTCCAATCTCTTCACGGTCCCCAAAAAGGACGGGTCCTTCCGTCCTATTCTGGATTTGAAGTTTCTCAACAGGTTTATTCGTCCCCGGAAGTTCCGCATGGAAACCCTGCGGTCTGCGATCGGTTCGCTTCGGCAGGGGGACTTTATGACGTCCATAGACATCAAGGATGCGTACCTGCACGCTCCGATCTTTCCAGCTCATCAGCGGTTCCTTCGTTTCGTGGTGGAGGATCGGCACTTTCAGTTTGTGGCTCTTCCATTCGGCCTCACTTCTGCTCCGAGAGTGTTCACCAAGGTGTTGGCGGGGGTGATGGCCCTGCTCAGAGCTCAGGGGATTCGCATTGTGCCTTACCTGGACGATCTGCTCATCATGGCACCTTCCTTCAGTCAAGCAGAGGGGGACACCAGCACGGTGGTGTCTATGTTGGAGAGGTTCGGCTGGGTGATCAATTACCCCAAGTCCTCACTGGTTCCGGCCAGGGTGGTGACCTTTCTGGGGATGTCGTTGGACTCCTGCCAGCACAGAGTGTTTCTCCCTCAGGCCAAGGTTCTGATGATTCAGGAATTGGTCCAGCTGCTCCTCTCCCATCCTCATCCGTCCATTCGTCTGGGGATGAGACTGGTGGGGTTGATGGTGGCCTCTTTCGAGGCAGTTCCCTTTGCTCAGTTTCATACGAGGACGCTTCAACTTCATCTTTTGGCGTCTTGGAACCGGTGTCCGGGGTCGTTGGATCGGTCCTTCCGGTTGTCCCCTCGGGTTCGGCAGTCCCTTCTGTGGTGGTTGGTCTCGGACAACCTTCTGAAGGGCAGGTCGTTTCTGACCCCGCTTTGGGAAACTGTCACCACGGATGCCAGTTTGTCAGGCTGGGGAGGTTTTTGGAAGGATCTTCGGTTTCAGGGGCAGTGGGACCCTCAGGAGGCCCACTTGCCCATCAATGTTCTGGAATTGCGAGCCATCAGGTTGGTTCTGTCTCGCTTGACGCATCATTTACGAGGTCTGCCGGTTCAGGTTCGTTCAGACAATCAGACGGCGGTTGCTTACATCAATCACCAAGGAGGGACTCGCAGTCTGGGTGCCCACAGGGAGGTATCTCTGATTTTGGTCTGGGCGGAGACTCATGTCCCTTGCATCTCGGCAGTTTACATTCCGGGAGTGGAAAACACAGAGGCGGATTTTCTGAGCCGGTGTGCGTCCCGTCGGGGGGAGTGGTCTCTCCATCCCCAGGTGTTTCGGTCACTTTGTCTCCGACGCCGGAGGTGGATCTGTTTGCCTCTCGTCACAATCACAAGCTTCCGTCCTTTGTGTCCCTGTCCCGGGACCCTCTGGCTCTGGAGGTGGATGCCATGACCCTGAGCTGGAGGGACCTGGGGTTTCTTTATCTGTTTCCTCCGATTCCCATGCTCGGCAGGGTTCTGCGAAAGTTGGTTCTGGAGGGAGTGCCCGCCATTCTCGTGGCTCCAAGGTGGCCAAGGCGGGTGTGGTTTGCGGACATCGTTCGTCTGGCCGTAGATCAGTTCGATCTGCCTCTTCGGCCAGATCTTCTCACTCAGGGTCAACTTTGTTACCCCAGTTTACAAACGCTGGCTTTGACGGCTTGGCTGCTGAAACCTCCATCTTAAAGGAGGAGGGTCTTTCGGATGCGGTCATTCGGACTCTTATTAGTGCCAGGAAGAGATCTTCTTCTTCCATCTATTACAGGTATTGGAGATCTTATATTGATTGGTGTGAGGCTAGGTCTTTGCCTTGCCGGGTCTTTTCTGTGTCTAGGATTTTGGAGTTTCTTCAGTCGGGGCTGGACTCCGGTCTTCAGCTGAGTACCTTGAAGGGGCAGGTTTCTGCTTTGTCTATTTTTTTCCAGAAGTCTTTTGCTAGTCATTCTTTGGTCAAGACCTTTTTCCAGGGGGTTTCGCATGTGCGGCCTCCTAGGAAGCCTTTGCTCCCTGTGTGGGATTTGAATTTGGTTCTTTCTGCTCTTAAGGCTCCTCCTTTTGAGCCTTTGCGGGATGTTGCTTTGTCCATTCTTACTCAGAAGGTTGCCTTTCTGATGGCCATCACTTCGGTTCGGCGTGTTTCGGAGTTGGCAGCTTTGTCTATTCAGGCTCCTTATTTTGAGGATCACCAGGACAAAGTGGTTTTTCGATACAAGTCAGACTTTCTCCCTAAAGTGGTCTCTGCTTTTCATCTTAACCAGGACATTGTTCTTCCTTCCTTGTGTCCTAAGCCTAAGAATGTCAAGGAGAGTGCTTTGCACTGCTTGGATGTGGTACGTTGTGTCAGGTACTATCTACGTGCTACGTCTTCTTTTCGTAAGACTGATGCCTTTTTTGTTGTGCCATGTGGGCCTAGGAAGGGTTTGGCTCCGGCCAAATCTTCCATTAGTAAATGGATTCGTCGGGCCATTGTTGGTGCTTATTCGGCTAAAGGGAAGGATCCTCCTTTCCGCGTTACTGCTCACTCTACTCGTGCGGTTGGTGCGTCCTGGGCTTTTCAGCACCAGGCTTCGGTTGAACAAGTGTGTAAGGCTGCAACTTGGTCTTCCGTTCATACTTTTTCTAAGTTCTATAAGGTTGATGTGCGGGCTTCAGCGGATGCTGTTTTTGGCCGCAAGGTTTTGCAGGCTGCAGTGGTTTGAGTTTTTTCTGCGTTATTGCCTGATTCGGATACCCACCCTTTTCTGGACACTGCTGTTGGATGTCCCTAGTGTAATTATTAATGTTTGAAGTGGGGTGTGTGACATACTTAGAATAATACCATTTTGTGAATACTCACCTGTAAAATGGGTATTATAAGTATGTCACACACCCCACTTCACCCGCCCTTTTCGGTATCCTGGCTCTTTATATGGTGAAGTTTTGTTCTTTACGTTGAGGGTTACATTGTTTGTTTCTGGTACCTTGTCTTACTGCTGTTCTAACACTGGGAGGTTCTTGGGAGGTACCAGGTATGTATAGACCGGGAGGGGCCTGTTGAAGTTTTTGGAGATTCTCTGCAATGCTGCCACCTAGCGGTGCGTTAACCCTAGTGTAATTATTAATGTTTGAAGTGGGGTGTGTGACATACTTATAATACCCATTTTACAGGTGAGTATTCACAAAATGGTATTTTTTCAATCACCCCCAAAATATTTTACTTTTGAGAAGCAGAAATTTATGTGTAACAATTCTGTGTTTCTCTAGGTATCAGATGTGGCCAAGGCTATATTGAATATCATTAAAGACCCCGAATCAGCAGGAAAGACGTATGCTTTAGCCGGGTAAGTTACTTTCATTCGGGTCAATGCTCTGCTTTTACCTGCCTATGAGTGTATGTGATGAGTAGAGGGGGGGGGCGCACAACCAATGGCTACAGCGGCAAGTCACACTCAAAGATTCATGTTAACCTTGAGAAAGGGACCCTGTGCAGCCCCTGAAACGTTGGATTGTTTCACACTAAACAGCACCCTTCACGAGATGGCAACATGCCAGTGGGGGATTTATGTACCTATAAGTTATAGCTCCCCCCATGTTTTATTTAGTTTAATGTGTCTGCAAATGGCTGCATGCTTATCAATGACACACTCCCCTTACCTGCCCCCTGGCTCCCCTCTTGCTGCACACGGGATGTGTACATGTCCCACATTGCGCCTGGGTGCAGCATCCAGCGGTATTAAGCGCTACGGAAGATGATGGCGCTATATAAATAAACAATAATAAATTGATGAAATAATGCGTGCAGTATGGGGTGACAGCTGCAGATCAGGTTGCCGGTGAAGTCCGCAGCTTCTCATTGGGCATAGAAGAGCACTCGTTCCGTAATACCCAAATGTGTAAGTGAAAGCCTTGTTCCTTTCTGCTTTAATGTGAAACCCAAAGCAACAGACCCTGGAATCTAAAAGATTCAGAGGGCATCTGCTGGCTGTCCGATGAGGGGCATCCCAAATCGGTGAAAATCATTAATCCCAAATGTGTGAATCAACCCCTTCCCGGCGCCACAAAACGCACCTTCTTTTATGGCTTCCTCGCTGGTGTCAATTTCGGACAGCCGCATCCCCAGCATTTATGGTCTGTACGCGCCCTCCCGTCCCCACCTATTCCGATAGGCAGAAGCGTGCCCGCTGCTGAGGATGCGGATGCTTTCGCTCCCGATCTGGGGGGTTTCACACAGCTGGTCATTCCAAATCGAGATGCCCCTGGGGCACAGAAAATTCCCGGGTTTTGTTCTGCTCTAAATCGTGGATGTTGGTACTGCTGCTATAAAACTGGGGGCCATCCAGAATGCTGGGGCCTCCCTGAACATAACCCCCCAAAACACCCGTAACCCTTACCTTAACCACGAAAATCCAGCTCCATGATTGGCCACCCCACACTGAGCACCATGCAGCCAATTACGATGCTGGAGTCCCGGCATAGACTTGTGGTTAAGGTAAGCTTTATAGGCGTTCTGGAGAGTTATGTTTGGGGCGGCTCCAGCATTCTGGATAAACCCCAAGCTTATAGCTGTGGTACCAACACCCGCACATGTTGGTCTGCTTTAAAGGGTCTGTCCAGGCAACCGAAAAAAAATGACTCTCAATTTGTCCCTCTTAGCTGTTCCTTCCCACTTCTGTTGCTCATTAAACTTACAGGATCCCGAGCTACAGTCTTACAGCATTTATGCTCACTGGCGACCTCCACTTGGTTTTCAAACTTTTTTTTTTTTTAGCTTTCTCCCTTTTTTTAAACCAAAATAGGCTGAAGCAGCTGCAGGACAGAACTTTTTTATAATGTTTTTCCTGAACAGACTCTTTCATTTTAAAGTTACTTTTATATATACAAATAGTAAGCAACCCCATAGTGCACCATGTTAGATATACCCTTGGGTCCTGATTCAGAACTAGAATGAAATAGGTGTAGCCTTGCACACCCTAATGCCCACAATTTTTTTCAGTGCAGTGCAGCACTGGATGATTCTCAGTAACCTCAGTAGAGGGCAGGTGAGAGGATCCCCCGATACCATTCCATAGCACTCGTATACTTGTACCTTGATAAAACGGGTTCTGTGAGCTCCCTGAAATGCTGCATTTTATGCTACTCATTAAAGGAAAATGGTCTGTAGAAAACAATCAATCAAATACACCTAGACCCACCGCACCAAAAAAACAGACCCCTCAAAATAAAGTGTGCTGTAGATTGGCCCAAAACACAGGAGAGATACACTCAGACAACTTACATGGCCAATAATCAATACGCACCTCTGAATGTGACTAAATATTTATGGCAATTTATTAATATTTAATACACTAACACAGACATAGTATAAAATAATTAAAACACAAACACAGAAAGAGGTGGGCAGCGTGGACCCAAACCCACAATTATCCAGTAAAATATCTAGAATGTACACTTTAGGAGCCCCTACTGTCTGCCCTCTAATTAGAGTCTCAATATAAACCTCCTAGTAAATAAACACGTAAATACAATCAAAAGTGCTAGTGCAAATATAGATAAGCAAGTAACCTAATCGTTTTCTAACCATTTTTCCATTCACCTCTCTGCAGGCCCAACCGCTATCTTCTCCAGGACATGGTGCGATACTTCTATGCTGTTGCTCATAGGCCTTTGATAATGTACCCGATGCCTCGTCCCATCTACCAGTAAGTACTAGGGATGCCCAGAAAAATTGATTCTGTCAAATATCGTGATATTTCATTAGATAATACTAGTATTGGTTCAAAATATGTTTGAATCAATCTTTTATAAACTATTTATAGGTAACATTTACTCCTGATCACTAGTTCGTAGCGCACCGCACAAGAGCCTGTTATTCAGTAGGTCTGTCCCACCCGTAGCAGAGAAATGGCGAGATCCCGCTAAAGTCGGCCTGGATAATATGGTCTCCCGCCTGTTTGCTCTGTAGTCGTCCTGCATATGGTCTCCCGCCTGTTTGCTCTGTAGTCGTCCTGGATATGGTCTCCCGCCTGTTTGCTCTGTAGTCTTGCGGTAGCTGCTGCAGAGTGAACGCTGCTTCAAACATGGCTGGCAATGAGAAAGAGATACGGGAGGCTCCGGGGACTTACAAAGCGGACATTTGGCCTCATTTTGGCAAAACCGCAATATATCGTCTTTGAGACAGAATCGAGATATATTGTATCGTCATACATGTATCGTGATACATATCGTATCGCCAGATTCTTGCCAATTCACACCCCTTAGAAAGTAATTGGTGCCTCTGATGTTTGTGTCCCTATTGCAGTGCTGACATCCACCTCCTCTTAACGCTTCTTCTCTTTTTGTTTAGCTTGGTCGGAAGGTTTTTTGAACTAAACCCGTTTGACAAATGGATTACAAGAGATAAAATAGATCGAGTGAGTACCAGTGACTGATGGCTTCTCTCCTCTAAAGTCTTTCTATTCAGATATGCAAAGCCTCTTTTTTTTCTGCTGGCAGACATCTGAGACCGCTTTCTCATTACTCACCTAGCCAGGCAGTAAATCCTACAGCAGCGGTACTCAACTGGCGGACTGGGGTCCGAATGCGGACCTCGGCGCCAGATTTCTGGACCCCTGCCCTGACAGCGCTGCACTCGGTTCTGTGTCACCGTGCTCAGCGCTGCTCTTGATTGACGATACAGTGCTCGTTCTTTTGCCCCATCCAATCTTTCCCCCGTCCCAGTCCCCTCAGCTCTGCCCCATCCAGCCCAGCCTCTCTGCCCCATCTAATCCCCGTCCTCCCAGTTTTGCCCATCCAATCCCCGGTGTCCTCCCAGCTTTGCCAATCCATTACTCTTTCCTCCAGGTCTGGTCATCTATCCCCCTGCTCTGCCCATCCATTCCTGTCATCTAGTTCTGCCCATCCATTCCTGTCCTCTAGTTCTGCCCACCCATTCCTGTCATCTAGTTCTGCCCATCCATTCCTGTCCTCTAGTTCTGCCCATCCATTCCTGTCATCTAGTTCTGCCCATCCATTCCTGTCCTCTAGTTCTGCCCACCCATTCCTGTCATCTAGTTCTGCCCATCCATTCCTGTCCTCTAGTTCTGCCCATCCATTCCTGTCATCTAGTTCTGCCCATCCATTCCTGTCATCTAGTTCTGCCCATCCATTCCTGTCATCTAGTTCTGCCCATCCATTCCTGTCATCTAGTTCTGCCCATCCATTCCTGTCATCTAGTTCTGCCCATCCATTCCTGTCATCTAGTTCTGCCCATCCATTCCTGTCATCTAGTTCTGCCCATCTATTCCTGTCATCTAGTTCTGTCCATCTATTCCTGTCATCTAGTTCTGTCCATCTATTCTTGTCATCTAGTTCTGTCCATCTATTCCTGTCATCTAGTTCTGTCCATCCATTCCTGTCATCTAGTTCTGCCCATCCATTCCTGTCATCTAGTTCTGCCCATCCATTCCTGTCATCTAGTTCTGCCCATCCATTCCTGTCATCTAGTTCTGCCCATCCATTCCTGTCATCTAGTTCTGCCCATCTATTCCTGTCATCTAGTTCTGTCCATCTATTCCTGTCATCTAGTTCTGTCCATCTATTCTTGTCATCTAGTTCTGTCCATCTATTCCTGTCATCTAGTTCTGTCCATCCATTCCTGTCATCTAGTTCTGCCCATCCATTCCTGCCATCTAGTTCTGCCCATCCATCCCTTCTCCCAGCTCTCTCTCCATCTCTCCCTACCCTTCCTGTTCTGTCTATCCATCCCTCTTCCTTACAGCTTCTCTCCCATTCATCCCTCTCCCCCGAGCCCCATCTATCCATCCTTGTTACCAGACCTTATTGCCAGTAACATTTTGGGCCCTAGTCCACCCCTGTATACGGCCTGCACAGAATGCAGGGGGGGGGGGGTTAAAGTGGACCAAAACCCACTGCTGATCAGCTCCCTGCCCCCCTGTGTGAAACCCACCGGGACCCCAAAAAATCCTACCTTTTCCTTGTTCCAATGGCGCATGCGCGGGCCGCCGCCGCCTCTCGCGCTTCCCTCTAGCAGGGCGCGCACCCGCGCCGGCTGTTTGTGAATGGCCAGCGCGGGTGCGCTCCCTGTCAGAGGGAAGCACGAGAGGCAGCGGCGGGCGCGCTCTTCTTGTCCGGTCTGTATTCCAGCTTGTCCGTCCGTGCTGATTGGCCGAGCGCTCGCGCATGCGCCGTAGGAGTGGGGTGAGTTTTTTTGGGGCTTTCTGGGGGGTTTCACACAGCGATCGGGGTGCCCCGCGGAAGTGGACCAACACCCAGGATAGTGAAAATCCTGGGTGTTGGTCCACTTTAAAGCAATGTGCTGCGGGCCAGAGCTGTAGGTTCTGTAGCTCCTGTTCTTCTCCAGTGGCCAATAGGATTTTTGGAGTGAGGTTGGGGAGGGGGGCAAGCAGCCTTTTTTAGTTTTGCCTCGGGAATCTATATCCCCTCTGTGTGCTGATTTTTTACTATCCATCCGCCGCGACAACTCTCCACTCGAACCTTCACCTCTTACTGGATGCCTTTTAAATGGACCTTTACAAGAAGTGGTTGAGATTAGAGTTATGGCTGCGCCTCACAGAGGCACCTTGGCGCTTGGTGGTGCAGCTTCAGCTACTTCTGCAGATGTGTGTGACCGAGTCCTCTGTTTTTAACCAGATTTAGAGACAGATTACAGTTTTGGCTGCAAGCTTCGCTGAGTGCTGTGGCTCCTTTAAGACTTGTGTATCATAATTGCCCTGCTAACTAACGTGCACCTCCCAGGTTACTTATAAAATGGTCTGAGCGGCTGCCACCCCTCCTTTGTTTCTACAGCTTCTATACACCATTCACAACTACAGCGGCACATCTAAACAGAATAAAATACCAACGTACAAACGTGCGGCTATCCAATAGTACAACAAATACACACAGTAATGAACAAAGAAGTAGGCTGGAGGCTCCACTACTTTCACTACTTTATGAAGCCGCGCTGTAAATGTATCTAATAGTATACCAGCATATTAACACATTAATTAAAGTCCAAACGCAGGAGTCCATAGACTGTGTCAGACCAGTCTGATTGATACTAAACAAAAATAGCTGTATGCAAAACATACAACATGACTCCGCGGGATAGAAGCAATGAATGGATATTTAAATCTCTGATCTTCACAGTTCATACAGGAAAAAACTTTTCACCAGTAGTGCTCTTAAAAGCTGTGTGTCCCAACACCAGGTTTCTAAATACACGTACCGGAATTAATCTTTCAATATGGCATAATGATTTTAATCACTCCACAAACTGAAATGCTTCCCCTAGTAACGATGTAGATAATAGTTTCCTCATACAAGACTCCGTTAGTTGTTTAAAAATCATTAGGTGGAGGGTTGAATAAAGGAAAAAAGCACACACATAGCGTGATACTGTTTTAAAATTAGATTGGTTGCAAATTTATTGCGCTTACCAGCAAGCAGAATTAAAATGCGCACATATCCAACTCCAGACGCAGACTTCTAAATGTGGGGAGAAAGCGTTACCCTCCAAATCTCCTCATTCAGGTTCTCCAATAACTAGTTTCAAAGCCGCGCTACCCCGGCCGTGGGTAACGCAGCTGAGCTCCCGCGCGCACAGCTGACTGTCAAAGAACGTCTGACGTTGTGATGAGGCCACGCCCAACGCGTTTCGTCACCAGGACTTTCTCATAGGCTGAGAATGAGAAAGTCCTGGTGACGAAACGCGTTGTATGAGGAAACTATTATCTACATCGTTACTAGAGGAAGCATTTCAGTTTGTGGAGTGATTAAAATCATTATGCCATATTGAAAGATTAATTCCGGTACGTGTATTTAGAAACCTGGTGTTGGGACACACAGCTTTTAAGAGCACTACTGGTGAAAAGTTTTTTCCTGTATGAACTGTGAAGATCAGAGATTTAAATATCCATTCATTGCTTCTATCCCGCGGAGTCATGTTGTATGTTTTGCATACAGCTATTTTTGCTTATCCAATAGTACAGCCACCTGGTGCCCAAATTGGGTCACCAACCCCTACATATAAATCTGCACTGCTGTAAACATCTATAATTTTATTAAGCCTAAAAGACAAAAATAACCCCATACACAAAGACCATTAAAATCAAATGGAACTACATCCCTCTCCCAACAATGAATTGTACATATTGTATAACCATAGTCCTATACACAGCCAGGGCCCTTAAAGTGGACAGGCTCTGAAGCCTGTAAAGGCTGCTTGATTCCCTCCCCAGGTTCGGGATGCCCCATGGCTTGAACCCCCTTGAGTCCCCTGTAAATCTCACCACCTCCCTGATCCAATGGCAAATGCATGAGCCACTGCCCCCGTCAGCTATACCTTTAGCAGGGTGCACGCCCGTGCCATTATTTGTGAATGGCTGTTGCGGGCAAGCTATAGGTAAGCTATTATTGCTGATATTGGGATTTATACAGCGGCCAGCCCTGGAATCTTTTAGATGTGGGACCACACGGAGAGCTCCAAGGCACAGTGGTTGCTACAGCTTCTACCTGGCAACTGCAGGAAATGAAGGAGAGGCACATGTAATGGCATCAGGTGAGCCGCTCGCTGCCTTATTATTGCCATTGGGTTTACAGTCCCTTTAAAGCGGATTAAAACCCAAATGGCCAGGCCCTGTAATCTAAAAGATTCCAGTGCCAGCCGCGAGCCTGCCCCCGGGGGAATCCTATAGCGGGATGCCATGCTGTGAGCAACCCCAGGGTCTCTGGTAAACTTACCTTTACCGGGCCACTCCCATGGCACAGCGATTGACTGAGCCGCATCCCCGGCTTCCCTGTGGCTGTGCACGCTCCAGCGCCCAGCCTCTGAATGACGGGAGCACCTGAACAAACTGACTCTGGGGAGAGGACATTGGAGTTGAGCAGATCTCCCCTGTAAAAGCAGAATGGAATGTTCAAAAGCGTTTATTTTCCTCCCATTAAAAAAAAAATCAGCTAGACTGCGTTTCCCTTAAAGGAAGAATCCAGTCAGGTTTGTGCAGTCGGGTTCCTGCTGTTGGGTGGGCGTGGCCTGGATACAACCGGCTCCCACTGAAAACAATGGGAGCCTCCGTATATAAAAGTTCCTAAAGTACGGATGCCCCCATTGTTTTCAATGGGAGTTGGCTGTACTCAGGCCACGCCCACCTGTCTGGAACCCGGAAGCACAGCTCCTGGCAAACCAGACTGTGGGAGGATGATCAGCGGCACAGGAAATGGCCGGGCCTCTGTTCTACCAACTTCTGATGTCCTTCAGGCGGCTGCAGCTCGGCACGACAGCACCTTTGGGATCAGCCAATCGGCGATCTCAAAGTGCCGCAGGTCATGGCTTTCAACGGTGGAAAAGCCCTGTTTTATTTGAAAAGCGCGCCACCGCCGAGCCATCAGCAGCGCCTGGGGGAGCGATGACTTTTCTTAAGTCTGGAGGTCATAGAGAATACTTGAGATGTATTAAAGCGGACCTTTACCCTGAATAAGAGCCTATCTTATATGTTTCCCCCACCCTGTACATACAGATTGCCCACATTAATCCGGACCCTCACCCTGAATAAGAGTATCTTATGTTTCCCCCTGTACATACAGATTGCCCACATTAATCCGGACCCTCACCCTGAATAAGAGTATCTTATGTTTCCCCCTGTACATACAGATTGCCCACATTAATCTTGACCCTCACCTTGAATAAGAGCCTATCTTAAATGTTTCCCCCATCCTGTACATACAGATTGCCCACATTAATCCGGACCTTCACCCTGAATAAGAGCCTATCTTATATGTTCCCCCCACCCTGTACATACAGATTGTCCACATTAAAAATCATCCTACCTCCATGTACTGCATTTTATGAGCCTTTAAACATCCAAGATGGCGGCTCAGGGAGCATCAGGCAGCCTGCAAACAGGAAGTGTCTTCTGACTGTGCTGCTCTGCATTCTGGGATTGTTGTCCTTTTCCTGACCCCAGCTCAGCTATAACGCCGCCCATTGCGCTACCCGCCTCTCTCTCCTCAATATGTGATGTCTCTGAGGCATGATGGCAGCGCCTGTATCTTAGAGTCCTGAACAGAGTTGCAGCCCAGTGGGGGAAAGAATAAGTGACTAAAAACTTAAAATATATTAGTTTTAGATGCTGGGGAATAGATTTAAGGGTTTGGGCTTTACATTGAGTAGTAGTAAGTTGTTGTACCGATGTAAGCAGAAAATCCAAGGTTAAGGTAATACCATTTATTGGCTAACTCATTTAGATTGAAAATGCAGGCTTTCGAAGCTGTTCAAGCTTCTTCTTCAGGCATAATACAGATCTGTAACTTAGACACACATTTATACAAAAAACTACAAAGGAGTGGCAATTGTTTTTACACTGACACACATGAAAAATAGCTAAGTCGTAAAATCGTATACTGTGAGATAAGGATCAGGGGGATTATAACAATTAATGGTGGGCTGATAAGAATGAGAGGGGGAGAGAAAGTGTGTGGCATTTTTATTGCTCTCACACCAGGCCAGACAGTCTGTTTAATATCAGACCTTGTGATGAGTCTTGTCTGTTCAATCCATGTCATAATGGGAATGGGAGTGCAAATGCATCCAAATCTTTAAATCGATGGACTGTGGGCTAAACAGGGACAATAATTTTATGTGCCATTATGACATGGATTGAACAGACAAGACTCATCACAAGGTCTGATATTAAACAGACTGTCTGGCCTGGTGTGAGAGCAATAAAAAATCCTCTAACCAAACCTGGTGAGCATGTGTATGTGGTGAGTTGGTTGGGTCGGTATATTAATACAATATCTGGTCTGCTGTATTCTATGATGATATATTTCATTGTAAATGAGGAACGCCCCTGCCTCTTATATGCCCCAGAATCAGTTTTTTTTTTTTTTATTTGGGGGCATTTTTTTCTTCTCCTATGTGGCTGCCTCACCCTCTCACGCTGGCTCCTCTGAACCATTGATGCCTCATGTATTTCTGATATGACTAACACCACCAATGTTATTCCCCCCCTTTAGTTCCACACTACTGACAAGAAGCTCCCCGACCTCCCGGGCCTGGAAGACCTGGGCGTCACGCCCACCCCGCTGGAGCAGAAAGCCATCGAAGTCCTGAGGCGTCACCGGAAATACCGCTGGCTGGACGCTGAGCTGGACGTTGCGAAGCCAGCCAACCCTGTGACCTACTAAAAGCCCATTTCTAGGGTCTGATGCCTTCCTGCTGTGTGCAAAGTGTGATTACACCTCCAGTGTACATAAATAAAATATTATATATAACTGTGTTATAAAATCACATATATATCCTGTTAAAAGAGCTGTATCACAAAGTAAATGAACCAAAGCCCACAGCGATCGGCCCAGGAATATAGAAAAAGGGACGTCAGTGGATCCAAGCGCGCTGATTGGACGAGCGGCTGCACATGCGACTTAAGACTGAGTTTGAGTTTGTTTCGGCGAACCTTGGGGGTTTCATTTAGTGGGGTGCCCCAGGGCCAAGGACCAAAACCCAGGAAAGTCAAAATCCTTGTTCCATTTTAAAGAGGAAGTCAGGTCAGAAATGATGTGGGAGTGCATCACAGACTGCAAATGTGGCACCCCGGGAAAGGTGAGTGGAGAGCTTACCAAATAGGGATGCCTCAGGGATTGTAAGTTGCCCAGCTGGCTTTTTAGGAGATATTTTAGACCGGCTGATTTGCGCATGCAACTGATGGAAAGGTGGCCGAGTCGACCCTCGCAAGTCAGCCATCCGCTTCCTGCTTTGTATGGTGGTATCTGTGGACAAACTCTTTTGGCGCATTAAAGTGGATCAAAAGTCACCCTTCCCGATGACACTGAGAAGCTGTTGTCGGCGGTTTTTGAGGCCTTACACATAAAAAAAATAAAAATAAGCAGGGAGACCTTTTTCGGCCTGAGAGACAGCGTCTGGTCTTTCCTGAATAGGGCCATTTCTCTAAAATGATTTTTAAAGAATGGGAGAAGCCTAATAAACTGCCATCGGTGCCTAGGGGTCTGGACAGGCGGTATCCCTTTTCAGAGGATTTAATTCGCCTCTGGTCCCGTCCCCCTGAGGTAGATGTCCCCATTTCCGGGCTCTCTAATATCACCTTCTCTGATGGCCACAGAGACTCCTGGGGGCGAGGTAGATCCTGCGGGTGTCCCGGTCCCTCCTGGGGGTCCAAGTCCAAGCCCCCTGCCAAGCCCTCTCAGGCATGAGCGTGGCCCTCACCCATCCGCAGATAAGCGGGGTATCCCAAGCTCGTCGGCCGCTGCAGCCCTATTCCCACCTGTTTTCAGTGGACCCTTCTGCCTCCCAGCCTCGGCTTTTGATCAGGTGATGGTAGGGGAACGCCGAGAGTCAGGTGTTCGGCAGAGCTTTGTTCTGGGCCACAGACCCTGTCACAAAGGGTAGCCGGCCATGAGCTATGGTGAGCCTATACGGGGGGAGGGTGGAACCACCTTGGGACCCTTTATTATGTTATGTCTCCCACAGCTTTATTAGTTGGTGTGTGTGTTGTGTGCACGGTACTTTCACTCTTTTTTTTTTGTCACCTTCCTCTCTCTCCCCTCTCCCTGCGTCCAGGCTGTGAGGGGGGGGGGGGGGGGCGCGGGCCTCGGCCGGGGGAGTCGGATGGAGGCGGTGTTGGGCCCACATGAGCGCCACGGCACGCCTGTTTCTTGTGGCAGGGATGACCATGCCTCCCCTGCCTGTTCTGTCTGTGGTCCGGGCGCCATTTTGTTTGGGCGCCCAGAGGCCGCCCTCGTCCTGCTGCTGCGAGTGGGGGGGCGGGGGCCACGCGATGACGCGTTTCACGTCATTGTCGCGCGGCCTGCCCCTCGAGGAGCTCTTCGGCGCCATTGCTGCGGCGCGTGCTGCTATATCCCGGCCGGTCCCCCTTCGCCTGACTGCGGCGGTCCCCGGCCTCTTCCTCCTCGCTTCTGCGGCTTCAGCCTTCTTGCGCAGTGGCAGTTTTTGATCATAGCCTGAGGTCCAACAGAATCTGATCTGCTGCGGTCTGTGAGTTCTCTTTTGTTTTATCTTGCTTTTATTGCTATGTTTTTCCGTGTGCATGTGCTGTGAGATGCTTCATTTTTTTTTCATTCTATGTCTTCCAGATGGGTCCCGGTATATTAGGTGGTTCCTCCCGGTCTCTGCTAAGCCCTCCCCCCCCCCCCTTCCTGCCCTGTGCCTAAGGGGTTCAGAGGGTCCAAATTAGGGTCTGTGTTGTTCTGCGCCGTTAGTGCCTTGTGACCCGATTTTTTCACCATAATGGAGGCTTCTGGGGATAGCGAGCTTGGGACCCCCTCGAGACTTGTTAAGCTTTGTCTCTTGTGTGGTACATGCCCTCTGAGCGGTCGCAGCGCTGTGTTTGTACCCTGCGCCCAAAACGTCATTTCGGAACAGGTTGGGGCGAGCATTGCCGGCCCCAGTCCCATTTTACCGACGGCCTCGCCGACTCCCCTGCGTCTGCATCTAGCCCCCAGCAAGGGGGAAGCCAGTAGGGGGTCTCACACGGACTTGGCGCTCAGAGTGGCCAGTATAGAGCATCAGTTGTCACGTTCGGCTGCTGGCAAGGCCACTTGTAAGAAGCTGCATTTGGAGCCGGCTTATGCCATTTTTGATGATGACTATGAGGTCTTCGGTGGCTGAGACTCCATGGAGGAGGGTGAGTTATTTCATGATTCTGACTCCTCTGGGGACTGACAGGTGGGGCCTTGACAGTGGCCCCGGGTCATCCTCTGATGAGGACAGTTTGCTTCCCGATGACACTGAGAAGCTGTTGTCAGCGTTTTTTGAGGCCTTGCACATTGTACCCCCAAAGGCGGCCAAAAAGAAGCAGGGGGACCTTTTTCGGCCTAAGAGACAGCGTCTGGTCTTTTCTGAACAGGGTCATTTTTCTAACATGATTTTTAAGGAATGGAAGAAGCCTAATAAACTGCCGTCGGTGCCTAGGGGTCTGGACAGGCGGTATCCCTTTTCAGAGGATTTAATTTGCCTCTGGTCCCGTCCCCCTGAGGTAGATGCCCCCGTTTCCGGGCTCTCTAATACCACCTTCTCTGATGGCCGCAGAGACTCCTCGGGGCGAGGTAGATCCAGCGGGCGTCCCACTCCCGCCTGGGGATCCAAGTCCAAGCCCCCTGCCAAGCCCTCTCAGGCATTAGGAGGCGCCCTCACCCATCCGGGTGGGGGAACGGCTTCTGCTATTTGCTCACGTCTGGAGACAGCACGTCTCGAACAGGTGGATTCAGGAGGTGGTGTCCTCCGGGTACAGGATAGATCTGGCAGCTTGGCCGCCCCTAAGATTTCTTGGGTCTCGGATTTCCCAGAACCCCTTGTCGGCGCAGGGCCTAAGATTGGCTGTCCAACAACTTCTGTCGTCCGGAGTGATTTGTCCTGTGCCTCACCAAGAACGGGGTCGAGGGTTCTGTTCCAATCTTTTTACGGTGCCCAAGAAGGACGGCTCTCTGAGGCCTATCCTGGACCTGAAGGGTCTCAACAGGTTTGTCAGATTCAAACACTTCCGCATGGAGACCTTACGGTCAGCGATTTCATGACCACGGTGGACATCGGGGATGCCTACCTGCATGTCCCTATTTTCTGGGGACATCAGAAGTTCCTGAGGTTCGCTTTGGAGGATCAGCACTACCAGTTTGTGGCTCTGCCATTTGGAATCTCCTCTGCTCCTCAGGTGTTCACCAAGGTGCTGGCGGGTGTCATGGCCCTGCTGAGGAGCCAGGGCATCCGTATTCTTCCTTACTTGGACGACTTGCTGATTGCTGCTCAATCACTTCATCAGGCTGAGAGCAACACTCAGAAGGTATTGTCCACTCTCGCGGCATTCGGTTGGGTGATCAATTATCCCAAGTCGTTGATCACTCCGTCATTGGTGAGGTCTTTCCTGGGTATGACGTTGGACACCTTTCAGGTCAAGGTGTTCCTCCCTCAGCAGAAGGTGGAGGGTCTGCAGGCGTGGGCCTTGCTGTCGTGTCCACACCCATCCATCCGTCTGGGGATGCAGTTGGTGGGCCTCATGGTGTCTTGCTTCGCGGCTGTACCCTTCGCCCAGTTCCACATGAGACCTCTTCACTTGACTCTCTTGACCGTTTGGGATCGGAAACAGGAATCCTTGGAGCAGGAGTTTGCTCTGTCCCCTCTGGCCAGACAGTCCCTCTCGTGGTGGTTGGACTCGAGAAATCTTCTAGTAGGCAGGTCCTTTCTGTCTCCGTGCTGGGAGACGTCACCACGGACGCGAATCCGACCGGTTGGGGAGGGTTTTGGCAGTAGCTGAAGTTCCAGGGCCAGTGGGGTCCTCAGGAGGCCCATGTGCCTATCAATCTCCTGGAGCTGAGAGCGATTCGATTGGTGCTTTCTCAGTTGACTCCCCATCTACGGGGGCGTGCGGTCCAGGTCCGCTCGGACAACCAGTCGGCGGTCGCCTATATCAATCACCAAGGCGGGACTCGGAGCAAGCGAGTCCTCAAGGAGGTGACTCAGATTCTGACTTGGGCGGAGGGGAATGTTCCCTGCATCTTGGCAGTTTACATCCCCGGGGTGGAGAACCAGGAGGCAGACTCCCTGAGCAGGGGGGCTTCTCGTCTGGGGGAATGGTCTCTCTGCAACAAGATCTTTCTCGCCCTGTGTCGCCGCTGGGGTCAGCCGGACGTGGACCTGTTTGCGTCCCGACACAATCACAAGCTTCCAAGGCTCGTCTCTCTGTCAAGAGATCCTCTGGCCTACGCCATGGACGAGCTAGCAATTAGTTGGACGGAGTTTCGACTCCTCTACGCCTTCCCTCCTTTCCCTCTCCTGGGCTGCGTGCTACACAAGATAGCCCAGGAAGGGTTCCCGACCATCCTGGTGGCCCCTCGTAGGCCGAGGTGGTGTTGGTTCGCGGACATAGTCCAGATGTCAGTGGATCGTTACGCCATGCCCGACGATCCAGGGCTTCTCACTCAGGGTCTGTTACGCTACCCCAATTTACAAACGCTGGCTTTGACGGATTGGCTGCTGAAACCTCCATCCTGACGGAGAAGGGGTTGTCTGCTTTGGTTGTGTGTACCATGATTCAGGCTCGGAAGAAATCCTCTTCCATGATTTATTACAGGGTCTGGCACGCTTAGTTTCCCTTGTCGCACTTTTTCCTTTTCTAGAATTTTGGAGTTCCTACAACATGGCTTGGATTGAGTACCCTCAAGGGGCAGGTTTCGGCATTGGCTATTTTCTTCCAAAGGTCCATTGCCAATCATAGACTTATCAAGACCTTTTTCCAAGGAGTTACTCATGTATGTCCACCACGTAAGCCTATGCTTCCGGTGTGGGATTTAAATTTGGTGCTTTCTGCTTTTCAGGGGCTTCCCTTTGAGCCCTTGTGCGATGCTGCCTTATCCATTTTGACTCTGATGGTTGTCTTTTTGGTAGCTAGCACGTCGTATCTCTGAGCTGGCCGCGCTTTGTATGAAGCCGCCTTACTTTGCGCGGCATCAGGATAAGGTGTGTTTTCGTCTCAAGCCGGACTTCTTACCCAAGGTTGTTTCTGCCTTTCATCTCAATGAGGACATTGTCTTGCCTTCCTTGTGTCCCGCGCCTTATAATTCTAAGGAGCGGACCCTCCATTCCCTGGATGTGGTCAGAGCACTTAAGTACTACATGGTTGCTACGGAATCCTTTAGGAAGTCAGATTCCCTTTTTGTCCTTCCTGACAGGCCTAGGAAGGGATTGCTTCCAGCCAAGTCCACTATCAGCAAGTGGATCAGACAGGCGGTGGAGCAAGCATATTCTGCCAAGGGGAAGGAACCCCCTTTTCGTGTTACAGCTCACTCCACTAGAGCTATTGGTGCTTCTTGGGCCTTTCAGCACCAGGCTTCGGTTGAACAGTTTTGTAAGGCCGCTACTTGGTCTTCAGTTCATACTTTTTCAACGTTTTACAAGGTTGATGTTAGGGCCTCAGCTGATGCTGTTTTTGGCCATAAGGTGCTTCAGGCGGTAGTGTCTTAAACTACGTGCTGTTGCTCTCTGGGGATCTCACCCTTTCTTGGACACTGCTTTTGGATGTCCCAATTGTCAAGAATGAAGCGACCCGAGCAGGATACCAAGAAAAATACAATTCTTTGATTACTCACCTGTGGAATTGGTTTTATTGGTATCAAAGTCCCCTTTGCCTTAAGACTTCACACTTACCTTCCACCCACATCTCTCACTCATAGCGCCAGCATGAGAAGTTGGTGCAGCAGGTGGGCTTGGCCTCTATAGCATGCCTATTGATATCATTGGTGACACGCACACAAAGATCTTCTGTGTATGGAGGGGCCCATTAATCTGAATGGGAGCGGGCCGTACGGAGGCCCTGCCCACTCATCACATCGGCTTCTCATATAGGTGCTGTGGATGAGAGGTAAGTAGGGTGCCTCATGCCTGAAGACTAAGGTTGCCACCTTACCAGTATTTGATCGGCACAGCTGGTATTCTTTGTAACCCGCTGGTAACGTGCCGGTATTTCTGTCGCTGTCTGTCAAGCAACAGAGGCAGAGTTTGGGGGTCACGTCACTGCCGGTCCATTATAGCAGAGTACTCTGGTGAAGCGTGCTGTGTGTTGTCCCTGCCTCCCTTCTCCCTCCTCTGTACTGGGTGCCTTCTGTCACTTATCTGTGACCTCTGTCCCTGCTCTATGATGTGGTGATGTCCGCCTCCATCTGGAGCCCTGTATGAGGAGCCTGTGCGCTGGGTTCAAGAAGGAGCCCAAGATCCAGCTTTCTTATCCCTTTCTATACAGGTAAGACATCACACAGGCTGCGCTTCTGAGCCCCTCTAAAAGACTTCAGGGCCGGTCAGACATGTTGGCCCTATCGTACTCCCTCACCGCCTTTCTTTTCTTCCATTTTCTCCCTTCTTCCTTCCTTGCCTTTCTCTCTTACACTTGTTCTCCACTTTCCTTATATTCTAAGTATGTCACACACCCCGCTTCAAACATTAAGAATTACTCTTGGGTTACCCCACCAGCAGGTGGCGACGTTGCAGAGAAGTCCTGAAAAAAACGAGCCCCTCCTGATCTATAATACCTGGGACCTCCCACTTATCTCCCAGTGTTCTTCTCTGCAAGATGGCGACAAGTCAGAAGAATGAAGTCTCCTGCTTGCAGGTAGCCAGGGTAACACCCCCCCCCCCCCCCGTGGTCTATTTCTGCCCAGTCATTTTTTGTTTAATATTTAGTAAATACTGGAAGCCTCCCAGCCTTGGCTGTTGGCTGGGTAATGGTAGATGGCACCTCATGGTGCCTAGGAGCTTGTCTCCTCCGCTAGACCCCACGCGTGGGGCAACGCGGTTATCCGGCTGATGATCCGGATTTGGGATGCCCTGTCCCGATGTGCCCCTTAGTCTCCCTGTTCCCTGCTTGGTCCCTTCTCCCTTCGCTATTGGGGGGGGGGTTGACATTGTGGGTGCTTTACGCTGTTTGTGTGGATCTGGCTGCCCCTGGGGTCGGCGCTGCGGAGTGCGGGCGTTTGTACAGGGCTGCTGGACTCCGTGCGCAGTGTGTGTGTTGCTTGCACTTGGCTTTGAGCGTCTGTGGCTACTGTTAGTTCGGTGGCGGTGCCGCCATTGTACAGCCTGAGGCGATCGGGGAAGGGGGCGCTGTACGGTCTATGGCGGAGGGGCGGAGCGCTTTGCGTGCGTTCTAACGGCATGCCCTTCGTCTCCCTCCGTGTCCTCTCCTGCGCCTCCCCTCGCTGGGTTTGTTCGCCGCCATCTCAGGTACTCTCGCGCATGCGTTTGTTGTCTCTGGGGCCACTTACGTTTTATGTGATTATTCATGTGTCCTGAGTGGCACAGGACCAGTGTATGAGTTGCCCCCATGCCACAGCATTTTTTAAGGGACCAGTCCCATGGGCTGGTTGTCCTCAGGCTTGAGGTCTGTGCTTGTATTGTATGCATTACATACCATTTATATTTATATATATTTGTGTTTATGTATTTATATTTATATATGTTTATATTTATGTTTATATATTTATATATTTACCTATATAGGTTTTGGTACCTTTTAATGCATCATGTGTAAGAAGTATGTGAGTGCATGATTGTTTGCTCCTTGTCACTGTGTTAGTGCTCTTTTTTTTTTTTTCCCTTACACTGGGTTTGACTGTGGTCCTTTTCCCTTCCAGATCCTGGGTTACCCGTGTTAAAAGGGGTCTCCCGGTCATAACATAACTGGCTTGTTGGCCTTATTTCTTATATTGGGCTAAAATCCTCCCACTCCCGGCACATGTAAAAAGGGGCATCCCGGGTTGCATACTGCGTAAATCCCTGGGTTATTGCGAATACCACAATTTCACCATATGGAGGCTTCCAAGGATACCGGAAACGGCCCTTCGGGGGCAGTCTAGGCTGTGTGGGGGTTGTGGAGCTCTGCTCCCGGGGGATGATGTCATTATATGCATTCCATGTGTGCAGCGGGACATTGAGCGCCGGTCCGGTACCCCGGGTTCTGGCCCCTCGCCGCCCATGTCATCCCCTACTCCTCCCCGCCTGTTCCGGGCCCTGTGTGACGTTGTCATGGGTGGGGATTCGCAATCCGAGGTATGCGCCCGGTTGGCTAGCCTCGAGAAAATGTTTTCCGCTGTGGTTGCTCAGAAGGCTCCGGCTAAGCGGAAACACTTGTCCCCGCCTCCGCCGGACTCAGACGTGGATGTTATTGAGGCATTGGATTGGTCAGATTGCCCCCCGGCTGAAGAGGGGAAGATTCTAGAGGAATTGGACGATCCTGAGGTCCAGCGGTTGGTGCTGAGGGTGACCAGGCGGTGGGGACGGTATTTGACACCCCTTCCATATTGGCTCAAATGTTTGAAGTTTTTAGCTTTAGACCCTCCCGAAGGCGGTTCCTCCGCCTCAGGGTGAGTGTTTGAGGTGGCCTAGCCGCGTTTGGAATTTCCCAGTCAACGACATTTTGTGAATGTCGTCCTTAAAGAGTGGGAGCAGCCTACGTGTCTCGTTGGTGTTCCGCCTAATTGGGATAAGAAGTATCCTTTTCCGGCGGACTTGGTGAAGCGTTGGTCTTTTCCCCTGAGGTTGATGCCCCGGTTTTTGGGGCTATCTAACATGGTGGTGTTGCATTCTCCTGACACGACTACCCTTAAGGATGGCGAAGCTCGCCGGATTGACCAGCTGGCTCGCCATGGTTTTACCTGTGCGGATTCGGCTTTGAGGCCTGTTGGTGCTTCGGCACTTTTGCTGTTGGCGGTTAGGTCCATTGTCAGGGATTTATGTGCGGACCTTGATCCTACTTGTGATGAGTTCCTTGCTCTCAAATGTTGTGAGTCCTTCGTTTCGTTTGTCCTTGCCGCTCAGGATGACGCCATGGTGATGTGTGGCAGGACCACGGCTTTGTTGGTGGCTATCCGACGGTCGGTGTGGTTGCGGCAATGGACTGCTGAGTTTAATTCTAAGAAGTCGGTTACGGCTCTTCCCTTCTTGGGTTTGCGCCTGTTTGGTGAGAAATTGAATTCGGTTGCCAAGGGAGGTAAGTTACCTCAGCGCAAGAAATTTCGCCGTTCCTTTCGGGGGGCGGCCTCTTTTTAATCCCTCCTTTCGGGGAGCCAGAGCTGGCAGAGGCGCGGGCTTTACGGCCCCCAGGGGTGCAAGATGGAACAGGGGTTGAGGCCGTGGCTGTCCCGTTCTCTCCTGGGGTGCCAAACCCAAACCAGCTGCCAAGCCCGCTCAACGATGAGGGGGCGCCCTCACCCTTGCGGTCGGTTGCAACTCTTCTCCCGGGTGTGGGACCAGGCGGTCTCGGACAGGTGGATCCGGGAGGTGGTGTCGGCCGGTTACAAGTTGGAGTTCGAGTTCCGACCTCCTCTAAGATTTTTCAGGTCTCGTGTGCCCTCAGATCCTTTGGCCGCTGGCGGCGGTGAGGAATCTTCTGGAAGTGGCAGTCATCTGCCTGGTCCCTCCTTCGGAGGTGGGCCGCGGGTATTATTCCAATCTCTTCACAGTGACCTAGTAGGACGGGTCGGTTCGTCCCATCCTGGATCTGAAGTTCCTCAATGTGTTTATTCGTCCCTGGAAGTTTCGCATGGAAACTCTGCGTTCTGCCATCAATTTTCTGCGGCAGGGGGACTTCATTACGTCCATAGACATCAAGGATGCCTATCTTCATATTCCTATCTTTCCGGCTCACCAAAGGTTTCTTCGTTTCGTGGTGGAAGATCGGCATTTTCAATTTGTGGCTCTTCCGTTCGGCCTTTCCTCGGCTCCAAGAGTGTTCACCAAGGTGTTGGCGGGCGTGAGCTCAGGGGATTCGCATTGTGCCCTATCTGGACGATCTTCTCATCATGGTTTCTTCCTTCAATCAAGCGAAGGTGGACACCAGGACGGTGGTGTCCACTCTGGAGAGGTTCGGCTGGGTGATCAACTACCCCAAGTCCTCTCTCATTCCGGCCAGGGTGGTGCCCTTTCTGGGGATGTCCTTGGATTCTTGCTAACACAGAGTTGTTCTGCCTCAGGCCAAAGTTCTCTTGATTCAGGAATTGGCGCAGTTTCTTCTTTCCAATCCTTGCCCGTCCATCTGGCTAGGGATGAGACTGGTGGGGTTGATGGTAGCTTCCTTCGAGGCAGTTCCCTTTGTTCAGTTTCACTCGAGGACCCTTCAGCTTCATCTGTTGGCGTCTTGGGACCGGCGACCGCGGTCGTTGGATCGGTCCTTCCGGGTGTCCTCCCGGGTTCGGCAGTCTCTACAGTGGTGGATGGTTTCGGTCAATCTCTTGAGGGGCAGGTCCTTTCTGACGCCTCTTTGGGAAACTGTCACCATGGACGCCAGTTTGTCGGGATGGGGAGGTTTCTGGAAGGACCTTCGTTTCCAGGGGCGGTGGGGTCCTCTGGAGGCCCACTTGCCCATCAATATTCTGGAGTTGAGAGCCATCAGGTTGGTTCTGCCTCACTTGACACAGCATTTACGGGGCTTGCCGGTTCAGGTTCGGTCGGACAATCGGACGGCGGTTGCTTACGTCAATCGCCAGGGAGGCACTCGCAGTCTGAGTGCCCTCATAGAGGTGTCTCTGCTTCTGTCCTGGGCGGAGACTCATGTCCCTTGCATCTCGGCAGTGTACATTCCAGGAGTGGAAAACACGGTGGCGGACTTCCTGAGCAGGTGCTCTTCCCGCCGGGGGGAATGGTCTCTCCACTCCCAGGTTTTTCGGTCGTTTTGTCTCCGGTGGGGGACGCTGGAGGTGGATCTGTTTGCCTCTCGTAACAATTACAAGCTTCCGACATTTGTATCGCTCTCCCAGGATTCTCTGGCTCTGGCGGTGGATGCCATGTCTTTGAGCTGGGGGGACCTGGGGTTCCTTTATCTGTTCCTCCGATCCCCATGCTAGGCAAGGTGTTGCGAAAGCTGGCCCTGGACGGGGTTCCCGCCATTCTCGTGGCTCCAAGGTGGCCAAGGAGGGTGTGGTTCGCAGACATTGTTTGTCTGGCGGTGGATCAGTTCGTTCTGCCTCTTCGGCCGGATCTTCTCTCACGGAGTCAACTGCGTTACCCCAATTTACCAACGCTGGCTTTGCCGGCCTGGCTGTTGAAACCTCCATCTTAAGGGAGGAAGGTCTTTCGGATTCTGTTATTTAGACTCTTATTAGCGCCAGGAAGAGGTCGTGTTCTACCATCTACTATAGGACTTGGAGATCTTATATTGATTGGTGTGAGGCTAGATCTTTGCCCTGTCGGGTCTTTTCTGTTTCCAGAATTTTGGATTTTCTTCAATCAGGGCTGGACTCTGGTCTCCAGCTGAGTACCTTGAAGGGGCAGGTTTCTGCCTTGTCTGTCCTTTTTTAAAAGGCTTTTGCGCTTCATCCTTTGGTCAAGACTTTTTTGTCCAGGGGGTTTCGCTTGTGCGGTCTCCTAGGTAGTCTTTGCTCCCTGTTTGGGTTTTGAATTTGGTTCTTTCTGCTCTTCAGGCTCCTCTGTTTGAGCCTTTGCAGGATATTGCTCTTTCTACTTTGACTCTGAAGGTTGTCTTTTTGGTTGCCATCACTTCGGTTCGGCGTGTTTCGGAGTTGGCAGCCTTGTCGATTCAGGCTCCTTACTTTGGGATGCATCAGGACAAGTGGTTTTCCGCTTCAATCTGGACTTTCTTTCTAAGGTGGTCTCTGCTTTTCATCTTGACCAGGACATTGTTCTTCCTTCCTTGTGTCCTAGGCCTAGGAATGACAAGGAGAGGGTTTTGCATTGTTTGGTTGTGGTACGCTGTGTGAAGTACTACTTGCTTACTACATCTCCTTTTCGTAAGACTGATGCCTTTTTTCGTGGTGCCCTGTGGGCCTAGGAAGGTTTTGGCTCCGGTTAAGTCTTCCATTAGCAAATTGTTGTTGGGGCCTATTCTGCCAAGGGGAAGGCTCCCCCTTTTCGCATCACTGCTCATTCTACTCATGCTGTTGGAGTGTCTTGGGCTTTTCAGCACCAGGTTTCTGTTGAACAAGTTTGTAAGGCTGCTACTTGGTCTTCTGTTCACACTTTTTCCTAGTTTTACAAGGTTGATGTGAGGGCTTCAGCGGATGCTGTGTTTGGCCGAAAGGTTCTGCAGGCTGCAGTGGTTTGAGTTTTGCATTATGGCCTTGTTGGATACCCGGCCTTTTTGGACACTGCTTTTGGATGTCCCAAGAGTAATTCTTAATGTTTGAAGCGGGGTGTGTGACATACTTAGAATAATACCATTTTGTGAATACTCACCTGTAAAATGGGTATTATAAGTGTCACACACCCCGCTTCACCCGCCCTTTTTTGGTATCCTGAATTCTTTATCGGGTGAAGCTTCGTTTGCAGTTGAGGGTTACCAATGTTTTTTTCCTGGTACCTTGTCTTTACTGCTGTTTGAAAACTGGGAGATAAATGGGAGGTCCCAGGTATTATAGATCAGGAGGGGCTCGTTTTTTTCAGGACTTCTCTGCATCGTCGCCACCTGCTGGTGGATTAACCCAAGAGCAATTATTAATGTTAGAAGCGGGGTGTTTGACATACTTATAATACCCATTTTACAGGTGAGTATTCACAAAATGGTATTTTCTCTCCTTCGTTGTCTTTTTTTCCCTTCCTCCTTCCCTTTCTTCTCTCTTACCTTCCCCTTTTTATTTTTCTTTCTTCTCCCTCCCTTCCCTCTTCCCTTCCTTTTATCCCTTATTTTTTCTCAACTTCCCCCTCTTTATTTACTTCTTCCTTTCTCCCTCTATTTTCTCTCCTTCTACCAGTATTTTTTCACTATATCCAGTCCAGGTCGTCCCAGAAGTAATGACAGTTGGGTAGTCCTCCAGCACGTGGCGCAGTTACTGCAAGATCCAGAGCTGTAACTCCTCCCGGCCCCCTATAAAAAGAGCTGTCTCAATAGAATTCCCAGAATTCATCTTGCAGTGCTGCTGCGAAGATCGTCTGGAATGCTCTCTCTGGTATACTGCAGATGAGAGGGGCATTTTAAGCCTGTCGGCCACTGCACCTCTGTTGCCACTGTTCCCGTGGACCCATTTATGCCTCCCAGCCTCGGCTGACGGGTCAGGTGAAGGTAGGGAGAACGCCAGGGTCAGGCTTTCACAGAGCTAGGCTCTGGGCCACAGACCCTCCATAAGGGGTAGCCGGCCATAGGCGATGGTGAGCCTTTTGGGGGGGGGGGGGAGGAACCACCTAAATTGCCCAGGGTTATGACCTTATCTGTGCCCACATGCTTTATTGTCATGTGTTGTGCTTTTTACCACAGTTACTTCTTTTTTACCTCAGACTTTGCTGGCAGCTGTGTTCATACTCACCTTCTCTTGTTCCCTCACCTCTTCTCCTTCCCCTCCATCTGGTAGCTGTGAAGGGGGTCCGGGAGCGGCGTTTGTTGAGGCTAGGCCTTGGCATGTTGTACGGGGTGCGCCGTGCTCCGTGTCCGGGTGGGGGCTCCTCCATGGGCCGCTCCCCCTTCCTGCGCTCTCGGCGACATTTTAGGCGCTGTGGGCGCCTCCTTTCGTGCCCGCAGAGGGAGGGTGGGGCAGCGCGGTGACGCGTTTTGCGTCATTGCTGCACGGCCCGCCCCTCATGTTTTGGCTTTGCTGCGCTCGGGCGCCTTTTTCCTTGCTGCTCACTGTGTCATTGCGGACCCTGCTGTGGGCCTCCATGGGCCGACGATCTCAGTTACATTGCCTGTGCTTCTGGTGCCTGCCTCCCGGAGCCCCCGCTCTCCCCGAGTCCTCTGTTTTTTTTCTATGTTAGCTCTTGATGTGCATGTACTGTGGGATGCTCTGAATCCTTCCGTTTGTGTCTTCTAGGTGGGCCCCCTCCATTGTCAGCTGAGGGTTGTGGTTCCTCCCGGTCTCCTACACCCCTCCTCTCTCTCCGCACCCTCTCCCCTTAAAAAGGGACTAAATTGGGGTCACTCAGGTTTGGGCTGTTAGTGCCTTATAACCTGTATTTTTATCACCATAATCATCATAATGGAGGCTTCTGGGGATAATGAGCTAGGGGCCCCATCTGGGCGGGTGAAGCTCTGCCCCATATGCGGTACCAGCCCCCTTGGTCAGACTCAGGGCGGTTTGTGTCACTTGCGCTGGGAGCGTACTTTTGGAACATGTTAGGGCGGGCGTCCCTGCCCCTAGCCCTCTTTTGCCTGCGGCCTCGCCAACGCCCACACTGCTGCATTCAGCCCTCAGCGAAGGGGAAGCCAGCAGGGGGTCCCAACCCGATTTGGTAAACAGGAGGGCCAGCCTGGAGAGACAGTTATCTCGCAAGGCTACTGGGAAGGCCACGAGTAAGAAGCGGCACATTGAGCCGGGCTACTCGGATTTTGCTGCTGATGATCTTTTTGGAGGTCGGGACTCCATGGAGGAGGGTGAGTTGTTTAAGGACTCCGTTGCCTCAGGGGATCGGTCGGTTGGCTATGACAGCGAGCATTGGTTCCTCCTCGGATGAGGATATGTGGCTCCCTGACGACAGGAGAAGTTGCTGTCTTCTGTGTTGTAGACCTTACATATTGTCCCTCCTATAGCAGGCTAAGAGGAAGCAGGGTGATTTATTCCAGCCTGAGAGAGAGAGGCTTGTCTTACCAGGCCCACTTTTCCAATATGGTGTTTAAGGAATGAGAAATACCTAATAAATTGCCATTGGTGCCTAAGGGCCTGGACAGGTAGTACCCCTTCCCTGAGGAGCTGGTGCGTCTCTGGTCCCGTCCCCCTGATGTGGATGTCCCTGTATCGGGGTTATCCAACACTACGGTTATGCCGTCACCTGATACTGCTTCCTTGCGTGACCCTGCTGACAGGCGCATGGATCAGCTGGCTTGTCATGCGTTCACTTTTGTGGGTGCTGGACTTCGCCCTGTCTGTGCTGCGGCCATTGTCTCATTGGCCATCAAGAAGAAGGTGAGACGCCTTGTTGATATTGCCAAGTCTTGCAAGCGGGCGGAGGAGTATCAAGACCTCAAAACCTGTGTGGATTTTATTGTTTTTGTAGTCTCGGCTATGGTCGATAGTGTCCGGCTTGGCGGCAGGGCTTCGGCCTGCGACAGTGGTCGGCTGACGCTGCGGCCAAGAAGTAGCTCATTAGTATCCCCTTCCTGGGGCTCAGATTATTTGGGGAGCGGCTGGACCTTCTGGCCAAGGATGGAAGACTCCCTCAGCGATGGAAGCCTGCGCGGCCCTTTCTGGGTTCATCTGCCTATCGCTCCTTTCGAGGAGGAAGAGTCTCTTCATTTTCTGGTTGCCGCAGAGATTCCTGGGGCGAGGTAGGTCTTGCGGCCGACCCAATCCCTCCTGGGGAGCTAAATCCAAACCCCCTTCCAAGCCCTCTCAGGCATGAGGGGGCGCCCTCACCCATCCGGGTGGGGAGACTACTTCTGCTATTTGCTCACATCTGGAGACAGTACGTCTCGGATCGGTGGATTCAGGAGGTGGTCTCCTCCGGGTACAAATTAGAGCTGGCAGTTTGGCCGCTCTCAAGATTTCTTCGGATTTCCTAGAACACATTGACGGCGAGGGTCTAAGTTGGCCGTTCTACGCCTTCTGCTATCAGGTGTGATTTGTCCCGTGCCTCGCCAGAAACAGGGTTGAGGGTTCTACTCCTATCTGTTCACGGTGCCCAAGAAGGACTTAACAATCCTGGATCTGAAGGGTCTCAACAAGTTTGTCAGAGTCAGACATTTCCACATGGAGACCCTACGGTCCGCGGTGAGCTCGCTTCAGTCCGGTGACTTCATGACCACAATGGACATCAAGGAGGCTCATCTGCACATCCCGATATTTCAGGGACATCAGAAGTTCCTGAGGTTTGTGCTGGAGGATCAGCATTACCAGTTTGTGGCACTACCGTTCGGGATAGCCTCAGCCCCTCATGTGTTCACCAAGGTGCTGGCAGGCATCATGACTGTCCTGAGGAACCAGGGCATTCGTGTTCTTCCTTATCTGGACGATTTACTGTTTGCGGCTCAGTTCCTTCAACAGGCGAGAGCGACAACGGGACGGTGTTATCCACTCTTGAGGACTCGAGTAATCAATTACCCCAAGTCTTCTATGACTCCCTCAATGGTGAGGTCCTTTCTGGGCATGACGTTGGACACCTCTCCGGTCAAGGTATTCTTGCCACAGCAGAAGATGGCGGGCCTCCAGACCCAGGTGCAGGCCTTACTGTCTTGTCAGCGGCCATCTATCCATCTGGGGGATGAAGCTGGTGGGTCTCATGGTGTCCTGCTTCGAGGCAGTGCCCTTTCCTCAGTTCCACATGAGACCTCTTCAACTGAATCTGTTGAACGGTTGGGACCAGATGCAGGAGTCCCTGGAACAGGAATTTTCGCTGTCCCCCCTGGTCAGACAGTCCCTCTTGTGCAAGTCCTTTCTGATACCCCGTTGGGAGATTGTCACCACGGACGCCAGTCTGACCAGCTGGGGAGGTTTTTGGCAAAGCTGAAGTTCCAGGGTCAGTGGGGGCCACAGGAGGCCCACTTGCCCATCAATCTCCTGGAGCTGAGAGCAATCCGGTTGGTTCTTCTTCACTTGACTCCCCATCTAAGGGGTTGTGCAATCCTATATCGCCTATATCATTCATCAGGGCAGGACTCGGAGCAAGCTAGCCCTCCAGGAGGTGACCCAGATCCTGACCTGGGCGGCGGAGAATGTTCCCTGCATCTCGGTTTACATCCCTGGGGTGGAGAACCAGGAGGCAGACTCCCTGAGCAGGGGGGCCCATCGTCTGGGGGAATGGTCTCTCAGCAAAAAGTCTTTCACGCTCTGTGTCTCCGCTGGGGTTAACCGGATGTGGACCTGTTTGTGTCCAGACACAATCACAAGCTCCCAAGGTTCTTCTCCCTGTCCAGAGATCCTCTGGCCTTCGCCACAGACGCTCTGGCAATTCCGTGGACGGAGTTCAGGCTCCTTTATGCATTTCCTCCGTTTCCGCCCCTGGGCTGGTGCTGCGCAAGATAGCCCAGGAGGGGGTACCAACCATCCTGGTGGCTCCTCGCTGGCCGAGGCAGTGTTGGTTCGCGGACGTAGTTCAGATGTCAGTTGATGGCTACATCTTGCCCGACGACCCAGGGCTTCTCAGGGGTCGTTGCGGCACCCCAATTTACAGACGCTGGCTTGACAGCCTGGCTATTGAAACTTCAATCCTGACTGAGAAGGGGGTTGTTGGGTAAGGTTGTTCAGACCATGATTCAGGCGCGAAAGAAGTCTTCTTACATGATTTACTACAGAGTTTGGCATGCCTGCATTTCTTGGTGTGAATCCAATAGTTTCCCTTGTCGCACATTTTCTATTTCTAGGATTTTGGAGATCCTTTGTTAATCATAGACTGATCAGGATTTTTTTTCCAAGGCTTTCCCATGTTCGTCCACCGCGTAAACCTTTATTACCAGTGTGGGATTTGAATTTGGTGCTTTCTGCTCTGCACGGTCCTCCCTTTGAGCCTCTGTGCGATGCTGCTTTGTCTATCTTGACCCTAAAGGTGGTCTTTTTGGTAGCTATCACCTCAGTGCGCCGTGTGTCAGAACTGGCCGCTCTTTGTATGAAACTTCCTTACTTTGAGCGGCATAAGGATAAGGTGGTTTTTTAGCCTTAAACCTGATTTTTTGCCTAAGGTCGTTTCTCCCTTTCATCTTAATGAGGAAGTTGTTTTGCCTTTCCTGTGTCCAGAACCGTCTAATTCTAAGGAAAGGACCCTCAATGCCTTGGATGTGGTCAGAGCCATTAAGTATTACCTGGTTGCAACTGAATCCTTCAGGAGGTCGGATTCTCTCATTGTTCTCACTGAAGGTTCCAGAAAGGGTTTGCCTCCGACCAAGTCCACTCTCAGTAAGTGGATTAGACAGGCGGTGGTGCAATCATATTCTGCCAAGGGGAAGGATCCCCCTTTTTTCGTATTACAGCTCATTCTACTAGAGCTATTGGTGCTTCCTTGGCTTTTCAGCACCAGGCCTCCGTTGAACACGTTTGTAAGGCCGCTACTTGGTCTTCAGTACAACTTACAAAGTTTTACAAGGTTGATGCTGTCTGTGGCCGAAAGGTGCTTCAGGCGGTAGTGAAATTAACTACATGCTGTTCCGCAATGGGGATCCCACCCTAATGGACACTGCTTTTGGATGTCCCAACTGTCATTACTTCTGGGACGACCTGGACTGGATATAGTGAAAAATACAATTCTGTGAAACTCACCTGTAGAATTGTTTTTGAATATATCCAGTCCAGGTCCCACCCTTGGTTCATTATCTCTTGTTTTGCCTTTTGTGGTGATTTCCTTTTATATTGGACCGTTGTCCTTTTTGTTTGTTGGAGAGAGTACATGCTGAAGCTATGTGAGTTAACATGGTTTCTTGGCCTCCTGACCTGTCTCCTTTTACTGCTTTTTGACTCTGGGAATTCTATTGAGACAGCCCTTTTTATAGGGGGGCCGGGAGGAGTTACAGCTCTGGATCATGCAGTAACTGCGACACCTGGTGGACTACCCAAATGTCCTTAATTCTGGGACGACCTGGACTGGATATATTCAAAAACCATTCTACAGGTGAGTTTCACAGAATTGTATTTTTCTCCTTGTCTATTTCTCTTTTTCTTTCTCTTTTTTCCTCCCTCGTTCTATTTCTCTTTATATTCTTACTTTTCTTTCTCCCTCCTTCCCTCTTTCTTGTGCTTTTTACCGTATTTTTTGCACTATAAGACGCACTTATTTTTCCACAAAAGTGGGGAGAAAATGTCTGTGCGTCTTATCGGGCGAATGTTAAAAAAATTTAAAAAAAAATAAATATTAAAAAAAAAACTCACCCGTTCCCGGCGCTCCCGCATTGCCCGTCACACTGAGAAAGGCCAGAGGAGCGGCGGGCTGTGTCCCGGCCCCGCCGCTGCGATCGCTGTCTTTTCAGGCAGCAATAGCAGCGGCGGGGCCGGGACACAGCCCGCCTGCTCCTCCATCTGCTGCCTCTTCCTGTCAGGTCACACGCGAGCACCCAGGTCAGCGCAGCAGGTGGGCGTGGCCTGCACTGACTCGGTGCAGGCCACGCCCACCCGCTGCTCTGACCTGGGTGTTCGCGTGTGGCAAGGAAGAGGCAGCAGATGGAGGAGCGGACGGGCTGTGTCCCGGCCCCGCCGCTGCTATTGCTGCTTGAAAAGACAGCGATCGCAGCGGCGGGGCCGGGACGCAGCCCGCCGCTGCTTCTTACGGCCGGCTCCGTAAATTGGGTGGGCGTGGCCTGCGCCGACGCTGATGCGGCGCAGGCCACGCCCACCCGATTCACGGAGCCAGCCGCTTGTCAGCGGAGAGGTGAGTTATACTTTTTTTTTTTTTTTTTTTATTATACCGGGGACGGGGGATGCCGACTGACAATGGGGGGAGAGGGGGATGCCACACTGACAATGGGGGGAGAGGGGGATGCCACACTGACAATGGGGGGAGAGGGGGATGCCACACTGACAATGGGGGGAGGGAGGATGCCACACTGACAATGGGGGGAGAGGGGGATGCCACACTGACAATGGGGTGAGAGGGGGATGCCACACTGACAATGGGGGGAGAGGGGGATGCCACACTGACAATGGGGGGAGAGGGGGATGCCACACTGACAATGGGGGGAGAGGGGGATGCCACACTGACAATGGGGGGAGGGAGGATGCCACACTGACAATGGGGGGAGAGGGGGAGGCCACACTGACAATGGGGGGAGAGGGGGATGCCACACTGACAATGGGGGGAGAGGGGGATGCCACACTGACAATGGGGGGAGAGGGCGATGCCACACTGACAATGGGGGGAGAGGGGGATGCCACACTGTCTGTAATGGTGCGTTTTTGGTTTAAAATATTTTTTTTCAAATTTTCCTACCCCAAATCCTAGGTGCGTCTTATAGGCAGGTGCGTCTTATAGGGCGAAAAATATGGTATATTCTCTCTTTAATGACACATTACAGCCCACACCCCACACAACCAAGCCCCACAAGTTGGTTGGTATTTTCTGTTGGGACAGGTGGCAACCCTACTGAAGATGCCCCTGATTTGAAGTCTGATGAGAGAGTTTTTTGCAGTGTTTGTAAAGGGTTTTTTTATCTTTAATGTAATCCCCCACAACCCTCTAATCTCTCCTTTCCTGGCTGAGTTTTGGTCTGCATTGTTACCCTGTAAGCTATCATCAGTCATTCTCATTGGCTGTCCTTGTAATGCTACAGCCTCAGCTTTGGGGTGCACTCATTCCCTAGTTAGGGAACACATTGGCTGGAGGGGGTTGCCGAGGGCTGGTCAAATCCAGGCTTAATTTATGGACCCGGTCTATAGTAACCTTATGACAACCTTTCTGAAAGCTTTCCAGTTCCACTTGAAAAGCACATATAGCACTAAAATGATGCTCATGGTACAGTATATTCTAAGTATACAGTACGTCCTGCTCCAGATATAATACTTACACTTGGGTTATCCTCCGCCAGAGGGCGCTGTGCACTGCAGACATGCAAAAAACAGGCTCCTCCCGGCCCTTCATATACCCAGGGACCTCCCACAAATCCCCAGATTTCTCTGCAGTGCTGACTGCGAAGACATGAAGTATCACTCTCTCGCTGGTGAGCGGGGCTTTTACAGCCTGCGGCCCTGTGCGACTATTACCACCCGTCCTCTTTGTGATGTGCCTCCCAGCCTGGGCTGTGCTGGTTGGGTGAAGGTAGGCAGCACCATGCGTGCTTGACGGAGCCATGCTCCACCGCAGTCCCCCATCATAGGGTAGGCGGTTTAGGCTGATGGTGAGCCTTTGGGGATGCCCCTACCGCTTAATTGTCCCACTCCCCGTGTAACTGTGGACCCTGTGTACAGGGTCGCCATCCTCCCTCGTTCCCCCCCTAGCCAGGGGGGAAAGAAAGGGGGGGGGGAGGGGTTGTGAGTATGGCGGCCTCAGTGTACCCTATTACACGCTTATGGCCTCGGTGTCGTGTTTGACTGGGAATGGATGTCAGAGCCGCGTTATGTACTTTTACTTTTATTGGTAGCCGCCGCGCCCTTTCTATATTGCACGGACGGCGGTGGTTTTGTTGATGCTGCGGCATCTTTTTTCTTAATCCGTAGTGGCTCTGCTGCGGTAACACCCGATCATCCTTTCAGGGGCTCGTCTTGAATTCGTCACTGCCCTGTTTCCTTCTTCTCTATTGCATCGCGCTTTCGGAGCTTCGCGCTCTCCGGGGGGGGGGGGGGGTCCTGACTTGATGCGCCCCACGTCATGATTTGGTGCGCTCCTTCGAGGATCGTTTGGCACCATACTTTTTCGCGCGCGCGCATGGTGAAGACCGCCCTCCCCCTGCTGTCTGTAAGTGCCCTCGCGGGCGACCATATATTATCCTTATAATTACCTGTATCTTACCTAGTTTACACCTTGCGCTTGGCTCTGACATTCCTGTCCCTCTTATGTCTTTCAGACCGTGAATTCCGGTGGCTTCTCCCGGCCCGGTGTATCCCCCGGTTGAGACTATTAAAATTACTCCCACTTCCCAGCGGGTTATTGGGGCATCCAGGGTAGCTTACAGCGTCAATCCCTACGGGCCTATTGTGCCCATACAATCACCATATGGAGGCGTCCCAGGATATTGTGAACGGGGTTCCTTCGGGACAAGCCCGGCTGTGTGTAGCTTGTGGGGTCTTACCTAGCAGCGGTGACAATGCACGGGTCTGCGTTCCTTGTGCACAGCAGGCGTTATCGGTTCTTCCCGCTTCTTCCGTGGCTGGGCCCGCACCTCGCCTCACTTCACCTACTCCCCCAAGCCTGAGTCTAACCCCCAATACAAGCAGGGATTCTCATCCTGATATGGTTACTAGACTGGCCAGTGTTGAAAGATTGCTTGCTAGCTCGCTAGCACGTAAGGCCACCGCTAAGAGGCGGCATTTAACCCCTGACTCTGCCCTTTTCCCTATGGAATCTGATGACTTGTTGCAGCCTTACGGCCAACCCCCCTCGGACGAAGGGGAGCTGTTCTCTGACTCTGGGTCATATGACGAGGAGTCCAGGGGTCATGACGAATCTGGTTCCGAGCACTGGACCTCGGATGATATTGACAGACTGCTGGCTCAGATATTTTAAGTTTTGTCCATCTCTCCCCCTGTTGCTGCTCCCAGACAAAGGGGTGAGCTTTTTCATACTGCTAAGGCTCGTCTTGAATTTCCTGAGCAGACCCATTTCAATAGCCTCGTGCTTAAGGAATGGGAACATCCCAGCAGACTGCCTGGGATCCCTAAGAGTGTGGATAGAAAGTATCCCTCCCCGGCTGACTTGGTTAAGTGCTGGTCATCGCCTCCCGAGGTCGATGCTCCTATTCTAGGGCTGTCTAACACCTCTATTATGCACTCCCCTGACACTACTACGCTACGGGACTCTGAGGACCGGCGTCTTGATCAATTGGCATGCCATGCCTTTGCATTTGGGGGAGCGACCTTGCGCCCGGTTTGCGCCTTAGCCATTACGGCAGTAGCGCTCAGGGCCATGGTCAGGAATTCACTTGATGGCACAGATGAGTTGCCCTCTGATACTGTCAATACTCTAACTGTGATGTGTTCATAAACTTTATCCTGTCTGCATCGGACGATGCTATAAAGATGTGTGCCAGATCTTCTGCCTTGGCGGTAGCTATTTGCTGCACGGTTTGGTTGCAACAGTGGGTGGCTGACAACGCCGCTAAGAAAGCCCTTACTGGGCTCCCATTTAAAGGGCTACGTCTGTTTGGAGACCACCTAGACCTCTTCGCCAAAGGAGGCAAGTTGCCCCAGCGCAGGCGGCAGTTTCGGCCTTTTCGAGGCCAGGGCACCCTTTCAATCCCCTACCTCGGGGCGCGCAGATTCCTGGCACAGGAATAGAGGACGCCGTCCCGGTTCCTCCTGGGGGCCCAATCCCAAAGCCCCTCCCAAGACCTCTCAGGCATGAGGGGGCGCCCTCACCCGTCAGGGTGGGGGGACGTCTACAGCACTTCGAGCACGTCTGGCGGCGCCACGTCTCAGACCGGTGGATTCAGGAGGTAGTGTCCTCCGGCTACAAGATAGAATTTGCTGTACGGCCCCCCACCAGATTCATCGGGTCCCAAATCCCTCAGGACCCTGCCTCAGCCCAGGTCTTGCTGCTGGCCGTGCAGGGTCTCCTGGATCTAGGGGTCATTTGCAAGGTCCCCTTTGGAGACAGGGGCACGGGTTCTACTCCAATCTCTTCACAGTACCCAAGAAGGATGGGTCAGTCAGGCCCATTCTGGATTTAAAAATCCTCATCTGTGTGCTTCCCCCCTCGGTCAGACGGTCCCTTGTGTGGTGGTTGGACCTCAAGAACTTGACAGGGGGCAGGTCTTTTCTGGCCCCTTTCTGGGAGACGGTCACAACGGATGCCAGTCTGTCAGGTTGGGGGGGATTCTGGAAGTCCCTGCGCTTCCAGGGGACGTGGGGTCCTCGGGAGGCCCATTTACCCATCAACATTCTGGAATTGCGGGCAGTCCGGTTGGTACTGGAGCGGTTGACCCAACACCTGAGAGGTCTGTCGGTCCAGGTATGCTCAGACAACAGGACGGCGGTTGCATACATCAACCATCAGGGAGGGACTCGGAGCAAGAGTGCTCTCCAGGAGGTGTCTCAGATTCTGACATGAGCGGAGGCCAATGTACAATGCATTTTGGCTGTTTACATTCCGGGGGCGGAGAATCTGCTTGCAGATGGTCTGAGCAGGGGGACGTCCCGTCAGGGAGCGTGGTCCCTCTGCAACAGGGTATTCCAGTCCCTGTGTCACCGTTGGGGTCTACCGGATGTGGACCTGTTTGCGTCCCGCCACAACCACAAGCTCCCGGCCTTCGTGTCCCTGTCTCAGGACCCTCTGGCCTTGGCCATGGATGCCCTGTCCATGTCATGGAAGGAGTTTCGGCTCCTGTATGTGTTTCCACCATTCCCCCTGCTGAGCAGGGTTCTGCGCAAGATTGCTCTGGAAGGGGTCAGGTTTCTGCCCTGTCCGTCTTCTTTCAGAAGACCTTTGCTCATCATCATTTGGTTAAGACCTTCTTTCAGGGGGTCACTCATGCACGTCCCCCTCTTAAACCTGTGGTTCCCATTTGGGATTTAAACTTGGTTTTATCTGCCTTGCAGGGTGCTCCCTTTAAGCCTATTCAAAATGCTGGTCTGGCTGTTCTTACTCTCGAGGTCGTATATTTGGTGGCCATAACTTCGGTTAGGCGTGTGTCTGAGCTGGCTGCTCTATCCATTCAGTCTCCATACTATGAGAGACACCAGGACAAGGTGGTGTTCCGCTTTAAGACGGATTTTCTGCATAAGGTTGTGTCTGCTTTTCATTTGAATCAGGACATTGTTCTTCCTTCCTTGTGCCCCAATCCTAGTAATGACAAGGAAAGGGTTCTGCATTCCTTGGATGTGGTCAGGTACTTAAAGTATTACCTGGTTGTCACTGCGGCTTTTAGGAAGACTGATGCTCTCTTCGTTGTGCCTTCTGGGCCTAGGAAGGGTTTGGCTCCTGCCAAGTCTACTATCGGCAAGTGGATCCGTCAGGCTGTTGTTCAAGCCTATTCTGCTAAGGGGAAGAGTCCTCCCTTCCGTCTTACTGCTCATTCTACGCGTGCTATTGGGGCCTTCTGGGCCTTCCAGCACCAGGCTTCTGTGGAGCAAATTTGCAAGGCCGCTACTTGGTCTTCTGTTCATACCTTTTCAAAGTTTTACAAGGTTGATGTTCGGGCCTCAGCTGATGCTGCTTTTGGCCGCAAGGTTTTTCAGGCGGTTGTAGTTTAAGCTACGTGCCGTTGCCTTTTTTGTTCGGGATCCCACCCTACTGTTATGGACACTGCTATTGGATGTCCCAAGTGTAAGTATTATATCTGGAGCAGGACGTACTGTATACTTAGAATAATACAATTCTGTGAAGTACTCGCCTGTAGAATTGGTATTATACGTATACAGTACGTCCTGCTCTACCCCACCCTGGTTTTTGCATTATTCTGGATCCCCTGTATGGTGATTGTTGTTATTGTTATCATTACCAGTTGTTTTGGTGGTTGGTTTCTCCTGGCTTCTGGTTCACTGCTTTTCAATGCTGGGGATTTGTGGGAGGTCCCTGGGTATATGAAGGGCCGGGAGGAGCCTGTTTTTTGCATGTCTGCAGTGCACAGCGCCCTCTGGCGGAGGATAACCCAAGTGTAAGTATTATATCTGGAGCAGGACGTACTGTATACGTATAATACCAATTCTACAGGTGAGTACTTCACAGAATTGTATTTTTCACACTGCTGCAAAACATTGCCTGGCCACTAGGTGGCAGTGTCTCCTTTCTCAGTAAAGGTTTCAATTGCCTTTTAAGAGGGACAACAAACAGGAATTTCAGTGTGTTGTTCCTCTCTGCGACGGCATCCTAAATTGGGATGCCCCATTGTGTGTACCGCCCCAGGTTGCCCCGTTTCACTCACCTTCTGCCCGCTCCCATGGTGCAGACTCGGGTGAGACCTAGTGCACTGATTGTCTGAGCTGCGCGCTCACTGTCACTCGGCTCCCTTCGGCGCCACCACCAGCCGCATCGTCCGGCCACCTTGCAGCCGTAGCGTACCCACGCTGCCCATTCAGAAAGGTCAGGCACGCGATGGCTAGAGGTGAGCTGGGACTGGAGCGCACAGACGCGGCGAGGGCTCTGGAAGAGGGTGAGTGTTCAGGGAAGTTCATGGGGGTTTCACACAGCGGGACATCCTAATTAGGGATGCCCCAAGGTCTGGAAATCCGGGGGGCCTTGGAGTGTTTTAGACTCCAGGGCCTCCGGTGTTCCTCTCTAAATTTTGCACTGCTTTAGGGTTTAGAGCCTGACTTCAACCTTTTTCTTTCAGGGGTTAATGTGGGGAAGGGTTGGTGCCGCTTTCATGCCTTTTTGCTGCATTTAACTGAGAATCAAGACTTATATGCACCAATAAAGATGCTAAAGACCATGAGCTAAATATTCCGGGACCTGGACATTTGCCCCTTTCAATCACAAAGTATCGTTTCGGCAGCATTTCTGAAGAGGTTTGATTTTAAAGCGGAACAAAATCTGTGAATTTGACTTTCCCGGGTTTTGTTCCGTGCCCCCGGGGGCATCGCAATTCAGGGCTGTGTGAAACCCCCCAGAACACACATTAAAACTCACGTCTCCTCGGTCCAATGGTGCATGTGATGTCTCTTGTCCAATTGGAGCCCTTTGCCGTGTTTACATCCTTAGGCAAAAGGCTCTGATTGTCTTCAATTTGGAGCGCGCAGCTACCCCCCTCGTATCCCTGGTGGCGTGCATGCCTGTCTGAATGGCTGGGATGGAAGGGCGAGCGCGTACTTCTTATTGAAAACTTTACTAACAAAGGGTGCACCGCCCAAATCTTCCTACAAAATGTATACAACTGTGTGCTCACCCATAAAAAATGCAATCCACAATAATTTGGAGTGGGCGTGCAAAGAACACACCAATCTCCCAAAGGAAGCACCACTACAATCAACAGTATATATTAATATCAACAGTATTAATTAATATACAATAACAGTATATATTAATGAAACAACCAGTATGGCCAAATGTATCTATATCAATGTATATGGCCCCTAAAGGCCGCTTAAATAACTGCCCTATGGGTGAATAATATTGATTATCCTAGAATAGTCATAACCCATCCTTTTTGTGCCGGCACAAAAAATCCTAACCACATGTAAATATATGTGCAAATTCATGAAACCAATACTACAAAAATATTAATAATATATATGGCAAAAATATGTGCAAAAACAGTGAATATACAATAAAATAATATCAATATATAAAGTGCAAATACATGAAAAACACATAAACCTAAAACACTACCTAATATTGCACAGGGAAACCCATACCAATAAGACTTTAAAGTGCAGACAATAACAATATATGATATAAATGCAAGTGCCAGCAGAGAGAAAATAAATGGTTAAATCTCACGTCATAAGATAACACCCAGGGCAACAGTCAGGCCAACCTCAGTGAAAAATGTCTGCGCACGCAGCCCCCATGCTGCTTCAAGGACTTAGGGGCCATATACATTGATATAGATACATTTGGCCATACTGGTTGTTTTTAAATTTGTCTTGTGGTGTATGTATTTTAATTCTTTGTTTTTTTGTACTAATAAAATCATTAATATATACTGTTGATTGTAGTGGTGCTTCCTTTGGGAGATTGGTGTGTTCTTTGCACGCCCACTCCAAATTATTGTGGATTGCTTCTTATTGAAAACAATCAGATCCGTTTGCCGAACTACTGCTCTGATTGGATGAGAGCCTGTGCTTGCGCCGTTGGACCGGGGGAAATGTGAGTTATTACCGGCACCCTGGGGCATCAAGTTTTGGATCTTTTAGTTCTGCTTTAAAGAGGAACATTGGACCAAAAATAAAAAGGGGCCGGTTATCCCCCCCCCCCCACATTCGCCCCCTACTTATCTTTTGGATGTTGCTGCTGCGGACGACATCCGGCGTCTTCATGGCCTGATGCTCACCCCCGCCGCCGGCCTAGCCGTCTGTAAATGACAGCATAGTCCCATGCTGCTTATCGAAGTCTCATGAGATTTCGGGCGGCTCCGTTGCATCCCATTCATGGGCACTGCGCAGGCGCAAGATCAGGGGCCATACGCAGTGTCTGATGGGATGCAAGATGGCGTCGCCGGTTGGAAGGTTGTCCGGAAATCGGAGAAGGGGGGGGGGGGGGGTAACAGACGATCAGCGATGTTGCTCCTCTTTAAGGGATATTCAAGGGAAAGGGTTACATTGTCCTGCTTTCTGCTCGCCCCATTCTGGCTGTTATGAGCTGCATCTTTCATTCAGGCTGCTTTATATTACTCAAAAACACCCGGTGAACTCTGTCCCCTATGTCGGATGCAGCAGACAATGACTCATACATGTATGTTTTAATGTGTCCGTCCCTTCAGAAGTCGATACCTATTGGGGACCCTAAATACGTCAACAGAAGGGAGCAAAGTCTATGTAAGGCTTATCAGGGAATGCAAAGTATCGGGGAATGATAGATGCCACCCATGGCAGAAAGTAGGCTAATAAAACCTTTTGTCTGGACTGTCCCTGTATTTTGGCTATCCCGGGTTTTAGTCCTTGCCCCTGGGGCACCCCAACTCGGGATGCCCTGCTGTGTGTACCCCCCTCCCTAGGATGCCCAGTAAACCCCTTTCCCCAGTCCTACGGTGCATGCGCAGGCTTTTGCCCAATCGGCGCGCTCGGCTGCGTTAGTGAAAATCGGCTGAGAACCAAGTGTGTCGGCTGCCGCATCCTCGCTGCCCTCTTACAGGGTGTTTGCCTGCACTGGCCATTCACCAATGCATGCATGTGTGCCCTGCTAAAGGTACAGCAGATGGCGGCCGCAGCTCGCGCCTGCGCCGCTGGATCGGGAAGACAGTGAATTTTACAGGCGTCTCGAGGGGGAGGGTTCACACAGCGGGGGATCACGATTCCGGATTCCCCGGGAAGGAAGGGAATCTCCCTGAATTGGGACGCCCCACTGTGAGTATTCCCCTAGTTAGCCCATTCTACTCACCTTTCTGGTGTTCCCGCACTGCTGACTCATCTAAAACTGAGACGGCTGATTGGCTGAGTGGTCCGCTCAGGCAATCAGCACACTCAGTTCCACTCGGCTGTCTTTGGAGCTGAGGCGTACCCATAATGCCCATTCAGGAAGGCCAGGTGCACGCATGGCTAGAGGTGAGCGGGTATGCAGCTGCTGCACCAACACACAGCAAGGGCTTTGGGATCTGGGGATACAGGGGCTTTCACACAGTGGGGCATCCCAATTCAGGATTCCCCATGGAGTGGAACTCAGATGGCCCTGGAGTCTTTTAGACTCTGGGGCCTCTGAAGTTCCTCTCTAAAGTCCGTCACTACCTTGTAGGCTGATGCAAGATACTCTTGAGCTGCTGCCCGCCCACAAAGTACTGATGCTTACCTATAGGTACGGTAGCCATTGGGAAGCTTATAACCCAGGTGAGTTAGGCTGTGATCAGGGCATAGAATGGAATGGAATAGAATTACACTTGTAGTGCCACTGTGCCCCGAGCTTGGATACTTGTAGGACTCGATACCCCTCCTACAGACCTAGAGGTTGTAGAACTTGGCACGCTCCCTCTATTGCAATGAACTAGATCATACCTACCAACTTTTCAGGGTAGGAAAGAGGGACATTTGTTAAATTAGGCCAGGCCCCTCATTAAGGGATGGATAGGAAATGGGTTGTAACAGTTACAACAATATAAACATATGAATATGCAAATGAATCCTTTATTGATGCAGATCTGCATGTTACACCTCACTTAAGTGGTATGAACTAGATCATTAAATTAGAGCCAAAGCCGCCATCCTGGACCGAAAAAAAATCAGACGGGACACTTGTTCTCTGCTCTCAGCAAGTTTTACACCAGTGGGTCCAGTCGGTGGAACTGCCCTGGATGATGGGTGAGTATTGCTGTTTCTTTTGTTTTGCCTGGACAATCCCTTTAAAAAGGAAGTCCAAGCATTTTGTAATGCTTTAACCGCCCATCCTCGCCCTGTGCTATGCCCAATTTGGGCAATAACATAAAAAATGAGAGCGGGCTATCTGCATGAAATCTGAAGATGGGATCTTGAGTGTCAGAAGGTCAATCAGCCAATCCCATGCTGCTGTGTGACTGGCTGACTCTTGAGTGACAGTCTGGGCCTAATGTTGCAGGCAGTGTCAAACTGGAGCCAAAAATCAGCCCTGGATTTTACCAGCCCCTGGCTGGCCTGAGGCATCCCTGCTGAGCCCCCCCCCCCCAAACCATGGTGTCGGGGCTATGGCATTGGGGGCTGGGGTTCCTTGGCTTGTGGGTACAGTGGGTCTGGGTACATTGATAAGAGGTAGACTAAAGGGGTAGGGATTGAATGTGCGTGGTAAAAGCAGCAGCCCAACTGGCCCCAAACCAGTGCGGCCCACCCAGATCTCCCTATGGCCAGTCCTCCTCTGGTTGAAGCTTGGATTCCAGGCCGGGACATAACTGATAGGGCCGGCTCCAGGCTAATGTGGGCCCTTGGGCAGTATGGTCTCAGTGGCCTCCTTTGTGGTGAAGAGTCGCGTCACATCACCGAGGGACAGTGACTTTTATAAAAAGTAAGTTACTAAAAATGTAAAATCTGTTCATTTTAGATGCTGGGGAACCGTTTTTTAAGGGTTTGGGCTTTTCAGTAAATAATGCTGAAGTTTAAAGTGGACCAAAACCAAGGATTTTCCAGGGTTTTGGGTCTTTCCCCGGGGCACCCCAATCAGGGATGCCCCGCTGCGTGAAATGTGAAATCCCCCAGATCGCCAATGCCAACTCACCTCTTCCCGGTCCTTCGGTGCATGAGCGACGGCTCGTCCAGTAAGCGCGCTACGTCATCTAAGCCTTCGCCTAAGTCCAGCTGCTCCGCATCCCCCGCTTTCCTCTAACAGGGAGCGTGCCCGCACTGGCCCTTCACAAATGCCTGGCGCGGGCACACGCCCTGCTAGAGGGATAGAGGGGAAGTGGCCGCAGCTCACGCATGCGCCTTTGGACCGGAAAAAAAGGCAAGTGTATGGGGCGACCCGGGGGGTTTCACACAGCGGGGCATCCTGATTTTGGATGCCCTGGGTGGAGGGAATCAATCTGTCTGGGGGTCTTATAGCTTCCTGGGCTCTTCGGTGTGGGTTTTAGTCCACTTTAAGTACTAATCAATAATGTTCCATGAATAGAAGAGGATGATCTTTCTTGTTGCTATTTTCTCACCTTCCTGGAATTCATCTTTGAAAATGAAGAACATTCTTGACTTGCCCAAGTCCTAAGTTTCGGTTTCAAAGACTTGGCCATGGGGTCGTATGGCTCCTATGCCAGACGGCCTTCTAACCTTTCCGGGGCTGCAGCCTGGCACCAGTGTGGACCGTGGTCAGTGTTATATACGAGCCGCCATCATCGGATCCGCTTCTCTGATGTGAGCAAAGTACAAAGCTGATAGTCCAGCATCTACTCTTCACATTCTCAGATCACTTTCAAAGCTCCTTCCTGTTTCCTCTGGTAGACGAAAGCGGCAGATGGTAGAGCTATAACAACACGGCAATGAAAAGGAAATGCTCCTTCCAGACGCTTGCAGGGTAAAAATAAACGTGCAAATAAATAACTTCCTTAATTTATACGGTTTAAGAATAAACGGATGTATACAGACAACGTCTGGAGCAAGGCGAGGGGAGAGCTGCTGCCATCTGCTCGCTTCCTCCTCTGCGTCTATTACTTGTTATACAGGGTTTGCCTAAAATATGGTATTTTTCTTATTCTATTTAGGTTGGTCACATACTTGGTGGGGTGGGATAATGGGCACAGGCTCGGGCTAAGTGTGGTGGAGGCTCCTGGGCTCCAAATCTGATGGAGGCTCCTGGGCTCCAAATCTGATGGAGGCTCCTGGGCACCAAATCTGATGGAGGCCCCAGATACAGTATTTTTTTTCCCTTTAAAATAATAGTCCAGCCAAGTAACTGATTGGTGATTGTCTGGCACCCGCCTACTTACTGGAACATCAGATCGAGTCCCTTGTGCCCCCCTTGTGCGGGATCTCCTGCTTTGCCATTCTGGGTGGGGGGTAGTGTAGTCGCCCGGCTGGTTCCCTGCATTGAGCTGCCAGCGGCTGTGCTTGGTGGCTTATGTGCAGTGACAGCTCTGCACCCATCACTGTAGCGTTGCTGCCGGCGGGGGCTTTGTGCTCTAGACTCTCCGTCCTGCCCTGCGGTGGCTTTGGCTGCAGGTTTTCAAAAACAAAAAAAGCCCCCACTGCCGCCGATAGCTTTGTTTCTGGCCCCGCGGTCCGCCAGACCAAAGACTGAAAAGCCTCCGGGACCAGACCATAACCCAAAGGTTGGTGGAGGCCCCTTTTGCAGGGCAAGTGGTGGAGGCCCTGGGGCATGCACCCCCTCATAATCTAGCCCTGCCAGGCCATACCTCTCAACTGTCCCCCATTTGGAGTTTTCAGCAATGTCTGGGCCCCCCTCGTAACTCGTTATGTTATGGCAGGGGCCTTCTATGACCTTCTGCGGCGCCCCATCAGGGCTATGTATGCCCCTGCCTAGACATAATATATGCTGTATAGAGAGTGTGCCCCTCTATAACCTGTATATGATGGCTGCATACCTCCCAGCTGTCCCTGATTTGGAGGGAGGTATGCAGCCATCATATACAGTTTATAGAGTGCCAGTGCCCCTCGTTGTTCTCCTCTGTCCCTCTTTGAGGTGAACATGCAGATCTGCAGCAATAAATGATTCATTTGCCTATTCAAAGTGTTTCTATTGTAACTGTTATAACCTATTTCCTTTACATCCCTCAATGGCTTGGCCCCTAGTTTACCTCGAAATCCAGACCAGATAGGAAACAAAATCTCTAGGGGCCCAACTACCACATTGTATGGTATAGTGGGCCTAGACACATTCCTACCATAGAGGCAGCAAAGGCAGGTGCCCCAAGGCCCGTGGTACAAGCTGCCTCCACTGCCTCTATATAATGTACTCCTGGTGCCTGCGGCAGCTGAGCTTTATACTTGCCTACCCAGCCATGGCACATTCTTCCTCCATGTCGGCCTCTTCTGTCCAGCAGTACCATTCCCTTTCCATACCTCCCAAGTGTCCCTGATTTGGAGGGACTGTCCCACTTTTGAGTCCATGTCCCCGTGTCCCTCGTTGTTCTCCTCTGTCCTTCTTTGAGGTTTAATATTATTATTGTTACCCTAGTTTTCAGAGAAAAAATATTTCTCTAGAGCCGCGCTACACAATTAAAAAAACCAATTAAACATTAAAACATTAAACCATTAAACATTGAAATTGCAGAATTCTAAAAGTATTATATTAGTCCAGCGCAGGAAGTCCAAAAGGCTATGTCAGTAATAGCCTCACAAATAGACAATAAATGATACTATGCAAGTTGCATAGAACTGACTCCGCGGGACAACAAAGGGTTAAAAGTCTCTGTAAACTTCACCAGTAGTGCTCGTCTTATATCACGTGACCCAGCCACCAGTGTTAAGTTGCACGTACCAGATAGAAAATTAGGAAAGGCCCATCAATATTAATGTCGGCTCCTCACAGGTACTCAATACAATCTTGTTCCACTAAGTAGCCTCCGTTCTCCCAATTATATTTTCTCAGTAATATGTAAGGGAAAGATCAAAGCGCATACATAGCATAATAACGTCTTCCAATGGTTAAAAGTAAAAAAACTTTTTTGCGCTTACCCTCCAGCAGGTTAAAACATTCATATAAAACACAATCCAGCAGAAAGCACCTCTCAGGTCTTCCTATGTTCCTCCTTGGGTCGTTAATATTATTATTGTTTATTTATATAGCACCATCATCTTCTGTAGCGCTGTAGTAACATGCAGATCTGCATCAATAAATGATTCATTTGCCTATTCAAAGGAAACAAAACATCAGACTAGGGGCACAGCCAGGGCTGGCTCCAGGTTTATGCGGGCCCTTGGCCTCTAGACATACCTACCAACTTTTCAGGCTGTAAAAGAGGGACATTTGTTAAATTAAGCCACGCCTCCTCATTAAGGGATGGATAGGAAATAGGGTGTAACAGTTACAACAATAGAAACACTTTAAATAGGCAAATGAATCATTTATTGATGCAGATCTGCATGTTACACCTCAAAGAGGGACACATGAGTACATGGACTCAAAAGAGGGATAGTTCCTCCAAATCAGGGACACTTGGGAGGTATGGCGATAGAGTCTCAGTGGCTCCCCCGGTAGAGTGGTATGACATTTCGTACATTGTGATAAAGTTGCATGTATGGTGAATAGAAAGAAAAAAATAATGGAAGGATTTACAAAGTATAGAAGTAATATGGAGTAGAAGGAATGACAGAAAGAAAGAACGAAACACAAAAAGGAATGAAAAGAAAGAAAACTGAAAAGATAGAGAGAATGAATGAAAGAAAAAAAAATAATAGAAGGAAAAAAGTAAGAAAGAAATGTATGGCAGAACAAAGATAAAAGAGAACCAAAGAATAGATAAAAAGGCTTGAAGGAAAGAAAAGAATAGATGGAAAGAAAGAAGGAATGGAAGGACTGAAGTATAGAAGTAATAAGGAGTAGAAGGAATGACAGACAGAAAGAAAGAAATAAAGAATGACAAAATAGAAGGAATGAAAAGAAAGAAAGCAGGAAAGAGAGAAAAAAATAATACGAGGAAAGAAGTAAGAAAGAAATGCTATGGCAGAACAAACAGATGAAAGGACCAGAATAGATAAAAAAAGGAAAAAAGGCTCAAAGGAAAGAAAAGAATAGATGGAAAGAAAGAAAGAATAAAAGGACTGACAAAAATAATGGAAAGATAGAAGAACGAAAGAAAAGGAATATCAGACAGATTAAAGAAAGAATCAAAGAATAGATGGAAAGAAATAAAAAAAGAATACAAACAAAACAAAGAACTGAAGGGCTGACAGAAAGAACGAAAGTCTCTCCCAAAGGCCAATCTGTCCCTGTAGACAGTTCTTAGTCCTGGTTACTGCACGGCCCTGCATCCGGCATAGGGGCTGCCCAGGATAGGGCGAATGAAGTGGGCCCTCCCAAGGTGTAGGGGCCCCGCTACCTGCCCAGGTACACCCAGTGCTGACACCTGCCCTAGGCCTTGGCATTACATTATAGGTTACGGGGGGCCCAGACACAATACAAACTCTACAGTGACTGGCCCCTCTCTAACCTATGTGTGATGGCTTGGCCCCTAGTTTGAACTGGGCCCCACGGCAAACCAGCCTGGAGGAAGGGGGGACAACCTAATTTATTATCTATGCCAACAGCAATAGTGTGGTAGCCTGCAGGCCTCAGGTCAGGGTGGCTATTAGGCTCACTTGGCCAGGGGCATCCTCCTCACAGCTGGACCCCTTGGGCCCCATACTGGAGTCTAGGCTCTCCTGCCTTGCTGTTTGGGTCCATACCCCCCCGCCCCTTGTTGTTCCCAAGTAGATGGAGTGTCTACATACTTTTGGCCATGAGGTTCATTATTTGTTTCTGTAGTTTGTAGCGTTTAAAGTGATTTTAAACCACCAAACTCTCCCCAGGTGCATCAGACAGGTCACCTGACCCCTCTTCTCTGGAACGCATTGCGTGCTCTGGCCGTAATTGTTGGCATCGGTAGCGGCCAGTTTCCAGTCACTTTTATTACATGACACAAGTTTTCTCTGTGTGATCCAAGTCGAAATCTCGTTAGAAAGGCGAGGTCTGCCAAGACGTATTGCATCAGCCTCTGTATTCCTTCCAATCTTCCTTACCTTCAGGACTCGCTCGCCCCCGTGGGGCCCCAGACATGGACTGAGGGCCACCATCAGGACAGTACACAAGATCCAAGACTAACACAATGGGGTCGGTTCAGAGCCAAGTGAGAAAACTCACTTCTTTTTTAGGACAGAAAACTGTCTACACCCGGTAGTCAATTAATTGGGAATGGGAGGGGGGAAATGCCACACCACCTATGAGATGGGGGGAATGCCACACTGCCTATATGGGGAATGGAAGGGGGGATGTCACACTGCCTATATGGGGGATGGGAGGGTGAATGCCACACTGCCTATATGGGGGATGGGAGGGTGAATGTCACACTGCCTATATGGGGGATGGGAGGGTGAATGTCACACTGCCTATATGGGGGATGGGAGGGGGAATGCCACACTGCCTATATGGGGAATGGAAGGGGGGAATGTCACACTGCCTATATGGGGGATGGGAGGGTGAATGCCACACTGCCTATATGGGGAATGGGAGGGGGGAATGCCACACTGCCTATATGGGGGATGGGAGGGGAGAATGTCACACTGCCTATATGGGGAATGGTATGGGGGAATGCCACACTGCCTATATGGGGGGTGGGAGGGGAGAATGCCACACTGCCTATATGGGGGATGGGAGGGGAGAATGTCACACTGCCTATATGGGGAATGGGAGGGGAGAATGTCACACTGCCTATATGGGGGATGGGAGGGGAGAATGTCACACTGCCTATATGGGGGATGGGAGGTGGAATGCCACACTGCCTATATGGGGGATGGGAGGGGAGAATGTCACACTGCCTATATGGGGAATGGGAGGGGAGAATGTCACACTGCCTATATGGGGAATGGGAGGGGAGAATGTCACACTGCCTATATGGGGGGTGGGAGGGGAGAATGTCACACTGCCTATATGGGGAATGGGAGGGGAGAATGTCACACTGCCTATATGGGGAATGGGAGGGGGGATGCCACACTGCCTATATGGGGAATGGGAGGGGGGATGCCACACTGCCTATATGGGGGATGGGATGGGAGAATGTCACACTGCCTATATGGGGAATGGGAGGGGGAATGTCACACTGCCTATATGGGGAATGGGAGGGGGAATGTCACACTGCCTATATGGGGAATGGGAGGGGGGAGTGTCACACTGCCTATATGGGGGGTGGGAGGGGAGAATGTCACACTGCTTATATGGGGAATGGGAGGGGGAATGTCACACTGCCTATATGGGGAATGGGAGGGGGGAGTGTCACACTGCCTATATGGGGGGTGGGAGGGGAGAATGTCACACTGCCTATATGGGGGATGGGAGGGGAGAATGTCACACTGCCTATATGGGGGATGGGAGGGGAGAATGTCACACTGCCTATATGGGGGTGGGAGGGGAGAATGCCACACTGCCTATTTGGGGAATGGGATGGGGGTAATGCCACACTGCCTATATGGGGAATGGGATGGGGAGAATACCACACTGCCTATATGGGGATGGGAGGGGGAATACCACACTGCCTATATGGGGAATTGGATGGGGGTAATGCCACACTGCTTATATGGGGAATGGGATGGGGGTAATGCCACACTACCTATATGGGGAATGGGATGGGGGTAATGCCACACTGCTTATATGGGGAATGGGATGGGGGTAATGCCACACTGCTTATATGGGGAATGGGATGGGGGTAATGCCACACTGCTTATATGGGGAATGGGATGGGGGTAATGCCACACTACCTATATGGGGAATGGGATGGGGGTAATGCCACACTGCTTATATGGGGAATGGGATGGGAGTAATGCCACACTGCTTATATGGGGAATGGAATAGGGGTAATGCCACACTGCTTATATGGGGAATGGGATGGGGGTAATGCCACACTACCTATATGGGGAATGGGATGGGGGTAATGCCACACTGCTTATATGGGGAATGGGATGGGGGTAATGCCACACTGCTTATATGGGGAATGGGATGGGGGTAATGCCACACTGCTTATATGGGGAATGGGATGGGGGTAATGCCACACTGCTTATATGGGGAATGGAATAGGGGTAATGCCACACTGTTTATATGGGGAATGGGATGGGGGTAATGCCACACTGCTTATATGGGGAATGGGATGGGGGTAATGCCACACTACCTATATGGGGAATGGGATGGGGGTAATGCCACACTGCTTTTATGGGGAATGGGATGGGGGTAATGCCACACTGCTTATATGGGGAATGGAATAGGGGTAATGCCACACTGCTTATATGGGGAATGGGATGGGGGTAATGCCACACTGCTTATATGGGGAATGGGATGGGGGTAATGCCACACTGCTTATATGGGGAATGGGATGGGGGTAATGCTACACTGCTTATATGGGGAATGGGATGGGGGTAATGCCACACTGCTTATATGGGAATGGGATGGGGGTAATGCTACACTACCTATGGGGAAAGTGAGGGGGAATGCCACACTGGCCATGGGGGAAGGGGGTGGAATGTTCCCCTACCTGTAATGGGGGGGGGGGGGGGTTCTGCACCTTGTCTATTAGTTGGTTCTTGGGGGGACGGTGTTTTAGCACAACATTTGGTTCAGAATATTTTTCTTCTTATTTTCCTCCTTCAAATCCTTGGTGCATTCTATGGGCGGGTGTGTCTTATAGGGCGAAAAATACGGTATATAGCACCATCATCTTCCGTAGCACTTTACAAGGTGTGATTGCAGACAAGGTAAAACATATAGTACAGGGAACAAATACCACGAGGTTTAAACCAAGTGTTGTGAGCACAGGAGACAATAGGAAAGAGAGCCCTGCCCTTGTGAGCTTACAGTCTAAAGGATGGGGGTGGAGACAAAAGGGCGGGATCACAAGTGGTAGAGCTTAAAGGAGCAGTATCGCGATTTTTCTTGGTGACTTATATTTAAATGGTACTTTGAATGTAGGTAAGTGTTGGAGTAAGAATTACAAATTTATAAAAAAATGATGTGTGTGTTGTGCAGCTGGAGACTAATAGCTCATTTTTATGTCTGCTGAGTGTCGGGGCCCGACCCTCTGGCCTGTTCCACGCTGAGGAGAGGGGGAAACAATGTAACAAAGTAATCAGCTGTTCAGTGCTGGCAGCCGTCCAGCATAAGATAATATTGCAACATTGCCTGGCCAGAACTCGTATATCTAAAACAAAAAGAAAAGCTCTAGAAGTCATTTAGCTCATTGGTAAATTCAATGTAAGTTTGAACCAGAGAGTCATTGGTTCAAATCTCAGACTCGCCAGTTTTTCTTTTTTTTTTGGGGGGGGGGGGGGGGGTTATTTTATTTCAGAATTGGATTTTTTTTTTACATCCTGTTTTTTTGCTCTAAACATTTTTTATTTTGACAGTTTTCCCTTCATGTTGGCTCTGCTGCAGAATCTTTCAGTTTTCCATTATCTCTTTTCTCAACACATTTTTCCATATGATTTTTCTTTCAGCTTTGTGTGTTTTGAGCAAAGCTCAACCCAGGATTTTCACTATCTGGAGTTTTGTTTTGTGCCACTAGGGGCATCCCGACTTGGGATGCCCTGATATGTGAAATCCCCAAGTTCGCCTGTAAAAACGTACCTTTCCCTGTCCCACAGCGCATGTGCGGGCTCTCATCCAATCAGCGCTGTTTGCACGCAGATGGGGAGCCTGAGCAGTAACCTTCCTGGCCGCCCGGCCTGTCTAAATGACTATCTGCGTGAGCGCGCCAGAAAAATGGGGGGATCTGTGGTTATCCAGGGGTTGTTTCACACAGTGGGCATCCTGATTTAGAATGCCCAAGGGACAAGGTCAATGGCCGGGTCTTATAGACTTCAGGGTCGCCACTCAGGGTTTTGTTCCACTTTAATACCTTTAGATTTTCCTGCACAGTTATTCAAAGAAGAATTTCAGTTATTTTCAGTCAGTTTAGTTTATTTTGTATAGATTTTACACATTTGAGTCACCTGGTCTCATAACAAAAGCAGCACCTCACACACACACAGCCGTTACCACTGATTACAGTGTCAGCCTCTGAGGTAAAGTGTTGCTAAATGAAGCAGCTCACTAAATACAACCCAGCAGATCCCCCTATTCAGCAAATGGACTGAGCCATTGTCATTATACAATTTAAAAGAAAGGCAGATATTTTTTCCTTTTTCTATCGCCACATTATTTATACACATGTTAGAAGCTATTGTGTGGCTATTTAATTATTTATCTTTTTTAATGCAAATTTCGCGATACTGCTCCTTTAAGACTAGCACAGTGTTTCTGGGTAACCTGCAGTGTTTTCCGTGTTATTCTTTCAGTAAGTTATATTAGTTACTTGATCAATAAACCTCGGATTGTATATTATTACAATTGGATTGTGTTTTAGCTGAAGGGTGGGCCCCAGGGTAAGTTTGAAACTCTTAGTATAGGGGCAATCAGCTGTGTGGGGTTATTGGTGAGCATCTTTTTTCATTTTTGTCCGGACAGTCCCTAGAGAGTTCCAGGGCCATCCAGGGGTTTTGGCCCACTTTAAGGGGTCAGGGTGAAGTCCACTTTAAACCAAACCTTCAGCATAATTTAATAAGTCCAAACCCTTAAACAACTATTCCCCAGCATCTAATATTAATATATTTTATGTTTTTAGTCACTTATTTATTCTTCTTTCCCCCACTGGGCTGCAAATCCTGTTCAGGACTCTAGGATATGGGCGCTGCCATCTTGACTCAGAAGCATCACATACTGAGGAGCGGGGGATAAAGTACAGGGGCGGGTTATAGCTGCTCTTTGCACAGACAGAGCAGAGCTGGGGTCAGGGAAAGGACAGCAATCCCAGAATGCAGAGTGGCACAGTCAGAAGACACTTCCTCTTTGCAGGCTGTCTAATGCTCCATGAGCCGCCATCTTGGATGTTTAAAGGCACATAACATGCAGTAGATGCAGGTAGGATGATTTTTAATGTGGGCTCTTATTAAGGGTGAAGGTCCAGATTAATGTGAGCAATTTGTATGTACAGGGTGTGGGAAACATATAAGATAGACTCTTATTCAGACTGAAGGTCCGGATTAATGTGAGCAATCTGTATGTACAGGGGGGAAACGTATAACATAGGCTCTTAATCAGGGTGAAGGTCCGGATTAATGTGGGCAATCTGTATGTACAGGGTGTGGGAAACATATAAGATAGGCCTCTTATTCAGGGTGAAGGTCCGGGTTAATGTGGGCAATCTGTATGTACAGGGGGGGAAACGTATAAAATAGCTTCTTATTCAGGGTGAAGGTCTGGATTAATGTGGGCAATCTGTATGTACAGGGTGTGGGAAACATATAAGATAGACTCTTATTCAGGGTAAAGGTCTGGATTAATGTGGGCAATCTGTATGTACAGGGTGGGGGAAACATATAAGATAGGCTCTTATTCAGGGTGAAGGTCCAGATTAATGTGAGCAATCTGTATGTACAGGGTGGGGGAAACATATAAGATAGGCTCTTATTCAGGGTGAAGGTCCGGATTAATGTGGGCAATCTGTATGTACAGGGTGTGGGAAACATATAAGATAGGCTCTTATTCAGGGTGAAGGTCTGGATTAATGTGGGCAATCTGTATGTACAGGGTGTGGGAAACATATAAGATAGGCTCTTATTCAGGGTGAAGGTCTGGATTAATGTGGGCAATCTGTATGTACAGGGTGTGGGAAACATATAAGATAGGCCTCTTATTCAGGGTGAAGGTCCAGGTTAATGTGGGCAATCTCTATGTACAGGTGTAGGAAACATATAAGATAGGCTCTTATTCAGGGTGAAGGTCGGGATTAATGTGGGCAATCTGTATGTACAGGGTGGGGGAAACATATAAGACTCTTATTCAGGGTGAAGGTCCGCTTTAAGCTTTGCTGGTTGCAGGTATTCCTATGATGGAGGCATTGTATGTTAGGCTATGGGGATACGGGGAGTTAGTTTAATCCGTGTGAATGAAGAGCTGGCAGAGCTGACGTTGCCTGGATTCTATTTCAGTTGGACACTAATGCCTTTCCGGTATAAAATCTGGGGCCCCTGTTGCCAGAGTGAGAAGGTTCAGAGAGAGAGAAGTGTTTCTCTTCACATTCCAGTCAACCTGAATTTCGCCAATTCAGCCTTAAAATCTGGGTCCAATTTAACCATCTCCCCTTTTTCTTTTGAAACTCCAGTCATTCTTTTGTATAAAATGCTAGAGGTCTCATTAGCCCAACAAATGTATTTTAGAGTGAAAATGATAGAAGTCCCCTTTAACCAGAACAATCCTTATAAAACCCCTATAATGCTAAAGGCTCCATTTAAAGACCAAAACCCACCCTGGAAGATATGAGACTCCAGGACAGGCATACTCGCTCCCCCCAGGGTACCACGATTATGGGGGCCCCACTGTGTGAAACTCCTCAGGTCGCTCACCTCCGTTCCAGGTCCAACGGCACATGCGTGAGCCACGGCCGTATCCTTGCTATCCCTTTAGCAGAGCGCGTGCCTGCACCCGGCATTTGTGAATGGCTGGCGCAGGTATGCTCCCTGTTAGAGGGTAGTGGGGGATGCGGCCGCCAGTGCGCACATTGGACGAGCGGCCATGCATGCGTCGTAAGACAGGGAAGAGGTGAGTTTGTTTGGGTGACCTGGGGACTTTCACACAGCAAGGGGGCAAGGACCAAAACCCAGGATAGTCAAAATCCTGTGTTTTGGTCCACTTTAAAGAGAAACAAAGCCCAACACTGCTGGTCCTGGAATCTAAAAGATTTCGGGATTACCCAGTGGGTGAAACCCGCAGATCACCCAGTAAAACTCCCCTCTTCCTGGTCCTACAGCACGTGCACAGGCTCTCGTCCAATTAGAGCCGTATGCTGTGCATATTAAATGCTCAGCAACTGCTCAGTTTACAGCAATGGGGATTGCGAGTTGCCACATCCCCAGCAGTGGGCGCACCTCTGCCCCAGCCATTCAGATAGGCTCGCTCACAGCCCAAAGACCTGGGGCTGCGGCTACCAGATGTTAACATTAGCGAGGGAGCCAGGATGAAGCTGAGTTTTGTGGCGCCCCGGGGTGTGTGTGTGTGTTTCACATGCTGGGTTTTGTTCTGCTTTAAAGAGCAACAGTAGACCTACATTAATCCTCCCATATTTACAGGGTGGGCCTGGGAGATGGAGGAGCAGGGGATTACTAACATAAGGTTCTCCTGCCTTCAATCCTACCCACATAATTAGTGTCCACACTGTTGCAGTGTATGGGTGCTGGGTGCAGCGGAGTTAAATCCAGATAGACATTAGTGGTATAATGGGAACTGGCTTTACTGGAACATAAATGCAGTAAGAGTAAGTAGGAGCAGCAGTAAGAATGCAGTAAGAGAATGTCACCTTAACATTTTGGCTAGAACACAGACAGAAAAAAGTCAGAGTGCAGCTTAATATACAGGAAACACAACACAGCAAGAAAATGCATAGAGAGACTTCAGATAAGCATTTGTAAAAGCCCCATCTACAGTTATAACTTGTCATAGCTGTAAACTGCAGTCAATCTGTCAAGAATCCCAAAATCACATTCAGAGACAAGCAGAAGCTCCAACACCCCTTCTCAGCAGTTGAGGCTTAGTCTTTTAAACCCATCTTCTTTGTAAGCCTCGAGTGTCTCAGTGGTCAGCAGCTTAGTAAGGTTATCTGCTGTCATATCCTCAGTAGGGCAGTAAAGTAGCTGAAGAAATCCCTGCTCTTGAATATTCCTCAGAAAGTGGAACTTCACATCAATGTGCTTGGTTCTCGAGTTAACTTCATCTGTGCAAGTGCAAGGCATTCTTGATTGTCCTCAAAGATTCTTGTTGGTTCCAACTGTGGTTGAACCAAGTCTGTTAACAGTTGTCTCAGCCATATAACTTGCCTGTGCTGCTGCAATATACTCTGCTTCAGTAGATGAAAGTGTAACAGTGTAAGAGCTGCTTTCTGCCAGTCCAACTGATAGCAAAAACAAGTAGCCACTGGCAGATTTTCTGTCACTGGTGTCTCCAGCCCAGTTGGCATCCACAATCCTGTCAGGATGCTTTCATCAATTGCTGGTAACTTTAGCTTGTAATGTAAAGTCCCTTTAAGATAGTGAATGACTCACTTTACAGCATTCCAGTCCATCTGACTTGGTATTGAAACCTTTCTGCATAGGATTCCAATAGCTGCTGCAATGTCAGGCCTTTTAGCGGTGGTAATGTACAGCAATTTCCCTATTGCTTTCCTGTACTGAGTGTTAGTTGGTAGTGGCATATCTTGTCTGTTTATCTCCTTCGGGTAGTTCGTTTCCATAGGAGATTTTACTGGTTTGGCATCTTTCATTCCAAATGTCTCAATTATTTCTTGTATTTTGTGCTTTTGGTTCAGAACAAAGCTGCCATCTTCCTCTCTCTCAATCTGAATGCCAAGGTAATTCATTATGTTTCCAAGATCTTTGGTCCTTGGTCTCAAAGTGCTTATTCAGGGTTTGCAGTATTTCTGCTTTATCCCCTTCTTGCTTAAAACAAATCAGAATATCGTCCACATAAATGAGCACATAGATCCATTTGTTTGCCAATTTCTTTGTGTATAAGGAGGGTTCTGCTTTACTCCTCTGAAAGTCCTCATGTGTAAGCACTTCATTTAATTTCATATTTCATGCTCTGGCGGCTTGCTTTAGACCGTATATACTGAAGTTTGCATACTAGGTCTGGCCTTTGTTCATCTTTGAACCCTGGTGGTTATTCCATGTAGATGTCTTCTAATAACTCGCTATGTAGAAACGCTGTTTTTACAAGTGTTTCACTTGAATTTTACTTGTGGTTGCTACTGTCAGCAAAGTCCTTATTGTAGCATGTCTAACTACAAAAGTGTCATCATAGTCCTATCCATATTTTTGAGAAGATCTCTTGGCTATGAGTATTGCTTTGTATTGCTCCACTGTGCCATCTGCATTGTACTTCACTTTAAAAGTCCATTTACAACCTATGGCTTTCCTTCCAGGTGATAGTTCTGTAAGTGTCCGTGTTTCGTATCATGCATAGATCTCATCTCTTCTTTTGCAGCCTTTATCCATTTACTGGCTTCCCCTTCTAAAAGCTGAGATATGTCTTCCCAAGTTGTAGATTCATTAGTATTGGCAGTGCCTGCCCTGTATGAAAGACATACAGGTGGTATGAGCTTGCTTGTGTCTGCTCTTCAGTACTGGTAGGTTCAGCGCTCATTTCAACTATTTGTTCAGAAGTTAAGTTAGATGATGGCTGATCACTTCTTTTCTTACTTCCTCTGTTGTCATTACGTTGTTTCTCAAATCTTAGACAAAAGTTATGCTGTTGCTAATGGTAACCTTGTCTGTTATGGGGTTTTAGATGCTGTAACTCTTAACATCATTGTATCCAACAAAGATTCCTTCAAATGCTCTGTTTTGGAGTTTGGTGGGTTTTTCCTCTGCAATGTAGATGAACGCTTTGCATCCAAAAACTCTTAGGTGTTTTACACTTGGCTTCTCATTGTGCCACAGTTCATATGGAGTTCTCTGGATCTTTCAGATGGCTATACCAGTTAAAAAGGGCGGGCAAGTGGGTGAATTTCCAAATCCCCACCTCATTTCCTGCATCCCCAAAGCCCCGGGGGGTGCAGAAGAACCCCATGCCCATTGGAAATATTTGGACTGGGCTGGGGGGGGGGCGGCCACTCGGGCTCAGTGGCCTGGTCTACCAGCCTCCATAGCTGGTGCCCAAGCTGGTTTTGCTGGAGAGGGGGGATCCCCGTGCCAAGGTTTTTAATTAAGGTTTTTACCCTTAATGTTTTTAAAAAGCATTAAGTCCCCAATGGTTTAACCCTTTAATGTAAACTAGAAGGTTAAGTTGTATTTTTTTGAAAATCTCATAAACATCTCTTTTCAGTTTGGAGTGTATATGCGGTGCTGTTATAATTGGAAGGAATGGGACTTTTACATGCAATATGATTTTCTTGAAAAAACTTTTTTATTAAAAAAATACAATAAAATGTAAACAGTATTTTTTAACCTATTTTACCCAAAAATAATATTAAAACGCTGAAAAGATTTCAAGGAAGACATTTCATGTTAAAGCCCAAAATAACAAATTGCTGCAAAAATCACATTTAACTATATATAATGCAAAATTGTGAAACATGGTCTGGCAACAGGGGGTGACAAAATATGTAGGTAGGCTGGCGCTGGAAGGGTTAAGGAAAGAGCAGCCAGGGAGGTGTCTGTTAATATCTGGTTGCTTTGCACAACCTCCACATACATCATGTGACTGCGCTGTCATCATTTCCATGCATCGATTCTTATCTTCATCTCCTGACCTAGTCTATGGCCGGTGCGGCAGCTCCCATTCCCAGCCAAGAATTCCCCGGAAGGGGACATCTTGCTATTTTCTTGATTTAAAGCTGTTATCCTCTAATAGCCTGTCTGCTGGGTTATGTGAAGAGCCATCCAGCTGTCAGCTGGATGTAACAAAGCCATTACCCTGCCTTCTGCTCGGCACAATTTGTCTCATGATCAATTTTATATTCCATTTACTTCTTGGCTGGCCGCTGGAGTGCCTGCTGCGTCTCCCGGTGCCCCCGGAGTGCGGGGCTCTGCATTACATATGAAGACGGGATGTCATGCCAGTCATGCCCCACTCCCTCCGCTTCTGGCTTTTGCTTTTGTCAGCCAGGAATTTCTGAAAAGACATTAGAGGCCACACTTTGCTATATCAGCCAATATCTAACACAATGGATTAGTATACAGTGCCGATACAAAGTCTGCGCGCCCCTCTTACAATTTTGTCATGAAACAAAATCAGACACAGAAAAAATAATTTCAGACCTTTTTTCACCGTCAATGTGACCCATATGCCCTGATTCATAGCCTCCGTGGAAATGCTCTTTTTTTTGCATATGCCAACTCGCTGGCCAATAAGTTCAGTCCGCTAGTCTTAACCATAGCCGCGTCCCAAATGAGTCTGGTCAGGTGTACGCGAATGTAAGTGGTGTGCGTAAGCTTTCGTTTTTAGTATTTATGGTTTTAGCCTGCGAAAGTGCATCTTAAAATGGACCTTCAGCATCATTTAATGAAATACCCAAACCCCTCAAAAACTATTCGCCAGCATCTAAAATTAATATATTTGACATTTTTAGTCACTTACTTATTATTCTTTCTTCCAGAGCTGTAGCTAGCTTCTTTTGCACCCGAGGCAAGAAATTTGCGCCCCCCTTTTCTTTTTGTTTTGTTTCTTGTTTACTGGATTACTTTGAGAGACATTAAGGAAAATAGGCATAAATAGGTAAATAAATAAATAAATAGGTAAGTGAAACTCCTGGGATTTGATCAGCTTTAAAGTGGAAAAACCCAGGATTTGGTCTATCCCAGGTTTTGCCCCGTGCGCCCAAGGGCATTCCAATTAGGGACGCCCCCGGTGTGTGAAACTCCAAGATTGCCCGGTAATACTCACTTCTTCCTGCATAATGATGCTTGACAAACATCTCTGTTTATGACAATCGGATCGAGAGTGTCTGCATCCCCAGCAGCAGGCATGCTCCAGGCCCATAGCCTATCCAAATGGCTGGGTGCAGGATGTCGCACAAAGCCCAAAGATGGCAAGGGAGCCAGGAAGAAGGTGAGTCTTGCACGCCCGAAGGGGTTTACACGGCAGGGCCTCCCAATTTGGGATGCCCCAAGGGAAGACTAGCAGCCAGCCTTGGAATCTTTTCAGAGGTGCAGGACAGTTTTTCAATCTGAGCTTCTGGGATCAAGTTTTTTCTGCAGCCTGAGGTCAAGTTCCAGGTCGTCTTCTTATCAGCAAACAGTGAGTGGACCTTCAGTTCCCGAGATCTGACACAGGAGAGGAGGGGAGGGGGAGCCTGAGGAGAGCTGCAATTCAGTCCCAGCAGCTCTAGACTTCATTTCACATGCCGACACCGAGGGGGCCAGAGGGAGGCAAAAGACGAGGGCTGCTGAACGGAACAGCAGTGTCGCCGGTGTTGGCTTTTAAAACTGGTGCGATACTGAACATGGGAGGGGGGAGGAGGGAGAGAGGAGGAGCGCGTGGAGAGACAGAGCTGCAACAACATCCAAATGACAGAGCGCAAGGTACCTGCTACCTACCAAAGTTTACAGGTCGGGCTGGCTGTGGGCCCTGGCAGACTGGCAATTTCCCTTTGACGCCGCCCCCCTGGCTGGGGATACAGCTCACACAACCACTGGCCCTGGAGTTTGAAAGACTCTAGAGAGGCCCAATTAAATGACCTTTGGGCATCCCCAAAGGTCATTTAATTGGGCCTCTCTAGAGTCTTTCAAACTCCAGGGCCGGTGGTTGGTACACAGTGTTTAACTACAAAAACAAAGCATAATTGCTTCAAAACAGCAGGGGGGCAAAATACACATACCTATACACACTGTATACTTCTCGGCTGCCGGAGGCACCAAACCACGTGCATGCAGTCAGTTGCACCAATAACAGGCATTGATACAATTTCTAAAAAAGCAGACTTGACCGGGTTTTTTGTCCGCCACAATGTCAGGAAAAAAGATGTATTTCTCCTGCAGGCCATCCATGCCATCGAGAAATTTAGTCAGGCTGCGCCCCCCAACCTCTGAAAATAGCCAGTCGCTGGGAATTGAACGTAGCCAACCAATTTGGTCAATCGCATCCCCCTTGCTTGTGGTGGGGGCCAACCATGGCTCCAGCTCTAAGTAAAGTTTCTCGAGAGAAGAATAAGAGATGCTGGTCCGGCATGCAATCTACATCCAGCCATACGGCGAGTGTACGTTAGCTAAGGCAGGTAGATGGTAAGTAGACCACTCGTACTCACATATCCATTGGCTGGATGCAACTCTACACCTGTCCAACCAAATCCCACTAGCAAAAAGGAGTAAACACGGGAAATACCCGTTTTAAATCTGATTACATCGGACGAATCAAGGCTCAGAATCTGGCGCAGGCACACGCACAACCAAAAAAACAAACAAGCACAAAAACAATACATAACATAGTATGTAAGGCTGAATAAAGACTTTAGTCCATCCAGTTCAGCCTGTTTATCTCCCTCCAGTGGTCTAGTAGCCATAGCTGGAAATGTTACTACATGCCAGGAAGGCATCAAGGCGACTTTTGAACGTTTTTACTGTCCTCTGGCAGCGAGTTCCATAGTGTCACTGCTCTTACAGAGAAGAATCCCCTCCTATGTCGGTGGAGAAAGCGCCTTTCCTCTAACCTTAGTGGATGCCCTCGGGTTATGGTTACGCTCCAGGGTATAAATAGATTGTGGGACAGATCTTTGTATTGACCCCGAATATATTTATACATAGTTATTAGATCACCCCTCAATCGTCTTTTTTCTAAACTAAATAAACCTAACTTTGACAATCTTTCAGGGTACTCTAGTCCCCGCACTCCTTTTATTAACGTAGTTGCCCTCCCTTGAATGCGCTCCAGTTCTGATATGTCTTTTTAAGCACAGGTGCCCAGAACTGAGTGTACACAGTACTCCATATGGGGTCTGACCAGTGACTTGTACAGGGGTAAAATGATGCTCTGGTCATGAGCACCTATGCCCCTCCTGATGTACCCCATGATCCTATTTGCCTTGGCAGCAGCTGCATGGCATTGATTACTACAGTTGAGCTTATTGTCAACTAAAACCCCTAGGTCCTTTTCCATTGTTGTTTTACCAAGTGTTTCTTTATTTAGTGTGTAATCATGACACAGATTTCTCCTTCCCATGTGCATAACCTTACATTTATCTGTGGTAAACTTCAGTTGCCATTTAACTGCCCATGCTTCCAATTTATCTAAAGCTGTTTGTAGCTGCCTGCTGTCCCCTTTTGTTTTAATTACTTTACACAGCTTAATATCATCTGCAAAGATTGAGACTTTACTGTTTAATCCATACCCAATGTCATTTATATATATATTGAAGAGAATTGGTCCCAGAACTGACCCTTGTGGTACTCCACTAGTAACAGTGACCCAATCTGAGTGTGTACCATTGATAACCACCCTCTGCTTCCGATCATTAAGCCAATTTCTCACCCATCTGCACACATTTTCCCCCAGTCCAAGCATTCTCATCTTTTGTACCAGCCTTTTATGTGGCACAGTATTAAATGCTTTAGAAAAGTTAAGATATATGATATCCAATGACTCCATTGTCTGGCAGGAGCGATTCCTCATAAATCCATGCTGATATGGAGTAATAAGGTCATTTTCCCCAAGGTGCTCCAGGATAGTATCCCTTAAGAAACCTTCAAACGGCTTCAAACGTCTAATACTCGTTTGGGCGTACGCAAAGCTAACTTCTATGGAAAAAAAATACACTCATAAAAATCCCTCTACTGAATCGCACGAGGTCCATGCACATGCAAAACCAGGAATCGCACAAGGTCCATACGCATGCAAAACCAAGAATCGCACAAGGTCCATACGCATGCAAAACCGATAATCGCACGAGGTCCATGCGTGTGCAAAACCAAGAATCGCACAAGGTCCATACGCATGCAAAACCAAGAATCGCACGAGGTCCATATACATGCAAAACCAAGAATCGCACAAGGTCCATACACATGCAAAACCAAGAATCGCACAAGGTCCATATGCATGCAAATCCGAGAATCGCACGAGGCCCATACACATGCAAAACCGAGTATCGAACGAGGTCCATACGCATGCAAAACCGAGAATCGCACGAGGTCCATACGCATGCAAAACCGAGAATCGCACGAGGTCCATACGCTTGCAAAACCAAGAATCGCACAAGGTCCATACGCATGCAAATTCGAGAATCGCACGAGGTCCATACACATGCAAAACCGAGAATCGAACGAGGTCCATACTCATGCAAAACCAAGAATCGCATGAGGTACATAAGCATGCAAATCAGAGAATCGCACGAGGTCCATATGCATGCAAAACCAAGAATCGCACACGGTCCATACACATTCAAAAGCGAGAATCGCACGAGGTCTATACACATGCAAAACCAAGAATTGCACGCGGTCCATATGCATGCAAAATCGAGAATCACACGAAGTCCATACGCATGCAAAACCGAGAATCGCACGAAGTCCATACGCATGCAAAACCGAGAATCGCACGAAGTCCATACGCATGCAAAACCGAGAATCGCACGAAGTCCATACTCATGCAAAACCAAGAATCGCATGAGGTACATAAGCATGCAAATCAGAGAATCGCACGAGGTCCATATGCATGCAAAACCAAGAATCGCACGCGGTCCATACACATGCAAAACCGAGAATCGCACAAGGTCTATACGCATGCAAAACCAAGAATTGCACGCGGTCCATACGCATGCAAAACCAAGAATTGCACGCGGTCCATACGCATGCAAAATCGAGAATCGCACAAAGTCCATACGCATGCAAAACTGAGAATCGCACGAAGTCCATACGCATGCAAAACCGAGAATCGCACGAAGTCCATACGCATGCAAAACCGAGAATCGCACGAGGTACATAAGCATGCAAATCAGAGAATCGCACGAGGTCCATATGCATGCAAAACCAAGAATCGCACGCGGTCCATACACATTCAAAACCAAGAATCGCACGCGGTCCATACACATTCAAAACCGAGAATCGCACGAGGTCTATACACATGCAAAACCAAGAATTGCACGCGGTCCATACGCATGCAAAATCGAGAATCACACGAAGTCCATACGCATGCAAAACCGAGAATCGCACGAAGTCCATACGCATGCAAAACCGAGAATCGCACGAAGTCCATACGCATGCAAAACCGAGAATCGCACGAAGTCCATACGCATGCAAAACCGAGAATCGCACGAAGTCCATACGCATGCAAAACCGAGAATCGCACGAAGTCCATACGCATGCAAAACCGAGAATCGCACGAAGTCCATACGCATGCAAAACCGAGAACCGCACGAAGTCCATACGCATGCAAAACCGAGAACCGCACGAAGTCCATACGCATGCAAAACCGAGAATCGCACGAAGTCCATACGCATGCAAAACCGAGAACCGCACGAGGTCCATACGCATGCAAAACCGAGAATCGCACGAAGCCCATATGCCTGCAAAACCAAGAATCGCACGAGGTCCATACACATGCACAACCAAGAATCGCACGCGGTCCATACGCATGGAAAACCGAGAATCGCACGAAGTCCATACGCATGCAAAACCGAGAAAAATAACCACTCTCGCATTTGGGAATGCATATGCAAGAGTCTCTTAATCAGGGCAATAATCTGTACAATTCTACTGAAAACACAAACTGAAAAGATTTAGAATTAGCCAATCACATTGGAACTCATGTTATATACTAGTCATTACACAGCTGCCATCAATTAAAGCAGATCAAAAACCGGGATTCTGACTATCCCCGGTTTTTGTTCTGTCACGTTTTGGGATGCCCTGCTGTGTGGGACGGGAGCATGTGCACAACTCAAAGATGCTGGGGATGTGGCCATCTGATATTTAGGTAGGTGGGGTGAGTTTTTCAGTGTCCCGGAGGGTTTCACACAGTGGGGCATATATATATATTATGTATATTATACGGTGGCTAGGTGACTGCAGCTTGGGGTTGCGGGTTATTAAAGCGGACCTTCACTCTGAATAAGAGCCTATCTTATATGTTTCCCACACCCTGTACATACAGATTGCCCACATTAAAAATCATCCTACCTGCATCTACTGCATGTTATGAGTCTTTAAACATCCAAGATGTTGGCTCATGGAGCATCAGGCAGCCTGCAAACAAGAAGTGTCTTCTGACTGTGCCGCTCTGCATTCTGGGATTGCTGTCCTTTTCCTGACCTCAGCTCTGTCTGTGTAAAGCACAGCTAAAACCCCACCCGCTGCACTTTATCCCGCTCTCCTCTCCTCAGTATGTGATGCTTCTGAGGCAAGATGGTGGCGCCTGTATCCTAAAGTCCTTAACAGAGTTGCAGCCCAGTGGGGGAAAGAATAATGAAAGTGACTAAAAACTTAAAATATATTAATTTTAGATGCTGGGGAATAGTTTAAGGGTTTGGTCTTTTCATTAAATCATGCTGAAGGTTCGGTTTAAAGCGGACCTTCACTCTGAATAAAAGTCTATCTTATATGTTTATATATATATATAAATACACAGCCCTAGAGCTGTATATAAGGCTCAGCGAAACAAATGTTGACACCACAGGTGCTCTTCAAAACAATTCAGTGACGTCACTCCACCACCACCTTCTTATATATGACGTACCAGATGTATTCTTGATATTTTGCACATATGATCTCAATTTTAGTTTGAGAGGCTCCACAATTTCTCCTTTGGCCAAAAAGGAACACTTATCAATTTAGGTGCTTATTTTTCACCTCTTTAAACAAAGGATAAGGAACTCCACTCTCCACACAGAGGAAAATCAACTTGCTCCGGATTTATTATACATATTGTAAAGACATAAACACAAAAAATGCTCCAATAGCGTAAATACGTTTCACACAAAAGGAATCCACTCTATGGCCACTGGCCCTTTAAAAAGCCGCTCACCAGATTTTTAAAAACAATCGCGCATTCAACTTAAAAGTAGAAGAACAGGCGTCATCTAACCCCTTCGGTATGGACCCGCACATCAGATATACAACAATTTTACGAGTATCAGCTCACCGCCTCCTCCGGCCGTAGTACGCGGCGCTGCTCGTCGGATGCAACACACGTGACACTCCTTAGCTCCGCCCAACGCGTTTCGTGGTTACGACTTATTCATGCCTTTTTGGCCAAAGGAGAAATTGTGGAGCCTCTCAAACTAAAATTGAGATCATATGTGCAAAATATCAAGAATACATCTGGTACGTTATATATAAGAAGGTGGTGGTGGAGTGACGTCACTGAATTGTTTTGAAGAGCACCTGTGGTGTCAACATTTGTTTCTCAAATTGTTTGTTCTCAGCTCTAGGGCTGTGTATTTATATATATATCTATTTGCTAATGTTGAAGGCTGAAGTGACAACAGTCTAAAGGCTTGGAGCGAAAGGTTCTTTCACTGGGACAATTGATTTGATTTGTAGCGCGGTTTCCTAGAACTATTAAGTTTTATTTTGTATCTTATATGTTTCCCACACCCTGCTTGCTCACATTAAAAATCATGCTACCTGCATCTACTGCATGTTACGAGCCTTTTAACATCCAAGATGGCGGCTCATGGATCATCAGGCAGCCTGCAAACAGGAAGTGTCTTCTGACTGTGTTGCTCTGCATTCTGGGATTGCTGACCTTTCGCTGACCCCGGCTCTGCTCTGTCTGTGCAAAGCACAGCTATAACCCTGCCCCCTGCTCTCCTCAGTATGTGATGCTTCTGAAGCAAGTTGGCAGCGCTCGTATCCTAGAGTCCTGAACAGAGTTGCAGCCCAGTGGGGGAAAGAATAAGTAAGTAAGTAAGTAAGTTTTAGATGCTGTGGAATTTTCTTTAAGGGTTTGGGCTTTTCATTAAATCACGCTGAAGGTCCGGTTTAAGCATCATAAATAGCAGAGCAAAAGTAGAATACGGCGCAGTTTAAAAGGCAGAGGGCCTGCTAAGACCCAACGGGCCCTGGTCCCTGCCCAGGTTTGCCGGGTGCTGGTGCTTGCCTTGGGCTCCAGCAAGCGATTGAGGAAGTTCAGTCTGATAATTATGTTGGCCATATATACAATCTATTACTAATACATCAATAAGAGGTAACAACTGATTATTAAAATATATTCAGCAAACGATAGAGGAAATTCAGTATGATAAATATGTTGGTCATATATACAATGTATTACTAAAGCATAAATAATAGATAAAAACTGATTATAAATATATATTTATAATCAGTAATAATAATAATATATATTTAATACATTTCCATGAATCTATTTTGAATCTTTTAAAATATTACAATATGTAAAATAATAGATCTGTTCAGACAAAGGAATGTCACCACGTCCATAGAAACGATAATAGATGGTGCTCGGCGTTATCTTCCACAGGCGGCGTTCGATGCGTATTTCCGTCATGTTGCCAGGCGAGGAGATGAGGGACGCTCCCATTCTATGAAGGTGATTGTTTTTCTCTTATCTGGAGGGATGATCTCCTGTCTTTCATGTTGTCCTTGAAAATAATAATTCACAGGAAGATTGCACATAAGTGAAACATTAATGGAAGCTGATGGCACAGCGGTGGATGTGTAGGTGTAGACATGGTGGGATTATAGCAGAGCTTCCGCTGTACATATAGATCCCAATATGATCTCTGCTGTACTGTATAAACCCCCCAAATCACAATATGTTTGGGGGTAATGAGGGTATTGATGATTGGGGTCAAATAGATTATAGACCACAACCGCTTTATATTAAAATATATGTTTACCGTATTTTTGGCACTGACCTTAGGACGCACATAGGTTTTAGAGGAGGTAAGGAAGAAAAAAATATTCTGAACCAAATGATGTGCTAATATACCCTCCTCCCAATCACCCCATATCAGGCAGTGTAAAGCATCTGCTATTAGAGGCAGTGTGGAGAATATCCCAATTACAGGCAGTGTGCACCAATAGCAGACAATAGGGTTGATTCAGAGCCCCTTTCTCATCATTTTTATGGAGGTCTTGCTACCAAATGAAAAATCATGCAAAAATGAAATTATTTCACACTAAAGTTCTCTCAGAAGCTCTGCTGAATCAGACGAGGGGAAAAAATGAACGAGAATGGAAATTTTCACGTAAAAAAAGGTGAGAAAGAGGCTCTGAATCAACTCTAATAGGCTCGATTCAGAGAGACAAAAAAAACCTTCAGTTTTAGTGCCGATCTGTTTTTTTTTTTTAATGTTTCCGCTCTCGGTACGAGCGATTCTATGCATGCATTGCAATCCTTCTGTAAAGTTTCCGTCCGTTCGTATGGCAGATTACGAATACGAGGATGTCATTTTCCAGGTGACTTTTCCGTTTCATTTTCACATGTTACAACGTAGGTTTTCGTTTTTGCCCTTTTCCCATCGTATCCTCCCACGAATCGTTTACGTTTCCCGCTAGATTCTGTTTCCTTTTTTCAATAAATATTCGTCCAGGCGGAAATCCTTACGATCTTGCGCCTGTGCACTACAAACTTAACTCATTAAAGTGCTCGCCTACATATTTGCCACCCTCACTTCTACTACAATGTTTAGCTAAATCACTTAGCACTATCCTCCATCTTCCCTTTTGAACCCTTAAAGCTCACCCAAACCACTTCGCGGTTAGGTTCTTCTTCCATTTTAGCCCCCTAAAACTTACCCAAATCACTTCTCGGTCATGTGAATATTCATCTTTAAATATTTCTGGGCCCATTAGATTTGTGTTAATGTATTTTGTAAATGAAATGACACTAACTTTTTTTTTGGATTCCATCATAAAATATAATTTTTTTAAAAATGTAGAAAATTTCTAATTTTTAAAACTATAAAAAACAAAATACATAGCAATGGCAGGCCACAGAACATTATTCTTTATCTGTGGTCCCCAACGAGTTGCGCAGCTCCTGCATCTCGCCCACCAACTGAAGGACCCTGACACTCAGTTGTGCCACTCTGGCACGTGTGGTCCCTGTTAAAAAACGTAAATTAAAATATTGGTATAACCTTGTTGGGGTCATACTGCAGTGCCCCCCCCCCCTGTATGGTCCTAAATCTGGACTTCAAAAGCCAGAGGGCCCTCGCCACCACGGGCCGGGTTTTGCATAGTGCCCGATTAGAGAACCCCTGGCCCGCATTCTGCAGGCAAGGAACGGGCATCAGGAGCAAGGGCAGGAGTGGATATCCAGAATCCCCTGAAAGAATTTAAAAATACTAACATAAAATACACATTCTAAGCTACAATATTGTTTAACATGTCATCAAGGGCTAAAAACAGCAATAGGTTAAGACATGAGTCATCAACTATATTCATTGCCATACAGTGAAAATGGATTGATGGAATGTGAGCAAACTTACCCAGGAGCCATCCACCAGATAATTCTCCTGACTCAAACTGACAAAATAAACCGGAGCTCTGCAATATATAAGCATCATGGGACGACCCTGGATGCCCTGCAAGAACACTGAGGAATCGCATAGCTGGACCAAACACTGCTTGTATGTTGTGCGAGTGGCACATCTTGCGGTTCCTGCAACCAAATATAAAATAATTACACAAAGCAAAGGTAACCGACTAAAACAATAACTCCTACAATAAATTAAGATTCAAGTTCAACAATCCAAATATAATTCACAAAGGACATAAGTCTAAAAAAATATAGCAATTATATGGATGTGTGGGAAAATAAAGGTTTACACGCTAAGGACTAATTAAGGTCAGCATTAAAATGCATCTATAAGGCATACATGAAATGTATTGATTCAGGTATGCATTGCTATACAATTTATGGCCTCGGCCATGCTGATACATGGAATGCCTTGGTGCTAAAGGCGCGCAGACTCCTCCACATAGCCGCAAAACATGTTCAACAATAACAATCCGAGCCCTCAAAGGTCCCGTAAGTGGATCGGAAATGAAACGGATTTATACGGTGGTGATCCGTCGGAAATCAGCTCTCTGAATCAGACGCAAGCCCATCACAACAACGGAAGTTATCTGAACGAACGAAAAATATCAGATTTTGTTTGGAAAATGATCCGAACTAACGGAAATGTTCCGATTTGCTTCCGCTCAACGAAAACGCATTCCCGAACGTTCGTACGAATGAAAAATGAACGAAAAAAAGCAAAAAAAAAGACTAACACCCACCCAAACTTTCACAGACAGCTACGGAAGTCCGGATCAATGTGTCTTTGAATCGAGGCTAATGTGCAGAATCCCCCAATTATAGGCAGTGGTGCGGAATACCCCAATTGCAGACAGTGTGCAGAATTCCCCCTATTACTGGCAGAGTGTGGAATTCCCCATATTACAGGCATTGTGGCAGAACCCTGATACAATCCGTCCAATACAGGCAGTGTGGCAAAACCCAGACCCAATCCCCCATTACAGGCAGTGTAGCTAAACCCAGACCCAATCCCCCAATTACAGGCATTGTGGCAGAACCCCCCTCCAATAGGGGCAGTGTGGCAGAACCCCCAATCCCCCCATTACAGAGAGTGTGGCAGGGCCTCCCTCCAATACAGGCAGTGTGACAGAGCCCCCAATCCCCCATTACAGGCAGTATGACAGAACCCCGACCCAATCCCCCGATTACAGGCAGTGTTTCAAACCCCCTACCCAATCCCCCCATTATAGGCAGTGTGGCAGAACCCTGTCCCAATCCCCCAATTACAGGCTGTGTGGCAGAACCCCCCTCCAATACAGGCAGTTTGGCGGAACCCCAACCCCCCCTATTACAGGCAGTGTGGCAGAATCCCCAACAATACAGACAGGCCACACACCCCACTGGAACCAGGGCTGCAGGAGGCTAATCAGCGGTGTGGGAGCACCTGCAAAGTAAGTTGTCATTTGTTATTTGCATTCGCTTCATGAGACTCACTAACATTCCCTCCCACACACTTTTGGTGGGAACAATTGCGTCATGGATCATATGTAGTTTTTTTTATAAACGATTAGGCAATACAATTGACTAATGATTAAGCAATGAAGTTATTTTAATTTACCAATCAAAGGGATTGTCCCTTTAATCGGTCCACTGCCACTTTAAAGCAGTCCCACACCAATTTCCTGCATAATGGGCATGGGGCATCAAGGTGACAGGCTGCTGGGGGGCAACCAGATTGTTGAAGCCCCCCCCCCCGCGCATAGACCTTTGCAATATTTACCTGAATCTTGATCAGCCGGGAAGTAAGGTCCTGTGACTGGCCTCCGGTGGTCACATATACTGGGGTAACTTTCTCTGTCCCACCTCCTGGTCAAATCCGGGCCACATGACTGCTGGCAGCCAATTGCGAGGGAGCATTTTGCTAGCTGTAAGGAGGTAAGGATTGTGGGAGGGCTCCACAATCTGGATGCCCCTCTGAGTCTATCACAATGCAGCCACACACCCATTAAAGTGGACCAAAACCCAGATTTTTGACTGTCCTGGGTTTTAGTCGTTGCCCCCGGGACACCCTAATCAGGGATGCCCCGCTGTGTGAGACCCCCCAGGTTGTCCGATCTGACGTACCCTTCCCCAGTCTTACGGCGCATGTGCAGCCTCTCATCCAATCAGCGTGCTCGCATCTGCTCCCGACCCTTCGCCTAAGAGCTTGTCTAAGGCGAGCGGATCTGAGCGTGCTGGCCCCGCTATCCTAACAGGAGTAAGGATGAGGCTGCTGCTCGGGCATGTGCCATTGGATCTGAAAAAAAGGTGAGTTTCTGGGCAACCTGGGGGGTTTTACACAGTGGGTGTCCCGATTCTGGATGCCCTGGGGGGAGGGAATCTAGTGGCCATTGAATCTTATAGCGTCTAGGGCTATCGGGGCACAGGTTTTAGTCCAGTTTTGGTAAAAAATGGGTGTGGGACTGCTTTACATAGGAATGTATATTTATATGGTTTCATTACATTTTTAAACATTTATCTAATTTTTATGTAATTAATTCAGAACAAAACCCACCCGCGGCCATTTTCAATTGGTTTTTCAATGCTGCATCCCCAGCAGTGCGTGCGCTCCCACCCCACCCCATCAATGCGCCCAGCCCGAGGATGCCATGGACTGCGGCATAGCGTGCTCCCATCACAGCCATTCAGATAGGCGCGCACTCCCCATTGAAGTCAATGAGTGGCGTTTGCCAAATTACATAGTGATGGCAGGCTGCTCTCATTGGACGAGAGCCCGCACATGTGCCATTGGAGCAGGGAAGGGTGAGTCTTTATGGGCGCTCTAGTGGATTTCACACAGCCAGGCATCCCAATTCGGGATGCTCCAGGGGAAATCCAGTGGCCAGGTCTGGAATCTTTTAGATTCCAAGGCCGGGCCAGGTGGGTTTGATCTGGTCTTCTTGGCTGGAGTGCTTCTTTTTTTTTTTTTTATTAAACATTTTTATTGAAGGAAGCAAAAATTACAGTGCTTGGCAACGCAGTGCCACATAAGTACACACATAGTGGTCAACATATAAACGGAGTCGCACAATGTAAATTTTCAAGAGTCACGGAACATATGAATAAAGTGAATAAAGTGCAGGGCCACAACCAGCCCCACTCTCCATATTTTAGGCTGCGATCCCGTTTAGTAATTTACTTTAGTTTCTGCAACTCATGCCTTCAACTTTCTTTTCAAAGGGTAAAGCAGCAAAGAATTATCAAACTATTCGGGAATAAGTGACAAGAGGGGAAAGGGGGGGGGGGGGGAGACTAGACAGACACATTCAAGGAAGAAGCAGGAGGGCAGGGACAGTATGGGGTAGAAGAAGAAAGCAGCGAAGGGGCCATCCCACCAGCAGCCCGCCCGGGTCAAATTACGTATTCAGAGAACTCCAAGGAGAAAGTGAAACGGTCCCATCCCTGCCAGGTCCCCCTATGTTTTTCCAAAGTCCCCCTTAGCGAGGCAGTAAGTTCCTCCATCCTATATATATCCTGAACAACGGGCAGCCACTGTGCTGTTGTGGGGGGTTCAGTGGACTTCCATTTAGCAGGAATACATGTTCTGGCAGCGCTCAGAAGTGGGCCGAGGAGGGACCTGCGCCTTGATCGCATGGAGGCCGGAGCCAGGTTGAGCAGGTAGCATGCAGGATCTCCACCCAGGTCAACGTCCGTCAGTTTCCTAACAACCTCCCTCACCCCCCTCCAGAAACCAGCCAACTTCTCACACTCCCAGAAGACATGTGTCATAGTCCCCCTACCATGCAGGCACCTCCAACAGAGGGGAGAGGAGGAAGGGAACATGTTTGCCAATAACGATGGGACTCGGTACCAGCGAGAAAGAATTTTGAATGTAGTCTCCTGATATTTGCAGGAGATCGAGCTCTTATGCGCCAACTGAATCATGGCAAGCCTTTGCTCGTCCGTAAAGGTTCTGCGCAATTCCCTCTCCCATCCCCTCACTTATGGGGGAACAAAGTCATCCGGAGGCTCTACCAGTAACGAGTATGAGTATGACAGAGCTCCTCTAAAATGGCCGAATCCCAAACGAGTCTGTTCAAATTGTGTTAGCCGCCTAGATGGAGTGGCACTTTAAATTGTACTGTACATAAATGTGACCATGGGATGATGGAAGAATGTGTGATACGTAGGATGGCACCAACAATAACTAAGAAAAAGTGTAGGCAGAGGTTCAAACTTACACAGTGGAGAGACAATTGACGCCAATGTGCAGCGTGTGTGACTCATATTGCAGAGCTGACTCACCCTAAGGGGACATTCTTCTGAAAAAGACGCAGAGTTGGAGTCGGCGAGACATTATCATTTTTGCAATATGAAAGTACAGATCGAACAGAACACAACTCACCACTGAGCTAATGGTCGTGGCCTTCCCCATACTGTACATGTGCTCAGCACCCAAGCGGGGCAAGGGTGCACCTACAATGACATACCTACCAACTTCTCAGGGTGAGAAAGAGGGGCATTTGTTAAATTAGGCCACGCCCCCTCATTGAGGGATGGATAGGAGATAGGGTGTAAGAGTTACAACAATATGAACACATTAAATAGGCAAATTAATCATTTATTGATGCAGATCTGCATGTTACACCTCAAAGAGGGACAAATGAGAACAACGAGGGACAGGGGGACATGGACTTAAAAGTGGGACAGTCCCTCCAAATCAGAGACACTTGGGAAGTATCGAATGAGGCCACAAGAGGCGGCCGCCTCAATCACTGCAGAGTGGGCAGTAATTGACCTGCTTTTTAAATGTATTTTCTATTTAAAATATATTTTATTTATCTATTTATTTTTACTGCTGTCATGTCTTAAAGTCAACTTTTGGTGGCTCAGCAGCCCCAGCCTGCCTCCACGCCCTACCCACCACCCCTGCCTCATTTTGTTGAGCAGTGGACGGGGTCTTCCTATAGTTTTGCCTCAGGCAGCAAAGAAAAAGGAAAAACACAGCTGTACCAGTATTATACTTGCAAATACTTTATATATAGTAAATATATACAGTACATTTTATATAGTATTATACTCGCAAATACTTTATATATAGTAAATATATATAGTACATTTTATATAGTATTATACTCGCAAATACTTTATATATAGTAAATATATATAGTACATTTTATATAGTATTATACTTGCAAATACTTTATATATAGTAAATACCGTATATATATTGAACATTTTATAAAGTATTATACTCGCAAATCCTTTATATATAGTAAATATATATAGTAAATTTTATAAAGTATTATATTTGCAAATACTTTAAATATAGTAAATATATATAGTGCATTTTATAAAGTATTATACTTGCAAATACTTTATATGTAGTAAATATATATATATTGTACATTTTATAAAGTATTACACTCGCAAATACTTTATATATAGTAAATATATATAGTACATTTTATATAGTATTATACTTGCAAATACTTTAAATATAGTAAATATATATAATACATTTTATATAGTATTATACTCGCAAATACTTTATATATATAGTAAATACCGGTATATATAGTACATTTTATAAAGTATTATACTTGCAAATACTTTATATATAGTAAATATATATATTGTACATTTTATAAAGTATTATACTCGCAAATACTTTATATATAATAAATATATATAGTACATTTTATATAGTAATATACTTGCAAATACTTTGTATATAGTAAATATATATATAGTACATTTTATATAGTATTATACTTGCAAATCCAGGCTTTCGACCCTTCCACGCCATGTGCTGCACTCGAGGTTATAGGACAACCTCAGGTAAGCCTGCTCCCAATTTATCTATTGCATTGTATGTCCCAAATGGGGCTCTCAGAGATTAGAGTTAGGACTGGACCTCACAGGGGCACCTTGGCGCTTGGTGGTGCAGCTTCATCATACTTCTGCAGATGTGTGTGGACTAAGACCTCTGTTTTTAACCAGATTTAGAGACAGATTATAGGTTTGTCTGCAAGCTAACAGAGTTGAGTCCTATGGCTCCTTTAAGACTAATGCCAAGAATTAGTTGAAAGTGGAATTCCAGTCAAAGGAGGTGGCCTTTGATACACTTAAGTCAGAAAAGCCCGGAGCCCCTAGGAAATAAATAAGACTCACCTTTAGGATAATGAGCCTTTCTTCTGTCCCCTGATGGCTCTCGTGCCCTGTTCCCACCGCAAGCATGCATTCTGATATACAGGAGTCACATGAAACAGCAGCGGAGGGGAGATTCTCTGGCCTGTGTTAAACCCATTGCACCCTCTCTCCGCAGATACCCTCTGCATCCTTCTGCAGCTGACTTGTTAGGAGGCATTAATGTTCTGGCTATGGGAGTTTTAATTTCTTTTCATTACTACAGTAGTAAGGGCAGAGCCCTCCCTCCTTCCAGGTTGCCACCCTAGGCACGTGCCTAGGGTTGCCTAATGGGAAATACAGCCCTGAATAGGAATAAAGTTAGTATCTGTGGGCTCTGCCAGAAGCCCATAGCCAATCAGGGCTTGTTTACAGCGCAATGCTCACAGATGCCCCCTCACATTGATGCCAGCGGTGAATGAAAGACTAGGAGCAGGGGAGCCAAGACGCCAGCCTAATTGGATTACTATTGCATTTAAAGTGGACCAACACCCACGGGTGATCGGCCCGGGAATCTATAAGATTCCCGGGCCGATCACCTCCCTCCCCGCGGGACATCCAAGATCGGGATGTCCCGTGGGGTGAAACCCCCCCAAACACCCCAAACTCCCTACCTTATCTTCGGCGGCGGCCGGCCGCCGCCGCCTCCCTCGCGCCCCTCTAGACGTGCGCGTGCCCGCCCGGCCGTCTGTGAATGGCCGGCGCTGGCACGCGCGCGTCAAGAGTGACGCGCGGGAGGCGGCGGCGGAGGAGCCGCTTGTCCGTGGCTTGTCCGTTGGCGCTGGGAGCGGGGAGAGGTGAGTTTTTCTTGGGGTTCGGGGGGGTTTCACACAGCGGGGCACCCCGATCGGGGGTGCCCCACCGAAGTGGACCAAGACCCAGGATAGTCAAAATCCTGGGTGTTGGTCCACTTTAACGGGCCTTGGGGCCTCACGCTATCTCAAGCCTGACTGCTAGATCGCAGGGGTCGATTATATGGCCCTTGAGTCATACAGTGAATGGAGTTCCACTTTAAAATGAAAACACTTTGCTGGAAATATGTGGATGTGTGTGTGTGTGGGGGGGGGGAAGGGGGGTGAGGCTTGGTAAGTACCAGAACAGAGTGGCAACCACCATGTGGAGAGACCCGGGTTAGGAGAACTAAAGAGACCAAAGCCCTCTACTCAAAGGTAAAGAAAAAAGGAGCTTTCCTCAAACAGAAAGAATTCATGCAGCGCCCAACACAAAGAATAATAGAATTACCCATCACTCCATGCAGTTGGTGGAGCTATGCAAATTATATCTTTACATCTCAGTGCCATCCGAGGCACTCAGAAAGCCACCATCACCGTGGTTTCTATTTTCTTCTCCAGTTGAAGTGAATGTCCGCTTGTCTTTAAAAAGGATTTTAACTGAAATATTCTTCCCCAATTTTTTTGTATTGGCCATTTATATATTTATACAAGTTAATCATGTCCCCCCTCAGTCGTCTCCTCTCAAGACTAAACAGATTGAATCTTTCCTCATAACTAAGATCTTTCATTCCTCTGATTAGTTTGGTGGTCCTCCTCTGAACCTTTCCATAGTCAGAGAATCCTTTCTATGAATGGGTGCCCAGAACTGGACGGCATATTCCAGGTGAGGGCGTGACAGTGCCTTGTAAAGAGGCGATATTACATCCCTATCCCATGATTCCAGGTCTCTATTAATACATGATAATATCTTGGTGGCCTTGGAAGCAGCTGCTTGGCATTGCATACTGTTATTTAGCCTGTGATCTACCAGTACCCCCAGATCCTTCTCAACAAGTGATTCTCCCAGTTTTGCTCCCCCGAGGACATAAGTGGCTTCAGGTTATTAGACCCACAAGTGCATGACTTTACATTTCTCCACATTGAACTTCATTTGCCAAGTGGAGCCCAGACACTCAAAAGTGTTCAAGTCAGCCTGAAGCTTGTGAACATCTTCAATAGACTGAACTGTGCTACATATCTTTGTGTCATCTGCAAAAATAGAGACAGTGCCATTAATTCCATCTTCTATGTTGTTTATAAACCAGTTGAATAATAGTGGGCCTAGCACTGAACCCTGGGGTACACCACTTACAACCGGTAACCATTCAGAGTAGGGATCATTAACCACAACTCTCTGCACACGATCTTTCAGCCAGTTTTCAATCCAGTTACAAACTGTATTTTCTAATCCTGAATATCTAAATTTCCCCAATAAGCGTCTATGGAGGACAGTGTCAAATGCTTTTGCAAATAAAGAAAAACTATATCTACAGCCGCCCTTCTGTCCATACTTCTACTCACCTCCCCATAGAAGCCAATCAGGAATCAGGTTAGTCTGGCAGCTTCTGTCCTTAATAAAACCATGCTGGTTGTCACTTATAATATTATGCATAGTTACATATTCGTGTATGTAGTAACAGCCCCTCAAGCAATTTTCCAACAATGTTAAACTTACAGGTCTTTAATTACCCGAAGACCTAGAGCCCTTTTAAAAATGGGCACCACATTTGCCTCGCGCCAATCTCTTGGCACTATACCAGTTGTTAGTGAGTCTTTAAAGATCAAGAGCAGAGGTGATGAGGTAACTGAGCTGAGTTCTTTAAGAACTCTTGGTTGAAGTCCATTCGGTCCGGAAGCATTTTTCAGTCTTTACATTTTTTAGTCTTTCTTGGATGATATCCATGTTTAACTTTTTAAGTATTATACTTGGGCTATTGCTAGCAGTGGCATCTCCTGTGTTGGCTCCAAGCTCCTCTCTTGTGTACACAAAGCTAAAGAATCCATTTAATAGCTCAGCCATCTCTTCAACCCCAGTGACCATTTAGTTGCCAAATGTAATTTTATTATTTTCTTGTGAAATCTATTATTTCTGTTTTTTTCCTTACCAATGTGTAATTTGGAGCTCAACAACTAAAACGCAGCCTAAACACACTGTAAGATTTGTCCCCAGCAGTGATATCCTGTAACTGTAATGCTGAAATGCTGACCAGCACCAATCAGCATGCCACAAATTAACAAGTCTGGTGTGCAGTGCCCAAAGGTTGGTGGTACAAAGTATCGCTTACTGGTGCTGGTACAATCAGCATAAGGGGCCAGCAAGCACTGACAGAGGCCGGCTAATACCCAGTGCCCTGATCCAAACTGATTATTTAACATCAGGCGTTGTGACTTGCAGCGCCATTCTGTACAGCTAACATATGAATAGATGTTATATGTTATAATATAAAAATGACCCCTATGTCAGCAAAATGGCGATAAATGGCACACGCCATAAATAAGGCCCTGTCAAACCCCAGGGACACCTGTCTTCTTGTGAGCTTACAACCCCCAATCTATGCAGCTAGCTTCACCTTTAGCCAAGCCCCCATTTGCCGGGGCACTGTGACCTCTGCGCGGACATGGTTACCCCCAGGACTTATTAGCTCAAAGGATGTAAGCTCACGGGGGTGAAGACGGGTGAACCAAAGGTAAGACTGGGCCTAATCAGGTAGCCGAGATAAGATATAGTTCTGGGAACTCTGAGAGAGAAAACAGGCAAGGTCAAAGGTCGCGCTAATAGTCAAACCAGGAGATCAGAGAGCTTCACGTTACCAGGCGTTAGACAGGTTCATAGTCGTAATTTAGGCTGAGGTCGGTACAAGTGGCGGTCAGGATAGTCAACATAGCAAGGGAACGGATAAGCAACATGGGAATCTCAGGATCAAACACACCCAGCTAAACGCTATCACGTGCAGTGACAGACTAGGGGGATAAAACTCTAGGATTAAACCCAACGGGATTGGACAAGGGGGATGTACATGATTGCTGCCTTGAACAATCTCTGTGCTGATTGTCCAGTTTAAATCTTAACAGTGTTTTGCCCAGAACACACTTTGGGCTCATTGGCCCCAATAATTCAGCCTCCGGCGGCCACACTGGCTGAGGGCATGATACAGCTGTGCTCACATGCGCACGCGAGCATGCGCAGAGCTGCCAGGGAAGCACGGAGAGGAGAAGGCAGACACGCTCGGCGCCACTTGAGCCAACACTGCTCAAGCCGGTGCCCGGCGTAGAGACGGCTGCCAGGCAGGAAGAGTCCTGGCCAGCCGCCCGAGGACGCCGTGGAACCAGGCTACAGGTAAGTTTACCGGGACAAGCCCATTGGCATAATTGGAGTCCAAATTTGACCAGTGAACACCAGCAATGTGTCTGTAGATAGTGGCAGAGGTTACCATTAGCCAATGAATTTTTACAGTGAAAGAATAATAATAATTTTATTCCTTTAAAGGGTAATTCCACTTTTAATTACATTTTTTAAAGTTTCCATAATTCTGTGCCAAAATGATGTGCTCAAGGTGCTGAGCTTGTCTGTAATTGATTTGTGACTGTGTGTTATAATAGAAAAGCTAGCTACCATGTGTTTACCTAGTATGTGTGGTGTACCTGGAAGAGACTTCATGACTCTAATCATCTGATTTGGCAGAGACAATGCTTCACATCCCTGAGCTCACAGGATTAACCCCTGCTGCTGTAATTCAACATCATCAGATGAGAGGATCATACTCTTGTGTTCCGGTAGCTATGGGATTACTGGCAGCGTTCTCACCTGGGGATGCCATTACTGCTGCTTAATTTAGCCAAAGCTGCTGATGAGCTCTCTTGTTACCGTGGAAGGATTCTGGGACTTGTAGTCAGTAGTTTTTACTCAAGGCCAGGAAGACCGCTACCATTTTAGCAGCCAATATAAGAAACTTCGAAGCAGCATTCTGATAAGTAAATCACAGGTCTGGGGCACAATGAAACGCGTTTATTTTACATTCAAAATGAGAAACACATAAAACCCGACAAAAAGGGAATGTTCCTTTAAATCTTCTTCATGTAAAGCTAGAGGGTCATTTAACAGATTAGAAGTGGAAGGAAGAATTTCCCTTTTCTTTATGGTACTTTAATGTCTCTACATGTAAGCTCCTGCAGTAGAAGGAATCCCTGCTCTGAGCACCGTATGGGCAGCACTGTTATCCAGGACCTCAGGAGAAAGATTTAGGGATACGGATTACTGGAAGCTGCAAGATGATTGGACAGTGTAACCAGGCAGTGGGAAAAGCAAGCAGGATGCTCGGCTGCATAGCTCGAGGCATCACCAGTAGGAAGAGGGAGGTTGTGATGCTGCTGTATAGAGCCCGGGTGAGGCCACAGCTAGAATACTGTGTGCAGTTCTGGAGACCTCCCCTGCAAAAAAGACATTATTTTCAAAAGGTCCAAAGGCCGGCAACAAAAATAGTAGAAGGACTTCTTATCAGACTACATATCACTAGAGACATAAAGAACTTAATTTGTACAGTCTGGAGGAAAGAAGGGAGAGAGGGGACATGACTGAGACTTTTATATATGTGAAAGGATTGAATAAGGTTCAGGAGGGAAGTGTTTTTAAGAAGAAGCTTAATGATAGAACAAGGGGCACAACCTGAAGCTAGTCGGAGGGAAGATCAAGAGCAATGTTAGAAAATATTATTTTACAGAAAGAGTAGTAGATGCTTGGAACAAACTTCCAGCAGAGGTACAGGACAGTAAGTGAATGAGCACATGCCTGGGATAAGCACACATCTATCCTAAGATAAAGAGAACATACAGTATATACATAAGGGCAGACTTGATGGACCGTATGGTCTCCTCCTGCTGTCACCCTTCTATGTGTCTTCTATGTTTTCTATGTATAATGCAAATCTGCATATAAAGCAAAGGAATCAAATGCTCAGTAAATGTTACATTGTATCATTAGGGGTTAGAATTGTATCAACAAAGTTAAATAACAGTTAACAAAGTTCACTCCTTTTCAAGCTAAAAATAGGTTATTTGGGATTATTTTTTAGGAAGAGCTCAAGTTTTATATAAAGATGTACTAAAATAAAAAGGAATTTCTTCCACTCCAAAATGTAATTATTCTGTTAAAGAAGACCAAAACCCACCCTCGAGTCTATGAGACTCCAGATCAGGCATACTTGATCCCCCCCGGGGCACCCCGCTGTGTGAAACCCCCCAGGTCGCCTGAAAACTCCCCTTCGTTCGCGGTCCAACGGCAAAAGCACTAACAGCAGTGGCTGCGTCCCCTGTCCCTTTAGCAGGGTGCGTGGCCAGGCAGGCATTTGTGAATGGTCAGTATGGGCACACTCCCTGTTAGAGGGTAGCGGGGGATGCATGCGCCACCACGCTGGAATATGCTTGCTTTAGACAAGCTCCTGGACGAAGGGGCTCGAGCAGATCCGAGCGTGCTGATTGGACGAGCGGCCGCGCATACATCATAGGACCGGGAAGAGTAAAGTGAAGTCAGTTTGTTCGGCCAACCTTGGCGGTTTCACACAGCAGGGCACCCCCAATCGGGGTGTTCCAGTAGCATGGACCAAAACACAGGATAGTCAAAATCCTGGCATTTTGTCCACTTTAAGGGAAACCTCTAGCTTTGGGTAATGGGACCTCTGCTAGATTATATATGTATATATATATTATAGTGGGATATTGGGGGCAAACGGTAGTGACACAGACAACAGTTCTCTCTCGGCAAAGCAGGTTTATTGCAGAAAAATGAAAGTATTCAAATGAAATAATACTTCTCCATTCATAGGTTGCAGCATCAATGCAGAAAATCAAAACAAATGGTTACATCACCAAATAAAGGTAAATCCAGGGCTGGGGATTCCAGCAAGCTGTGGGTCAAAGGAAAGTCCAATCCAGATTGCAGGGCAAACCGGCCCGCCGCTTCTCACCCCCAACGGTCCAAGAGTGGGGTGCAGAAGCCAAGTCCTCCGGCTTAATAGTCCAGTATTGTTATTCACACAACATGCAGTTCAGCCTGAGCTCCCTCCATCAGGCTGGTCAAAGACCACTGATTGGTTCAGTGGGAGCCTTTTATTCAGGCTCCTTCCTGAAATCACTCTGACCAGGTGTGCAAGACCTGAGATCAGAAGAAACCTAGGAGTGGGGAATGTGACCAGGGTTCTGAAATCCTGGCATGGATCGTGCTCTATACAGCACTGTAGGGGAAAACTATACTCCATCCAGGACTTCTCCACACACTTTAACACAATATATATTTAATTCCCACAATGTGCCTCAGATTTTGTGCTGTTCTCATCATGCAGACTTGAATTGCTTTCCTAGAAACCCAGGAACACATCCTGAACGCCCCCATTAATGGTATCGGGTTGATGCAGAGCCAGAATTTCAAACATTTTGGCAGAACTTTATGATGCGCTTAGAACAGGGAAATGCAACTTATTTTATTGCTGATATTAAAGGAAACACGAATTCAGCGCCAGTGGTTGGAATGCGGTGAATGTGAGCCGTGGGAATAGCCTACGTGAAGCTGGGATGTTTATTTAGGGAAGGGTGGCCGCAGTAACATGTCATGCCGGGGACACTATTATATCACACATAGTAGCCAGAGACTGTTTATACAACAAAACCTATCTTTAGACTGCTCTGGCATGAGAGTTGGGTGCACCACACACACTGGAAGCGCACGGCGAGACTCCGCCTTCTTATACTCAGATATACAATTTGGACATGATTCACAAACACTGATATGCTCTTGTATTGTAGTGGTGGAAGTGTGATGGGTAGAAAACAGTAACTAGTGGCAGCTAATAAGGATTAGAACTTTCTCAGTGGGGTAGGCCCTAAGCATGACTGTCAGGAAACGCATATTCCATTTCACAAGCCCAGCCAATTACAAGGTCTAGCAAGGCCACGGACACACAGGCCCTTATTTATGAAGGAATAGCGACAGGTAGCGACTGGTGAGCGGCCGGTAATGACGGGCCCTGCCACGAGAACGCCGGCTCCCCACCACAATCACACATTTATCAAGCCAATCCTGCTTAGCGACCGAGATAGCGCCAGATAGCCACTCATTCATCATTATTCCAGCCTCAGCCTACAGCGCCAGCGTCCGACCTTGAACAGCGACAGGTATGACCTCTCGTTACCTGGCGCTCTCCAATGCATTTCAATGGAACAATCTTTAAATATTCATAATTAATTGTTATTATTTTATTTTTTTTTTTTTTTTAAATGTGAAAAATTCTGTGACCACTTCTGCCATTTTAGGTAATTTTTTTAAGGTAAAAAAAAAAAAAAAATTGTACAGAATTGATATTACAGGTCTGATATTAATGTATTCATATTACAAAATTATTTAAAAAACTTGTTTTTTTTTGGTTTCCAAAAATATGGTTGTTTGGGGGTTAAAAAACTACTTTTAACCCATCGCCGCCAGCGCTCTGGGGTTTAAACATGCATTTTACAGCGCAAGAATTTTTTGAGCGTGATTTTTTAATGAATATGGTGGGAGCCGGTCGCTAGGGCCAGTCGCTATCATGCGCTCCCATACAGCTCGAAACCTGTCAAATAGCGACTCCTCACCCAATATTCAACATTACGGCAAACCGACTGAGTCGCTATCAACTACCGAACAACGGCCAAGCACAGCGACTACTAGCAGGCGCTCTGAAAATGCCGCTACAGTCGCTCAACTGTCGCTACCTGCCGCTATTAATGAATCGGCCTCCCAGTTTCTTAGTTAAGGCAAAACTATAGCTTAAGTTAAATATATATTTTAATGCAGTCGGCACACTAGACAAGGTCCAGAAAGGCCACTGATTCTTGGTTAAGGCAAAACGATAACTCAAGTTACATATATATTTTTATGCGGTAGGCACACTAGACAGTTATTACAAGCATTTGTCTATATTGGAAATCATACAAATACCAGTTCTGAGAGGTGGGATACAAATTACAGGTGAATGACAAGCAGAGATACAACATAATGTCAGATTACCTTAGCAAGATGAACGATGTGTATGGATCAAGGCATCCAGGAAGCATGGCGGTATCCCTATTTCTGGTTGCTGGTCCTAGTGGGACATGCTGGCACGTGACTTTCTTCTAAGCAGTGACAAAATGCTGGTTTGGGAGACTCAGCTTTAGGCTCCGGCACATCTCTCTTTCCCCCTCCCTCCTGGCTGGCAGATGTAGACGCAAGACCTGGACTGTTGCTTTAAACCAGACCTTCAGCATCATTTAATAAAAAGGCCAAACCCTTAAAAATTATCCTCCAGCATCTAAAATGAATATAATTTCACTTTTTAGTCGCTTACTTATTATTCTTTCCCCCGTTGGGCTTTAACTCTGGTAAAAACTCTAAGATACGGGTGCCGTTATCTTGCCTCAGGAGCATCACATATTGAGGAGAGAAGAGGGGGATAAAGTGCAGGGGGCGGGGTTATAGCTGTGATTGGCACAGGCAGAGAAGAGCTGGGGTCAGGAAAAGGTCAGCAGACCCAGAATGCAAAGCAGAATATTCAGAGGATCCTTCTTGTCTGCAGGCAGCCTGAGACTCCATGGGCTGCCATCTTGGATATTTAAAGGCTCAGAAAATGCACTAGGTGCAGGTAGGATGGTTTTTAATGTGAGCAATCTGTATGTACAGGGTGGGGGAAACATATAAGATAGACTCTTACTCAGGGTAAAGGTCCGCTTTAAAGTCCATCTGCTGTCACACTGGGTCAGGCTCTGCTCTGTGTCCCTTGCTGTCCCATTCAGCCTGGATGCAGGTGTGAGAGAATCAGCAGGCAGTCTATGATCTGTCGGGCGTGCTCATTTTACATTTTATTTCGTCTTCTCTCCAGATGGGGCTTTCTGAACAGGCTTTTGTTATCAACATGGGATGTTAAAGCGGACCTTCACCCTGAATAAGAGCCTATCTTATATGTTTCCCCCCTGTACATACAGATTGCTCACATTAATCCAGACCTTCACCCTGAATAAGAGCCTATCTTATATGTTTCCCCCACCCTGTACATACAGATTGTCCACTTTAATCCGGACCTTCACCCTGAATAAGAGCCTATCTTATATGTTTCCCACACCCTGTACATACAGATTGCTCACATTAATCCAGACCTTCACCCTGAATAAGAGCCTATCTTATATGTTTCCCCCACCCTGTACATACAGATTGTCCACTTTAATCCGGACCTTCACCCTGAATAAGAGCCTATCTTATATGTTTCCCACACCCTGTACATACAGATTGCCCACATTAATCCGGACCTTCACCCTGAATAAGAGCCTATCTTATATGTTTCCCCCCTGTACATACAGATTGCCCACATTAAAAATCATCCTACCTGCATCTACAGCATTTTCTGAGCCTTTAAATTTTAAACAAGAGGCCCATGGAGACGCAGGCAGCCTGCAAACAGGAAGTATCTTCTCACTGTGCCGCTTTGCATTCTGGGATTGTTGACCTTTTCCTGATTCCAGCTCTGCTCTGTCTGTGCAAAGCGCAGCTATAACCCCGCCCCTGCACTTTTGACCCCTCTACTCTCCTCAGTTTGTGATGCTACTGAGCCAAGATGGCGGCCCCGTATTCTAGAGTGTTGAACAGAGTGATTAAAAATGTTAAATATATTAATTTTAGATGCAGGGGAATAATTTTTTAAGGGTTTGGGCTTTTCATTAAAGTGGACCAACACAGAGAGGTGATCACCTCCCACCCCGCGGGACATCCGAAATCGGGATGTCCCGCGGGGTGAAACCCCCCAAACACCCCGAATCACCTACCTTCTCTTCCGCCGCCGCCGCCTCCCTCACGCCCCTCTAGGCGTGCGTGCCCCCGCGCCGGCCGTCTGTGAATGGCCGGCACGGGCGTGCGTGCGCCGAAAGTGACGCGAGGGAGGCGGCGGCGGCGGAAGCCGCTTGGACGTTCCTGTTCCCCGCCTGGACGTTGGCGGGGATTGGACCGGGCAGTCACGTGGGAGCGGGGAGAGGTGAGTTTATTGGGGTTTCTGGGGGGTTTCACACAGCGGGGCACCCCCGATCGGGGTGCCCCGCCGAAGTGGACCAAAACCCAGGATAGTCAAAATCCTGGGTGTTGGTCCACTTTAAGTGATGCTGAAGGTTCGCTTTAAAGGGGACCAGGCATCAGACAATATATCTATATATGGACTTGAAACGCCTCACAGCAATATGACTGCGCTATTATTTTAGTATAATCAGTTTTTATTGGTTTTCTACAGATACAACAAAAAGGGGAATACAAATGGTAAATACGGAGAGACAAGGGGGGGTAAGGGGGATGGATAGCCCCCATTCAGATACTATACAGGTTAAGATAACAACATTCTTGTCATTCACATTAGTACTGTTTATGCGAGCAAAGATAACATTGGTGTACCCACTTCCACACAGGATTAATACTCTGTGTGAGCCACAGGGCGAGACCACCAGAGTGACTTAGCCTGATGTTCTAGAAGGTGGGTCCACCCGCAAGCTGAAAATTCCAACAAACTGGTGGGTTGGGGATGGTGGAGGTAAAAACCAGAGAAAGGGGGCAGAGGGGTAGGAGGTAGGGAGGATAGGGGGGGCAAGGCGCTTAATGTGTGGTAAGGAGGGGTATGGCCAGGGAGGGTCAGTGACTGTATTATCGGGCTGTATTATCGGAGGTCTCGAGAGCCGTCTCCGACCGGGCATGCACGCATTCTACCCCGTGCCAATAGGACTATTAGGCACCGGGTGAGTGACAACAGCCGCACCCGATCCGGACGATCCACTCCACCGATCACCAGACCGAAGCAAGGCTGGGAGATGAGCATCTCGGTAAACCAGCCAGCACGTCCAAGATAATGAAAATTGCTCTGTGGATTCTCTGTGATCCGCAATAATCTCCTCCATACTACGAATTGCTTCTAGTTCTTGAACCCAGTCCACTAGCGTAGGCGTGACCTGCGATTTCCATCTCCTAGGGATAATGGCCCTCATGGCGGATATGAAGTGTCGCAAGATACCCTTTTTTATCCCAGATACCGGGCCAGGGATAAGGGAGAGGAGCGCCACCTGAGGTGTGTTTTCTATCTTGGATCCAGTGACCTCCTCGTAAATCGAGAAGATCCGGTCCCATAGCGCTTTAATAGGTGGGCAGCTCCACCAGATGTGGGTCATGTTACCAATTTCGCTCTGGCATCTCCAGCATTTATCCGATTGCTCTGTGGCAAACCGATGAATGTCGGCCGGGCACCTATACCATCTGGCGAGTACTTTATAACTCCTCTCCTGGGCGGAGCCTGCCAGTGACATACTCTGAGTGCTCAAGAACATTTTTTTGAGGTCACTGGCCGAAAATTGGGTTCCCAGTTCTTTTTCCCATTTGTCTATAAATTTCGGGGGGGATGATTGAGTTTTCTTGTTTAAAAGTGAGTAAAGAAATGATATCACTCGAGTTGATGGTTCTTTTCCGCTGACTAGGGACTCTAGCTCTGTCGGGGGGTCCCGGGACACCTCTAGTAAATTATTAGCCTTTATAAATGTAAGAAGCTGCCTGTGGAGGAGCCACGACAAATGCCTACCCCCCGTACTGCCCCTCAAGTCTGCCAATGAGGGGACTCCACCAGCTTTTACTACGTGGCCTATTGATGTGTTGTCAGGGGCGCTCCAGACAAGGAAGTTCTTGGCCTGCATTCCCGGTTCAAATGCCGGGTTGTCGAACAGGGGAGTGAGAGGGCCAGGTCTGCGCACCAATTTAAGCTTACTTTGCAATGGGTCCCAGATCTCTAAAAAATGCCTTGCCAAGAAGGGCGTAAGCTCCCTCTGGGGCCCAGGAAGGGGGGCCGCCCATGCCAGTGCTGTAAGGTTAAATGGGGAAAGCGATAGCTTGAGCTGCACCCATAGTTTGTCCCCTCCCCTGCGCTTCCAGTCCACCATCCGCTGAAGCATTGCGCCCGTGTGGTAGAGTTTCAAATCTGGGAGACCCGCACCCCCCTCCCTTCTACCCCTGGAGAGAGTGGAGAGTCTTATTCTTGGCTTGGCGACCCCCCAACCGAATTTGGAGAATGCCGACTTCAGTTTGCAAAAGAACCTAGGAGGTATTCTTATTGGGACTGTCTGGAAGATATATAGGAGTTTTGGCAGAACGTCCATCTTTAAACTGTTAATTCTCCCAAACCACGAGATTGGCTTCTTTGAGTATGAGTCAAGGTCTGCCAGTATTTTGGTGAGGAGCGGGACATAGTTGAGCTCGTATAATTTAGCGAGGTCAGCCGGGATTTGCACACCTAGATATTTAATGGCACTAGACCTCCACTTAAAGGGAAAGCTACTCTCCAGGAGCTTAACCTCCCGGTCTGGGAGAGAAATGTTGAGGGCTTCAGATTTGGAGTAATTAACCTTAAAATTGCTCACCCGCCCAAACCGCTGGAACTCACTCAGCACCGAGGGAAAGGAGATATGCGCAGATGTTAAGTGTAGCAACAAATCGTCAGCGAACAAAGAGGTTTTATATTGACGGCCCGCTATTTGGATCCCTTTAATGTCTGGGTTTGCCCGGATGGCTATGGCCAAGTGCTCCATGGTAAGAACGTAAAGCAGGGGGATAGCGGACATCCCTGGCGTGTGCCGTTACTGATAGTGAAGGGTGTTGAGAGGAGTCCGTTGGCCCTAACCCTCGCCGAGGGGGAGGCATATAGTGCGAGGATTTTGGAGAGGAGGACAGGACCAACACCGATCTGCCTGAGGGTAGCCTTCATGAACTCCCAATCCACTCTGTCAAATGCCTTCTCCGCATCACATGAGAGAAGGCACGCAGTTTCGCCGGCAGTGCTAGCGTAGGATATGAGGTCAAGGAGCTTGTCGGTGTTGTCCCTGGCCTCCCGCCCCGGGACGAACCCCACCTGGTCCAAATGGATCAGCTCCGGGAGGAGAGGTTGCAACCTCGTTGCGATAATCTTGGCATAGAGTTTAATATCTATGTTAATCAAGGAAATAGGCCTGTAGTTCCCACACAGAGTAGTATCCTTTCCCGGCTTGGGGATGACTGCAATCGTCGCCTCAAGCGTCTGTTTGGGGAAGAGGCAATGTTCCCCTATGGCATTGAAGGTTTTTGTTAATAGGGGAATTAAACGTGGGCCAAAGTGCTTATAGAATTTAGTCGAGTAGCCATCCGGCCCTGGACTTTTGCCCGTCGGGGACTCCTTAATAGCCCTAGCAACCTCCTGCTCTGAGAAGGGTCTTTCTAGAGCCTCCACGTCCCCCTCAGAAATAGCGGGCAACGGGGTGCTCTCTATATATGCCGCTATCTCCTCCGGAGATGCACGCGTCCCCGGCGCAAGGTCGGGGGGGCTGTGGATATTATACAGAGAGGCGTAGAAGCTCCTAAAATTGTCGGCTATGGCCAAAGGAGTTTGAGCTAGGGTGCCATCATTTTTTTTAAGGGCCGGGATGTAGGTCGCTGTTGATCTGGGATGTAGTGCTCTGGCGAGTAGGCGACCACACTTGTTGGCCGATTCGTAGAACAGGGCTTTCCTGCGCTATTATTTTAATGACCAAGTAAAAGTTAAGTTTTATTGGAGAGCGCTGACACACCAATCCTTATGCATATTAAACTTTTTATGAATGGAATACGCTATGTTCTGCTTTCTGCTTTTTTAGCTACAAACATGTGGAGTCAGAGGCGTACATACCATAAGAGGCAGTGCAGGCGCATGTCCCCAGGCCCGCGGAACAAGGGGCCCGGTACAAGCTGAACCGGCCCCCTCCCCCCAGTTCTGATAGCGCTGCTGTAGTGATCGGTGGAGGGTGGATGGAGGTGCAAAGGATTTTGATCCCCTTCCCCCACACCCGGCTTCCAGCAATCACTACAGGCTGTAAGTGACAGTGTTGACCATCGCGGGACAGAGGATCGAAGGTGAGTAAAGAGAAAAAAAACTTTTTATTGAGTGACTTTTCACTCTGCTGTTTCTTTTTTACATTTAACTCTTTGTGAACTAGTGAGGGGTCCATGAGACCTCTATACCAGTTCACAAGGCTTCAGGGGCTGGCAAGTCACCTGTGGCAAGCGGTTGACTTGCCATTAACCCTTTGACCCCATTACCTGCCTCCCCAAAGCCTGGGGAGGGGGTGGTAGGAGAGCCCACGAACCCTAAGGGCTATGTGGGCTTGTAGCCTTCAGGACTGGGGCCCGTGCCCTGGCCTACTAGCCCCCACAGCTGGTACCCAGGCTGGTTTTGCTGGATAGGGGGGACCCCACACCATTGTTTTTTAAATTGAAAGGGTTTAAACCTTAAAAATAAAAAAAGCAGGGAGTGGGGCCCCCACACAAATTTTATTTTAAATTTAAACCTAAGTAGTAGTTGTATTTTACTTTAAAATATTGTAAATGTCATAAGGGGCTCTTTTCAGTTTGGGGGGGTCTTCTGGTCAGGAACAGGGGGTCTACTGATGCATATGTGGTACTGTTGTAACTGGGAGGAATGAGGCTTTCACGTGCTATATAGTTTTCCTAAAAAAATAAAAAAAAATTTAATAAATTATTTTTTGTTACTAGTGGATACATGTTCAAAAAGAGACTTTAATCACACGCTATGGGCTACAACTACATGACTTTGAGCGCCGGCGCTGTTTGAGGCTTTTTTTTTTTTTTATGAATGTGGTGTGAGTCAGTCACACTGAGCTGGCGCTACCGTTCGCTCCCATACAGCATAGTACTGCGACTCACACAACATATTCATCAATGCCGGCCAGCGACAGGCACTCTGAAACAACCATCCATGGCCGAGCTCTGAAATCCTCGCTACAGACGCTCATCTGTCGCTACCTGGCGTTAGTAATGAATCAGCCTGCCAGCATACCATGACTTTTAATGTGATTGCCTAATGCGGACCACAACCAAACCCTTAAAGAGGAACACCAGACCTTTTCTGATGTTCCCCTCAGATAATCCCTCCACCCTCCCTCACTGCGCTTTGGCTCTGTTCTAAGGAGGATGGCGGGGAGCGGAGGGTTGCAGAGCGCGGTGGGACTGGAGAGGTAAGTTTTTAAAGTGCTGGACAAGCCAGGTTTGGGGTGTTTTTATTATAGGGGTCACACACTCATATATTAGTAGGGGTCACACTTATGCAAATTTTGTTTAGAGTTTTTTTATTAATTCCGCTCCAAATTATTTCAGGTGGTTTGGAATAGATACAGATTATAGGAGACATTGAAGGTGGAAAAGTGATTCTTCTTGATCTAATTCTTTTCACATGGCAAAAACCTGCCATTGTTATAGGGACACGTCTTTTATATCTAGTGTATAGATAAGGGGTATCAGGGTAGATAGGGGTCAATAATGGAGAAAGGTAAATCACTGTATAGTTTAATAATTTGAATATTGGCATTTAGCTTAAACTGACCAGATGTCCACTTTTGGTGGGAGTCATGGGACAGTCCTACTTTGATGTCCCCTGTCGCTCCAAAAACTCTTGAAACACCTAAATGTCCCACTTTGCTGAAGATGGTCCCCCCAAATGTAGAATGCTGGATGTCTGGGGGCTTTACAACTGCTCTGACTCTTTGGATGAACAGTGATTGTGGAATGCCTGGACTTCTGAGCATTGACATGGGGCCTTATTTATCACGGGCTAGCGCCAGGTAGTGTCTGATGAGCGCCAGGTACCGCCAGCTATCGGCGGCTACCGACTCAAGTACGCCCGGCGGCGGTCACAATGACGCATTTATCAAGCTAAAATGAGGCTAGCGCCGGCAAGAGCGACGGCTAGCGCGGGATTCATCATGAAGCCGCCTGGAACGAACAGCGCCGCTGCAAATTCCTTCACAGCGCCAGGTATGACCTGTCGCTCCCTGGCATTGTCCAATGCATTTCAATGGAGCAATGTTTAATTAATCATAATTAATTGGTATTTTTTTTTTTTTTATTTTTTTAATGTCAAAAATTCTGAGACCACTTCTGCAATGTTCGGTTTTTTTTTAAAGTAAAAAAAAAAAAAAAAAAAAATTTGTGCAGAATTGATCTTACAGGTCTGATATTAATGTATTCATATTACAAAATGATTCAAAAAACATGTATAATGTTACAATCAAAAAATATGGTTGTTTAGGGGTTAAAAACTAGTTAACACCCATCGCCGCCAGCGCACTGGGGTTTAAACAAGGAATGGACAGCGCCAGCAAATTCGGAGCGTGATTTTTTAATGAATATGAAGCAAGCCGTTCGCTCTGGCCATTCGTTGTCAGGCGCTCACATACAACGCTGAACCTGTGAAACAGCGACCCCTAAGCCCGTATTCAACATTACCGCACACCGACTGAGTCGCTGTCATCAAGCTAATGCCGGCCAAGCACAGCGAATACTGGCTGGCGCTGTAAAAATCACGCTACAGTCGCTCATCTGTCGCTACCTGGCGCTATTAATGAATCGGCCTCATAGGGCCTTATTCATGAAGGAATAGCGACAGGCAGCGACTGATGATTGGCAGGTAATGACGGGCCCCGCCACAATCACACATTTATCAAGCCAATCCTGCTTAGCGACTGAGATAGCGCCATATAGCGACTCATTCATCATTATTGCAGCCTCAGCCAACAGCGCCAGCTTTCAACCTTGAAAACTTCCATTGAAATGCATTGGAGAGCGCCAGGTAGTGAGAGGTCATACCTGGCGCTCTCCAATGCATTTCAATGGAAGTTATTTTTTTTATGAATAATTAATTTTTTCAATCATTTTTTATTACACAAAAAAACTGTTACCACTTCTGGCATTGAAAATGAATTTTTTTGGGAAATAAAAAAAAAAAAAAAAAAATTGTGCAGAATTGATATTACAGGTCTGATATGAAAGTGTTCATGTTACGATATTATTTAAAAAAAAAATGCTAATTTTTTTTTTACCTAAATGGTGGTTAGGGGGTTAAAAAAACTACTTTATACACAACGCCTCCTGCGCTCTGGGATTTAAACATGCATTTTACAGCGCAAGAATTTTTAGAGGCCGATTTTTTTATGAATATGGTGGGAGCTGGTCGCTAGGGCCAGTCCCATACAGCGCGGAACCTGTCAAATAGAGACTCCTCACCCAATATTCAACATTACGGCAAACCGACTGAGTCGCTATCAGCTACCGAACAAAGGCCAAGCACAGCGACTACTAGCGGGCGCTCTGAAAATGCCGCTACAGTCGTTCAACTGTCGCTACCTGCCGCTAATGATGAATCAGCCTGTAAGTCACCAACATCTTTTATGGGCCAACTATTCCTATGTGAACAGTAATGAAGTCACATGCTAAACCTTACCCCTACCAAGCCCTTCACCTACTAACTGTCCCACTTTGAGGACCCCCAAAAATGGTCAGTTTAGCCTCTAGTAATGTATGTTATTTATTCCTTTTTTGAGTGTATCTTTTAACGCCATCTCTGTGTTTTTGAGCGGCACCCTCACGTCGGGGGGGGGGACATCCTGTATCTGTCTAATCCACTATAAGCCAGGCAATCCTCTGCACTTCAGTGTTTTACCGGGATGTGCCTCGTCCAGAGAGCCGTGTTTATCACTTTATAAATAGTCGGTGACTTGACCATTCACACAGAGATGCCAGAGCCGCTATTGTCATCTGGTCTGTCTTTGTAAGCACCCAAAAATAGTTACCTGGCACCCTTTCTGTATACCCTGAAATCAACTCTGGAGCTAGGCGAGGCGGGAGAAGCAAGGGAGCTCCTCAGGCCCTTATTCATCAAGCGATAGCGCCAGGTAGTGTCTGACGAGCGCCAGGTAGCGGCAGCTAACGGCGACTACCGACTCAAGTACGCCCGGCGGCGCTCACAATGGCGCATTTATCAAGCAAAATGAGGCTAGCGCCGGCGAGAGCGACGGCTAGCACGGCATTCATCATGAAGCCGCCTGGACCGAACAGCGCCGCTGCAAATTCCCTCACAGCGCCAGGTATGAGCTGTCGCTCCCTGGCGATGTCCAATGCATTTCAATGGAGCAATCTATAATTAATCATAATTAATTGGGATTAATTTTTTTTTTTTTTTTTTAATGTCAAAAAATCGGAGACCACTTCTGCAATGTTAGGATTTATTTTTAAGTCAAAAAAAAAAAAAAAAAAAATATGTGCAGAATTGATCTAACAGGTCTGAGATTAATGTATTCATATTACAAAATGATTCTAAAAACATGTATAATGTTACATTCAAAAAATATGGTTGTTTAGGGGTTAAAAACTAGTTAATACAGATCGCCGCCAGCGCTCTGGGGTTTAAACAAGGAATGGACAGCGACAGCACATTCGGAGCGTGATTTGTTGATGAATATGAAGCTAGCCGTTCGCTCTGGCCATTCGTTGTCAGGCGCTCACATACAACGCTGGACCTGTGAAACAGCGACCCCCCAGCCCGTATTCAACATTACCGCACACCGGCTGAGTCGCTGTCATCAAGCTAATGCCGGCCAAGCACAGCGAATACTGGCTGGCGCTGAAAAAATCACGCTACAGTCGCTCATCTGTCGCTACCTGGCGCTATTAATGAATCGGCCTCCCCGGCTGCGAGAATGCCTGTCCTGGAGTCTCATAGACTCCAGGGTGGGTTTTGGTCTTCTTTAAGTTACATAAACTAAGGCCCTTATTTAAGAAGGGATAGCGTCAGGTAGTGGCTGGTTAATGAGAGGTAGCGACTGGTGAACGCCGGACACGGCACGCAATTACACATTTATCAAGCAGAATCTGTTTAGCGACTGGGATAGCGCCATGTAGCCTCTGATTCATCATTTTTTCAGCCTCAGCAAACAGCGCCGGCGTTCAGCCTTGAACAGCAAGTTTATTCATCAAGGGATAGCGTCAGGTAGCGCCTCATAGCGGCGGGCAGCGTCTGGTGAACACCGGGCGCTGTACGCAATACCACATTTATGAAGGCGATTCTGGTGAGCGACTCTAACAGCTCCATGTAGTGTCACATGTAATATTACAGGCGGCTCAGTGTATAGCGCCGGCGCTCTAGCTTCCAGAGCGCCAGGTATTACCTGTCGCTACCTGTCGCTCTCCCATACATTTTAATGGACGTTCCTTTTCTTCTGTTTAAACAGGGTTTTTATTTATTTATTTTTTTTTTTTCTCGCAAATAATTGTGTGACCTCTCCTGACCTAGAAAGTCATTTTTGTAAAATGTTTAGATTTTTTTATCTCTTTATGCAGAATTGTCATTACAGGTCTGGCATTAAAGTGTTAATGTCACTGTCACGGACCGGGTGGAGCGGACTCGGGTGTGGATCCGCTTTAACCGTGGGACCGATGGCGGGTACCGTGTCAGGGGAGCGGAGTCTAAGGGGCCACCGGTATTCACCAGAGCCCACCGCAAGGCAGGTTGGTCTTGTGCGGCGAGTGACCCCCAGGTCGCTACCCCCCAACAACGGCCCAGTCCCACAGTCAGCCGAGGTTCAGCGAGGTACACAAGTGGCAGGCAAAAGGCGTAGTAAGTACAGGCAGAGATCGGGGCTGGCAGCACAGGTTCGCAGTAAAGGTGAGTAGCCGAGGTCGGGGCAGGCAGCAAAGGTTCAGAATAGGGGACAGGCAGAGGTCGGTACACGGGTGAGCAATCCAAGAATGTCTGACTTTCAACAAGCATGGAGAGACCAAGATCTGGCACTGAAGGAAAGGAAGTGCCTCTTTAAATAGGGGAAGTGGATGCAGGGTTGGATGACCAAACACCAATCAGTGCTGTACAGGCCCTTTAAATCTCAGGAATCCAGTGCGCTCGCCCTCTAGTGGACGGAGACGTGCGCGCACCTGAGCATGTGAGGAGGAAGCATGGGGGGAAGGGAGACAGCTGGATGTAGCCATGAGGGAAGTGCTGCAAAATGGATGACGGCTGGATGCAGCCATGGAGGTAAGTGACTTGCTGTGAGACGGGCGTGCAGCGCTCGCCCTAACAGTCACAATGCTACAACAATGTCATTCCATGTGTTTTCACTTTGTTACTGGTGGATATGTGTTCAAAAACAGACTTTAATCACACAGCATCTGGCTCTCTATGCTATAGTGACCAGATCCAGAGCGCCGACGCTGTTTGCGTGTCCTTTTTTGAGTGTGGTGTGAGTCGCTGAGAGTTGGTCGCACTGAACTGGCGCTACCTCTCGCTCGCTGCAGCGCTGTACTGGTGTTAGAGCGCCCAACATACATCTCATTCATCAATGCCGGCCAGGTTACTACAGCGAATGAGACGCTCTGTTACAGCGCCCGATACGCGCTTACAGCGTCTACTAGTGGTCACTGTAAGCGCCGCTATACAGACGCTCATCTGCCGATACCTGGCGCTAGTAATGAATCAGCCTCCACGTGTCAAATAGTCCTTTCTATTCTGACTTCACTTTCCACTTTCCACCCTTAGGGCACTAACATCAATAGGGAAGAGGTCTGACTCATTTTCAACAACTACACGGACCAACAGCCTGGCACAGTTGGAAGAGAAAACTCCCCCAATCTCCTCTGCATGCAGGATACTGAATCATTGTCAGCACTTACATTTGCTCTTGCATCCACTCAAAGCTCAAAAAAAGCTGCCTCATAGATTTTCTCCTGGTAGCCGCCATTTTGGAGTTTCTTTTCCCAGCATCCCAGCTGTGGTGCTGCCTGAATTCAAGTGACATAACTGACAACGCACAGTAACAGGAAACCCAGCAGCACTTCCTGTTTTCTGGCAGCCTGAACTTCAGAAGATGCGGCCTGACCACAGCAGGAGTTAGGAAAGGGTAAATTAATATTTAAATCGGACCTTCAGCATAATTTAATGAAAAGCTCCAACCCTTAAAAAACTATTCCCCTGCATATAAAATTAATATATTTTAAGTTTTTAGTCACTTATTATTCTTTCCCCCCACTGGGCTGCAACTCTGTTCAGGACTCTAGGATACGGGCGCCGCCATCTTGACTCAGAAGCATCACATACTGAGGAGAGGAGAGCAGGATAAAGTACAGGGGGTGGGCTTATATCTGAGTTTTGCACAGACAGAGCAGAGCTGGGGTCAGGGAGAGGACAGCAATCCCAGAATGCAAAGCCACACAGTCAGAAGACACTTCCTGTTTGCAGGCTGCCTGATGCTCCATGAGCCGCCATCTTGGGTGTTTAAAGGCTCATAACATGCAGTATATGCATGTAAGATGATTTTTAATGTGGGCAATCTGTATGTACAGGGTGTGGGAAACATATAAGATAGGCTCTTATTCAGGGTGAGGGTTCGGATTAATGTGAGCAATCTGTATGAACAGGGTGGGGGAAATATATAAGATAGGCTCTTATTCAGGGTGAAGGTCCGGATTAATGTGGACAATCTGTATGTATAGGGTGTGGGAAACATATAAGATAGGCTCTTATTCAGGGTGAAGGTCCAGTGTAAGTGCAGCAATGTGCTTGTTGTAAAGTTGTTGGTCCGCTTTTCGGGGAGGATACAGGTCATTTGAGTGGAATGCCATGGGGAGGTATTTTGGTATTTCTCTAGAGGTGTAATGGCTAGAAAGCTCTGAGTAGCAGGCCAGAGACGCAGACACAAATGCAGACAAGCCGGTTTCTCTGAGGAAGACAGACGTCAGATAAATATTACACCATGAATTGTGCAAGCAGTATATAACAGACCCCGGCCTCCCCGGACATCACTGCGTGTCTTCAGCCTCTGCCGGGACAGCTGGCTCCCATGACCAGTGGCTAAATGTGATGGGCCCTGGTGCTAATATTAAATGAGGCCCTGTCAAAACTCATACAGTAAACTTTTTTCTGTCTTTTAACTCAAGACTGAAACAGCAGAGATACATGGCGCTTCATTTCTCTAAATTCTTGTCAAGTCAGCACAAATATGATGAATAAGGTGGAGGAGCAGAAATTATTTTCTTTTTTCTCCTCTGGCTTTTGTCTGGTAACTTAAAGCGGTCCTTCACTCTGAATAAGAGCCTATCTTATATGTTTCCCACACCCTGTACATACAGATTGCTCACATTAAAAATCATCCTACCTGCATCTACTGCATGTTATGATACTTTAAACATCCAAGATGGCGGCTCATGGAACATCAGGCAGCCTGCAAACAGTCAAAAAGTGCCTTCTGACTGTGCTGCTCTGCATTCTGGGATTGCTGACCTTTTCCTTACCCCAGCTCTGCTCTGTCTGAGCAAAGCACAGCTATAACCCGCCCCCTGTACTTTATCCCACTCTCCTCTCCTCAGTAAGTCTGATGCTTCTGAGTCAAGATGGCGGCGCCCGTATCCTAAAGTCCTGAACAGAGTTGCAGCCCAGTGGAGGAAAGAATAATAAGTAAGTGACTAAAAACGTAAAATATATTAACTTTAGATGCTGTTTTATAAGGGTTTGGGCTTTTTAATAAATCATGGTGAAGGTCCGGTTTAAAGAAAGGGAAAAGAGTAAATATGCACCAACTATAAAGCTACTCATAGTCAGATTTACTTCCATAATGGTGTAAAATTTATCACGATCTTGGAAGCGACTGATAAGAAATGATTATCAAGCGACTAAACCAAGATTAATACTGAATGGGAAAAGAAAGAAAGAAAGAAAAAAAAGAAATTCTGAGCCCCAGGCGTCAGCACTAGGCATACGCGGGCAGATGCCGGGGCCCCTGCACCTTGGGAGGGCCCACCTCATTCCCTCTACCCTGGGCAGCGCCTATGCAGGACACATGGCCTGCAGTAAGCAGGGCTAAAGACTGTCAGACAGGGGCAGACTGGCCATTGGGAGATTTTTTTCTGCCAGTCCTTTTATTCCTTGTTTCTTTCCTTCTATTCTTTTTCATTCATTCTTTCTTCCATTTATTTTTTGTTTTTTTACTTTCATCCATTTGTTCTGCTATTCCTTTTTTCTCTTTCTTTCTTCTTCGTCAGGCCTTCTATTCTTTTTTTCCTCCTATCTTTTCTGTTTTTTTTTCTCCCATTGCTTTTCCCTGTCTTTCCTGCTTTTTTTGTCATTCCTTTTATTGTTTCTTTGTTTCTGTCATTCATTGTATACATTTGTTCTTTACGTTTATTTCCTATTTTTTTTTAAATATGATATATATATATATATATGTGATATATTTTGAATATGGGGAGGCTGATTCATCATTAGCGGCAGGTAGCAACAGATGAGCGTCTGTAGCAGGCATTTTCAGAACGCCCGCTAGTAGTCGCTTTGCTCAGCCGTGGGTCACTACTTCCTAGCGACTCCGTCGCTGTTCAGTAATGTTGAATACATTGTGAGGAGTCGCTATTTGACCAGTACAGCGCTGTGTGGGAGCGCATGGTAGCGACTGCTCATAGCGACAGACTCACACCATATTCACCAAAAAAACTGCCTCACAAATCTCTGGCGCTGAAAAATACTTGTTTGAAGCCCAGAGCGCAGGAGGCGGTGTGTTTAAAGTCTGTTTTTCAGCATCTATCCACTAGTAACAAAGCGAAAACATATGGAATTACATTGTAGCAACATTGTAACATGAACACTTTAATGGCAGACCTGTAATGTCATTTCTGAAGAAATATTTAAAAAATGTAAAAAATGTGAAAAAAAAACTGCTTTTTCAATGCCAGAAGAGGTCACAGAATTATTTGTGATTTTTGGGAAAAAAAAAAAAACCTGTTTAAAAAGAAGAAAAGGATCGTCCATTGAAATGTATGGAGAGCGACAGGTAGCGAGAGGTCATACCTGGCGCTGTGCAAGGCTGAACGCTGGCGCTGTTCGCAGAGGCTGTGAAAATGATGAATCAGACGCTACATGGCGCTATCCCAGTCGCTAAACAGATTCTGCTTCATAAATGTGTAATTGCGTACCGTGTCCGGCGTTCACCAGTCACTACCTGTCGCTACCTCTCATTAACCAGCCACTACCTGACGCTATCCCTTCTTAAATAAGGGCCTTTATGTTGATATTTAGGGATGAGCGAATCGATCCGGACGAACCCGGATTCGATCCGAATTTCAGGAAAAATTCGATTCGGATCGAATCCGAATTTCCCCGCGATTCGATCACTCGAAGTTTTCCTTTAACATCCATTCATTTACATTTACAGGCATTCTAAGATGGCGGACGGGACATGTCTGGACATGTATCCCGCGCCAGTGCAAGCTGGGGCAGTCACATGCAGCCTATCAGCAGCCAGCAAGCCCGGTGACGTCACACAGCGGTATTTAACGGCGGCCATCTTGCTTTTCCTCATTTCTCTATTGCATTCGTGACAGACAGACAGAACGCTGTGTAGCTGAGGCAGTTAGACAGGCTGGAGACAGGGACAGACAGGGACAGGCAGGAGACAGGCAGGAGACAGACAGGAGACAGACAGAAAGCCAGGGAAAGGTAGGAAAAACGGAGCTGGCTGACAGGGAGATTTTTTTTTTTCATCCAGCCTTTGTTAGCGTTTTCAGGCTGCTTATAGTAACTAACTGTGCATATATACTGAACTGATCTTAAGTCTGCTGTGAGGCATCCCATTCTGTGACTAAAGCAGCCTCTGTTTAAGACCATATAAGCATTTGCTCTTATCATATTTGAAATTAGGCCTGATAAAGACACTTTTGCTGGCCAAAGCACTACTGGACCCTGCCAGGTCCATTCCTGCCCAGGGCATCCCATTCTGTGACTACAGCAGCCTCTGTTTAAGACCATATAAGCATTTGCTCTTATCATATTTGAAATTAGCCTGATAAAGACACTTTTGCTGGCCAAAGCACTACTGGACCCTGCCAGGTCCATTCCTGCCCAGGGCATCCCATTCTGTGACTAAAGCAGCCTCTGTTTAAGACCATATAAGCATTTGCTCTTATCATATTTGAAATTAGGCCTGATAAAGACACTTTTGCTGGCCAAAGCACTACTGGACCCTGCCAGGTCCATTCCTGCCCGGGGCATCCCATTCTGTGACTACAGCAGCCTCTGTTTAAGACCATATAAGCATTTGCTCTTATCATATTTGAAATTAGCCTGATAAAGACACTTTTGCTGGCCAAAGCACTACTGGACCCTGCCAGGTCCATTCCTGCCCAGGGCATCCCATTCTGTGACTAAAGCAGCCTCTGTTTAAGACCATATAAGCATTTGCTCTTATCATATTTGAAATTAGCCTGATAAAGACACTTTTGCTGGCCAAAGCACTACTGGACCCTGCCAGGTCCATTCCTGCCCAGGGCATCCCATTCTGTGACTAAAGCAGCCTCTGTTTAAGACCATATAAGCATTTGCTCTTATCATATTTGAAATTAGGCCTGATAAAGACACTTTTGCTGGCCAAAGCACTACTGGACCCTGCCAGGTCCATTCCTGCCCAGGGCATCCCATTCTGTGACTACAGCAGCCTCTGTTTAAGACCATATAAGCATTTGCTCTTATCATATTTGAAATTAGGCCTGATAAAGACACTTTTGCTGGCCAAAGCACTACTGGACCCTGCCAGGTCCATTCCTGCCCGGGGCATCCCATTCTGTGACTACAGCAGCCTCTGTTTAAGACCATATAAGCATTTGCTCTTATCATATTTGAAATTAGGCCTGATAAAGACACTTTTGCTGGCCAAAGCACTACTGGACCCTGCCAGGTCCATTCCTGCCCAGGGCATCCCATTCTGTGACTACAGCAGCCTCTGTTTAAGACCATATAAGCATTTGCTCTTATCATATTTGAAATTAGGCCTGATAAAGACACTTTTGCTGGCCAAAGCACTACTGGACCCTGCCAGGTCGATTCCTGTTGGGGCATCCCATTCTGTGACTAAAGCAGCCTCTGTTTAAGACCATATAAGCATTTGCTCTTATCATATTTGAAATTAGGCCTGATAAAGACACTTTTGCTGGCCAAAGCACTACTGGACCCTGCCAGGTCGATTCCTGTTGGGGCATCCCATTCTGTGACTACAGCAGCCTCTGTTTAAGACCATATAAGCATTTGCTCTTATCATATTTGAAATTAGCCTGATAAAGACACTTTTGCTGGCCAAAGCACTACTGGACCCTGCCAGGTCCATTCCTGCCCAGGGCATCCCATTCTGTGACTAAAGCAGCCTCTGTTTAAGACCATATAAGCATTTGCTCTTATCATATTTGAAATTAGGCCTGATAAAGACACTTTTGCTGGCCAAAGCACTACTGGACCCTGCCAGGTCCATTCCTGCCCGGGGCATCCCATTCTGTGACTACAGCAGCCTCTGTTTAAGACCATATAAGCATTTGCTCTTATCATATTTGAAATTAGGCCTGATAAAGACACTTTTGCTGGCCAAAGCACTACTGGACCCTGCCAGGTCGATTCCTGTTGGGGCATCCCATTCTGTGACTAAAGCAGCCTCTGTTTAAGACCATATAAGCATTTGCTCTTATCATATTTGAAATTAGGCCTGATAAAGACACTTTTGCTGGCCAAAGCACTACTGGACCCTGCCAGGTCGATTCCTGTTGGGGCATCCCATTCTGTGACTACAGCAGCCTCTGTTTAAGACCATATAAGCATTTGCTCTTATCATATTTGAAATTAGCCTGATAAAGACACTTTTGCTGGCCAAAGCACTACTGGACCCTGCCAGGTCCATTCCTGCCCAGGGCATCCCATTCTGTGACTAAAGCAGCCTCTGTTTAAGACCATATAAGCATTTGCTCTTATCATATTTGAAATTAGCCTGATAAAGACACTTTTGCTGGCCAAAGCACTACTGGACCCTGCCAGGTCCATTCCTGCCCAGGGCATCCCATTCTGTGACTAAAGCAGCCTCTGTTTAAGACCATATAAGCATTTGCTCTTATCATATTTGAAATTAGGCCTGATAAAGACACTTTTGCTGGCCAAAGCACTACTGGACCCTGCCAGGTCCATTCCTGCCCAGGGCATCCCATTCTGTGACTACAGCAGCCTCTGTTTAAGACCATATAAGCATTTGCTCTTATCATATTTGAAATTAGGCCTGATAAAGACACTTTTGCTGGCCAAAGCACTACTGGACCCTGCCAGGTCCATTCCTGCCCGGGGCATCCCATTCTGTGACTACAGCAGCCTCTGTTTAAGACCATATAAGCATTTGCTCTTATCATATTTGAAATTAGGCCTGATAAAGACACTTTTGCTGGCCAAAGCACTACTGGACCCTGCCAGGTCGATTCCTGTTGGGGCATCCCATTCTGTGACTAAAGCAGCCTCTGTTTAAGACCATATAAGCATTTGCTCTTATCATATTTGAAATTAGGCCTGATAAAGACACTTTTGCTGGCCAAAGCACTACTGGACCCTGCCAGGTCGATTCCTGTTGGGGCATCCCATTCTGTGACTACAGCAGCCTCTGTTTAAGACCATATAAGCATTTGCTCTTATCATATTTGAAATTAGCCTGATAAAGACACTTTTGCTGGCCAAAGCACTACTGGACCCTGCCAGGTCCATTCCTGCCCAGGGCATCCCATTCTGTGACTAAAGCAGCCTCTGTTTAAGACCATATAAGCATTTGCTCTTATCATATTTGAAATTAGCCTGATAAAGACACTTTTGCTGGCCAAAGCACTACTGGACCCTGCCAGGTCCATTCCTGCCCAGGGCATCCCATTCTGTGACTAAAGCAGCCTCTGTTTAAGACCATATAAGCATTTGCTCTTATCATATTTGAAATTAGGCCTGATAAAGACACTTTTGCTGGCCAAAGCACTACTGGACCCTGCCAGGTCCATTCCTGCCCAGGGCATCCCATTCTGTGACTACAGCAGCCTCTGTTTAAGACCATATAAGCATTTGCTCTTATCATATTTGAAATTAGGCCTGATAAAGACACTTTTGCTGGCCAAAGCACTACTGGACCCTGCCAGGTCCATTCCTGCCCGGGGCATCCCATTCTGTGACTACAGCAGCCTCTGTTTAAGACCATATAAGCATTTGCTCTTATCATATTTGAAATTAGGCCTGATAAAGACACTTTTGCTGGCCAAAGCACTACTGGACCCTGCCAGGTCCATTCCTGCCCAGGGCATCCCATTCTGTGACTACAGCAGCCTCTGTTTAAGACCATATAAGCATTTGCTCTTATCATATTTGAAATTAGGCCTGATAAAGACACTTTTGCTGGCCAAAGCACTACTGGACCCTGCCAGGTCGATTCCTGTTGGGGCATCCCATTCTGTGACTAAAGCAGCCTCTGTTTAAGACCATATAAGCATTTGCTCTTATCATATTTGAAATTAGGCCTGATAAAGACACTTTTGCTGGCCAAAGCACTACTGGACCCTGCCAGGTCGATTCCTGTTGGGGCATCCCATTCTGTGACTACAGCAGCCTCTGTTTAAGACCATATAAGCATTTGCTCTTATCATATTTGAAATTAGCCTGATAAAGACACTTTTGCTGGCCAAAGCACTACTGGACCCTGCCAGGTCCATTCCTGCCCAGGGCATCCCATTCTGTGACTAAAGCAGCCTCTGTTTAAGACCATATAAGCATTTGCTCTTATCATATTTGAAATTAGGCCTGATAAAGACACTTTTGCTGGCCAAAGCACTACTGGACCCTGCCAGGTCCATTCCTGCCCGGGGCATCCCATTCTGTGACTACAGCAGCCTCTGTTTAAGACCATATAAGCATTTGCTCTTATCATATTTGAAATTAGGCCTGATAAAGACACTTTTGCTGGCCAAAGCACTACTGGACCCTGCCAGGTCGATTCCTGTTGGGGCATCCCATTCTGTGACTAAAGCAGCCTCTGTTTAAGACCATATAAGCATTTGCTCTTATCATATTTGAAATTAGGCCTGATAAAGACACTTTTGCTGGCCAAAGCACTACTGGACCCTGCCAGGTCGATTCCTGTTGGGGCATCCCATTCTGTGACTACAGCAGCCTCTGTTTAAGACCATATAAGCATTTGCTCTTATCATATTTGAAATTAGCCTGATAAAGACACTTTTGCTGGCCAAAGCACTACTGGACCCTGCCAGGTCCATTCCTGCCCAGGGCATCCCATTCTGTGACTAAAGCAGCCTCTGTTTAAGACCATATAAGCATTTGCTCTTATCATATTTGAAATTAGGCCTGATAAAGACACTTTTGCTGGCCAAAGCACTACTGGACCCTGCCAGGTCCATTCCTGCCCGGGGCATCCCATTCTGTGACTACAGCAGCCTCTGTTTAAGACCATATAAGCATTTGCTCTTATCATATTTGAAATTAGCCTGATAAAGACACTTTTGCTGGCCAAAGCACTACTGGACCCTGCCAGGTCCATTCCTGCCCAGGGCATCCCATTCTGTGACTAAAGCAGCCTCTGTTTAAGACCATATAAGCATTTGCTCTTATCATATTTGAAATTAGGCCTGATAAAGACACTTTTGTTGGCCAAAGCACTACTGGACCCTGCCAGGTCCATTCCTGCCCAGGGCATCCCATTCTGTGACTACAGCAGCCTCTGTTTAAGACCATATAAGCATTTGCTCTTATCATATTTGAAATTAGCCTGATAAAGACACTTTTGCTGGCCAAAGCACTACTGGACCCTGCCAGGTCCATTCCTGCCCAGGGCATCCCATTCTGTGACTAAAGCAGCCTCTGTTTAAGACCATATAAGCATTTGCTCTTATCATATTTGAAATTAGGCCTGATAAAGACACTTTTGCTGGCCAAAGCACTACTGGACCCTGCCAGGTCCATTCCTGCCCAGGGCATCCCATTCTGTGACTACAGCAGCCTCTGTTTAAGACCATATAAGCATTTGCTCTTATCATATTTGAAATTAGCCTGATAAAGACACTTTTGCTGGCCAAAGCACTACTGGACCCTGCCAGGTCCATTCCTGCCCAGGGCATCCCATTCTGTGACTAAAGCAGCCTCTGTTTAAGACCATATAAGCATTTGCTCTTATCATATTTGAAATTAGGCCTGATAAAGACACTTTTGCTGGCCAAAGCACTACTGGACCCTGCCAGGTCGATTCCTGCCCGGGGCATCCCATTCTGTGACTACAGCAGCCTCTGTTTAAGACCATATAAGCATTTGCTCTTATCATATTTGAAATTAGCCTGATAAAGACACTTTTGCTGGCCAAAGCACTACTGGACCCTGCCAGGTCCATTCCTGCCCAGGGCATCCCATTCTGTGACTAAAGCAGCCTCTGTTTAAGACCATATAAGCATTTGCTCTTATTATATTTATATTATAAGACACTTTTGCTGGGCATAGGCTTACTGCTGCCTGCCAGGTGCACTTCTGTTGAGGCATCCCATTCTGTAACATAGCATACCCCTCTTTATTTACACTAAGCAGCTCTCTTATTTACACTAAGCAGGCCTGTTGGAGGCTGAGTGTTACTGCTCACTTTTGGTGTGCATTATATTCTGTTTCATATAGACCCACCGCTGCCCGGGGTTTTTTTAAATATCACCTACTACCACGCCAGTTAGACTATGTCGGGCAGACAAGTGCCTGGAAGTGAAAAGAGGAGTGGCAGAGGCCAAGATTCCGCAGGCAGAGCTCGCATCAGACTGGGGGCCAGTAGCAGCAGGAGTCACGCTGAGAGACCTAATCTGCCAGTATCTGCTAGCGGTCGGGTCTCCACCAGTAACGCATCTGCCGTGGTAGATTGGTTGACGCGCTCATCAACAACATCATCACAACTTACGTCTGAGACCCCCAGTCTAGGGTCGGTAGGTTCCTCTGACACAACCCTGAGTTGGCATGCCCCGAGAGCAGTCCCTGTCCTCCCATTGCCTCTGGCCTACGCCGTTCCCTCCCCCAGCGACGTATCCTATGCTTTGGGTTCAGCTCCACTCTTTAGTGAGGAGGACCATCAGATAGAGGACAGTCAGCAGCTACTGCCCAGCCAAGAAATGGAGGTGGCTTCTTTAGCTAGGCAGACAAATAGTGATGTGGACAGTGTCGTGGGTGCTGCGAGCGTTCCAGCTCCTGCGCCAGACACTGTTGACGAATCCACGAACATCAGTGACGTACAGCCACAACTCGGTGATGATGATGATGATGACGATGAAGCCGATCGCACTTGGGAGCCGGGTGATGAAGGGGCTTCATCGTCATCATCAGGAGAAGAGGGGTGCAGGTTGCCCCGGAGTCAGCAGCTGAGGCAGCAAGGTGGTAGCAGTCAGCATGGGGGCACAATTCCAAAGGCTGGAGCCGGCCGGGGCCGGGGCCGGGGTAGAGCACCTGCTGTGCGGCAGTCTACCTTATCGGGAGGTAGTGGAGCAGGGGTTCCTGGAGTTGGCAACAGCAGCAGTGAATCAGTGAGGCCAGGGGGTGGGAAAAGTAGCTACTCGGCAGTGTGGCAGTTTTTCCTGAGGCATCCGCAGGAGGGTAACATGGCCACATGCAAGATATGTAGGCAAAAGGTGAAGCGTGGCCAGGGTCCAAATGTTGGCACCACGGCCCTGCGTCAACATATGATGCGTCACCATAAAACGACCTGGGAGAACCGAGGCTCCCAAGGGGTGGTCCAGTCTGCTTCCTCACCAAGTGAGCTCCCAATTTCTGCCAGCCAAGGCTCCAGCACCTCAGCCGAAGGCAGCTGTGCGTCATACCCATCCTCTGTCGCTCCTGCTCCTCCTCCTCCAAGTCATGCATCCCGCCAGCAATCCATCAGCGAAGCCATGTCCAAGAGACAGCAGTATGCGCCCACTCATCCTACGGCGCAGAAGCTGAATGTGCTCCTGTCCAAGTTGCTGGTGCTGCAGTCGCTCCCTTTTCAGGTGGTGGAATCTGCACCTTTCAGAGAACTGATGGCTTGTGCCGAGCCGAGGTGGAGAGTCCCAAGCCGTCATTTCTTTGCCAAGAAGGCAGTACCAGCGCTGCACACTTTTGTTGAACAGAAGGTGGGCCAGTCCTTGAGCCTGTCGGTGTGTAGCAAAATACATGGCAGCGCCGACATCTGGAGCTGTAACTACGGTCAGGGGCAGTACATGTCGTTTACGGCCCACTGGGTGAATGTGGTCCCTTTGCAGCAGCAACTTGGACAGGTCACGCCGCTTCGGCCTCCGCGCTCTCTGCCCATTGGGCCTGTGACACCGTGCGACTCGGCCTCCTCATCCTCCGCCATCTCCTCACCCTCCACTGTAGGCTCAAGTCTCAGTGCCCCTCCAGTCTACCATGTGTGCAGGGCACGGAGGTGTCACGCAGTGCTTCACATGGTTTGTCTTGGCGAACGGAGTCACACAGGGGAGGAACTGCTTAAATGTATTCATCAGGAAATCCAAACATGGCTTACTCCGAGAAAACTTAAAATGGGAATCATGGTTACCGACAATGGGAAGAACATTTTGTCTGCGCTGCGCCAAGGAAGCCTGACCCATGCCCCCTGCATGGCTCACGTCTTCAATCTGGTTGTCAAGCGGTTTCTGAAGTGTTCCCCCCATCTGCAGGACATCCTAACAACTTCACGGAAACTTTGCATGCACTTCAGCCACTCCTACACCGCCAAACACACCCTTCTTGAGCTACAGCGTCAGAATGGTATCCCCCAACATAGTCTGATTTGCGATGTTTCCACCCGTTGGAATTCCACCCTTCACATGTTGGACCGATTATATGAACAGAGAAAAGCCATCACGGATTTCCTGATGATCCAAGCAGATAGGGGGACTCCCCTGTGTAACTTCAATGTCAACCAGTGGCAGCTCATACGTGACACCTGCCGTTTGCTCAGGCCCTTTGAGGAAGCCACTTTATTTGTCAGTCGGCAGGATTACGGGATGAACGACGTGATTCCACTGCTTCATGTACTACAGCACATGTTGGAAACCATGGCTGGTCAGGGCACTGGAGACATGGCGTTTACATCTTACGGCCACATGAACCCCGTTGGAGCTGAACTGGAGGAGGAGGAGGAGGAAGAGGAGGAGGAGGAGTTGCCCAGCGAAACACAGTTTAGGCTTGGCGAAATGGCTGGTTTATCTAGTCAGCGGACAGGAGAGGAGGAGCAGGAGCAGCCAGAGGAGCTAGAGGTTTTTGAGGAAGGAGAGACAGAGGACCCGGGCACACCGTGGCAGTATGCAGTGGAGATGGAGACAGGTAGTCCATCCGAGTCACTTGCGCAAATGGCACGAAGCATGCTCACATGCTTGCGTAGTGACCCCAGAATTGTTTCCATCTGTCGGCGGGATGACTTCTGGCTGTCCACCTTATTGGACCCTCGCTTCCGGCACAAAATGGGGGCATTTTTTAAACCCACCGAGAGGGAGGACAAACTCAACTACTACAAAGACATTCTACGTAGGCAGTTGGCCGATGCCTATCTGCGCCATGGTCCATACTCTCGCAGGTCTGACTCGAGGGGACCTCTGCGCTCACCTTCCACTGCCATGGCCGCTGGGGGGGTTGGCAGCAGCAGCAGCAGAAGCTCCATCAGCAGCAGCAGCCTCAGTCTTCAGTCGCTAATGAGTAGCTTTCTACACCCGCATAGTGAGGCTACTCATGAGCAGCAGGAAGACCTGGAGCAGGACCTGAACCAGCAGGTCATGTCATACTTTGACATGACCATGCCAACACACCTTGAGGATCCGCTGGACTTCTGGGCAGCCAAACTTGATTTGTGGCCGCAACTAGCAGAGTTTGCCCTGGAAAAGCTGTCCTGCCCGGCAAGTAGCGTGCCATCTGAGCGGGTGTTTAGTGCGGCGGGGGCCATAGTTACGGCGAGGAGAACTCGTCTGTCAACTAAAAATGTGGAGAGACTCACCTTTGTCAAAATGAATCAGGGATGGATCAGCCAGGATTTCCACCCACCAATGCCTGATGCATGCGACTAGATTCAGCATGGTGCCACGTTTTACACTTTCCAAATGGTGCAAAACATATTTATGTCTTTAGGCCATTTTTTGGGCTCCTGCTGCTGCTGCTGCCAACTCCTGCCAACTCCAGGGTGTGATTCATCCAATTTTTGGGCTCCTGAGGCCAACTCCAGTGTATATTTGGGCTCCTGCTGCTGCTACTGTCAACTCCTGCCAACTCCAGGGTGTGATTCATCCAATTTTTGGGCTCCTGAGGCCAACTCCAGTGTATATTTGGGCTCCTGCTGCTGCTGCTGCCAACTTCTGCCAACTCCAGGGTGTGATTCATCCAATTTTTGGGCTCCTGAGGCCAACTCCAGTGTATATTTGGGCTCCTGCTGCTGCTGCTGCCAACTTCTGCCAACTCCAGGGTGTGATTCATCCAATTTTTGGGCTCCTGAGGCCAACTCCAGTGTATATTTGGGCTCCTGCTGCTGCTACTGTCAACTCCTGCCAACTCCAGGGTGTGATTCATCCAATTTTTGGGCTCCTGAGGCCAACTCCAGTGTATATTTGGGCTCCTGCTGCTGCTGCTGCCAACTTCTGCCAACTCCAGGGTGTGATTCATCCAATTTTTGGGCTCCTGAGGCCAACTCCAGTGTATATTTGGGCTCCTGCTGCTGCTGCTGCCAACTTCTGCCAACTCCAGGGTGTGATTCATCCAATTTTTGGGCTCCTGAAGCCAACTCCAGTGTATATTTGGGCTCCTGCTGCTGCTGGTGTCAACTCCTGCCAACTCCAGGGTGTGATTCATCCAATTTTTGGGCTCCTGAAGCCAAATCCAGTGTATATTTGGGCTCCTGCTGCTGCTACTGTCAACTCCTGCCAACTCCAGGGTGTGATTCATCCAATTTTTGGGCTCCTGAGGCCAACTCCAGTGTATATTTGGGCTCCTGCTGCTGCTGCTGCCAACTTCTGCCAACTCCAGGGTGTGATTCATCCAATTTTTGGGCTCCTGAAGCCAACTCCAGTGTATATTTGGGCTCCTGCTGCTGCTGGTGTCAACTCCTGCCAACTCCAGGGTGTGATTCATCCAATTTTTGGGCTCCTGAAGCCAACTCCAGTGTATATTTGGGCTCCTGCTGCTGCTGCTGCCAACTTCTGCCAACTCCAGGGTGTGATTCATCCAATTTTTGGGCTCCTGAGGCCAACTCCAGTGTATATTTGGGCTCCTGCTGCTGCTGCTGCCAACTTCTGCCAACTCCAGGGTGTGATTCATCCAATGTTTGGGCTCCTGAAGCCAACTCCAGTGTATATTTGGGCTCCTGCTGCTGCTGGTGTCAACTCCTGCCAACTCCAGGGTGTGATTCATCCAATTTTTGGGCTCCTGAAGCCAACTCCAGTGTATATTTGGGCTCCTGCTGCTGCTACTGTCAACTCCTGCCAACTCCAGGGTGTGATTCATCCAATTTTTGGGCTCCTGAGGCCAACTCCAGTGTATATTTGGGCTCCTGCTGCTGCTACTGTCAACTCCTGCCAACTCCAGGGTGTGATTCATCCAATTTTTGGGCTCCTGAGGCCAACTCCAGTGTATATTTGGGCTCCTGCTGCTGCTGCTGCCAACTTCTGCCAACTCCAGGGTGTGATTCATCCAATTTTTGGGCTCCTGAGGCCAACTCCAGTGTATATTTGGGCTCCTGCTGCTGCTGCTGCCAACTTCTGCCAACTCCAGGGTGTGATTCATCCAATTTTTGGGCTCCTGAAGCCAACTCCAGTGTATATTTGGGCTCCTGCTGCTGCTGGTGTCAACTCCTGCCAACTCCAGGGTGTGATTCATCCAATTTTTGGGCTCCTGAAGCCAAATCCAGTGTATATTTGGGCTCCTGCTGCTGCTACTGTCAACTCCTGCCAACTCCAGGGTGTGATTCATCCAATTTTTGGGCTCCTGAGGCCAACTCCAGTGTATATTTGGGCTCCTGCTGCTGCTGCTGCCAACTTCTGCCAACTCCAGGGTGTGATTCATCCAATTTTTGGGCTCCTGAGGCCAACTCCAGTGTATATTTGGGCTCCTGCTGCTGCTACTGTCAACTCCTGCCAACTCCAGGGTGTGATTCATCCAATTTTTGGGCTCCTGAGGCCAACTCCAGTGTATATTTGGGCTCCTGCTGCTGCTACTGTCAACTCCTGCCAACTCCAGGGTGTGATTCATCCAATTTTTGGGCTCCTGAGGCCAACTCCAGTGTATATTTGGGCTCCTGCTGCTGCTACTGTCAACTCCTGCCAACTCCAGGGTGTGATTCATCCAATTTTTGGGCTCCTGAGGCCAACTCCAGTGTATATTTGGGCTCCTGCTGCTGCTGCTGCCAACTTCTGCCAACTCCAGGGTGTGATTCATCCAATTTTTGGGCTCCTGAGGCCAACTCCAGTGTATATTTGGGCTCCTGCTGCTGCTGCTGCCAACTTCTGCCAACTCCAGGGTGTGATTCATCCAATTTTTGGGCTCCTGAAGCCAACTCCAGTGTATATTTGGGCTCCTGCTGCTGCTGGTGTCAACTCCTGCCAACTCCAGGGTGTGATTCATCCAATTTTTGGGCTCCTGAAGCCAACTCCAGTGTATATTTGGGCTCCTGCTGCTGCTGCTGCCAACTTCTGCCAACTCCAGGGTGTGATTCATCCAATTTTTGGGCTCCTGAGGCCAACTCCAGTGTATATTTGGGCTCCTGCTGCTGCTGCTGCCAACTTCTGCCAACTCCAGGGTGTGATTCATCCAATTTTTGGGCTCCTGAGGCCAACTTCAGTGTATATTTGGGCTCCTGCTGCTGCTGCTGCCAACTTCTGCCAACTCCAGGGTGTGATTCATCCAATTTTTGGGCTCCTGAAGCCAACTCCAGTGTATATTTGGGCTCCTGCTGCTGCTGGTGTCAACTCCTGCCAACTCCAGGGTGTGATTCATCCAATTTTTGGGCTCCTGAAGCCAACTCCAGTGTATATTTGGGCTCCTGCTGCTGCTGCTGCCAACTTCTGCCAACTCCAGGGTGTGATTCATCCAATTTTTGGGCTCCTGAGGCCAACTCCAGTGTATATTTGGGCTCCTGCTGCTGCTACTGTCAACTCCTGCCAACTCCAGGGTGTGATTCATCCAATTTTTGGGCTCCTGAGGCCAACTCCAGTGTATATTTGGGCTCCTGCTGCTGCTGCTGCCAACTTCTGCCAACTCCAGGGTGTGATTCATCCAATTTTTGGGCTCCTGAGGCCAACTCCATTGTATATTTGGGCTCCTGCTGCTGCTGCTGCCAACTTCTGCCAACTCCAGGGTGTGATTCATCCAATTTTTGGGCTCCTGAAGCCAACTCCAGTGTATATTTGGGCTCCTGCTGCTGCTGGTGTCAACTCCTGCCAACTCCAGGGTGTGATTCATCCAATTTTTGGGCTCCTGAAGCCAACTCCAGTGTATATTTGGGCTCCTGCTGCTGCTGCTGCCAACTGCTGCCAACTCCAGGGTGTGATTCATCCAATTTTTGGGCTCCTGAGGCCAACTCCAGTGTATATTTGGGCTCCTTCTGCCCCTCATAGTGATGCCACTTCAACTCTCTGCAATTGTGCCGCTCTGCGATTCTATTAGCGATGCCTCTGATCTGCATGTGATATTTCTTCAAAGTATTATTTAACTAACCCAGCACGCATCCTGTGCGTGTTACAGCAAGGCTGAATGGTTTACAACCCTATTGAGGCTGTAGGAGGCTCAGAAATAGCCGTTTTTAATAGCGATTCGTCGCGAATTTATTCGGGTCGAAACGATTTTTGTCGGAAAATTCGGCGAATCAGTCGAATCGAATTTTTCAAAAGTTCGCTCATCTCTATTGATATTCATTAATTATATTCGTACATGCATGCGCCATGTATGGAGTGTCATACCACACCGTCAAGGGGCCCACTGAGACTCTATCGTCCAAGGGCCGCATAAACCTGTAGCCGGCCCTGGCTATACCCCTGCCCACGATACAGAAGGGATTAAGGGAGGACCGTATCTGAGATTGCCCCTTCCTGAACACTGGCTACCCGGGGTAGGCCTAGTCAGGGACAGACCTCAAGGGGCCCGGTGGGGTATATATTCTCCTTCCCTCTAATGACTTGCCACTAAGGGGAAACTGCGGTCAAGGCAGATTCCACTTACAGCAAATCAGAGGTTAGCCGGAGCATAAAAAGCACCTCTTTCCTCTAGGCTACCCGCTCTCTCAGGTCTGTCTCTCGGTTTCTTCGTCTCACCTTTCTTCCCACCCCTCCGACTCAACCTTGGCTTTCCACACACAGCTATTTCTTCACACGCATCTCCTTTTACGCCTTGGTCCCACCCAAACATTTCCCGGAGTCTAACGCCACCTCCTTCCTTGGCGGTCTTGCTAATTCCATACCTCCCTAGAGGATAGTACTAGAGATCCCACGTCTCCACTTTGTTTACTGGGGTCAGACTTCTCAGGGACCAACTTTTACCTATGCAAATTCTATGCTTAATAAGCTTAATAATACAATATTTCTATGAATAAATAACTTATCTAACCAGAAAAATCTTTTCATTATACAGCCAAAAATAACAGCAAGATCATTCCCATACAAAATTGGTGTCTCTATACCAAGATATAGGTCCCCCTCTAGTTGTTCGGGTAAACCTCTGGGGTAGGTTCTCCTCAGCAAGGGCCTCAAGGGCCTTGGGGAATAGTAATTGTTAAGGGATATTCTGGAGGGGTTACCCACCACCAGTCCCCAGATCTAGGGTCATCTCAGGTCGCTGGACCTAGGTCAACCAGTTCATGTATAGGCTTTGGACGACTCCAATAGAGAACCCATGGGACCCCCAGTACCACCCTCCCCCATGACCCTGTACATGAGGGACCCCTGCCCAACATTTCCCTTTTTATCTCCTTTTACACCTTGGTCCAACCCAAACGTTTCCCAGGGTCTAACGCCACCTCCTTCCTTGGCGGTCTTGCTAATTCCATGCCTCCCTAGAGGATAGTGCAAGAGATCCCATGCCTCCACTTTGTTTACTGGGGTCAGACTTCTCAGGGACCAACTTTTACCTATGCAAATTCTATGCTTAATAATACAATATTTCTATGAATAAATAACTTATCTAACCAGAAACATCTTTTCATTATACAGCCAAAAACAACAGCAAGATTCTTCCCATACAAAACTGGTGTCTCTATACCAAGATGTAGGTCCCCCTCTAGTTGTTCGGGTGAACCTCTGGGGTAGGTTCTCCTCAGCAAGGGCCTTGGGGAATAGCAATTGTCAAGGGATATTCTGGAAGGGTTACCCACCACCAGTCCCCAGCTCTAGGGTCATCTCGGGTCATCTCAGGTCGCTGGACCTAGGTCAACCAGTTCATGTATAGGCTTTGGACGACTCCAATGGAGAACCCATGGGACCCTCAGTACCACCCTCCCCCATGACCTTGTACGTGAGGGACCCCTGCCCAACATTTCCCTTTATATCTCCTTATACACCTTGGTCCCACCCAAATGTTTCCCGGAGTCTTACGCCACCTCCTTCCTTGGCGGTCTTGCTAATTTGATACCTCCTTAGAGGATAGTGCAAGAGATCCCATGCCTCCACTTTGTTTACTGGGGTCAGACTTCTCAGGGACCAACTTTTACCTATGCAAATTCTATGCTTAACAATACAATATTTCTATAAATAAATAACTTATCTAACCAGAAAAATCTTTTCATTATACAGCCAAAAATAACAGCAAGATTCTTCCCAAACAAAACTGGTGTCTCTATACCAAGATGTAGGTCTCCCTCTTTACGGTTGGGTGAACCTCTGGGGTCGGTTCTCCTCAGCAAGGGCCTCAAGGGCTGTGGCATTGGGGATCTTGGGGAATTGTAATTGTCCAGGGATATTCTGAGGGGTTACCCACCACCAGTCCCCAGATCTAGGGTTATTTCAGGTCATCTCGGGTCGCTGGACCAAGGTCAACCAGTTCAGGTATAGGCTTTTGATGACTCCAATGGGACCCCAGTTACCTCCCCCATGTCCTTGTACGTGAGGGACCCTAGCCCAACATTTCTTTGCACTATATAAACAGGATCATCTCACAATCCCTCCAACTTTGTGTATTGGTTAACGTATGATTCTTTAGGGATTGCCAGCCCATATGTTACAGCCAGAGGTCCACAGTCAGTGATTCCCAACAGCAGATGAAAAAGGGAGTATCCAGTACTGTAATGCTTAGTATTACTATATACTCCTTATACTAGCTTCTTTCTTCTTCTGTTACAGGGTTTGTAACATCTGTAGGAGATTAAACCAGTCACATGCTCTGTTCCCTTAGGGGTGGTAAGGGGAGAATCTAGACTTTTAGATACCGTACAGGGAACAGAGTTTTTGGAACAGTTCAGGCAGGTCCTTGATCCGAATGGATTTGCTCTGGCCACCCATAGGCTTAAATGAAATCCCACCAAAGAATCCAAGCAGTGGTTTCAGACGTCTAGACTTTAGTAGAAGTAAGCAGGGGGACCTTGGTGAAATGGTTGACAATTAAATCAAATACGTAGTTATATCCATCCCGGGAGGGTTCTAAGTTCAAGAAATCTACTTGCATCACCTTCAAGGGTCTATGGGTCTTCCAGGCCATTCCTGGAACTTGATGACAGACCAACAGTCAAAAATGACTTAAACCAGAGCAACACAACAAACAGAGCTCATATGCCCCTCCCTGGGGCAATTTAGATTACTGCACATAAAAATTAATTTACCTTTTTCTAACGCCTGCTGTGGTGAGTTTTAGAAACAAAATGGGACTCATGCATTTGCAGGACACCTGCAAACAGGAAGTGCTGCTGGGCTTCCTGTTACTGTGCATTGTCAGTTATGTCAGTTGAATCCAAGCAGCAGCATGGCTGAGATGCTGGGAGAGGAATCTCCAAAATGGCCGCTACCTTTCTTTTCCAACTGTGCCAGACTGTTGGTCCAGTTTAAGGCTACCTGAAAATTTAGTCAAAGAGCATAAAACTTTTGGGACATGGAAGCTAAAGTTTTTATTTCAACCTAATGCTCCATCCATTGGCCAATCTGCATGGCAGTCCTTAGCCATCTTTCTAGAGAGTAAAATTTGCCATGTTGGTTGGGAGAAACCTGGGAGGGTTACCACCTAATAACCTCGCCGCCACCGCCTGATAACCTCCTCTGGACAGGTCTGTCTATATCAAGGTCAGGGAAATCTATTGGTAGAGGGGCAGCTCTCTGTTCAAAGGCTCAGTCTTGTAACTGTACCTGGCTATCATGGGGGGTCACCACTGAAGACTCGTCCCATTTCCCCGAATCCGGATGCGTTTATCTTCCGATAATCCATGTGGAACCACAAAATGCCGTCTGGTTTCCAGGCAAGATCTCCAGCTCTTCGGCTTTCCTCAAAAACTCTCCCTTATTTCCCACAATAATTCTCTAACCTCTTGATATAGATAAAGAGGAATATGGCGATACCTTTCTCGTACTGAGGTATTTGTTTGGTGTCAGTGTTACGATATATTTCAGACACCAATTTCAGCACATGGGTTCCAAGCATCACAAGTTACAACATAACTTTTACTATATAAATGATTAAAACCATCTCACGTAAGGACCGACCGTCCCATTCCCCGAACCTCTGAGACAGGCAACGCGTTTCGGGGGGTCACTCCTTTATCAATCAGGCTGAGTTCACCTACTTGCCCGATGTTTAAGTAACGCCGACATTCAGGAATGGTACGAGAGCAGCAGACAAGAGCCAATAGGCAGTCAACCAATCATCCTGCATAAAGGCCTATGTCCCAAATCCAGCTCTCCGACAGAAAAGGTTCCATTGAAATCCTGGTTATTTGTCAAGGAGAATAAATCTTTAGCTTAGTAAATAGAGAGATACAGGTTGGAGAAATATAACTTGGAATCACAAGTCATTTTGTTTCCACATTTTACAGAAATGATGAAGCATAAATTCTTGGATGTCTATAAAGTTAGACACATAGGCATCCATGTCCACCCTGCCCCAACCTAGCTCACATATTGCTGAAATGTGTACACCAAGCGTGTTGAAAAAATACTGCATGAGTCCATAAGCAGTGATATACTGTTTTGCAGGCATTGTTGGAAAGTCAATACACACCTACCAACTTTTCAGGGTGGGAAAGAGGGACAATTGTTAAATTAAGCCACACCCCCTCATTGAGGGTAGGATAGGAAATAGATAGTAACAGCTAAAACAATATAAACACTTCAAATAGGCAAATGAATCATTTATTGCTGCAGATCTGCATGTTAAACTTTAAAGAGGGACAAATGAGAACAACAGGGGACAGGGGGGACATGGCCCCAAAAGAGGGATGGTCCCTCCAAATCAGGGACACTTGGGAAGTCTGTCAATATAGCATAGATTATCAAAACATAGTCTAAAGGATCCATGGGTAAGCTTCGACATGGAGAATTCTCACCTGGCTATGAATCGACCCCACTGTGATGGGCGCAGATTCCTAGAAGAACATATCAATAGGGAATACAGGTAATTGAGTTAATAGATTAAACGAGGCATGTGGTAAATAAAGCATTTATTAAATGGGGGGGGGGGGGGCGGTTGAAGCATATATTATTTGGGGCACAGGTTACTGGAAAGTGTAGATTAAAAAAAGAACTGGAAAGCATAGATGAATAGGGGCCAACTTTACTGGTGAGCATAGAATAGGGACCTAAGTCAGTGGAGAGCATAGAGTAATAGGGGCCAAGGTTACTGGGGAACATAGAATATTATGAGCCAAGGTTACTGGGGAGCATATGATAATATGATAATAGGAACCAAGGTTATTAAGACGCGTGGAATAATAGGGACCTAAGTCACTGGAGAGCATAGAGTAATAGCCAAGTAATAGCCAAGGCCAAGATTGCTGTGGATCATAGAAAAATAAGAGCCAAGGTTATTGGGGTGGGGGATAGAATAATAAGAGCCAAGGTTATTGGGGTGGGGGATAGAATAATAAGAGCCAAGGTTACTGGTAAGCATAGTATATTATGGGCTAAAGTTACTGGGGAGCATAGAATAATATGGGTTCAAGGTTACCAGAGAACATAGAATATCGGTAATAATGACTAAGGTTACCGAGAAGCATAGATTTATAGGGGCCATTTAACTGGAGAACATAATATGATAGGGACCGATGATACTAGGAATTATATACTAATAATGGCCAAGGTTAATGAGGAGAATAGAATAATAGGAGCCAAGGTTCCTGGCAAACATAATATAATAGAAGCCAAGGCTATTAGGGAGTATAGGATAATAGGAGCCAAGGTTACTGGAAAACATAATGTAATAGAAGCCACGGCGATTAGGGAGTATAGGATAATAGGAGGCAAAGTTATTGGGTAGTATAGAATATTTGGAACAAGGTTTCTGGCAAGATAAATATAATAGAAGCCATGGTTATTGGGGAGTATAAACCAAAATGGATCAAGGTTACTGGGGTGTAAAGAATAATAGGGCCAAGGTTACTGAGGAGCATAGAATTATGGGGCCAATGTTATTGGGGAGCATAGATTAACAGGGGACACGATGACTTGGGAATATAAAATAATAGGAACCAAGGTTACTTGGGAGTTAAGAATAATAGCCTCAAGGTTAAAATGGCCAAGGTTATTGGAGAGTATAAATTTAAAGAGGATACGGTAACTGGGGAACATGATATAAAAGAGACCAAGGTTACTGGAAAATATAGAAACATGGGAGCACAGTTACTGGGGAGCATAATATAATAGGAGCTAAAGGTATTGGGGAACGCTTAAAATGTGTCCTGTTATGGATCCCGGCATCTCATACAGTACAGAAGCCTAATTTGTTCTGTAATTTTTCATTCATTTCATTAGAAGTACTAAAAAATATAAAAAAACAGGAGCCCACAATAACCCACAATGATCTAAAATCGTTGTACTAATAATATTTCTAAGATGGTAAAAGACACATTTCTAAGTAATTATTGATGTTCTTTTCTCCTAATTGTCGTTATGAGACCTATATAACGTGTTTATCATCATATAAGAGATGTGCCAGGAAAGTGCATCCCGCTCCTATCATAGTGATGTTTGAGAGTGGTCATTAATGTTCCCATGGCCGCTATGTATTCCGATCACATACATGCGTCTCTTCTATTTTCGTGGTGAAGATTGCCAGTCTGCTACACACTATAATACGGGGGAAGGGGGGGTTATCATTCCTGATCATTACCTGTGGGAGCCGTAAAATGGATGTTGCCAGAAAAATGAGATGTTCAGAGGTGAAGTCATTCCTGTGATGTCGATAATGCTACTCAATATTCAAATTATTTTTCTTTTAATTTTTCCATCTGTCGACAAAGCATCAATGAACTCATAGACTTCAGAAAATCATTATACGTTAGTGAAGATGTAAAAGATCTGGATTCTTCTGGGCTTTCTTGCGGTTGGAAATTAGCTGGGCTTCCCTTCCTAACCTACAGAAAAGTCTTATTACCTTGGGCATACCTTACCTTGGGCCATACTAAATCCATTCATGTGTACCTATTTATATTAGAAAATGCCACACCTCAATTTGGACCTTAATCCACCTACCACTACTACAAGAAGTACCTTGGGCAGGAGCGCCTGGAACTTTGCTGTTGTCACTTAAAGGCATTAATCCAACTTTACTCTATTCATCTGTGGTGCCAAGCTTCCTCAAGGTGACCGAGTCCTCTGTTTTTAACCAGATTTAGAGACAGATTTTAGGTTGGTCTGCAAACTAACAGGGTTGAGTGCTGTGGCTCCTTTAAGACTTTTGCATCCTAATTGCCCTGCTAACGTGCACCTCCCAGGTTAGTTAAAAAAATGGTCTGAGCGGCTGCCACCTCTCCTTTGTTTCTTTTGAATTTGTGCGAGCACATGGTGTGTGGGGTCTAGGCTGTGCTGCAAGGTCTTCGACCCTTCCACCCCATGGGCTGCACTCGAGGTTTTAGGGCAACCTCAGGTAAGCTGCTCCCAATTTATCTCTTGCATTGTATGTCCCAAATGTGGCTCTCAGAGATTAGAGTTAGGACTGCACCCCACAGAGGCACCTTGGTGCTTGGTGGTGCTGCTTCAGCTACTTCTGCAGATGTGTGTGACCGAGACCTCTGTTTTTAACCAGATTTAGAGACAGATTTTAGGTTGGTCTGCAAGCTAACAGAGTTGAGTGCTGTTGCTGCTTTAAGACTTTTGTTCATCAAGGTCCTTCCCAACTTCCGAGCCTTAACCTTTGACTGTGGTATCCAAAGAAGTTCCCTCTTATCTTTACTCTCTAACTGGCACCTCCCCTTCGTTGAAGCCAAATGGCATTTTAGAAGGGGTGCCTGGACACGGGGCACCTGGTTTAAGAAGATGCTTTGCACCTCCTCACCCTCACCTTTTTTGAGATAACCCTACTTGACCCTACTGTATCTGGTACCATGGTATCTGGTTGGCTGCACTGCTTTGGGGCAACTTAGGTTGTGTTGCCTCCAGCATACCTCCTTGCCCTAACCCCTCTCCCCAGACTCTGCCTTGATAGTACCCACCCCCCCGTGCCTACATCCCAGCCCAAGCTCTGGCCCTGCAACGCTATGGCCTCAGCATAAAGTTTTTTTAGGGCCATACCCTAAACTGCCACAGTATCTGCCCTTGCAATGCCAAATCTTCCAGATCTGCTCCTGCAATGCTCTAGCATTAGAAATTAACATGCTTATTGATTGTCTGAGAAGCTCTGTGGGGACCCATCTAAGAAACTCATGTGCTGGTCAGGTGCTGTAAATCCTTAAGATGATATTTAGCCCAAGTGTGGCCACACACTTATCTTCAAGTGTTTTAACCAGGGAGACTCCTCCTACCTGTCTTAACTAATAACCTAATATTTCTGTTGACACCCCCCCCCCCGTACTTGCCCAACTTTATCCGCCTCCACTTCCTTGGAACTATGATGTCTCCAAGTAATTCCTTTAAATGCCTATACAGGTGGATGCTAACTCTTCCTTTTGGTGTGTTACCTTACGTTGGCCCTGTTCTAATCACTTCCTTTGTACTAAATGTTCAAAAGGCACTTTGGAATGGAAACCTAAACATAGAGCTTTCCTACTTACCACCTCAGGCCCTTAATGTGCCAAACCTTACTTATTCCCCCTCTAACCATTTCCTTGAAACCAAGCCTTCTTCAGGCAGTGCCTGTGAATGGCTGACTGAGGACGGGGTGCCTCCTAGGACTAGCACACATTTAATTCTTACTTGGCTGTTTCTATATATCAATTCCACTATCTTATGCTTGTGTTTTAATAGAGAAGGGAACTAAAATTCATCTTGAGATACTACTATACCGCTGACTACAATGACTGGTGGTATAATCTGACATATGCAACTCTAATGCACCTCTGGTGGGAATGCACATATACTAAAATAATATGGCAAGCAACAACAGAGACCCTAGAAGACATACCAGGAGATACAATATCCATAACCTCTATATGGGGCTTACTGAACCTCTTCCCAAGTAACTGGTCACTTGACACAAAAAAACCTGCATCACTACTCATATTGGCTACAAAAAAGACTATCGTCCTGACATGGGCAAACCCCACACCACCCGATAAAAAAAATGGCATAAAACTATAATAAGAGAACTAAAGAATGAACTAACAACATGTCCTAAATACGGTGAACTACTAAATTCATATCTACTACACTATCTACTACACTACAAAAGAGAAATACAGAATCTCCATCCTTGATTAAAATACGAAGAAACCAATTTGTGGGGGGGGGGGGGGGGGGGGTCAAACAGGGGGAGGGGGGAGCAGAGACCAAAATTTCACAAGTATTGTTATACAGGAGACCAGCCTGACATATAGAAAAATTCAATGCTTATTATAAAAATATAATAAAAAAAGTATGTATGCACGTATGTATGTGTGTATAGATATATGTATGTGTATATGAGAATATATATATATATATATATATATATATATATATATATATATATATATATATATGCATGTGTGTTTGTGTGTGTGTGTGTATACTGAGCATGCCATAGGTAGATGCCCAGATTCGTATATATATTTATGCACACACTCACAGACATATATATATATAACGTCTTTTATTCCACAATGATGAATACACAAGTACCTCCATACCGATAGTGTCTGATATAAACACATTCGGGTGAAGTCAATGAGACTGGAGAGACAAGGTCTGAGTGGAAAGAAAAAAAAAAAAAAGAGAAGGATACTAGAGAACTTCCCATATCCTGTTGCAGAGTGTGAGTGCTGGGTGCAGCGGAGTCATAATCCAGATAGTCATTTGTGGTGTAACAGGAACTGGCTTTACTGGAACATGAGTGCAGTAAGAGAATGTCACCTTACATAGTGGATAACATAGACAGGAAAAAGGAAGTAATAGAGATCACCTGAATGTACAGGACACACAACATATTGTAGTAATAGAGATCACCTGAATGTACAGGACACACAACATATTGTAGAGAATGTACAACAGAGACTGCACACAGATATATGTAATCTGCTGTTATAAGTGTAAACTGCATTAACCTAGCAATATATATGCAGATCACATACAAAGCTAAGCTGTAAGCTGCTGCACACTATCTCCAACATATCCAACATACTTAGTCATCCAGCCACAAGGATTTCCTGGTATATAAATATAAATATATCGCGAATAAGGAACTTATTCTGAGTTGTAGTTTGGTGCTGCTGCAGAGTGTACAGGAAAGAGGGCACATGATACAAAGTGGTACAGCCCTAAATAAAGCTTGCTAAAGGGGTTTAAAAAGACAGTCTGGGCAATGGAGATAGTAAGACAGCAAAAGCTTACCCTTCACCCTGAATAAGAGCCTATCTTATATGTTTCCCCCCTGTACATACAGATTGCTCACATTAAAAATCATCCTACCTGCATCTACTGCATTTTCTGAGCCTTTAAACATTCAAGAGTATCAGGCAGCCTGCAAACGGGAAGTTTCTTCTGACTGTGCTGCTCTGCATTCTGGGATTGCTGTCCTATTCCTGACCCCAGCGTCTGTGCAAAGCACAGCTATAACCCCGCCTCCTGCACTTCCCCCTTCCTCCTCTCCTCAATATGTGATGCTTCTGAAGCAAGATGGCGGCACCCGTATCCTAATGTTCAGATCGGGGGTGCCCCGCTGTGTGAGACCTCCCAGATCGCCGCAGCCAATTCATCTCTTCCCGGTCCCACGCCGCGTCTAAGTGCAGCGGCTCTGATGGCTGAATCCTCCGCTTCCATCTAGCAGTGCGCATGCCTGCGCCTGGCATTCTGGGGGGGGGGTCACACAGTGGGGCACCCCCGATCAGAATGTCCACGGGGAAAAGAACCAAAACCCAGACTAGTCAAAATCCTGTGTTTTGGTCCACTTTAAAAAACTACTCCCCAGCATCTAACATGAATACATTTTACGTTTTTAGTCACTTACTTTTTATTCTTTCCCCCACTGGGCTGCGACTTTGTTCAGGACATTAGGATACAGGTGCCACCATATTGCTTCAGAAGCATCACATACTGAGGAGAGGAGGAGGGGGGTGGAATGGAACAAAACCCACGATAGTCAAAACAATTGACTATCCTTTGTATTGGTCCACTTTAATGGTTTGGGCTTTTCATTAAATGATGCTGAAGATTCGGTTAAAAGTCTGTCCCATGCGCCTCTCCTCTATTGACTGCGGCACACTGGAGATGCTTTAGCAGGTTCCCAAATTGTGTCCCTTCTTTTCCATTCTATTCCTCCATTGCTCTTAGGCCTTGATTCACAAAGAGTTGAAAAAAACTCTTATGGTAGTAAAAAATTCAATTCATGAGAAAAAAGCCTGAGAATGTCACTGTTACTGAATCACCAGATAAAAAGACAATGAAAGTCAATGGCAGCTTTTACTATAGGTAAAAAGTTCAATACCTTTTTCAAGACTAAAAAAGTGCCATTGACTTTCATTGTTTTCTTAGCTGGTGATTCACTAACTGGGACATTCTAAGGCTTTTTTCTCATGAATTGAATTTTTTACTACCCTGAGAGTTTTTTTTCCAACTCTTAGAGGCCGATTCATTAACAGCGGCAGGTAGCGACAGTTGAGCGACTGTAGCAGTATTTTCACAGCGCCCGCTAGTAGTCGCTGTGCTTGGCCGTTGTTCGGTAGTTGATAGCGACTCAGTCGGTTTGCCGTAATGTTGAATACAAGGTGACGAGTCGCTATTTGACAGGTTCCGCGATGTATGGGTGCGCATGATAGCGACTGGTCAGAGCGACTGGCTCCCACCATATTCATCAAAAAATCAGGCTCAAAAAATTCAAGCGCTGTGAAATGCATGTTTAAACCCCAGAGCGCTGGCAGCGATGTGTTAAAAGTAGTTTTTTAACCCCCAAACCACCATATTTTTGGAAACCAAAAAAAAAAATTTTTTAAAGAATTTAGTAATATGATTACAATAATATCAGACCTGTAATATCAATTCTGCACAATTTTTTTTATTTTTTTTTTTTACCTTAAAAAAATGATCTAACATGGCAGAAGTGGTCACAGAATTTTCCACATTTAAAAAAAAGAAAAAAAAAAAAGAAAAAAACATTAATAACAATGAATTATTAATATTTAAAGATTGTTCCATTGAAATGCATAGGAGAGCGCCAGGTAGTGAGAGGTAATACCTGTCGCTGTTCAAGGTCGGACGCTGGCGCTGTGGGCTGAGGCTGGAATAATGATGTAAGGCTGAGGCTGGAATAATGAATAATGATGAGTCGCTATATGGCGCTATCTCAGTCGCTAAGCAGGATCGGCTTGATAAATGTGTGATTGTGGTGGGGAGCCGGCGTTCTCGTGGCGGTGCCCGTCATTATCGGCCGCTCACCAGTCGCTACCTGTCGCTATTCCTTCATAAATAAGGGCCTTAGTGAATCAAGGCCTTAGTGTGAGCAAGCCAGGAAAGCCAGAGAGGTGCTCACTCAAGCTGAAAGACAGGGACAGTGTGGTTGAGGAAAGTAGAGGCTACAGTGCACCTCTGGAAATGGAGGAGCAGAACATGGGACAGGCTTCAGATGAGCTCCTTGTTGCATTATAATTGCCATTGCTTGGACTGTCCATTTAAGCCACCATCATATTTAGATGGGGGGTCTGATTGCTATGGCCCCTTGCTCATTGGCCATTAGCCATCACATGCTGGGTGATCGGCTTCACCAGCTGAGCAAGTAGAAAGGTACCACAAACATTTTTTATAGAAGTCCAGAAATCTGGCATTTCACCACCCAACCAGTGGCTAATAGAGTTTTCCAGGTGGGTGTGAGCAGTTGTTACTGAAGGGTTAATTCTCTCTTTCTTTGACATCATTTCAGCCATCTTGCTGCTTTAATATATTTAGACTTAAAGCGGACCTTCACTCTGAATAAGAGTCTATCTTATATGTTTCCCCCACCCTGTACATACAGATTGCTCACATTAATCCGGACCTTCACTCTGAATAAGAGTCTATCTTATATGTTTCCCACACCCTGTACATACAGATTGCCCACATTAAAAATCATCCTACCTGCATCTACTGCATGTTATGAGCCTTTAAACATCCAAGATGGCGGCTCATGGAACATCAGGCAGCCTGCAAACAGGAAGTGTCTTCTGACTGTGCTGCTCTGCATTCTGGCATTGCTGACCTTTTCCTGACCCCAGCTCTGCTCTGTATGAGCAAGGCACAGCTATAACCACCCCCCCCTGTACTTTATCCTGCCCTCCTCTCCTCAGTATTTGATGCTTCTGAGTCAAGATGGCGGCGCCCGTATCCTAGAGTCCTGAACAGAGTTGCAGCCCAGTGGGGGAAAGAATAATACGTAAGTGACTAAAAACTTAAAATATATTAATTTTAGATGGTGGGGAATCGTTTTTTTAAGGGTTTGTGCTTTTCAATAAATCATGGTAAAGGTCCGGTTTAAGCTTTGTGGTGTACATGTGATTCTGAGGCTTGGTACAGTGAGAGCATTCCATGCACCCAAGGTTAAGATAAGTAACTTTTTTTTGTTTTTTAATAGCAATTGCTCTTTTAATTTGTGTACAGTTTTCAGTGTGCTATTTCTAACAATGTGTTATGTGCCAGATTTGATGTAACTATTAAATTATGAGTGTTATTTGGCTATATTTGGCCTTGGGTGTTCATTGTGCCTGCCTCGCATAACAACCATTGTCTGTGTGTGTGTGTATTTTGAAGTAGTTTAGGTTGAGCGGGACGCCCTGATAAGTGGGCAGTGCACTACACCCCTTTTGTGTGAGCAGTGGATACTCCCTGGATTTTAGCTGCCCTACGGGGAGTAGAAGAGAAAATATAAGATAAGTAACTCCCTAACTTCCTAATGCCAATGGTGAATTAACATTCTGTGTTATGTGTTAAGTTTCTCACGAAAGGAGGGGCGCGCTAAAACTCTCCTTGGTCTTTAAAAGATACATCCTTCATTCAATAAAGACAGAGTCATGTGTTGAATTGTCCTGCTGTGCATGTTCCTCTCTTAAATTTAAGGTCTCCAACTGGTTGTTAAAGAGTGAATAATACAGAGGTTGACTCAGAGAGGCCAGGCAAGACTTATCAGGGGGGTCCGAGCCACCGCCTCCCAACAGTTACAACATTGCGAATGTGGCAGGGTGAATCTTTCGCCTGACTTTCAGTCCACATTGGGGAAAGTCAAGCGGATCCTTCACCTGTGGAACTGCTCCATCACCAGACCCAAGCAGGTACAGGAGAACTTTTGCTTGGCACGATCTTCTGTGTGTCCAAACTCAGGTATCCCAAAGAAATCAGCACATGACCCCACAAAGCTTTAATAATCTAATCACCCATTGCTTCTTCTGGTGTAGGCTTGTACATTGGCTACTTGTGTCACTTACCAATTCACTATTGCCGTAGCCCAGCTTATGAAAGCCAGGGAACAGCTGGCCATAGGGTAACCCAGGAATATTCTCAGTGGACCACAGTGCTTTGTGGCCAGCTGTAATAAAGGGACATCATATGGAGTAAGATTTTCCAGCTGGCATATGGCACCTGGTATGGGTAGTAGTAAGATTATATGTTTTGCTGGGCAGAATGGTGCAATGGTAACCAGAATGGATAATTTGTATAGACAAAAAAGTCAGCTTTACCGTAACAAGAGAAGACTTAGAGAGTGCGTTGGCCACGGCTGCGAGGGCTCACCTTGTGCTATAAGTAATCCAGTGTAAAAAAGCCAGTCAGCGTTTAAACAATAAAAATTCCAAATTTTATTCCAAAAGGTTAAAAGCCACCCAAAAGTAATTAGGGCGGTTAAAAGGGCAATATGGGGGGGAAACCTGGTGTAAACGCGTTTCAGACCCCTGGTCCTTACTCATGGCATAAAGGTTGACCCTCCAAAAGAACATTTACATACAATCCAACAAGCAACTCCATTCCGATCCCATCAAAGTTAATTGATTGCACATAGATGCATTAAAGCCACATACCTGTAACCCATTGCTTGGATCATTTGGTTGTATGGCTGGGTACCAGAGTTCTATAAAGGGGCCCTGGGAGAGTATTAAAGCCCAATGGAGGTAGAGGACCACTTTCAATTTAGCTGTTCAGGACCCAAAAATCCTAATGGCAGCCCTACGACAAAGTGAAGGGGGCATGTGAAAAAAAGGTTATGTAAAGGAGCCAATGTGGAACTAGCCCACCAGAGCACCAGAGGATCCTCAATTGGGACACAGACCCAGGACCACCATCAAGGGCAGTACAAGAGATCCAAGACTAAAGGTGTTTCTGACATGTCTGGAGTGTCCTCTGAGTTTATTTCTTCAGTAAGTTACTTTTGTTAATACATCTGTTTGTGTTGTAGCTGAAGGGTGTGCCCCAGGGATAATTTTATCTGGTGGGCCCAAGGATAATCTCCTCTGGTGGGCCCAAGTCCAATCCTGAAAGGGGCCCTTGAAAAGTATAGGGGAGCTCTAGCATAATTAGTACTCTTAGAAGGTATGTGACACCTTTACATGGTATTGAGCATAGTTGGGCCCGATGTAAGAGATAGTGATGAGCCGGGGCAGGGTCTCCGACTGGAAAGTTCCCTGTACCTGGCATTTGGTAATCCCAAATCATGTATACAATTACTCTGGTTCCCACTACCCTGTGATAGGGTATAGGGGTAATTTGGTCTCCTGCTAAAAAAAATTACATTAAAAAGGTGGAGCCTTTGTGGTTGGGATTTCCCAGGTTTCTGTGGGCTCCTCCTCTGTGGTATAAGTAATTCCTTCCCCGACGGCCCAGCCTTAGCTTAGTGGACCGCCAAGAAAGGTGGAGGGGGACATTCATGTCTCCACTCATTACAGATGCCAACAGAGTGGCTGCCACAGCCACCCCCTGGCATCAGAAAACCAGCACCTGCCCTACTAGGAGGGAGCCTCCAACCTGACCTGAAGAGAGGATGCTGCTCGGTCGGGCTTAGGAGGAGGAATACGCTGAAAGTATTTTTTTAAGTTTGTGAACGTGTATGGGGTCCAAGGGACTACTATAGGGACTACTATACCGATTCACATGTAATAGTGGCTGACATGCCACATGATTTGAGCTGAATCTTGCCAGAATCTGGGATAGGGAAAACCGGACCAAACCAGTAAGCTCTGGGATGAGCCAACCCCCCAAATTTCGGGTGTGGCAAGTTTGGCCGAATGTTGAATAAATGTTCGGGTTTGGGGGCCCGAACCTGGTCCTTAGGGAGGTGGCTGTGGTCGGGGGGCGCAGAGTGTGCAACAGGAAGCGCACTGGTTTAACCTCAGCACACAATCCTCATCCTGCCAGCAGCAGCGGTAGTGTTTGAAATCGCCCCCTAGGCCGCACTAGGGGTGTCCTCACTTATGGGGACCAACGGCCATCTTTCTGTAGCCCCAGCTGGGGCTGATTTCCAATAGCGCTGGAAAAGGATTGTGGGTCGAGGTGAGTTACAGCAGCTTCTGCTCAGCAGCCCATCAACCAGCTTTTCTGTGTTTGGGGCGGACGCCAAATTCGAACGCAGACTTCTGGCTGAAGTCCGTGTTCGGGTTTGGGAACCCAAACGCGCAAAGTTTGATATGAACCCCAACTTTGCAGTTTGGGTTTTCCCATCACTATCCGTGCCAAATCTATCTATGGCCCAGATGCGAAGTCCATTACTAAGAAGCAAATGATGACTTTTATACAAGGGGTCCTAAAATTCCAACCGTAGGCCAATTCCAAATGACCTTACCATCAAGGCAAAATGATAGCAGGAAACTATTGGGCAGAGCCATCTGGTCTATAACGTTCTTTAACAGCGATACTCAACTGGCGGACCGGGGTCCGAATGCAGACCTAAACGCCAGATCTCTGGACCCCTGCTCTGACAGTCCTGCACTCGGTTGCTTCTGTGTTGCGGTGCTCAGTGCTGCCCCATTTACTTGATCGGCGATGTATTGCTTAATCTCCCTGCCAGTGTCATGGCTTGAAGTACTGCACAGGCGGGAAGTGGCATTGCATGGTACACACAAACTTTGTTTTTCAGTCTCTTTGCCCCATCCAATCCTGACCCACTGCCCCAGATCAGATCCATCCAATCCTGACCCGTCATCTCTGCCCCATCCATTCCTGTCCCATCATCTCTGCCCCATCCATTCCTGTCCCGTCATCTCTGCCCCATTCATTCCTGTCCCGTCATCTCTGCCCCATCCATTCCTGTCCCGTCATCTCTGCCCCATTCATTCCTGTCCCGTCATCTCTGCCCCATCCATTCCTGTCCTGTCATCTCTGCCCCATCCATTCCTGTCCTGTCATCTCTGCCCCATCCATTCCTGTCCCGTCATCTCTGCCCCATCCATTCCTGTCCCGTCATCTCTGCCCCATCCATTCCTGTCCTGTCATCTCTGCCCCATCCATTCCTGTCCTGTCATCTCTGCCCCATCCATTCCTGTCCCGTCATCTCTGACCCATCCATTCCTGTCCTGTCATCTCTGCCCCATCCATTCCTGTCCTGTCATCTCTGCCCCATTCATTCCTGTCCCGTCATCTCTGCCCCATCCATTCCTGTCCTGTCATCTCTGCCCCATCCATTCCTGTCCTGTCATCTCTGCCCCATCCATTCCTGTCCCGTCATCTCTGCCCCATCCATCCCTGTCCCGTCATCTCTGCCCCATCCATTCCTGTCCTGTCATCTCTGCCCCATCCATTCCTGTCCCGTCATCTCTGCCCCATCCATTCCTGTCCCGTCATCTCTGACCCATCCATTCCTGTCCCGTCATCTCTGACCCATCCATTCCTGTCCCGTCATCTCTGACCCATCCATTCCTGTCCCGTCATCTCTGACCCATCCATTCCTGTCCCATCATCTCTGCCCCATCCATCCCTGTCCCGCCATCTCTGCCCCATCCACTCCTGTCCTGTCATCTCTGCCCCATCCACTCCTGTCCCGTCATCTCTGACCCATCCATTCCTGTCCCGTCATCTCTGCCCCATCCATTCCTGTCCCGTCATCTCTGCCCCATCCACTCCTGTCCCATCATCTCTGCCCCATCCACTCCTGTCCTGTCATCTCTGCCCCATCCATTCCTGTCCCATCATCTCTGCCCCATCCACTCCTGTCCCATCATCTCTGCCCCATCCATTCCTGTCCTGTCATCTCTGCCCCATCCATTCCTGTCCCATCATCTCTGCCCCATCCACTCCTGTCCCATCATCTCTGCCCCATCCATTCCTGTCCTGTCATCTCTGCCCCATCCATTCCTGTCCCATCATCTCTGCCCCATCCACTCCTGTCCCATCATCTCTGCCCCATCCATTCCTGTCCTGTCATCTCTGCCCCATCCATTCCTGTCCTGTCATCTCTGCCCCATCCATTCCTGTCCTGTCATCTCTGCCCCATCCATTCCTGTCCCGTCATCTCTGCCCCATCCATCCCTGTCCCGTCATCTCTGCCCCATCCATTCCTGTCCCATCATCTCTGCCCCATCCATTCCTGTCCCCTCAGCTCTGCCCCATCCATTCCTGTCCCATCATCTCTGCCCCATCCATTCCTGTCCCGTCATCTCTGCCCCATCCATTCCTGTCCCATCATCTCTGCCCCATCCATTCCTGTCCCCTCAGCTCTGCCCCATCCATTCCTGTCCCATCATCTCTGCCCCATCCACTCCTGTCCCATCATTTCTGCCCCATCCATCCCTGTCCCGTCATCTCTGCCCCATCCATCCCTGTCCCGTCATCTCTGCCCCATCCATCCCTGTCCCGTCATCTCTGCCCCATCCATCCCTGTCCCGTCATCTCTGACCCATCCATCCCTGTCCCCTATGTAACCCCCCAATGCACTGATTTCTAACTAACCCCCACCCGGACCTTTACCTCTCACCAGATGCCTGTAAAAGGACCTTTAAAAGAAGTGGTTAAAGCGGACCTTCAGTATCATTTAATGAAAAGTCAAACCCCTCAAAAACTATTCCCCAGCATCTAAAATTAATATATTGTACATTTTTAGTCGCTTACTTATTAGTCTTTCCCCCACTGGGCTGCAACTCTGTTCAGGACTTAAGGATATGGGTGCCGCCATCTTGCCTCAGAAGCATCACATACTGAGGAGGGGGGGGGGGGTGAAAAGTGCAGGGGGTGGGGTTATAGCTGACAGAGCAGAGCTGGGGTCAGGAAAAGGACAGCAATCCCAGAATGCAGAGGGGCATAGTCAGAAGACAGTTCCTGTTTGCCGGTTGCCTGAGACTATATGGGCCGCCATCTTGGATGTTTAAAGGCTCATAACATGCAGTAGATGCAGGCAGGATGATTTTTAATGTGCGCAATCTGTATGTACAGGATGTGGGAAACATATAAGATAGACTCTTATTCAGGGAGAAGGTCCAGATTAATGTGGGCAATCTGTATGTACAGGGTGGGGGAAACATATAAGATAGACTCTTATTCAGTGTGAAGGTCCGGATTAATGTGAGCAATCTGTATGTACAGGGTGTGGGAAACAAATATGATAGGCTCTTATTCAGAGTGAAGGTCCGGATTAATGTGGACAATCTGTATGTACAGGGTGTAGGAAACATATAAGATAGGCTCTTATTCAGTGTGAAGGTCCGGATTAATGTGGGCAATCTGTATGTACAGGGTGGGGGAAACAAATAAGATAGGCTCTTATTCAGGGTGAAGGTCCGGATTAATGTGGACAATCTGTATGTATAGGGTGTGGGAAACATATAAGATAGGCTCTTATTCAGTGTGAAGGTCCGGATTAATGTGGGCAATCTGTATGTACAGGGTGGGGGAAACATATAAGATAGGCTCTTATTCAGGGTGAAAGTTCAGATTAATGTGAGCAATCTGTATGTACAGGGAGGGGGAAACATATAAGATAGGCTCTTATTCAGTGTGAAGGTCCGGATTAATGTGGGCAATCTGTATGTACGGGGGGGGGACATATAAGATAGGCTCTTATTCAGGGTGAAGGTCCGGATTAATGTGAGCAATCTGTATGTACAGGGTGTGGGAAACATATCAGATAGGCTCTTATTCAGGGTAAAGGTCCGGTTTAAGTATCTCTGTTCTATAATATCCATTTCACTGCATGGAGTCTATTCAACAAAGATGAATGTTACTTATCCAGCAGAAGAGACACTACACTCCTTATAATATATGGTACTACCTCCCTCCCTCCCTCCATTTCCATAAATCATTTTAACCTGCAGTAATTAAGGTCCTAAAAGAGATCCTAAACTCACTTACATAAATGACCTCATGGGTTCGCAGCAATACGAGCCTGGCCGCCCCGAAGCCGAAGGAGCAGCTTCTTCAAGGACATTTGTGGCTGAAGGCGTCTTGCCCTTGTGTGAGCATCTGATTCTCCGCTGGGATTTATTTAACAAGAATAACTGAGCGGCAGTGGGGCCTGGCATGTCCATCACTTACTGGCGGGTGACAACACGTGTAAAAGATACCAAACGGGAGACTCATTGTCGAGGCAAAAATGGCTATTTTTACTAAGACGTCAATGGATAGAGCGCTACAATGACCAACCTAATGACCTTAATGGAGCACAAGGGTGCCAATGCAGTGAGATGGTAACTGCCACACCAAGACGAGATGGATAAAGTACCTCTTAATTATCCTATACCAATAAATTAACAAATTAACCTCTAAATGAAGCAAAATGGTGCCAATGCAGTGAGATGGTAACTGTCCCACCAAGACAAGATGGATAAAGTACCTCTTATTTAACCTATGCCAATTAAAAAGTTAAATTAACCTCATTAAACTAAATGAACCTCAGTTAAATTAACCTCATTAGAAATTAAATTAAATTAACCTATGCCAATTAAAAGTACCTCTAAATTATCCTATACCAATTAAATGAACAAATTAACCTCTTAATGAAGCACAAGGGTGCCAATGCAGTGAGATGGTAACTGTCCCACCAAGATAAGATGGATAAAGTACATCTAAATTAACCTATGCCAATTAAATTAACAAATTGACCTCTTAATGAAGCACAAGGGTGCCAATGCAGTAAGATGATAACTGTCCCACCTAGACGAGATGGATAAAGGGCTACAATGACCGACCTAATGACCTTAATGAAGCACAAGGGTGCCAATGCAGTGAGATGGTAACTGTCACACCAGCAGCCGCCAGGGCAGATGGGCATAAAACAAAAAAAGATCCAACCATTCCAAATTGATGTTTTTTTTTTTTTTGGGGGGGGGGGGGGGGTTGAAGATACATGGCCATTTATCCTCTGCAATCAGCCCATCCATACAGACAAACAAGCAGTGAGTGTCACCATGCCCAGAGTGGTGGGCTGCCCTAACCACAGCGCCCGGGGAGCAGTTGGGTGCCTTGCTCAAGATCAGTTTAGCATACCTACCAACTTTTCAGGGCAGGAAAGAGGGACGTTTGTTAAATTAGGCCACACCCCTTCATTAAATTGGACCAACACCCAGGCTGATCAGCCCGGGAATCTGTAAGATTCCAGGGCCGATCAGATCCCTCCCTGCGGGGCATCCGAAATCGGGATGCCCCGCTGTGTGAAACCCCCCAGGATGCCGCATTCACCTTACCTTACTCCCGTTCCAACGGCGCATGCGCGGACCGCGGCCGCATCTCGCGCTTCTCTCTAGCAGGGCACGCGCACTCCCTGTTAGAGGGAAACGCGAGATGCGCCCGCCAGCGTGCTTGGAGCCGCTGTGGTTGTCCTTCCCTTGTACGTGCATACCACAGCGGCTCTGAGTGCGCTGATTGGACAAGGCCCGCGCATGCGCCGTAGGAGCGGGGTGAGGTGAGTTTTTCCTGCCATTCTGGGGGGTTTCACGCAGCAGGGCACACCCGATCGGGGTGCCCCGAGGAAGTGGACCAAAACCCAGGATAGTGAAAATCCTGGGTGTTGGTCCACTTTAAGGGATGGATAGGAAATAAGAGGTATAACAGCTAAAAGAATATAAACACTTTAAACAGGCAAATGAATCATTTATTGATGCAGATCTGCATGTTACACCTCAAAGAGGGACAAATGAGAATCAAGAGGGACATGGACTCAAAAGAGGGACAGTCCCTCCAAATCAGGGACACTTGGGAGGTATGATTTTAGTCATGTTCTGGCGTCGAACCTGCCACCCTCTGGTCACAAGTCTGATTCCTTACCTCTAGGCCATGGCTGTGATATTTGGCAACTTCTATAGGGGTTATTCATGAAGGGATAGCACCAGGTAGTGCTTCCTAGTGTCAGGCAGCATCTGGTGAACGCCGGGCGCTGTACGCAAAACTACATTTATAAAAGGGAATCTGGTGAGTGACTCTAACAGCGCCATGTAGCGTCACATGTATTATTACAGGCGGCTCAGCGTATAGCGCAGGTGCTCTAGCTTCCAGAGCGCCAGGTATTACCTTTCGCTCAGTGTCACTCTCCCATACATTTCAATGGCCGTTCATTTGCTTGTGTTTAAACAGCGTGTTTGACATTTTTTTTTTTTTTTGCTCCAATCATCGTGTGACCTCTCCTGTCTGCAAACAAACACTTTTTTGACTTTTTATATTTTTATGCAGAATTGTCATTACAGGTCTGACACTAAAGTGTTAATGTCACAGTGTTATAACAATGTCATTCTATGTGTTTTCACTTTGTTACTGGTGGATATGTGTTCAAAAACAGACTTTAATCACACAGCGTCTGGCGCTCTATGTTATAGCGACCAGATTTAGAGCGCCGACACTGTGCGTTTCCTTATTTGATAAGCAAGGTGTGGAGCGCTGAGAGTCGGTCGCTATGAGCTGGCACTACCTCTCGCTCGCTGCAGCGCTGTACTGGTGTTACAGCCCCTAACATACATCACATTCATCAATGCCGGCCAGGTTACTACAGTGACTGAGGCACTCTGTTATAGCGCCGGCATCCGCTTACAGCATCTACTAGCGGTCGCTGTAAGCGCCGCTATACAGAAGCTCATCTGCCGATACCTGGCGCTAGTAGTGAATCAGCCTCTTTGTTGTGTTGTTTTTGCTTTTCACTATGGGCCTAGCACAGGGGGATGAAGCTGCTGGCTGACTATCCTGCCTGTGCCGACGCATAGTGAGGCTTAGGTTGACACATAAGACAGCTCTTAGTAAATAGCACACAAGGGTGCACCTTTAAACCTGACCAACAGCCTTGCACAGGTGGAAAAAAACTCCCATCTGCATGCATAATACTGAATCATTGTCAGCACTTACATTTGCTCCTGCACCCACTCAAAGCTGAAAGGCTGCCTCACCCATTTTCTCCTGGTATTTTGTAGCATCTTTTCTAGCATCCCAATGGTGCTGCTGCTTGGATTGGACTGACATAACCCACAATGCACAGCGGCAGAATACCCAGCAGCACTTTCCATTTTCAGGTGGCCTGCAGCTCCATGGGATGCCATAAGGGGCAGTTGTGGCCTAGAGAAAAGGAAGAGCTGAAGGTTCAGTTCCCAGCTGGGACATGACAGAAGTGCTCTTGAGGCACCTAACCCATACCTCCCAAGTGTCCCTGATTTGGAGGGACTGTCCCTCTTTTGAGTCTGTGTCCCCCTGTCCCTCGTTGTTCTCATTTGTCCCTCTTAGAGGTGTAACATGCAGATCTGCAGCAATAAATGATTCATTTGCCTATTTATAGTGTTGTAACTGTTACACTCTATCTCCTATCCATCAATCAATGAGGGGGCGTGGCTTAATTTTATAAATGTTCCTCTTTCTCACCCTGAAAAGTTGGTAGGTATGTCTAACCCCACAACTGCAGGGATGCCAACCTCACCCGCTCCTGCACTTCACAATCACCATTTACCTTAATACACCTGGACTTAGACAATTAGATCTCCTATTCAACCCAGTTAATTGGCTGAGCCCAGGTGTGTTTTAATTGGCTGAGTCCGGGTGTGTTTTAATTGGCTGAGTCCGGGTGTGTTTTAATTGGCTGAGTCCAGGTGTGCTTTAATTGGCTGAGCCCAGGTGTGTTTTAATTGGCTGAGCCCAGGTGTGTTTTAATTGGCTGAGCCCAGGTATTCTTTAATTGGCTGAGCCCAGGTGTGTTTTAATTGGCTGAGCCCAGGTGTGCTTTAATTGGCTGAACCCAGGTGTGTTTTAATTGGCTGAGCCCAGGTGTGTTTTAATTGGCTGAGCCCGGGTGTGTTTTAATTGGCTGAGTCAGGTGTGCTTTAATTGGCTGAGCCCAGGTGTGTTTTAATTGGCTGAGCCCAGGTGTGTTTTAATTGGCTGAGCCCGGGTGTGTTCTAATTAGCTGAGTCAGGTGTGCTTTAATTGGCTGAGCCCAGGTGTGTTTTAATTGGCTGAGCCCAGGTGTGTTTTAATTGGCTGAGCCCGGGTGTGTTTTAATTGGCTGAGCCCAGGTGTGTTTTAATTGGCTGAGTCCGGGTGTGTTTTAATTGGCTGAGCCCAGGTGTGTTTTAATTGGCTGAGCCCAGGTGTGTTTTAATTGGCTGAACCCAGGTGTGTTTTAATTGGCTGAGCCCAGGTGTGTTTTAATTGGCTGAGCCCGGGTGTGTTTTAATTGGCTGAGTCCAGGTGTGTTTTAATTGGCTGAGCCCAGGTGTGTTTTAATTGGCTGAGTCCAGGTGTGTTTTAATTGGCTGAGCCCAGGTGTGTTCATAAGTATTGTCAGTGATAAGTGCTGGGCTGAAGAAAAATCACCCTACAGGAACGGGTCAGGTTGGTGTCTCTGTAAATGCTCACCGATCGAATATATGTTAGGGGCTGCGGGGATGCCCCTGAAGGCCCAAAAAAGATCTGCACTCACCACAAAGTAAAAGAGATATATCAAGTTTATTGTTGAAGCTCCAAAAATGGGACCATACAACATACTACACAAAGGTTAAAAAACATATATACACATAGACACAAGGGAACCCAAAACCACAGAGGCTCTTAATGCTACATTCATAATGATCAGAATTGTACAGTCTAATAAATGAATGGAGACCAGCAGGACAAAATACATAAAAAATATAAACAAAGAATGTTTACCAAATACCGCGCTAAATCATAAACCTAAAAAAAAAAAGGAGAGCTGAATTCATTTCTGCTGGATTTCCCTTACGTTGAGCATTTATTATCCAATCCTTTGGAGTTCTTGATTTTGGATACTGGAGGTGTCTTGCACCTATTTTATTGCAAAAATTAAACCTTCATCTGGTAAGCACTTTGTGAAACTGGTGACGGGCACACAACGGTGGATACCACATATGTTCCTAATTGGGACTTTTTTCACTTAATCTATCACTTATTGAGCTCTGTGTCTTTTTGTATATTTTTGGAGGACAAAATACATATATATATATATATATATATATATATATATATATATATACAATTAGAGGCTGATTCATCATTAGCGGCAGGTAGCGACAGATGAGCGTCTGTAGCAGGCATTTTCAGAGCGCCCGCTAGTAGTCGCAGTGCTCGGCCGTGAGTCGCTACTTTATAGCGACTCAGTCGCTGTTCAGTAATGTTGAATACATTGTGAGGAGTCGCTATTTGACCAGTACAGCGCTGTATGGGAGCTCATGTTAGCGACTGCTCATAGCGACCGACTCACATCATATTCAGGAAAAAAACAGCTGCAAAAATCTCTGGCGCTGAAAAATAGTTGTTTGAAGCCCAGAGCGCAGGAGGGGGTGTGTTTAAAGTCTGTTTTCAAGCATCTATCCACTAGTAACAAAGCGAAAACATATGGAATTACATTGTAACAACATTGTAACATAAAATTTAGGCCCTTATTTATGATGGAATAGCGACAAGTAGCAACTGGTGAGCGGCCGGTAATGACGGGCCCCGCCACGAGAACGCCGGCTCCCCACCACAATCACACATTTATCAAGCCAATCCTGCTTAGCGACTGAGAGAGCGCCAGATAGCGAATCATTCATCATTATTCCAGCCTCAGCCCACGGCGCCAGCGTCCGACCTTGAACAGCGACAGGTATGACCTCTCGCTACCTGGCGCTCTCCAATGCATTTCAATGGAACAATCTTTAAATATTCATAATTAATTGTTATTAATGTTATTAATGTTTTTTTTCAATTTGAAAAATTCTGTCACCACTTCTGCCATGTTAGATAATTTTTTTAAGGTAAAAAAAAAAAAAAAAATGTGTGCAGAATTGATATTACAGGTCTGATAGTAATGTATTCATATTACTAAATTCTTTAAAAATTTTTTTTTTTTGGTTTCCAAAAATATGGTGGTTTTGGGGTTAAAAAAACTACTTTTAACACATCGCCGCCAGCGCTCTGGGGTTTAAACATGCATTTCACAGCGCAAGAATTTTTTGAGCGTGATTTTTTGATGAATATGGTGGGAGCCGGTCGCTCTGACCAGTCGCTATCATGCGCACCCATACATCGCGGAACCTGTCAAATAGCGACTTGTCACCCCGTATTCAACATTACTGCACACCGACTGAGTAGCTATCAACAACTGAACAACAGCCAAGCACAGCGACTACTAGCGGGCGCTGTGAAAATACCGCTACAGTCGCTCAACTGTCGCTACCTGCCGCTATTAATGAATCGGCCTCTTAGTTTCAAAATATCATCATATTTATTGGGCTTTTCATCTAAAATCTACATACAATACATAAAACAACATACACATTAAAAATACCCAGGGTTTTCCATTAGGTAGGGCATCCCATACTGACCCGCAAAAATATCTCAACTTGTGCAAAACTCATATTAATAAATTACCCCCCACTAATCTATAAAGTGCTTAAAGTGCTATCCTGTGCAAATTACAATTAAATCCCATATAATCAATATCAATTCAATATCTCCACACAACAAAAAATGGCAAAAGGAGTAAAGTGCAAGGTGTTCATAAAAATTCATCAATATCACATCACCTGAACAATAGCAAGTCCCCACGGATCCCCCACACACGGTATTTCCTGGAAATGGGCCCCCTAAAGGTTGCATTAAGATGGTATATAACGCCGGAACAGATGGCTCAGTACGATGGGGCATCCCAGGGATCTTGCTTCCGAGGCTGTCTTTCCATTAGGATCCCATGGTCACATCTGGTGGGAGTGTACCAAAGGTAAAGAATTTTGGATAGCGCTCTTCAACGATTCCATTAGAAATAGCTCTGTGAGACAGAGGCCCTTATTTATGAAGGAATAGCGACAGGTAGCGACTGGTGAGCGGCCGGTAATGACGGGCCCCGCCACGAGAACGCCGGCTCCCCACCACAATCACACATTTATCAAGCCAATCCTGCTTAGCGACTGAGATAGCGCCATATAGCCACTCATTCATCATTATTCCAGCCTCAGCCCACAGCGCCAGCGTCCGACCTTGAACAGCGACAGGTATGACCTCTCGCTACCTGGCGCTCTCCAATGCATTTCAATGGAACAATGTTTAAATATTCATAATTAATTTTTATTAATTGTTTTTTTTTTTTTTTATGTGAAAAATTCTGTGACCACTTCTGCCATTTTAGATAATTTTTTTAAGGTAAAAAAAAAAAAAAATTGTACAGAATTGATATTACAGGTCTGATATTAATGTATTCATATTACAAAATTATTTAAAAAACTTGTTTTTTTTTGGTTTCCAAAATATGGTTGTTTGGGGGTTAAACAACTACTTTTAACCCATCGCCTCCAGCGCTCTGGGGTTCAAACATGCATTTTACAGCACGAGAATTTTTTGAGCGTGATTTTTTAATGAATATGGTGGGAGCCGGTCGCTAGGGCCATTCGCTATCATGCGCTTCCATACAGCGCGGAACCTGTCAAATAGCGACTCCTCACCCAATATTCAACATTACTGCACACCGACTGAGTCGCTATCAACAACCAAACAACGGCCAAGCACAGCGACTACTAGCGGGCGCTCTGAAAATGCCGCTACAGTCGCTCAACTGTCGCTACCTGCCGCTATTAATGAATGGGCCTCCCCGACAGCTGTTCTTTCATATTTTGACGGGAGCAAAAATGGTCATTGCTAGTGCCTGGAAATCACAAGATTTAAGTTTTAGTGAGTTAATAATATTATGGCCATGGAAAAACTGTCAGCAATTAATATTGGGAACTTTGAGGGATTTCAAGAGGTTCGGGTTCCATGGATAGAAAATTGTTTTTTTTTTTTTTTACTTTATTTAATGTGTGAGAAGGGGATAGATTTAATGAAATTGATAAGATGTACTGTCTAGTTTTTTATGACATAAGCCTTTATACTTTATAGAATGTAAATGATGTGTTTATGTGCACAAATTGGTTTATATAAGGATGTCTATGGTCTGTTATATCAGATATACCAAAATTGTTTATAGATACCTTCAATAAAAGTTATTGAAAGGGAAAATGACCACAGCAGAAGTTTCAAAAAATTAAAATAATTTTTAGGTGCAGCAATCTAATTTGTCCTGGAGAGGGATGCATATGAATAGGGATGAGCGAACCGGTTCGGACAAACTGGAATTCGCTCCGAATTTCAGGGAAAATTCGATTCGGTACGAACCCGAATTTTTTTTGGTTCGTGCCGATCGAATTTTCCCTGAAATAAAAAAAAAAAAATGCTGGCATGGTGGGAGCGGGCAGGCCGGCTAAGCTGTCAGCGCAGCCAGCCTGCCCGCTCCCACCATGCCGGCATTTGTTTAAAAAGCCGGCGCCGCTCTCAGGCACCCTCTGATGACGCGCCCTCTGATGACGCGTCCTCTGATGACGCGTCCTCTGATGACAGCTGAGAGCGGCGCCGCTCTCAGCTGTCATCAGAGGACGCGCCGGCCTCCACGCTCCGACCATGCAGGTAAGTGTTTGCTTTTTAAACAAATGCCGGCATGGTGGGAGCCGGCTTCCGCCGCCCGCTGACAGGTGTAGCCGGCCTGCCCGCTCCCACCATGCCGGCATTTTTTTTTTCAGATGAGCGATTCGTGAAATTTCGATTCGGGCGAACCCGAATTTCTTGGGGAAATTCGGCGAATCGCCCGATTCGAACTTTCAAGAAGTTCGCTCATCTCTACATATGAGCACTGTCAGGGCCATTTCTTGGCAAAGCGGGAAGTACGGGAAGGAAAAAAATCTGCCCCTCCTTATCCACCCAATGACGCTGCTGTCCTATACAGGTATGTGCCATGCTGTGCCTCTATCATTGCAGCAGGCAGTGCTCCTTCCACATGACTGAGCCCAATATGAAGGGATGAGCGGCCTGTCTTATGGCCGGCACTGCTAACAGTGTCCTATACAGGTATGTGCCATGCTGTGCCTCTATCATTACAGCAGGCAGTGCCCCCTACCATGACTGAGCCCAATATGAAGGGATGATGGGCCTGTCTTATGGCCGGCACTGCTAACAGTGGATCCCACTTATCCGCATAAAGGTGCCCCCTAACAGCTTTGGTGCCCAGGGCCATCACCCTGCTCGCCCTCCCCTAGAAACAGGAAGCCTTAAAGCGGACCTTCACCCTGAATAAGATCATATCTCATATGTTTCCCACATCCTGTACATACAGATTGCTCACATTATAAACCATCCTACCTGCATCCACTGCATGTTATGAGCCATTAAACATCCAAGATGGTGGCTCATGGGGCTTCAGGCAGCCTGCAAACAGGAAGTGTCTTCTGACTGTGCTGTTCTGCATTCTGGGATTGCTGTCCCTGACCCCAGCTCTGCTCTGTCTGTGCAAAGCACAGCTATAACCCCCCCTGTACTTTATCCCGCTCTCCTCTCCTCGGTATGTGTGATGCTTCTGAGGCAAGATGGCGGCGCCCGTATCCTAGAGTCCTGAACAGAGTTGCAGCCCGGTGGGGGAAAGAAAAATAAGTAAGTGACTTAGCGGGGATAGGGACACCTCAGCTGATTGTTGGTTTTAAGTGGTACCGCACCCATTTTGCATATAACATGTGTGCGGCCGCGTTGTAATATTGATATTGTGGAATTCACTGAGACATAACCTTGGCAGGGGGAGAAGAAACATGGGCACCACTGTCATAAAGCCTTCAGAAGCCACGTGCCTCAAAGGAGCAGATCGTGTAGATAAGGACACCCAATAGCTTCTGTCTAGGGTGTGATGGCGGGTGACCAGGGACCACAGTAATTGCAACAGGAGAATGTGGCAGGTTATTGAACCTGGAACAATGGCTGGTAGCTAGCAGAGCAGATGTGGTCAGACGTGACAGCTCAGCAACAGGCCTTGGCACGAGTCTGCACATAGCCTGGCACTGGATGAGGTCAGATGTTGCAGTGGTCAGGGCTTGATACTGGACATGGTCATTAGATACAGGCACTGCATGTGGTCAGACATAGCATGGGTTCACAATACAGATTGGCACTGGACGTGGTCAAAGAAGCCACATGTCAGCAACGGAGCCAAGCACTGAATGTGGTCAGATGTTGCAGTGGTCAGCAACAGGGCTTGATACTGGACATGGTCATTAGTTACAGGCACTGCATGTGGTCAGACATGGCATGGGTTCACAATAGAAATTGGCTCTGGACATGGTCAAAGAAGCCACATGTCAGCAACGGAGCCAAGCACCGGATGTGGTCAGATGTGGCACAGGTCAGAAACAGAGCCTGATACAGGGGATCCTAAATGCTGATGCTCCATGCATACACCTCTGTAAGTCCTGGTCTTCTTACCTGCTCCTCGGTTCCCTTGAGGTTAGCAGTCCCCCTAATGCCACTTCTCAGCTAGGGGTCTTCTCATAAGTCTTACTCACATATGAGCGGTATGTGGAACTGTATGGAGGTCTTTTAGTGCTAAGGCTGGTGTTGTATACAGGGCATTTAGATACTAGGGGTGGGTTTCATTGGGATGACAGGTTTGTATAAAGGATCAGCCAACACATTACAGGGGCCCAGACATGATATAGAACATATAGAGCCTGATCCCCTCTCCAACCTATGTGTGATGGATGACCCCTGGTTTGAATTGGGCAAACCAGCCTGGGTGGGTAGGCACAATCATTTATCTTCAACGCCAACAGAGACAGTGTGAGGGTGGCCATTGGCGCATCGAGGTATAGAGGTCCTTACTATGAAATATAAGGACATATGGGTGAGTGTACTGAATGGTATAGTGGGCCCCAAAAGGGTAAGGCAGATGCTTGTCTAGAAATAGAGGAACTTATAGAGGGACTATAACAATATGGGTTATGGGACCCATCATCCCTGACCTGAAACAAGCACCATGGCTGGAATAGTCATTCCACTGTATGTCTCATTCTTTGTGTTGCCAATACATTACTGATGGTGGCCTGTGCCAGGATAGACCATGAATATGATAGAACATTCCTCTCCAAATAGTTCCCACCACCTACTTCTTAGGAAAGCTGACATTCTTAGACTATCCCTCTATGATGGTCAGGTTTTACCAGTGCTCCTAAGCAGGCATGCGGGTGGTTTAAAGACTTATCTCTATGAAAGGATGCCTTAGAAAAGTCAACAGATCCTGAAAAGTCAGCACTTCAGTCTTCAAAAAACATCATAACTGAAATTTTATATATAATAGATGTTTGCATGACTTTCTGGATGTCGCCACCTAGAAGCACAGAAGCCTGTGTTGATGGAAGAGATTTAGATCTATCATATCGAGCATCATATCAAGAAGAACTACATTCTACTACATTACTAAAAGTGATGAGTGATGGCCAATGTGTAATACGGACTGGTTCTGCATATTTTAGGTGTATCTATGTTTCTTTGCTACACCACCAAGTAACCTTGCAAGGTACACCCTAAAGTCCCTATTCTTTTTTCTTTGCTCGTTCTCCCATTGACGTCGCCTTTATGCTTTCCTAAAGGTCCTCTATGGTTCTTGCAGCTCTCATACCAAGTCCTGGGCAAGGTACTTCCTGTCACCTCCAGTGCCCTTGCTTCCCTCCCCCTTGAACCTAGCTGGATGTTCCATAATGGCCCATCAGCCCTATGTTTCAGGTAGCCACCCCTACCACCAGTGCCGGATTAAGTGTGGTGGAGACCCCTGGGCAGAAAATCTGGTGGAGGCCCCGGATGCAGTATTCTTTTCTTTTAAAGTTCAGTGTCTTCGTAACTACAGGTGGACAGGTAACATAAATCGGTTACCCTGCCAGTCCGCTGCTTACCCTGGTCAAAGCCGCTATAGGCGGCGAAACGCGTTGGGATTGCTATCACTGTATTTTAAAGGAACAGGAACTTTCACATCTCTTGGCAACAGAGGAAGTCTTGTGGACCTAGCGGTGAGAGTCACTGACCCCTCTTCTGTTTGGATTTTTATGCTCGATTTTAGCTATCTTTGTGAGTGCATCTGCTTGCTTTTACTTTTTGAATAAATCGTGTTTTAGCGCTATTGCACTATTTTTTGCCTTTGCTCTCTCTGCATGCCCACTATGTATATGGGACATTTCATATATTCCCATTGAGAACGCCACCTGCGCATTTCTAAGGAAGAGCCAGTTGGAGCTTTTTGAAATACACCATTTGAGAAACATCCAAGCAGTGGGAGTTAATTTCACCTTACATTGCTGGAGTTATTTATACTTATGCTCTTTGCCGCTGAGCATCTGGTAAGAGTTTGAGCTATTTGGTGGTGGGAACATGTAACCATCGATGTATGCACCTTGGGATACCTTGACTGAAATCCCACAGACGAAGTGAAAAACTTTTTATTGACAAGCTCTGTGTGTTTATTATTATTATAGTACAGCTTTCTGGAGGCAGGGAGGGGGGTCACTCTTACTGCCTGTATCGAGGGATGCCCCTCACTGCCTGTAATAGAGCCTGTAATGGAGAGATGCCAGTCACTGGCTTTAATGGAGAGATGCCACTCACTGGCTGTAATGGAGAGATGCCGCTCACTGGCTGTAATGGAGAGATGCCACTCACTGGCTGTAATGGAGAGATGCCGCTCACTGGCTGTAATGGAGAGATGCCGCTCACTGGCTGTAATGGAGAGATGCCGCTCACTGGCTGTAATGAGGGATGCCCCCCACTAGAGGTAATCAGGGATGCTACTCACTGCCTGTAATGGGGTGATTCTGCACACTCTCTGTAACGGGGTAATAGGGAGGGGGGGGGTTTAGGACACCATTTGGTTCAGAATATTTTGCTTCTTATTTTTTTACTTTAAACTCTGGGTGTATCTTATAGAAAGAATAATGTGGTTACATATATATATATATATATATATATATATATATATATATATATTTATATTGACATTAATATACTATAATGGGCCAGGAACAGTACAGCAGGGCTAGTGTGCCCCAAAAAGTCCCGGCCTTTTTTTTTTTACCCCAGTCTGTCCCTGTCTGTCACAGTGACGCTGTCAGGTAGGTGTGGGTTGTCAGGTGGGTAGGCAGGTACTCAGTAGGTAGGTGGGTAGGTACTCAGATGGACAGGTAGGGGGCAGTCAGGTAGAGTAGAATGTGGCAATTTAGATAGGAATAGATAAGAATTTAGTATAGGTAGGCAGGTGGGTGGGTAGACACATGGATACATAGGTCAGTAGATAGGTGACTGGGTAAGTAGGCAGGTATATAGTTAGGTAAGTGGGTGGGTAAGTGGGAGGGCAGGTAGCGAGGTTGGTGGGAGGGCAGGTAGGGACGTGGGCAAGTGGGATGGTGGGTGGGTGGGCAACTGCCACCTTAGCTCCAAGTTCTGACTATTCTGCCTTTGCATTAGGGCTGCCAGCTGCTGCTCCAGGTCCTGGCTATAGAGGTGAGTGGGCAGGTACATAGGTAGGTGGGTAGGTCAGTGGGCAGTTGGATAGATAGGTAGGTTGGTCAGCAGGCAAATAGATAGGTAGGAGGGTGAGTGGGTAGGTGGGTAAATTGGTGGGTAGGTCAGTAGGCAGGTAGATAGGGAGGTGACTGACACCACTGCTGATCTGGGCTGGAGAATCCTGTTGTGTGCTGTCCTTGGCACTGTTCACTTGTCTCCGCCAGCTCCAGTACTTACCACCTCTCTGCGCTGTCCTTGGCACTCCCAATTGGTCGCTAGCCCCCCTAAGGGCTCCAAAGTGAGTCACCCTGGGAATCTATGCACCTCACCCAGGGAGGTTCACTTCTGAGCCCTGGTTCTCCAGGATCATGGGGGCAAGGAAGCCCAAACTTACAGGGAATGTAGCTGAGATCTTCAGCTACAGAATAAGCCCCATCCATTTTTAGACCCCAGCACCCGCAAGCAACAGTATTGTACCGATTGGATCCACATGCTCTTGCAGAACTGCACGCCTGTCCTCCTCTTCCAATGACACCTCCAAGGAGTTTCTTTCCCCCATGGATCCGGAGAACAGAGGCTCCAAATCATCCTGGGAATTAATGCACCTCCTGCAGGATAGTACACTTCCGAGCACCTGATCTCCAGACCTAGGGGGGCTAACGACCCACTGGAGGTGTAGGAACCTCAGGCATACACCACTGCAAGGGCCTGTGGATTAGGGCTGACCAGACTAAGCTGTGGTACCCCAACGTCCTAGTACTCTTGCTCGAGGGTGCCAGGGTGGTACACTTCTGAGTGTCAGATCTCAGGACCTAGGGGGCTAACGACTCACTGTTGGTGTCGTTGGAAAGGGGAAAACCTCAGGTATACATCACTGCAAGGGCCTGTGGATTAGGGCTGACCAGACTAAGTGGCGGTACCCAAAGCCCTAGTACTGTTGCTCGGGGTGCCAGATCTGCAGAACTAGGGGGGCTAGCACCCACTGAAGGTGTTTTTGGAAAGGGGAGAACCTCAGGGATACACCACTGCAAGAGCCTGTGGGTTAGGGCTGACCGGAGTAAGCGGCGGTACCCCAAAGTCCTAGTACTGTTGTTCAGGGGTGCCAGATCTCAGGACCTATGGGAGCGAAAGACTCACTGTTGGGGTTGTTGGAAAGGGGAGAAACTCAGGTATACACTCCTACAAGGGCTTGTGGATCAGGGCCTACTGGACTAAGCAGCAGCACTGCAAAGTCCTGGTACCTCAACGTACCTGCACGTACCCCTTGCGCCCTGCCTATAATCCGCTCCTGCCAACAGGCCCCTCATTTTCCTTGCTCCAGGTACCTTTCAGACCCTTTCCTTGCTGTGCTCCTGACAGCCCCCTTTGCTATCCATGTTCGATGCTGTCATAAGCAGAGGGAACCATTCAAAGAGAGGAGGTCCCCTGTAAATGCCCGCACCGGGGTCACTACTAATACAAATCAGAAGCTACGAATTTTAATGGAGCAGCTTGTGTAGATAAGGACAGTCAATAGCTGCTGTCTAGGCTGTGATGAAACAAGCACCATGGCTGGAATAGTCATGCCAGTGTATGTCTCATTCTATGTGAGGTTCATACATTACTGATGGCGGCCTGTGCCCGGATAGATCATGAATATGATAGAACATTCCTCTCCAAATAGTTCCCACCACCTACTTCTTAGGAAAGCTGACATTCTTAGACTATCCCTCTATGATGGGCAGGTTTTACCAGTGCTCCTAAGCAGGCATGAGGGTGGTTTAAAGATGTAGAACTTTGAAAGGATGTCTTAGATAAGTCAACAGATCCTGAATAGTCAGCACTTCAGTCTTCAATAAAAAGCACAACTGAACTTTTATATATAATAAATGTGTCACTTTTGTCAACATTCTGGATGTCGCCACCTAGAAGCAGAAGCCTGTGTTGAAGGACTCCAGGACCGGCTGACTTGGTGCCCCCGGGGCATGTCTATACAGCATGCCCCACTGTGTGAGGCCCCCCAGATGGCCAGCAAGCCCCCTTACCTTTACCCGGTCCCTCGCTGAGATTGTGGGCCGTCTGCTTCTCTGGCATCCCTACAGCTGTGCGCACTTCTGCGTTCAGTCATTCAGGGCATGTGGGAGCTCGCACTCTACAGGAGGGCCGGGGATGCAGCCCACGGTGGCACTTACACCACCACGCTGTTCAAAGCAACGGCTTAGTATGTATGGCATAAAGTGCTGTTTAGACCAGCGTCTGCGCATGTACCATGGGAACGGCAGAGAGGTGAGTGGAGTGGGTGATCTGGGGGGTTTCATACAGCGGAGCATTCCCGCAGGCAAGGACCTATCACCAGTATAGTCTAAATCCTGGTAATAGGTCCACTTTAAGAGGTATGATTTGTCAAAGACACTGTTCCTTTTCCACAATGCTGCATCTGTTAAAAGAAAGAAAGAAAGAACAGATGAAAGAAAGAAAGAACAGATGAAAGAAAGACAGAACAAATGATAGACAGAAAAAAAGAACAGATGAAAGAAAGAAAGAAAGAAAGAAAGAAAGAACGAACAGATGAAAGACAGAAAGAAAGAACAGATGAAAGAAAGAAAGAACAAATGAAAGACAGAAAGAAAGAACAGATGAAAGAAAGAAAGAAAGAGAAAGAAAGAAAGAAAGAAAGAAAGAACAAATGAAAGACAGAAAGAAAGAACAGATGAAAGAAAGAACAAATGAAAGACAGAAAGAAAGAACAGATGAAAGAAAGAAAGAAAGAACAAATGAAAGACAGAAAGAAAGAACAGATGAAAGAAAGAAAGAACAAATGAAAGACAGAAAGAAAAAACAGATGAAAAAAAGAAAGAAAGAAAGATAGAACAGATGAAAGAAAGAATGAAAGAACAGATGAAAGAAAGAAACAAAGAAAGAACAGATGAAAGACAGAAAGAAAGAACAGATAAAAGAAAGAAAGAAAGAAAGGAAGAAAGAAAAAACAAATGAAAGACAGAAAGAAAGAACAGATGAAAGAAAGAAAGAAAGAACAAATGAAAGACAGAAAGAAAAAACAGATGAAAAAAAGAAAGAAAGAAAGAAAGATAGAACAGATGAAAGAAAGAATGAAAGAACAGATGAAAGAAAGAAACAAAGAAAGAACAGATGAAAGACAGAAAGAAAGAAAGACTCTCAATGGCCAACAGACTGCCTGACAGCCTGTAGTCCCGGTTACTGCACGGTCCTGCATCTTGAGGGGCTTCTCAGGGTAGATGGAATGAGGTAGGCCTTCCCAAGGGGCAGGGGCCCCGGCACCTGCCCTAGTAAGCCCAGCGCTGACGCCTGCCCTGAAGTTGTTCCAGCACAAGTTAGCCCAGGGGACAGGTCATTAGAGTTGAGCAGATCTCCTCTGGAAAAGCAGAATGGATCCTTTAAACCCCCTGATTCCTCTTTCTTTCATTACAAGCTTGGCTGGGATGTTTGTGATACAGGGTGTATAAGTGACCCCTCCTCTGGCTATAATTATATAATTATTTGGATTTTATTATTGGGCCATTTTTTTTCGCAATAGTGCTCCATTAATGGTATTTTGACATAAAAAGTGGAAGCAGCTCATCTGTTTTTTGTAGCTAGTACATTATGTGGGATGCCCCACACAAAATGCTGCACCACAAGTCATTTTTTATATCAAAGACCTACAAATTTTATTCGAGAAGTCAGAGAAATACACAAACTTATTAAAAACGATTTAAAATACAATCAAAGCACAAGGCACAGCACAAAGCCCTATCATGGAGGCAGCATGATTATCAAAATAAATATATTTATATTGTGTAATACCTATCTAGTGCATACCACCCAACTTTTTGGGTAGGAAAGATTTTTTAATGTGGACCAAAACCGACGCCTATCGGCTCGGAAATCTATAAGATTCCTTGACCGATCGATTCCCTCCCCCGGGGGGATCGGGAAAAACGGGATGCCCCGCTGTGTGAAACCCCCCAGGACACCTCACTTACCTTGGTTCCCGGTCCAACGGTGCATGTGTACTAACACTATGGGGGTTATTCATGAAGGGATAGCGCCAGGTAGCGCCTCGTAGCGGCAGGCAGCATCTGGTGAACGCCGGGCGCTGTACGCCAAACCACATTTATGAAAGGTAATCTGGTGAGCGACTCAAACAGCGCCATGTAGCGTCGCATGTATTATTACAGGGGGCTCAGTGTATAGCGCCGGCGCTCTAGCTTCCAGAGCGCCAGGTATTACCTTTCGCTTACTGTCGCTCTCCCATACATTAAAATGGCCGTTCATTTGCTTGTGTTTAAACAGCGTGTTTGACTTTTTTTTTTTGCTCAAATCATTGTGGGACCTCTCCTGACTTTTAGAAACCTTTTAGATTTTTTATATTTTTATGCAGAATTGTCATTACAGGTCTGGCACTGAATTGTTAATGTCACAGTGTTAAAACAATGTGATTCCATGTGTTTTCGCTTTGTTACATGTGGATATGTGTTCAAAAACAGACTTTAATCACACAGCGTCTGGCACTCTATAGCACTGCTATAGCGCCAAGATTTAGAGCTCCGACGCTGTGTATGCAGCCATACAGGCTGCATACTCTGCCTGAGGAAGTGACGGTGACGTCATGAAATGCGTTGCAGGGCTTTCATTGTGGGGGTCTCCAGTGGTGGCAAGCACTTAGCACTTTATGGATGAGTGAGGTATTTAATGGTGTATTTATTTTGTGATTTGGACTTTTCTTCATATTTTAAGTGTTATCTACACGGCTCTACCTAGTTGATCTTGATGCACTTTAATAGCGCGTGACACTTTTTTTACAGTTGTATATATATATAGAATAATTATTATTTAGTTCATAGTTTATAGTAGTCCCCCACTGGTATATATTATGAGACAATTGTAAACCCCCCCCTCGCCATTCTTCGTTGGCAGTATGTATATAAGTGTTTTATGTGTTTTTTAATAGCAAAAATTATTTTAATGTGTCTTAGTATGTGACGGGGAGGCTGATTTATTAATAGCGCCAGGTAGCGACAGTTGAGCGACTGTAGCGGTATTTTCGCAGCACCCGCTAGTAGTCGCTGTGCTTGGCCGTTGTTCGGTTGTTGATAGCGACTCAGTCGGTGTGCAATAATGTTGAATAATGTTGAATACAAGGTGATGAGTCGCTATTTGACAGGTTCCGCGCTGTATGGGAGCGCATGATAGCGAATGGCCCTAGCGACCGGCTCCCACCATATTCATTAACAAATCACGCTCCAAAAATTCTCGCGCTGTGAAATGCATGTTTTATAAAAACATTTTGTAATATGAATACATTAATATCAGACCTGTAATATCAATTCTGCACAAATTTTTTTTTTATTTTTTTCTTACCTTAAAAAAAATATCTAACATGGCAGAAGTGGTCCCAGAAATTTTCACATTAAAAAAAAAAAAATTAACAATTAATTATTAATATTTAAAGATTGTTCCATTGAAATGCATTGGAGAGCGCCAGCTAGCGAGAGGTCATACCTGTCGCTGTTCAAGGTCGCTCGCTGGCGCTGTGGGGTGAGGCTGGAATAATGATGAATGAGTGGCTATCTGGCGCTATCTCAGTCGCTAAGCAGGATCGGCTTGATAAATGTGTGATTGTGGTGGGGAGCCGGCGTTCTCGTGGCGGTGCCCGTCATTACCGGCCGCTCACCAGTCGCTACATGGCGCTATCCCTTGTTAAATAAGGGCCCTAAATTTTCAAATAAACTTTAATATGATTCATATATAACAGAGTGCCAGTGTTAGTCTCTGGTTTTACCCCCTGTCTAGGGACTTTGGGGCACCCCCTTTTTTCTTTTTACTTGTAAAATCCTAATACCACACAATAAATACTGCAAATGAGAACATATAAAGAGAAATAAGGGCCAAATCTGAAACAATGAAACAATGATCAGACCATCATTTTGGAATCAACAGGACACGTCATCCAGCACCCTGACAACGGCCCCAGACGTCTGTGAGCAGTCACTTTATAGGTATGACACAAAATATATTATTATCATAATCATGATATAGAACATGACTTGTGGTGCAGCATTATGTGCGGGGCATCCCACATAGGGCACTTTTGGAGTTGTGTATACTTGCACACAGATTTGAATTGGTTTGTGCATTATAAGGTATTTTAGTTTTTTTCTAGTTGCATGGCACCAACTGTTTTCTTTAGTGAATTTGCTGTAAGCGGCTGACAGGGTCAAAGGCTAAAGGTCACAGAAGTAGTCGGGGCAACCAATCAATGCTGTAGAAAGGTTCCTGTACGTGCATTCGGGACCTGTTATTCCTATAGCTCACGTTTCCAAACTGAAGGTCTAGTTTCATGGCTGCAGATGCTTTACAAGGTTCACAGCTCAAATCCACAACAAAGGTTGGCAATGGTGACCTAGTGTTAGCAACTGGCCGGCCGTTGGCTTGGATAAATGGCCACCAACCTGTCTGTCTCCGGCCAACAACACATATGCAGCTTGGGAGATGTACATTGCGTTTGTGCTCCTGGAGTTTTGTACAAAACAAATTGGCATTTAATCGGCTGGCCCTGGAGTCCATCTTTAAAGTGGACCAAGACCAACCCGACCTTTTGACCATCCTGGGTTTTGGGCCCCAAATTGTGATGGCCCTGCTGTGTAAAGCTCCCTGTTCGCCTCCTATAGTCACCTCACCCACAATCCCGCAGCGCATTCACAGGCTCTATAAACCAGCATCATAATGAATGAGTGGGATAGAACTCTGTACATAGAGTCCCTCAGGAACCTGCAAGCATACCTTAGGCTGCACCAGCCAGATAGGCCTGTAACGGGAGAGCTCATCAGCAAGAGCGATGCCTCTATGACCCATACGTGTGCCATGCGATAACCATATGTGTGCTGTAAGTATATCAGGCAAATCTGTGGATTTCACGGAATGGGGGAACTAGTCTCTCAGGCCGTCTGATAGGGGTTTTGGGTCAGGATTTTTTAACCTTTTACCAGGGCTGGTTGTTTTTTTTGTACCACACCCATTTCTTACATGGGCACCACTTTCTTAAAGCTTTCAGTAGCCAGGTACCTCAGGGGAGCAGATTGTGTAGATAAGGACACTCAACAGCCTGTCTAGGGTGTGATGACTGGTGACCAGGGACCACAATGGCTGGTAGCTAGCAGAGCAGATGTGGTCAGACGTGACAGCTCAGCAACAGGCCTGGGCACGAGTATGCACAGAGCCAGGCATTGGATGTGGACAGATGTTGCAGTGGTCAACAGGGCTTGATACTGGACATGGTCATTAGATACAGGCACTGCATGTGGTCAGACATGGCATGCGTCCACAATAGAGATTGGCACTGGACGTGGTCAAAGAAGTCACATGTCCGCAATGGAGCCAAGCGCTGGATGTGGTCAGATGTGGCACAGGTCAGAAACAGAGCCTGATACAAAGGGGGCTGATGCTCCATGCATACACTGTTGTAAGTCCTGGTCTTCTTACCTGCCCCTCGGTTCCCTTGAGGTTAGCAGTCCCCCTAATGCCACTTCTCAGCTAGGGATCTTCTCATAAGCCTTACTTGTCACATATGAATGGTATATGGAACTGTATGGAGGTCTTTTAGTGCTAAGGCTGGAGTTGTATACAGGGCGTTTAGATACTAGGGGTGGGTTTCATTGGGGTGGATGACAGGTTTGTATAAAGGTCATAAAGGAAACTTAAAATCAGACAACACATTATCGGGGCCCAGACTTAATATAGTCTCTATAGAGTCTGATCCCCTCTCCAACCTATGTGTGATGGATGGCCCCTGGTTTGAATTGGGCCCCAATGCAAACCAGCCTTGGTGGGTAGGCACAATCATTTACCTTCAACGCCAACAGAGACAGTGTGGCAATCTGTGGGTCTCAGGTCAGGGTGGCCATTGGCGCATAGAGGTATAGAGGTCCTTACTATGAAATATAAGGACATATGGGTGAGTATACTGAATGGTATAGTGGGCCCTAAAAGGATAAGGCAGATGCTGTGCTGTCATTATGTCTAGAAATAGATGAACCTTATATAGGAACCATAACAATATGGGTTATGGGACCCATCATCCCTGACCTGAAACAAGCACCATGGCTGGAATAGTCATGCCATTGTATGTCTTATTCTATGTGTGGCCCATACATTAATTACGGTGACCTGTGCCAGGATAGACCATGAGTATGATAGAACATTTCTCTCCAAATAGTTCTCACCACTCACCCCTTAGGGAAGCTGACATTCTTTGACAATCCCTCTATGATGGGCAGGTTTTATCAGTGCTCCTAAGCAGGCATGCTGGTGGTTTAAAGACTTAGGCCCTTATTCATCAAGCGATAGCGCCAGGTAGTGTCTGACGAGCGCCAGGTAGCGGCAGCTAACGGCGACTACCGACTCAAGTACGCCCGGCGGCGGTCACAATGACGCATTTATGAAGCAAAATGAGGCTAGCGCCGGCGAGAGCGACGGCTAGCGCGGCATTCATCATGAAGCCGCCTGGACCGAACAGCGCCGCTGCAAATTCCCTCACAGAACACTTCTGCAATGTTAGGATTTATTTTTAAGTAAAAAAAATAAAAAATATGTGCAGAATTGATCTAACAGGTCTGAGATTAATGTATTCATATTAAAAAATGATTCTAAAAACATGTATAATGTTACATTCAAAAAATATGGTTGTTTAGGGGTTAAAAACTAGTTAATACACATCGCCGCCAGCGCTCTGGGGTTTAAACAAGGAATGGACAGCGACAGCACATTCGGAACGTGATTTGTTGATGAATATGAAGCTAGCCGTTCGCTCTGGCCATTCGTTGTCAGGCGCTCACATACAACTCTGGACCTGTGAAACAGCGACCCCCCAGCCCGTATTCAACATTACCGCACACCGGCTGAGTCGCTGTCATCAAGCAAACGCCGGCCAAGCACAGCGAATACTGGCTGGCGCTGAAAAAATCACGCTACAGTCGCTCATCTGTCGCTACCTGGCGCTATTGATGAATCGGCCTCTTAATCCTTTCAAAGGATGCCTCAGTCTAACTGAAATGTTATATATAATAAATGTTTCTCTTAGTCAACATTCTGGATGTCGACACCTAGAAGCAGAAGTCTGTGTCGAAGGATTCCAGGACCGTCCGACTTGGTACCCCTGGGGCATGCCGATACAGCATGCTACACTGTGTGAGGCCCCCCAGTTGGCCAACAAGCCCCCTTACCTTTACCCGGCCCCTCGCTGAGATTGCGGGCAGTCGCTGCATCTCCTGCATACCTGCAGCTGTGCGCACTCCTGCATCCAGCCATTTAGGGCGTGTGGGAGCCTGCACTCCACAAGAGGGCCTGTGGATGTGGCCCCTGGTGGCACCTATGCCATCACGTTTTTCAATGCTTTGCATTAGTATGTATAGCATAATGTGCTGTTTAGACGAGTATGCACCAAAGAATGAATGAGAGGTGAGGGGAGTGGGTGACCTGGGGGGTTTCACACAGCGGAGCATCTCAATTAGGGAGGCCCCTAGGCAAGGACCTATCACCAGTATAGTCAAAGTCCTAGTGATAGGTCTACTTTAAAGTGGACCAACACCCAGGGATTCCCGGGCCGATCAGATCCCTCCCCGCAGGGCATCCGAAATCGGGATGCCCCGCTGTGTGAAACCCCCCAGGAAGCCGAGAAACCTTACCTTAACCCCGTTCCAACGGCGCGTGCGTGGGTCGCGGTCGTGTCTCGCGCTTCCCTCTAGCAGGACGCGCACCCACGCCGGCCGTTTGTGAATGGGCGGCGCGCGCGCGCTCCCTGTTAGAGGGAAGCACGAGACGCGGCCTCCAGCGCTCAGAGCCACTGTGGTTGGACGCCGCTTGTACGTGCATACCACAGCGGCTCTGAGCTCTCTGATTGGACGAGCACCCGCGTAGGAGCGTGGTGAGGTGAGTGTTTCCAGGCGTTCTGGGGGGTTTCACACAGCGGGGCACCCCCGATCGGGGAGCCCCACCGAAGTGGACCAAAACCCAGGATAGTGAAAATCCTGGGTGTTGGTCCACTTTAAGTGGTATAGATTGTCAAAGACACTCTTTCTTTTCTACAATGCTGCATCTATGGAAGGAAAGAAAGAAAGGGAAACCGTGGGACAGGTTTACCAGGGGAGCAGGGGAGGATCAGGGGGGAGTAACCCCCATTGTCCTCTCGCCCCAACAGGTATAAATGGCTTCCAGCAGCAGCAGCAGGAGCCAGAGTGATCGGAGTGTGACACAGTGCTCCGAGATGGATGAGAGGTAAGTAAAATAAATAAAATATTTTTTTCTTTGTGTGTTTTTTTTAAATTACATTTACCCCTGCGGCCATCGGGTGACTTGCCATTAACCCCCAGTCCTCCCATTACCTGCCTCCCCAAAGCCCGGGTGGGCAGAAGAGCCTGGGGCTATTTAGGCTTTGCGGGCTTGTAGGCGGCAGGGCAGGGGACCACCCTGTTCTGCAAGCCCTGCATAGTTGGTCCCCTGGTTATTCTGGGTAGTGGGAACCCCTTGTAATATTTTGGGGATATTTAAGGATTCAAATTCCCCCGCAAAAATGGGCCCCCAGCAGGCCAGTTTTATTTTGTTTTAACCCTTTATAGTGTGGATAGTAGTTGTATTTTATTTATAAATGTTCTAAAGTGCTCTTTTCAGTTTGAGGGATCTCCTGGGCAGGAGTGGGGGGCTACTGATACATATGTGGTACTGTTGTCACTGGGAGAAATGGGACAATTTGGTTTTCTTTGATAAAATAAATGTTTTATTTTAAATTTAGGAGACAATTTTCTAAAAAAGGCTTTTTTTAACTCAAAATGAAAAAACAGTAGATAATGTACAAACAAGACATTTCATGTTAAAGCCTAAACTTTGCTGAAAAATATATATATAATTTTCATGGAAACTCCTGCAAAAATCACAGTTCAACTGGACCTTCAGCATCATTTAATGAAAACCCAAACTTTTAAAAAACTATTTCCCAGCATCTAAAATTAATATACTTTAAATTTTTATTCATTTACTTTTTATTCTTTCCCCCACTGGGCTGCAACTCTGTTCAGGACTCTAGGATACGGGCTCCGCATCTTGCCTCAGAAGCATCACATAAGGAGAGGGGGGCAAAAGTACAGTGGGCGGGTTATAGCAGTGCTTTGCTCAAACAGAGCAGAGCTGGGGTCAGGAAGAGTCAGAAGACAATTCCTATTTGCAGGCAGCCTGAGACTCCATGTGCCACCATCTTAGCTGTTTAAAGGCTTATAAAAGGCAGTAGATGCAGGTAGGATGATTTTTAATGTGGGCAATCTGTATGTACTGGGTGGGGGAAACATATAAGATAAGCTCTTATACAGGGTGAAGGTCTGCTTTAAACATAGCGCAAAATGGTGAAAATTACCTGCCAACAGAGGGTGACAACATTTCAAGTAGACTGGCAATTGAAAGGGTTAAACGTAGCTATGCATGTTGGGTATTGTTCTGTTCGGAGGACCTTGAGCTTTCAGATTTACCTTGTTTTTTCTTGTTTGGATATTGATATTTTAGGAGAATGTGTTTTAAAATTCTTCGAGGGATTACTTCCAGAAAGATGAGCCCACTACAACAAGCTGGGTATGCCTAAAAAGCTTAAGGTGTGTATTTTTCGGGAATATATGGTTTGTGGGGGGTATACCGAATGTAAAAGGTTGTTATGGTTGAAAAGGTTCAAGGTGCGCACTTTTCAAGTAAAATTAACCTTTACTTTGGGGTATTTGGCAACTCTTCCCTTGACAGTACCTATGCATGCTGGGTATTGTTCTGTTCGGGGCATGTTGCTTTTTCAGATTTAACTTATTTTTCTTGTCAGTTCTTTTTAGGAAAATGTGGCATTGATTCTTCTTTTTTTTCTTTTTTTAGGGAAACTGTGCAACCAAATAATTAATTGGGATTACTTCCAGAAACCTGTGGCCACATCAACAAGCCTGGCACACCTAGAAAGCTTGTGGCATGTACTTCCAGAGAATATAGTTTGTTTGGGTATTTCAAGTGTAAAGGGTTGTTTTTCTTGAAAAACTGCAAGGTGCACATACCAGTTGTATTTTACCTGAAAATAGTGCTGTTTCAGTTCCTCCTGGGGAGAAAAGGTTGTCTACCAATACAAATGTGGTACCGTTGTAACTTGAAGAAATGGGGAATCCAAATGCAATAAGATTTTTTTGACAAACTTACATTTTTTATTACGAAAAAAACACTACAGATTGTGAAAAAAAAGATTTTTTTAATTTTTTTGGCCATATTTCACCTAAAACATAAATTTTTTATTGGAAATCCCTCCAAAAATCACATTTTAACATGTACAGCGCAAAATAGTGAAACATGGTCTGGCAACAGAGTGTGACAAAAACTCTAGTTTAGGGGGCAGCTCTGTTTTAAGTGTGCACGCACCGTCTCTCTCTAAGCTGGGGTCCACGGTGCCTCAGTGTTAAATACAGTATAAAAAAAGGAATCTTTCTCACCGGCCAAGGAATATTTTAGGTAACATCTATCTATTTTAGGAAATACTTAGTAAAATGTCTGGCAAAGGAAGTGGGGAAGTGGGAAAGAATGGGGTAGAGGAACATATATCCCTGCAATTTCTTCTGCCACTAAGGATAAGGAAGGATGTTGGTGCCAACACTGCGGTCAGCAGCCATGTGCCCAGGCCTAGTAAGAGTAGCACCAGCAAATTATCCATGCCCAGCCATAGTAGTGGCAGCATCTCTTTGCCAAGGCCCGCCACTGCTAGTAGTAGCAGCAGCAGTAATGTACACGGTAGTAGTAGCAGCAGCAGTAATGTACACGGTAGTAGTAGCAGCAGCATTAATGTACTCGGCAGTAGTAACAGCATCAGCAAGCCAGAGTTGTCCATTTCCTCCAGTGGGCAAGTTATTTCGGACAATGCATCCACTGTGGACTGGTTGACTCTTGCTCATCTCAGGAGGAGAAAGACTCTGACTCAATGACATTGAGCCAGGTTTCAGTGGATTCTCCCTCCACTACAGCTACACGTCACAGTAAAAGAAGCCTTTATCTTCCATCATCTCTCTCTTTACTGCCCATTCCTAGTGGGCACTAGCTTTTTCAGCAGCCTGGTTGCTATGGATGATGATGAGGACAATTTGTTTGAGGACAGTCAGCCTTTGGAGTGAGTTGCAGAAGTGGTGGAGGTGAAGGGGTGCTGTGGCAGTGTGGGTGGTGGTAGACATGGATATATTGGCAGTTATGAAGGTGGTTGTGGTGTGGGGGGCAAGTAGACCATGATGAAACATCAGATCATGGAAGTTGTGGCGATCAGGAGGAGAAGTATGATGATGTAATTTTGGACATTACCTGGGAACCAGGCAACAAGGAAGGGACATCGACAGAGCAAGAGAGTACTTCCAAGGCCTTATCTTTCTTCAACAGCTGCAGACTCTGCTAATGCTTCTACTACTACTACTACCAACAGTGCCTCTGCTGCCTCCCTGCCACCCTCTTTTACTGCCAGGCCAACACAACCGCAGTTTAACCCTGTGATGATGTAGTTTTGGACAGAACCTGGGAACCAGGCAACAAGGAAGGGACATCAACAGAGCAGGAGGGTACTTCTGACATTGGCAGCGACAAGGAGCCGAGCCAAGGTTGGACCAGGTCAACTGCAAAACGGCACAGGGCTAGGTCTGCTGGTATGGTCCGCTCAGGAGCAGGTGACGGTGACACTGATGCTGCTTTTGCAGACTCCAGAAAAAAGCCTGCCAGAGGAGGAGCAAAATCAGATGGTGGTGGACATTTTAGATCTTCTTATTTACAGTACGCTGCCTTTTGACAATTCTTTTGTACCTTCCCTGGAGAACCAAATCTAGCACAGTGCCAGATCTCCAAGCAAAAAGTTAGCCATAGCCAGGGCACAAATCTAGGATTAGGAACTATGGCTCTACATAGGCACCTGGAGCGGTATCACAAAGCTGCGTGGGACAATCGAAATGCCCTTCATCAATTTCCAGGAAGCCAATCCTGCTAACCCTCTAAAAATGGGATCATTTTGTGAGTGCTTGTCAGCTAAAGCCAGTGCGAGGCCTACACAAGGCCTACACAACAATCAGAGGTCTACTGTCCTTTGGCCTAGTCTTTAAAATCTGTGCCTCTGCTAATGCTACCACTACCAGCACCCCTGTTGCCATCTACTAACACCAGCCCTACACAATCATCAAAGATCTTCTGTCCCTCTTCCTATCCTTTAGGTACTGCTAATGCCACCACTACCACCAACAGCACCTCCGCTGCCACCATCTGCTACTTCTAGACCTAAACAACGCAGTTTAACCCTGTGATGTCCAAGATGGGCACATTTTTCAGGACTTGTAAAAAGCTTCTTATTCAGCTAAGATTTAAGGGTGCCAATCCCGCTGCCACCCCCTTTACAAGTGGGACCGTTTTTTGAGGTCTTACCCACTACTGCCAGGTCTACACAACCACCACAGGTCTCCTGTGCAATGGCCTTGTCTTTCTTCAACAGCTGCTACTATTACTACCACCAACAGCGCCTCCGCTACCAGCCTACCACCCTCTGCTACACAACCACCACAGGTTTCCTGTGCCACGGCCTAGTCTTTATTCAACAGCTGCAGCCTCTGCTAATGCTGCTACTACTACCACCACTAACAGTGTCTCCGCTGCCAGCCTTCCACCCTCTGCTACTGCCAGGCCAACACAACCGCAGTTTAACCCTGTGATGTCCAAAATGGGCACATTTTTCAGCGCTTGTAAAAAGCCATTACTTCTACTTTAGCTAAAATTTAAGGGTACCAATGCTGTTGCTACGCTCTGTTACAAATGAGACAATTTTTTTAGGGCTTGCTCGCTACTGCCAGGCCTACACAACTGCAGGTATACAGATGCTGGCTATTGAAATGATAATTAGGTTGCATGCTAATTAGCCATGGTCAATTCAAATTAGTGCACTAAAACATGTTTTTATACAGCATTGGGTGACTTCAGAATTTTGCACGGGACTTTTAGGGCCGTCAGGCATTGATTTCCATGCGTTTTAGATGAAAGTTCGTCTTGTACACGAACTTTGGAAAAGTTTGCCGAACTGCCGAACCAAACTTTTGAGACTGTGATAAGTGATGAACCATACAAATAAACATACAAATGAGAACATATAAAGAAAAATAAGGGCCAAAACTGAAACAATGAAACAATGATCAAACCATCATCAGGATTAATAGGACACGTCATCCAGCACCCTGATGAGCAGTCACTTGATAGGTATGACACAATATATATATTTATGATAATCACGATATAGAAAATCACTTGTGGTGCAGCATTTTATGTGGGGCATTCCACATATTGTACTTTTAGAGTTGTATATATATATATGTACACAGATTTGAATTGGTTTGTGCATTATAAGGTATTTTTGTTTTTTTCTAGTTGCATGGCACCAACTGTTTTCTTTAGTGAATTTGCTGTAATCGGCTGACAGGGTCAAAGGCTAAAGGTCACAGAAGTAGTCGGGGCAACCAATCACTGCTGTAGAAAGGTTTCTGTATGTGCATTTCCTATAGCTCACGTTTCCAAACTGAAGGTCTAGTTTCATGGCTGCAGATGCTTTACAAGGTTCACAGCCCAGATCCACAACAAAGGTTGGCAATGGTGACCTAGTGTTAGCAACTGGCCGGCCGTTGGTTTGGATAAATGGCCACCATCCTGTCTGTCTCCGGCCAACAACACATATGCAGCTTGGGAACTGTACATTGCATTTGTGCTCTTGGAGCTTTGTACAAAACAAATTGGCATTTAATCGGCTAGCCCTGGAGTCCCTCTTTAAAGTGGACCAAAACCCAGGATTTTGACTATCCTGGGTTTTGGTCCTTTCCCCCGGGCACCCCGATCAGGGATGCCCGGCTGTGTGAAATCCCCCAGGTCACCAAAGCCAACTCACCTCTTCCCGGTCCTACGGCACATGCTCCTCCAATCAGCGTGCACAGAGCCGCTGACATCACGTCGTCTAAGCCTCCATCTAAGGTGGATGCACAGCTCGCGCATGTGTTGGTGGACCGCAAAACAAGGTAAGTGTAGTTGGCGACCTGAGGAGTTTCACACAGCGGGGCACCCCGATTTTGGATGCCCCGATGGGAGGGAATCGATCAGCCCAGGAATCTTATAGATTCCCATGCCGATCGCCGTGGGTTTTGGTCCAATATATTTAAAATTAAATGGCAGAAGTTTAAATGGGACCAAAACCCATCACAGTCCTGGAATTTGTATCTCCAGGGCCGCCTGATTCCTTCTCCCTGGGGCATCCAGATCTGGGATGCCCCATTGTGTGAGTCCCCTGTAAAACCCACCTGCTCTCTGATCCAACATTGCATGTGCAGGCCGCGGCCACACTACACTATACCTCTAGTCAGACGCACACTTGCGCCAGGCATTTGTTTATAGCTGGCATGGGTACGCATCCTGTTAGAGGCCAGCGGGCATGCATCTGGAGCTGATTGGATGAGAGCCCGCATATGTACCAGAGGAAAGGTGAGTTTTTATGGGCAACCTGAGAGGTTTCACACAGTGGGGCATCCCAAATCGGGGTGCCCCGGGGGCATCGACCAAAACCCAGCATATTAAAAATCTCAAGTTCTGGTCCACTTTAAGTAGTTGCCACTCACTCCTTAATCTGTATGATAAGAAGACCGGGGGTCCTTGTGTTGCGTTGGAAGTTATCTACCCTACTGTGCTCTATGGGTTTTCCTTTACAACTACATTGCAGGGTGCTGAAAGGCAGTGGGAAAATTTAAAGAGCCCCCCCACCGCCATTTCTACAGCCACACAGATAGTAATACAGTAATTACCTAATCTTTGTCATGTGGGACTGGAGGCCACAGGAAGTGCAAGCTTCTGATGCATGTGCTTCATCTGATGAAGATTCAGGGCGGAATAGGTGAGTATTCTTAACTGCAGTGCTAGGGGAAAGACTAAAGCAAATATATAGAAAGCCTGCTTTCGTCTTAATAAGGGTGCAGGTCCACTTTAAATCCAAGAATAGCCTAAGCTAATACCTCTTTCTTCCAGTTTGGATCAGCTGTATGCAGCTCCCATACAATAGACATGTTAAAAGGGAGGAGGAAAATGCCTGGATAGAGGATAGATGCTCACACTCACGACCTTACTCTGATTTTCCCACAGGACGAGCATCCAGCTCTCAATGTCATGTTTCAAGGAGTTTTCCAACCACACTGCAAGCCATTTGTCATCTTATGAAAACAGCGGTCCCATTCCTTCAAGAATGATTGCTAAGTATGGCTATGAGGATCATGACCATGGATTCCCCAAGCTTCTGTAGGAAAACCTCTGGGGCTCCCAGGGCCGTGTTTCATGGAGTTTACCAATTGTACTAAAAGATGTTTGTCATTTATCCCCTAGCAATTAAAAAAAAGCTTTCCTTGTCCCCTAGTAATTAGTCTAGGGACCATGACGTTGGGACTCCGAGTTCCTGCAGGAACGAGCCCTAAATATGACTTTAGGGACTATAATTATGAGCTCCTGTAAGATAATGTTAGGGATGGTCAATGTTATATATAGGTTACTATCCACACTGAAATCAATTTTTGATTTGTCTCCTAATAAATAAATAAATAATAAAATCATTAGCTGTCCTTATCCTTTGGGAAAGAATCCTGCATATTGGTATCAAGACCATGATGATGCGTTTCCCGCAGGAATGAGCCCTAAATATAGAGTATAAGGGTCATGATGGAGATGGGTTGCAGGAATAATCCCTAAGAATGAGTATAAGGACCATGATGAAGGGCTTCCTGAGCTCCTGCAGGAATGAGCCCTCAATATATATGGACCATGATGATGGGTTTCCCAAGCTCCTGCAGGAATGAGCCCTATATATAAGTACTGTGATGATGGGTTTGCAGAGCTCCTGTAGACACGAGCCCTAAATATTAGGACCATGATGATGGGTTTCCTGCAGGAATGATCCCTAAATATAGTATAAGGGTTATGCTGAAGATGGGTTGCCTAAGCGGTTGCAGGAATAATCCCTAAGAATGAGTATGAGGACCATGGTGAAGGCCTTCCTGAGCTCCTGCAGGAATGAGCCCTAAATATATATGGACCATGATGATGGGTTTCCCAAGCTCCTGCAGGAATGAGCCCTATATATATGGACTGTGATGATGTACTTGCAGAGCCCTAAATATTAGGACCGTGATGATGGGTTTCCAAAGCGCTCTGGAAGCATTCCTGCATCAATGAGCCCTAAATGTAAAGACTATGATGATAGGTTTCCCAAGCTCCTTCAGGAAGAGGCCATGAAAATAAAAGCCATGATTACGGGTTTCCCAAGCTGAGAATAAGCCCTAATAATGAATATAAAGACCATGGTGATGCATTTCCTGAGCTCCTGTATGAACATCTGAAGGATGGTCAATGTCATATATATTATATAGGTCAATATCAACATTGAAATCCATTTGTCATGAAATAGTGCAATAGTAAAAACATTATTTGCCCTTGTCCCTTTGGAATGAGCCCTAAATATTGGTATAAGAACCATGATGATGGGTTTCCCAAGCTTCTGTTGGAGTATAGGACCATGGACTATGTAGGAACCATGTTGATTTTGTCTAACTCCTGTAGTAATCAGCACAGGGACCATGATGATGAGTTTCCTGAGCTTCTGTTCTTTTCAGGCATGGTCAGTGTCATATAACATTTGTCTTTTAGTATGTGCAATAGTGCAGCAATACAATTATTAGTTGTCTTTCTCCCATAGGAATGAGCCATAAAGATCGGTATAAGGACCATGGGATTGGTTTCACCATAATGAGCCCTATGAATTAGTATAAGGGCCATGGGGATGGTTTTCTCAAGCTCCTGCAGGAATAAACCCTACATAGAAGGACCATGATGATGCATTCCCCAAACTCTATGTAGAGACTGATAAAGGGTTGCCCAAGCTCTTAAAGGAATTAACCCTAACTATAAGAGCCATGATGATAGGTTGCCCGAGCACCTGAGTATAAGGACCGTGATGATAGGTTGCACAAGCTCCTGTAGGAATAAACCCTAAGTATGGGTATAACGACCACAATTATGGGTTTCCTGAGCTTCTGCAGAAATGAGCCCTAGGTATGAGTATAAGGACCATGATGATAGATTGCACAAGCTCCTGTAGGGATATACAGCTCCTGTATGGGTATAGCTCCTGTATGGGAATACTCTGGGGCCTAGGAGGACGCCTTAAGTGCCCACTTAAGGAACAGCTGGGACTGCACCAGTTGATCTCAAGAGCTAGAATGAAGGGACCATCAGTGCCCAGAGTGCATGGGAAATACCTGTAAGAGATGGTAATGAAAGAAATCTACTATGCTGAGAAGCCAGAATTTTACATAACAAAGTGCAATGTTTTAAGAAGACTGAGTGAGTACTTTTATCCTCATGTACTAGAGACTATCTGTCATCAAACCCACACTTGCATATGCAGGAACCTGCTCCCTACCACACTGTCAGTGCGTGTGGGCCACATGCTGACCATAATGATGTGTTTCCTGAGCTCATGTAAAAAAAATATAAGCCTGCCAATATTCAGGGAGTTTACTAACCCCATTGGAAACCATTTGTTTATCTGTCTTGTCCTGAATGCAGTGGTCCCAGTGGCTCTGGAATAACTGCTAAGATATAAAATGTATGATGTATTCCCCAAACTTCTAGTGGTCAAAGTTTGGGGCCATCATAACTTGTTTAATGTTGTTTACCAAAAACACCTAAAGTATATTGTCATCTGTCCTTTGGTGCAGCATTCCCTTAGGAGGGACCTCTAACTATGGGTATATTAATGGTTCCCTGAGATCTGAGTAATGAAATCTTGGTGGCTATCTATGGGTATAAGTTTAATGGTTCCCTGAGATCTGAGTAGTGAAATCTTGGTGGCTATCTAAGGGTATATGTTTTATGGTTCCCTGAGATCTGAGTAGTGAAATCTTGGTGGCTATCTAAGGGTATAGGTTTAATGGTTCCCTGAGATCTGAGTAATGAAATCTTGGTGGCTATCTATGGGTATAGGTTTAATGGTTTCCTGAGATCTGAGTAGTGAAATCTCAGTAGCTATCTATGGGTATAAGTTTAATGGTTCCCTGAGATCTGAGTAGTGAAATCTTGGTGGCTATCTATGGGTATATGTTTAATGGTTCCCTGAGATCTGAGTAGTGAAATCTTGGTGGCTATCTAAGGGTATAGGTTTAATGGTTCCCTGAGATCTGAGTAGTGAAATCTTGGTGGCTATCTAAGGGTATAGGTTTAATGGTTCCCTGAGATCTGAGTAGTGAAATCTTGGTGGCTATCTAAGGGTATATGTTTTATGGTTCCCTGAGATCTGAGTAGTGAAATATTGGTGGCTATCTAAGGGTATAGGTTTAATGGTTCCCTGAGATCTGAGTAGTGAAATCTTGGTGGCAATCTAAGGGTATATGTTTAATGGTTCCCTGAGATCTGAGTAGTGAAATCTTGGTGGCTATCTAAGGGTATATGTTTAATGGTTCCCTGAGATCTGAGTAGTGAAATTTTGGTGGCTATCTATGGGTATAAGTTTAATGGCTCCCTGAGATCTGCGTAGTGAAATCTTGGTGGCTATCTATGGGTATAAGTTTAATGGTTCCCTGAGATGAGTAGTGAAATATTGGTGGCTATCTAAGGGTATATGTTTAATGGTTCCCTGAGATCTGAGTAGTGAAATCTTGGTGGCTATCTATTGGTATAAGTTTAATGGTTCCCTGAGATCTGAGTAGTGAAATCTTGGTGGCTATCTATGGGTATAAGTTTAATGGCTCCCTGAGATCTGAATAGTGAAATCTTGGTGGCTATCTAAGGGTATAGGTTTAATGGTTCCCTGAGATTTGAGTAGTGGAATCTTGGTGGCTATCTAAGGGTATAGGTTTAATGGTTCCCTGAGATCTGAGTAGTGAAATCTTGGTGGCTATCTATGGGTATAAGTTCAATGGCTCCCTGAGATCTGAGTAGTGAAATCTTGGTGGCAATCTAAGGGTATAAGTTTACTGGTTCCCTGAGATCTGAGTAGTGACATCTTGGTGGCAATCTAAGGGTATAAGTTTACTGGTTCCCTGAGACCTGAGTAGTGAAATCTTGGTGGCAATCTAGTGGTATATGTTTAATGGTTCCCTGAGATCTGAGTAGTGAAATCTTGGTGGCAATCTAAGGGTATATGTTTAATGGCTCCCTGAGATCTGAGTAGTGAAATCTTGGTGGCAATCTAAGGGTATAAGTTTAATGGTTCCCTGAGATCTGAGTAGTGAAATCTCAGTGGCTGTCAATAACATGTCAGGAAGTTTATCAAACATACTGGAAGCCATTTGTCATCTTGTGGAAGCAGCAGTCCCGGTCCTTCAATAATGATTGCTAAGTACTGTATGACTAGAAATATCAGATGTCTATGGATTCCCTAAACTTCTGTCGGAAAATCTCAGGACCTCTCAGTCTCGTGTTCCAGGGAGTTTACTAATCGCACGGAAAGCAGTTTGTCATTTGTCTTCTGCAAAGTTAAAACCATTGGTTGCCCTTTCCCCTAAGGAATGAGCCCTACGTATGAGGACAATGAGGATGGCTCTCCTGAGCTCCTGTACGAATATATCAATGTCATATTTAATAAGGGTTTAATGAGGTTACCAACCCCACTGATTTGTCATTTCTCTTTTTGTGAATGAAAAGTATTAGTTGTCCTAGTCCCTTGAGAATAACTGGTAAGTAATTGAAATAGTAAACCCAGATGCTAATTTGGAATGATCCCTAGACATGGGTTAAAAGACCATGATGATGTGTTTTATGAGTTCTTGTAAAGGAAAAGATGTGCTTTACTAGAAAAGAAAGTATTTACTCAGGGCCCAGACACAAGGAATAATAGATTCACCCATCACCCCCTTGCAGTGGATGTAGCCATGCAAATCATCTTTTTATGTCTTGCGCCATCCAAGGCACTTAGAAAGCCGCTAAGGGTACAATGCCAAGGATTAGCTTAAAGTTTACACAACCAAACACCTTCCTCTTGTGGACATGTGTTTTGAAGGAATAAAAGGGGGTGGGAGCAGCTCAATCACTATTATTTATACAAAATTATTATTATTATTCAGGGCCTGGGAACTAATTTACCGCCCAGTTTAACCCTCTCATCAACCAAATATCAAGCAACAAACATGTCTAGCTGTGTGGAAAGACAGAGATTTGGTTGCATATATCTGCAGATACATGTGGAAGCCACACTGCCCCGGCAAGGCACTCTGTGTTTAGTGTGGTCCCTACTCTTAATTTTGAGTCTCCAACATTGGGACTTGCAGGGGCAGTGTGGCTTCCACATGTATCTGCAGATATATGCAACCAAATCTCTGTCTGTCCACATAGCTAGACATGTTTGTTGCTTGATATTTAGTTGATGAGAGGGTTAAACTGGGCGGTAAATTAGTTCCCAGGCCCTGAATAATAATAATAATTTTGTATAAATAATAGTGATTGAGCTGCTTCCACCCCCCTTTATTCATGGACATGTGTTTTGCAGGTGTGGCTCTCATCAGCACACGCCTGGAAGTATGAGGTTGTATAGGGGGCAACTTGGTGAGTACCAAAACACGGTCACAAGCCACCACATGGAGAAACCTCTTTTCCTTCACCTTTGATTTGGTTGATTTGATGAAGGTTTATTTGGCCTCTTTGTCTCCCTATATTAAGCTTAACATGGGTCTCTGTGGGTCCACTGTTATTTGTCTTCTAGTGAATAAAATAGAAGCCGTACTGTTCCACTGGGAATTGCTTCTAAGTATAAAGACCAGGGCCGGATTAAGTGTGGTGGAGGCCCCTGGGCACAAAATCTGGTGGAGGCCCCAGATACAGTATTTTTTTTATTTATAATAATATTCCAGCCAAGTAAGTGATTGGTGGTTGTCTGGCACCCGCCTACTTACTGGAACGTCAGATGGAGTCCCTTGTGCCCCCCTTGTGCGGGTGCGTGCTGCTCGGGAACTCCTGCTTTGCCATTCTGGGTGGGGGGTAGTGTAGTCGCCCGGCTGGTTCCCTGCATTGAGCTGCCAGCGGCTGTGCTTGGTGGCTTATGTGCAGTGACAGCTCTGCACCCATCACTGTAGCGTTGCTGACGGCGGCTTTGCTGCTCTAGACTCTCCGTCCTGCCCTGTGGTGGCTTTGGCTGCGGGTTGGCAAAAACACAAAAAGGATTGTCCAGGCGTGTGGCCAATAGCTTTGTTGCTGGCCAAAGACAAAAGACAAAAGCCTCCTTGACCAGACCATAACCCAAAGGTTGGTGGGGGCCTCCTTTACAGGACAAGTGGTGGAGGCCCCGGGGTGCGCAACCCTTACACCCCCCTCATAATCCGGCCCTGCTTCTAATGAATACAATAGACGTTGTCCTGTTCCACTAGGGATTGCTTCTAAATATATGGACCATGATTATATGTTTCCTGAGCTCCTAAAGGACAATCTCAGGGGATGTCAAAAACACTGGAAGCCATATATCATTGGTTGTCTTGTGAAAACGGGTGTCCCCGGTTCCTAGGCAATGATATCTAAGGATTCCCTGAGCTTCTGTAGGTAAATCTCATGGGCTCTCTTTGTCATGTTTCAGGCAATTTACAAATTAAATTAACGCTGTTCATCATTTGTCTTCTAGAAAGTGCAACAGTAAAACTATCAGTTGTCCTTCTCACTTAAGAATGACTCCTAAGTATGGCTATAAGGACCATGATGATGTATTTGCCAAGATCTCATAAGAAATCAAAATCACGACTATGGGGTTTATTCATGAAGGGATAGCGCCAGGTAGCGCCTCGTAGCGGCAGGCAGCGTCTGGTGAACGCCGGACCCTGTGCGCAAAACCACATTAATGAAAGCGAATCTGGTGAGCGACTCTAACAGCGCCATGTAGCGTCCGATGTATTATTACAGATGGCTCAGCGTATAGAGCCAGCACTCCTGCTTCCAGAGCGCCCAGGTATTACCTGTCGCTACCTGTCGCTCTCCCATACATTTCAATGGACGTTCCTTTTCTTCTGTTTAAACAGAGCTTTTTGTTTTTAATATTTTTTTTTTCTCTCAAATCATTGTGTGACCTCTCCTGGCCTAGAAAGAGTCATTTTTGAAAACTTTTCATATTTTTTTATATTTTTATGCAGAATTGTCATGACAGGTCTGGCACTAAAGTGTTAATGTCACAAAATTACAAGAATGTCATTCCATGTGTTTTCACTTTGCTACTGGTGGATATGTGTTCAAATAGAGACTTTAATCACACCGCGTCTGGCGCTCTATGCTACAGCGCCCAGATTTAGAGCGCTGACGCTGTGTGTGTTTTTTGTTGAATATGGTGTGAGTCGCTGAGAGTCATTCGCAATGAGTAGATGCTACCTTTTGCTTTCTGCAGCGCTGTACTGGTGTTAGAGAGCCCAACATACATCTCATTCATCAATGCCGGCCAGCTTACTACAGCAACTGAGGCGCTCTGTTAAAGCGCCCGATAGCCGATCACAGCATATATTAGCAGTCGCACTAGCGCTTCCTACAGATGCTCATCTGCCGATAAATGGAGCTAGTAATTAATCAGCCCGCCCGAATTTCCCAAACATCTGTTGGAGAATGTAGGGGCTGTTGCTGTCATGTTTCAGGGAGTTCATAAAAAACAATGGAAGTCACTTGTCATCTTGTGAATAAAGTGGTGCCAGTCTCTAAGGAATGATGGCTAAGTACGCTAATGATCATGATGAAGGATTCTTCAAGCTTCTGTAGGACATTCTCAGGGGCTCTCTCCTTCATTTTTCAGGAAGTTTATGACCGTACATGCAAACCGTTCATCATCTGTTTTCTAGTAATTGCAATAGTAACAACTTCAGTTGCCCTTGTCGCACAAAAAGCTAGTTGTCATTTGTCTTCTGGTGCATGCACAAAAATCATTATCTGTCCTATACTCATAGGAATAAGCTCTAATTGGGGCAGTGGTGTACATAGCCCTGATGGGGCCCCATAGCCGTGCCCCCATCATGGCCCCCCATCAGCACCAGCAGCAGCGATCCCCCCCAGGAACGGTGGTGCGATAGCTCTCGGGGGAAGCACCGGCACGCATAGGACATTTAGGGAGGCAGCAGCACCACCCGCATGGCAACAAAGGAGGCATACAGGGCATGCACATGGAAGCGAGGAGTAAGGAGGGGGCTTGGATAGATAGGCATACCCCCAACCGTCCCGATTTTCCAGGGACAATCCCGATTGTTTCCCAGTGGTCCCGCGGCGCATGCCCTTGTCCCGCGCCGTCCTCACTCTGTCCCGCGACGTCGCCTCGGCCTCTCAGACGCCCACCTCCACCAGCCCTGAGTGTGAGCGCTGAGCTCCATACTTGGGGCCGGTGGCAGGGGGCGCCAGAGAGGCCGTTTTTTTTTCTCTTGTTAAATCTCATTGGTGGTTCAGTGGGTGGGGGCGGGGCTCCAGGAAGGAGCCTCGCTGAAGATCGCGCAGGAGCTGAACTGGTGAGTGAGTGTGTTGCGTTTGTGTGCTGTGTTGTGTGTCTGTGTGTGCTGTATTGTGTGTGTGTGCTGTGTTTGTGTTGTGTGTGTCGTGTGTGTTTGTGTGTTGTGTGTGTGTCTGTGTGTGTGTTGTGTGTGTCGTGTGTGTTTGTGTGCTGTGTTGTGTGTCTGTGTGTGCTGTATTGTGTGTGTGTGCTGTGTTTGTGTTGTGTGTGTCGTGTGTGTTTGTGTGTTGTGTGTGTGTCTGTGTGTGTGCTGTGTGTGTTGTGTGTGTCTGTGTGTGTTGTGTTGTGTGTGTGTGTGCTGTGTGTGTGTGTGTGTGCGCTGTTGTGTGTGTGCTGTGTGTGTGTGTGTGCGCTGTTGTGTGTGTGTGTGTTGTGCTGTGTGTGTGTGTGTGTTGTGCTGTGTGTGTGCGCTGTTGTGTTTGTGTGTCTGTCTTTGTGTGTGTGCTGTGTGTGTGTGTGTTGTGTATGTGTGTGTGTGCTGTGTGTGTGTGTGTGTGTGTTGTGTGTGTGCTGTGCTGTGTGTGTGTGTGTTGTGTGTGTGCTGTGCTGTGTGTGTGTTGTGTTGTGTGTGTGTGTGTGCTGTGTGTGTGTGCTGTGTTGTGTGTGTTGTGTTGTGTGTGTTGTGTGTGTCTAACTAGGTGTAATGAGGGATGCCCATCACTGTATTATTATTTATTTATTTATTATTATTTTTATTTAATTCTTAAGTGCTGTTTCCATTTAAGGGTGTGGCTGGGGGCGTGGTCGGGGGTGAGGCCAGGTGTGGCTTAAATGTGTCCCTCTTTACAGCTTTGAAAAGTTGGGAGTTATGGATAGGTATGTACGCTAGCCAGGTGTGCATTTGCTAGAGGTGGTGTAGTAGGCTTGCACCGGACCCCCCTTGTTCCAACGGGGGCATGTGCCTGCATTGCCTCTATGGTATGTACGCCCCCCTGAGTGGAGATATAGGGACCACATAATCTCCTATAGAAAAATCTCAGAGGTTTTAAAGAGGAACATCGGGGGAGGTTAAAACCTCCCCAACCTCACCGATTGGCCCCCCCCCCCCCCCCTCTGGTTTTACCTTTGGGCACTGTTTACTCACCTCGCCGGCTGAGCCATCTTCTGGGTCCCTCGGATTCCGGGCGACCTTCTGATGGGTGGCGTCATCTTGGATCCCATCAGGCACTGTGTGCGTCCCCCGATCTTGCGCCTGCGCAGTGCAATGCAATGGAGTTGCCCGAAATCTCACAAGACTTTGCAGGGTGCAGGTGAGTAATTACTGTACCATTTTTATTATTTTTCATTATTTTCTCACTTTTGTCATTATGCAGAATACCCGCTGACGTCATGACTGTGCTAGCGTTCCATACGCCTTCAGCTGACACCAACCCACCCACACTCCCAAATAATGGAGCCAACAACCACTTCTTCGGAATTGATGGAATTTTAATCGGCCACAGCCTCAACATAAAAAACAGTAACAAATATCAATTAACAATGCACTCCCGATCTCCCCGATCCAGGTCTGAGATTCCACCATAACTACCAACAGGAGGGGAGGGGAGGCGGCCCGAAGGCCTCCCGAATCTGAAATAGAAGCCGATTCGTGAGCCCGGCCGCATCCCTCCTAGGCCTGGTAGCTCAACGGGGCTAACTGCCAAGATCCACCTTACCCCCTCTCATTTGTCCCTCCCCTCCCCTTGAGATCAGTCACCTGTCCTCCTGGCCCGTTTCAGCCGAAACAGCCGCTTCCTTGTAACCCACCCCCACTTTCCGTGCCATCTCAGACCCCAACCGAGCAGAGGAGACCGCCAAAGCTGTGACAAGTAAAATAATACAGTAAACAATGTATGTACAACAATCCCCCGATACATATGCATTGACACATATACCCAATAAATACCCCACAAAGTATACATAACCAAAAGCAACTTCAAGTTAACTTAACAAATGTCAATAAACATATATTAATCTTCTTTCTCTATTCTTATCGTTTGTTGAATTTTATTTATTATTTTTTTTATATTTGTATTTATTTATATTAAATATATATATATATATATATATATATATATATATATATATCATAATACAACACCTATCCCAAACAAAACTGCCCCAAAACACCAACCAGCCTTCCGCTGCGACCAATCGACCATTCCATCACCCCCAATAAAGGGAGGGCGGGTGGGAAAGCACGTTCCAGCGAAGAGATCAGGGGCCAAAGAGGAAGAGGAGGGGGGAACCAGCCCCTTTATACTCCCGCCTCCCCCTCCCCTGAGGTCACTTCCCCCGATCTCTTCCCCCAATCCCATAGGCTGGTCAGCTTCCAGCAGGAAGTGCAGACCAGTCATGGGGCTGCCGACCTTAAAAGGCCGGAGCCCTTCTTTATGACGTCAGGTGGGAATTTTCAAACTTACCTTTCTATTTAATGGGCACATTACACTAGCACTGTTTGGCAGTCCTCCCTGAGGAAAACGAATTAGGGATCCCCGAAACGTTGGAACTTACGGACTGCAACGTTGCAATCACATGGACTTTTGTGATTTTTTGGCATGTTGTGCTATTATGTCTTATTCCACCAATACACTACAATAAACTTTTATTTGGAGTGCTGGTCCTTTCTGCTTTCTGGGATTTAAAGCGCCGCCACCGCGGTCCTGGCACCCACGCATATTGGATATGTAAGTGTGCACCAGCAACTTGGAACATTTGTATTACAAGACTTTGCTGAGCGGTGCAGGATTTACAGACGACTAAGCCGGCGGCAGAGGTGAGGATCGGGCCCTGAAGATGCCGGACATCCATAAGGTAGGTAGGGGTCAATGGGGGGGGAGGGGATCTGCCTTTTTGTTTTTGGTCCGATGCTCCTCTTTAAAGTTTTTTTCCTAGCATCCCCTGAATTGCTCCATGAGGAGTAACTTTTACCAAATTTGAATGCTCCTACTTCACTCTAATCCCAGGCAATGGCGCCTGTTTTAGCTGTAAAGCTCCGCCTCCTCCATTCATTGCCACTGCTGTTGTGTGTGGCAATGATGTCATAGCCACACCTATGCAATGACTAATCACTGCTCTCATACAGAGAGGGACAGCAAAAAAACAGTGTTCCAGGATGATTCAAACAGTGAAAATATCCATTTCTAGTTCTACACCCTAAGAAGGGAATATCGTCCGGGGCTTTGGCCCAGGGCCGGCGTCAGCACCCGGCAAGGCGGGGCAACTGCCAGGGGAGCCCACCCTCCGGGGGGCCCACTGACAGGGCCGGCCTTTGGGGTGTACGATGGTGCTTGACCAGCGGCAGAATGAAAGGGCATCTCGATTTAGATTCCAGGGGAGGAAGTGCTGGGTTTTGTTCTGCTTTTAAGTTGCCCACCCCAGCTGATTTCCTATCCCTGGAGCATCCCAATCTGTGATACCCTACTGTGTGAAACCCCCTGGGATCGCTGGCATACCCACTATGCAAGCAATTCCACCCCTGAGTTTTGGTCCGCTTTACAGGGGCATCTCAGTTTGGGATGCCCCTGTTGGTGAAAGAACCCCACTGGTTTGGCCGATAACTCAAACTCGCGATCCCACAGTGCATCCACCAGTTCCAGGAAAGTAATGAACAAAGGAGGGGGGGGGGGGTCACACACAGGGGCATTCAAAAATCAGGAGAATCTAGATTTGTTTAGACAAGGTTTAAAGGGGTTTGGTGTGCTTCAAAGTAGACCAAAACTCCTTGAGGGGCATCCAGATTTGGGACGTCCCTCGGTGATGTGACGCGACTCTTCACCACAAAGGGGCCCACTGAGACCATGCCGCCCAAGGGCCCACATAAACTTGGAGCCGGCCCTGCTTTGGACAAATGTATTTCACAAATGTAGTGGGTTTTGGTCCGCTTTAAATGACATGGTTCACAGACTGTATCAAACGCACTGGAAGTCATTTGTCTTCTAATGAATGCGCAGTAAAATCATTAGTGGTCCCATTCCCTTAGGGAAAATCTAGGTAGGGATATAGGGGCCTCAATGATGTGTCCATGAGCTCGGAGAATCTCAGAGGCTGTCAGTGACGTGTTTTAGAGAATTTATTAACCACACTGGAAGCCATTTGTCATCTGTCATCTTGTGAATGCAGGAGTCCCACTCCTTATGGAATAATAGCTAGATGGATTCCCCCGAGCTTTGGTAGGAAAAGCCCAGCAACGCTCATTGTCATGTTTCGGGGAGTAACTACTTGGAAGCAGTTCACGATGTCTATTAGGAAGTGCATTAGTAAAATCATCAGATATCGTTGCTACTTAGAAATGTGCCCTAAGCAATTATACAGCCACAACGTCTGCCCTCCCCCGTTTTGATCTGATCATACACAAATGTCTAAATACATTTTTTTTGTTAAATAAAAAAAGACAAAAAAGATTTGGGCCCTTATTCATCAAGCGATAGCGCCAGGTAGTGTCTGACGAGCGCCAGGTAGCGGCAGCTAACGGCGACTACCGACTCAAGTACGCCCGGCGGCGGTCACAATGACGCATTTATCAAGCAAAATGAGGCTAGCGCCGGCGAGAGCGACGGCTAGCGCGGCATTCATCATGAAGCCGCCTGGACCGAACAGCGCCGCTGCAAATTCCCTCACAGCGCCAGGTATGAGCTGTCGCTCCCTGGCGATGTCCAATGCATTTCAATAGAGCAATCTATAATTATTCATAAATAATTGGTAATAATTTTTTTTTTTTTTTTTTTTTTAATGTCAAAAAATCGGAGACAACTTCTGCAATGTTAGGATTTATTTTTAAGTAAAAAAAAAAAAAAAAAAAAAATATGTGCAGAATTGATCTAACAGGTCTGAGATTAATGTATTCATATTACAAAATGATTCTAAAAACATGTATAATGTTACATTCAAAAAATATGGTTGTTTAGGGGTTAAAAACTAGTTAATACAGATCGCCGCCAGCGCTCTGGGGTTTAAACAAGGAATGGACAGCGACAGCACATTCGGAGCGTGATTTGTTGATGAATATGAAGCTAGCCGTTCGCTCTGGCCATTCGTTGTCAGGCGCTCACATACAACGCTGGACCTGTGAAACAGCGACCCCCCAGCCCGTATTCAACATTACCGCACACCAACTGAGTCGCTGTCATCAAGCTAATGCCGGCCAAGCACAGCGAATACTGGCTGGCGCTGAAAAAATCACGCTACAGTCGCTCATCTGTCGCTACCTGGCGCTATTGATGAATCGGCCTCTTGGAGAGTTTGGGATGCCCCATTGGGTGAAATTCCCTGGATAGCCTGCTTTTCTTACCTTTCATAGAGCCCATGGTGTACGCCAGCCATTCAGTTATGGCGCAAGGCTGGAAAAGAATGCAAGTGAAGCTGCCGTCTGCTGTGGGCTTGTTGGTGAGCATACTGGGCGACAGTGGAGCATCCCAAATCAGGATGTCCTGGGAAAAGGGAATCGGGTCAGGCTTTTTTGTCCGCTTTAAAGCAGAACAAAACCCACCCACAGCCAGTGTGAAATCTAAAAGATTCCAGGGCCGGCTGGCTTTCCCCTTGGGCATCCCAAATCTGGAGGCCCTGCTGTGTTAAACTCTCCAGGGCACCGTTAATCACTTTCACTTCTCTGGTCCAACGGTGCATACGCGGGCTCTCAGCCATCAGTTGTACTTTGATCCCAAAGCATTTGTAAAAGGGCCACGCTGATGTTTTTCTTGAGCTCCTGTAGGAAATTTCAGGGGCTGTCAATGACACGTTGCAGGGAGTTCATCAAAATTATTGGAAGCCATATGGGCAGGCTGATTCATCACTAACGCCAGGTAGCGACAGATGAGCGTCTGTAGCAGGCATTTTCAGAGCGCCCGCTAGTAGTCGCAGTGCTCAGCCGTGGGTCGCTAGTTCTTAGCGACTCAGTCGCTGTTCAGTAATGTTGAATACATTGTGAGGAGTCGCTATTTGACCAGTACAGCGCTGTATGGGAGCGCATGTTAGCGACTGCTCATAGCGACCGACTCACACCATATTCAGCAAAAAACAGCCTCACAAATCTCTGGTGCTGTAAAATGCTTGTTTGAAGCCCAGAGCGCAGGAGGCGGTGTGTTTAAAGTCTGTTTTCCAGCATCTATCCACTAGTAACAAAGCGAAAACATATGGAATTACATTGTAGCAACATTGTAACATGAACACTTTAATAGCATACCTGTAATGTCATTTCTGAGGAAATATATAAAAAATGAAAAACATTGTGAAAAAACAGCTTTTTCAATGCCAGAAGAGGTCACAGAATTATTTGTGATTTTTGGAAAAAAATATAAACAAAAACCCTGTTTAAAGAGAAGAAAAGGATCGTCCATTGAAATGTATGGCAGGGCGTCAGGTAGCGAGAGGTCATACCTGGCGCTGTGCAAGGCTGAATGCCGGCGCTGTTCGCTGAGGATGTGAAAATGATGAATCAGACGCTACATGGCGCTATCCCAGTCGCTAAACAGATTCTGCTTGATAAATGTGTAATTGTGTGCCGGGTCCGGCGTTCACCTGTAGCTACTTGTCGCTACCTCTCATTAACCAGCCGCTACCTGACGCTATCCCTTCTTAAATAAGGGCCGTAATTTGTCATCTAGTAAATACAGTGGTGCCAGTCCTAAAGAATGATGTTTAAGTAGGGTTAAAAAATCACTATGGGGGTTATTTAAGAAGGGATAGCGCCAGGTAGCGCCTTGTAGCGGCAGGCAACGTCTGGTAAATGCCAGGCACTGTATGCAAAAGCACATTTAAGAAAGCGAATCTGGTGAGCGCCTCTAACAGCGCCATGTGGCGTCAAAACGCCATGTAGTACCTTTCGCTCAGTGTCGCTCTCCCATACATTTCAATGGGCTTTCTTTATTTGTGTATAAATAGCGTGTTTGGCAATTAAATTTTTTTTTTTTCTCCAATCATTGTGTGACGTCTCCTGGCTGCAAACAAACAATTTTTTTTTTACTTTTTATATTTTTATGCAGAATTGTCATTACAGGTCTAGCACTAAAGTGTTAATGTCACAATGTTAAAACAATGTCATTCCATGGGTTTTCGCTTTGTTACTGGTGGATATGTGTTTAAAATCAGACTTTAATCACACAGGGTCTGGCGCTCTATGCTACAGCGCCCAGCTTTAGAGCGCCGACGCTCTGTGTGTGTAGTGTTTTGTTAAATATGGTGTGTAGCGCTGCCGGACGCACTCTCGCTTGCAGCAGCACTGTACAAGTGTTAGAGTGCCCAACACACATCACATTCATCAATGCCGGCCAGGTTACTACAGCGACTGAGACGCTCTGTTACAGCGCCTGATACCCGCTTACAGCGTATACTAGTGGTTGATCTAAGCACCGCTAAACAGACGCTCATCTGGCAATACATGGCGCTGGTAGTGGATCAGCCACAATTGATTTCTCTGAGCCTCTGTAAGAAGATCTCAGGGACCCTCAGTGTCATGTTTCAGGGAGTTTACTAACTACACAAAAGCTGTTCATCATTTGTCTTCTAGAAAGTGTCATCATATTACCATTAGTTGTCATTGGGGTTGATTCAGAGGAAAGAAAACTGCCATTCACTTTAATTGTCTACCGGGGCCCTTATTTATGAAGGAATAGCGACAGGTAGCGACTGGTGAGCGGCCGGTAATGACGGGCCCCGCCACGAGAACGCCGGCTCCCCACCACAATCACACATTTATCAAGCCAATCCTGCTTAGCGACTGAGATAGCGCCATATAGCCACTCATTCATCATTATTCCAGCCTCAGCCCACAGCGCCAGTGTCCGACCTTGAACAGCGACAGGTATGACCTCTCGCTACCTGGCGCTCTCCAATGCATTTCAATGGAACAGTCTTTAAATATTCATAATTAATTGTTATTAATGTTTTTTTTTTTTTTTTAATGTGAAAAATTCTGTGACCACTTCTGCCATGTTAGATTTTTTAAGGGAAAAAAAATGTAAAAAAAAATTGTACAGTTTTGATTTTACAGGTCTGATATTATTGTATTCATATTACTAATTTATTTAAAATACTTTTTTTTTTGTTTTCCAAAAATATGGTGGTTTGGGGGTTAAAAAACTACTTTTAACACATCGCCTCCAGTGCTCTGGGGTTTAAACATGCATTTCACAGCGCTTGAATTTTTTGAGCGTGATTTTTTGATGAATATGGTGGGAGCCGGTCGCTATGGCCAGTCGCTATCATGCGCACCCATACATCACGGAACCTGTCAAATAGCGACTCGTAACCTTGTATTCAACGTTACGCCACACCGACTGAGTCGCTGTCAACAACCGAACAGCGGCCAAGCACAACGACTACTAGCGGGCGCTGTGAAAATACCACTACAGTCGCTCAACTGTCGCTACATGTCGCTATTAATAAATCAGCCTCCCCGTGTAAATTGTTACCTGGCTCTGAATCAGCCCCAAAGTTGACAGTGAAAGTGAATGGCATTTTTCTCTCTTGAAAAAGAAGTGAGTTTTCTCACCAGGTTCTGAATCGACTCCACTGTCTCTTAGAACTTGGAATGGGAATTGCTTAGTATGGGTATAATGAAGTGTTTCCCAAAACTCTGTAGGATCCTGTAGGATCATGACAATATATTCCCTAGGCTTATGTTGGAAAATGTCATGTTTTGGGGAGTTTACAGGAATCTCAAAAAGCCAGTTGTCATTTGTCTTCTCGTGAATGCACAATAAAACCATCAATTGTCCTATTCTCTTAGAAAGTAACCTAAAGTAGAGTATAAGAACCATGCTGATGAGTTTCCTGAACTCCTGTAGGAAAATTTCAGGGACTGTTACGTTTTAGGGAGTTCAAGGATTAACCTTGAAAAAGTAGTCGGGGGTCGGACTACGGAAGCGTGGGGACCCAGTCTCTTGTTTTCTATATGATGGACATCCTGGAGACTCAGGGCCTTATTTATCACGGGCTAGCGCCAGGTAGTGTCTGACGAGCGCCAGGTACCGCCAGCTATCGGCGGCTACCGACTCAAGTACGCCCGGCGGCGCTCACAATGACGCATTTATCAAGCAAAATGAGGCTAGCGCCGGCGAGAGCGACGGATAGCGCGGCATTCATCATGAAGCCGCCTGGACCGAACAGCGCCGCTGCAAATTCCTTCACAGCGCCAGGTATGAGCTGTCGCTCCCTGGCGATGTCCAATGTATTTCAATGGAGCAATCTATAATTAATCATAATTAATTGGTATTTTTTTTTTTTTTTTTTTTTTTTTTAATGTCAAAAATTCGGAGACCACTTCTGCAATGTTAGGATTTATTTTTAAGTAAAAAAAAATTTAAAAAAAAAATTGTGCAGAATTGATCTAACAGGTCTGATATTAATGTATTCATATTACAAAATGATTCTAAAAACATGTATAATGTTACAATCCAAAAATATGGTTGTTTAGGGGTTAAAAACTAGTTAACACCCATCGCCGCCAGCGCTCTGGGGTTTAAACAAGGAATGGACAGCGACAGCACATTCGGAGCGTGATTTGTTAATGAGTATGAAGCAAGCCGTTCGCTCTGGCCATTCGTTGTCAGGCGCTCACATACAACGCTGAACCTGTGAAACAGCGACCCCTAAGCCCGTATTCAACATTACCGCACACCGACTGAGTCGCTGTCAACAAGCTAACGCCGGCCAAGCACAGCGAATACTAGCTGGCGCTGAAAAAATCACGCTACAGTCGCTCATCTGTCGCTACCTGCCGCTATTAATGAATCGGCCTCTCATTATCACTAGGTGATGTGTTTTTTTTACATGTATATAATGTCTAATTGTGACCACTTTGCACTTTAGTTCTCTTGCCATATTTTCTCTACTTGATTATATTGCACATAGCACATTTATGCACTTTTTGTACTTTATGATTGTATTTGGCACTTTATAATTGATTGATTGTTGGTGTTTTATATCGAATTGGTTTTCAGATTTTATAAAGATATTAGAATTAATTGTTTAGCACATTCTTTGATAAAATATGATGGGGTTATGGGTCAATATGGGATGCCCTTTATAATGAATTCCTTTGGGTATCTTTAACTATATGTTTGTATGTAAATTTTAAATGGGGAATCCAATATTTATGAATTCTTGAGATATAAGATTTTGATTGATTGATTGTGGTGGAGAGGGTGCTGCATACTTGGGGCTAATCGGGTGGTTGCTGGGACCATCATAAGGGGAAATTTGTGGTTTCAGGGAGTTTGCTCAACACTTTAAAAGCTGATATTGTTATTTGTCTTTTGGCACAATAGTAAAAACATCAAATCAATTTGTTACTTGCATTTTTCAAGTGCCATAGTAAAGTTATTTTTGTTTTTAGTCCTGTAAGGATGACATAAAGGATGATGTAAAGGGAATATTCCCCAAATTTTTGTTGGAAAACTTTAGGGATGGTCATTGTCACAATGCAGTGAGTTTATTGAACACACCCAAAAGCATTTGTCATTTGTCTCTATGCAAATGCCACAGTAAAACCATCAGTTGCCCCCTTCTCTTAGAAATGACTATTCGTTATGTATATAAAGACCACGAGCTACTGTAGAAAGAACTCAGAGGCTGCCATGTTTCATGTGTCATGTGTCAACCACACTGAAAGCCATTTGTCTTCCAATGAACACAGTCCCTCAAGAATAACCTTGAAGCATGAAGGTCATGGCAATGTATTTCCAGAGCTTGTGTAGGGGAATCGCAGGGTCTGTTGAGGACATGTCTCAGGGAGTTCAAAAACAAGTCGTCAGTCATTTGTCATCTTGTGAATGGATGTTCCCCAAACTTTTAGTGGAAAACTTTAGGGATGGTCATTGTCAGACGTCAGGGAGTTTACTGACCACACCGGAAGCCATTTGTCTTTTGTCTAGTGAATGCCATAGTCAAGCCATCAATTGCTCCATTCATTTGGGAATGACCCTTAATTATGAATATAAGGATGATTTATTTACTAAGCTACTGTAAGAAAAAGGCTTATCAATATATATAGAGAGAGTTTATCAACCACACTGGAGACCATTTGTATTTTGTCTAGTGAATACCATGGTCAAGCCATCAATTGCTATATTTGTTTGGGAATGACCCTTAATTGTGAATATAAGGATGATTTATTTACTAAGCTACTGTAAGAAAAAGGCCTATCAATATATATAGAGTTTATCAACCACACTGAAGACCATTGGACTTTTGTGAATGCTGTGTTAATGCATTAGCTGTCCCAGCCCCCTAGGAATGACCCCTAAGCATGAGGAATAAGGTCATGACAATGTATTTCCAGAGCTTGTGTAGGGAAACCTCAGGTGACCTTAATGTCATGTTTCAGGGAATTTACCAACCACACCAAAAGCCATTTGTCACTTGTCTTTCAGTGTCAAGACTCTGGAGGGCTACCAACCATGTTGACAGCTATTGATCATCGGTGGTGTGCTTAACCACCACACAATCTATTGCATGGGACCCCTCCCTGTCAGGGCCCCCGCCCCCCCCCCCAGCTCTGCAGAATGCACATCGGCGGCTGCATCTTACTGCGTGTACGAAATTCAGCCCCCCAGATACAAGTTTGCATGGGGCCCAAACAATGATAAGCCCGTCCCTGTTGATCATTAATCTTCACGAGAAAGCAGTGGTTCACCCATCAATGTCTCTCCACCAAAGTTTGCTTTATTCGGATAAACTCCTTCCCACCTTTTCCCACGTTTACCAGCTAACAAGCCTCAATGTGGCAGCTTGGAGAAAGAGAAGAAAAAAGAAGTAGGAGAGGAGAGTAAGGTTATACAGCTAGATGCCCCTCTTAAAAAAAACATCATCAGCAGTAGCCAAGATTTTCTTCATCTCTTTTCACTTTCTCTCTCTTATTTTTAATTTCTCTACACTTTGCTCTTTTTTTTGTAACATCCTCTCCATCTCTTTCTCGTCACTTTCCTTCTATCTCCCTCTCTTAAACCCTCTTTTTGCTTTTCTTTCCTGTTGCAAATAATCTTCATGCATTTCTTCTACTCTTTAAAGTGGACCAACACCCAGGGGTGATCGGCCCGGAAATCTATAAGATTCCCGGGCCGATCACCCCCCACCCCGCGGGACATCCGAGATCGGGATGTCCCGCGGGGTGAAACCCCCCAGAAACCCCAAAAACACCTTACCTGATCCGCCGCCGCTTCCGCCGCCGCCGCCTCCCGCGCACCCCTCCAGACGTGCGCGCGCCCGCGCCGGCCCTCTGTGAATGGCCGGCGGGGGCGCGCGCGCGCCGAGAGTGACGCGCGGGAGGCGGCGGCGGCGGAAGCGGCCTGGACGTTCCTGATCCCCGCCTGGACGTTGGCGGGGATTGGCTGCGGCGCTCACGTGGGAGCGTTGAGAGGTGAGTTTTTTGGGGTTTCTGGGGGGTTTCACACAGCGGGGCACCCCCGATCGGGGTGCCCCGCCGAAGTGGACCAAAACCCAGGATAGTCAAAATCCTGGGTGTTGGTCCACTTTAACACATTCTCTCCATCTTTTTCACATTTTCTCTTGTTTGTCTTGCAATCTTCTTTACATCGTTCTCTTTTTTCCAAATTCAATGATCCGCCTTTTCTTTTGCACCTTCCCTTCACTTTTCTTCAGTCTCCATCTTTTTCTCTCCTGGCCATCCCTCCATCTCTTCCCTTTTGTCACCTTCTCTTCTTCTTTTTCTCGTTTCCACTTTACTCTCTTCAGCTCATTTTATAGACCCCTTCCTTATTTTGTAATGCTCCCTCCATGCACTCTTCTCTGTGTTCTGTTGCTATCTTTTTCCCGTTTGTCTGTGAAGCGGTGTATCTATGTGGAAAGATATTAATATTAATAATTATACCAATAACAAAATATTAAACAACACAATTTTTCCATATGCATAAAGTAAAGTATTATTAACAAATATAATGATTAAAAGTTTAAAGAAGACCAAGCACCTTCTGCTCAGCCTTGGAGCCGGCCGATTAAGTACCCCTGGGGCATCCGGATTTGGCCTGCCCCGCTGTGTGAATCCCCCAGAATGGCAGCCGGAGCCCAGGCATCTTTGGAGGTGCACTCCGGGTCTTTAGGCTTGGGGTAGTAGCGCACCACAGATCACCATGAGGCCTGGGTTGCAGTCGTTCCCTATTTGCTATATCGGGACTCAGTTTCAAATAGAGCCGTATGTAGCACATTAATATGCAAGACTTACAGTGTTGATTGGATGAGAGCCCATGTATGTGCCATGGGACCGGCTGGGAAAATAATTTTTTAGGGCGATCGGTAGGGTTTCACACAGCGGGACATCCCAATTTGGAAAGTGGACCAAATCCCCAGATGGTCGACTTACTCTACATCATTGTTTCGATAAACAATACGTACTATAGGACATCAGGAATTCCTCCTGTGCTTCCAATGGTCAGTCCATGCCTGTATATAATCATCGATAATAATTATAATAACAATATTACAATTAATCTATATGCAGCTAAAGCTATTATTTACAAGGATAATTGTATATACCATTCTAACAGGCTGATTCATCACTAACGCCAGTTAGCGACAGATGAGCGTCTGTAGCAGCATTTTCAGAACGCCCGCTAGTAGTCGCTGTGCTCAGCCGTGGGTCGCTACTTCATAGTGACTCATTCGCTGTCCAGTAATGTTGAATACATTGTGAGGAGTCGCTATTTGACCAGTACAGCGCTGTATGGGAGCGCATGGGAGCGTCTGCTCATAGCGACCGACTCACATCATATTCAGCAAAAAAAACAGCCTCACAAATCTCTGGCGCTGAACAATAGTTGTTTGAAGCCCAGAGCGCAGGAGGCGGTGTGTTTAAAGTCTGTTTTTCAGCATCTATACACTAATAAACATATGGAATTACATTGTAGCAACATTGTAACATGAACACTTTAATGGCAGAACTGTAATGTAATTTCTGAAGAAAAAAACTGCTTATTCAATGCCAGGAGAGGTCACAGAATTATTTGAGATTTAAAAAAAAAAAACACAGTTTAAAGAGAAGGAAAGGATCGTCCAATGAAATGTATGGCAGAGCGTTAGGTAGCGAGAGGTCATACCTGGCGCTGTGCAAGGCTGAACGCCGGCGCTGTTCGCTGAGGCTGGGAAAATGATGAATCAGGCACTACATGGCGCTATCCCAGTCGCTAAACAGATTCTGCTTGATAAATGTGTAATTGCGTGCCGTGTCCAGCGTTCACCTGTCGCTACCTGTCGCTACCTCTCATTAACCAGCCACTACCTGACGCTATCCCTTCATGAATAAGGCCCTCAGACTCGTCATCTTGTTATAAAGACATGAGACACTGATGCCCTTATTCATCAAGCGATAGCGCCAGGTAGTGTCTGATGAGCGCCAGGTAGCGGCAGCTAACGGCGACTACCGACTCAAGTATGCCCGGCGGCAGTCACAATGACGCATTTATCAAGCAAAATGAGGCTAGCGCCGGCGAGAGCGACGGCTAGCGCGGCATTCATCATGAAGCCGCCTGGACCAAACAGCGCCGCTGCAAATTCCCTCACAGCGCCAGGTATGAGCTGTCGCTCCCTGCCGATGTCCAATGCATTTCAATGGAGCAATCTATAATAATTCATGATTAATTGGTAATCATTTTTTTTTTAATTTTTTTAATGTCAACAAATCGGAGAACACTTCTGCAATGTTAGGATTTATTTTTAAGTCAAAAAAAAAAAAAATATGTGCAGAATTGATCAAACAGGTCTGAGATTAATGTATTCATATAACAAAATGATTCTAAAACCATGTATAATGTTACATTCAAAAAATATGGTTGTTTAGGGGTTAAAAACTAGTTAATACAGATCGCCGCCAGCGCTCTGGGGTTTAAACAAGGAATGGACAGCGACAGCACATTCGGAGCGTGATTTGTTGATGAATATGAAGCTAGCCGTTCGCTCTGGCCATTCGTTGTCAGGCGCTCACATACAACGCTGGACCTGTGAAACAGCGACCTCCCAGCCCGTATTCAACATTACCGCACACCGACTGAGTCGCTGTCATCAAGCTAATGCCGGCCAAGCACAGCGAATACTGGCTGGCGCTGAAAAAATCACGCTACAGTCGCTCATCTGTCGCTACCTGGCGCTATTGATGAATCGGCCTCTGAGTATTCTCCCTGTGCTTAGGTTTGCCACCTGGCTGATATATTTTTTTACTTCACTGGCCACTGGCCTAGCGGTGCCTTTGATGGTTTCTACTGGTAGTTGAGCAATTACAATTGCAAGTATAAAAAACAAATACCGGGCATGTGGCAACCCTACCTGCACTCCCTATGGCTCCAGTCCACATATATATATATATATATATATATATATCAATCATACTAAGAATAATAACAATAATAAACATAATGGCCTCGATTTAATAAAGGTAGAAAAAAATTCTCATGGTAGTTAAAGATTCAATTCATGAGAAAAAAGCCTGAGAATGTCTCTGTTGTTGAATCACCAGATAGGAAAACAATGAAAGTCAATGGCACTTTTTTACTCCTAAGAAAAGTAGAGAACTGTTTCCTCCTTTCTACACTGTAGTAAAAGCTGCCATTGACTTTCATTGTCTTTTTATCTGGTGATTCAGTAACAGTGACATTCTCAGGCTTTTTTCTCATTAATTTTTTTTTTACTACCATGAGAATTTTTTTCTACCTTTATTGAATCGAGACCAATGTATCTACATGCACCTAAAGGTATTAAAGTGGATGTCCAAAATGGGCACTCATGTGGGTATTGACGTTCCGTCCACCATATGTCCTGCCCACATGAGTGCCGGGCAGCCAATCGGGCGCTGGATTCTCGGCAGGGAAGTGAGGATAAGGTAAAGATAAGGGACATCCTGGGAGGTTATGTGCAGGGTACTCCAGCATTTTGGATCCCCCCCAGCCTGTCATATAGCGGTGGCGTCGGCGGCCACCAACACGCTCTCCGCTGAGGGTGTTGGGCCACCACCCCCTTGGGCATTCTAAATTTGAGAAGCCCCGCTGTATGATACTCCCAGGATTACCTGCATTCTAACTTTCATCCATGTTCCCTGTGAATGTACAGTTTGTGGGCATCCTGAGGACTCCTCTGGCTGATGGGTGAACCTCCGCTTGGCATATCTAAATGGCCCCAGAGAGAGAGTGGCCAGTGTGAGGTTCTACTCTGAGGTTCAATCTACTCTGATTGACTGGGAACCTGTGCATGCACTATAGGAGTGTGGTGGGAGGTAAGAGAACCAGGGATTCCAGAGGTTTCGCACAGAGGGGCTGCCGCTGCTAATTGCACCGAAACCCGGGGGGCAGAAAAACTTGGTTTTGGTGCACTTTAAATTACCAATTTAACCAAATAACCAATAACCTCTAATGTAGAATTTAATCCAAGCTATACCCCCCAGCTCCTTCAATGTTTGTTCCTGTGGGATAAATTGACCAGATGTCACACTTTCGGTGGAACAGTCCCACTTTGAGGCCCCCTGACCTTCCAAAGACTCTGGAAACACCTAAATGTCCCACTTTGCTGACATGGAAAAGACTGTCCCACCAAGTGCTGGATTTCTGGGGGCTTTACAACTGCTCTGACTCTGGTTGAATGGTGGCAGTGGAATGTATGGACTTCTGAGCACTGTCTCAATAACCAACGTCTTTTATGGACAAATATTCCTAGAGTATGTGACCAGTAATTAAAGTGGACCAAAACCCAGAACGTGAGTATACCGGGCAACTTGAGGGGGTTTTCACAAAGTGGGGCATCCTGAATCTGGATGCCCTGGGGAGAGGAAATCAAGTGGCCCTGGAATCTTATAGATTCCGCTTGCTGCTTATTCACTTGAAAGGGTGGGTGGTAGCACGCACTGAGCTGGGGGGATGCGGCTCTGTGTGGGGTTTTTTTCTTTGTAAGCCCCCGTCCTGCCTCTATGCCAGGGTAGAGTAGCAGGGCGGGCTAAATTTGACTAAAGTTCAGCTTTAAGCCACACGCTAAACCACACCCCTAGCATGCCTATCACTCACAAACTGGTTTAAACTGTCCCAGCTTGAGGACCCCAAGAAATGACCCACAGTTTACTGTGGGACATACTCCCCTGTGGCTGCAAAACCGAGTGAGTGTTGTTATGTCAATGTCACCCCTCCCTCTTATTAATGTCACCCCTCCCTCTTATTAATGTCACCCCTCCCTCTTATTAATGTCACCCCTCCCTCTTATTAATGTCACCACTCCCTCTTATTAATGTCACCCCTCCCTCTTATTAATGTCACCCCTTCCTCTTATTAATGTCACCACTCCCTCTTATTAATGTCACCCCTCCCTCTTATTAATGTCACCACTCCCTCTTATTAATGTCACCCCTCCCTCTTATTAATGTCATCGCCGCCCTCTCCTTAGAAGGGGAATCAGGTCCCATTCAGCATCAGCATCACCTTATTCTGCTGCCCTGGATTTCTACGGTAAAGCGTAAAAATGGGATCGGCCGCCCCAATCATCGCTGATGAAGAAAGGGGCCCTAGTGCTCCGCTGCACAGGGTCTGGTGTCATTGAGCACAGTGAGCAGCTTATAGGGAACACTGGAGGTGGACCCAGTCGGGCGCGGCCGCTCGTCCAATCAGCGCGCTCGGATCCGCTGACATCACGTTGTCTAAGCCTTCGTCTAAGATGAGCAGCTCCAAGCGCACTGATGGCCGCATCCTCTGCTACCCTCTAACAGGGAGCGTGCCCGCGCCAGCCATTCACAAATGCCTGGGGCAGGCATGAGCCCTGTTAAAGGGATAGTGGGGATGCGGGAAAGAAGGTTAGTGTATGGGCGACCTGGGGGGTTTTACACAGCGGGGCACCCTGATTTTGGATGCTCCAGGGGGAGAGAATTGCCCGGCCTGGGAATCTATATCGCTGTGGGTTTTGTCCACTTTAAGCAGCAATCAAGTAATGTCCTGCTGCTGATTAACTCTTATGCCACCAGCAGCAGCTCCTCTGAGCCCCAGGATGACATGGGGGTGGAGCCAAGTAATAAGTGGGGAGGGAATCGTTTGGCAGGCCGGTCGCCGTGGGTTTTGGTCCACTTTAAGCAGCAATCAAGCATACCTACCAACTTTTCAGGGTGGGAAAAAGGGACATTTTTTAAATTAAGCCACGCCCCTAACTGATTGATAGATAGCAAATAGGTTGTAATAGTTAAAACAATATAGACACTTTAAATAGGCAAATAAATCAATTATAGCTGCAGATCTGTATGTTACACCTTAAAGAAGGACAGAGAAGAACAATGAGGGACAGGGGACATCGACTCAAAAGAGGGACTGTCCCTCCAAATCAGGGACACTTGGGAGGTATGATCAAGTAATATTCTGTCGCTGATTAACTGTTATGCTGCCAGCAGCTGTGCGCCAGGATGACATGAGGGGGTCAAGTAATAAATGGTGAGGGAATCGATTGGTGGGCTGATTGCCGTGGGTTTTGGTCCACTTTAAGCAGCAATCAATCAGCAGAAATCATGTCCTGTCGCTGATTAACTCTTATGCAGCCAGCAGCTATGGCCCAGTGATAAGTGGCAAATGCTGGAATTGCTGTCGGCACTGGCGTTCACATTTTATTAGGATAGTAAGTATTGTTATGTCAATGTCACCCTTCCCTCTTATTAATGTCACCCCTCCCTCTTATTAATGTCATCCCTGCCCTCGCCTTAGAAGGGGAATCGAGTCCCATTCAGCATCAGCATCACCTTATACTGCTGCCCTGGATTTCTACAGCAAAACGTAAAAATGGGATTGGCCGCCCCAAGCATCGCTGATGAAGAAAGGGGCCCTAATGCTCCGCTGCACAGGGTCTGAGCTGCGCGGTGTCATTGAGCACAGTGAGCAGCTTATAGGGAACACTGGAGGTGGCCCCAGTTGGGCGCGGCCGCTTGTCCAATCAGTGCGCTCATTGGCATCACGTTGTCTAAGCCTTCGTCTAAGGTGAGCGGCTTCATGCGCACTGATGACCGCATCCCCCGCTACCCTCTAAAAGGGAGTGTGCCCACGCCGGCCATTCACAAATGCCTGGTGCAGGCACGAGCCCTGTTAGAGGGATAGCGGGGATGCGGCTGTGGGTCACGCATGCGTTGTTGGACCAGGAAAGAAGGTTAGTGTATGAGCGACCTGGGGGGTTTCACACAGCGGGGCACCCTGATTTTGAAGGGAATTGATCGGCCCGGGAATCTATCACTGTAGGCTTGGGTCCACTTTAAGCAGCAATCAGGTAATGTCCTATCACTGATTAACTGTTATGTTGCCAGCAGCAGCTCCTCTGTGCCCCAGGATGAAATGGGGGGGGCTCAAGTAATAAGTGGGGAGGGAAACGATCGGCGGGCCAGTTGCCGTGGGTTTTGGTCCACTTTAAGCAGCAATCAAGTAATGTCCTGCCTCTGATTAACTCTTATGCTGCCAGCAGCAGCTCCTCTGTGCCCCAGGATGACATGGGGGGGCTCAAGTAATAAGTGGGGAGGGAATAGATCGGCGGGCCAGTCGCCGTGGGTTTTGGTCCACTTTAAGCAGCAATCAAGCATACCTACCAACTTTTCAGGGTGGGAAAGAGGGACATTTGTTAAATTAACCCCCTAACTGATTGATAGATAGCAAATAGGTTGTAACAGTTAAAATATAGATATAAACACTTTAAATAGGCAAATGAATCTGCATGTTACACCTCAAAGAAGGACAGAGAAGAACAATGAGGAACAGGGGACATAGACTCAAAAGAGGGACAGTCCCTCCAAATCAGGGACACTTGGGAGGTATGATCAAGTAATGTCCTGTCGCTGATTAACACTCTGTGCGCCAGGATGACATAGGGGGCCCAGTGATAAGTGGCAGATGCTGGAATTGCTGTCGGCACTGGTGTTCACATTTTATTAGGATAGTGAGTGTTTTTATGTCAATGTTACCCCTCCCTCTTATTAATGTCATCCCTCCCTCTCCTTAGAAGGGGAATCGTGTCCCATTCAGCATCAGCATCACCTTATTCTGCTGCCCTGGATTTCTACGGCAAAGCGTAAAAATGGGATCGGGCGCCCCAAGCAGCGCTGATGAGGAAAGGGGCCCTAGTCCTCCGCTGTCATTGAGCACAGTGAGCAGCTTATAGGGAACACTGGAGGTGGCCCCAGTCGGGTGACACACCCCGAGCCCGGACGTCAGCGAGCTCCCGGGGAGGGTGAGAGGCGGCTGTGCGCGGTGACAGTCTGCGGGAAGGACAGTGGACGAGCAACAGATGCGCTCTCCGAGGAGGAGGGGGTGCCGGGCATCCGGGACCAGCATGGCATCAAGAGGGTGACTGGCAGCGCAGCAATGCCCAGCAAAGGACTCTTTCCCTTCCGACACGTAGCTGAGAAGCTGGCGATCATCTACAGAGAAGTGCCTAGACTCAGAGCTGCTGTGATCATCTTCAGCCATCTCCAGGAGCAGAGGTGGGTGCCTAGGGGCTAAGGGTGCTCACTTCTGCCCAGAAGCCAAAGTGGGGGGGGAGAAGGAGAGCTCTCCCATTGTGAAGCTTAGAGAAATGACCGTGGTCTCCGGGGAGAATGTGGATGAGACCCTGGTGTCCCTTAGTGCCCTGGGCCAAGAGGGCTACGACCCGGAGCGTGCCACCCAGGACTGCTGCGAGCGGGTGGTCATCAACATCTCAGGACTCCGTTTCGAGACCCAGCTACGGACTCTCGCCCAGTTTCCCCAAACCCTCTTAGGGGACCCCAGGAAAAGGATGCGCTTCTTCGACCCCTTACGCAATGAATATTTCTTCGATCGAAACCGCCCTTCTTTCGATGCCATATTGTATTACTACCAATCTGGGGGCAGGCTACGGAGACCGGTCAATGTACCCGTGGACATTTTTCTGGAGGAGATTAAGTTCTACGAGTTGGGGGAGGAGGTGATTGAGATCTTTCGGGACGATGAAGGCTTTATTAAAGAAGAAGAGAGACCTATGCCCGATAATGATTTCCAAAGACAGGTATGGCTGCTTTTTGAGTACCCTGAAAGTTCAGGACCTGCCAGGGGCATTGCCATTGTCTCTGTGCTCATCATCCTGATCTCCATCGTCATTTTTTGCCTGGAGACTCTTCCCGAGTTCAGGGACGAGGTGAAAATCTCAGGGCAGCGCCTTATGCTCAATCAAACCCGGACTGAGAAGGACAACCCTTTCACTGACCCTTTCTTTCTCATTGAGACCCTTTGCATCATCTGGTTCTCCTTTGAGCTCCTGGTTAGGTTCTTCGCCTGCCCAAGCAAGCCTGCCTTCTTCAAGAACATGATGAATGTGATCGATATTGTAGCCATCATCCCTTATTTCATTACTTTGGGCACAGAACTGGCAGAGCAGCAAGGAAGCAACGGGCAACAAGCCATGTCCTTGGCTATTTTAAGGGTTATCCGTCTGGTGAGGGTCTTTCGGATCTTCAAGCTGTCTCGGCATTCCAAGGGCCTTCAGATTTTAGGCAAGACCTTGCAGGCCAGTATGAGGGAATTGGGCCTACTCATCTTCTTTCTTTTTATTGGTGTGATCCTCTTCTCCAGTGCTGTCTACTTTGCAGAAACTGATGACCCAGAATCCCTCTTCACCAGCATCCCGGATGCCTTCTGGTGGGCCGTGGTTTCCATGACTACAGTGGGATACGGGGATATGTACCCAATGACTATTGGTGGCAAGATAGTTGGTTCCCTGTGTGCCATAGCCGGTGTGCTAACCATCGCCCTCCCTGTCCCTGTTATTGTGTCTAACTTTAACTACTTTTACCACCGTGAGACCGACCACGAAGAGCAGTCTCAGTACACCCATGTCACCTGTGGACAGCAGCCGTCTTCTTTCGGAGAACTGAAAAAGAGCGACAGCAAACAGTCATTTAACAAATCAGATTACATGGAGTCGGAGGACCTGGAGGACGGGCGATTTTCACATTACACCCCCAACCAACACTACGCTGAGCAAAAAAAGTTGACGGAGGTATGACCTCTTCGGTAACTGTCCATCCGAGCTTCAAGGTCTTGTCGTTATTGACCTTATTACTAGTGCTGGCCATGTAGAAGAGGGTCATCCATATACTGTGGATAGTCAAGTATATAGAGTAGAGAAGTCATCTTAGAATTACGATATTGCTAGTGTCGAACCAACCCATGGAGATGTTGAGGTTGCATTAATAACACAATCTACCTGTACAGTCCTTCAAGTAATAAAGGCGCTGTTGAGTGCGATTACCTCTAAGCCAATGCCCTTTGGTGGATTCCAAGTGTTGGTTTCTATTGAGGACAATGTGAAAATCGGTTATCAATATTCCTTTCTAGTGGTTTCAGATCTAGACAATGCTTCGGCAAAATGTCTGTATTTATGTTCCCCTGAGGAGAACTTCACCGGTTCTCCGGCGGTTACCTCCAAGCCAATGTTGATGTGTTTAAAAATATCTCTATGTCTTTGCTTCGCAAAGGAAAATTCCACTGGTTCTCCAGTGGTTTCTGCTAAGGACAACGCGTTAATATCTACGCCTGTGTTTCCCGAGCAGTATTCCGCAGGTCCAATAGCTGGAGATGCCATCCTGTAGGAATCCCGCTCACCGGGAATTTATTACCAGTGGCATAAGCTGCTATGGATAGATATTTGCAACAGTGCCATTCAATGACAGGAACTCAATACCACTGTTCTTTGGGGACTTAGAGGAGACACCGGGGCTGCAGAAGAGCAGCTGTCATGGAACGGTGACGAAAAGTTAAGGACGCGTTTCCTTTTTTCATTTTATTTTTGGCTCGGTGCCCCTCTTCCGGACCGGCGTTTTATCGTTCTATATTATTTGCACAAACTCGGGAAATGAATTTATCTTCATGCACTTTACAACGGGAAAAAACAACAACAACCTTGTATATCGTACAAAGCCAATACAGGGAACGCTGAAGGTCCTCGGAGAAATTGATTCTTCTTTTTTTTTGCCATGAACATCTGCAATTTTTGCACGTTTTCTTGGTTTGTTTACATTACCGCCATGCTTGGCATCCTTTAACCCCCTTGGCTGCTAGGGATTCTTGCAAAACCGGCATTTTTTGGAAAGACTGGTTCATTTTATTTTTGCTTTTTACGTGTTTTTTTTTTTACATTTTACCAAATATTTTCTTATCTGTAAGTGCCTTCATGTGCAAGGTAAACCAACCGGGTTGTGTATATTTTATTTTTTTCATTGATAATATATTTGATCAGATGATATAAAAGATATATATTGGGTATTTGGGTGAACTTTAAATCGGGGGTGGTCTGGCAGGTTGGAAATTAATATATAATGTCCTCTCAGTGGAAAATGTTGCATGAATGTTATAGTCGCCATACATGCACTAAAATATATCATTTTGTAATGAATTGTTTTGGTCTGTGGGTTTTGGTTATTTGGTTGTGATGTCATTGCCTATAAAGCTTGTTTAAATGTTGTTAGCATATACTGTAGGGCACTCAGCTAGTGGGGCTCGACTGATCCTCGTAAGGATGCGTGTAAAGTGGGTCATTGCTGGATTGGTATCCAAAACCTGTTTTGAAAGCGATCCCACACCTGTTGCCAACAAAGGGGTGCGGAATAGTGCTGTGACAGGCTCGGGGGGCATCCAGATTGCTATAGCTCCCCCTGCAACACAGCAAAATCATAACCTTTACCTTGATCCTCAGCCGAAATGCTGTCCTCCAATTGGCCGCCGTCAGTCATGTGGGCCTTGACCGGTGGCCGGTAAAAATCGCCCACGAGGCCACCGGCATCCAATCGGAGGACAGCATTTGGAGATTCGAGGAGTCTTGTGTTGTGGAGGTCATTGCTCTGGGGGGGTTCCAGCACTGTCACAGTGTCGCCCCACACCCGTTCATTAGGAAATGGGTTTGGGGCCGCTTTAAAGAGGAGAAACACCCCTTTTATAAGCCCTTTAGGGGGGTTGCTCTACCTCATTATGGGGCATCCCAAATTAGGAAGCCCAACAGTGTAAATCCCCCCTAACTCAATCCAAACCCAGTCGACTCACCTAGAGGCGGGGATGTGACCGGAGACACTCGCTCCATTTAGATTTTCTTGCCACGCTGTCCGCATAGCGGCAAAGGAAATTGAATGAGTGCCACTGAACAGCCCACGTGGCAACCAGGCAGGGGTGAGTTTTCAGGGGAAATCTGTAGGGGATACACACAGCGGGGCATCCCAAATTGGGATGTCAAACCAGAGAGCAACAGCCCTCAAGAAAGTCAATTTCTTGGATGTTGTGCCTCTTTAAAAAGGTAAAAAGTTATTTTAATTCTAACTTCCACACTTAGGGCATTCTAGTTAGGGATGCCCCTCCAGTTAAACCTTATCTGCTCCTTACGTGACCAGTGGGGTTAGCAGGGCACATGTACACCTGCTCTATGAAAGGGCCATGTATGATGGGGCTGCTGCAGGAAGGGTGAGTCTTAACACCCGATTTTGGGCACCCTGTGGATCTTTAACTGGGGGCATCTAGAATGCCCTGGGTTTGGGGGTTATTAAATACATTAAAGTGGATCAAAATCCTCGTGACATCTCTGTGCGGCTTTGGGTCCAGGTCTGCAAAGATCCTAATCCCACTTCTCCCATTGCCCACGTGCCCTGAATTTGAGAGATACTCACCATTTCCTTGTGGAGTCCATTATGAAAGGGGACCAGGCAACAGCTGCACGCTGCAGTGTGGCTTGTCTCCTGTTGGAGGAGGCACGGCTGCCGCAGCTGTTTTCTGTCCGTCATTGGATAAAGCTCTGCTTGGAAAAGGTGATCATCTCGCTAATGTAGGGCTCACTGATGCCGTGAGGTGGTAAGTGAGGTTACTTCAGTCTCTATGGAGCAGGGCTCTTCCTGGCACAGAGTTGTGAGGGAGGGTATAGGTCATCTAGTCCTCTAAAACAGGTTTTTTCTGCCAAGCCCTAGGATTTCCAACCATCATTGGTCATCGCTGCTAAAAAAAAAGCACCTTTTTACTTGAGCGTTACATAATAATCAAAGATCCATTCAGGGCCAGTCATCCACCGCTTCTTTATAGCTCAATAATTAATGTATTTTGTTTTATTACCTATATTTATTTAGCTTTATTTTGCTATTTTGGCTAGTGCTCCCTCTAGTGGCTGCTTACATAGTAAAATAAAAGCTCTTATTAAAGTAGAACTTCAGTTAAAGTGGACCAACACCCAGGATTTTGACTATCCTGGGTCTTGGTCCACTTCGGTGGGGCACCCCCGATCGGGGTGCCCCGCTGTGTGAAACCCCCCCGATCACCCTAAAAACTCACCACTCCCTGCTCCCAGCGCCGACGGACTAGGGATTTGACAGCCGCTTGTCCGCGGCTCCTCCGCCGCCGCCTCCCGCGCGTCCCTCTTGACGCGCGCGTGCCGGCCATTCACAGACGGCCGGCGCGGGTGCGCGCACGCCTAGAGAGGCGCGAGGGAGGGAATCTGCAGAATCTTATAGATTCCCGGGCCGATCACCCGAGGGTGATGGTCCACTTTAAACTATGACCCCCCGCTGCCACCCTATCCTGGCACTGAGGCAGGCCGGGGGGGGGGGGGGGGAACAAAGAAAAAAAGACCCCTACCTTATCCAGGGTCCCATGCCGTTATCCCGCAGGCTCTGCACGCCATGGAGCAGAGGAGTGCAGCTTTGTTGTGCTTTTCATCCAAGATGGCGGTGCCCAGGATCCAAGTTGCTGGGGGAGCGGTGTGGGCCCCTGGATGAGGTAAGGGTTTTTTTTTCTTTGTAACCCGCGCCCTGCTTCCACGCCAGGGAAGGGTGGGGAAGGGGGCTCATAATTGACTGAAGTTCCGCTTTAAAGTGGACTAAAACCCGGGGTAGGCAAGTGGGCAGCCCTGAAGTCTGTTAGACTCCAGGGGTGGCACACACAGGTTTTGGACCCCCAGGATATTTTCACTATCCTGGTGATAGGTCCTGGTCCCTGTTTTAAACCCCCTCCCGCTGTATTAAACCCCCCAGATCGCTTACACAACTCACCTTACCACCATTCCCATGGCACATGTGCGGACTCTCATCCAATCAGCGCTTTATCCCATGCATACTAATCAGGGCGGGTGTCAGCACCCGGCAAGGCGGGGCAGCTGCTGGGGGCCCCCACTCTCTGGGGGGGCCCACTGACAGGGCCGGCCTTTGGGGTGTGCGACGGCACTTGACCGGTGGCGGACTGGGAGGGCACCTCCACAGCTGGTGCACACATCTCCTCGAATGGCGGGGTTCCACTCAATGGGGCATCTCGTTTTATATTCAAGGGGGGAAAGTGCTGGGTTTTGTTCTGCTTTTAAGTTGCCCACCCCAGCTGATTTCCTATCCCTGGAGCATCCCAATCTGTGATACCCTACTGTGTGACACCCCCTGGGATCACTGGCATATCTACTATGCAAGCAATTCCACCCCTGAGTTTTGGTCCGCTTTACAGGGGCATCTCAATTTGGGATGCCCCTGTTTGTGAAAGAACCCCCCTGGTTTGGCCGTTAACTCAAACTGGCGATCCCACAGTGCATTCACCAGTTCCAGGAAAGTAATGAACAAAGGAGGGGGGGGGGGGTCACACACAGGGGCATCCAAAATCAGGAGGATTTAAAGGGGTTTGGTGCGCTTCAAAGTAGACCAAAACCAAAAGAGTTTTGGTCCAAATAGAATGATCCTTAGGGGGCATCCAGATTTGGGACGTCCCTCGGTGATGTGATGCGACGCTTCACCACAAAGGGGCCCACTGAGACCATGATGCCCAAGGGCCCACATAAACCTGGAGCCGGCCCTGATACTAATGCTCGGCATAAAGCATTGGTTAGAACTGAGCATCGGCATAGGGAGCCGCATCCCTGGTTTCCCTGCAGAGTGAGTGTTCCCCTGCACCTAGCCTAACTAAGTGGCAGGGCGTGGGAGTGCACCTCGGCTGCAGGGATGTGGCCTGCGATTGTGGCGAGGGATTGATGGAAAGGTAAGAGATTGCGGGCAATCTGGGGGGCTCACACAGGCATCTGGAATCAGGATGCCCCAGGGGCACTTAGTCAGCCATTGACCGGTCCACTTAAGGAATCTTCCCGGGTTTTGGTCCCTGTCTGATTTGGGATGCCCTGCTCACACGGCTCAGTGTCGGACTGGGGCGCACCAGTTAGATGCGAGTATCACCAGCTTATATTTAGGGCCCCTGCACAATAACATTATGTTAGACTATATTGTCTGTGTGTGTGCACTTGGGATGACACAATACCTGCGGCTATAGCTCAGGGTTTGGCAATGAAGACCCTCAAAAAACACATTGGGATTCCTTGGTAACCCCATGGGCCAGTCCGAGTGTGTATGGTAATCCCACCGCACATACACAGGCTCTTATGCCATGCACATAAATGAATGGTATAGAATGCTTTGCGTTTGTAAAGAGGGCATGGCATAGAATGCTTTTTTACTCCAGGGATGGTTGGAAATGGTTTTGGTCCACTTTAAAGAGGAAGTAAAGTTAGCAAATAGTTGACTTCCTCCTTACTGTGCCTAATACTAAGGTATAAACAAATACTACACATCACTTATTAGCTAGATCTGCCTACAATGGAACCTTTATAAGTGATGTCAGCAAATAATTCACTACCTCTTTACCGTGCCTAAAATGATCAGCTTGGAGAATCTTGGAATAAGGATGCAGCGCTGCCTCACAACCCTGAAAATGGGGACAACCATACTCACCATTTCTGCGTTCTGATTTGGGATACCCCATGCTAACAGTGTTAGGAACAGTTAAGAGAAGTGAAGTCTTTGCTGGCTTTACTTATAAAGGTTTTATTGTAGGCAAAGTTTTTCAAGGCAGGTCTAGCTAATAATTGATGGGGGGTGCTCTCCCTCCCTCTATAAACCCCCTAAAAACCTTGTTAATCTTACCTTAAAGTGGACCAATCACCAGGATTTTCGCTATCCTGGTTATTGGTCGATGTCCCGATGTGTGAAACCCCCCAGATTGGCCGCTCAACCTTTCCAACAGCACATGCCCAGGCTCTCATCCAATTAGCGCTTAAAGTGGACCAAAATCAAGGATTTTGACTGGGTTTTGGCCCTTTACCCTGGGGCGCTGTGTGAAACCCCTCAGATCGCCGATGCCAACTCACCTCTTCCTGGTCCTATGGCGCATGTGCGAATGCTCCTCCAATCAGCGTGCTCAAAGCGCTGACGTCACGTTCTCTAAGCCTTCGTCTAAGGCCAGTGGCTCCGAGCGCGTTGGTGGCCGCATCCCCTGCTTCCCTCTAAGAGGGAGCGTGCCTGCGCCGGCCATCCACAAATGCCTGACGCAGGCCCGCGCCCTGCTAGAGGGATAGCGGTGATGTGGCTGCGGCTCGCGCATGCGCCGTTGGCCCGGGAAGCAAGGTCAATGTGCGAGGCGGCCTGGAGGGTTTCACATAGCGGGGCATCCCGATTTTGGATGCACTGGGGGGAGGGAACCGATTGGCCCGGGAATCTATAAGATGGCGCTGGGTTTCGGTCCACCTCAATGCCATGCATACTAGACACAGCAAGGCATCCTGATGCTTTTAGATTACAGGGCCAATGTGGGTTTTGTTCTGCTTTAAACACCTACATCCAGAGTAGCCAGGGAGTGTTCTGATTGACCGGGACATTAACCTAACCTTACCTCCTCACATCATCAGTGAGCCCTGCTTAGAGAGTTACTCACCTTTTTGCTCCATCCGATCAGGAAACAGCTGTGCACCTAGTACAATTAGAGACATGCGTCACTGCAGTACACAGCTATTTCCTGTCCCCCATCACACATAGGTCATTCCTGATTTTGGCCTCCTGAGGATCTCTAACAGCAGGGATCACAATGGATCTAATGTCATTTTAGACTGCAGGTCTGCCTAAAGAAGCATCACTGAGGGCAAAAAAAAACCAAAGGGATTCCCCACAACAGGTTCCTCTGGGTCTGGGTATTTACTCATTGAGAAGATCCATGCACACACCCTGGTTAGCTGCTGAAGTTCATGGCCATCCACTGCCCCCTGTGCAGCTTTAGTCATTTTGTAAAGAGGGAACATGCCAGGCCTTCTCATGTATAAGGCAAAACGTGGGGCATTGGAGCCCAGGTCTTAGATCTTTAGAATGGGTAACTGTTTAAAGTGGACCAACACCCAGGATTTTGACTATCCTGGGTTTTGGTCCACTTCGGTGGGGCACCCGGATCGGGGGTGCCCCGCTGTGTGAAACCCCCCAGAAAGCCCCAAAAACTCACCTCTCTCACATGACCGCTGCTGCCAATCCCTGCCGATGGACAAGCGGAAGGCAGTGACGGACAAGAGAGCGCGCCCGCCGCCTCCCGCTCGTCACTCTTACAGGGCGCGCACCCGCGCCGGCCATTCACAAACACCCGGCGCGGGTGTGGGTCCTGCTAGAGGGACACGCGGGAGGCGCAGTCAGGGGACTGATCGGTCCGGGACTCTTATAGATTTCCGGGCCGATCAGTGGAGGGTGTTGGTCCACTTTAAGAACCAGACTTGGAGGGTTGGACTGTGAGGTATCAACAGTGAATGATTTTTCTTACAGTTTTAGGAAGACCTCTAATCACAGTTAACCGGTTGGTCCCCTTGCACAAATAGCATTCGGGATTCCCCATTACTCCTCACCACACTGCAGCCTGGAACCTCACGCACTGATACTCACCATTTCAGTGTGGCCGCGAGGAGACGATCTGGTTTTCCCAGCGGGCGCAGATATTACTGGGCAGCAGTCATGTAGCAAGCTGCTGTGGAACATAATGCAGATGAGGTTAGTATTGGGGTGCGAGGACCAGGGTTCGGGCATGTAAGGAGTGGCAAGGTATTCCAAATGGGGATGCCCCCTAACTATGAGTGTAAGGGGATGCCAACTTGAGTTTGATTAGAGTCCCTCTTTAAGGTTAGGGTTGGAAAGCCTCACTGTGCTGCAAATGTAAGCGTACTGAGCGGCAGACAGCCCCCCATCCTGACTTGCAACCCCATTTTTTTTAAAACATCTTGGTGTCCCCAAATATGTCACCAAGGGTTTTATGTCTACAGGTGCCGGAGATCCAAATCTTGTCCTGCAAGGGTGGCAATGACATCACTTGGTTTTCAGTAATCCCCCATGTTCCCCTGCCAAGACTGAAACTGAATTCCACGTGGCAGTGGGCCTTCCCTTGCAGTGCCCGCCTGGCTGTCTACCACCCTCCACCTTATCACCCTCCAGATAGCAGCTGTAGGCCTCGATTCAATAAAGGTAGAAAAAATTCTCATGGTACTAAAAGATTCAATTCATGAGAAAAAAAGCCTGAGAATGTCACTGTTACTGAATCACCAGATAGGAAAACAATGAAAGTCAATGGCACTTTTTTACTCTTAAGAAAAGTAGAGAACTGTTTACTCCTTTCTACACTATAGTAAAAGCTGCCATTGACTTTCATTATCTTTTTTTCTGGTGATTCAGTAACATTCCCAGGCTTTTTTCTCATGAATTGAATTTTTTACTACCATGAGAATTTTTTCTACCTTTATTAAATCGAGGCCGTAGTTTTATGCAGGTTCAGGCTGGCCCACAGGGTTACCAAGGAACCCCCCGGTGGCCCATGGCACATGGAGGTCATCTTCATCACAAAAACCTGAACCATGTATTGCTTATTTGTGGCACACATACAGATACAGACACATACAGAGACAATACAGTCTGGTATGATCTGTGTTTCTATGCATGGGCCCTGAATATAAGCCAGTGGTGGGTGAGCCCCTAGAATCAGTTCTACTGGTGGGCCGAAGTCACCCCAGTCCGACACTGGGCGTATGGCAAGTAGGGTTGTCACCTGGCCACTGTTTTTTTTGTTTTTTACTTTATTGGCCACTTGCCTGGCAGTGCTGGTATTTATTTCTTTTTACTGGTAACTGGAGATGGGAAATGTATACCTGTAATAACAATTACCAGTGGCCAGTAAAGTTAGAAAAAAATACCATCCAGGTGGCAACCCTAAAGGTAAGCTGGCAGGGTACACAATTTTTTCCTCCACCAGTCTTTTACCATACCGGGCATCAGTGCTCCTCCAATAGGATTTGCAGTCTGTGGCTGGTCAATACGTCCTATTAGATGAGTGCCAGGTCTTTGGTGAAAAAGGAGACTGTGCATCCTTCTGATTAATCATACAAGAGGTGCTGAACCCCTGGAAGTTGAGCAGGTGAGGGGTGCAGGGAAGCTGCTGGCAGGGCACTGCAGGTGAAGCTTGTGCATTAAGCATACCTACCAAATTTTCAGGGTGGGGACATTTGTTAAATTAGGCCACGCCCCCTCATTTATTGATGGATAGGAGATAGGATGTAACAGTTACAGCAATATAAACACTGTGAATAGGCAAAATGATTTATTGATGCAGATCTGCATGTTACACCTCAAAGAGGGACAAATGAGAACAACTAGGGACAGGGGGACATGGACTCAAAATAGGGTAGGTCCCTCCAAATCAGGGAAACTTGGGAGGTATGCATTAGGTACAGATGTCACTTAGGGTGTAGTTTTGATTTGGGGGAGCCCTGTGACTCTGAGATAGAGTAATGGGCTTTTTTATGAGCACCCCTTGCATTCTCTTCTCGTGGTGTTTAAAATATTGTTGCTAATATTTCTGTGGCTGCCATAGACAGCACACATAAAGCAAAAAGCAATGCTCTAGATTTGACAGTGGCTTGAGATAATTAGGTTGTCTTTGTGCAGCTTGAAGGGATATAACAAGAACCTGGCTGAGTTCCCAGAGCCTCTGATTTGCAGCTGCTGTTATAAGGGGATCTCACTCTCCAGCATTATGTGGTCATCCAAAGGAGTCACACCAAAATGTGGCTACCCAACAGATGTATCCAATAGTGTGGCTACAGCACTTGGAGTGGGGAGGTCCATGATGTGCTCACCTAGAGAAGTCATACCATAATGTGGCTATCCAAAAGTTATTCAATAGTGTGGATATTTGGGGTGAGGGGGGGTCAGCCTATGGTGTGTTCACCTAGAGATGGCAATCTCATAATTGTGTTGTCATATCATACATAGTGTTGCTACCCAGAGGGGTCATCCAAAATTGTGGTTTCTCAGAGGATAAATCCCAAACTGTGGATATCCAGAGGAGTCATCACATAGTGTTGATTCTGATGATACTGTGGCCACCCAGAATAGTCAGTCTTGGTGTGGTGACCCAAAAGATACAGCCCCTAGTGTGGTGACCCAAAGGAGACAGCCCAAAGTGTGGTGACCGAAAGGAGACCGCCCATAGTGTGGTCACCCAAAGTAGACAGCCCATATTGTGATCACCAAAGGACACAGACCATAGTGTGATCACCAAAGGAGACAGCACATAGTGTGGTGACCCAAAAGAGACAGTCCATAGTGTGGTGACCCAAAAGAGACAGTCCATAGTGTGGTGACCCAAAAGAGACAGTCCATAGTTTGTAGGTTGTCACCCAAAGGAGACAACCCATAGTGCGGTCACCCAGAAGAGTCATCCCATAGTGTGACCACCCAGTGGCGACAACCCAAAATTTGGCTACTCAAAGAAACCCTCCCATTAGAGTCCATCCATAGCGTGGCCACCCAAAGTAGTCAGTCTATAGTATGGCTACCAAGAGGACTCAGTAGATGTAAGTTCAACTAGGGTTTAATTAAAGAAAGGGCAAATCATGGTTCCTGCCCCAGGGCCTCCACCACTTGTTAAAGTGGAAGTCCAGTCTTTAGATGATACCCCTTATTAAATCACATTATCTCAGGGGTCCTCAAAACTCATTCTCAAAGCCCACCGACAGGTCATGGTTTGTGGATCGCCATACAGGCACACAGGTAATTTGTTCAGCAGCCACCCAGAGGAGTCAGCACATAGTGTGGCCACTCTTGAGTATTCATCAAATAATCAATAGTCAACCAGAGGAGTTAGCCCAGTATGTCCCTCCATGTTGGATATTTAGCCATTAAGATTCATGCACCCAGAAGAATTATCCCTGAATGTCCCTTCAGGTTGGATATTTACCCATTAAGAAGATTTATGCACACCCCCTGGTTGCTGCTGAAGTCTGTTGCCTTAGATGCCACCCCCTGCGGACTTCACAGTGATGAAAGTGTTCAGCTTTAGCCACTGTGTACAGAGAGGACATGTTAGGCACGATCTTGGTGCTCTGTCTAAGGTTGGAATGGGGGCCTTGGAGCCCAGACCACAGATCTTTAGCGCAGTGCTATTTAAGATCCAGACCTGGAGGGATCTAAAGCGAGTATGCCTTTTGTTTTTGCTCACAGCCAAATTGACTAGGTCCTATTCGGGATGCCGCCATGATTCTCATTATGCTGCAGCCTGGATCTCTGCACTGTGATACTCACCACTTCCATGTTCCCTGTCTTTCAAGCAGCCAGTCAGGTTTGCTCAGTGGGCATACAGGTTACTGTGCAAGCAACGACTCAATCGGCTGCCGGTGTTCACAATACTGGCTGCCATGGGACATAATGTGCAAGACATAGATATCAGGGACATCTCGGCTTGCCATGCTTTGTAGTGTTCTGGCCATATACTCACTTCATTTCTTGTGTGTAGACCTCCAGCTGCATCCTTTAATGGCTACCCAGCAAGTGAAGTAGAGACCTGCCTACAACCCTGCCTATAACCCATTCTTGTTTTATACCAACAACCTGACCCATAGTTTATGACTGTTACCCTACCTCAAACCCTCATTTACTTATGCTCTGTACCCAAACCTGCAGCCCGAATTACCAGACCCCCAACCTCACCCAATAAAGGAGGTTTGCCTTTTGATGATCCCCAAACCTAAATTAAGGCCTAACTAGACCTATCCTATAATAATCCTATTTAGCCATTATATTTTATATATGACTTTATCGTCAGTTGAACATAAGTACATACTTGAGTATGGCCAGTGTACCCAGTCAATCAGAAATTGTTCTTGTATTAAATGTATTATGGTCAATTTATCTTATGGACTCCAGAATGTCTAATATGAAAGGCTCTCTGTATATTTCCATTCAACATTCATCCAATGTTCCAGCTAGGGAGCCTATTCTAGAGCATCCCCCTCCATTGATCTCTGTTGCAGGACAGGGGAACCCCAATAAAGTATTATGGGGCAAATTTCAAATTAAATCTCCCAGCAGTAACTGTGTTCACGTATGTCTTAAAGTGGACCTCTGCTCTCCCTAGCAAGTTTGTCCCAGGTTGGTTCTGCTAGGATCCTACACCGCTTCCTGACCCTCTCCCACCTCAAAGGTCCACTTTGTGGACTTTCTCACAGACCTTAGATCTCCAGGCGGCACAGCATTCTGCTGCTTACTTGCCCCTTGTTCCTGTTCCTCTGATCTCTATCTTGCAACCATGCTATGAAAAGCCAGGTTGGAGGTGGCCTACATATGGATGCTTGAGAACTGTGTTGCCTCTTTATACGACCCAGGTTCCTGTAGTGGATCTTCGAGAGATCGGTCAGCGGGAGCGAATGGCAGGTGAGCGTCTGAGTCTGAGTCTTGTGCTCTATGGTCGGGGCCAGATTAAGAGGGGGGCAAAAAACCAGGGCTCCCGTCTCTCGGCCTCAATTATTTTGGGCCTTCCACAACATGTTAACAAGGGCAACCATTGATCAACAGTTACTTATGTTATAGCTACCTTAACTATACCTGTTTACCTGGGGCCTCCACCATACTTAAAGCGGTCCTTCACCCTGAATAAGAGCCTATCTTATATGTTTCCCCCACCCTGTACATACAGATTGCCAACATTAATCCAGACCTTCGCCCTGAATAAGAGCCTATCTTATATGTTTCCCCCACCCTGTACATACAGATTGCCCACATTAATCCGGACCTTCACCCTGAATAAGAGCCTATCTTATATGTTTCCCCCACCCTGTACATACAGATTGCCCCCATTAATCCGGACCTTCACCCTGAATAAGAGCTTATCTTATATGTTTCCCCCACCCTGTACATACAGATTGCTCCCATTAATCCGGACCTTCACCCTGAATAAGAGCCTATCTTATATGTTTCCCCCACCCTGTACATACAGATTGCCCACATTAAAAATCATCCTGCCTGCATCTACTGCATGTTATGAGCCTTTAAACATCCAAGATGGCGGCTCATGGGACATCAGGCAGCCTGCAAACAGGAAGCGTCTTCTGACTGTGCTGCTCTGCATTCTGGGATTGCTGTCCTTTACCTGACCCCAGCTCTGCTCTGCCTGAGCAAAGCACAGCTATAACCCTGCCCCCTGCATTTTATCCCACGCTCCTCTCCTCAGTAAGTGTGATGCTTCTGAATCAAGATGGCGGCACCCGCATCCTAAAGTCTTGAACAGAGTTGCAGCCCAGTGGGGGAAAGAATAATAAGTAAGTGACTTAAAACTTAAAATATATTAATTTTAGATGCTGGGGAATCGTTTTTTAAGAGTTTGGGCTTTTGAATAAATCATGGTGAAGGTCTACCAACCACCTGTCTCAAACTCCTTCCTGCTTTCAATTGATACATCTTGGAGTCCTTCCTAATCTGTTACCTTATATTAGTCAATACTGTTAGTGAGTACAGTACGCTATGGTTGTCCTGTGGTATTAAATTATTTTTTTATGTAAAGGAAATCTATCATGACTCATGCCAAATAAATTAAATATATTTTACAGTTATTATTTTAATTATTCAATGACATTTTTTATGAGTTGCATATAATTGTTTTTCATTTTTGATATGCTTATTGGTTTGTAGAGGCTAAAAAACATGACATTTAACTCCCTGTCTACAGGCTTGACCTTTGCAGACTGCAGTGGTTCTTCAGGGAAGCATTAGGAGGACCTGCTGAAGGCACCAAATGGCTTTAGACAATAAATCAATTCCAGGGGGGACTTTGTCCCATCGTTCCATGACATCATTTCTTCACTGTCCCAAGGACCTCTCCGTGGCTATTCACATCCTCTCCCCAGCTTTTTTATCCCTGACCCCTATTCCCCCATTGGGAACATTTGCATGTGGGCTGCTTGCTAAGGGCTACCATACCTCCCAACTTTTGAGGGTGGGAAAGAGGGACAATTGTTAAATTAGGCCACACCCCCCTCATTGAGGGATGGATAGGAAATAGGTTGTAATAGTTACAACAATAGAAACACTTTGAATAGGCAAACAAATCATTTATTGACGCAGATCTGCATGTTACACCTCAAAGAGGCAAAAATGAGAACGGGGGGTAGGGGGACATGGACTCAAAAAGAGGGACAGTCCCTCCAAATCAGGGACAGTTGGGAGGTATGCACCCAACCAGCCCAAAAGTTGTGCAACCAGGGCCGGATTAACCTGGGCTCTCCAAGAGCCTTCACCACTTTGGGGCCTACATCACTTGTTAACAAAGGCAATTCTTCACTAGACTTTTCACCTAGGGGCCAAAACCAAAAGCCAAACTCTATTCAAGGCACCCCCCCCCGTCTGTTACAGTGGATCTAGGCGCACTCCTAGCAGTGAGTGACATGGGTTCTAAGGGAGCATGGCTGGATGCCAGGGGACTCATTTTCAAAACTGGACTGTGAGAAAGCAACTGTGGGGGAGAAAAGGTTAATCTTCTTTTACTCACATACTCACCTTTTCTTTGCTGCAGCAGCTTCCTCTTGGTCAAGTGCTCCAATACCTTTTAGTTCCTGAATTATGGTCCCTGGCGTTCTTGTGTGCCTCCCCCAAGAGTCACAGTCAGAGGCGGACTGGGGCCAAAAATCAGCCCTGGATTTTACCAGCACCTGTCCTGCCCATGACCAGCCAGTGGCATCTCTTATGCTTCCTGACCAGCCAACCATTGTGCTCCAAGACTGAGGCTATATTATTAGGGTGAGGACATGGGCTGGGGTTGCTTGGGTGAGGGGATAGAGTGGGGAAGGGGATGGGCAGCTGGAATTGGATGGGAGTGTTAGTAAAAGTAGCAGCCCAGACTGCCCCAAAGCAGTGCGGCCCACCGGGCATTTGCCTGGGTCTCCCTATGGCCTTTACTCACAGTAATTGAAGGCTTTGCCAGGCACTGCGTCGGCATGCGCCCTTCAAAGCACTGAATGGTTGGGTAGCCACAGTCACTTGGACTGACTCGGGGTGGGGCCATAACAGCAAGCATTGGTGTTTAAGGATTTTTGGGGTGTGTGCACACTAAGGCCCTTATTTAACAAGGGATAGCGACAGGTAGCGACTGGTGAGCAGCCGGTAATGACGGGCCCCGCCACGAGAACGCCGGCTCCCCACCACAATCACACATTTATCAAGCCAATCCTGCTTAGCGACTGACATAGCGCCAGATAGCGACTCATTCATCATTATTCCAGCCTCAGCCCACAGCGCCAGCGTCCGACCTTGAACAGCGACAGGTATGACCTCTCGCTACCTGGCGCTCTCCAATGCATTTCAATGGAACAATCTTTAAATATTAATAATTAATTGTTATTAATTTGTTTTTTTTTTTTTTTTTAAATGTGAAAAATTCTGTGACCACTTCTGCCATTTTAAATAATTTTTTTAAGGTAAAAAAAAAAAAAAAAATGTACAGAATTGATATTACAGGTCTGATATTAATGTATTCATATTACAAAATTATTTAAAAAACTTGTTTTTTTTGGTTTCCAAAAATATGGTTGTTTGGGGGTTAAAAAACTACTTTTAACCCATCGCCGCCAGCGCTCTGGGGTTTAAACATGCATTTTACAGCGCGAGAATTTTTTGAGCGTGATTTGTTAATGAATATGGTGGGAGCCGGTCGCTAGGGCCAGTCGCTATCATGCGCTCCCATACAGCGCGGAACCTGTCAAATAGCGACTCCTCACCCAATATTCAACATTACCGCACACCGACTGAGTCGCTATCAACTACCGAACAACGGCCAAGCACAGCGACTACTAGCGGGCGCTCTGAAAATTCCGCTACAGTCGCTCAACTGTCGCTACCTGCCGTTGTTAATGAATCGGCCTCTAATTAATTCATAGAAAAAGGGACCTTTATGAGCGTTGAGCCAGGGGAAAAAAAATGTTTTTAGGGTTACAGTTTCTATAATGAAGCAGGAGTGCCTGCAGCGGTATACATGGAGAAGGACAACTGTGCCCACTACTGCTAAGCTTCTCTAATAGAATGAAACTTCACTTCAAATGTCAAAACTTCCAAACTTTTCACACTGGTGGTTGGCAGCTGCAGCGGTGCATCTACTGATGCCCTGGTAACCAATAGGGTTCAGTAGTGGCCATACATGGTGCATGGGGCTGCACAAACCCATAAGCAGCCAATGGTCACCTGGGATGTGAGAGGAGATCAACAGGTGAGAAGTTAAAGGAGCATTATCATGAAAAAATGGCCCAATGATAAAAATCCATATAAATATGCTGGATTGCAGGAGAAGGGGTCACTTATACACCCGGCATCAAGAAATATCCAACCAGGCTTTTTTCATTCTTTTAATGGAAAGAAGAGGAAATACGGGGTGGCAGGCTTTGTCACCCCAGATACACTAAACCTGTCACCTCTGGCTTTTATTCCTACCAGCAGAGAATAAAACACAAGCTTGGTGGAAGTTTTATTTACTTCTGGTGTATAAGTGTATCATAATCATGGTGTATAAGGCCCTTATTTATGAAGGGATAGCGCCAGGTAGCGACTGGTGAGCGGCCGGTAATGACGGACCCCGCCACGAGAACGCCGGCTCCCCACCGCAATCACACATTTATCAAGCCGATCATGCTTAGCGACTGAGATAGCGCCAGATAGCCACTCATTCATCATTATTCCAGCCTCAGCCCACAGCGCCAGCGTCCGACCTTGAACAGCGACAGGTGTGACCTCTCGCTACCTGGCGCTCTCCAATGCATTTCAATGGAACAATCTTTAAATATTAATAATTAATTGTTATTAATGTTTTTTTTTTTTTCAATGTGAAAAACTCTGTGACCACTTCTGCCATGTTAGATTTTTTTAAGGTTAAAAAAAAAAAAAAAAATTTTTAAGGTAAAAAAAAAATAAAAAAAAAAAATGTGCAGAATTGATATTACAGGTCTGATATTATTGTATTCATAATACTAAATTCTTTAAACATTTTTTTATTTTTTTGTTGCCAAAAATATGGTGGTTTGGGGGTTAAAAAACTACTTTTAACACATCGCCGCCAGTGCTCTCGGTTTTAAACATGCATTTCACAGCGCTTGAATTTTTGGAGCGTGATTTTTTGATGAATATGGTGGGAGCCGGTCGCTCTGACCAGTCGCTATCATGCGCACCCATACCCAAATAGCGCCAGGTAGCGACAGATGAGCGCCAGTAGCGTTATTTTCACAGCGCACGCTAGTATTCGCTGTGCTTGGCCGTTGTTCGGCTGTTGACAGCGACTCCGTCGGTGTGCGGTAATGTTGAATACGGGGTTAGGAGTCGCTGTTTGACAGGTTCCGCGCTGTATGGGAGCGCATGACAGCGAACGGCCATAGCGAACGGCTCCCAGCGTATTCATTAACAAATCACGCTCCAAAAATTCTCGCGCTGTGAAATGCTTGTTTAAACCCCAGAGCGCTGGCGGCGATGGGTTAAAAGTAGTTTTTTAACCCCCAAACAACCATATTTTTTAGAAAAAAAAAACATGTTTTTCAAAACATTTTGTAATATGAATACATTAATATCAGACCTGTAATATCAATTCTGCACAAATTTATTATTTTTTTTTTTTTTACCTTAAAAAAAATATCTAACATTGCAGAAGTGATCACAGAAAAAAAAAAACATTAATAGCAATTAATTATGAATTCTTGCTGGTTCCGGGGTTTAGGCCTCCCCCAGTATGATTCTGAACAGCCTGTGACCAAGACCTCACTGTTTAAAGTTCATATATATTTTATTGTTGTATGCTTTTTCACAGATAAAATGTTATCTGTGAAAAAGCATACAACAATAAAATATATATGAACTTTAAACAGTGAGGTCTTGGTCACAGGCTGTTCAGAATCATACTGGGGGAGGCCTAAACCCCGGAACCAGCAAGAATATATATAGGCTTGACCTTGTACCCGCTGAAAAAACAGTCACATGTTTACAAGGGTCGCACAAAAAACCTACAAGTAGAGATTTTTAATTAATTATGAATATTTAAAGATTGCTCCATTGAAATGCATTGGAGAGCGCCAGGTAGCGAGAGGTCATACCTGTCGCTGTTCAAGGTCGCTCGCTGGCGCTGTGGGGTGAGGCTGGAATAATGATGAATGATTCGCTATCTGGCGCTCTGTCAGTCGCTAAGCAGGATCGGCTTGATAAATGTGTGATTGCGGAGGGGAGCCGGCGTTCTCGTGGCGGTGAGCGTCATTACCGTTCGCTCACCATTCGCTACCTGGCGCTATCCCTTGTTAAATAAGGGCCTCAGTCTCATTGGCCAACGTGTTTATATGGATTTTTAATATGACACAATTTCATGATAGTGCTCCTTTAATGATTTTCATCTTTTTTGAGGGGGCATCCCACATTGGAATGACCTGGGGGTGGGGGATGCAGTCACCTCAAGGGCAGCTAAGGTATATACTGGCTAGAACAGGGGGGTCTATTTTTATTATCATTATCTTAAAGTGGAACAGAACCCAAGCATTTGACTTTCCCGGTTTTGTTCCGTACCCCTGGGGCATCCTGAATTGGGATGAGTGAAACCCCCCGGTTCGCCCACTAAAACTCATCTTTCCCCACTCCATCGGCGCATGTGCAGGCTGTCATCCAATCAGAGCCTTTCACCTTGACTAGGTCATTCGGCAGAGGGCTCTGATTTAATTCAATGGGGAGCGATCGCTGCCACCTGTATCCCAGGCGCCTTGCGCTTCCATTGTACTGATTGTACAATGGGACAATTGTAATCAATTAGACATGTGCCATTAGAGTGAGGAAAGGTGAGTTTTTACAGGCTCCCTGTTTTTCAGGCATCCTGAGATAAACCGGACCTTCACCATGATTTATTGAAAAGCCCAAACCCTTAAAAAACGATTCCCCAGCATCTAAAGTTAATATATTTTAAGCTTTTAGTCACTTATTATTCTTTCCCCCACTGGGCTGCAACTCTGTTTACTTTAGGATACGGGCGCCGTCATCTTGACTCAGAAGCATCACACTTACTGAGGAGAGGAGAGTGGGATAAAGTACAGCGGGGCGGGTTATAGCTGTGCTCTGCTCAGACAGAGCAGAGCTGGGGTCAGGAAAAGGTCAGCAGTCCCAGAATGCAGAGCAGCACAGTCAGAAGGCACTTCCTGTTTGCAGGCTGCCTGATGTTCCATGAGCAGCCATCTTGGATGTTGAAAGGCTCATAACATGCAGTAGATGCAGGTAGGATGATTTTTAATGTGAGCAATCTGTATGTACAGGGTGTGGGAAACATATAAGATAGACTTTTATTCAGAGTGAAGGACCGCTTCACATTTGCACATTTTGGGCTTGGGTATAGGAGTGGGGCACCTAAGGGGGTGTTCTAGGGGTTTGGACCCCTCCAAGTTCTGGTGCAGGGCAGGGTAACCCTGTGGGCCAGTCCAAGCCTGTATGCTTGTTCCAGGGCCCCCCGACCAGCAAATCTGCCAGACAACCAGCGGAAGGAGGAGGTCAGCAATGGCGACAATCATATTTTTCACATAAAGGATATAGATAATGGTTCAAGCTGAATTTGTTGGTAAGCATTGGTGGAAAATGGGCCTTGTACATGCTGCCTCCATGATGAATAGGAACGATAATGGAGTGGAACAAAACTTAGGCCTTATTTAAGAAGGGATAGCGCCAGGTTGTGGCTGGTTAATGAGAGGTAGCGACAGGTAGCGACTGGTGAACCCTGGACACGGCACGCAATTACACATTTATCAAGCAGAATCTGTTTAGCTACTGGGAAAGCGCCATGTAGCGTCTGATTCATCATTTTCGCAGCCTCAGCGAACAGCGCCAGCATTCAGCCTTGCACAGCGCCAGGTATGACCTCTCGCTACCTGTTGCTCTCCCATACATTTCAATGGACGATCCTTTTCTTCTCTTTAAACGGGTTTTTTTTTTTCAAAAAAATCACAAATAATTTTTTGACCTCTTCTGACATTGAAATAGCAGTTTTTTCATAATTTTTTCATTTTTTATATATTTCTTCAGAAATGACATTACAGGTCTGGCATTAAATTGTTCATGTTACAGTGTTACTACAATGTAATTCCATATGTTTTCGCTTTGTTACTAGATGATAGATGCTGAAAAACAGACTTTAAACACACCGCCTCCTGCGCTCTGGGCTTCAAACAACTATTTTTCAGCGCCAGAGATTTGTGAGGCTGTTTTTTTGCTGAATATGGTGTGAGTCGGTCGCACTGACCAGTCGCTAACATGCGCTCCCATACAGCGCTGTACTGGTCAAATAGCGACTCCTCACAATGTATTCAACATTCCTGAACAGCGACTGAGTCGCTATAAAGTAGCGACCCACGGCCGAGCACAGCGACTACTAGCGGGCGCTCTGAAAATGCCTGCTACAGACGCTCCTCTGTCGCTACCTGCCGCTAATGATGAATCAGCCTCCCCGATAATTGTAGTGAAGAAATTTCTTCAGATCCCTGTCATTGATTTGTAGCTGCGTCCGGCGCTGTAACGTCGCGGCAGCCCCACAGCAGATTATGCCGCCAGCGCTACACATCCCATTTTCTCTGCTGGTGTTTTTCCTTTTAATTCCATGCTTGCTAGTTACCATGGCGACCAGCCTGTTGTAAAGGAATGAATGCTCTTTAATACACGGCAAGGTTAAATTATTACCAGATGAGAATAAATACGGCACGCGTTCAAGGTAGAGCGCGTCTTGCGGGTCCATTAGGAATAGCTTGGCAACGGAAGCGTGGAACACGGATCAAAGACCACATGCTCATGCAGGGGGCTATTTACTAAAACGTGGCCTGCTCTCCGCCTCAACACATAATAACGCAAAGTGAAAAAGAAACATATGTTAAGATTGTCCGGCACCTGATTGGTTTTTGGCGTGGGGAAATCTTCCAGGTTAGGTGAAGTGTGGTGGTGATATTTTTATATTTTTTAATTTTGGGGGATTTTTGCGCATATAAGCAGGGTCGTATTTGGTATTCATGGTGCCCTAGGCACTTTAAAGGACCACTCCTGCTAATTTCCCCAAAACCATCTAACCCACTCCAGCCCCTTTCTGTATCTAACCCATTGCACCTCCTCTCCCTCCACAATTTTTTTTACCATGACCCATTCTGGCATTCTGAGATACAGGAGTCACATAACCACAGCAGTGGAGGGGAGATGCCCTGACCTGTAATCAACCCTTTCCACATGTTGGGGGTTGCTTGTTAGGAGACATTAATGTCCCTGCTATGGATGTTTTAATACAATTTCTTTACTATGGTAATAAAGCTGCAACCCCCCCCCCCCTTCCAGGTTGCCACCCTAGGCACGTGCCTAGGGTTGCCTAATGGGAAATACAGCCCTGCATATATGGCCATTTGTATGCTTGTGCACAAATAAGAATTTTTCCTGGGGTCGATTCAGAGCCAGGTAGGAAAACACATTTCTTTTTAGGAGAGAAAACTGCCATTCACTTTCATTGTCTACCTTGGGGTTGATTCAACACTAGGTGAAAACTTACATCTGGTTGTTGAATCAGCCCCAAGGTAGACAATGAAATGAATGGCAGTTTTCTCTCCTGCCTCTGAATCGACCACATTGTGCCCAAAGTGGTGGGCTGCCCTTGCCACATAAACCAGGGAGCGATTGGGGGGGTTAGGTGCCATGCTCAAGAGAAATGTAATCATGTCCTGGCTGGGAATCAAACCCACAACCCTTTATTTCACAAGATTACTTCCTTACCACTAGGCCATGACTGCCCCTAGTAATGAATTGCCCCTAGTAGTTAATAGGCCATGACTGCCCCTAGTAATGAATTGCCCCTAGTAGTTAATAGGCCATGACTGCCCTTAGTAATGAATTGCCCCTAGTAGTTAATATGCCATGACTACCCCTAGTAATGAATTGCCCCTAGTAGTTAATAGGTTGCCTGCTGGAATCCCCAGAGGATGCTTGAAAAATCAGGCAAAATACTCTGCATTCAGGTGAATGTCCACCTGGGGGGCAAACCCCATTGGCCACCAGCAGTCATGTGGAATGTGCATGGAAATGAAGACTGGAAGAGGGTTTCTGCCCTATTTTCTTGCTTCCCAATGGGATTAAAGTGGTCCAAAACCCACCCACTGGGGCACCCTGATCGGGTATGCCCCGCTGTGTGTAACATCCCAGGTCGCCCGAAAACTCACCTTCGTTCCCGGCCCAAAGGCGCATGCGCAAGCAGCGGGCGCATCATTTGTGAATGGTCGGTGTGGGCATACCCCCTGTTAAAGGGTAGCGGGGGATGCAGCCACCAGAGCAATCGGATACACTCGCATTAGAAAAGCTCCTGGACCCCGATCGGAGATGCCCGGCTGTGTGAAACCCCCCAGATCGCCCAAATAAACTCACCTCTTCCTGGTCCTACGGCGCATGCACGGCCTCTCATCCAATCAGCGCACTTGGATCCACTCCCGCCCATTCGTCTTATAGATTCCTGGGCCGATCTCCATGGGTTTTGGTCCACTCTAAACTTGTAAAATATTCTCCAAGCCCAATGAACCTTCACAGCCAATAAAATACCCCCAAAACAAAATAATGACCACCCCTTTTAAATGATTACCAGGTTAATCCAATGAGATGTATTGACCTTTTCTACCAAATAAATACCTTCTTAATTTATACAAGATGACATTGGTCAAATAAATATCCCAACAATCTATAGGATACCTCTGGGACAAATAATTACCTACTGTACTTTGCTTGTAGAATACTCCCTTAACCAAGTTAAAGCCTTTCTTAATCCATTACCTAACCCACAGACTAAATGATGACCACCTCACTCAAAAGACCTGCTTAATCCATCAAATAATCTTCAATAAATAACTGATAATAATGAAAGACCTCGCCAACAAATAAATACCTCCTCAATTTATACGAGACCCCATCAATCAAATACTGTAAATAGCCTCTCAATCAATAGAAGTCCCCCTAGTCAAATAAATAGTACCTCCTTAGCTTGTCAAATCCTCCGAAATTCAATGAACTTAACATTAGGTCCATAGACAAAATGAGTACCTAACTAATCAATACAATGTCAATCTATAGGAAACCTTTTAGCCAAAATACATTCTACGCTTGTAAAATACTTCCTAAACCAAGAAAAAGCCCCCTCAATCCATCACATAATCGCAAGATCAAATAATGACCACCTGATGGAGATTGAGGTGAAGCAGGGAGCAGGATTGGAATGGGGGAGCAGGAAGGAGATGGAGGTGTAGCAAGGAGCAGGATGGAGATAATGGTGAAGCAAGCAGCAGGATGGAGATGGAGGTGTAGCAGAGAATAGGATGGAGATAGAGGTGTAACAGGGAGCAGGATGGAGATGGAGGTGAAGCAAGGAGCAGGATGGAGATAGAGGTATAGCAGGGAGCAGGAAGGAGATGGAGGTGTAGCAAGGAGCAGGATGGAGATAATGGTGAAGCAAGCAGCAGGATGGAGATGGAGGTGTAGCAGGGAGCAGGATGGAGATAGAGGTGAAGCAAGGAGCAGGATGGAGATGGAGGTGTAGCAGGGAGCAGGATGGAGATGGAGTTGTAGCAGAGAATAGGATGGAGATGGAGGTGTAGCAGGGAGTAGGATGGAGATAGAGGTGTAGCAGGGAGCAGGATGGAGATAGAGGTGAAGCAAGGGACAGGATGGAGATGGAGTTGTAGCAGGGAATAGGATGGAGATGGAGGTGTAGCAGGGAGCAGGATGGAGATAGAGGTGTAGCAGAGAATAGGATGGAGATAGAGGTGTAGCAGGGAGCAGGATGGAGATGGAGGTGTAGCAGGGAGCAGGATGGAGATGGAGGTGTAGCAGGGAGCAGGATGGAGATAGAGGTGTAGCAGGGAGCAGGATGGAGATGGAGGTGTAGCAGGGAGCAGGATGGAGATGGAGGTGTAGCAGGGAGCAGGATGGAGATGGAGGTGAAGCAAGGAGCAGGATGAAGATAGAGGTGTAGCAGGGAATAGGATGGAGATGGAGGTGTAGCAGGGAGCAGGATGGAGATAGAGGTGTAGCAAGGAATAGGATGGAGATGCAGGTGCAGCAGGGAGCAGGATGGAGATAGAGGTGTAGCAGGGAATAGGATGGAGATGGAGGTGTAGCAAGGAGCAGGATCGATGTGGAGGTTTAGCAGGGAGCAGGATGGAGATGGAGGTGTAGCAGGGAGCAGGATGGAGATGGAGGTGAAGCAAGGAGCAGGATCGATGTGGAGGTTTAGCAGGGAGCAGGATGGAGATGGAGGTGTAGCAGGGAGCAGGATGGAGATGGAGGTGTAGCAGGGAGCAGGATGGAGATGGAGGTGTAGCAGGGAGCAGGATGGAGATGGAGGTGAAGCAAGGAGCAGGATGGAGATAGAGGTGTAGCAGGGAGCAGGATGGAGATGGAGGTTTAGCAGGGAGCAGGATGGAGATGGAGGTTTAGCAGGGAGCAGGATGGAGATGCAGGTGCAGCAGGGAGCAGGATGGAGATGCAGGTGCAGCAGGGAGCAGGATGGAGATAGAGGTGAAGCAAGGAGCAGGATGGAGATGGGGGTGTAGCAGGGAGAAGGATTAAGATGGAGGTGAAGCAAGGAGCAGGATGGAGATGGAGGTGTAGCAGGGAGAAGGATTAAGATGGAGGTGAAGCAAGGAGCAGGATCGATGTGGAGGTTTAGCAGGGAGCAGGATGGAGATGGAGGTGTAGCAGGGAGAAGGATAAAGATGGAGGTGAAGCAAGGAGCAGGATCGATGTGGAGATTTAGCAGGGAGCAGGATGGAGATGGAGGTTTAGCAGGGAGCAGGATGGAGATGCAGGTGCAGCAGGGAGCAGGATGGAGATAGAGGTGCAGCAGGGAGCAGGATGGAGATGGAGGTGTAGCAGGGAGCAGGATGGAGATGGAGGTGTAGCAGGGAGAAGGATGAAGATGGAGGTGAAGCAAGGAGCAGGATCGATGTGGAGGTTTAGCAGGGAGCAGGATGGAGATGGAGGTGTAGCAGGGAGCAGGATGGAGATGCAGGTGCAGCAGGGAGCAGGATGGAGATAGGGGTGCAGCAGGGAGCAGGATGGAGATGGAGGTGTAGCAGGGAGAAGGATTAAGATGGAGGTGAAGCAAGGAGCAGGATCGATGTGGAGGTTTAGCAGGGAGCAGGATGGAGATGGAGGTGTAGCAGGGAGCAGGATGGAGATGGAGGTGTAGCAGGGAGCAGGATGGAGATGGAGGTGTAGCAGGGAGAAGGATGAAGATGGAGGTGAAGCAGGGAGCAGGATGGAGAGGGAGGTGTAGCAGGGAGAAGGATGAAGATGGAGGTGAAGCAAGGAGCAGGATCGATGTGGAGGTGTAGCAGGGAGCAGGATGGAGATGGAGGTGTAGCAGGGAGCAGAATGGAGATGGAGGTGTAGCAGGGAGTAGGACAGAAATGGAGGTGTAGGATGGAGATGGACTTTAAACACACCGCCTCCTGCGCTCTGGGCTTCAGAGAAGCATTTTTCAGCGCCAGAGATTTTCCAGAATATGGTGTGAATCGGTCGCTATGAGCAGTCGCTAACATGCGCTCCCATACAGCGCTGTACTGGTCAAATAGTGACTCCTCACAATGTATTCAACATTACTGAACAGCGACTGAGTCGCTATAAACTAGCAACTCACGGCCGAGCACAGTGACTGCTAGCGGGCGCTCTGAAAATGCCTGCTACAGACGCTCATCTGTCGCTACCTGGCGTTAGTGATGAATCAGCCTGCCCGTCTCTGACCACATATCTTCCAGACTGTTGAAGGTCACCCTGGTAGGTAGGTGGATCTACTTCCTAGCAGCAGAGTTTCTCGTGGTTTTCTTATGCTGCCTCCCATCATTTTTGTTCGCTAACCTTTTCCTGGAGCCAGTTATAAGGGTTTACCTAGTGAAAACATACAATGGGAAAATAATGGAAGCCTTCAAATTGCTCAAGCCTGTGCCTGCTGATTAATACGGTTAAAGCTGCATACTTATATGGAAAATATAAAGCGCGTATAGCGGCGATTGTCGGTGTATTATCCCCTGGCATCTAAACTGCGAATGTTACACACAAAAATGTAATTGATTTCAGCAAGAGCTCCAGTAAAACGCAATTTCCATTTTAAATCTACGCGAGCCTTTCCGAGGCAGCCGATAAAAGCAAGGCCTGGCTCTCTGGAGGGCTGCTGTTTCCATAGCAACCCATTCAGACAGCTCTTTTTGCCTTCCGACATTGGCTACAAGTAAATAGTCTGATGCGAAATATCCTTTGATGCGGCCTACTTACTGCCGCCGATGGTGGATAAGCTCATCACTGTCCTGTCTTCTTATCTCACTTTCCATTACTTTCCATATTTTAGATGCTGTAATTTGTAGATGCCCCTAAAATGCCTACAAATGTAATTAATATAAATCTAGCAGGCTGATTCATTACTAGCGCCAGATAGCGACAGATGAGCGCCTGTAGCGAGGCGCTTAGAGTGACCGCTAGTAGTCGCTGTGCTCGCCCATGGTTCGCTGTTTCAGAGCGTCTCAGTCGCTGGCCGGCATTGATGAAAATATTGGCCCTTATTTATGAAGGAATAGCGACAGGTAGCGACTGGTGAGCGGCCGGTAATGACGGGCCCCGCCACGAGAACGCCGGCTCCCCACCACAATCACATATTTATCAAGCCAATCCTGCTTAGCGACTGAGATAGCGCCATATAGCCACTCATTCATCATTATTCCAGCCCACAGCGCCAGCGTCCGACCTTGAACAGCGACAGGTATGACCTCTCGCTAGCTGGCGCTCTCCAATGCATTTCAATGGAACAATCTTTAAATATTCATAATTAATTGTTATTGTTTTTTTTTTTTTTAAATGTGAAAAATTCTGTGACCACTTCTGCCATTTTAGATTTTTTTTTTAAGGTAAAAAAAAAAAAAAAAATGTACAGAATTGATATTACAGGTCTGATATTAATGTATTCATATTACTAAATTAATTAAAAAACGTGTTTTTTTTTGTTTCCAAAAATATGGTTGTTTGGGGGTTAAAAAACTACTTTTAACCCATCGCCGCCAGCGCTCTGGGGTTTAAACATGCATTTTACAGCGCGAGAATTTTTTGAGCGTGATTTGTTGAATATGGTGGAAGCCGGTCGCTAGGGCCAGTCGCTATCATGCGCTCCCATACAGCGTGGAACCTGTCAAATAGCAACTCCTCACCCAATATTCAACAATACGGCAAACCGACTGAGTCGCTATCAACTACTGAACAACGGCCAAGCACAGCGACTACTAGCGGGCGCTCTGAAAATTCTGCTACAGTCGCTCAACTGTCGCTACCTGCCGCTATTAATGAATCGGCCTCCCCGTGTGAGTCACTCTAACACCAGTACAGCGCTGTATGGGAGAGCGAACGGTAGCGCCAGCTCAGTGCGACCGACTCACACCATATTCAGCAGCGGCACTCAAAATCGGGTCGCTGTAGCCCAGAGCGCCAGAAGCTGTGTGATTAAAGTCTGTTTTTGAACATGTATCCACTAGTAACAAAGCGAAAACATATGGAACGACATTGTTATTACATTGTAACATTAACACTTTAATATCAGACATGTAAGGACAATTCTGCATAAAAATTTTAAAATTCAAAAAAAATTTCAAAAATGACTTTAAATAGGCCAGGAGAGGTCACACAGTTATTTGATAATTAAAAAAAAACAACAAAACCCTGTTTAAAGAGAATAAAAGGATCGTCCATTGAAATGTATGGGAGAGCGACAGGTAGCGACAGGTAATTCCAGGAAGCCAGAGCGCCAGCAGTATAAGGTGAGCCATCTGTGATGATGAATCGGTCGCTACATGTCGCTGTTAGAGTCGCTCACCAGATTCGCTTTGATAAATGTGCTATTGCGTAGAGCGCCCGGCGGTCACTGTTCGCTAGCTGTCGTTACCTGTCGCTGCCGGTCGTTACCTGGCGCTATGGCTTGATGAATAAAGCCCTTAGTGACTCCAGGGCCGAATTGGGATGCCCGCTGTGTAAAACCCTCAAGATCCCCTAACCTGATCCCAGAGTCCTCGCTGCGTCTCTGCGCCAAAGTCGCATCCCCGCTTACTAGGGATGAGCGAATCGGTTCTAACGAACCTGAATTCGCTCCGAATTTCAGGGAAAATTCGATTCAGCACGAACCCGAATTTTTAGTGGTTCGTGCTGACCGAATTTTCCCTGAAATAAAAAAAAAAAAAATGCCGGCATGGTGGGAGCGGGGAGGCCTGCGCTGTCAGCGGGCGGCGGAAGCCGGCTTTCGCTGCCCACTGACAGCGCAGCCGGCCTCCCTGCTCCCACCAGAGATGAGCGATTCGCTAAAGTTCGATTCGGACGAACCCGAATTTCTTTGAGAAATTCAGCGAATCGCCCGAATCGAATTTTTGAGAAGTTCGCTCATCTCTACTGCTTACCTCTAGCAGTGCGTGCGTTGGCGCTCAGCATTTCAGAATGGGCTGCGCGGGCATGCCACAGCTAGAAGATGAGCAGGAAGGGGCGCGGTGGGGACACTTGGCTCTGCTTGGTTGCTTATATGTCCAGGTGGCTTAGCCGTATGGGAGCCGAGTGAAATTGAGCTTGCACCGTGGGAATGCCAGGAAGGTGAGTAGAATGGGCAAACTGGGGGGAAACACACAGCCGGGCATCCCACTTCAGGATGCCCAACCTGAGATGAACAACACTCTTTAAAGTGGACCAACACCCAGGGGTGATCGGCCCGGAAATCTATAAGATTCCCGGGCCGATCACCTCCCACCCCGCGGGACATCCGAGATCGGGATGTCCCGCGGGGTGAAACCCCCCAGAAACCCCAAAAAGATCTTACCTGATCAGCCGCCGCTTCCGCCGCCGCCGCCTCCTGCGCGCCCCTCCAGACGTGCGCGCCCCCGCGCCGGCCCTCTGTGAATGGCCGGCGGGGGCGCGCGCACGCCGAGAGTGATGCGCGGGAGGCGGCGGCGGCGGAAGCGGCTTGGACGTTCCTGTCCCCCGCCTGGACGTTGGCGGGGATTGGCTGCGGCGTTCACGTGGGAGCGTTGAGAGGTGAGTTTTTTGGGGCTTTCTGGGGGGTTTCACACAGCGGGGCACCCCCGATCGGGGTGCCCCACCGAAGTGGACCAAAACCCAGGATAGTCAAAGTCCTGGGTGTTGGTCCACTTTAAAGTAAAGATTTGGCTAAAAAAAAACTCACTGCCGACTGCAGACTTGATCCCACAAGTATGTTATATCAAACAGCTACTTCCAAGGCCACCAAAATATTATCATGCAATAAAAGATGCCTGGAACCACAGGTTAGGGATGTAATATCGCCTCTTTACAAGGCACTGGAGCGCCCTCACCTGGAATATGCCGTCCAGTTCTGGGCACCCATTCATAAGAAAGGACGCTCTGACTATGGAAAGGGTGCAGAGGAGCCACCAAACTAATCAGAGGAAGATCTTAGTTATGAGGAACAATTACAGGAAATAAATCTGTTTAGTCTTGAGAAAAGACAACTGAGGGGGGACATGATCAATTTGTAAAAAATATATAAATGGCCAATACAAAAAATATGGGGAAACACTATTTAACGTAAAATCCTCTCTAAAGACAAGGGGGCGCGCTACCTCCCTTCGACTGGAAAAAAGGAGTCTCTGGAGGCGACAATCATTCTTACCATAAGAACTATAAATCTGTGGAATAGCCTCCCACAAAAGCTTGTTACAGCATCAACCACTGACAGCTTCAAAAAAGGATTAGATGCTTATTTAGAAGAAAATAACATTAACAGTTATTATTATCTTATCAGTAAAAAAATAAAATAAAAAATAAAACATAACTTCCCCTACCCCAACACCCATAGTCTTATTTCAATCGTATTAACTATCAGGCTGATTCATCATAAGCAGCAGGTAGCGACAGATGAGCGTCTGTAGCAGGCATTTTCAGAGCGCCCGCTAGTAGCCACTGTGCTCGGCCGTGAGTCGCTAGTTTATAGCGACTCAGACGCTGTTCAGTAATGTTGAATACATTGTGAGGAGTCGCTATTTGACCAGTACAGCGCTGTATGGGAGCGCATGGTAACGACTGCTCATAGCGACCGACTCACACCATATTCAGCAAACAGCCTCACAAATCTCTGGCGCTGAAAAATACTTGTTTGAAGCCCAGAGCGCAGGAGGCGGTGTGTTTAAAGTCTGTTTTTCTGCATCTATCAACTAGTAACAAAGCGAAAACATATGGAATTACATTGTAACAACATTGTTTAAAGAGAAGAAAAGGATCGTCCATTGAAATGTATGGGAGAGCGACAGGTAGCGGGAGGTCATACCTGGCGCTGTGCAAGGCTGAACGCTGGCGCTGTTCGCTGAGGCTGTGATAATGATGAATCAGACGCTACATGGCGCTATCCCAGTTGCTAAACAGATTCTGCTTGATAAATGTGTAATTGCGTGCTATGTCCGGCATTGACCAGTCGCTACCTGTCGCTACCTCTCATTAAAGTGGACCAACACCCTGAGGTGATCGGCCCGGGAATCTATAAGATCACCCCCGATCGGGGTGCCCCGGGGAAGTGGACCAATACCCAGGATAGTCAAAATCCTGGGTGTTGGTCCACTTTAACCAGGCGCTACCTGACGCTATCCCTTCATAAATAAGGGCCTATGTAAGAGATCTGCAGGCTAAAGTGATTTCAGCATTCTCATCTCTGGTTCCATTAGCGTTCTTTCTGCCTCGGTGCACTCCTCTATTTCTGGTTGGGGGCACTATTTTAGTTTCTGAATTTTGACTGCTTCAGCTCACAGGATGCTTTAGGATGACTCCTGCAGGTGGTCAAGTAAGTGTAGTTTTTTTTTTTTTGATTGGTTGGTTGGGAAAACCCTTTAACTCAGACCAAAACCACTGGTGCTCATCTTGATCCATGGCCCATGGATGCAGTCTGATCAAAGGCGAGTCACAAGTGGTGTGCCACAAGGCTCTGTCCTGGGCCCCATTCTTTTTAATATGTTTGAAAGTGACATAGGAGAAGGCTTGCTGGGAAAAGTTTGCCTGTTTGCTTATGATACATCCCTGATTTGGGATGCCCACGTGTGCGAAATCTCATCTATATCCATGGCACATGTTCGGATACACAAGTCTTAAAGGAGCCACAGCACTCAACCCTGTTAGCTTGCAGACAAACCATTAATCTGTCTCGGGGAGGCTGATTTATTAATAGCGACATGTAGCGACAGTTGAGCGTCTGTAGCGGTATTTTCACAGCGCCCGCTAGTAGTCGCTGTGCTTGGCCGTTGTTCGGTTGTTGACAGTGACTCATCTAAAATGGCAGAAGTGGTCACAGAATTTTTCACATTTAAAAAGAAAAAAAAAATTAATAACAGTTAATTATTAATATTTAAAGATTGTTCCATTGAAATGCATTGGAGAGCACCAGGTAGCGAGAGGTCATACCTGTCGCTGTTCAAGGTCGGACGCTGGCGCTGTGGGCTGAGGCTGGAATAATGATGAATAAGTCGCTATATGGCGCTATCTCAGTCGCTAAGCAGGATTGGCTTGATAAATGTGTGATTGTGGTGGGGAGCCGGCGTTCTCGTGGCGGGGCCCGTCATTACCGGCCGCTCACCAGTCGCTACCTGACGCTATTCCTTCATAAATAAGGGCCTAAATCTGGTTAAAAACAGAGGCTCGGTCACACACATCTGCAGAAGTAGCTGAAGCTGCACCACCAAGCGCCAAGGTGCCTCTGTGAGGCGCAGCCATAACTCTAATCTCTGAGAGCCCCATTTGGGACATACAGTGCAATAGATAAATTGGGAGCAGGCTTACCTGAGGTTGCCCTATAACCTTGAGTGCAGCACATGGGGTGGAAGGGTCAAATACCTCACAGTACAGCCTAGACCCCACACACCATGTGCTTGCACAAATTCAAAAGAAACAAAGGAGAGGTGGCAGCCGCTCAGACCATTTTATAACTAACCTGGGAGGTGCACGTTAGCAGGGCAATTAGGAAAGGTCGAAGGCCTCGCAGTACAGCCCTAGACCCCACACCCCATGTGCCTGCACATGTTTGGGCCTCCTCCAATCATGATTTATTGCAATGCATATTAATGCCTGAACCCTGAATGATTAAATTGGTGGGTGGGGGCCTCCCGCCGGCTGCTCCCTTCAGCTGCCTGAACTTGCCACCAGCTATTCAGATATTCCTGGGATGGAGGGATGGTGGGGGTGCCGCCATGAGCCCACCTATGTGAAGTGGGAGCAAGATTTGAGGTGAGGAGGTTAACCATGAGCTACTCAGAGGAGCAGCTAGGATTTCTGGCACCCGGGGCAAACATTAGAAATGGCGCCCCCCCACCCGTGTTCAGGCCCCCTTTAGTGCCCCCCCCGACCTGCTGCGGTACTCGGGCGGGGAGAGTAGGCGCAGGAACGTAGCTAGAGGGGAGCAGGGGGGCACGTGCCCTGGGTGCAGCAGGTCGGGGGGGCGCTAAAGGGGGCCTGATTTGAAAAGTGTCCCGCAGTGTTCCGGATTTGAAAAAAAAACTGTTTTTTCTACTGCCGAAGCCATGCCCGGTGGCGGTTTTGAAATAGCCGATTGACCGATCCCAGAACTGCCATATGATGGGAATTCAGTTGGCTGGCCGCACTCCCGCCTTTCTGTTCAGGCGCACCCCCTTCGGATGCTCCATGCTGTGAATGACGGCCACACCGCATCCCCCAGCTTTCCTGTAGCTGTGCACGCATTTCACTTTAACATCTGAGGCTCAGAAAATCGAATTTGTTTAATATTTCCATTAAAATACATTTAGGTAAAATAAGAAAAAATATAGCTGGGGTTTTAAAGTTGACCAAATCCTAAGAATGCCCTGCAGCCAAAAATATTGCCTGTACACAGCCGATACAAAAATGTGGAGCATGTAGCAATAAATGGGTTTAGCATAGCTGTACTGCACTGTGCCACACTGTGCCCAGCAAAGACGCGTATTCTGGTCCAGATTATGAGGAGGGCGCCTCCACCACTTGTCCTGAAAAGGGGGCCTCCACCAACCTTTGGGTTATGCTCTGGTCCAGGAGAATTTTCTGTTTTCTGCTGGACCAGCCGGGCGACTACACTACCCCCCACCCAGAATGGCAAAGCAGGAGTTCCCGAGCAGCACGCACCCGCACAAGGGGGGCACAAGGGACTCCATCTGACCTTCCAGTAAGTAGGCGGGTGCCAGACAACCACCAATCAGTTACTTGGCTGGACTAATATTTTAGGAAAAAATACTGTATCTGAGGCCTCCATCAGATTTTGTGCCCAGGGGCCTCCACCACACTTAATCCGGCCCTGTATTTACGGGGAGGCTGATTCATTAATAGCGGCAGGTAGCGACAGTTGAGCGACTGTAGCGGAATTTTCAGAGCGCCCGCTAGTAGTCGCTGTGCTTGGCCGTTGTTCGGTAGTTGATAGCGACTCAGTCGGTTTGCCGTAATGTTGAATATTGGGTGAGGAGTCGCTATTTGACAGGTTCCGCGCTGTATGGGAGCGCATGATAGCGACTGGCCCTAGCGACCGGCTCCCACCATATTCATTAAAAAATCACGCTCAAAAAATTCTCGCGCTGTAAAATGCATGTTTAAACCCCAGAGCGCTGGCGGCGATGGGTTAAAAGTAGTTTTTTAACCCCCAAACAACCATATTTTTGGAAACAAAAAAAAACAATTTTTTTTAATAATTTTGTAATATGAATACATTAATATCAGACCTGTAATATCAATTCTGTACAATTTTTTTTTTTTTCCCCTTAAAAAAATTATTTAAAATGGCAGAAGTGGTCACAGAATTTTTCACATTTAAAAAAAAAAAAAAAAAAAAAAAAAATCATAACAATTAATTATGAATATTTAAAGATTGTTCCATTGAAATGCATTGGAGAGCGCCAGGTAGCGACAGGTCATACCTGTCGCTGTTCAAGGTCGGACGCTGGCGCTGTGGGCTGAGGCTGGAATAATGATGAATGAGTCGCTATATGGCGCTATCTCAGTCGCTAAGCAGGATTGGCTTGATAAATGTGTGATTGTGGTGGGGAGCCGGCGTTCTCGTGGCGGGGCCCGTCATTACCGGCCGCTCACCAGTCGCTACCTGTCGCTATCCCTTGTTAAATAAGGGCCTAATAAGAAAAATCCCAGCAAGATCTAATATTATGCTTTGTCCTGCACTTAGAACAGCACAGAGGAGTAAATATGGAATCCCTCCTGAGTGCGAGGGCATCCAGGGCGCCAGGTAGTGCCTCGTAGCGGCAGGCAGCGTCTGGTGAATGCCGGGCGCTGTACGCAAAACCACATTTATGAAGGCGATTCCGGTGAGCGACTCTAACAGCGCCATGTAGCGTACAATTCACCATTACAGGCAGCTCAGCGTATAGCGCCGGAGCTCTAGCTTCCAGAGTGGCAGGTATTACCTGACACTACCTGTCGCTCTCCCAATACATTTCAATGGACGTTCCTTTTCTTCTGTTTAAATAGGATTTTGATTTTTTATATTTTTATTCAGAATTGTCATTACAGGTCTGGTATTAAAGTATCAATGTTACAATGTTACAACAATGTCACTCCATGTGTTTTCGCTTTGTCACTGGTGGATATGTGTTCAAAAACAGACTTTAATCACACAGTGTCTGGCGCTCTATGCTATAGCGACCAGATCCAGAGCTGAGAGTCGGTCGCAATGAGCTGGTGCTACCTTTCGCTCGCTGCAACGCTGTACTGGTGTTAGAGCACCCATCATATATCTCATTCATCAATGCCCGCCAGGTTACTACAGCGACTGGGGCGCTCTGTTACAGCGCCCGATAGCCGATCACAGTGTATACTAGTGGTCGCTCTAAGCGCCGCTATACAGACGCTCATCTGCCGATAGCTGGCACTAGTAATGAATCAGCCTGCCCGTGATGCTACTGTGTCCGCTGTGTAGCCAGAGTAGCCAGAGTAGCCAAAAAATCAGGACCATTATTCTTTGTGCCATAATCTGTATCCCTATTCAGCTGATACTTTCTCAAGCAGACTGTAGCAAACTCACATTGATCCAATTAAAAACTTTTGCTTACAGTTTGATAGTTTTCTAATGACAGATATGCAATAACTTGGAATGACCCCCTTTCCTCCAGGGATCTACACTCCCCAAATAAAAATGGTTTCTGGTGCCAAGGGGAAAGCTTATGTTTCACAAGCTACCATTAATTACACTGCAGAAAGTTCTCAGGATACTCTTATTTAGATACATACCAGACGCCTGGAAAACGCAATGTGCGTTCTTTTAGTGGAATTTATTTATTTATTATTGTTTATTTATATAGCGCCATCATCTTCCGTAGCGCTTTACAAGGTAGTAATTACAGACAGGGTAGAAACATACAGTACATATACTACTTCAAATGCAGTTTTAAAGATTTGACAATGGATATTGTGAGTACAAGATACAATAGGGGAGAGAGCCCGGCCCTTGCGAGCTTACAGTCTAAAGGAAGAGGGGTGAAGACGAGGGGGAAGGATCATAAACAGTCAGTATTGAGCTTTGTGGCATGTGCCCTTTAGAAGATTGGTTAGGCCAGATTATATGCTTGTCTGAATAAATGAGTTTTGAGGGCGCCTTTGAGTGTTGTGGAGTGGCGGATTGGGTGGGGGAGGGCATTCCAGAAGATTGGAGTTGCACGTGAGAAGTCCTGGAGGCGGGCGTGAGAGGAGGTGACCAGGGTGGAGGACAGGAGAAGGTCGGCAGAAGAGCGGAGGCTGCGTCTAGGTTGATACTGTTGGATTAGAGATGAGATGTAGGGGGGGCCTGGTTGGAGAGAGCTTTGTATGCGAGAGTTAGAGTTTTGAACAGGATTCGCTGTGGGACTGGCAGCCAGTGTAGGGATTGGCAGAGAGGCGCAGAACTGGAGGAGCGAGAGGAGAGATGGATGAGGCGAGCAGCAGAGTTCAGGATAGATTGGAGGGGTGCCACTCTGTTAGTTGGTAAGCCACAAAGAAGGATGTTGCAGTAATCCAGACGGATATGACCAGGGCATGCACTAGCATTTTAGTGGTGTCAGGTGAGAGGAAAGGACGGATGCGGGAGATGTTTTTAAGTTGGAGGCGACAGGAGGTGGCCAGGGAGTGAATATGTGGTTTGAAAGAGAGGGCAGAGTCCAGAGTGACTCCCAGGAACCGAGCTTGGGGAGTTGCTGTTATTGTGTAATTGTTAACAGAAATAGACGTGTTAGAGAGAGGAGGGGAAATGACCAGTTCTGTCTTGTCCATGTTTAGCTTGAGGTAGCGAGATGACATGAATGAAGAAATAGCTGAGAGGCAGTTGGGGAGGCGAGATAGGAGAGAGGAGAGATTGGTGCCAGTGAGATATATCTGAGGCCCTTATTTATGAAGGGATAGCGACAGGTAGCGACTGGTGAGCGGCCGGTAATGACGGGCACCGCCACAAGAACGCCGGCTCCCCACCACAATCACACATTTATCAAGCCAATCCTGCTTAGCAACTGAGATAGCGCCATATAGCGACTCATTCATCATTATTCCAGCCTCAGCCCACAGCGCCAGCGTCCGACCTTGAACAGCGACAGATATGACCTCTCGCTACCTGGCGCTCTCCAATGCATTTCAATGGAACAATCTTTAAATATTCATAATTGTTATTAATGTTTTTTTTTTTTTTTTTTTTTAAATGTAAAAAATTCTGTGACCACTTCTGCCATTTTAGATAATTTTTTTAAGGGAAAAAAAAAAAATTGTACAGAATTGATATTACAGGTCTGATATTAATGTATTCATATTACTAAATTAATTAAAAAACTTGTTTTTTTTGGTTTCCAAAAATATGGTGGTTTGGGGGTTAAAAAACTACTTTTAACCCATCGCCGCCAGCGCTCTGGGGTTTAAACATGCATTTCACAGCGCGAGAATTTTTGGAGCGTGATTTTTTAATGAATATGGTGGGAGCCGGTCGCTAGGGCCAGTCGCTATCATGCGCTCCCATACAGCGCGGAACCTGTCAAATAGCGACTCCTCACCCAATATTCAACATTACGGCAAACCGACTGAGTCGCTATCAACTACCGAACAATGGGCAAGCACAGTGACTACTAGCGGGCGCTCTGAAAATGCCGCTACAGACGCTCAACTGTCGCTACCTGCCGCTATTGAATCGGCCTCCCCGTGTCATCTGCATAGAAGTGCTATTGGAAGCCTAGTGAAGTTATAAGTTTGCCAAGGCCATGGGTGTAGACTGAGAAAAGTAGGGGGCCTAGGACAGAACCTTGCGGCACACCGACAGAAAGAGAACGGGAGGAGGAAACTGTGTTAGAATAGAATACACTGAATGATCTGTCAGAGAGGTAAGAGGTGAGCCAAGAGAGTGCAAGACCTTGAACCCTGAGAGAGGAGAGAATATCAAGAAGCAGAGAGTGGTCGACAGTGTCAAAGGCGAATGCCGTGGAAAAAGGGGAAAAAGTGGAATGGCGACTTTGAAAAATATATCGGGGGGGCGCTATGAAACTATATTCAGCATGGCGCATCCTAAACCCAAACCACCACTAGGCACCTTATGTAACTCTTATAGGAATGAGGGGCCAAGCCCCACAAGTTAAAGTGGACCAAAAACAACCCTATTCTGCCTCCCCGGGGGCATCCTGACCTGGGATGCTCCGCTGTGTGAAACCCCCGGATCCCCAGTTACATTTATTTGAACTGAACTTCTTTAGTGACTCTTGAATTTTATTCGATTTTCTTGTCTAAATTGTCTGTAATCTTTAAATTCTGTGTATGAACAGTATTATGCTAATAGAATAATGTTTCGAATATACACAATAAAAAGATTGATGAAGGGCAAAAAAAATAGATGGAAGGGATAGAGAGAATGTGAAAGAGAGATTAAGAGGCCGATTTATTAATAGCGCCAGGTAGCGACAGATGAGCGGCAGTAGCGGTATTTTCACAGCGCCCGCTAGTATTCGCTGTGCTTGGCCGTTGTTCGGTTGTTGACAGCGACTCGGTGTGCGGTAATGTGGAATACGGGGTTAGGAGTCGCTGTTTGACAGGTTCCGCGCTGTATGGGAGCGCATGACAGCGAATGGCCATAGCGAACGGCTCCCAGCATATTCATTAACAAATCACGCTCAAAAAATTCTCGCGCTGTGAAATGCTTGTTTAAACCCCAGAGCGCTGGCGGCGATGGGTTAAAAGTAGTTTTTTAACCCCCAAACAACCATATTTTTGAAAAAAAAAATAAACAAGTTTTTATAAACATTTTGTAATATGAATACATTAATATCAGACCTGTAATATCAATTCTGCACACATTTTTTTTTTTTTTTTTACCTTAAAAACAATATCTAACATTGCAGAAGTGGTCACAGAATTTTTGACATTTAAAAAAAAAAATCATTAATATCAATTAATTATGAATATTTAAAGATTGCTCCATTGAAATGCATTGGAGAGCGCCAGGTAGCGAGAGGTCATACCTGTCGCTGTTCAAGGTCGCTCGCTGGCGCTGTGGGGTGAGGCTGGAATAATGATGAATGATTCGCTATCTGGCGCTCTGTCAGTCTTTAAGCAGGATCGGCTTGATAAATGTGTGATTGCGGAGGGGAGCCGGCGTTCTCGTGGCGGTGACCGTCATTACCGTTCGCTCACCATTTGCTACCTGGCGCTATCCCTTGTTAATTAAGGGCCTAAGAGAATACAGATGAGAGAGATTAGGGGACTACATTTGGCGCTGTCCTAAACGGTTTTCCATTTTTAAATTGAAGAAGAAATGGCCGCGATATCGAGGTTTACAGGTTCAGCTTATGATTTCTCTTCTAAAAAAGTGGGCGTGGCCCTTGGATCTGTGATGCTGCATAATCTGTAATGAATCTGTGAGGAGGAGGGGGGGGGGAGGAGCAGCAATCCTGTCCCACTCTAAGGGAGTGTGAAAAATGTGGAAGAAAGAGGGAGACATAGGTACTGGGAAAAAGAAAAAAAGAAGATGGGAATACGGAAAACACAAAGATGGAGGGGATTTGAAAAAGAGCAGTGTGGGGGCACTGTGACATTAACACTTTAGTGCCAGACCTGTAATGACAATTCTGCATAAAAATATAAAAAGTCAAAAAAGTTTCTAAAAGTGTTTGTTTGCAGCCAGGAGAGGTCACACGATGATTGGAGCAAAAAAAAAAAAAAAAAATCAAACACGCCGTTTAAACACAAGCAAATGAACGGCCATTGAAATGTATGGGAGAGCGACACTGAGCGAAAGGTAATACCTGGCCTACCAGGCGGCTAGAGCGCCGGCGCTATACACTGAGCCGCCTGTAATAAGAGAGAAATGGCTAGAAGGTGGGAAAAGGGAGGCATAGGAAATATGAAATAAAGAGAATACCCCGAAGGCTGGCCACAACCCTGAAAATAAGTTTCACTGGTGGGTCCAATCAGAGACCCGGGACAATGCCCGGTGGGCCGCATTGCTTCGGGTCGGTTGGGCTGCTGCTTTTAACCCCCACATCCAATCCCTACCCCCTTAGTCTCCCTCTCAGCCTCCTGTACCCACAAGCCAAGGAAACCCCAGCCCCCAATGCTATAGCCCCTCATTATGGTTGGGGGGGCCTCAGTAGCAACGTCTCGGGTCGGCCAGGGGCTGGTAAAATCCAGGGCTGATTTTTGGCCCCAGTCCACCACTGCTGAGACCCAATCCTAGTAATGGGGCATTTGCTCCCTTTAGTGAAATAATAAAGGACCTCTCCATAACATATATAAAATCTAAGAGGCTGAGTTATTAATAGCGACATGTAGCGACAGTTGAGCGACTGTAGCGGTATTTTCACAGCGCCCGCTAGTAGTCGCTGTGCTTGGCCGTTGTTCGGTTGTTGACAGCGACTCAGTCGGTGTGGCGTAATGTTGAATACGAGGTTCCGCGCTGTATGGGAGCGCATGATAGCGACTGGTCAGAGCGACCAGCTTCCACCATATTCATCAAAAAATCACGCTCAAAAAATTCTTGCGCTGTAAAATGCATGTTTAAACCCCAGAGCGCTGGCGGCGATGTGTTAAAAGTAGTTTTTTAACCACCATATTTTTGGAAACCAAAAAAAAAAAGTATTTTAAATAATTTAGTAATATGAATACATTAATATCAGACCTGTAATATCAATTCTGTACAATTTTTTTTTTACATTTTTTTCCCTTAAAAAAATTATCTAAAATGGCAGAAGTGGTCACAGAATTTTTCACATTAAAAAAAAACAAAAAAAAAAAACCAAACAATTATTAATATTTAAAGATTGTTCAATTGAAATGCATTGGAGAGCGCCAGGTAGCGAGAGGTCATACCTGTCGCTGTTCAAGGTCGGATGCTGGCGCTGTGGGCTGAGGCTGGAATAATGATGAATGAGGCTATATGGCGCTATCTCAGTCGCTAAGCAGGATTGGCTTGATAAATGTGTGATTGTGGTGGGGAGCCGGCGTTCTCGTGGCGGGGCCCGTCATTACCGGCCGCTCACCAGTAGCTACCTGTCGCTATTCCTTCATAAATAAGGGCCAATGTGTGATTTTAAAGCAGACGTATGAGACAGAGATCGTAGCGATAATGCTGAAATGACTTTGCTAACATAAGCTTTGCTAAGCAGCTGTGCAGCGGCAGCTTCTCCGGAGCAGCTTCCTTCTGTGGAGTGTCCCCGCAGAAGGTCTGGACACTGTCACGCACCCGGAATGTGAGTCAGTGTGTGCCGTGTATTCCCAACTGACACAGCAAAACCTTTGTGTTTCCAGAAGCCCTTTTCATCAAAGTGACTGCTGCAGGACAGTGCTGTTCCCATAGAATCCAATTATATATTACTCTCTGAGTTCCTCTTGAAGATGAGCTTTAAAGCTAGTATGTGCACAGTATAGGCTTCACATAAAGCTCTTCTAGTGGCCGATATTAAAGGGACTGTCTAGGCAATGGCAATAATAATCCAGCAAGGAGATGCCATGTGTCTCTCATCAATTTTCTGCAGCACGCTGTAGATGCAGTAGCAGGTCTCCATAGTTTGCCCCTCCTTTCCATTCCATTTTTTCATGACCACACTCCAAATGTGGTCACACAGCTGTCCCTGTCTCTCAGTTCTACCAGCATGACTGAGCCTAGTGAGTGGCTGTGGTTTTCTTATGCTGAAAGAGCGACAGTGGTGGCCCTGCGACCACATTTGGCGCGTGGTCACGGAAAAATGAAATTGAAATTGTAGACGTACTACAGTGTGCTGGAGGAAATGGAGGAGAGACATATTGGACAGGCTTTCTGCTGTGTTTAACCCTTGGGTGACCTGTAAACTCACCTTTCCTAGCGGCTCGCACTGCGCTTCTGATGCTCACACCCATGCTCCCGGCTTCCTTGTCCCTGTAGCTGGGGAGCGCTTACAAGCCCAGCCATTCGGATGGGAACGGGAGCGCTTCTCAGACTATAGGGAAACCGGGAACGCGGGCAACGGCATGGTCACGTCAGCCGGCATTCTTGAGATCCCAAAAATGCCCAGCCATGGTGGTGGAAAAACTCGCAGCGACATCTCCCGACAAACTTGGGCAGGGATGGCAGGTGGGTGGCATGGGGGGCACATTGGGGGGGGGGGGGGTGTGCTGCTTTAAAGAAGAAGGAAAATAAAAGCCATGTAGCATGTGGGTTATCCTAGTATGGGATACCGCCAGTGTTCCCCGTAAGATGAGCTGCTGCGCAATCGCGTACCCCCACAGATCCAACCGCTCAACAACAAGTCTACGCGCACAGACAGCAGCCTGACTCCAGGACAGAAGAGGGAGGAGACACACATTCTTAGCCTATCAATGCAGGGTATGTGCTCCTTCTCCTCCTTTAGTTAAGCGATCCCTCCCCTATTTCACACCCTAAGCTGTGCTGTGCTAGGGAGGAAGCAAGCAAGGGGGCGGGGCCATCTCCCCAGCAAAAAGGAGGAATGTGCTCCTTTAGACTGTAAGCTCGCAAGGGCAGGGCTCTCTCCCCTATTGTATCTTGTACTCAGAATATCCATTGTCAACTCTGTAAAACTGGCACTTGATATATTATATGTACCGTATGTTTCTACCCTGTCTGTAACTACTACTTTGTAAAGCGCTACGGAAGATGATGGCGCTATATAAATAAACAATAATAGTAATGTGCTGAACAAGGCAAGGGGATTGCCTACCCATGCTTGGGCTGCTGCAGATGGGGAAGGTTGAGGGTAAGTGCCATGGCTTTCTATGTCCCACTATTCTAAGTATGTCACACACCCCACTTCAATCATTAAATATTACACTTGGGTAACTCCACCAGCAGGTGGCGACGTGCAGAGAAGTCATGAAAAAACAAGCCCCTCCTGGTCTATACATTCCTGGCACCTCTCACTCATTCCCCAGTGTTTCTTCTCTGCAAGGTGGCGACAAGACAGAAGAAAGAAGTCTCCTGCTTGCAGGTAGCCGGGGTAACACCCCGGCCCCCCCTTTCTGGTCTATTTCTGCCCAGTCCTTTTTTGTTTGCCTAATAGATAACAATAGAAGCCTCCCAGCTTAGGCTGCTGGCTGGGTAATGGTAGATGGCACCTAATGGTGCCTAGGAGATTAGCTCCTCCGCTAGACCCCACAAGTGGGGCAACGCGGTTATCCGGCCTGGTGATCCGGATTTGGGATGCCCCGTCCCGCTGTCACCTTATTGGTGCTGTCCCTGTCCCCCGCTTGGTCCCTTTCTCCCTGCGCTAGAAAGGGGGGGCGCTATGTGATTACTAGTACTTGCTGAGTGTGATTGCTGTGTGTTTGTGCTTGATTGTATTTTTATTTTACTGACATGAGGTGGATTTTGGAGAGCCTCCCCACCTCAGGCGATGGGCAGTTGTATGGTGCCTCCTGACTGTACTACTATTTCGTGCCTGGGTAGGTTCTGCCTTGATGGGGGGCGGGGGTTTGGGCGGCGCGTTTTGTCACTTTTCCGCCCGCTCCCGTTTTGCACAGGTTTTTGGGTAAGGTGCGAAGGTGAGGCTGGGCGCCATGTGTGTGCGGTGCCCGCTGCCTCCACTTGTGTGGTGTTATGCGGCTGTCTGGCGGGGCCGCGGCTCGCGCGGCCCGCGCTGCACTGTGTCCGGGAAGGGGGGCGGGGCCGGAGCGCTTCGCGCGCTTGTGACGGCCCGCCCTTCTTCTTCTCTTTCTCGTTCATTCTGCCCCCCCCATCTTGACGCAATCGCATACTGCGATGGGAGTACACTGCCTTCTGCCGCCGTGGTGAGTTTATTCTGGTTGTAGCGCTTTTGGAAGTATTCCCTTAATGAATTGGTAGCCGGCTGCACGGTCCAGCGGTTAGAGCATACGCTTATGGAGTTTGTTCCCCGACGGTGCCGGTTTGAATCCCACTCTGTCCTTAGGTTTTAATATGTATGCATTTAGTTGCCCTTTAGTTTTTGTTGTGCATAACTTTGCATTTTTTATTCCTGTGCTGCTGCATGTTTGATTGTCTATGGGCCATGGAGTGAATGTCTTCTTTTCCATAGCAGATCCTGGGTTCCCATACTGAAGGGGTCTCCCGGTTTTTAGATGCTTGGCTAGTTGGGGTACTGTCCCTTTATAATTACAATTCCCCCACACGGGACATTTAAAAGGGGCATCCCGGGTCGCTTATGGCATAAATCCCTGGGTAATTGCGAATACCATAATTTCACCATTATGGAGGCTTCTAGTAAAACGGAAACGGCCCTTGGGGCAATTCAGGCTTTTTTGGGGGTTGTGGGGCTCCTCTCCCAGGGGATGCTGTCATAATATGCATTCCATGTGTACGGTGGAATATTAAGCGCCAGTCCGGTACTCTGGCTTCTGGCTCCTCGCTGCCCGTGTCATCACCTACCCCTCCCCGCCTGTTCCGGACCCCATGTGACGTGGTCATGGGTGGGGATTCGCATTCCGAGGTGTGTGCCGGGTGGGCCAGCCTTGAGATAACGTTTTCCGCGGTGGTTGCTCAGAGGGCCACGGCTAGCGGAAACACTTTCCCCCGCTCCGCAGGGTCACGATGTTGATGTGTTTGAGTCCTTGGACTGGGCCGATTGCCCCCCGGCTGAGGAGGGGGAGCTCTTTGAGGATTCGGATGGGCCTGATGTCCAGCAATTGCCCGGCGCTGCGGGTGACCAGGTTGCTGGGGTGGCCTTCGACACCCCTTCAATATTGGCTCAATTGTTGAGTCGGTTCCTACGCCTAAGGGTGAGTTAATTGACGTGGTCTTGCCACGCTTGGAATTCCCAGTCCACGAATTTTTGAGGATGTCATACTTAAGGAATGGGTGCAGATTACCCGTTTTGCTGGTGTTACGCCTAGTTGGGATAAAGAGTATCCTTTCCCGGCGGACTTGGTTAAGCGATGGTCTTCTTCCCTGTGGGCGATGCTCCGGTTTTGGGGCTGTCCAACACGGCTGTGTTGCACTCTCCTGACTGTACTACTATTTAGGATGGTGAGGATCGCCGGAGTGACCAGCTGGCTAGCCACGCCTTTGTCTGTTTTGGTTCGGTTTTGTGGCTGGTTTTTGTGCTTCGGCACTTTTGATGTTGGCTGCAAGGTCCTTTATCAGGGACTTGCCGTCGGGCCTTGATCCTGTTTGTGGCTCTCAAGTGTTGTGAATCTTTTGTTCTTGCCGCTCAGGTTGATGCCACGGTGATGTGTAGTAGGACCGCGGCCTTGTTGGATGGCTATCCGGCGGTTGGTGTGGCTGCGGTAATGGACTGCTAATTTTTATTTAAAAAAAAAAAAAAAAAAAAAAAAAGACCATCATGATTCTTCCCTTTTAGGGTTTGTGACTCTTTGGTGAGAAATTGGATTCTGTTGCCAGAGGAGGTAAGTTGCCTCAGAGCAAGTGACTATGCCGTTCCTTTCGGGGGGGCGGCTTCTTTTAATCTCTCCTTTTGGGGAGCCAGAGCTGGCAGGTGCGCGGTCTTTCCCTGTCTTTAGGGGTGCCGGTTGGAACCAGGGTAGTGGCCGTCCCGGTCACTCCTGGGGCTCCAAGCCAACACCCGCTGCCAGGCCCGCTCAGCAATGAGGGGGCGCCCTCATCCATGCGGGTGGGGGGACGGTTGCGACACCTCTCCCAGGTAAGGGACCAGGCGGTCTCGGTTAGATGGATTCGGGAGGTGGTGTCGTCCGGTTACAAGCTGGAGTTCGAGTCCCGACCTCCTCCAAGGTTTTTCAGGTTTCATGTGCCCACGGATCCTTTGGCCACGCAGGGGCTCCTGGCGGCGGTAAGAAATCTTCTGGACATGGCAGTCATCTGCCCGGTTCTGTCCTTGGTTGTGGGCCTCGGGTATTATTCGAATCTCTTTACAGTGTCTAAGAAAGATGGATCGGTGCGTCCTATCCTGGATCTGAAGTTCCTCATCAGGTTTATACGTTCTTGGAAATTTCGCAGGGGAACTCTGCGCTCTGCCTTCACTTCTTTTCGGCAGGGGGACTTCATGACGTCCGTAGACATCAAGGCTGCCTGCCTTCATGTTCCTATCTTTCCGGCTCATTAGGCCTTATCTCGGCTCCAAAGGTGTTCACCAAGGTGCTGGCCGTAGTGATGGCCCTTCTCAGGGCTCAGGGGATTCGCATCGTGCCTTATCTGGATGACCTTCTCATCATGGCTCCTTTCTTCGGTCAATCGGAGACGGACACCAGGTCGTTGGTGTCCTCTCTGGAGAGTGACGGCTGGGTGATCGACTATGCCAAGTCCTCCCTCGCTCCGGCCAGGGTGGTGTCCTTCCTGGGGATGTCCTTGGATTTTTGTCAACACAAAGTGTTTCTGTCTCAGCCCACGGTTCTCTCGATTCAGGTATTGGCGCAGTTTCTTATATCCAATCCTTGCCTGTCCGTCCGGTTGGGGATGAGACTGGTGGGGTTGATGGTAGCCTCCTTCGAGGCGGTGCCCTTTGCTCATTTTCGCACAAGGACGCTTCAGCTTCATCTTTTGGCGTCTTGGGATCGGCGACCACGGTCGTTGGATCGGTCCTTCCGGATGTCCCCTCGGGTTCGGCAGTCTCTTCTGTGGTGGATGGTCTCGGACAATCTTCTGAAGGGTAGGTCATTTCTGACCCCGCTTTGGGAAACTGTCACCACGGACGCCAGTTTGTCAGGATGGGGAGTTTTCTGGAAGGATCTTCGGTTCCGGGGCCGGTGGGGCCTTCAGGAAGCCCACCTGCCCATCATTGTTCTGGAGTTGAGAGCCATCAGGTTGGTTCTGTCTCACTTGACGCAGCATTTACAGGACCTGCCGGTTCAGGTTTGGTCGGACAATCGGACGGCGGTTGCTTACATCAATCACCAAGGAGGGACTCGCAGTCTGGGTGCTCACAGAGAGGTTTTTCTGATTCTAGTTTGGGCAGAGACTCATGTCCCTTGCATTTCGGCAGTGTACATTCCAGGAGTGGAAAACACGGAGGCGGACTTTCTGAGCCGGTGTTCGTCTCGCCGGGGGGAATGGTCTCTCCATCCCCGGGAGTTTCGGTCGCTTTGTCTCCGGTGGGGGGCGCCGGAGGTGGATCTGTTTGCCTCTCGTCACAATCACAAGCTTCCGACATTCGTGTCGCTGTCTCAGGATTCTCTGGCTCTGGCGGCGGATGCCATGTCCCTGAGCTGGAGGGACCTGGGGTTTCTTTATCTGTTTCCTCTGATTCCCATGCTAGGCAGGGTGCTGCGAAAGTTGGTTCTGGAAGGAGTTCCCGCCATTCTCGTGGCCCCAAGGTGGCCAAGGCGGGTGCTTTTCTCAGACATCGTTCGTCTGGCGGTGGATCAGTTCGATCTGTCTTTTCGGCCGGATCTTCTCACTCTGGGCCAACTGTGTTACCCCAGTTTACTAACGCTGGCTTTGACGGCTTGGCTGCTGAGACCTCCATCTTAAAGGAGGAGGGTCTTTCGGATTCGGTTATTCGGACTCTTATTAGTGCCAGGAAGAGATCCTCTTCTTCCATCTATTATAGGTCTTGGAGATCTTATATTGATTGGTGTGAGGCTAGGTCTTTACCTTGCCGGGTCTTTTCTGTTTCTAGGATTTTGGAATTTCTTCAATCAGGGCTGGACTCTGGTCTTCAGCTGAGTACTTTGAAGGGGCAGGTGTCAGAACACCGGGTGTGAACCCTGATTGCGGAGACTGCAACACTGCTCACCTCTCGACCGGGAAGCCTGGAATCTAAGGACCAACCTGGTATTCACTAGAGCCTCTGATGGTGAGGATAGACTGGGCTGCAGGAAGGCCCCAGGTCAGGCAACCTAGGAGTGGGTTTTGCAGAATTCCAGGTAGGAGACAGACCAGAGCTGATCTGGGAGTGTGAGGCAGGCTGAAGTCGTGGGCTGGCAGATCTGGATCAAAGTCGAGAAACAAGCAGAGGTCGTGGGCAGGCAGATCAGGATCGTGGTCACAAAACAAAGCCGAAGTCGTCAGGAAAGCAGGATCGTAGTCAGAAGCAAGCCGGGTCGGTACACAGGAAGGAATCACAGGAACTCAGGAGCATGCAGGAAAAGACCAACTGGCAATTGAGGACAGGCCTAGTCTGTTTTTATAGGCCCCTGCACATGCTCAGTAGTGAGGACTCACAGGCGGCCTCTGCTGGTCAACAGGAGGAACAGTCCTGGTTCTCCGGCATAGACGAACAGGCGCCCTCTGCTGGACTACAGAGGGAACAGTCCTGGTTCTCCGGCATAGACGAACAGGCGCCCTCTGCTGGACTACAGAGGGAACAGTCCTGGTTCTCTGACATTGCCCCCCCCTTAAGGGAGGCCTACGGCCGACTCTAGGACCAGGTTTCTCGGGATGGGACCTATGAAAGTCCCTAATCAGACGAGGAGCATGGACATTCCTAGACGGCTCCCAAGAACTCTCTTCGATTCCATAATTCTTCCATTTAATTAAATATTGAAGACCCATTCCTCTGCGACGGGCATCCAAAATTTGCTCCACCTCATATTCTTCTGATTCATCCTCAATCAGAGACTCAGAACCGTCATCTAAGGTTTCGGAAACTGGTGCAGGTTTAAGTAAAGAGACATGGAACACTGGATGGATGCGGAGGGAGGCCGGTAAGCGAAGTTCCACGGCCACTGCATTAATAAGCCTCTTAACGAGAAATGGACCAATAAATTTAGGGCCCAGCTTCTTAGAAGGACAACGTAGCTTAAGGTTTCGGGTGGACAGCCAGACTTTGTCACCGACAGCATATACTGGGGAGGCCTGACGATGACGATCGGCACTCCTTTTATACTGTTCCTGGGCCTTGAGAAGACATTCCCTTAACTCACGATGTGTCTCTGCCAAGAAAGAGGCCAAGTCCTGGGCAGCGGGTAAGTTCACCTCTTTAGGCATGTCTGGCAAGATATTGGGATGAAAACCGAAATTTGCGAAGAATGGCGATCTGGCAGTGGAACTGTGACAGGAATTATTGTATGCAAACTCAGCCAGAGGTAGGAGCCGATACCAATCATCTTGCAGGGCAGAAGAATAACAACGTAAATATTGTTCAAGCGTCTGGTTGGTACGTTCTGATTGCCCATTCGACTGAGGATGATAGGCAGATGAATGAGCCAGAGAAATTTGGAGCGCTTCACACAGACGGGACCAAAACCACGACGTAAACTGAGATCCTCGATCGGAGACAATTTCGGTGGGTATACCATGAAGCCGGACCACCTCCTTGATGAACACTTGAGCGAGTATAGGCGCGGACGGAATACCCGCTAAGGGAATAAAATGAGACATTTTAGAAAATCTATCAACCACCATTAAGATGGTGGTAAATCCCTCAGAGGGAGGTAATTCCACGATGAAGTCCATGGAGATGTGGGACCATGGTCTTTCAGGCACTGGCAGGGGAAGAAGTAACCCCACAGGCTTGTGAGAAGAACCCTTACTTCGGGCACAATTCCGGCAGAGATTGATAAAGGAAACACAGTCTTTCTTCAAGGAAGGCCACCAAAAGTGCCGACGGATCAACTCCAAGGTCTTGTGTAGTCCAAAGTGCCCTGCCAAGGGGTGGTCATGAAAAGTCTGTAAAACCGCAGTTCTGGTAGACCTAGGTACAAATATCTTGCCTTGATGAATAAATAAACCGTCAGAGCAAGGCAGGTCTTCACAATCCTCAAGTGGTAATTCCGAGGAGGCTCTCCGGATCTGAGAGATGAGTTCGGATTCTAATACCAAGAAATGTCCTTCTGGGAGGATTGGTAGTTCCGAGGAATCAGTCTCATCCAAAGTGTCTGGAAGCGGCAATCGGGACAGAGCGTCAGGCTTGGTGTTACGGCTGCCCGGTCGATAGGTAACGTGAAAATTAAAGCGGGAGAAAAACAGGGACCAACGCGCCTGACGAGGTTTTAATTGTTTGGCAGAACGTAGATATTCCAAGTTTCTGTGATCAGTCAGGATTAGAATAGGATGAACTGCTCCCTCTAACAGGTACCGCCATTCCTCAAGAGCCAATTTAATGGATAGAAGTTCTCGGTCTCCTACGTCATACAGGCGTTCAGTAGCTGACAATTTGCGAGAAAAGAAGGCGACCGGATGCAGAACGGCCTTCTCCCCTGAACGTTGCGATAGGACGGCCCCCACAGCAATGGATGAGGCATCAACCTCCAAGATGAATGGTAAGGAAGAGTCCGGGTGCGTGAGAACAGGGGCAGAAGTGAAGCATTCCTTTAAGGTCTGAAAGGCTTGCTGAGCAGATTCAGTCCATTCAAAGGTCTTGTCTTTCTTTGTTAGATCCGTGATAGGCCGGACTATGGCAGAGAAGTTACGGATAAACCGGCGATAAAAATTGGCGAATCCAATGAATCTCTGGACCTCCTTTCGGGAGGTAGGTGCTGGCCAATCAAGTACAGCCGAAACCTTACTAGGGTCCATGGAGAACCCCTGATCCGAGATGAGGACCCCCAGAAAAGAGATGGATGCTTTTTCAAATTCGCACTTCTCTAACTTGGCAAAGAGTTGATGTGCCCGAAGTCGTGAGAGTACTGTTCGCACATGTTCCCGATGTTCGGCCAGGTTTTCAGAAAAGACAAGAATGTCATCCAAGTACACAATGACAAAAATATCAAGTAGGTCCCTAAAAATGTCATTGACCAAGTGTTGGAAGGTTGCCGGGGCATTGCACAAACCGAAAGGCATGACAAGATATTCAAAGTGTCCGTAACGAGTTCGAAATGCCGTTTTCCACTCATCCCCTTCTCTTATCCGGACGAGGTTGTATGCCCCCCTAAGGTCAAGCTTGGTAAAAATCTGCCCAGTTTTAAGGCGCTGAAAGAGGTCTGAAATCAAGGGTAGAGGGTAGCGATTCTTGACAGTGACCTTGTTCAGTTCCCTGTAGTCGATACAGGGCCGTAAGGAACCATCTTTCTTGCCTACAAAGAAAATACCAGCACCTGCGGGGGAAGTGGAAGGCCGAATAAAACCCTTCTTCAAATTTTCATCCAGATACTGACGAAGGGTTAACAACTCCGGATCGGATAGCGGGTAAATCCTGCCAAAAGGGATGGATGCCCCAGGCAAAAGTTCAATTGGGCAATCATAAGACCGATGGGAAGGAAGAGTGTCGGCTCCCTTTTTGTCAAAGACATCCCTAAAGTCCATATAGGCTTCAGGTAAGCTTTGAAGATCCTTTTCCTTGGCAGAATCAGTCAGAGCTAGTTGGTACCTGGTAGTAGAATTGGAAAAGCAGGCATGAAGACAATAAGGAGACTCGAAGCGCACTGTACCCGTAGACCAATTTATTGAAGGGTTATGTGCCAATAACCATGGTAAACCCAAAATGACAGGAAAAGCAGGGGATGGTATGAGATCAAAACTTAGCCATTCAAAATGATCAGGATTAATGCATGCTGATAAGGACAAAGTTTGTAAAGTAATAGGACCGTTCTTGAGCAGGGAACCATCAGCCAAGGAAATGGTAAGTGGAAAGGGGCGTTGTCTGAAAGGAATGTCATGGGTCCTTGCAAATTCTAGGTCCATGAAGCAGCTGCAGGCTCCAGAGTCGATAATGGCTGCCACCTCAATTTTTCTTCCGGGCAACTGAAGACAGAGCGAAACAGAAACATGATTAGCACCAGAAAGCAGGAGGGAGCCCGAACAATGTCTAGTAGGTAACCCCCTACCTGGAGGACGGATGGGGCATCTATAGAGGAAGTGGCCGGCTTCCCCGCAGTAAAGGCACAGATTGTGCTGGCGTCTGCGAAGGCGTTCCTCAGATGTCAGTGAGGGGCGAGAAACCCCGAGTTGCATCGGCTCCGAACCACTGTTAATAGCAGTGGAGGATGGAGAGGAGCTGGGAGCATCGGCACGAGGAGGATCCAAATGGAGCGACTGAGGATTACTTTTCTCAAGACGACGTTCTCTTAGTCTCCTATCAATCTTGATGGAGAGTTTGATCAATTCCTCCAGAGATGTGGGCAGATCGGAACGAGCCAGTTCATCTTTGACAGAATCGGCCAGACCCAAACGGAACTGATGACAGAGTGCAGGGTCATTCCAAAGAGTCTCAGTACTCCAGCAACGGAATTCTGCCACATACTCCTCGACAGGACGGCGTCCCTGGATAAGGGTCCGAAGCACAGCCTCAGCTGAAGCTATACGCCCAGGGTCGTCATACATAGTCCCCATAGCATTAAAGAAGGACTCCAGAGAGGATATGATAGGGTCTGATTGTTCAAGTAAGCGATGAGCCCAAATCTGAGGGTTCCCCAGCAGCAAGGAGATAACAGTCTTAACCCTGATGACCTCTGTGGGGTAAGTCCGGGGTTGGAGATCGAACAGCAACTGGCAACTATTCTTAAACGATCGAAAACGGTTGCGATCGCCAGAAAAACGTTCAGGCAAAGGTATGCGAGGTTCCAAGGTACTGGGTGCAGAGCTGGCATTGTCGGCAGCTGCAGTCATAACGGAGGCTGATGGCGGGACAGGGTTAGTAGCGGCAGGAAGGCTGGCTTGCAGTGTATCCAGGCGGGACTCCAGCTGTAAAAATCCACCATGTAGATTGCCCACCGCCTGTGTCAGAGCGGTCATCTGCTGAACCAAAGCGTCAAAAGCCGGGTGATCTCCGCCAGAGCTCATTATTGGCCAGTTGGTACTGTCAGAACACCGGGTGTGAACCCTGATTGCGGAGACTGCAACACTGCTCACCTCTCGACCGGGAAGCCTGGAATCTAAGGACCAACCTGGTATTCACTAGAGCCTCTGATGGTGAGGATAGGCTGGGCTGCAGGAAGGCCCCAGGTCAGGCAACCTAGGAGTGGGTTTTGCAGAATTCCGGGTAGGAGACAGACCAGAGCTGATCTGGGAGTGTGAGGCAGGCTGAAGTCGTGGGCTGGCAGATCTGGATCAAAGTCGAGAAACAAGCAGAGGTCGTGGGCAGGCAGATCAGGATCGTGGTCACAAAACAAAGCCGAAGTCGTCAGGAAAGCAGGATCGTAGTCAGAAGCAAGCCGGGTCGGTACACAGGAAGGAATCACAGGAACTCAGGAGCATGCAGGAAAAGACCAACTGGCAATTGAGGACAGGCCTAGTCTGTTTTTATAGGCCCCTGCACATGCTCAGTAGTGAGGACTCACAGGCGGCCTCTGCTGGTCAACAGGAGGAACAGTCCTGGTTCTCCGGCATAGACGAACAGGCGCCCTCTGCTGGACTACAGAGGGAACAGTCCTGGTTCTCCGGCATAGACGAACAGGCGCCCTCTGCTGGACTACAGAGGGAACAGTCCTGGTTCTCTGACAGCAGGTCTCTGCCTTGGCTATCTTTTTTCAGGAGGTCTTTTGCAAGTCATCCTTTGATCAAGACTTTTTTCCAGGGGGTTTCGCATCTGCGGCCTCCTGGGAAGTCGTTGCTCCCTGTTTGGGATTTGAATTTGGTTCTCTCTGCTCTTCAGGCTCCTCCTTTTGAGCCTTTGCGGGATATTGCTCTGTCCACTCTGACTCAGAAGGTTGCCTTTCTGGTGGCCATCACTTCGGTTCGGCGTGTTTCGGAGTTGGCAGCCTTGTCTATTCAGGCTCCTTATTTTGAGAAACTTCAGGACAAAGTGGTTTTTCGTTTCAAGCCAGACTTTCTCTCTAAAGTGGTTTCTGCTTTTCATCTGAATCAGGACATTGTCCTTCCCTCCTTGTGTCCTAGACCTGGGAATGACAAGGAGAGGGCGTTGCATTGTTTGGATGTGGTATGTTGTGTCAAGTACTATTTGTGTATTACGTCTTCGTTTTGTAAGACTGATGCCTTTTTCGTGGTGCCCTGTGGGGCTAGGAAAGGTTTGGCTCCGGCTAAGTCTTCCATTAGTAAATGGATTCGTCAGGCGTTTGTTGGGGCCTATTCTGCCAAGGGGAAGGATCCCCCTTTTCGTTTTACTGCTCATTCTACTCGTGCGGTTGGAGCGTCCTGGGCTTTTCAGCACCAGGCTTCTGTTGAACAAGTTTGTAAGGCTGCTACTTGGTCTTCGGTTCACATTTTTTCCAAGTTTTATAAGGTTGATGTGCGGGCCTCAGCAGATGCTGTTTTTGGCCGCAAGGTTCTGCAGGCTGCAGTGGTTTGGGTTTTGCATTATTGCCTGGTTGGATACCCGCCCTTTTCTGGACACTGCTGTTGGATGTCCCAAGTGTAATATTTAATGATTGAAGTGGGGTGTGTGACATACTTAGAATAATACCATTTTGTGAATACTCACCTGTAAAATGGGTATTATAAGTATGTCACACACCCCACTTCACCCGCCCTTTTTGGTATCCCGGATTCTTTATAGGGTGAAGTTTTCGTTTACAGTTTGAGGGTTTTTTCCTGGTACCTTGTCTTTACTGCTGTTTGAATACTGGGGAATGAGTGAGAGGTGCCAGGAATGTATAGACCAGGAGGGGCTTGTTTTTTCATGACTTCTCTGCACGTCGCCACCTGCTGGTGGAGTTACCCAAGTGTAATATTTAATGATTGAAGTGGGGTGTGTGACATACTTATAATACCCATTTTACAGGTGAGTATTCACAAAATGGTATTTTTCCTTTTTTCTATCTATCTATGGGCTCTATCTATCTATCTATCTATGATCTATCTATCTCCATCTATCTATGGTCTGTCTTTTTATTATATCTGTCTCTCTGGCTATCTATTTGTATGTCCTATCTATCTATCTATCTATCTATCTATCTATCTATCTATCTATCTATCTTCTATCTATCTATCTATCTATCTATCTATCTATCTATCTATCTTTTTTATCTATCTATCTATCTATCTATCTATCTATCTATCTATCTGTCTGTCTGTCTGTCTGTCTGTCTGTCTGTCTATCTATCTATCTATCTATCTATCATCTATTATCTATCTATCTATCTATCTATCTATCTATCTATCTATCTTTTATCTATCTATCTATCTATCTATCTATCTTTTTTCTATCTATCTATCTATCTATCTATCTATCTATCTATCATCCATCTATCTATCATCTATCTATCTATCTATCTATCTATCTATCTATCTATCTATCTAACTGTCTGTCTGTCTGTCTGTCTGTCTGTCTGTCCTATCTATCTATCTATCTATCTATCTATCTATCTATCTATCTATCTATCTACCTATCATCTATCTATCTATCTGTCTATCTTTTTTTATCTATCTATCTATCTATCTATCTATCTATCTATCTATCTATCTATCTTTTTTTATCTATCTATCTCATATCTATCTATCTCATATCTATCTATCTATCTATCTATCTATCTATCTATCTATCTATCTATCTATCTATCTATCTATCATCTATCTATCTCTATCTATCTATCTATCTATCTATCTATCTATCTATCTATCTATCTATCTATCTCATATCTATCTATCTATCTATCTATCTATCTATCTATCTATCTTTTTTTATCTATCTATCTCATATCTATCTATCTATCTATCTATCTATCTATCTATCTATCTATCTATCTCATATCTATCTATCTATCTATCTATCTATCTATCTATCTATTATCTATCTATCTATCTATCTATCTATCTATCTATCTATCATCTATCTATCTATCTATCTATCTATCTATCTATCTCTCTATCTGTCTATCTATCTATCTAACTATCTATCTCATATCTATCTATCTATCTATCTATCTTTCTATCTATCTATCTATCTATCTATCTATCTATCTATCTATCTATCTCATATCTATCTATCTATATATCTATCTATCTATCTTCCAATTCTATCTGTCTATCTATCTTTTCATTTTATCCAGTTCTTTTTATTAATACTTTCTGAACGATGCTAGGGGTGGGATGATGATGCAGGGAGTTGGGGTGGTCAGGTCTGGGACTATATTATGGCTGTTTTTTATTTATTACACTATTTTGGCAATTTGAGGGATGTACCAATGTTGCTAACTTGCAGCCTGGCTTCCATCGGTTCTTCTGTTGACACCAGCAGGGGGGTGCACCACTTGACCATCTATGGCTGATATGCTTATCAGTGGTAGTTGCTCAAAAGCATGGCAGGAGTGTGCTGTCAGCAAAGAAGCTTGTCACAGATAAGGATGTGGGACAGACAGGGGATCAGCTCAGCAGGAGGTATGTATACCGGGGTTGTGTAACCCCTAAAAAAGTTTTTTGGCCTTTGTGCCAGGGAGGATCCAGGTCAGCAGGTCTCCCTACGCGGGTCCCGGCGTAGCTCATAGTACATTTTTTTTCTGTCATATTTAACTCCCAGATAATGATACAATGAAACACAGAAACAGCCAATAAAAATGGCTCTTGCAAGGAAACAAATAGTATAGATAAGCTAAAGGAGAAACAATGGTGGGGCCCCCTGACCTCATAAGCCCTGATGCAGTCGCTATCTTTTCACTGTAGCTACCCTGGTCCACCCTCTCCTGCTGATGGCAAGCATAAAGAGATACTTACCTTTTCCGGTTGAAGCTCTGTCTGAGGAGGCACCACAAAATGCCACATATTATTGCCAAAGGCATGCATCTTTGATGGGTACCCCATAAGACATAAGACAGAGGTATATATTTTCAGCTAGGCTTACCAGCAGCAGGTGGGGGTAAGGTATCTGAGTTTAGGGTCCCTGACACAGAGTTGCCAGGGAAGGGTTAGGTCTACTTTAAATCTGCAAGGTAATGCCCAAGACCGAGCTACAGGTACAGCATTCTTCTGGAATTATTTATCCACCGCACCAGAGAAATGACGCACAAAGCAGTCAGCTGTACGCAGGCTTGTGGCCGCTATACAATGTATCACACCAGGGCCCCGTTCTAATAAATATGTATAGCAGCTACAACCCTGTCTGTGTTTACAATGTAATAATCAATGTATCACACCAGGGCCCTGCTCTAGTAAATATGTATAGCAGCCACAACCCTGTCTGCGTTTACAATGTAACACGCAACAGGGAACTGGCTGGCTTTTTACAATGTAAAACCATGACTTACTGTATGCAGCTTGTTACATTGCTCAGCAGGAGGGAGAGAGACAGCAAAAAAAAAAAAGCCAGGCTTCCCCTTTAACTGCCAGCAGAGGAGACCTGAACAAGCAGGGAGAGATCCTCCCCGAGACACTTTGATAAATAATGGCTGCAGCATTTCTCAGGCAGCCGTCTAGCCGGTAATTGCCTCGTAGCTCCCAGAGGAAGCAGCGGGAAGCTTTCAGTGCGTGCCGGGCAGCAAGAAAATAACGCAAAATATAATAATAGAAAAAAAAAGAAGCATAATTAGCAGCTGACGCCTCAGCAACAAATCAGAGGCAGAGTAGTGCTGATCTCGTTAAAAATGTATTCTGTCGAATTGTCCCGAGAACGGCGTCTGCAACGGTGACATAGCCGAGGTATCCGGCTAATTATATCCAATTATTCCGTCATCTTTGGAGGGAGATTTCTAATGATGTGAGGCTAATGGGAAACTAGCGACGAACCAAAACGATGTTTGTAACGGATCTGGAAAGTGTTTCGCATGGCTGGGACACTGGCCCCTTTAATGGCTAATCACAGAGCATAAGAGGCATTCCAGATTGCTCATTACTTTCAACCTTGTTGGAATCCATGTCTCCCGAGATCAAACCTGAAAAGTGCTGCTTTGGACAAAATTCTTGGTGACTTTTTTTTTTTAACCACCTGTGCTCCATCCCTGAGGACCCATTTACCGCTCAGGGTTGGAGCATAGTACCCTTTTGTATGCTGTTCTGTGTCTACATTATTGGGATAATCCATAGTTGTCCAGATCTGGAGGAGGCATAAGGACCCCGGGCAGTGGTGGCACCTGGCATCGGTGGCAGGGGGTGTTGGCTAGAAAGGGGGAGGGCAGCATTGATTTTCTGGCCCTTTAATTGTACTGCAACGGGATGCATAAACATCTATGGGCTGTGTTGCAGAGGAGTAGCTAGGCTTTCTGGAACCCGGGGCATATATTCGAAATTGCGCCCCCGCCTGTTCTCAGGACCCCCTTTGGTGCCCTCCTGACCTGCTGCACCCAGGGAAAGCGCCCCCCTGCTTCCCCCCTAGCTACGCCCCTGCTGTGTTGCACTTATGCTGAGGACAAACGCTGCACACGCAATGCAGTGCATAGATGTAAATGAGCTTATGCATTTCGATGAAGAATTTCTACTACTGCCTTGCTGTGTGGAGCTCCCCAGATCCCTGATCGACTCACCTCTTCCATGAGCCACCCGCATCTCTGCACTACAGCTGCATCACCAGAATACCTTTAGCTAAAGGCACATCAGGCCTTTTTGAATGGCCAGCAAGGGCACACCCACAGTCCCCAGAGGTGGGGATGGGGATGCAACCATCGGTGCTTGCTCCTTTCAGATTGAAATAGACACATCGGGATGCCCCATCAGAGAGAAACAAAACTCAAGAAAGTTAATTTCTTTGGTGTTATTCCTCTTTAAAAAGAATCAACCTGCGACTGGCGATCTCCCTTTCCGAGGGGCATCCCAATGCAAGCACCGATTGGGGGAAGTGCCCGCACATGTGTCACGGGAACGCTGAAAAGAAGAATTGTGAGGTTGATCTGGGGATGTCACACAGCAGAGCATCCCAAATCGGAATTCCAAAAAGGAAAACAGACCTATCGCCAGGAAAGTGAAAATCCTGGTCATAGGTCCACTTTAATATGCATGTCAAATGATGCTATTTGGGGGGATCGGGTTCGGCAAGTTCGGACAAACTGTGAACAAAATTTGGGATTGGGTACCCGATCTTGACCTGAGCCATAACCCGATCCTCATTGAAATCAATGGGGACCTGAAACTTGGGGGGCCTGCGGCTGTACACTTACCTGAGCCAGTGATTTGGTCCGCAGGTGGCGTTCTTTCCGCTGTCAAATTGGCTAGGGCCAGAGCTGTGAGTGAGGACACTGGCAGCAGCCAGCAGCACATCTAGTGCCAGATGGCAGTGTCCTCAGTGAGCAGTAAAGCCAGTAAAGCCAATTTGACTGCATAAGGGAGGCCTACTGAAGACCAGATCGCTGGCTTAGGTAAGTTGTACAGCAATTTCCTGCTGCTGCACATTTTAGGTGATGCTGCTTAAAGTAGCCCAAAACCCAGGGCGATTCTCGGGCCAAACGATTCCCTCCCTCGGGGCATCCAAAATCGAGATGCCCCACTGGGTGAAACCCCCGAGATCGCCCATACACTTACCTTGCTTCCCGGTCCAACGGTGCATGAGAGAGCTGCAGCCCCGCTATCCCTCTAGCAGGACACGTGCCCTCACCAGGCTTTTGTGAATGGCTGGCGCAGGCATGCTCCCAGTTAGGGGGTATCGGGGGATGCGGCTGCCAGCGCGCTCTGAGCTGCTGGCCTTAGATGAAGGCCTAGACGACGTGAGGTCAGCGGCACCGAGCGCGCTGATTGGACGAGCGGCCGCACATGCACCGTAGGACCAGGAAGAGGTGACTTAGCTTTGGCAATCTGGGGGGTTTCACACAGCGGGGCATCCCCGATCAAGGTACCCTGGGGGAAAGGACCAAAACCCAGTATAGTCAAAATCCACTTTAATTGGCTGCGGTTCGGGTTCGCCCAACGCAAGTAAGCAAAACTGGTGAACAAAACCCTGGATAGTCAAAATCCCCCAGTGGAATTAACCCTGGAGGCCCATCCTACCATTACATCCACATTTTAATACGTTTTTAGGGCTTATGCCTAGATAACTAGTGCCCCCCATGCCACTATCCCCCTTAGGGAGGGGCATCCAAAGGTTCCTTAGGTTCAGGGGTACACCGGGGGTATCCCTGGTAACCTGCTAGGCCAGTCTGGCCCGATCTAGTGTTCTAATGACATCACATAGCATTACAGAATCAGAATATGCCTTGTCTTCTATACGACCAGAAGAAAAAAATACTTTGAGAACTAAATCCTTTTTATTTTTATTTTCCAAATCCCCCCCATTCGATTGGGTGCTTAGTAAATAACCCCTTACGTGTCGTTGCCGGAGGGGGAAGGAGGCATCTGAAAAGTCCTGGGAATTTTTTTCTTACCATCGGAATAATAAAGACAGCGTAATAATTTCCTCCGACTATTTCTGTCGTGTAACTAGTAGCGAAAATATTGCTGTAAACACAGCTGCTCGTGCACAAGTGAGCAGTGCAGATTTAATAATCAGCCGAAAGACAACAGATTGGAGATTTGTTGTGGATACCACGTTATAAATGGATTACGCTCCTGACATGCCGCTGCTGGTGCACCCTGCCAGCCAAGCCTTGGCAGCCACACAGCGGGAATAGCTTGGGATGAACTGTCCCTGAAGTGTACGGCCGGCGAATGAAACGCAGCCACCAAAGCGGGGATGACGCCTAATTAGACGCGGCTATTGTGGGCATAGGCGTGACCAGAGGGTGCGCACCTTCACTTAAAGTGGACCAAAACTCAGGATTTTGACTATCCTGGGTTTTGGTCCTCTCCCCGGGGCACCCCGATCGGGGGGGGGGGGGGGCCCGCTGTGTAAACCCCCCCCCAGCCAAATCACCTCCTCCCAGTCCCACGGCGCGTCCAAAATCAGCGGCTCTGACGGACGCATCCTCCGCTTCTATCTAGCAGTGCGCGTGCCCGTGCCAGGCATTTGTGAATGGCCAGCGTGGCCACACTCCTTGTTAGAGGGAAGTGGAGGATGTGGCCGTCAGGGCCGCTGCACTTAGACGCGCCATAGGACTGGGAAGAGGTGAGTTGGCTGTGGCGTCCTGGGGGGTTTCACACAACAGGGCCCCGGGGGAAAGGACCAAAACCTAGGATAGTCATAACTATTGACTATCCTGGGTTTTGGTCCACTTTAAGCCTTTTCATTTACTGTCAGTGCTCAGGAGATGATGTTTAGGGCACGTTCACACCTATGCGGTTGCGGTGACATTCATGTTTAACCATACAAGTTTCGCCAAAAAGTCTGGAAATCGGGATGCACGGAATGGTGGGGGGGGGGGGGGGGGGGGTGAAACAACCCTGTGGGCCATTGTGGCTTTTGCAATATACGACCATAACTCAAAGATTGATATATTGCACCGCAGGAGGAGAGAAGCATCAGCACAAAGTAAAAACCTCCCAGCCTGAGTTTCAGTGCATTCAGCTGGCTTTGCATGGGGCAACCCCAAGTAAATTAGCCCCTAACTTACCCAATGCTGTGTATGTCCCAAATGAGGGTCTCACATGAATTTCAGTAGCCTGCACACAGAGGCAGCAGGCCTAAATGCACTGAAATTAAAGCGGACCTTCACCCTGAATAAGAGTCTATCTTGTATGTTTCCCCCACCCCATACATACAGATTGCCCACATTAAAAATCATCCTATTGTGTATTTTTTACTTTTTAATATCCAAGATGGCGGCCCATGGAGTCTCAGGCTGCCTGCAGACAGAAAGTGTCTTATGACTGTGCTGCTCTGCATTGTGGGATTTCTGCTCTTTTCCAGACCTCAGCTCTGCTTTGTCTGTGCACAGCTATAAACCGGCCCCTGCACTTTTCACCAATCTCCTCTCCTCAATATGTGATGCTTCTAAGGCAAGATGGCGGCCCCCATATCCTGAACAGAGTTGAAGCCCAGTGGGGGAAAGAATAATAAGTAAGTGACTAAAAACTTAAAATATATTAATGTCAGATGCCGGGGAATAGTTTTTTAAGGGTTTCGGCTTTTCATTAAATGATACTGAAGGTCCGGTTTAAGTCTTGGAGGTTTATACCTTATGCTGCTACCTCGTCCTACTGCTGTGCAATGTATCAAGCAGAATGAGTCATGGCCTTACATTGTATAAGCCAGCCAGTTGTGTATTACATTGTAACAGCCAGGCTGTGGCTGATGTTACCAGTGTAACAAGGACAGCACCCTGCCATGATACATTGTATAGCAGCCACTAGCAAGATACTAAAATAAAAAATGCTGAATACAGAGGAGCCATCATCAGGGCAGGAAACCCAGGACTGGTGTTCTGGGCCCCCGGGTGCATAGTGGGCCATGTATTGTTATCGCTGCCTGCTTATGTGCTATCAAAGCACTGGCCGCCGGTGCGTTTCCTGTAATTGCTGCCCATAGTGCACCAATCTTTTCACAGCTGCCACCACCCAAGGGATAAGCCCCTCCCTGCACCTGTATGTGTGTGCCCAGGGCCGGCCAATACCTGCAGCTGCACAGAGTCTGGTGACTTACGCAGGGCCCCCCTCTACTTTAAAAGCTATTTTTCAACCCTTTTTGCGGTGCCAGAGCCGCTGGGTGGACTGTGGATGGGCACAGAGACCTGGTGAGCAGCAAGAAGTGGAGCCAGAACATTTATTAGTAAGTTTTTCACAATTTTAGGTATGTATCAGTGGGATTATTTTCAATGGGGATCCTGCCCCCCTCCCCATAACCTGGGATGACTCAGCCCCATGCTTCAAGCGTGATCAAGCATGGCTGCTAAGGGACTCAGTCATCATTTTCTAGGTAATGGGGACCCAGACACTAAAGGCTGTATGATCTGGGCCCCTATATAACCTATGTGCGAGTCGCATGCTTTGAGCATGATCAAGCATGGCTATCATAAGATCCAGTCATCACATTATAGGTTATGGGAGCTACAAGACTTTGCGTGGAATCTGTGGTGTGGTGTGTGAGGTGAGGGAGCTCACTCAACCTTACACATGCCCAGCAGCAGTGTTCTGTGTATACAGGGACCGCTTCTCTCTTCTTGTAGATCTTGGTGTACATACTTGGATTATGGTTGCAAATAGAAACAGATTGCAGCAGGCAGTGAAAACGGCATCCATTAAACACACATTTGCTAAGATAAGAAACGTTTTAAAAAAATACTACCTTATTTTTCTCCCTAGAAGACACACCTGTCCATAAGACGCGCCTAGGATTTAAAGGAGGAAAATAAGAAAAAAAAAACTGAACCAAATGTTGTGGTCAAGCACCCCCCCCCCCAGAACCAAATAATAGGCTTTGCAGAATCCCCCACTTACAGGCAGTGTGGCATTTCCCTCTCCCATTCCCCATAGGCAGTGTGGCATTTCCTCCACCACATTCCTCCATCACATTTCTATAGGCAGTGTGGCATTCCCACCCCGCTCCTATTCCCATAGGCAGAGTGGCACCCCCTCCCATTCCCATAGGCAGTGTGGCATTCCCCCCTCTTATTACCATAGGCAGTGTGGCATTCCCCCCCTTCCATTCCCATAGGCAGTGTGGCATCCCACCTTCTACTCCCCATAGGCATTGTGGCATTTTCTCCCTCATATTTTCATAGCCAGTGTGGCAACCCCCCTCCCATTCCCATAGACAGCGTGGCATCCCCTTCTCATTCCCATAGGCAGTATGGCATTTCTCCCCTCCCATTTCCCATAGGCAGTGTGGCATTCCCCTCCTTCCATTCCCATAGGCAGTGTGGCTTCCCCCTCCTTCCATTCCCATAGGCATTGTGACATTCCCCCCTCCCATTTCCCATAGGCAGTGTGGCATTCCCCTCCTTCCATTCCCATAGGCAGTGTGGCATCCCCCTCCTTCCATTCCCATAGGCATTGTGACATTCCCCCCTCCCATTTCCCATAGGCAGTGTGGCATTCCCTCCTCCCATTTCCCATAGGCAGTGTGACATTCCCCCCTCCCATTTCCCATAGGCAGTGTGACATTCCCCCCTCCCATTTCCCACAGGCAGTGTGACATTCCCCCCTCCCATTTCCCATAGGCAGTGTGACATTCCCCCCTCCCATTTCCCATAGGCAGTGTGGCATTCCCTCCTCCCATTTCCCATAGGCAGTGTGGCACCCCTCCTACTAATCCCCCTAGGCAAAATAAAAAACAAAACAAAAAATAAAGAAACTCACATATTACTCCGGCGCTGTTGACTGGGCCATGGAAGGCCAGAAGATGGAGGAGCGGCAGGCTGGCGGGCAGGGTAACTGATCCCTGCCTGATGTCTCTGCCATGTGCGCTGTTTCCACCGTCCGCGATCCACGCTGTCCCCACTGCCACACACTGCTTCTTCTCTGGTGGCACAAGCAAACACACCCGGCTCCGTGCAGTGGGTGGGCGTGGCCTGCACCGAGCATTGGCCACGTCCACACGCGGCACAGAGCAGGGTGTTTGCTCTGCATGCTTATTACCGGAGAAAAAGCAGCAGCAAGGATACAGTGATCCTGGACAGCGGGGACAGTGCGGACATCAGGCAGGGATCAGTTACCCTACCCGCCTGCCCTACCCTCCATCTTCTGACCTCCCGTGGCTGTGTTGGCCCGGCCAGCAGCACGGGAGCGAAATATATGTTTACTATTTTTTTTTTACATTTGCCTAACAAGACGCACTGACTCCCCCTCCCCACTTTTGGGGGAAAAAAGTGCATCTTATAGGGCGAAAAATACGGTAAATCAACTCTGCACCTGGAGGACATTATTTTGGCTCACAAAAATATACGCTTTCAAAAATGTCATTGAAAGTGGACTTTAAAGTATATGACCCCACGATGACGCTTAGAGGAGATGGCGGTAACATGCAGGTGGAGCCGGAGTTCCGCTTAAAGTTTCCACTGGGCTGTAAGAAACACTTCATCTATTGAATTCAGCAAGTCGGGAAAGTTTATTGTCGGAAAAATGAAATGAGCGCGGGGCGGCCTCTGAGCAGCAGTAGCGAGCGCAGGCGAGGGGGTGAGCGAGGATGAAGAGCTGACAGATTACTCACTGAGATCGCAAGGCTTCCAGCACGCCATGTGTGAGGACATCTGCCTTAAGCATTCCCTGAAAACTGTTTTCCGAAAGCCGGAGAGAAACCAGTCACAGCACAGCCGCCTAACATGACGTCCCATCTTCCCACACATAGCGGGTGAAAAAACATGGCGGGTTATGTTCTCATTTTTTTATTGATTTATATCGTGCTGTCATATGGTTTTCAGATGACTTTCACCTTGTGGTCTGGTCTGTGTCTAACACACGGGAATAATCTCCGAACTGGACACAATTGTAAGGGCAGACTACTTCCAATCCCCTTGACCTGTAGGGCCACCGACAGACATTTCCATACAGCTTCAGTGTTCATCCACCCAATATGTGATGCTTCTAATGCAAAATGGCGGCCCCCGCATCCTTTCACCTTGTGGTCCGGTCTGTGTCTAACACACAGGAATAGTCTCCGAACTGGACACAATTGTAGGGACAGACATTTTCATAGAGCGTCAGTGTTTTTCCACCCAATATGTGATGCTTCTAATGCAAGATGGAGGCCCCCATATCCTTTCACCTTGTGGTTCGGTCTGTGTCCAACACACAGGAATAATCTCTGAACTGGACACAATTGTAAGGGCAGACATTTCCATTGAGCGTCAGTGTTTTTCCACCCAATATGGGATGCTTCTAATGCAAGATGGCGGCCCCCGTATCCCTTCACCGTGTGGTCCGGTCTGTGTTTAACACACGGGAATAATCTCTGAACTGGACACAATTGTAGGGGCAGACTACTTCCGATCCCCTTCACCTGTAGGGCCACCGACAGACATTTCTATACAGCGTCAGTGTCCTTTCCCCCCATATATGCAATATAAAATGGAGTCAATTCAGAGCCTGGTTACAATGCTCACAGCTTTTTTAGGAGAGAAAACTGCCATTCACTTTCATTGTCTCCCGGGTGTAAATTTTCACCTGTCACAAGGTAGTCAATCCCCTCGATTCAAAGAGCAAAAGTTAATTGATTTCGTATCGAGAATCGTAAGTTTGGGTGGGTGTTAGTCATTTTTTCCTGTTTTTTTGGCCATTTCCGACTCGCACGAGCCTACGTACGAATGCGTATATGCTCTTACGATCAGCGGAAGTTCGTTCCTAAATTTTAGGATCAAAACGTAAAACTTAGGATCAAATCCTAAAACTTACGATCAAAACGTAAAACTTAGGTTAATTGGATGTGTTTAGGTGTGATTCAGAGAAACCTCTAAACGCGTTTTAAAAGAAAGCCACTGGCGACACCTTTTAGCAGTCGGATTGCTGTTCTTGAACAGGTTTTTTGGCTAAGTGGAGGAGTCTGCACGTCTTGTGCTCCAATGAACTGCATGTATCAGCATGGCCGAGGCCATAAATTGTATGGCAATGCATACCTGATTCATGTATGCCTTATAAAAGCATTTTAATGTGGACCTTAATTAGTCCTTTGCATGTAAACCTTTATTTTGCAATATATTTGCGTTAATTAAAGAAACTTATGTCCTTTGTTATTTATTTTTAAATTGAGGTACTAGAATAAGTTTTTTAGATTGCATTTATTGGTGTAGTTGTTTACCTTTGCTTTGTTTAATTATTTAAGCACATCTTTGGTCAGATGCATCACACTTACTGAGGAGAGGAGAGCGGGATAAAGTGCAGGATGTGGGTTACTGCTGTATTTTGCACAGACACAGCAGAGCTGGGGGCATGGAAAGGTCAGAAATCAAAGAATCCAGAGCAACACAGTCACAAGGCCCTTTCTGTTTGCAGGCTGCCCGATAATACCTGAGCCGCCATCTTGGCTGTTTCTAGGCTCATAACATGCAGAAGTTGCTGGGTGTTTTTTAAGATTTGTGAGCAATCTGTATGTAGAGGGTGTGGGTAACCACACTAAAAATTTAAAGTTGTACCATTTGAAGCATAAATATTAAAATTAAATCCACAAGTAAAAAATGCAAGTTAACTAAAAATTAAACAAAGTAAGAGTTACTTATGCAAATGCATTCATTAATGGTTGGTTACTACCAAATGAATGAAATAAAGAAAAATAAAAGACCAAATATTTAGAATGCACTTTAATGAGGTAAGTTTGTAGTGCGGAGCCGCAAGATCAGAAGGATTTACGTCCAGACAAAAAAGGAAAAAGGGCAAAACCAATGTTGCAACCTGAGAAATGAAACGGAAAATTCAGGATGGAAACTGACATAGGTCTGATTCCCGAACTGCCATACGAACGGACGTATATTTTAGGATAGAAACGTATTTGCTTATTGAATCACTCGCAAGTTCGGGAAAAATAGGATGATCGTGACCCAAATCCAAGCTGTTACATGTTTCTTTGAATCAACCCATGAATTTGAATGGAAATTTTCTCTCCTAAAAAAAGAAGAGAGTTTTCGCACCAGGCTCTAAATCAGGGGTGTATAACCTTTTTTGGCTCAAAGGTCGCATCGTCTTAAACCGGACCTTCACGCTGAATAAGAGCCTATCTTATATGTTTCCTCCCGCACTGTACATACAGATTGCTCACATTAAAAGTCATCCTACCTGCAACTAGTGCATTTTCTGAACCTTTAAACATCCAAGATAGCGGCCCATGGAGTCTCAGGCTGCCTGCAAACAGGAAGTGTCTACTGACTGTGCTGCTCTGAATTCTGGAATTGCTGTCCTTTTCCTGACCCCAGCTCTGCTCTGTCCGAGCAAAGCACAGCTATAACCCCACCCCCTGCACTTTTGCCCCTTCTCCACTCCTCAGTTTGTGATGCTTCTGAGGCAAGATGGCGTCGCCCTGAGTCCTGAGCCGAGTTGCAGCCCAGTGGGGGGGAATAAAAATAAGTGACTAAAAATGTAAAATATATTAATTTTAGATGCTAGGGAATAATTTTTTTAAAGGTTTAGGTTTGGGCTTTTTTTTATTAAATGATGCTGAAGGTCTGGTTTAATAATTCACTTCAAGGGGCCGCAATAAAATGGAAGCAGGGAAAACAGTTTACTGTAGGAAAGCTGTAAGCTTAAAGTGGAGCAAAACCCAGGTGTGTGAAACCCCCCTGGTCGCCTAACCAACTCACCTCTTCATACGGTGCATGCACAGCCGCTCGTCCAATCAGCTCGCTCGGATCGCAGCTCCAAGCACGCTGGCAGCCGCATCCCCCGCTACCCTCTAACAGGGAGCGATTCATAAATGCCTGGCATGGGCATGCAGGAACAGCGGGGGGTGCGACCATGACTCGTGCATGCTCCGTTGGACGGGAAAGAAAGCAAGTATATGGGGTGACCTGGTGGGTTTCACACAGTGGGGAATCCCGATTTTGGATGCCCCAGGGGAAGGGAATCGATCTTATAGGTTCCTGGGCCGATCTCCGTGGGTTTTGGTCCAATTTAAAGCATTTTATGAAATTTAGTAGGAAAGGGTGAGGTGAGCAGAAGTGGTAAGAGGTGAAGCAGAAAGAGATAAGTGGGTAGAGGTGGGCAGATGTATGATGGATAGAGGTGAGGTGGGAGGTCAGCAGAGGTTAGGAGAGGCGAGCAGAGATGAGATGAGAAGAATTGGGCTGGGGTGAGTAGGAAGAAGGTGAGGTGGGGGGAGGTCAGCAGAGGTCATTAATGGTTGGTTACTACCAAATGAATGAAATAAAGAAAAATAAAAGACCAAATATTTAGAATGCACTTTAATGAGGTAAGTTTGTAGTGCGGAGCCGCAAGATCAGAAGGATTTACGTCCAGACAAAAAAGGAAAAAGGGCAAAACCAATGTTGCAACCTGAGAAATGAAACGGAAAATTCAGGATGGAAACTGACATAGGTCTGATTCCCGAACTGCCATACGAACGGACGTATATTTTAGGATAGAAACGTATTTGCTTATTGAATCACTCGCAAGTTCGGGAAAAATAGGATGATCGTGACCCAAATCCAAGCTGTTACATGTTTCTTTGAATCAACCCATGAATTTGAATGGAAATTTTCTCTCCTAAAAAAAGAAGAGAGTTTTCGCACCAGGCTCTAAATCAGGGGTGTATAACCTTTTTTGGCTCAAAGGTCGCATCGTCTTAAACCGGACCTTCACCCTGAATAAGAGCCTATCTTATATGTTTCCTCCCGCACTGTACATACAGATTGCTCACATTAAAAGTCATCCTACCTGCAACTAGTGCATTTTCTGAACCTTTAAACATCCAAGATATCGGCCCATGGAGTCTCAGGCAGCCTGCAAACAGGAAGTGTCTACTGACTGTGCTGCTCTGAATTCTGGAATTGCTGTCCTTTTCCTGACCCCAGCTCTGCTCTGTCCGAGCAAAGCACAGCTATAACCCCACCCCCTGCACTTTTGTCCCTTCTCCACTCCTCAGTTTGTGATGCTTCTGAGGCAAGATGGCGTCGCCCGTATCCTAGAGTCCTGAGCAGAGTTGCAGCCCAGTGGGGGGGGGGGGGAATAAAAATAAGTGACTAAAAATGTAAAATATATTAATTTTAGATGCTAGGGAATAATTTTTTTAAAGGTTTGGGCTTTTTTTATTAAATGATGCTGAAGGTCTGGTTTAATAATTCACTTCAAGGGGCCACAATAAAATGGAAGCAGGGAAAACATAGTTTATTGTAGGAAAGCTGTAATCTTAAAGTGGAGCAAAACCCAGGTGTGTGAAACCCCCCAGGTCGCCTAACCAACTCACCTCTTCATACGGTGCATGCACAGCCGCTCGTCCAATCAGCTCGCTCGGATCGCAGCTCCAAGCACGCTGGCAGCCGCATCCCCCGCTACCCTCTAACAGGGAGCGATTCATAAATGCCTGGCATGAGCATGCAGGAACAGCGGGGGATGCGACCATGACTCGTGCATGCTCCGTTGGACCGGGAAAGGAAGCAAGTATATGGGGTGACCTGGTGGGTTTCACACAGCGGGGAATCCCGATTTTGGATGCCCCAGGGGAAGGGAATCGATCTTATAGGTTCCTGGGCCGATCTCCGTGGGTTTTGGTCCAATTTAAAGCATTTTATGAAATTTAGTAGGAAAGGGTGAGGTGAGCAGAAGTGGTAAGAGGTGAAGCAGAAAGAGATAAGTGGGTAGAGGTGGGCAGATGTATGATGGATAGAGGTGAGGTGGGAGGAGGTCAGCAGAGGTTAGGAGAGGTGAGCAGAGATAAGATGGGAAGAATTTGGCAGGAATGAGTAGGAAAAAGGTGAGGTGGGAGGAGATCAGCAGAGGTTAGGAGAGGCAAGCAGAGATAAGATGAGAAGAATTAGGCCGGGATGAGTAGGAAAAAGATGAGGTGGGAGGAGGTCAGCAGAGGTTAGGAGAGGCGAGCAGAGATAAGATGAGAAGAATTGGGCTGGGATGAGTAGGAAGAAGGTGAGGTGGGAGGAGGTCAGCAGAGGTTAGGAGAGGTGAGCAGAGATAAGATGGGAAGAATTTGGCAGGAATGAGTAGGAAAAAGGTGAGGTGGGAGGAGATCAGCAGAGGTTAGGAGAGGCAAGCAGAGATAAGATGAGAAGAATTAGGCCGGGATGAGTAGGAAAAAGATGAGGTGGGAGGAGGTCAGCAGAGGTTAGGAGAGGCGAGCAGAGATAAGATGAGAAGAATTGGGCTGGGATGAGTAGGAAGAAGGTGAGGTGGGGGGAGGTCAGCAGAGGTTAGGAGAGGCGAGCAGAGATGAGATGGGAAGAATTAGGCCGGGATGAGTAGGAAAAAGATGAGGTGGGAAGAGATGACGCAAAAAGAAAAAGGGTAAAAGTGAAGCATGCAGAGGTTGGAGGAAATGACGCAAACATAGGTGAGGTACGAAGAGGTGGATAAAGGTAGGCAAGGGTGAGGTGAGCTGTGGTCAGAGATGATGTGAGATGTGAAAAGCTAAGCAGAGGTGAGGCAGGAAGAGGTAAGTAAAAGTAGAGGTGAGGGGAGCAGAGGAAGAGCTAAGGTGGCCTTGTTTCATCAGTTAGCTCCATATTGTTTCTAGTGACCGGCCATGTGCAATCTCAGCTTTACAAATATTATGAAATAGGGGCTGGGTGCCAAGGGCCACAACCGAGGACACTGTGGGCCGCATGTGCCCCCGGGGCTGCAGTGTTGTGCATCTCTGCTGTATATCGATCCCAATATGTGATGGCTCGGTCCTATATACTGAAATATTCCCCTGTTTTTTTGTACTTTGTATAGTTTACTATGGGGTATGAGCTGATACTGAATGATTCAGGAGAAGTTCAGTGAATTTGCAAATAGTAATGATGACTTAAAACAACCAGCAAGCGGCAGCAGCACCATGAGAATGATCATGATAATGTGCTCATATGACCAATGTTAGCAATGTATGCTTGCACACGATATTCACCAGCCATGATGGGAGGCTCCCAGAATGTTAGGCCTTTTCTCTCCCTTTCTCCCTCCTCCAGTTCTTAAAACTATCTTGCCCATAATGGGGTACAAATGCCACCAAAGAAACCAGATGGCAGCAGTCACCTCGAGCAGCGATGGCGTCTGTGGTCAGCAAATGGGACCACCGTAACAGAAACTTCTCCGAACATTAATGGCGGATCAGCAGCAAACGAAGACCGGGCGAATGACTGCGAGGAGGAGAAATTGCTTCCATAGTGTGTCTGCCCACAATGTGCCCCTATACCCATATGGCCCATGCTATATCATGCTGCCCCCTCTCTTCCATGCTACATCGTGAGTGCCATCTCCCCTGCCCCATGCTGTTTTTAATAGATCATATTCGCCTTCCCCAAGCAGGGTGGCCACTCAGTGTCCTTGTGCCTCTATTCCCCATACTACCCCCCTCCACTGATTAAATCTACCCTTCATAGGTGTCATCTCCCCTCCCCCCATAGATCCCATTCTCCTTGCCCAAGCGGGGTGGCCACTCGGTGTCCGGTGCCTTTATGCCCTTGTGCCTCTATGGCCCATACTGCCCTCCTTCACAGATTAAATCTACCCTTCATTGGTGCCATCTCCCCTCCCCCAATGCTGCCCTTAATAGATCCCATTTCCTTTGCCCAAGCAGGGATGCCACTCTGTCTCCGTTGCCTTTATACCCTTGTGCCCCTATGCTCCAGGCTGCCCCCTCCACAGATTAAATCTACCCCCATGAGTGCCATTTCCTCTCCCCCAATGCTGCCCTTAATAGATCCCATTTCCTATGCCCAAGCGGGGATGCCACTCTGTGTCCGGTGCCTTTATACCCTTGTGCCCCTATGCCCCAGGCTGCCCCCTCCACAGATTAAATCTACCCTTCATAAGTGTCATCTCCCTTCTCCATGCTGCCTCTCAATAGGTCCCATTCTTTGCACTCACATATCTCCTCATGCCCCATAAGTCCCATCCCGCTCCCCTAAGCTCCATGCTATGCCTCCACAGGTCCCATTCCTCCTCCTCCCACGTTCCATGATTCCCTCCACAAGCCCCCCTCTATCTGTCTCATTCTCCCTCTTTCATTGCCTCCCTATATGTCCCAGGAACCATTCCTTCTTACCCTGCCCCTGCAACTTGCCCTATAATGTCTCAGCAACGCCGTCCCACATGCAGGGTGCCTCCATATGCCCTTGCACCCCCCTTCACTTTTGCTGCTACTCCATAGGTCCCATCCTTCCTCCCCCTACATTCCATGCTGCCCTCCTGCCTCCTTTTCTGCCCCAGAATTCATGCCCCAGCAGTCAATCACCCCTATTGTTGATGCATGCACCCTCCCTCTGTCCCGCTATTCGTATCCCCATGGACATTCCCCCCAAGCTTTCCTCCTCTCATTGCGCCCCCCCCCCCCACTTTTGCCCCTATGCTTGTGGGGTTATTCCCCCCCCCCCATGTCTTGCTTGGACACACTAGGAAATTAACTCTAATGACTCCTTGGTGTCGTTCCCATATACATAGACCCCCAGCAGTGTATACACCTCACTCTGACCTTCTCTCACACTACTCTCTACTCTTTTGCTATATCAATGTTATAGTTGATTAGATAGCTGGAGAGCACCCTTTTGCATACTGTAGTGAGTGTCTTGGTGTAGAGTCCATTGTTTTTGTGTATATGTGCGCTCAATAAGAATTGTACATAGATATTTTTTCATAACTGTTTGAGGTGTGCTGTCATTGGCTGTATGTGGTTCTAGAGCATCGATACTCAACTGGCAGACCGTAGGCCGAGCGGACCTCTGCACCAGATTTTCGGACCCCTGCCCTGACAGCCCTGCACTCAGTTGCTTCTGTGTTGCCGTGCTCAGGTAGTGCTTAGTCTCCCTGCCAGTGTCATGGCCCCCTGGCACCTAACATTGCAATATGAAGTACTGCCTGGGCATTGCAAGGTACACACAAACTTTGTTTCTCTGTCTCTTTGCCCCATCTAATCTTTTCCCCCCACCCCAGCTCAGCCCTATCTATTCCTGTCCCCCCATCTCGTCCCCCCCAGCTTTGCCCCAGCCATACCTGTCCCCTCAGCTCTGTCTCATCCAGCCCTGTCTCCCATCTATTTCTGCCACTGCACCCCAAAATAAGCTCCCGTTTTCTCCTAGTGCCCAATATTATTTTTGGGTGGGGTGTGGGGGGAAAGCAGCATTTTTTTTAGATTTGCTTGGGGACTCTATAGCATACCTCCCAACTTCTGTAAATATATAAGAGGGACAAGCCACGCCCACACCCCCTGCCATGCCCATGACCACACCCCCTGTCACGCTCTCCAGCTCCATCCTTCGGCTGCCTTCACCCCTGCATGCCAGCCTGCGTAAGTTTTTTTTTTCATCCGCAACCCAGACAGCCGCCCTCCTCCCCCCACGCGCCTGCTCCCCCGCACACTCACCCGCACGCCAGGAAGTTAGTATCTTCGCGCCGGACAGTGTTTGTTCAAAAGGCGCCTGCGTCGTTGCGGCCCTGGGCACACCGCCACGGCATAGGGTGTCCCGGGACATTTATTAACGGTCCGGGACCGCGGGATTTTGTGCAATAATCGGGACAATCCCGGGAAAATCGGGACAGTTGGGAGGCATGCTATAGCCCCCCATGATTGTCATGATTAAGGACCCCCAAGTCTGAAACGAGTAAACAGAGGATCCTCCAGCCCCCCCCCCCTTTTTATTGGGATTACCTGTACTTTGATTGAATTTTAACAATGGATCAATAAAGATTGGAATTTTATTGCAAATGCTGGCCGGCTTTTGTATCTACTCTATAGCCCCCCCCCCCCCAGTGTGCTGATTTATACCTATCCACCCCAGCGATAGCCCTCCACCCGAACCTTTACCTCTCACCAGATGCCTTTAAATGGACCTTTACAAGAAGTGGTTTAGTATCCCTGTTATAGAGGGTCCCCTCCACATCACCACCCCAGAATGCCGCAATTCTTACCTGTCCCTCGATACTCGGCCCCAGGATTGGCTGTCGGCGGTCACGTGGGTCAGAGTTGCGTCCTCGGCTCTGGCAAGTGAAAGGTCCTTCCGGCGGCCAATTGCACCTGCCAGTTTCTGGGCACTTTGTCTGCCTTCTGTCTATTGAATACTCATTAAAATCTATGGTGCCACAAATGCGTTATCACATGAAATATGAACAAGCGCTTGCGTGCGTGGCACCATAGACCTTAATGGGGTGCATTTGTGGGCCGGATGCAGCAGGCAGGACTTTTTAAGGCAGTGTTTTCTTCTGTCCTGAGAAGTCTGAAAGGGGCCATAGAGGTGCCATTGCTGGATTTCTTTTGTGTTACCGCCACGGCTGCCGCAAACGCATGCGCTACCTAACAGGTCTGGAGGACGTCTTAAATTTTGACTCCAGGAAAAGTTGGCTTTAGACACGGGAAACGACTTTCTGGAGACTGAGAAGCAGTGAAAACAATATTAGGGCTCCAACAGCCGTCACGGAGATCTCTTTAAGAGTAGAAAATATGATTGACTAACCTGTTTTACAGGTCCGGGCTCATAGCTAAGGGGCTCAGACAGCACATTTTTAGTTTTTTCTCTGTTTTTTACCCTAGAAAATTGGAAGAAATAGGAACAACCTCTTTGTGGTCTTGAAGTGGATCTAAATCCTCCTGAACCAGGCAGCGTCCAAGTGTGCAGGGACACCAACGCATCAATTTCTGTTGCCTGTGAGCCTCAAATTCACTAGATTTCTTTTTCCCATTGAGCTTTCTATGAAGGGAAGTAGGAAACTGGCTGCCACATGTTCCTGTCCCATGTTTGGAAGGATCCCTGCTAAGCAAGGGTAAGTATCTAATGCAGGGCCCACTCATGGCACAAGTGGATTAGGTGAGTTTAGTGCCCCTGTGGACTTGGATACTCACCAACATATAATTGCAAGAAAGGGTTTAGGTCCATGTTAATATTCCCTTTTGATGTTGCAGTGTTCATATGAATTTGAACAGAAGGGTTGGGTCAGGTGGGGTAACGCCTGGAAAAGTAGGGGCAGTTTTGAGGTATGGACACCCACCAACTACCAAGCAGTGGATTTCTAGGCTATAGGTAAGTAATGATGTACCAGACCCCAATTTGTTTAGAACACCTTTTGCCCCAATGAGCTAAGCTTGTAAGGAACTTACCTGCGGGCCGTTCCCACGGCGTGGCTCCGGGCGTCCGACGGCCACGCGGGGCCGCCTCCCTCCCGTCCGTCCGTGCTGGGGCTCCGGCTTCCGCCTCCGCTCCTGCGGCTGGGGCTTCTGGCGGTGGCGGCGGCGCCTGGCAGTGTCTCCCGTGCTCGCGCTCGCGCCGAGCACGTGTCAATTATGTCCCCCGGCCGCGCTGCTCCCAGCACATTCACCGGGGGCAGGTTTGATTGGACCTATCGGTCCAGGAGGGGGGTCCTGTGGGAATTATGAACCCAGGGACTGGACAGCCTGGCTGGTCAGGGCGGTCCAGTCCCTGGGGGCCTCCTATCAGGAGCAGATTCATATGTTGCACCAATCACCAGTGTTGCAACAATCACACACACCCCTTCCCCCCTGCCCATTGGCCGGTTCCCCTTTAAAAGTGTCCTTGCCCTGACCCTCAGGGCCCGTTATAGCCATTATTAGCTTGGGTGTGCTATTGGATTTGCGTCTAGTGTGTTCTGATCCAGCTCCGTCTTTGACCATTCCTGCCCGCACCGACCTTCTGCCTGTCTGACCTCGTCTCTGCTTTACCCCTGTGATACTGCGCTTTGGTGACCACCAGGCTTTTGACCCCTGCCTGTCTTGACCATTCTCCGTCTAACCCCTTGGATACCGTGCCCTGTGACCACCCCGGCTTTGACCCCTGCTCGTCTCGACCATTCTTGCCTAACCTGCTGGACTTGACGTTTTGGACTCAGCCCGCTCGAACTTCCGATTTGGGATACCCTGCCGTTCACCTATCTTCACCATAAGCCAGCAATCTTTGCGCCAGTAAGTCCTAGGGGCAACAGAGTCTGGGGAGACATAACCCGTGTCTCCAGCAAGCGGGGGCTTGTCTATAGGCACAAGAGACGGTGGAGATTGGGGATTGCTTGGCTTATGAAAGAGGGGTGTCCAGTGATCCCTGACAAAGCTATCCAGGTCCTTGGGATGCCCCAATACAAAGGCCATTTAACGCACCCAGTTTTCCAGAGAGTCGTCCACTTTTTTACTTCCCTCACACAGTCACATGGTCAAAACTGATGTAGCAAAGCACAGCCAAGTTTAGATCTGCCCTGAAAACATTAAACATTTTTGTTTTTGCATAGTTTTGTATGGGGACTTAGGCGATACTGAATGATTCATGAGAAGTGCAGTGAATATGCAAATAGTAATGAGCTGTTACTTAGCAGAGCCAGCAGGTGGCAGCAGCAGTCTGCATTCACTGGACAACATTTTGAGTGGAGGCTGCATCTGGGTTGGTATTGTAGTGTGGGGAGTTGAGTGAGCCCTGTACACACAAAACACTGCCGCTATGTCCACTGCTGAGGAGAGGGAGCTCACTCAACCTCACACCTGCCCAGCATCAGTGTTCCGTGAGTACAGGACTCACTTCTCTCTTCTAGTAGAGCTTGGTGTACGGTTGCTAATAGCAACAGATTGTAAGTAGTGAAAACTGCTTCCATAAAACACGCATTTGCCAACATCAGGAAAAAAAACTAGTTCAGCTCAGCACCTTGAGGACATCATTTTGCCACACAAAAAATATAAACTTTCAAAAATGGCATTGAAAGTGGACTTACCCGTTGAAGGGATACAACAGGCAAAGGCTGGGTTGGGTACTGTTTTCCATTCTTAAATTGAAAAAGAAATGGCCAAGATATCAAGGTTTACAGTTTCACCTTTAAGAATGTGGGTGTGGCCCTTGGCTTTGTGATGTCGCATAATAATCAGCATAATGGTTGGGGTCAGGGTCAGGTCAAGATATTGCTTCAGATGCAGGCATTCTCATCACCCTGGCTGTGCTTCTCCTTCTCTCACAGTCTCCACACTCTGAGGATTAATGGTAAAGGGAGGGGTTGCTGGCTCTATTGTCTTGTTCCAAAGCTGTTATTGTGATACCTAGTCACAACTACAAGCACACAGGTAGCCATGTAAGATTCAAATGCTAATTACATGCGGCGGTGATTGAAATGCTAGTAGTGATGGTGCAAGTGGGAGGGGACAGAGAGGTGGAATGGGAGCTGGCTGTAATAGCTGAGGCTCCATAATACTAGTGTCCTCATTCTTGTTGACAAACATAGGTGGGGCTATAGACCACCAGTCGAACCTTATAATTTGGTGGTTCATGGCAAGGCAATTCAGGGGTTTTGCCACTACTCTTTGTCTTGTTTCTACTTCCAGGAGAAGCTGCGTGCTGACAGGAATGGAGAGGGCAGCCGTGACAAGGTAAGATGCTGAATCATAGATTATGCACTTTTCCTACAGTGACCCTTTAAGCTGCAGCACCCCCATTTGGCTATATCCACACCAGCTGTCACAAGTTGCTTACCTTCTCGGTCCCTGGAGTCCTCGGTCGGCTGCTTGGTCGGCGTGCCCGAGTCCCAGTCGCCCAGTAGCTGCATCAACATCCGGCGCTGGCTCGGGTAGTGCCGGTTCGAGTGGTGCCGAGCGTGTTTTCCGCTCACGGCCGCATCCCTGGCCCTCTCTTATGCCATCGCTGCACACAGCACGCCCGCCGGAGGTTAAGTTAAAGGGCCAATAAGCCCTAATTTTATGGATGGTAAAACACCCTAGTTGTGAATTGGGCAATCAGCCCACAGTTTGTAGCAGGGCCAATAAGCTCTAGTATCCCTCCCCTGCCAATCCTGTTCACTTCCTTTCCTTGAAGCGGACCAAAACCCACATTTTTAACTAGCATGCCCATGAATTGCTCCCCCACGAGGATTACCATTTGCCAATTTTCACTGCTCCAGCTTCACTCTAATCCCAGATAATGGCGCCTGTTTAAGCTGTAAAGCTCCGCCTCCTCCATTCATTGCCACTGTTGTGTATGGCAAGTATGTTGTGTGCTCCTGGGTAATTCGAAAAGCAAAAACATCCATTTCTAGTTCTACACCCTAAGAAGGGAATATCGGCGGGGGTTTGGGCCAAATTATTTTTACAAGTTCAGTGGGTTTTGGTCCGATTTAAAGGTGTTCCCAGCTCACTTTCTTACTTCCCAAGATAGCTATTGATCCCGTGTTGTTGATTTTTATACCGTTTAAAGAGAACTGGTAAAATGAAACCCAATGAGAACAAAATAATCTTATCACTAAATGGGTGCAACCCAAAGAAAATGGGACCTAGGTCCCCTACGTGACTAAGAACAAAATATTATGGATGCACACCTGACACCAGAATTTAGTATGCAAGTAAAAGATACATCTATTTATAAACAACACAGAGCTATGATAGTGGTTCACGGTGCACTTAAAGGATTACGACACATATCAATGGAGGGAAGGGGAAGCACACATATATACAGCCACTATATATACAAAAAATATACAATATGTACAAAAAGGTTGGACGGAGAATCCAACCCAATTATACCGCCGCCTGAACCGACCTTTGCCTAAATTCCGACTATGTTCCTGCCTCAACCCTAGTACTGTGATTACCTGGTGTGACCCTTGGCTTGACCTTTCTCGTGTTCTCTACCTTGGCGCTGTGTATCGTCAGGACTGATCATTCCGTGTATGACCCCGGCTTGCCCGATAACGTCTTACCTCTAGTTCATCCGCCTACACTCCTGTAAGTTCACAATCTTTGAGCTACCAAGTCCCGGGGGCAACCGTGTCCGTTGAGGCGTTTAAAGTGGACCAACACCCAGGGGGGATCGGCCCGGGAATGTTATAGATCAGATCCCCCCCCCGCGGGGCATCCGAAATTGGGATGCCCTGTTGTGTGAAACCCCCCAGGATGCTCCATTCACCTTATCTTACCCCTGTTCCAACGGCGTATACGCAGGCCGCAGCCGCATCTCGCGCTTCCTCCTAGCAGGGCGCACACCCGCGCCGGCCATTTGTGAATGACGCGCCCTCCAGCGTGCTCAGAGCCACTGTGGTTGTCTGTCGCTTGTACGTGCATACCACAGCGGCTCTGAGCGCTCTGATTGGACGAGAGCTCGCGTAGGAGCGGGGTGAGCTGAGTTTGTTAGGGCGATCGGGGGGGTTTCCCCGCGGAAGTGGACCAAAACCCAGGATAGTGAAAATCCTGGGTGTTGGTCCACTTTAAAGCGCCCCAGCAATGGGGGGCTTGACTATAGGTGAAGCTAGCTGTGGAGATTGGGGGGTTGTGAACTCACTAAGAAGACGGGTGTCCTCTGGGTTTGACACGAGCCTGTTTCTGCATTGCAATGCACTTACTGATTGGCCAGGGAGCACAGTTGGGGGTTCTCAGCGGGGTTGTCACAAGCTGGTCATGGCCTGGCCGGGTCAGGACGCTGATTTTTGTCCCCATTATGGCACTGCTTACGTCTATAGGTAAGTATCCATGACCAATTGGGCGATTCTGGGGGGAGGTGATGGGAGTGGTGAGCATGGTGTTGGGGTTCCGGATACAAGGCTCGGTTGCAGTTTGTTTTGTTTGTTGACCTTCAGCGTGATTTAATGAGAAGCCCAAACCCTTAAAAAACTGTTCCCCAGCATCTAAAATGAATATATTTTACGTTTTTAGTCACTTACTTATTATTCTTTCCCCCACTGGGCTGCAACTCTGTTCAGGACTCTAGGATAAGGGCGCCACCATCCTGACTCAGAAGCATCACACTTACTGAGGAGAGGAGAGCGGGATAAAGTACAGGAGGGCAGGTTATAGCTGTGCTTTGTACAGATAGAGGAGGGCTGGGGTCAGGGAAAGGACAGCAATCCCAGAATGCAGAGCGACACAGCCAGAAGACATGTCCCGTTTGCAGGCTGCCTGATGATCCATGAGCCGCCATCTTGGATGTTTAAAGGCTCAGAAAATGCAGTAGATGCAGGTAGGATGATTTTTAATGTGGACAATCTGTATGTACAGGGTGTGGGAAACCTATAAGATAGGCTCTTATTCAGGGTGAAGGTCCGGATTAATGTGGGCAATCTGTATGTACAGGGTGTGGGAAACATATAAGATAGACTCTTATTCAGGGTGAAGGTCCGGATTAATGTGAGCAATCTGTATGTACAGGGTGGGGGAAACATATAAGATAGGCTCTTATTCAGGGTGAGGGTCCGGATTAATGTGGGCAATCTGTATGTACAGGGTGGGGGAAACATATAAGATAGGCTCTTATTCAGGGTGAAGGTCCACTTTAAAAAACTATTCCCCAGCATCTAAAATTAATATAATTTAGGTTTTTAGTCCATTATTTATTATTCTTTCCCCCACTGGGCTGCAACTCTGTTCAGGACTCTAGGATAAGGGCAACGCCATCTTGCTTCAGAAGCATCACACTTACTGAGGAGAGGAGAGTGGGATAAAGTACAGGGGGTGGGGTTATAGCTGTGCTTTGCTCAGACAGAGCAGAGCTGGGGTCAGGAAAAGGACAGCAAATCCCAGAATGCAGAGCGACACAGTCAGAAGACACGTCCTGTTTGCAGGCTGCCTGATGCTCCATAAGCTGCCATCTTTGATGTTTAAAGGCTCATAACATGCAGTAGATGCAGGTAGGATGATTTTTAATGTGAGCAATCTGTATGTACAGGGTGGGGGAAACATATAAGATAGGCTCTGATTCAGGGTGAAGGTCCGGATTAATGTGTGCAATATGTATGTACAGGGTGTGGGAAACATATAAGATAGGCTCATATTCAGGGTGAAGGTCCGGATTAATGTGCGCAATTTGTATGTACAGAGTGTGGGAAACATATAAGATAGGCTCATATTCAGGTTGAAGGTCCAGATTAATGTGGGAAATCTGTATGTACAGGGTGTGGGAAACATATAAGATAGGCTCTTATTCAGGGTGAAGGTCCGGATTAATGTGCACAATATGTATGTACAGGGTGTGGGAAACATATAAGATAGGCTCTTATTCAGGTTGAAGGTCCTGATAAATGTGAGCAATCTGTATGTACAGGGTGGGGGAAACATATAAGATAGGCTCTGATTCAGGGTGAAGGTCCGGATTAATGTGCGCAATACGTATGTACAGGGTGTGGGAAACATATAAGATAGGCTCTTATTCAGGGTGAAGGTCCGGATTAATGTGAGCAATCTATATGTACAGGGTGTGGGAAATATATAAGATAGGCTCTTATTCAGAGTGAAGGTCCGCTTTAACGTTCTACGCCAGGAAGTGTATACTGATGAACTGGAAGCACCCGGCGGTGCCGTCGGTACAGGCTTGGAAGAGGCTGGTTAAGCAGAAGCTACCCCTAAATAAACTAACCTTGGGTTCCCCAAAAATTTGATAGGGTCTGGGAGCCGTGGTTGCATTATATGGAGGTGGGGTCAGATGGTGACTGAGAGGATGGTGGTCCCTCTCTAGGGCCCTTACAGGACTGACACTTCATGACTGACTGACTTCAGCTGACACCAACCCACCCACACTCCCAAATAATGGAGCCAACAAACACTTCTTCGGAATTGATGGAATTTTAATCGGCCACAGCCTCAACATAAAAAACAGTAACAAATAACAATTAACAATGCACTCCCGATCTCCCCGATCCAGGTCTGAGATTCCACCATAACTACCAACAGGAGGGGAGGGGAGGGGGCCCGAAGGCTCAACTACCTCCCGAATCTGAAATAGAAGCCGATTCGTGAGCCCGGCCGCATCCCTCCTAGGCCTGGTAGCTCAACGGGGCTAACTGCCAAGATCCACCTTACCCCCTTCCCTTAGTCCCTCCCCTCCCCTTGAGATCAGTCACCTATCCTCCTGGCCCGTTTCAGCCGAAACAGCCGCATCCTTGTAACCTACCCCCACTTTCCGTGCCATCTCAGACCCCAACCGAGCAGAGGAGACCGCCAAAGCTGTGACAAGTAAAATAATACAGTAACAATGTATGTACAACAATCCCTCCGATACATATGCATTGACACACATACCCAATAAATACCCCACAAATTATACATAACCAAAACAACTACAAGTACCCTGTTAACTGAACAAATGTCAATAAATATATATATTAATCTTATTTATTTATTTATTTTTTTATCGTTTGATGAATTATATTCATTATCATAATTTTTCCTTTTTTTTTATTTTTTTTTTATCAATATATGTATATACATACAACAAAGTCAAACACCTATCCCGACAAACTGCCCCAAAATACCAACCAGCCTTCCGCTGCGACCAATCGACCATTCCATCCCCCCCAATAAAGGGCGGGCGGGTGGGAAAGCACGTTCCAGCGAAGAGATCAGGGGCCAAAGAGGAAGAGGAGGGGGAACCAGCCCCTTCATACCCCCCCTCCCCCTCCCCTGAGGTCACTTCCCCCGATCTCTTCCCCCAATCCCATAGGCTGGTCAGCTTCCAGCAGGAAGCGCAGGCCAGTCATGGGGCTGCCGGCCTTAAAGGGCCGGCGCCCTTCTGGACTATGCTACCTGCTCTGTTATTTGATGCAAGTTGTGGGGGCGTTTTTCTCTGTCAGCTGCTGTCCCTACTAATACCTTGCGAATGAATGGTGTGTGAATGTGTGTCTTGTTGAATTGTTTTTTTGTTGTGTCACTGTAGTCCTCACGCACTGGGGTGTCCGGCACGTGACGGCAGGGAGCAGGTTCTTCTGGGCCCAGGGTGTCCGATGTGTGTGTTGTGAGTAGGTTAGGGTTAGAGTTGCGGGAAAGGTTAGTACACACTGTTGCCGCTTGGAAAGATGTACAGCAATCCAGCAGATGAAAGCAGAGTTCCTCTTTATTTAATCCACAAGCAAACAGCAAACACGGAACAAGTACATGTCCATCCAGTTACAGTTCTGGTTCTGTCCATAGTCACAGGTACAATTATAAAGCATTGGTTCCCATAGAGAATAATGTCCTTTGCTGGAATCTCTCCCTTCTCTCTCTCTTAGAGTCTGTGCTCCTGCTCCTTTACAATTCAAATGGTGAAGAACACTGACTTTGGGTTGGGGGCTTCCCTTTATCCCTTCTCACTACCTTCCAGAACCTTCTATCATATGTATCCAGCGTAACCCAACCAAGGAGTCCGAACAGAACCGGGGCACTCAATCAGGTAAAAATATGACAAAAGAATTTATTATATAGACTAAGCCATAAAAAAGTATAAAAAACAGAAAAGACACAATAACAACACACATTAAAACTAGTCTCTAGAATGTGTTTTGTTATTGTGTCTTTTCTGTTTTTTTATACTTTTTTATGGCTTAGTCTATATAATAAATTCTTTTGTCATATTTTTACCTGATTGAGTGCCCCGGTTCTGTTCAGACTCCTTGGTTGGGTTGTTCTTTAGCTTACGCTGGATATATGTGGGGAGCCCAGGGTGCACCTTTTGGTTGAAGTATATTATATTTTCATGATTCTTAGTGGTGTCCTCACCTGCTCTCCTTTTGTCCTTCTATCACATGTTCGACATTGTGTCCGACATCTGATCGGTTGGTTGGTAAACCCTCTGACCAATCACTACCTTTCTAGTTATAACGGGGAGGCTGATTTATTAATAGTGACATGTAGTGACAGTTGAGCGACTGTAGCGGTATTTTCACAGCGCCCGCTAGTAGTCGCTGTGCTTGGCCGTTGTTCGGTTGTTGACAGCGACTCAGTCGGTGTGGCGTAATGTTGAATACAAGGTGACGAGTCGCTATTTGACAGGTTCTGCGATGTATGGGTGCGCATGATAGCGACTGGCCATAGCGACTGGCTTCCACCATGTTCATCAAAAAATCATGCTCAAAAAATTCAAGCGCTGTGAAATGCATGTTTAAACCCCAGAGCGCTGGCGCCGATGTGTTAAAAGTAGTTTTTTAACCCCCAAACAACCATATTTTTGGAAACCAAAAAAAAAAAATTATTTTAAATAATTTAGTAATATCAATACATTAATATCAGACCTGTAATATCAATTCTGTACAATTTTTATTTTATTTTATCTAAAATGGCAGAAGTGGTCACAGAAATTTTCACATTTAAAAAAAAAAAAAAAAAAATATTAATAACAATTAATTATTAATGTTTAAAGATTGTTCCATTGAAATGCATTGGAGAGCGCCAGGTAGCGAGAGGTCATACCTGTCGCCGTTCAAGGTCGGACGCTGGCGCTGTGGGCTGAGGCTGGAATAATGATGAATGAGTCGCTATATGGCACTATATCAGTCGCTAAGCAGGATTGGCTTGATAAATGTGTGATTGTGGTGGGGAGCCGGCGTTCTCGTGGCGGGGCCCGTCATTACCGGCCGCTCACCAGTCGCTACCTGGCGCTATTCCTTCATAAATAAGGGCCTATGTTACTAGTCTATCTCCTGTTATGACTAACAACCCTTCTGACCTCACCTTCTAGACTATCCCCCATTATAGCCTATGGCCTAATGTTAGTCTGTGGCCTAAACCCACTACTACCATCATGAGTCTATTTAGGTTATGGCGCTCCCAATGCACTTCCATGGGTAGAAACCACAAAAGAGCTTTATGTATGGTTAACTCTATTTAAAGGATTCTTATTAAGAGGCCGATTCATTTATAGCGCCAGGTAGCGACAGATGAGCGCCAGTAGCGTGATTTTCACAGCGCCAGCTAGTATTCGCTGTGCTTGGCCAGGGTTTGCTTGTTGACAGCGACTCAGTCGGTGTGCGGTAATGTTGAATACGGGGTTAGGGGTCGCTGTTTCACAGGTTCCGCGTTGTATGGGTGCGCCTGACAGCGAATGGCCAGAGCGAACGGCTTGCTGCAGATTCATTAACAAATCACGCTCAAAAATTTCTCGCGCTGTGAATTCCTTGTTTAAACCCCAGAGCGCTGGCGGCGATGTGTGTAAAGTAGTTTTTAACCCCCAAACAACCATTTTTTTTTAAATGTAAAAATTATACAAGTTTTTCTAAACATTTTGTAATATGAATACAATTAATATCAGACCTGTAATATCAATTCTGCACATATTTTATTTTTTTTTTTACCTTAAAAAAAATATCTAACATTGCAGAAGTGGTCACAGAATTTTTGACAGTTAAAAAAAAAAAAAAAAAAAAAAACATAAAATCAATTAATTATGAATATTTAAAGATTGCTCCATTGAAATGCATTGGAGAGCGCCAGGGAGCGACAGGTCAGACCTGGCGCTGTGATGGGATTAGTAGCGGCGCTGTTCGTTGCAGTCGGCTACATGATGAATCCCGCGCTAGCTGACGCTCTCGCCGGCGCTAGCCTCATTTAGCGTGATAAATGCGTCATTGTGACCACCGCCGGGCATACTTGATTCGGTAACCGCCGTTAGCTGGCGGTACCTGGCGCTCGTCAGACACTACCTGCCGCTAGCCCTTGATAAATAAGGCCGTAATTAATTAACGTGTTCCTAGTTATAACCAGGTCCCTACATCACTTCTTTTGAAAGCATATATAAAAGATTTCATGACCAGCGATGCACCCGTGATCCCTCTGCTGCAAGGATCGCTCAGCAACAGATGCTTCCAGGCAGCTTTTCTTGGCATTGCGTTATTTTTCCACTTTGCACTTCCCTAGTGTAACTTTCCTCTCAATATGTTTCTTTTGACAGGAGAAATGTCAGCGTGTAATTCTTGGGGACGAACTGAAAAAAGCAGAGGCCTAATTTTAACTACTTACAGAATATCCGCTACATTCCCGGCAGATAACGCAAACCCGCCATACGCCCCCAACAAAAAGACCATACACCTAATGGAGTAGACGCGTACTTTACAACATAGGCCCTTATTTATGAAGGAATAGCGACAGGTAGCGACTGGTGAGCGGCCGGTAATGACGGGCCCCGCCACGAGAACGCCGGCTCCCCACCACAATCACACATTTATCAAGCCAATCCTGCTTAGCGACTGAGATAGCGCCATATAGCCACTCATTCATCATTATTCCAGCCTCCGCCCACAGCGCCAGCGTCCGACCTTGAACAGCGACAGGTATGACCTCTCGCTACCTGGCGCTCTCCAATGCATTTCAATGGAACAATCTTTAAATATTCATAATTAATTGTTATTAATGTTTTTTTTTTTTTTTTTTTTTTAAATGTGAAAAATTCTGTGATCACTTCTGCCATGTTAGATAATTTTTTAAGGGAAAAAAAATAAAAAAAAATTGTACAGAATTGATATTACAGGTCTGATATTAATGTATTCATATTACTAAATTCTTTAAAAAACTGGTTTTCAAAAATATGGTTGTTTGGGGGTTAAAAAAACTACTTTTAACCCATCGCCGCCAGCGCTCTGGGGTTTAAACATGCATTTTACAGCGCAAGAATTTTTTGAGCGTGATTTTTTGATGAATATGGTGGGAGCCGGTCGCTCTGACCAGTCGCTATAATGCGCACCCATACATCGCGGAACCTGTCAAATAGCGACTCGTCACCCCGTATTCAACATTACTGCACACCGACTGAGTCGCTATCAACAACCGAACAATGGCCAAGCACAGCGACTACTAGCGGGCGCAGTGAAAATACTGCTACAGTCGCTCAACTGTCGCTACCTGTCGCTACCGCCGATGGGCGGCGCAGCGATCTCGCTCCCCCGATCTCGCTCCCCCGATCTGTGACCACGTGTTGTCCCCCCTCCCATCACACTGCCGACCTGCGCCGATCAGATCGGCGCAAAGCAGCGATCGTGCTCCCCCCGATCTGGCCACATGTGTTGTGTTGGGGGGGGGGGGTCAATGGCACGTGGGGGGGGATGCCACACTGCCCATGGAATTGGGATGGGGTATGCCACACTGTCTATGGGGTGGGGGGATGCCACATTGCATATGGGATGGGAGGGAATGCCACACTGCATATGGGGGGGTCAATGGCACGTGGGGGGGGGGATGCCACACTGCCCATGGAATTGGGATGGGGTATGCCACACTGTCTATGGGGTGGGGGGATGCCACATTGCATATGGGATGGGAGGGAATGCCACACTGCATATGGGAATGGGGTGGGGGGGATGCCACGCTGCATATGGGAATGAGGTGGGGGGAATGCCACACTGCATATGGGAATGAAATGGGAGGGAATGCCACAGTGCATATGGGAATGAGGTGGGGGGATGCCACACTGCATCTGGGAATGAGGTGGGGGGAATGCCACACTGCATATGGGAATGAGGTGGGGGGAATGCCACACTGCATATGGGAATGAGGTGGGGGGAATGCCACACTGCATATGGGAATGAGGTGGGGGGAATGCCACGCTGCATATGGGAATGGGGTGGGGGGAATGCCACGCTGCATATGGGAATGGGGTGGGGAGAATGCCATGCTGCATATGGGAATGAGGTGGGGGGAATGCCACACTGCATATGGGAATGAGGTGGGGGGAATGCCACACTGCATATGGGAATGAGGTGGGGGGAATGCCACACTGCATATGGGAATGAGGTGGGGGGAATGCCACACTGCATATGGGAATGGGGTGGGGGGAATGCCACACTGCATATGGGAATGAGGTGAGGGGGATGCCACGCTGCATATGGGAATGGGGTGGGGGGAATGCCACACTGCATATGGGAATGAGGTGAGGGGGATGCCACGCTGCATATGGGAATGAGGTGGGGGGAATGCCACACTGCATATGGGAATGAAATGGGAGGGAATGCCACACTGCATATGGGAATGGGATGAGGGGGAATTAATTGTAATGTTCTGTTACTTTAACTTCCTTTTAGATTGTGTGACAGACGCCCTGTCTTTTGGATGTCATCACTATTCAGTTGCCAACCGGGTCATTCACTGGCCTTTTCTTAATTAGGTCATTGTAGTTTGGATTGTATTATAAACTGCCTTTGTGTTAATTGATTACGTCACAGGCAATGGCATTGTTCTGATTGAGTGTATTACAGACGCCTATTGTTTTGCTGATTGCGTCACCGGCAGAGTTGGTCTGTGTATTTGTCATGAGGTCCACGGGGGAGGTCCCATTGCATGGAGACTTGTGTATATAAGGCCTAGAGTGGCACTAATAAAAACACTTCACCTTCACCCTCAATACTGAAGTTCTATCTCTTATTGGGGGAAACGCTATATTACAGTTCACTAGCCCTTGTAAGGGCTGTTCCTGTTTCCTCACGGACGACTCTGGAATTCCAGCAGCACCTCTTACGATTGGGAAAAGGACGTCTCGGGCGGTGAAGCCCTCCGGCGATAAGGGTTATCGCTACAGATTGCGATTGCTCTTGAAGATTCTTGGTTCTGCAAGCTTGCTGACGTTTACTTTTGAGTATTTGCTTTTTGGCTGTTTTGTTCCCCAACTTTAGTTCTAGGCTTTAGTTTAGCTTTTAGTTACTAGTAAACTTCCCCCTAGTTCCTCCCCTTTAGTGTAGTATTTTTATTGTTTTCATTTGGTTTTAGCCTTTGTTTAGCAGATTTCAGGATGGCTGGGAAAAGGTACTCTGCCCAGGAAGCAGCGGCTTACATGATGGAGTCAGACTCGGAAGAGTATAGTGTTTCAGGGTCAGATTATTTGCCCTCAGATAGTGAGTCTGACAGTGTCTCCTCTACTGAAGAGACACAGCCGTGCAGTAGTACCAGTGGTAGTGCTAGGCATCCTAGAAGGGATGGTAGCGCACAAGGAGAAGCCACGCTGGAGGAGAGTGTAGATCAGATGGAGAGTGCTGCAGCTGTTGATGGAGTGCCTACGTGGAGGCCTCCCAATAATTATTCCCCCGAAATTCCCCCTTTCGATTCGGTCCCCGGAGTCAACGTGGACACAACAAACTTCCGTCCTGTTGACTTTTTCAAATTGTTCATCACGGAGGCCATGCTACAGGACATGGTCTACCATACAAACTGCTATGCTGAGTGGGTCCTAGCATAAAATCCCCCACAAAGGCACGCCCGCACTCATGCATGGCAGCCCACAAACATAAGTGAGTTAAAAAAATTTTGGGGGCTCACTTTAGCCATGGGTATCTGCAAAAAATGTAGTATCGCCTCCTACTGGGATACCCGAACCCTTTTGGCAACACCATTATTTCCGGCCATAATGACCAGAAACCGCTACCAAATTTTACTGCGGTTTCTACATTTTAATGACAATTCCACTGCAATTCCCCGTGGTGAGCCCGGTCACGACAGACTTCACAAAGTACGTCCCCTGATCGATAGTCTGTCTGAGCGCTTTGCAGAAGTGTACACCCCCTCCCAAAATTTAAGTATTGACGAATCGCTTCTGCTTTATAAAGGGCGCATTGTATTTCGTCAGTATATCCCTAGTAAGCGTGCCCGCTATGGGATAAAATTTTACAAATTGTGTGAAAGCTCGACCGGCTACACCAAATTTTTTCGTCTTTACGAAGGAAGGGACACACATCTGGACCCCCCTGGTTGTCCCCTTGATTTGTCTGTCAGTGGAAAAATAGTTTGGGAACTCATGACTCCTCTACTGGGGAAAGGTTACCACTTATATGTGGATAACTTTTATACCAGCATCCCCCTATTTCGAGCCCTCTACTCATTGGACACACCGGCCTGCGGCACCATCAACCGTAATCGAAAAGGCTTGCCCAGGTCATTGCTGACACAAAAAATAAATCGTGGAGAGTCGTATGCTGTAAGAAGCGATGAGCTCCTGGCCGTGAAGTACATGGACAGAAAAAATGTTTTCATGCTGACTACAATCCACGATGAGTCAGTCGTGAGATTACGGCAACGTGGTCCCCGAGCCCCTTCCCAAAAGCCACGTTGTATCAAAGATTATAATAAATTCATGGGTGGCGTTGATAAAACAGACCAAATTTTAACATATTACAACGCCACCAGAAAATCCAGAGCCTGGTACAAAAAAGTTGCTATCCATTTGGTCCAATTAGCAACTTATAACTCCTTTGTTGTCTTCAAGGCAGCAGTACCAGGCTCCAATTTGTCGTTTGTAAAATATCAGCTGCAGATACTCCCTGCTCTGTTATTTGGGGATACCGAGCAGGCACCAGAGATGGCTGGTAATGATGACGAGGCTAGATTAGTGGGGAAGCATTTCATAAAGTGCATCCCCTCCATCAATAAGAAGAGGTATCCCCAGAAGCCTTGTAGGGTTTGTAGTAGGCGTGGCTTTAGGAGAGATGTGCGCTACTACTGCCCGACATGTCCCAGCCAACCTGGTTTGTGTTTAGAAGGTTGCTTTGAAGCATACCATACTAAATTCGATTTTTAGTTGTTTTATTCTGGTTAATAGTTTTTTTATGGATTTTTAGACTGTATGTAGGTTAGGTTAGGTTTTTGTTCCGTGCCCTAGGGTCATCCTGGTTTGGAATACCCTGCTCTGCAACACCCCCCAGATCTATAGTAACAGAATACATCTCCACATCTGGGTGAAGGTAAGTGGCCAGACCTGGAATATTTTAGGCTATTTGCATATACTTTCTCTAGTTAAAAATTCAGTTAGATAATTGCATTTTCTTGTCCCTGTGTTTTTTTATTTTTGGTACTTGCGAAGCCAAAAGATGATGGAGGAAATGGTGAAGGAGGAGCCGCTGGATACTTGTGATAGATGATGAAAACATGGGGCCCTTCATTAGGATTTCAGTGTTTACTGACGTTCACAATCTATCAGCACAAGGCTAATCCTCCCATGACTAATCCTAGCAGAACCTATTAGTACCATTATTGAGATTATTTTGCATTGCTTTTTCAGATGTTTATTCTGTGCTATTTGTCTAGCGGTCTGTGTCCACATATGCATGTTATGTATTGTTCTGTTCCAGGGACCCTGCGGTTTCAGATTTATTGAGTTATTTCTTGTTTGCATATTGATATATTAGGAAAACTTTCTTGTATGCTGCATATTTATTAATATTTTTTAGGGAAATCCGTTGCAAACTATGAACACCTCAAGGTTTTTCATCCATAAAAAGGTTCCCACAACAAAAAACCCAGCACGCCTAGAAACCTTGAGGTATGTACTTTCCAAAAATATATAGTTTGTGAGGGGAATTTCAAATGTAAAGGGTTGTAAATTTGGAAAAACTGCAAGGTGCGCACTTTGTGTGCGCAGCTGATTTTTGCCAGTAAAATGACCCTCAAGTGCACACTTGACTTTGGGGTGTTTGGCAACTCTACCCTTCAAAGTACCTATGCATGTGGGGTATTATTTTGTTCAGCAGATGTTGTGCTTTCAGATTTACTGTGTTACTTCTTGCTTGCTTATTGTTTTTATCGGAAAATATGGTTTTGAATCTGCTTTTTGTTTGTTTTTTTAGGGAAATCCTTTGAAACCAGAGGTTCTGCCAATGAATAGAGTCCAAATGAATGTACCCACGCCAACAAGCCCAGTAGGCTTAGAAACCTTGAGGTATGTACTTTCCAAAAATATATAGTTTGTGGGGGGTATTTCAAATGTAAAGGGTTGTAAATTTGGAAAAACTGCAAGGTGCGCACTTTGTGTGCGCAGCTGATTCTTGCCAGTAAAATGACCCTCAAGTGCACACTTGACTTTGGGGTGTTTGGCAACTCTACCCTTCAAAGTACCTATGCATGTGGGGTATTATTTTGTTCAGCAGATGTTGTGCTTTCAGATTTACTGTGTTACTTCTTGCTTGCTTATTGTTTTTATCGGAAAATATGGTTTTGAATCTGCTTTTTGTTTGTTTTTTTAGGGAAATCCTTTGAAACCAGAGGTTCTGCCAATGAATAGTGTCCAAATGAATGTACCCACGCCAACAAGCCCAGTAGGCTTAGAAACCTTGAGGTATGTACTTTCCTAAAATATATAGTTTGTGGGGGGTATTTCAAATGTAAAGGGTTGTAAATTTGGAAAAACTGCAAGGTGCGCACTTTGTGTGCGCAGCTGATTTTTGCCAGTGAAATGACCCTCAAGTGCACACTTGACTTTGGGGTGTTTGGCAACTCTACCCTTCAAAGTACCTATGCATGTGGGGTATAATTTTGTTCAGCAGATGTTGTGCTTTCAGATTTACTGTGTTACTTCTTGCTTGCTTATTGTTTTTATCGGAAAATATGGTTTTGAATCTGCTTTTTGTTTGTTTTTTTAGGGAAATCCTTTGAAACCAGAGGTTCTGCCAATGAATAGTGTCCAAATGAATGTACCCACGCCAACAAGCCCAGTAGGCTTAGAAACCTTAAGGTATGTACTTTCCAAAAATATATAGTTTGTGGGGGGTATTTCAAATGTAAAGGGTTGTAAATTTGGAAAAACTGCAAGGTGCGCACTTTGTGTGCGCAGCTGATTTTTGCCAGTAAAATGACCCTCAAGTGCACACTTGACTTTGGGGTGTTTGGCAACTCTACCCTTCAAAGTACCTATGCATGTTGGTATTATTTTGTTCAGCAGATGTTGTGCATTCAAATTTACTGTGTTACTTCTTGCTTGCTTATTGTTTTTATCAGAAAATATGGTTTTGAATCTGCTTTTTGTTTGTTTTTTTAGGGAAATCCTTTGAAACCAGAGGTTCTGCCAATGAATAGTGTCCAAATGAATGTACCCACGCCAACAAGCCCAGTAGGCTTAGAAACCTTAAGGTATGTACTTTCCAAAAATATATAGTTTGTGGGGGGTATTTCAAATGTAAAGGGTTGTAAATTTGGAAAAACTGCAAGGTGCGCACTTTGTGTGCGCAGCTGATTTTTGCCAGTAAAATGACCCTCAAGTGCACACTTGACTTTGGGGTGTTTGGCAACTCTACCCTTCAAAGTACCTATGCATGTTGGTATTATTTTGTTCAGCAGATGTTGTGCATTCAGATTTACTGTGTTACTTCTTGCTTGCTTATTGTTTTTATCAGAAAATATGGTTTTGAATCTGCTTTTTGTTTGTTTTTTTAGGGAAATCCTTTGAAACCAGAGGTTCTGCCAATGAATAGACCAAATGAATGTACCCACGCCAACAAGCCCAGTAGGCTTAGAAACCTTGAGGTATGTACTTTCCAAAAATATATAGTTTGTGGGGGGTATTTCAAATGTAAAGGGTTGTAAATTTGGAAAAACTGCAAGGTGCGCACTTTGTGTGCGCAGCTGATTTTTGCCAGTAAAATGACCCTCAAGTGCACACTTGACTTTGGGGTGTTTGGCAACTCTACCCTTCAAAGTACCTATGCATGTGGGGTATTATTTTGTTCAGCAGATGTTGTGCTTTCAGATTTACTGTGTTACTTCTTGCTTGCTTATTGTTTTTATAGGAAAATATGGTTTTGAATCTGCTTTTTGTTTGTTTTTTAGGGAAATCCTTTGAAACCAGAGGTTCTGCCAATGAATAGTGTCCAAATGAATGTACCCACGCCAACAAGCCCAGTATGCTTAGAAACCTTGAGGTATGTACTTTCCAAAAATATATAGTTTGTGGGGGGTATTTCAAATGTAAAGGGTTGTAAATTTGGAAAAACTGCAAGGTGCGCACACTTTGTGTGCGCAGCTGATTTTTGCCAGTAAAATGACCCTCAAGTGCACACTTGACTTTGGGGTGTTTGGCAACTCTACCCTTCAAAGTACCTATGCATGTGGGGTATTATTTTGTTCAGCAGATGTTGTGCTTTCAGATTTACTGTGTTACTTCTTGCTTGCTTATTGTTTTTATCGGAAAATATGGTTTTGAATCTGCTTTTTGTTTGTTTTTTTAGGGAAATCCTTTGAAACCAGAGGTTCTGCCAATGAATAGTGTCCAAATGAATGTACCCACGCCAACAAGCCCAGTAGGCTTAGAAACCTTGAGGTATGTACTTTCCAAAAATATATAGTTTGTGGGGGGTATTTCAAATGTAAAGGGTTGTAAATTTGGAAAAACTGCAAGGTGCGTACTTTGTGTGCGCAGCTGATTTTTGCCAGTAAAATGACCCTCAAGTGCACACTTGACTTTGGGGTGTTTGGCAACTCTACCCTTCAAAGTACCTATGCATGTGGGATATTATTTTGTTCAGCAGATGTTGTGCTTTCAGATTTACTGTGTTACTTCTTGCTTGCTTATTGTTTTTATAGGAAAATATGGTTTTGAATCTGCTTTTTGCTTTTTTTTTTAGGGAAATCCTTTGGAACCAGAGATTCTGCCAATGAATAGTGTCCAAACCAATGCACCCACGCCAACAAGCCTAGTATGCTTAGAAACCTTGAATTGTGCACTTTCCACAAATATATAGTTTGTGGGGGGTATTTCAAATGTAAAGGGTTGTATTCTTTGAAAAACTGCGAGGAGCGCATAGTATTTGTATTTTATCTGAAAATCTCCTCTAGCGCTCTTTGCAGTTTCTGGGGTCTCCTGGGCAGGAAAGGGTGTCTACTAATACATGTGTGGTACCGTTGTAACCGGGAGAAATGGGGCTTTTACCCTCAATATGTTTTTATTGTAAAACCTTTATTTTTGATTAAAGAAAAACACTGCAAAATGTAAAAACGTGTGTATTTTTAATTTTCTTTCACATATTTTGCCCAAAATAATTAGGATAAGACAACAAAATTGATAAACAAGACATATGCTCTTAAAGCCCAGATTCTGCTGAAAAAAACGATATGTAATTTTTATGGGAAGTCCCAGAAAATCCCTTCAAAAATTACAGTTGAACATGGGGAGCGCAAAATAGTGAAAAATGCTCTGGCAACAGAGCGTGACAAAATCTCCAGGTGGGCTGGCACTTAAAGGGTTAACCCATGTGGGAATCTAGTGCCCAAAGTAAAAATCCAGAATGCCTCTCTGGCTAATAGCTTTCTATGGATATCTCCCCCCCCTAGGGCCCATACTAACTTTCTCTATTACAGCGCCCGATAGCCAATCACAGCGTATACTTGCGGTCGCTTTTAGCGCCTCTGTACAGATGCTCATCAGCCACTAGCTGGCGCTAGTAGTGAATCAGCCTGCCTATCTTAGGATAGATGGAGGCTTATCCCAGGCTTGTTTACGTTCACTTACTGTTGATTTTTCAGCTACCTCTGATGGAAGTTAGTTCCAAGTATCTACTACTGACATTGCTCCTGATCTTTTCTCAACTAGCTTTATGTTCCTAAAAACACTTTCCTAATGAACCCTATTCAATCCATTCACATATTTAAAGGTCCCAACCATGTCTTTTCTCTCCCTTCTTCCAAACTGTACAAATGATACAAGTTCTTTAGGCAGTGGCCTAACTACAATCTTATGGGCCCCAGAGCGAACTCTGGCCTTGGGTCCCCCCCCCCAGTCGCGGCCCTCCCCAGCACCCACGTTGGCATTACAATAAGTGTAAAGTATAATGAGATATCAGTCGCACCCATCGATTGGCCCGCTACCCAGCAACCGCCACGATTTTTCTGGCAGCAGCCGGGCCCCTGCATTTTGCAACCTGTTCCTGGCCTGCCCCATACTGGGGGAACAGTCAGCTGGGCCCATCACTTGACCATCTGTCAATAGGCCCCAGTGCAACAGTGCAACAGTGACCCCTGCAACCACGGTCATTAAGTCTCTCCTGGTAAGTTTCCTTTAAAGTGGAGCGGCAAACAAGGTAACTGTATAGGGCAAACTGGGGCACATACACACTATGAGGCCGATTCATTAATAGCGCCAGGTAGCGACAGATGAGCGACTGTAGCGTGATTTTTTCAGCGCCAGCCAGTATTCGCTGTGCTTGGCCGGCGTTAGCTTGATGACAGCGACTCAGTCGGTGTGCGGTAATGTTGAATACGGGCTGGGGGGTCGCTGTTTCACAGGTCCAGCGTTGTATGTGTGCGCCTGACAACGAATGGCCAGAGCGAACGGCTAGCTTCATATTCATCAACAAATCACGCTCCGAATGTGCTGTCGCTGTCCATTCCTTGTTTAAACCCCAGAGCGCTGGCGGCGATGTGTATTAACTTGTTTTTAACCCCTAAACAACCATATTTTTTGATTGTAACGTTATACATGTTTTTAGATTCATTTTGTAATATGAATACATTAATCTCAGACCTGTTAGTTCAATTCTGCACAAATTCGTTTTAAATTTTTTTTTTACTTAAAAATAAATCCTAACATTGCAGAAGTGGTCTCCGAATTTTTGACATTAAAAAATAATAATAAAAAATTAATACCAATTAATTATGATTAATTATAGATTGCTCCATTGAAATGCATTGGACATCGCCAGGGAGCGACAGCTCATACCTGGCGCTGTGAGGGAATTTGCAGCGGCGCTGTTCGATCCAGGCGGCTTCATGATGAATGCCGCGCTAGCCGTCGCTCTCGCCGGCGCTAGCCTCATTTTGCTTGATAAATGCGTCATTGTGACCGCCGCCGGGCGTACTTGAGTCGGTAGTCGCCGTTAGCTGCCGCTACCTGGCGCTCGTCAGACACTACCTGGCGCTATCGCTTGATGAATAAGGGCATATGTCCTGTTATGCACAACCCCTAAAAGAATATAAACACAGGAAACCTAAGAGTGTGCCAATACCGGCATCCCAAATTGATACAACAATACACCAAATAGCTTCTGCGGTTCCAGCACTCCGCAGAAAAGGGACTAGTACCAGGAAGGCACCACTCTCACCCTAATAATAATTCAATAACACCATTAGAACTTGATATCCATCTATTTAATTCATCCAAAAATATTTTTTGCCTTAAAACCACATTAAGGACAATACAACATTACTACACACATTTAAAAAACACATATACAAACCCAGCCCCAGCAGGAGTGACCTAATCAATCCCTGTTAATTACATTATACCCACATTATTCCAAATATTCCACATATATATACCCTATCAAAAACTATTAAAGTGCCAATGTGCAAAGTGTCAAAGTGCCAAATGAATATGCAATTAGGTATGAAAAAGATAAAAACTACCTAAGGAAACTTCACCTCCATGTAAAATGATCCCCTCCTGCTGAGCAAAGTACACAATTCACCCACGCGTTCCGTGACAAAACGTCACTTTCTCAAGGTGCCACCACCTTGCAAACTGGGGGGTTTCACACTGTGGGGCATCCCGATTTTGAATGCCCCGGGAGGAGGGAATCAATCGGCCCAGGAATGTTATAGATTCCCGGGCCGATTGGCGTGGGTTTTGGTCCACTTTAAGTCCTTCCACCGTTTTGTTGGATCACTGAGCAATGGGCTTTTGTAAGTGAAGTCTGCAGAACTTCACACAGTATTCCAGATGTGGCCTCATCAATGCTCTGTACAGTGGCATCACAACCTCCCTCTTCCTACTGGTGAAAGATCGAACCTGGCGGACCCGCCTGACATTGCCATGCCAGGATCACATGGTGTGATCTCTTTCTCTTTACCCCCTACATGGTATGAGAGGTTGAACCTGTAAAGAGGCAATGCGAGGCAGCCACCTTGGCCAGCACCGGGGGGGGGGGGGGGGGGGAGCGGGGATAAGACATTGAACTCCAGTTTACACAGTTTAATAAAATAAAAAACAAAACCTGGTGCGGGCGCTCGCAAAGCTAGAGGTGAGCGGGGATGCAGCCAGAGCTCACAGATGCAGCGAGGGCTCCAGGAGACGGTGAGTGTTCCGGGGGTTGGGTTTAATGCAGGTTTCACACAGCGGGGCATCTCGAACTGGAACTAGGGAGAACTCTGATGTTCTTCTTTAAGGGATACTTACTGCGGCCCTTCATCTGACTATAGACCACCAGTCGAACCTTATGATTGGTGGTCCATGGCAAAGGAATTCAGGGGGTTTGACAATACTCTTTGCTTTGTTTCTAATTCCAGGAGTAGCTGCGTGCTGAATGGAGAGGGCAGCCATGACAAGGTGAGCTGCTGAATGATAGTTTATGCTCTTTTCCTACAGTGTCCCTTTTAAGCTGCAGTACCCCCATTTGGCCATATCCACACAAGCTGTCACGAGTCGCTTACCTTGGACCTTCATCCGACTGTAGATCTTAGGCCCTTATTTAAGAAGAGATAACGTCAGGTAGCGCCTGGTTAATGTGAGGTAGCGACAGATAGCGACTGGTGAACGCCGGACACGGCACGCAATTCCACATTTATCAAGCAGAATCTGTTTAGCGACTGGGATAGCGCCATGTAGCGTCTGATTCATCATTTTCACAGCCTCAGCGAACAGCGCCAGCGTTCAGCCTTGCACAGCGCCAGGTATGACCTCTCGCTACCTGTCGCTCTCCAATACATTTCAATGGACGAACCTTTTCTTCTCTTTAAACCGGGTTTTTGTTTTTTTTTTCTTCGCAAAAAAATCACAAATAATTCTTCTTCTGACATTGAAAAAGCTGTTTTTTCAAATTTTTTTGATTTTTAAAAAATTTCTACAGAAATGACATTACAGGTCTGCCATTAAAGTGTTCATGTTACAATGTTGCTACAATGTAATTCCATATGTTTTCGCTTTGTTACTAGTGGATAGATGCTGGAAAACACACTTTAAACACACCGCCTCCTGCGCTCTGGGCTTCAAACAAGCATTTTTCAGCGCCAGAGATTAGTGAGGCTGTTTTTTTGCTGAATATGGTGTGAGTCGGTCGCTATGAGCAGTCGCTAACATGCGCTCCCATACAGCGCTGTACTGGTCAAATAGCAACTCCTCACAATGTATTCAACATTACTGAACAGCGACTGAGTTGCTATGAAGTAGCGACCCACGGCTGAGCACAGTGACTACTAGCGGGCGCTCTGAAAATGCCTGCTACAGACGCTCATCTGTCGCTACCTGCCGCTATTAATGATTCCAAGTCCTGCACCAGAAAGCCCTGTGTGAAAGGGGGCCAGATATTTAGGATTTATGAGGCCCAGAAATTTCTGATGGCAGCCCTGTGTATATATATATATATATATATATATTTATTTTTGTCAGTTTTAGCGTAATACCCGACCCTTAATCAGTATGCCTGGATTAGGAAACTGAGGAACTGCTGGTACAGTATATCGTGTGAGCTCTGATCACTGCATCATCCTGCCAGTGGGCTGCGGTATAAATTCAGGATATTATTAATGTGTTTTCTCAATCGCTCCAACAGCTCATGGAATTTGGCGTGCGGAGTAGAGTTCCTGCTGCCGAAGAAACTGCCAGACGCTGGATTTTATTACTACACAGGCCTGGATTGAGGGGCGAGAGTCATCAAGGTTATACAAGTGTCAGGAATGGCGGATGATTGATCTCATGTCGGGCTAACGACGATGGCGGTTCTAGGGAAGGCATGTGTGGCCAGAATTTGGTGGACACACTTCTGAAGGGTTGGCTTTCATTACTAACAGCAGTAAAAAAAAATCCAGCGAACTGTCACATATGTGCAGCATACGGAGGAGCTCAGTGACTCATACGGTTCCACCTTTCTGTTAAATCAGGTCAAATGATTACTTAATGATCTGTCGGGCAATGGCATACATACCATTGAGGCAGTGAGGACAATTGCCTCTGGCGGGGCAGTTTCTAGGCAAAATAGTGCTTAGTGCCAGGGCCGTTTTTGGTGTCCAGTCTGCCCTAAACACTTTTTTTTTTGTTCACACCCCACTTGCAGATGGGTGTGCGGGGGGTTCAAGAGGTTTAAATGCAGACAGTGTGAGGGTGAAAGGTAGGGATGAGCGAACCGGTTCGGACGAACCGGAATTCGCTCTGAACTTCAGGGAAAATTCGATTCGGCACGAACCCGAATTTTTTTAGGTTCGTGCCGATCTAATTTGCCCGCTCCCACCATGCCGGCATTTTTTTTTCAGATGAGCGATTCGTGAAAGTTCGATTCGGGCGAACCCGAATTTCTTGGGGAAATTCGGCGAATCGCCCGAATCGAACTTTCAAGAAGTTCGCTCATCTCTAGTGCAAGGCATTAAATGCAAATAGTGTGGGGAGGAAGAGATGAAGATTAAAAAGAAAGAGAAAGAGATGAAAGGAGAACAAAAATGAATAAGGGGAAGAAGGAAAAGTAGACAAGGGAGAAAAAAAGACGGGAAAGAGAAAGACAGATAAAATATGAAAGCAGCAGGAGGATGAAGGGAACGTGGAACAAAAGAGGGAGATGAACAAAGTGGAAACGAGAAAAAGAAGAAGGGAATGTTGAACAGAAGAGGGAGGTGAAAGAATAGTGGACATGAGTAAATAAAGAAGGGGATATGGAAAAGATGAGGGGACAGGAGGAGGAGGAAGGGAATGTGGAACAAGAGGGAGGCACTTTCAAGAAGTTCGCTCATCTCTAGTGCAAGGCATTAAATGCAAATAGTGTGGGGAGGAAAGAGAGGATGCAAGGAGCTACATACATACAGTATGTGGGCGAGATGGAGAGAGGATGCAAGGGGTTAAACTCAGACAGTGAGTGTGGATGGGGGGAGGATGCAAAAGGATAAATGCAGAACCCTATACTTTTTACTGGCTTTCCAGGTTCCTGATACACAGCAGTCAGATAACCACAGCCTGGAGGCAGGGAAATCAGGACGGCATCATAGAACCAGGACTGTTCCTCTGGTTTCCCAGCAGAGGGCGCCAAGGTTCCCCGTGCGCTCGCATTTTTGCAATAGACATAGTAGGGCCAGTAAGCGTGCGAATATGCACACACATTTGTGCACCGTATGATTCAATGGATTTGTGTGCATGTGCGATTATGCGCACGCATGCGCATTGCAAATGTGAGAAAATGTGCTTGTTTTTGCGCATTTCTCCTGCCTGATTCCTGAGTTCCAGTCTTCCATTCCTGTGTACTGACCCGGCTTGATCCTGACTACGCTCCTGCTCTCCTGCTGACTTCGGCTTGTTTACGACTTCGATCCTGTTCTGCCAGCCACAACTTCAGATTGTTCTACTTTTCCAGTCCAGCTCTGGTCTGTCTTCTACCCAGAACTTGGCAATACCCACTCCTAGGTTGCCTGACCCGGGGCCTTCCTGCAGCCCAGTCTATCCTCACCTTTAGAGGCTCTAGTGAAAACCAGGTTGGTCCTTAGATTCCAGGCTTCCCGGTCAAGAGGTGAGCTGGTTCTTAGTCTCCGCAATCGGGGTTCACACCCGGTAGTCTGACAGACTGTGAACAGCTGGGAGAGGCTCTGGTGGCAGACTACATTTAACACTGTGCGCTCTCTCCCCCCTGGGCATGCACACATGCAATGTGTCTTTCTATGGATGGGGGGGGGGTGCTCATGATGGGGCATTAAGGTGCCAGCAAGGGTTTTTTTTTATCTATAGCAGTAATAGCACACTCCATAGCACCCCCCAGCAAGTGGCCACCCTAGGCCCATGCCTAGGGTTGCCTAATGGTAAATACAGCCCTGCTCAATGCAGGAATAATTTGGCCCCCTCCTCACCCATTCTATGGTGCTGCTGCTGTCCCATGCTGTGTCTCTACCATAGTAGCAGGCAGTGCCCCTTCCCATCATTGAACCCAATATTGGGGGGGGGGATGAAGGGTCTAATGGCCCTGACCCATCTACAAAGAACTGGATATTGGCCCCAATGGCCTTGGTGCCAGGGCCAGTAAGTTGAAAAAAAAAAAAAGATGAAAAGAATGTGAAAACATTAGGAGGTGAAAGTGAATATAGAAAAAGATACATACTGAAGAAAAGTGGAAACGAGAAAATCCAGGAGGGAATGTAGAACAGAAGAGGGAGATGAAAGAAAAGTGGAAACGAGTGAAAAGAGGGGAGATGGTGAAAGGAGAGAATGATGGGACAATGAAAGCCGAATTTCAGTAAAATGAACCCCCTCCGTCCTCAAGGTAATTCAAGTGAATGGGCGGCGGGTGTGTGCACAGAGCCGGGGAGCAGCGCTGAATCATAGGCAATGTAAGGTTTTTTTTTCTTTGTAACCCCCGTCTTGCCTGAGCGCCAGCATTTCGACTGGAATTCTGCTTTAAAGTGGACCAAAACCCAGGATTTTTACTATCCTGGGTTTTGGTTCTTGTCTCCGGGGCACCTCGATCGGGGGTGTGAAACCCTCCAGATCTCCCAATCTCACTTACCTTTCCCCTAGCCTACGGCCCATGAGCAGCCTCTCGTCCGAGCATGCTGGCGGCTGCATCCCTCGCTACCCTTTAACAGGGAGCGCACCCACACTGGACATTCACAAATGCCTGGCATGGGCACGCTCCCTGCTAAAGGGATAGCGGGGATGCGGACGTTGTGCATGCATGCGCCGTTGGACTGGGAAAGAAGGTGAGTTTTCAGGCGACCTGGGGGGTTTTACAGAAGGGGGGAACCGATATCTGGATGCCTCGGGGGGTGAGTATGCCTCCCTGGAGTCTCATAGAAAATAATAGGGCGGGAGGGAGCCACGCTCAGATTGGGGGATGCCACTTTGTGTATCAGATCCAAAATGGCCGATGCCGAATGAAGGAACGAATGCAAGATGGGGGATGCATTTGATTAGAATTTTGCTTTATGGAAGAGGTTTTTTTTTTTATTGCATAATTTTTATTTTTGCCTGTAGTTGTCTTTTAAAGTGGACCAACACCCAGGATTTTGACTATGCTGGGTTTTGGTCCACTTCGGTGGGGCACCCCGATCGGAGATGCCCCGCTGTGTGAAACCCCCCAGAACGCCCGTAAACACTCACCTCACCACGCTCCTACGCGGGCGCTCGTCCAATCAGAGCGCTCAGAGCCGCAGTGGTATGCACGTACAAGCAGCGTCCAACCACAGCGGCTCTGAGCGCTGGAGGCTGCGTCTCGTGCTTCCCTCTAACAGGAAGCGTGCCCGCGCCGGCCATTCACAAACAGCCGGCGCGGGTGTGTGCCCTGCTAGAGGGAAGCGAGAGACGCGGCCGCGGCCCGCACATGCGCCATTGGAACGGGGTTAAGGTAAGGTTTCTGGGCTTCCTGGGGGATTTCACCCCGCGGGGCATCCGAAATCGTATAGATTCCCGGGCCGATCCCCCCCTGGGTGTTGGTCCACTTTAAAAGCTATTACAGCAGTTGCCATTTACATTGCTCCCACTAGAGGGTGACAACAGCACGTCGCTGCGTAACTCATGCTGCAGTGTGATCGAAATAATTCTGAAACTATAAACAGTGAAAAATATTTTCTGAATTCTGAACAGAAATGCTATTAAAAGGTCGGGCAGAATAAACCATCAGTTCACCAACCCCAGCAAGTCAGCAATGACCTTTCAAAGGATTTATAGTGTGGTGAACCCAACGTCTGCATTTTCCATGGTGCACACAAATATATTGGTGCTCATGGAACATATAATCCCCAAGTTGCATTTCTGCAGATCAGACATTTACAGCCCCATCAACTGTACTAACTATAATTATACCCAGTCCTGCTGAGAGAAATACTGAGCCTCTTGCCTCAAAAGCAGGCAGCTGGGATGGGGACTTAAAGTGGACCAAAACCCACACGATCGGCCGTGGAGTCTATAAGATTCCTGGACCGATTGATTCCCCCCGCTGTGTGAAACCCCCCAGGTCGCCCCATTCACTTACCTTGTTTGCCGCATTCCCGCTATCCCTCTAATAATAAAACCCCCCTGTTTAAACAGAAGTAAAAGAACGTCCATTGAAATGTATGGGAGAGCGACAGGTAGCAAAAGGTAATACGTGGCGCTCTGCAACGCTGAGGCTGGGATAATGATGAATCGGACGCTACATGGCGTTGTTCCAGTCGCTCACCAGAATCCACTTGATAAATGTGTAATTGCGTGCTGTGTCCGGCGTTCACCTGCCGCTACCAGTCGCTACCTGTCATTTACAAGGCACTACCTGACGATATATCTCCCTTGATGAATAAGCGCCTTAGACGACGTGACATCAAAGGCCATAGGACCAGGAAGAGGGGGGTTGCCTTAGACGATCTGGGAAGTTTCACGCAGCGGGGCGCCCCAGGGGAAGGACCAAAACCTAGGATAGTCAAAATCCTGGGTTTTGGTCAGTCTGGTTGGCAGTTGCACTTGCCAAAAGCTAGGGGAAATACTTCTGTACTACATCATAATAGGGGTGGGATTTACACCAGAGACCTGCCCCGCAATGTGCCGGACACCAGACTGCAATCTGTCAGTGCAGTGCTTGTTAATTAGCCTCTCGAGGACTAAGTGGCGCTGGGCAGCAAGTGTGCGGTTGTGCGCCTGGTTTAAAGGTAATGCCTGCGACTGCCCCAGCCCTGTCATTCATAGATAATGGCATGGGAAGGGGGGACAGGGCTTGCAGGCCATCTCTGATGACACTGTGGGCCTACGGGCCAGAGTTTGACACGTGTGCATTAGGAGAATTGGAATAGAAATAAGATTTTATTCCATCACGGGCTACTAAGGGGGTACCTGGCTTACAGGGCTGGTATATTATATTTAACAGTAAAACAACATTCAATTTGCTTTAAAAGTGCTACGAGGCCCATGACCTATATATTTTGGTATTTGGTATCGATTGGCCTCTTTCTTGGGGGTACTCTCTTTGAACTGCTTGTCTCTAGGGTGTATGTGGAGTAAAATGGTTAAAAACCACTGAGCTAGAGCTGAATAATTGGGCTTGACCACAATAATGCAATGGATGGACAACATTTGATGGAAGACATTGTCCAACACCAGCAGATGCTGACCACCACAATACAGTGGGTTTCTCACCTAGGATTTCATCCAGTGGCATAGCTAAATGTGACTGGGACTGGTGCGAACATTAAATGGGGCCTCATAATGTAAGCTTTTTTCTGCTTTTAAAGTGGACCAAAACCTATAAGATTCTGGGGTCGATCGACCCCCCCAGGTCGCCCTGTTCATTTACCTTGCTTGCCAATCCAACAGCGCATGTGCGGGATGCGCCCGCATGCCCGATATCCCTCTAGCAGGGCGTGTGCCTGTGCCAGCCATTTGTAAATGGCTGACGTTGTGCACGCTGCCTGTTAGAGGGAAGCGGGGGATGCAGCCTTAGACGCCGTCTTAGATAGCGTGACGCCAGCGGCTCCAATCGCTCTGATTGGATGAGCAGCCGCACATGTGCCATAGGACTGGGAAGAGGTAAGTTTCTTTGGGCGATCTGGGGGGTTTCACTCAGCGGGACACCCCCAAATGGGGTGCCCTGGGGGAAAGGACCAAAACCCAGGATAGTCAAAATCCTGGGTTTGGGTCCACTTTAGCTCTACTTTACCGAATGGTGCTTTCTTTCTCTAAATATGCACAAATATGATAAAGTAGAGGAGCAACAATGATGGGGCACCCTGACCTTCTGAGCACATGTGAGATGGCCCCCCTGCACCCCCTCAGGTTACATCCCCTGCTTGCCTCTCCTCCTCCTTAGAATGTACTGGTTGTTTTTTATGTTGCAGAGTGTGAGTGCTGGGTGCAGCGGCGTCATAATCCAGATAGACATTAGTGATACTGGCTTTACTGGAACATGAATGGAGTAAGATAATGTCACCTTACATGGTGGATAAACACAGACAGAAAAAGAAGCAAGTACCAGTCATAGAGCAACTGAACACAGGAAATACAACACAGCAGTAAAATGCATAGACTCTACAGTTAGGCACTGGCCACAACGCCATCTAGTGTCATAACTTGTCATAGCTGTAAACTGCAGTAACTCTAGCAAAAGTCACTAATCACATTTAAAGACAAGCTATAAGCTGTTGCAAAGTACTGTATTGTATTTTTATGATATAAAGGAGAATTTTGAACAAATGTTTCACTGAATAAAAATAATCTATGCAACTGTTTAGCGACTACACAGACTGACCAACTGCCAGTTTGACATTTGCCTAGAATTATTGTTAATCGCCATCTTAACACCAGTTTAAGCTCTCGCCAGAGTGATACGGATCAGAAGTGTTGATGAAAGGTTTAGTGACACCAAGATCCTCATCTTCATGCCATAGCGTTAGTGTCAGCTTCTTATGACCTTGGACCGGTCGCCGTATCTCCCTGACTAGGTGCCAGTGTTACAGCCGCAATAAATGTGAGTGATAAGATTACATTTCCATCACCTGTATTATTGAAGCAGCATACTCACATATCACCCTGGACCCCTGTCTGTTTTTTATGTTCTATCATATCCTCCAGTCTAAAAAAAGCTTGTAATGTGTAATGGGATGTAGTTACAGTTAGTAACTGCTGAGGATGCGGACGCTCTCACTCCCCATTGAAATCAATTAGAGCCCTTTGTCACATTGGGATGAACAAGGCAAAGGGCTTTGACTGGGCGTGAGCCCGCACATGCGCCATTGGACCGTGAAGAGGCTAGCTTTACTGGGTGAACTGGGGGGTTTCACATATCAGGGCGTCCCAATTTGGGATGCCCCAGGGGAACAGAACAAAACTCAGGAAAGTCAGAATGAGTTTTGTTCTGCCTCACCTGGTCCCGGCGCCTATGCCAAGAACTTCTGGCCCACCGGAGGCAGTTCTGTCGTTAAATCACAGTGACATCAGCACAGTCTATTGTTGGAATAGCTTTAATGCAACAACTACATCCTGTATATGGCCGTCTTCTTGTTATGCTATTGATATAGTTATTTAAAAAGAAAAAAACAGAAAGTCAGAAACAGAAAAACAGAAAGTGAAAGAACCCCCCCTGGTTTGGCCGTTAACTCAAACTGGTGATCCCTCAGTGCATTCACCAGTTTGAGGAATGTAATGAACAAGGGGGCGGGGGGGGGGGGGGTCACACACAGGGGCATCCAAAAGCAGGAGAATCTACATTTGTTTAGACTTCGAGGTCAGGTTTAGGGTTTAGTGCGCTTCAAAGTAGACCAAAACAAGAGTTTTGGTCCAAATAGCATGATCCTTAGGGGACATTCCTCGGTGATGTGACGCGACTCTTCACCACAATGGGGCCCACTGAGACCATGCCGCCCAAGGGCCCACATAAACCTGGAGCGGGCCCTGATCCCAGGTTATATATACACAGTGGGGCATCCCAATTTTGCCAGGAGTAGCAAAGCCCGAAATAGTAAAAATCGTAGGTTTTATTCCTCTTTAATGTTCAAATTCTTCATGGGGGGGGGGGACCTAGAACGATTTTTGACTTTAGGTTTGCAGCACAAAAGTTGCAGGGCGCGGTCCTGGAATCTAAGTTCAGTAATCCAATAAACCCACCTATCCTAGAGGCTCCCATAATTCTGTCTTCCTTCCCTGTAGCTGAGGCATACTCTCACACCCAGCCATTCAGATAGGCTGGAAGCGGGGGCACTTCCCAATCTACAGGGCAACTGGGGATGTGGCCAGTGGGCGGGTCACTTCATTATTGAGATCAGCCAATCCATGATTTTTAAAATGCCAGGTGGGTGTGGCTCCGGCAGTGGAAATACAGGTTTTTAAAAAACCGAAAGTTATTCGAGTACGGAGGGCTTGCCCAAAATAGGTTTTGTCCAGCTTTAAAGAGAATAGAACTGCCTGCTAAATACATGTCTATTTTTATAGGTTGTTTAAGGTTTTTTCATGGAGAATTTAGAATGTGCTTAGTATTAATTTTGTTAAACCGGACCAAAAGCCAAAACTGACTTACGATTCCTGGGGAGTATCCCGCCGTGGGAATCGGTACATAACCCCCCTCCCGTCTGAGCCGCACACTCACCTAGCCAAACTAATAACAAATTCGGCACTGGCAAGTATGTGCAGAGGCATCCTCTGCTGGGGGTTATGCACTTATTCCAACTGTGGGATGCCCCTATGAATTGTACTTTCAAGACCAAAATATTAAAATTGACCTTTGCTTCAGTTAAATTCAGGCTACCGGCATCAAGCTGCTGAGATTGAGAGTCTTATGAGCAACACTAATATTTGTAAAATACTTGATTAACGAACCTTAACCATTACAGAGCTTCAGGGTCCATCTTCCAATGGCAGCGGAGACTCCACCTAGAAATGAAGCAAATGATGACTATTATCTGGAATAAGTGAGCAAAAATATGATAAATATGGTGGAGAAGCGACAATGATGGGGCCTCCTGACCTTGTGAGCCCTGGTGCGGTCGCACCCCCTGTACCCCCTATAGTTACACCCCTGGATACTCTGTATCCAATACACGCTGACAGTTTGTTCAACGTGATATACAGTAAACCACGGGGAGGCCGATTCATTAATAGCGGCAGGTAGCGACAGTTGAGTGACTGTAGCGGCATTTTCAGAGCGCCCGCTAGTAGTCGCTGTGCTTGGCCATTGTTTGGTAGTTGATAGCGACTCAGTCGGTTTGCCGTAATGTTGAATATTAGGTGAGGAGTCGCTATTTGACAGGTTCCGCACTGTATGGGAGCGCATGATAGCGACTGGCCCTAGCGACCGGCTCCCACCATATTCATTAAAAAATCACGCTCCAAAAATTATCGCGCTGTAAAATGCATGTTTAAACCCCAGAGCGCTGGCGGCGATGGGTTAAAAGTAGTTTTTTAACCCCCAAACCACCATATTTTTGGAAAACAAACAAAAAAATTTTTAAATAATTTAGTAATATGAATACATTAATATCAGACCTGTAATATCAATTCTGTACAATTTTTTTTACATTTTTTTTCCCTTAACCCTTTAAGTGCCAGCCTACCTGCAGCATTTCCCTCTCCCTGTTGCCAGAGCATTTTTCACTATTTTGCGCTCCCCATGTTCAACTGTAATTTTTGAAGGGATTTTCTGGGACTTCCCATAAAAATTACATATTGTTTTTTTCAGCAGAATCTGGGCTTTAACATCATATCTCTTGTTTATCAATTTTGTAGTTTTATCATAATTATTTTGGGCAAAATATGTGAAAGAAAATAAAAAATACACACGTTTTTACATTTTGCAGTGTTTTTTTTTAATCGAAAATAAAGGTTTTTCAATAAAAACATATTGAGAGTAAAAGCCCCATTTCTCCCGGTTACAACGGTACCACACATGTATTAGTAGACACCCTTTCCTGCCCAGGAGACCCCAGAAACTGCAAAGAGCGCTAGAGGAGATTTTCAGATAAAATACAAATACTTTGCGCTCCTCGCAGTTTTTCAAAAAATACAACCCTTTACATTTGAAATACCCCCCACAAACTATATATTTTTGGAAAGTGCACAATTCAAGGTTTCTAAGCATACTAGGCTTGTTGGCGTGGGTCCATTGGTTTGAACTCTATTGATTGGCAGAATCTCTGGTTCCAAAGGATTTCGCTAAAAAAAAAAGCAAAAAGCAGATTCAAAACCATATTTTCCTATAAAAACAATAAGCAAGCAAGAAGTAACGCAGTAAATCTGAAAGCACAACATCTGCTGAACAAAATAATACCCCACATGCATAGGTACGTTGAAGTGTAGAGTTGCCAAACACCCCAAAGTCAAGCATGCGTTTGAGGGTAATTTTACTTGAAAAAATCAGCGGCGCACACAAAGTGCGCACCTTGCAGTTTCTCCAAATTTACAACCCTTTACATTTGAAATACCCCCCACAAACTATATATTTTTGGAAAGTACATACCTCAAGGTTTCTAAGCCTACTGGGCTTGTTGACGTCGCTGACTTCCTTCCGACTCTATTGATTGGCAGAATCTCTGGTTCCAAAGGATTTCGCTAAAAAAAAAGCAAAAAGCAGATTCAAAACCATATTTTCCTATAAAAACAATAAGCAAGCAAGAAGTAACGCAGTAAATCTGAAAGCACAACATCTGCTGAACAAAATAATACCCCACATGCATAGGTACGTTGAAGTGTAGAGTTGCCAAACACCCCAAAGTCAAGCATGCGTTTGAGGGTAATTTTACTTGAAAAAATCAGCGGCGCACACAAAGTGTGCACCTTGCAGTTTCTCCAAATTTACAACCCTTTACATTTGAAATACCCCCCACAAACTATATATTTTTGGAAAGTACATACCTCAAGGTTTCTAAGCCTACTGGGCTTGTTGACGTCGCTGACTTCCTTCTGACTCTATTGATTGGCAGAATCTCTGGTTCCAAAGGATTTCGCTAAAAAAAAAAGCAAAAAGCAGATTCAAAACCATATTTTCCTATAAAAACAATAAGCAAGCAAGAAGTAATGCAGTAAATCTGAAAGCAAAACATCTGCTGAACAAAATAATACCCCACATGCATAGGTACGTTGAAGTGTAGAGTTGCCAAACACCCCAAAGTCAAGCATGCGTTTGAGGGTAATTTTACTTGAAAAAATCAGCGGCGCACACAAAGTGCGCACCTTGCAGTTTCTCCAAATTTACAACCCTTTACATTTGAAATACCCCCCACAAACTATATATTTTTGGAAAGTACATACCTCAAGGTTTCTAAGCCTACTGGGCTTGTTGACGTCGCTGACTTCCTTCCGACTCTATTGATTGGCAGAATCTCTGGTTCCAAAGGATTTCGCTAAAAAAAAAAGCAAAAAGCAGATTCAAAACCATATTTTCCTATAAAAACAATAAGCAAGCAAGAAGTAACGCAGTAAATCTGAAAGCACAACATCTGCTGAACAAAATAATACCCCACATGCATAGGTACTTTGAAGGGTACAGTTACCAATCACCCAAAACTAACACATGCGCTATGGAAAAACAAAACAATTTCTTACCTGTTCTAAGAAGTGCAAGTAGGATACTGTAGCCGTGCCATCAGATTATAGGATACTGTAGCTGTGCCATCAGATTATAGGATACTGTAGCTGTGCCATCAGATTATAGGATACTGTAGCTGTGTCATCAGACTATAAGATCAGTGCAGTGATCAATGACCAATATTAGGAATCAAGAACCTGAAATTGGTCACATTTTATCATCACTTGCCACAAGTAACCAGCTGCTCCTGCTCCACCATTTCCCTTCGGATTAGCAACAGCGAAAAGAAACTAAAAGAAAATAAAATATAACGGCAACACAAAATACCTAAGAAACCTAATCCTAAAAGGGGCCTACCTACCAAAAAAAAAAAATGCATTGCTCAATAATTTAGTTGAGTATGGTATACCTCAAAACAATCTTCGAGGCATAACCCGGGTTGGCTGGGACAGGTCGGGCAATAATACCGCACATCTCTTCTAATGCCACGCTTCCTACAAACCCTACAAGCTCTCTGGGGATACCGCTTTTTACCAATTTCGGGAAGCAACTTTATAAAGTGCTTCCCTACTAATCTGGCCTGGTTGTCATTGGTAGGCAGATCTGGTTCTTCCGCAGTATCCCCAAACAACAAAGCAGGGAGTAACTGCTGCTGGTATTTTATGTACGATAAATTGGAGCCTGGCACTGCTGCCTTGAAGGCAACAAAGCTGTTGTAGGTTGCCATTTGGACCAAATGGATAGCAACTTTAGTGTACCAGGCTCGAGTTTTTCGGGTGGCGTTGTAATAAGTTAATATTTGGTCCGTTTTATCAACGCCACCCATGAATTTATTATAATCGGTTATGCAACGTGGCTTTTGGGAAGGGGTTCGGGGACCACGTTGCCTTACATTCACAACTGACTCATCGTGGAGTGTTGTCAGAAGGAATACATTTTTTTTGCCCATGTATTTCATGGCCAGGACCTCATCGCTTCTTAGAGCATAAGACTCCCCCCTTTTTAATTTTTTTTCAAGTAGTGGCCTGGGCAATCCTTTGCGTTTAGGGTTGATGGTGCCGCAGGCCGGGGTATCCAACGAATAAAGGGCGCAAAATAAGGGGATGCTGGTATAGAAGTTGTCCACATATAAGTGGTAACCTCTACCCAACAATGGAGTCATAAGGTCCCAAACGATCTTTCCACTTATTGACAAATCAAGGGGACAACCAGGGGGGTCCAGATAGGTGTCCTTTCCTTCATAGATTCGAAAATATTTGATGTAGCCGGTCACACTGTCGCATAATTGGTAAAATTTAATCCCGTAGCGGGCACGCTTGCTAGGGATATATTGCCGAAAAACAATGCGCCCTTTGAAAAGCAGTAGTGACTCGTCAATTGATAATTTTTGGCCGGGGGTGTACACTACTGCGAAGCGATCTGACAGGCTGTTGAGCAGGGGCCGTAATTTATGCAGCCTGTCGTGACCGGGCTCACCACGGGGAATAGCAGTGGAATTGTCGTTAAAATGCAGAAACCGCAGTAAAATTTGGTAGCGGTTTCTGGACATTACGGCCGGAAATAATGGAGTTGCCAATATGGTTTGGGTATCCCAGTAGGAGGAAATACTAAATTTTTTTAGGATACCCATTGCTAGAGTGAGCCCCCAAAATTTCTTTATCTCACTCAAATTTGTGGGATGCCATGCCTGAGCTCGGGCGTGCCTCTGCAGGGGGTTTTTCGCTAAGACCTGCTCGGCATAGAGATTGGTATAGAAGACCATATCCAGTAGGATGGCTGTGAGGAACAATTTGAAAAAGTCAATGACACCAAAATTTGTGGTGTCTACATTGACCCCGGGGACCGAATCAAAACGGGGAATTTCGGGGGAAATATTATTAGGAGGCCTCCACGCAGACGCTCCTTCACCAGCTGCAGCACTCAATGCCTCATCCTGCACTACACTCGCCTGAAGCGTGGCCTCACTTTGTGCGGTACTATCCCTTCTACGGTGGCTACTACTGCTGGTAGCACTGCGCGGCTGTGTTTCCTCAGTAGAGTATACACTGTCTGACTCGCTATCTGATGGGAAGAACTCAGACCCTGACTCACTAAAATCTTCTGAGTCAGACGCCATCAGGTAAGCCGCAGCTTCCTGTGCAGTGTACCGCTTACCAGCCATACCCCAATGCAAACAAAAATCTAAAAAAAAGGCTAAAACTAAAGGCTAAAACTAAAGGCTAAAACTAAAGGCTAAAACTAAAGACAAATTACAAAAAAATACAATACAATAAAACAAAGCAAAAAAAACAGACAAAAATAGAAATAAAAGTGTATAGTTACAACCCGATGAGAAGTGGTGGAGTCAGGAGCAGCAGGTCACGGGATCCCAGCTAGGCTCCCAAAAGGAGGGGCGGGGGCTAGGCTCCCAAAAGGAGGGGCGGGGGCTAGGCTCCCAAAAGGAGGGGCGGGGGCTAGGCTCCCAAAAGGAGGGGCGGGGGCTAGGCTCCCAAAAGGAGGGGCGGGGGCTAGGGTCCTAAAAGGGCAAGCGAAAGGTCCAAACAACGAAACAAAGGCAGTAGAGATCTCAGCGAACAACCTAAGAGAAAAAGTTAAGATTAGGGAGTGTTTAGGACGCATGCATGGACAACAGCCGCACTATGCTATACCTAGAGCGGTGGTAAGGTAAGGTAAGTTTTACTGGCAATCGAGGGGATTCACTCTGACCACCGGCACACGCACGCACCCACCCACCCACCGGCAGATCTCTGACCGCCGGCACCCACCCACCGGCAGATCTCTGACCGCCGGCACCCACACACGCGTGACCGCAGATCTGACCGCCGGCACCCACACACGCGCGACCGCAGATCTGACCGCCGGCACCCACACACGCGCGACCGCAGATCTGACCGCCGGCACCCACACACGCGCGACCGCAGATCTGACCGCCGGCACCCACACACGCGCGACCGCAGATCTGACCGCCGGCACCCACACACGCGCGACCGCAGATCTGACCGCCGGCACCCACACACGCGCGACCGCAGATCTGACCGCCGGCACCCACACACGCGCGACCGCAGATCTGACCGCCGGCACCCACACACGCGCGACCGCAGATCTGACCGCCGGCACCCACACACGCGCGACCGCAGATCTGACCGCCGGCACCCACACACGCGCGACCGCAGATCTGACCGACGGCACCCACACACGCGCGACCGCAGATCTGACCGCCGGCACCCACACACGCGCGACCGCAGATCTGACCGCCGGCACCCACACACGCGCGACCGCAGATCTGACCGCCGGCACCCACACACGCGCGACCGCAGATCTGACCGCCGGCACCCACACACGCGCGACCGCAGATCTGACCGCCGGCACCCACACAGATCCGACCCCAGATCTGACCGCCGGCACACACACAGATCCGACCCCAGATCTGACCGCCGGCACACACACAGATCCGACCCCAGATCTGACCGCCGGCACACACACAGATCCGACCCCAGATCTGACCGCCGGCACACACACAGATCCGACCCCAGATCTGACCGCCGGCACGCACAGATCCGACCCCAGATCTGACCGCCGGCACGCACAGATCCGACCCCAGATCTGACCGCCGGCACACACAGATCTGACCCCAGATCTGACCGCCGGCACACACAGATCTGACCCCAGATCTGACCGCCGGCACACACAGATCTGACCCCAGATCTGACCGCCGGCACACACAGATCTGACCCCAGATCTGACCGCCGGCACGCACAGATCTGACCCCAGATCACACAGATCTGACCCCAGATCTGACCGCCGGCACGCACAGATCTGACCCCAGATCTGACCGCCGGCACGCACAGATCTGACCCCAGATCTGACCGCCGGCACGCACAGATCTGACCCCAGATCTGACCGCCGGCACGCACAGATCTGACCCCAGATCTGACCACCGGCACACACAGATCTGACCCCAGATCTGACCGCCGGCACACACAGATCTGACCCCAGATCTGACCGCCGGCACGCACAGATCTGACCCCAGATCTGACCGCCGGCACGCACAGATCTGACCCCAGATCTGACCCCCGGCACGCACAGATCTGACCCCAGATCTGACCGCCGGCACGCACAGATCTGACCCCAGATCTGACCGCCGGCACGCACAGATCTGACCCCAGATCTGACCGCCGGCACGCACAGATCTGACCCCAGATCTGACCGCCGGCACGCACAGATCTGACCCCAGATCTGACCGCCGGCACGCACAGATCTGACCCCAGATCTGACCGCCGGCACACACAGATCTGACCCCAGATCTGACCGCCAGCACACACAGATCTGACCCCAGATCTGACCGCCGGCACACACAGATCTGACCCCAGATCTGACCGCCGGCACACACAGATCTGACCCCAGATCTGACCGCCGGCACACACAGATCTGACCCCAGATCTGACCGCCGGCACACACAGATCTGACCCCAGATCTGACCGCCGGCACACACAGATCTGACCCCAGATCTGACCGCCGGCACACACAGATCTGACCCCAGATCTGACCGCACAACACCCCCCCCCACACAGATCACAACCCCCCCCACACAGATCACAACCCCCCCCACACAGATCACAACCCCCCCCCCACAGATCACAAACCCCCCCCCACACAGATCACAACCCCCCCACACAGATCACAACCCCCCCCCCACAGATCACAACCCCCCCCCACAGATCGCAACACCCTCCACCCCCCCCACAGATCGCAACACCCTCCACCCCCCCCCCACAGATCGCAACACCCCCCCCCCCACACACACAGATCACAACACCCTCCACCCCCCCCACAGATCGCAACCCCCCCCCCCAGATCACAACCCCCCCCCCCGGATGGCGGCGGCGCACTACAAGTGCTAGAATGACCCTACGGCCACCCACCACAACCATGCCCCCCCCCCCCCGGATGGCGGCGATCAAGGGTACCTACGGCCAACCACCCCAGATCACAACACCCCCCCCCCCCCCGGATGGCGGCGGCGGCGCACTACAAGTGCTAGAATGACCCTACGGCCACCCACCACAACCACCCCCCCCCCCGGATGGCGGCGATGGCGGCGATCAAGGGTACCTACGGCCACCCACCCACTCACCACCCCCCCACACACCCCACTTACCTCAGAATCGGCGATGAAGGAGAACAGCATGAGGACCGAATGCTGTTATATAGGGGAGGCGCCGGCTGATGACAGCAGCCATACGCCTCCCTTCCTATTGGTCCAGCGCCGATCTGCTGACTGGGGTGAGGTAAGGGTCACCTCCACATGACCCTCTGATGTCTTCTCTTCAATGCTGCGCTGGAATGGATTTCTTCTGCAGCCCCTGATCGCCACAAGGTAAGTAAGTGTCAAGCACGTAACACCTATGTGCTTGGCACTTAACGCCCAGCCAAGCCAGCACGTAGGTGTTACGGGCTTGGCAACAAAAGGGTTAAAATGGCAGAAGTGGTCACAGAATTTTTCACATTTAAAAAAAAAAAAAAACATTAATAACAATTAATTGCACTGGAGAGCGCCAGGTAGCGAGAGGTCATACCTGTCGCTGTTCAAGGTCGGACGCTGGCGCTGTGGGCTGAGGCTGGAATAATGATGAATGAGTGGCTATATGGCGCTATCTCAGTCGCTAAGCAGGATTGGCTTGATAAATGTGTGATTGTGGTGGGGAGCCGGCGTTCTTGTGGCGGGGCCCGTCATTACCGGCCGCTCACCAGTCGCTACCTGTCGCTATTCCTTCATAAATAAGGGCCTAAATGTTATCAATACTCAAGCGATAAAATCAGACAACATTTATATTCAAAATTATCTCATTACACTATGTCGATAAACCAGAAAAATGCATAATCCATAAACTTAATAAATAGAAGGCTACCAATGAAGACCAAGGTGAGCCCTTGGGGTGTGAGAGATGTGCGATTGATTTTTTGGCATTGATAACCATTGTATGCTTGCACATACATAATGTAAATGCAAATAGTGTACTGCAGCCAAGCTTCAAACTTAAAGAGGCCCCACATCCATTCCCTACATACTGGGTTTGGGGCCACATTGTGACAAGCTCGGGGGGGGGGCATCCCCGCACATAGACCCCCAAAATACTAACCTGAACCTCGATCAGCTGGCAAAATGTGGCGCACAGATTGGCTAGCTGCGATCACATGAGCCGGGGGAGCTTTCTCTTTCCCGGCCCACATAACCACCGTTGGCCACTATATGTAGAAAATGGCAGGCTGATTCATCACTAACGCCAGGTAGCGACAGATGAGCGTCTGTAGCAGGCATTTTCAGAGTGCCCGCTAGAAGTCACTGTGCTCAGCCCTGGGTCGCTACTTTATAGCGACTCAGTCGCTCTTCAGTAATGTTGAATACATTGTTAGGAGTCGCTATTTGGCCAGTACAGCGCTGTATGGGAGCGCATGTTAGCGACTGCTCATAGCGACCGACTCAAACCATATTCAGCAAAAAAACAGCCTCACAAATCTCTGGCGCTGAAAAATGCTTGTTTGAAGCCCAGAGCGCAGGAGGCGGTGTGTTTAAAGTGAGTTTTCCAGCATCTATCCAATAGTAACAAAGCGAAAACATATGGAATTACATTGTAGCAACATTGTAACATGAACACTTTAATGGCAGACCTGTAATGTCCTTTCTGAAAAAATATTTAAAAAATTAAAAAATTGTGAAAAAACTGATTTTTCAATGCCAGAAGAGGTCACGGAATTATTTGTGATTTTTGGGGAAAAAAAATAAACAAAAACCCTGTTTAAAGAGAAGAAAAGGATCGTCCATTGAAATGTATGGGAGAGCGACAGGTAGCGAGAGGTCATACCTGGCGCTGTGCAAGGCTGAACGCTGGCGCTGTTCGCTGAGGCTGTGAAAATGATGAATCAGGCGCTACATGCCGCTATCCCAGTCGCTAAACAGATTCTGCTTGAAAAAATGTGTAATTGTGTGCCGTGTCCGGCGTTCACCAGTCGCTACCTCTGATTAACCAGTCACTACCTGGCCCTATCCCTTCTTAAATAAGGGCCTAGGTGTGGGACTGCTTTAAAGCATTGCATATGCTTTTATGAATATGTGTCAGGTCCCTCTATCGGAGGTGTGAAGAGCAAGGGGTGGTTCTATGGACCTGCTATAGGGTTCCGGTGTCACTTGGACATGAGGTGTGGTGTGTGTGAGGTGCACTTCCTTCTAATTGCTTTTGTCTAGACCCCCACCTCCCCTAGAAATGTTTGAACTTATTTGTAAGAAAAAAAAAAAAAATATTGAAGTTATTATTTGTGTCATGCACTCCTCTGATATAATCATTTGATAAACGTTCTGCATCCTGGAGACCCTCAGTACATACATACAAAAAATCACAGATTCACACCATAGACAAGGAAATATGTAAAACAAAGAAATAGACATTCAGATACATACAGGCTGATTCATCATTAGCGGCAGTTAGCGACAGATGAGTGTCTGTAGCAGGCATTTTCAGAGCGCCCGCTAGTAGTCGCAGTGCTCGGCCGCGAGTCACTAGTTTATAGCGACTCAGACGCTGTACAGTAATGTTGAATACATTGTGGGGAGTTGCTATTTGACCAGTACAGCGCTGTATGGGAGCGCATGTTAGCGACTGCTCATAGAGACCGACTCACACCATATTCAGCAAAAAATCAGCCTCACAAACCTCTGGCGCTGAAAAATGCTTGTTTGAAGCCCAGAGCGCAGGAGGTGGTGTGTTTAAAGTCTGTTTTTCTGCATCTATCATCTAGTAACAAAGCGAAAACATGGAATTACATTGTAACAACTTTGTAACATGAACACTTTAATGCCAGACCTGTAATGTCATTTTTGAGGAAATATTTAAAGAATGAAAAAATTATGAAAAAAACTGCTTATTCAATGCCAGAAGAGGTCAAATAATTATTTTTGTTTTTTTTGAAAAAAACTAAAAAACAAAAACCCCGTTTAAAGAGAAGAAAAGGATCGTCCATTGAAATGTATGGGAGAGCGACAGGTAGCGGGAGGTCATACCTGGCGCTGTGCAAGGCTGAACGCCGGCGCTGTTCGCTGAGGCTGTGAAATTGATGAATCATCTGCTACATGACGCTAAACAGATTCTGCTTGATAAATGTGTAATTGCGTGCCGTGTCCGGCGTTGACCAGTCGCTATCTGTCGCTACCTGTCATTAACCAGCCACTACCTGACGCTATCCCTTCTTAAACCGGACCTTCAGCGTGATTTAATGAAAAGCCCAAACTTTTAAAAAACGGTTCCCCAGCATCTAAAATTAATATATTTTACGTTTTTAGTCACTAACTTATTATTCTTTCCCCCACTGGGCTGCAACTCTGTTCAGGAATTTAGGATACGGGCGCCGCCATCTTGACTCAGAAGCATCACACTTACTGAGGAGAGGAGAGTGGGATAAGGTAAAGGGGGGCGGGTTATATTTGTGCTTTGCTCCGACAGAGCAGAGCTGGGGTCAGGTAAAGGTCAGCAGTCCCAGAATGCAGAGCAGCACAGTCAGGAGGCACTTCCTGTTTGCAGGCAGCCTGATAAGATGGCGGCTTCCATAAGCCGCCATCTTGGATGTTTAAAGGCTCATAACATGCAGTAGATGCAGGTAGGATGATTTTTAATGTGGACAATCTGTATGTACAGGGTGTGGGAAACATATAAGATAGACTCTATTTCAGAGTGAAGGTCCGCTTTAAATAAGGGCCATAATGCAATGCAGAGGTGATCACTATGAGAGCTTGGAACACTTTTCAAAACAAAGTATCTTTTACATGCAGCAGTGTATCACACGTGTAACAAGATGAATGTAACAAAAATAAAGATACATCATATGTACACAATCCACTTGGAAAGCTGCCAGCAGATTAGTTTGATACAAGTGACAGATCTGATAGCTCCAAGTTCATGTATTGATATAACAACCCTCTGCAGAAAAACTACTAGACCGCCTCTCCACATACACTCACCATCACTTTACTATGCCCGATTAGGGAATGAGAATGAGAAAAATGGTCTGAAATCTACAGGCAGGCTGATTCATTACTTGCGGCAGGTAACGGCAGATGAGCGTCTGTACAGCGGCGCTAAGAGTGACCGCTAGTGGTTGCTATGATCGTCTGTCAGTCGCTATTACAAAGCGCCTCAGTTGCAGGCTGGCATTGATTAATTTGATGTGTGAGTCGCTATTACAACAGTACAGTGCTATATGGGAGCAAACGGTAGCGACTGGTCAGTGTGAGTGACTCAAACCATATTCATCAAAAAAACAGCTACACACATCAACGACACTGAAAATTGTGTCACTGTAGCCCAGATCGCCAGAAGCTGTGTGATTAAAGTCTGTTTTTGAACACGTATCAACTAGTAACAAAGTAAAAACATATGGAATGACATTGGTATTACACTGTGACATTAACACTTTAGTACCAGACCTGTAATGACAATTCTGCATAAAAATATAAAAAATAAAAAAACTTTTCAAAAATGTATTTAAATAGGCCAGGAGAGGTCACTCAATTTTGTGATACAAAACAAAATTAAATTATTAAAAGAAAACCCTGTTTAAAGAGAAGAAAAGTAACGTCCATTGAAACCTATGGGAGAGCGACAGGTAGCGACAGGTAATACCAGGCGCTGGAAGCCAGAGCGCCGCCGGGATCCGCAGAGCTTTGATGATGAATCGGTCGCTACGTGACGCTGTTAGAGTCGCTCACCAGAATTGCCTTCGTAAATGTGGAATTGCGTGCTGCGGCTGGCGTTCACCTGCCGCTACCTGGCACTGCCTGCTGCTGTACAGGCACTACCTGGCGCTAAACCTTCATGAATAAACCCCTTGGTCATTAGGGCCCAATGTGGCCACATACTCACCTAATTGTATGATTTAGTGCTGTTCAAATGTGGCCACAAGTAGCAGCATCCCCATCTCTCCACTATGCGTGCCCCCCCCCCCCCCCACAGAGCATGGACACCACTGCAGAGAAAAGCCCCTCTGTTTGATGTTGCATCACTTCAACAGAATAGGATCCAAAAATTGGATACGTATGTGATTCTGACTGTGGAGGATCCAAAGTGTTTTGGATTGTGGGGCATCCCTAACCGAGATGCACCCTAGGCTGCATTCTAATTAACCGAAACCTGCAATTTTTCACTATCCCTATCTCCCTATCTGACTTAGGAAGCCTTGCTGTGTGAAACCCACTGCCACTGTCATCTACCCCCTACCATGTCATCTACTCCCTGCCGCTGTCCTCTTCCACTCATCCAACCCCCCCTCCACCAGGAATTTACCTGTGCCTTTGACCTAACCTAGCAGAAGACTCAGCACCAGCAAGGATCCATCAGCAGCAGAATAGGAGGGGGAAAAACTGGAGGGCCAGATGGGGACAGCAAGTACCAGAGGGCAAACATCAGTAGAGAATACTCTGACAGTTAGTAAAGCTAAATAAAGCATTAGCAGCTGGCTGCTCGCACTTGGTTGTGGACAGGTAAGCCAGAGATGGCAGTGCAGCCTGCACATGCATCGTGGGAACTTTGGTGAGGTGAGTCTACTAGGCAATCTGGAGCATTTCATACAGGGGGGCATCCTGATTTGGCATAGGTAATCAGTGGTCAGTGGAGTCTTTAAGCTCCCTATGGACAAGGACCCCTCTCTCACCCAGAAGTCTTGGCCTAAAGGAACCTAAAATGCACCAAACTTGTCCTCCTCCTGTCCATTTGTGAGCCTGACATTAGGTAGATACTTACCTTTTCCTTTTATGATCTGTCTACAAGGGGACTATAGAGTTCCAGGTCCTCCAGGGGTGTGGCATGAGTGTGACCAGAGGGCGAGGTTTAACTACTAAAAATGTTGTCGTGCGAGCACTTATTCTCTCCCCCCTTCTCATCTTCATATAGAGATATGCTTCTCACAAGGTGCTACGCCTCTTCCAGGCCACACATACTCTCCCTGCCCCAACTTGACCCCACCAGTGTAAATAAGGGGCCATTTTGGAAAATTAATATTGTTAAAAATATTATGTAATGTTTTAATTTTAATTGTATCTCTCGCTATGTATAATCAGTTTCATTTGACCAGTCATACATAGGTGAGGTCAGGCTAATGTCCCTCTCACGCCCAGAGGCTGGTCAGCTAACGTTCTCAGGGCAGACGCTGGGAAATTCCGATACTTACCCACCTACAGTCCAGGAAAACAGATTCACAAGTTTCTGAAGAGGAAGACTGGGAGGACAAGTCTGGACATCAACGGAATATCTGAGTATAACAGAGAGAGAGCTGAAGAGGCCTGAGAGAAAAAGGAGAGCCTTAGGAAGAGAGGGGCCCTATGAGAAAGAAGGCCTCTTGTGGGTTCCCCTGTCAGGGGGGTAATTGTATCAGTTGCTGGTCAGGTAATGCTCTTAAGTCTGCCTTAATCACTGTATATGTGTATGGCATGCATATATGTATGTGCATATAACTCTGAATCGTAGCGTGTTGTATTTTGTTGTTGCATCTTGTGTAATTTTACCAACAATATATCTGTTTATTTACTATTTGTCTCAGTGTCCTTCGATTTTCCGGGCATCTAAAGACCCTACAGTCTTTTGCGTGTATCCATTGCGTTACCATTGGCCAGCTATTGATAATATTTATATATTTGTTTGCCTATTTTAGTTGCGCCAGGCAGGATATATATATATATATATATATATATATATATATATATATTTATTTATTTATTTATTTAACATTTTAGTTATTACATTATTTAGAAGATTTAATTGTTTGCACCAGGACAAAATCCTGGGTATGCCACTGGGTTTAAACAAAAAAAACAAAAGAATTGTTCATTTTTTATTCCAGCTCTTCAGATCAACAGTTGCATCACATCTTACAGATCATTCTACAACATCCCAGTCTCCACAGCTTCCCTTGAGACAATCGTCAAGGTATTCAGGTCCTGTACAAGGCTGATTTCCCTCAGGACTTCCACAGACTACCCCTTCTCACTCTTGTATCTACCTCCCAGAGCCCCCAGTTAGATGCTGCACATGGACCAGGCCACCTGTCCCACATGGTGAGAAAATAACTACTGCAGGGTCAGTAGGGTTCTGGCTGGTTCCTGTTTGTCAGGCTTTCTCTCCAAAATCACAGTGACCTTCCCCCACTTTTTATAGTAGTCTATGGATTCCCCATTTTCTCCTAGGTGAGCTATCTCTCCCTGCTGCCACTTAGTGTCTAGATTCTAACACTACAATTGGCTAACTTCACCCATTGTAGGCTATGGAGATTAACTAACTAAATTACTAACTGAAGTCTCTGTCAAGGCCTACTCCACTGAGAAGGTTCTAATCCTTCTTAGTTGTAGTTTCTAACTGTTTTCAACCCCTTTCAACCTATCACATATGCAAAGGTGAGCAGAGGTGAGGAAGGAAGAGGTGAGCAGAAGTGGGTAGAGATAAAACAGGAAGAGTAAGGTGAGCAGAAGGTTGGTGGGAAGAAGTGGGCAGAGGTAAGGAAGGGAGAGGTGAGTTGAGCAGATGTGAGGCCTACAAAGTTAATAAGAGGTGGGAAGGGTGAGGTGGGCAGAGGTGAGCAGGGGTGGATAGAGGTGAGGTGGGAAGAGGCAAGCAGAGGCAGGTAGAGATAAATGAGCACAGTTAAAGTGGGAGGAGCTGAGGTGGGAAAGGGTAGTCAGAGGTGAAGTGGGAAGAGGTGATCAGATGTAGGTAGGGATAAGTGAGCACAGGTAAGGTGGAAAGAGAAGTAAGCAGAAGTGAGGTGTGTAGAGGTAGTCTATGTATGTCCCATTTTTTCCTAAGCGAGCTACTCCTTTTAACCTATCACATATGCAAAAGTGAGCAGAGGTGAGGAAGGAAGAGGTGAGCAGCAGTGGGTAGAGATGAGACAGGAAGAGTAAGGTGAGCAGATGTAGGTAGAGATAAGTGAGCACAGGTAAGGTGGAAAAAGAAGTAAGCAGAGGTGAGGCATGCAGAGGTAGTCTATGGATGTCCCATTTTTTCTTCCAATGCGAGCTATCTCTCCCTGCTGCCACCTAGTGTATAGATTCTAACACTGCAATTGGCTAACTTCACCCTTTGTAGGCTATAGAGATTAACTAACTGGGAGGCCGATTCACTAATAGCGGCAGGTATCGACAGTTGAGCGACTGTAGCAGTATTTTCACAGCGCCCGCTAGTAGTCGCTGTGCTTGGCCGTTGTTCGGTTGTTGACAGCGACTCAGTCGGTGTGCAGTAATGTTGAATATTGGGTGAGGAGTCGCTATTTGACAGGTTCCGCGCTGTATGGGAGCGCATGATAGCGACTGGCCATAGCGACCGGCTCCCACCATATTCATTAACAAATCACGCTCAAAAAATTCTTGCGCTGTGAAATGCATGTTTAAACCTCAGAGCGCTGGCGGCGATGGGTTAAAAGTAGTTTTTTAACCCCCAAATAACCATATTTTTGGAAACCAAAAAAAACAAGTTTTTTAAATAATTTAGTAATATGAATACATTAATATCAGACCTGTAATATCAATTCTGCACACATTTTTTTTTTTTACCTTAAAAAAATATCTAACATGGCAGAAGTGGTCACAGAATTTTTCACATTTAAAAAAAACAAAAAACATTAATAACAATTAATTATGAATATTTAAAAATTGTTCCATTGAAATGCATTGGAGAGCGCCAGGTAGCGAGAGGTCATACCTGTCGCTGTTCAAGGTCGAACGCTGGCGCTGTGGGCTGGAATAATGATGAATGAGTGGCGCTATCTCAGTCGCTAAGCAGGATTGGCTTGATAAATGTGTGATTGTGGTGGGGAGAAGGCGTTCTCGTGGCGGTGCCCGTCATTACCGGTCGCTCACCAGTCGCTACCTGTCGCTATTCCTTCATAAATAAGGGCCTAAATTACTAACTGAAGTCTCTGTCAAGGCCTACTCCACTGAGAAGGTTCTAATCCTTCTTATTTGTAGTTTTTAACTGTTTTCAACCCCTTTCAACCCATCACATATGCAAAGGTGAGCAGAGGTGAGGAAGGAAGAGGGAAGCAGAAGTAGATAGAGATGAGACAGGAAGAGTAAGGTGAGCAGAGGGTTGGTAAGAAGTAGTGAGCAGAGATAAGGCAGGGAGAGGTGAGTTGAGCAGATGTGAGGCCTAGGAAGGTAATAAGAGGTGGGAAGAGTGAGGTGGGCAGAGGTGGGCAGAGGTATGCCAAGGTGGGACAGGAAAAGCAGTGATGGACAGAGGTGAGGTGGGAAGAGGCAACCAGAGGTAGGTAGAGATAAGTGAGCAAAGGTAAAGTGGAAAGAGAAGTAAGCAGAGGTGAGGTGTGCAGAGGTAAAATGGTCAGGGAGAGCTAGGAGGAGTCTATATAACCATCCCCAGGCCCCAGGCACACCTAACACAAATACAGTAACAAACCAGTAGCACATGTGTCGTCCACCTCTACAGAGAAGTTCACTTCCTGCTTGTGCATACCTTCCCTAGGCACCTTAGTTACTTATCTTACACATCTCATTACATCATTTTAGGTCATCTTGATTTACCTCAAAAATTGCAAGAAAACGAGTTCACAGTGATTTTAAAAAAATAAATAAAAAATTGTAATCCATCCCCCCTTTTACTCTCCCTTTTTTCTCTCCGTTTCCTTTTATTTTCTATCCTTCTCTGTCTTTTCCTCCCTTTTATTAACACATTATCTTCCTCTTCTCCACTTTTAGACATTGACTCCATCTCTCTTTTCCACATTCCCTCTATTCCCCTCTAATGTCACTTGTCTTTCGTCTTCCTCTCTTTTACCCTTCTCTATATATTCCCCTCATTTTGCTCGCCCCCTTTCTCTTCCTTTTTCACATCCGCTTTTTTTTCTATTGTCACTTTCTCCTCTCTTTTACCCTTCTCTATATCTGCCCCTGCTTGTATTTTCCCTCCTTCTCTTTCTTTTTCACCCTTCCCTTCTCTCACTTGTCACCTTTCTTCCACTTTCTTTTTTTTTTGTTTACCCCTTTTCATATGTTTCTTCCTTTTTGCCTTCCCTTCTCTCTCTTTTCCACATTTCCATTTTCTTTTCTACCCTACCTCATTTTTTTCTTGCATGCACTCCTTCTTGTTCTCCTTTTTTTCTGTGCTCCACCTATCTCTCTGGGTATTTATTTCCACGTTCCTTCTTTCTCACTTTTTACCCATGTTCCTTCATCTCTCTTTTCCATGCTAAGAGTTACTGCACCCTGCATAGCCCCGCTTATTGTTTACTACGAATTACTGAATCCTCCAGTTTCTCACTGATTGGTTCCTGCATAGCCCTGGTGATTGGTTGCTATGAGTTACAGCATCCTGCATTTTCCCACGTATTGATTGCTGTAATGTCCTGCATCTCCCTGCTGTTTGTTTTCAATTATTTACTGCACCAGCATATCCCTGGTGATTGGTTGCTATTAGTTACTTCATCCTTCATATCCCCACTGATTGGTTGCTATTAGTTACTGCATCCTGCATAGGTCTGGTGACTGGTTGCCATGAGTTAATGCATGCTGCATGTTCACCCCCGATTGGTTGCCATTAGTTATTGCATCCTGCATAGCCCCGCTGATTGGTTGCTATCAGTTACTGCATCATGCATAGCCCCGCTGATTGGTTGCTATCAGTTACTGCATCATGCATAGCCCCGCTGATTGGTTGCTATTAGTTACTGCACCATGCATAGCCCCGCTGATTGGTTGCTATTAGTTACTGCACCATGCATAGCCACGCTGATTGGTTGCTATCAGTTACTGCATCATGCATAGCCCCGCTGATTGGTTGCTATTAGTTACTGCATCATGCATAGCCCCGCTGATTGGTTGCTATTAGTAACTGCATCATGCATAGCCCCGCTGATTGGTTGCTATCAGTTACTGCATCATGCATAGCCCTGCTGATTGGTTGCTATTAGTTACTGCACCCTGCATAGCCCCGCTGATTGGTTGCGTTTAGTTACTGCACCCTGCATAGCCCTGCTGATTGTTTGCTATTAGTTACTGCATCCTGCATAGCCCCGCTGATTGGTTGCTTTTAGTTATTGCATCCTGCATAGCCCGTCTGATTGGTTGCTATTAGTTACTGCATCCTGCATAGCCCCGCTGATTGGTTGCTATTAGTTACTGCATCATGCATAACCTCGTTGATTGGTTGCTATTAGTTACTGCACCATGCATAGCCCCGCTGATTGGTTGCTATTAGTTACTGCATCATGCATAGCCTCGTTGATTGGTTGCTATTAGTTACTGCATCATGCATAGCCTCGTTGATTGGTTGCTATTAGTTACTGCACCATGCATAGCCCTGTTGATTGGTTGCTATTAGTTACTGCACCCTGCATAGCCCCACTGTTCTTTGCTTCAGTGCAATAACTCAACTGAGCCCCTGTCCCTGATCAGTACACACTGTAAGTGTAGCAGTGCATGCAGTCACTATGGAAAGTAATAGGATGAGTGGACCTACCATGGCGGCACCTGGGCTTGCTGCTTGTCGGGCCGGGATGCTCTGTACGGTCGCAGTGTGCTGTTTCAGGAAGCTGGATGGCAGTTTATTGCAGGGGATGAATGTTGAGGGGGTGGGGTCTTGCTCAATGCAGTTAAATGCAGCATCGGTGCCTCTATAGGAGTGCGGAACGTACGGGATATTAAACTTGCCCCCTCCCGCCTCTCCTCCATCCTCTCCCGGAATATCGGCAGAAAGACGCACTACGCAGGCTGCGGCTGCCGCCAGAGGTTGGCAGGAGAATCGACGATACTGGGATGATGCTGCACAGAACTGATTAAATATTATATAATAATAAAAAAAATGGTCAGGGGTATAACTAAAGATTATGGGGCCCTGGTGCAACAGTATACTCAGGTACATTGCCAACATTAAAAGAAATATGGATAACATCCTACCATTATGGTTCTGGTTCACCTACCACCCATCAATCTTAAAAAGGACCAAATCCCACGCCGAACGATCCCCCCCCCCTCCCCGAAATCTATAAGATTCCCAGGCCGATCAATTCCCTCCCCCAAGGCATCCAGAATCAGGATGCCCTGCTGTGTCAAACCCCCCAGGTCGCCCCATACACTTACCTTGCTTCCCGGTCCAACGGCGCATGCGTGAGCCACGGCCGCATCCCCTGCCTGTGTGAATGGCTGGCGCAGACACGCTCCCTGTTAGAGGGAAGCGGGGGATGCGGCCGTCAGCGATCCAAGCACGCTGATTGGACGAGTGGCTGCGCATGTGCCGTAGGACCGGGAGTAGGTGAGTTGGCATCGTCGATCTGGAGGGTTTCACACAGCGGGACACCCCCGATCAGGGACCAAAACACAGGATAGTCAAAATTCGGGGTTTTGTTCCACTTTAAGACTACACAGGGCCCTACACAGTTAAAGTGGACCTAAAAAATACCTTAGGTCCATTTAACACCCTCAATGCAGGGCATCCTTGCTCCTTATCAAGCCAATTGATTGGGTGAAATTATGGCTGGTGGGGAAAGTATAGCGATGGGGGTGGTGGTGTGTGGGTGGGAATACTATGGCTGGGGGGGGGGGGTGAAGGTTTGGCTGGGAGAGGTTTAAGTATGGCTTCTTGTCCTCTACAGAGGTTTAAAGAAGACCCAAAGCCCAAATGTTCTGCATAGCCTGACGTCTATGGGGCATCCCGATTTAGCACATAACCCCCCATCCGAAAGCAGCACACCAACCAGCAGCATCCCTCTGCACTCGCACTGCTAGGTCATCAGGTGTGTCAGGCATGCAGAGCTGGGCATCCCAATCCCATGTTCACACCTGCGTTTGTGGCATGTGTCTTTCGGGGGGGGGGGGGTTGCGGTAGGAATTCCGTTTTGTGTTTCCTGCATTCCTGTCTATTGAATGCCATTTACAGTGGACCAAAACCCAGCTCGATTGGCCTGGGAATCTGTAAGAATCCAAAATCGTGATGCCCCACTGTGTGAAACCGCCAAGGTCGCCCAGTTCACTTACCTTGCTTCCCGGACCAACGGCACATGCGCGGGCTGCGTCTGCATCGCTGCTATCCTTCTAGCAGGGCACGTGCCCGCGCCAGCCATTTGTAGATGGCCGGCATGGGCATGCTCCATGTTAGAGGGAAGCAGGGGATGCGGCCACCAGCGCGCGAGGCCGCTGACCTTAGACATCGTCTTAGATGGTGTGACATCAGCGGCTCCGAACGCGCTGATTGGATGAGCGGCTGTGCATGTGCCATAGACCGGGAGTAGGTGAGTTGGCATCGGCGATCTGGAGGGTTACACACATGGGGCACCCCCGATCAGGGTGCCCCAGGGGAAAGGACCAAAACCCAGGATAGACAAAATCACATCTATGGTGCTGCAGACGCAAACCGCATGCGCTACTGGCTAAGGTTGCCACCCGGTTGGTATTTTTCTCTTTACTTTTGCGGCCACTGGCCTGGCGGAGCCGGTATTTGTTTTTTTTTTTACTTGTAATTGATGATGGGAAAAGTAACCTGCAATTAAAATTACCCGTAAAAAAAACAAATACCGTCACCACCAAGCTGGTGGGCACTAAAACCAGCCAGGTGGCAACCCTAGGCACCGCATGAAAATCGCTTTTGTGCTTGTGTTCACATTTGCAACCCCCATAAACTTTAATTGGGTGCGTTCGCAGGCCATAGAGGTGCCATCGTTGGATTTCTTTTATGGCACCACAGTGTCTGCCGCAAAAGCGCATGCGGTACCTGAGAGGTGTGAACGAGGGCTAAAGATCAGTAATTTTTTACGTTTGCGCCACTCTAAAGAGGAACAAAACCACAGGAGACAGGCCACGAGGAGGTGCAAGGAGGGCAGCGGTTGTTGCCGGGCCCGGCAGAGTAGGCCCCAACGCGCCCTGACAACCGGAGGTGCCCCTGGAGATCTTCTCTAATGGACCCCACAGCCCTGAGGTGAGCTGACTCCCCAATTAGGGGAGAGAAGAGAGATGCCCCAGGCTGCAATTGCCAGGATACACCTGAGGTGGCTATTTTCTGAGGTAAACTTTGGGGCCTATAGCCTGAACGAGTGACTGAGGTGGTGGAGTGGCTCCCCAGTGACAGAGACTTTGCTGTGGGGTGGCCCGCACCTTGCTGGCCCCCCGGGAACTTAAAGTGGACCAACACCCAGGAGTGATCAGGCGGGGAATCTATAAGATTCTCGGGCTGATCAGATCCCTCCCAGCGGGGCATCCGAAATCGGGATGCCCCGCTGTGTGAAACCCCACAGGACGCCCAGAAACCTTACCTTCTCCCGTTCCAACGGCGCATGCGCGAGCCGCGGCCGCATCTCGCGCTTCTCTCTAGCAGGGTGCGCACCTGCGCCATCCGTTTGTGAATGGCCGGTGCGGGCGCGCTCCCTGTTTGAGGGAAGCGCTAGATGCAGCCTCCAGCGCTCAGAGCCACTGTGGTTGTCCGTCGCTTGTACGTGCATACCACAGCGGCTCTGAGCGCTCAGATTGGACGAGCGCTCGCATAGGAGCGGGATGAGGTGAGTTTTTTAGGGTGATCTGGGGGGTTTCACGCAGCGGGGGTGCCCCACGGAAGTGGACCAAAACCCAGGATAGTCAAAATTCTGGGTGTTGGTCCACTTTAAACCGGAACAACAGCCGGGCACAGTTGGAAAAGAAAGGTAGCGGCCATTTTGGAGCTTCCTCTGCCAGCATCTCAGCCATGCTGCTTCCTGGATTCAACTGACATAACTGACAATGCACAGTAACAGGAAGCCCTGTTTGCAGGTTAGATGCAAATGCATTAGCTGCCATTTTGTTTCTAATATATACTACACCAGGAGTTAGAAAAAGGTAAGAGAATTTTTATGTGCAGCAATCTAAATTGCTTATTGCATATGAGCACTGTTTGTTGTGTTGGTCTGGTTTAAGTCATTTTTGACAGTTGGTCCGCTTTGCTGCCGTGCGTGAATGGAAAGTGAAGGTCAGCTTCTGAGGGGGACCCAGAGTCTTATGTTCAGGGTGGCGGGGTGAGCTCTCCCCAAATATTGACCTTGCAGTGGGGTGGCCGGCAACCTGCCAGAGCCTCGGAAGACTTAAATGTCCGATGCATGTGTCCTGTGTCCAGTTCCAAGAGGGGGCATGCAAGAGATTTTGTTACTGTTACTGTTTGTTACTGTTAAACTGTTATCTGCTGCAAGTAATCATTTTACTGCTGTTTGTGTGGAATTATTAATATAAGTGATTAATATAAGTTATTTACAGCTTGAAAAGCATCCTGTGTGGCCATATGCTGACTACAAAATCCAAAAGTGACGCATGGAGGGTGATTCACTACTAACGCCAGGTATCAGCAGATGAGCGTCTGTATAGCGGCACTTAAAGCGACCGCTAGTAGACGCTGTAAGCAGGTATCGGGCGCTGTAACAGAGCGCATCAGTCGCTGTAGTAACCTGGCCGGCATTGATGAATGTGATGTATGTTGGGCGCTGTAACACCAGTACAGTGCTTCAGGGACTGAGAAATAGCGCCAGCTCAGTGCGACTGACTCTCAGCGGTCCACACCATGCTACACACACACAGTGTCGGCGCTCTAAAGCTGGGCGTAGCATAGAGCGCCAGACGCTGTGTGATCAAAATCTGTTTTTTAACACATATCCACCAGTAACAAAGTGAAAACACATGGAATGACATTGTTATAACACTGTGACATTAACACTTTAGTGCCAGACCTGTAATGACAATTCTGCATAAAAATATAAAAAGTAAAAAAATGTTTCTAAAAAGTTTGTTTGCAGCCAGGAGAGGTCACACAATGATTGGAGCAAAAAAAAATAATAATTGTCAAACACGCTATTTATACACAAGCAAATGAACGGCCATTGAAAGGTATTGGAGAGCTGCACTGAGCGAAAGGTAATACCTGGCACTCTGGAAGCTAGAGCACCGGCACTATACGCTGAGCCGCCTGCAATAACACATGTGACGCTACATGGCGCTATTAGAGTCGCTCACCAGATTCGCTTTCAGAAATGTTTTGCGTACAGCGCCCGGCGTTCACCAGACGCTGCCTGCCTTTTGCGTACAGCGCCCGGCGTTCACCAGACGCTGCCTGCCGCTACGAGGCACTACCTGGAGCTATCCCTTCTTAAATAACCCCCTTTGTGTTGGTGTGCAGTGGTGGTGTGTTTCTCGCCCCTCACCGGGGTCACAGTTTACAGTTCCTCCTGCTGGGGATCGAATTTGGAATTCCCCGGTGTGTGTATCCCCCTGTAAACTAACACTTTCCTCGTTCCCAGGACGCATGCACGGGCTGCTAAGCCAATCAGAGGTTTGCGTTCCATTCAGATTTTCTTTGCTGATCTGAGCTTAGAGTGGCAAGAAAAGGCTCTTTTGTTCTGCTTTAACCTTCCTTTTCCTTGCAGAGCTCCAGCCCCCTCCCACCAGGGAAAGTTCCTGGGTGCACCATTGGATATTTGGAGCTGTTCATAATTCCCTCCACCTAGAGCTCCAATACCAGCTGCAGAAAAACTGCCCCTGTAAGGGACGAGAGGAGTGAGCAAAGAGCTGGACACTGAGGATTCTTAAAGCGGACCTTCAGCACCATTTATTGAAACACCCTAACCCTTAAAAAAATATTCCCCACCATCTAAAATTAATATATTTTACGTTTTTAGTCACTTACTTTTTATTCTTTCCCCCACCGCGCTGCAACTCTGTTCAGGGCTCTAGAATACGGGCGCCGCCATCTTGCCTCAGAAGCATCACATACTGAGGAGAGGGGGGCATAAGCACAGTGGGTGGGATTATAGCTGTGCTTTGCTCAGACAGAGCAGAACTGGGGTCAGGAAAAGGTCAGCAATCCCAAAAAGCAAAGCTGCACAGTCAGAAGACACTTCCTGTTTGCAGGCAGCCTGCACCTCCACGGGCCGCCATCTTGGATGTTTAAAGGCTCAGAAAATGCAGTAGATGCAGGTAGGATGATTTTTAATGTGGGCAATCTGTATGTACAGCGTGGGGAAATATATAATATAGACTCTTATTTAGGGTGAAGGTCCGGTTTAATGTGGACCAAAACCCACCATTGAGTCTATGAGACTCAAGGGAAGGCTTACTTACTCCCCCCTTGGGCATCCCGAATTGGGATGCGCTGCTGTGTGAAACCCCCAGGGCACCCCTGAACACACCTCCTCCCCCCCCCAACCGTATGAGTGGCCGGCACCGGCATTACGCGCCTTCCTTCTCGGCTTTGTGAGGCTCTGCCCTCGGTACTGAATAGCTGTGAGTGGCCACCAGGGCTGGATTATGAGGGGGGTGCAAGGGGCTAGAGCCCCGGGGCCTCCACCACTTGCCCTGCAAAAGGGGGCCCCCACCAACCTTTAGGTTATGGTCTGGTCCAGGAGGCTTTTCAGTCTTTGGTCTGATGGGCCACGGGACCGGCAACAAAGCTATCAGCGGTAGTGGGGGCCCCCATGCATGGTGCAAGCCTTTTTTTATTTTTGCAATGCTTCAGCCAAAGCCAAAGGGCAGGACGGAGAGTCTAGAGCAGCAAAGCCGCCGCCAGCAACGCTACAGTGATGGGTGCAGAGCTGTCACTGCACATAAGCCACCAAGCACAGCCGCTGGCAGCTCAATGCAGGGAACCAGCCGGGCGACTACACTACCCCCCACCCAGAATGGCAAAGCAGGAGTTCCCGAGCAGCACGCACCCGCACAAGGGGGGCACAAGGGACTCCATCTGAGGTTCCAGTAAGTAGGCGGGTGCCAGACAACCACCAATCAGTTACTTGGCTGGACTATTATTATAAAGAAAAAAAATACTGTATCTGGGGCCTTCACCAGATTTTGTGCCCAGGGGCCTCCACCACACTTAATCCGGCCCTGGTGGCCACACACAGCCGAAGGGAGAAAGTGATGCAACGCGCCGCTTGTAAGTGTGGCTAGCCTTGCAGTGGACTCAAGGAGAGGTGAGTTAGCTTCTGGGGGGTTTCACACAGGGACCAAACCCCCGGATAGTGAAAATCCCAGGTTTTGGTTCACTTTAAACACTTCATTATTATACAGACTGAATGTGAACAAAATTCTTACACGAGGGCAACAAATAGTATATGTGAATAATAATAAAACAGAACTCAGGACCTAGTGTGGGCCACAGATGTGTGGGCCACGGACCCAGTGTGGACCTAGTGTGGGCCACGGATCCCCAGGTGTGACACAGGATCCAGCAGCCTCCTGGGAACTGATGGAGTCCTGCCGGAACCCAGGACAGATCTGGATTGATCTGCAGACAATGGCAAAGCTTCAGACAGAAACAAAATCCCACCTAACTGAGGATGTGGCCCATTATTAGAAGGCCTCAGTCAGGTGAGTATCAATGGCCAGGCAGTTCCGTGGGACTGGTAGCCACTGTAACAGCCAGGGCTGGCTCTAGGTTTGTGGGGGCCCTTGGGCAAGAGATTCGTAGTGGGCCCCAAAGTAGTGAGTCACATAATGTCACCTTTCACTTCCGCTGCCACAAATGAGTCTTCTGCTGCTGATCACCCTCTAGTCCTTATTGCCTTCCCACCAATCATCCTCTAGTCCTAGTTGCATTCTCTCTTGCCACTAAGCACACTTCAGCACTTACTGCTTGCTCCGCTGCCACTAAAGACGCCATCATTGCTGTCAGTGGTCACCTGGTTCTCGCCACCCCTATTCCATGCCACCTTCTCCATTGTTGCTGATCATCCCCTGTTGCTGAGGACAGCCATGAGCAGGTCTGGCCATAGCACCCGGCATTTGGTGGTTCAGGTCCACTGTAAAATAATATCATGGCCAAGTGTGAGCCTGAGTGGGCCCCTGAAGATGCCAGGGGCCCTGGCAATTGCCCAGGTTTGGCTTGTGCTGGCGCCGGCCCTGGTAACAGCAACTGATGTAAGGTGAAACCATAACACCTAGAAACATAGAAGGGTGACGGCAGAAGGAGACCATACGCTCCATCTAGTCTGCCCTTATGTATATACTGTATGTTCACTTTATCTTATGTGTATACTGTATGTTCTCTGTATCTTATGTGTATACTGTATGTTCTCTGTATCTTATGTGTATACTGTATGTTCACTTTATCTTATGTGTATACTGTATGTTCTCTGTATCTTATGTGTATACTGTATGTTCTCTGTATCTTATGTGTATACTGTATGTTCACTTTATCTTATGTGTATACTGTATGTTCACTTTATCTTATGTGTATACTGTATGTTCTCTTTATCTTATGTGTATACTGTATGTTCTCTGTATCTTATGTGTATACTGTATGTTCTCTTTATCTTATGTGTATACTGTATGTTCTCTGTATCTTATGTGTATACTGTATGTTCTCTGTATCTTATGTGTATACTGTATGTTCTCTGTATCTTATGTGTATACTGTATGTTCTCTGTATCTTATGTGTATACTGTATGTTCTCTTTATCTTATGTGTATACTGTATGTTCTCTTTATCTTATGTGTATACTGTATGTTCTCTGTATCTTATGTGTATACTGTATGTTCTCTGTATCTTATGTGTATACTGTATGTTCTCTTTATCTTATGTATATACTGTATGTTCTCTGTATCTTATGTGTATACTGTATGTTCTCTGTATCTTATGTGTATACTGTATGTTCACTTTATCTTATGTGTATACTGTATGTTCTCTGTATCTTATGTGTATACTGTATGTTCTCTGTATCTTATGTGTATACTGTATGTTCACTTTATCTTATGTGTATACTGTATGTTCACTTTATCTTATGTGTATACTGTATGTTCACTTTATCTTATGTGTATACTGTTTGTTCTCTTTATCTTATGTGTATACTGTATGTTCTCTTTATCTTATGTGTATACTGTATGTTCTCTGTATCTTATGTGTATACTGTATGTTCTCTTTATCTTATGTGTATACTGTATGTTCTCTGTATCTTATGTGTATACTGTATGTTCTCTGTATCTTATGTGTATACTGTATGTTCTCTGTATCTTATGTGTATACTGTATGTTCTCTGTATCTTATGTGTATACTGTATGTTCTCTTTATCTTATGTGTATACTGTATGTTCTCTGTATCTTATGTGTATACTGTATGTTCTCTGTATCTTATGTGTATACTGTATGTTCTCTTTATCTTATGTGTATACTGTATGTTCTCTGTATCTTATGTGTATACTGTATGTTCTCTGTATCTTATGTGTATACTGTATGTTCTCTGTATCTTATGTGTATACTGTATGTTCTCTGTATCTTATGTGTATACTGTATGTTCTCTGTATCTTATGTGTATACTGTATGTTCTCTTTATCTTATGTGTATACTGTATGTTCTCTTTATCTTAGGATAGATGTGCGCTTATCCCAGGCATTTTTAAATTCACTGACTGTTGATTTTTCAGCTACCTCTGCTGGAAGTTTGTTCCCGGCATCTACTACTCTTTCTGTAAAATAATATTTTCTAACATTGCTCCTGATCTTCCCCCGACTAGCTTCAGGTTGTGCCCCAGCATGATTTCCGTAGAAATATCTGACCATGATGGCCCTAAATCATTATTCTGCCTCCCCCATTGTCACTGTGGGTATGATGATCTATTGGTGATGCGCAGCATTGTTTTTTTGTCAAACATTCCTTTTTGAATTATGGCCAAAAAGTTTAATCTTTAACTCGTCAGACCATGACCCGTTTCCCCACATGTTTGGCAGACTTTCTGGAGGTTTTGCCAAAACATAGCCAGGCCTGGATTTTTTTCTTCCATCTTGCCACCCGACCCCACAGCCCAGACATATAAAGAGTATGGCAGATTGTTGTTACAAGCAGTACACAATCAGTAATTGCTAGAAATTCCTGCAGCTCCTTTAACAAAAAGTCCTCTTTCCCACCATAAAAAAGTTGGTAGCTATGCGTGTGTATTATATGCATTGTCATCGGGGAGGCTGATTCATTACTAGCGCCAGCTATCGTCAGATAAGCGCATGTACAGTTGCGCTAAAAGCGACCGCTAGTATACGCTGTGAACGGCTATTGGGCGCTGTAACAGACCGCCTCAGTCGCTGTAGTAACCTGGCCGGCATTGATGAATGAGATGTGTGTTGGGCATTCGAACACCAGCACAGCGTTGCAGCGAGCGAAAGGTAGCACCAGCTCAGTGCGACCAACTCACAGTGACTCACACCATATTCAACAGAAAAACAGACACACTCAGCGTCGGCGCTCTGGATCTGGTTGCTATAGCATAGAGCGCCAGACGCTGTGTGATTAAAGTCTGTTTTTGAACACATATCCACCTGTAACAAAGCGAAAACACATGGAATGACATTGTTGTAACATTGATTGTGACATTAACACTTTAGTGCCAGACCTGTAATGACAATTTTGCATAAAAATATAAAAAATCAAAAGTTTTTAAAAATGACTTTTTCTAGGCCAGGAGAGGTCACACAGTTATTTGAGAGAAAAAAAAAACATATTTAGACAGAAAAAAAGGATCAGCCATTGAAATGTATGGGAAAGTGACAGGTAAAGACAGGTAATAACTGGCGCTCTGGAAGCTAGAGCGCCGGCGCTATACGCTGAGCAACCTGTAATGATGAATCGTACGCTACATGACGCTGTTAGAGTCGCTCACCAGAATCGCCTTCATAAATGTGGTATTGTGTACAGCGCCCGGCGTTCATCCAGGCGAGGCACTACCTGCCGCTATCCCTTGATGAATAAACCCCATTGTTGCATTATAACTTGTCTTACCCCCATGTAAATTCTACCTTATACAGCGCCACAGACTATGATGGCGCTTTATAACTAATAATAATCAGCAACATTCTGGTTGAATTTACTACCAACCTGAGTAACCTAAGCAGTAGTGCCCATGCAGACACAAAGTGCATTTTGGCTGTTTGGCCACCAGGTGGTGGTCTCTGCCTGGTTATTCTCATTGCTGTGTCTATGGTAGATATCTGCTGAGAAATACCTGCAGAGGAGGCCAAGGTGCTGATGGGATGTTGCAGAGATTTGCTTAGAGAGACAGAATATGGCCGGCAGGTTTAACATGTGAGGAACATGAGGATGTAGTAGCTGCCCTGCCACTGCTGCCTGTAAAAAAGCCTATATTAACCTCTCCCAGCCAGGACTGGCTCCAGGTTTATGTGGGCCCTTGGGCGGCATGGTCTCAGTGGGCCCCTTTGTGGTGAAGAGTTGCGTCACGTGACCGAGGGACGTCTCAAACCTGGATTCCCACTAAGGATCTTGCTATTTGGACCGAAACCCTAGTTTTGGTCTACTTTGAAGTGCACCACACCCCTTTCAACCTGACCTTGGAATCTAAACGAATCTCCTGACTTTATATGCCCCTGTGTGTGACCCCCCCTCCCCCCCTTTGTTCATTACTTTCCTGGAACTGGTGGATGCACTGTGGGATCGCCAGTTTGAGTTAACAGCCAAACCAGGGGGGGTTAATTCACAAACAGGGGCATCCCAAATTGAGATGCCCCTGTAAAGTGGACCAAAACTCAGGGGTGGAATTGCTTGCATAGTGGGTATGCCAGCGATCCCAGGGGGTGTCACACAGTAGGGTATCGCAGATTGGGATGCTCCAGGGGTAGGAAATCAGCTGGGGTGGGCAACTTAAAAGCAGAACAAAACCCAGCACTTCCTCCCCTGGAATCTAAATTGAGATACCCTGTTGTGTGGAACCCCATCATTCGAGGAGATGTGGGCACCAGCTGTGGCAGTGCCCTCCCAGTCCACCGCTGGTCAAGCGCCGTCACACACCCCAAAGGCCGGCCCTGTCACTGGGCCCCTCCAGAGAGTGGGGGCCCCCGGCAGTTGCCCCGCCTTGACAGGTGCTGACACCGGCCCTGGGTCCACATATAGGCCAATCCACATGGCAGCCATAGCCACCCATACCCACTATGCAAGCAATTCCGCCCTTGAGTTTTGGTCTGCTTTACAGGGGCATCTCAAATTGGGATGCCCCTGTTTGTGAAAGAACCCCCCTGGTTTGGCCGTTAAATCAAACTGGCGATCCCACAGTGCACTGACCAGTTCCTGCAAAGTAATGAACAAAGGGGAGGATCACACACAGGGGCATCCAAAATCAGGACTATCTAGATTCGTTTAGACTCCGAGGTCAGGTTTAAAGAGCTTTGGTGCGCTTCAAAGTAGACCAAAACTAGAGTTTTGGTCCAAATAGCATGATCCTTAGGGGGCATCCAGATTTGGGACGTCCCTCGGTGGTGTGACGCAACTCTTCACCACATAGGGGCCCCCTGAGACCATACCGCCCAAGGTCCCACATAAACCTGGAGCCGGCCCTGTACTAGGCCTTCAGTCATTTTCGGCTCAACGTCTGCTTTAAGGTGTAACCAAAATACCTCCCCTGTGTCCTCCGGGGAATGTCTCCCGTGTGTGCGGCTGTCTCTCTTCCATCTGCGGTTATGTTGTTGATCATCACACATGGGAGCGGCAGGTGTCTCATTTCTCTCCGATCTGCTGAGGTCTCCATATCTCCGTGCTTCCTAAAATAACTCCAAATATGGGTGATGAGAAATCCCCCAGTGGGCGCGCTCCTCAGATGCTCGTGCGATGCTCTGCAAAACAACTCCATTAACTGTCAAGCAGCCAAACTGTTGATGCTGTCCAGAAAATGCTGCATCTAAGGAGGAACTCTTTGCCTTATACACACACGCACACTAGGGGGGTAATTTAAGAACTGATAGCGGCAGGTAGCGCCAGGCAGCGTCGGGTGAACGCCAGGTGCTGTACGGGAAACCAAACCACATTTAAGAAAGCGAATGTGGTGAGCACCTCTAACAGCGCCATGTAGCGTCACATGTATTATTACAGGCGGCTCAGCGTATAGCGCCAGAGCTCTGGGTTTAGCAGAACCATGTAGTACCTGTCGCTCAGTGTCGCTCTTCCATACATTTCAATGGGGTTTCATTTGATTGAGTATAAATAGCGTGTTGGGCAATTAAAATGTTACATTTTTTTTGCCCAAATTATTGTGTGACGTCTCCTGGCTACACACAAACACTTTTATGCATTTTTTGACTTTTTATATTTTTATGCAGAATTGTCATTACAGATCTGGAACTAAAGTGTTAATGTCACAATGTTACAACATCATTCCATGTGTTTTCGCTTTGTTACTGGTGGATATGTGTTCAAAAATACTTTAATCACACCGGGTCTGGCGCTCTATGCTACAGCGCCCAGCTTTAGAGTGCGAACGCTGCGTGTGTGTAATATTTTCTTAAGTATGGTGTTGAGTGCCGAGTGCCGGTTGCACTGAGCTGGCGCTACCTCTCGCTCGCTGCAAAGTTATACTGTTGTTACAGCACCCAACACACATCATATTCATCAATGCCGGCCAGATTGCTACAGCAACTGCAACACTAGCAGGCTGATTCCTCACTAACGCCAGGTAGCGACAGATGAGCGTCTGTAGCAGGCATTTTCAGAGCGCCCGCTAGTAGTCACTGTGCTCAGCCGTGGGTCGCTAGTTCTTAGTGACTCAGTCGCTATTCAGTAATGTTGAATACATTGTGAGGAGTCGCTATTTGACCAGTACAGCGCTGTATGGGAGCGCATGTTAGCGACTGCTCATAGCGACCGACTCACACCATATTCAGCAAAAAAACAGCCTCACAAATCTCTGGCGCTGATGCTTGTTTAAACCCCAGAGCGCTGGCGGCGATGGGTTAAAAGTAGTTTTTTAACTCCCAAACCACCATATTTTTGGAAACCAAAAAAAACAAGTTTTTTAAATAATATAGTAATATGAATACATTAATATTAGACCTGTAATATCAATTCTGTACAGTTTGTGTTTTTTTAATTTTTTCCCTTAAAAAATTATCTAAAATGACAGAAGTGGTCACAGAATTTTTCACATTTAAAAAAAAAAAAATTAATAACAATTAATTATTAATATTTAAAGATTGTTCCATTGAAATGCATTGGAGAGCGCCAGGTAGCGAGAGGTCATACCTGTCGCTGTTCAAGGTCGGACGCTGGCGCTGTGGGGTGAGGCTGGAATAATGATGAATGAGTCGCTATATGGCGCTATCTCAGTCGCTAAGCAGGATTGGCTTGATAAATGTGTGATTGTGGTGGGGAGTCGGCGTTCTCGTGGCGGGGCCCGTCATTACCGGCCGCTCACCAGCCGCTACCTGTCGCTATTCCTTCATAAATAAGGGCCTAAGAGTTCCCCGGAGATCCGGGATATACTAGAGAGAAGTGGGTAATGTGGATGTTCTTTCTTTCTTTCTATTTCTTTCTTCTTCTCCTTCCATCTTCATCTATATTTCTTGTGTCTCTCTATTTATACTTTCTCTTTCCTTTCTCCGCCTTCCCTGGAGTTGATTCTGGGGGCGAACAGAGCCGTCAGCAGTAAAGCCTGTGAGGTCATAGTTGGAGGGGTTGATGGTTGACTAGGTGGTCCGTGTCCCCTAGCACCGAGCTGTGGTCGGGTCCCCTCCCCCTTTTTTTGTCTCTCAGGATAACGGCGATGGAGGTATCCTCCGGGTCCCCCATCTTAGTAAAACGGGGAGACCAATAAACATGGTAACCTTACAGGCTCGGGATGGGGTGGATATTGTCATAATAACCGATACTGTCACCATTGTCATATGATTATAACACCAGGGTGTTGAAGATCTCGATTGGTAACTATTTTTAGTACTATCATTGTAAACCCTTCAACAGTCTTGACATTTCAATGCTTGTACTGTTTATCTTCATTGTATGAAACCAAGCAACCATACATGGGATCTGATAAAGAATGGGCACACCACCAGGCTGGTATAAAATGTATTCGGTCAGTTTTATTATACTATGTCACCAGCATAAAACCACAAGTAAACATACAATCACAAGACAAATTAAAAACTAACAAATGACACATCCGGGTATTATATCAATATCATCACAAAAGATATTCAATATTAATCAGAAAAATCTATATATATATATATATCTTATATTGTACTCAAAATATGGCGGAGTAAACATTTCTATGTAGGTCTCAATGCAAAAATAACTCCCCAGAAAAATTTCTGTCCCTTTAAGAAGGAAAATCAATGGAGGGCCCAGATATTAGCTAATCCATAATATTACATAATGATATATCCTCAGTTTACACAGGAAGTGCACAATACAAAGAATTAATTAAAATAAAAAATGATGAGAAATGACCTAAATGTGCAACTAAACAGTATTTAAAAAACGGTAATAAATACCCAGAAACCTCATAGTAAAGTGCTGAAATATATATATCCAAACCTATATATGTATAAAATTAAACCACAAATAGTATTAATAATTATGAAATCATTCCCAACCCTCTCCAGGAAATAAAGTGCTAAGTGTAAACGTGCAAACAGATACAAATAAATAAATAACAAATACAAAATCTTACAATCATACACTCAATAAATAACAATATCAAACCAACCCAAGTGAATCAATCAGAAATATGATTAGTATAGGAACAGGGGTATCAGTATACAGGCACTTCAGGAGAAAGGACTAGCTAAAATGCAAATGTACGCAGCTCAATGAAAGAGACCAACCATGACAAAGGATAAAAGTGTTAGAGTATAACTACCGCCAGAATGAACACCCGGATGTCACACTGCTGCCCCGCGCGCTCCGCCGTGCGCCCACGGCTTCTAACAGGGGGACTTTTGTTATTTGTGGTGCCCTTACAGTCTTTCTCTTTCTTATCTTCATTGTATGCTCGAGGTGCTGTGGCTCTGTATTATTCTTGCACTGTTTCTTACTGTCTTTATGTCTATAAATGTCTATATAAAACTCAATAAAGATATATTGCACAAAAATCATCACACCTGCATCTACTGCATGTTTTGAGCCTTTAAACATCCAAGATGGCGGCTCATGGAGCATCAGGCAGCCTGCAAACAGGAAGTGTGTTCTGTCTGTGCCAGTCTGCATTCTGGGATTTCTGTCCTTTCCCTGACCCCAGCTCTGCTCTATCCGTGCAAAGCACAGCTATAACCCCGCCCCCTGTACTTTATCTCACTCTCCTCTCCTCAGTATGTGTGATGCTTCTGAGTCCTGAACAGAGTTGCAGCCCGGAGGAGGGAAAAAAAAAAATTAAGAGACTAAAAACTTAAAATATATTAATTGTAGATGCTGGGTAATAGTTTTTTAAGGGTTTAAGCTTTTTAATAAATCCTGCTGAAGGTCCGGTTTAAATATACGCCCCCAGCAACATTTTTCCTCCTCCAATACTGTATAATTCACGTGAAGCGCAGTGAACATGCGAATACAAATGAGCTGTTGTTACTCAGCACAGCCAGGAGGTGGCAGCGGCAGTGTCTGAAATAAAAGCGGACCAAAACCCACATTTTTAACTAGCATTCCCTTAATTGCTCCCGCCCATGAGGAGCACCTTTTGCCAATTTTCACTGCATCTGCTTCACTCTAATCCCAGATAATGGGGCCCTTTCTTAGCTGTAAAGCTCCGCCTCTTGTCATGGCCACACCTATGCAATGACTGATCACCTGCCATCTCACAGAAAGGGACAGCAATAAAAACAGTGTTCCAGGAAGATTCAAATAGGGAAAATATCCATTTCTAGCTCTACACCCTAAGAAGGGTGTATCGGCAGGGGCTTTGGCCAAATTAATTTCACCAGTTCAGTGAGTTTTGGTCCGCTTTACCATCTGGCAGCATAGTTTTTAAATCGGAAAAACACAATTCCTGCTCTTTGCTCTTACTGGGCTTTACAGTGCCTGGGAGGGGACACCATCAGTCGGGTACAGCCATGCTGTAAAGCCCATTAAAGTGGACCAACACCCAGGATTTTGACTATCCTGGGTTTTGGTCCACTTCGGTGGGGCACACCGATCGGGGGAGCCCCACTGTGTGAAACCCCCCAGAAACCCCAAAAACTCACCTCTCCCCGCTCCCACATGACCGCTGCTGCCAATCCCCGCCGACGGACAAGTGGGAGGCAGCGACGGACAAGAGAGCGCGCCCGCCGCCGCCTCCCGCGCGTCCCTCTAGCAGGATGCACACCCGCACCGGCCGTTTGAGAATGGCCGGCGCGGGTGCGCGTCCTGCTAGAGGGACGCGCGGGAGGCGGCGGCGGGTGCCGCTGGATCGAGGAGCAGGTAGGGATTTCGGGGTTTCTGGGGGGTTTCACACAGCGATCGGGGTGCCCCGCAGTCAGGGGACTGATCGGCCCGGGAATCTTATAGATTCCCGGGCCGATCAGTGGAGGGTGTTGGTCCACTTTAAACAACACTCTGCCTGTGTGGGGGTGGGGGGCATCCCGTTTGCCGGTGCCCCCTGCGCTTTCAATCCATTTAAAAACAAAAAATCCTACCTTTGAAATTACTCCCCAGGCAAAATTGAGCCTCGTGATTCTACAGGGGAGGGCGCCAGCCACCACCTGACCATGATGGACAATTGCAGCTTCCACCGGTGCAGCAATTTGAAAGGTAAGATTTTAATTTTAGCAGGGCTTTACAGCACGGGGAAAGGGGGAACTCCGGCAACTGGGTTTAACCCCCCCGGCAAACGGAACAACACCCATTTTCTTTTAAATTGGTTGTTCCGTGATTCAGTACAATTCATTATTTAAAGCGGAACAAAACCCAACAGGGTTAAAATCTAAAAGATTTCACTGATGGCTGCTGGTCTTCCGCCTGGGCCCAAAATGGGCTGCGCGAAACACCCCCTAGACACCGCCAGGGCGGAATTGAGTGTGGTGGAGGCCCCTGGGCAGACAATCTGGTGGAGGCCCCAGATACAGTATTTTTTTCCTTTAAAATAATATTACAGCCAAGTAACTGATTGGTGGTTGTCTGGCACCCGCCTACTTACTGGAGCGTCAGATGGAGTCCCTTGTGCCCCCCTTGTGCCCCCCTTGTGCGGGTGCGTGCTGCTCGGGAACTCCTGCTTTGCCATTCTGGGTGGGGGGTAGTGTAGTCGCCCGGCTGGTTCCCTGCATTGAGCTGCCAGCGGCTGTGCTTGGTGGCTTATATGCAGTGACAGCTCTGCACGCACCCATCTCTGTAGCATTGCTGATGGCGGCTTGGCTCCTCTAGACTCTCCATCCTGCCCTGTGGTGGCTTTGGCTGCCCAGGTGCGGGGGGAAGGGGCACTGCCACTCAAAGCTTTATTGCAGGTCCATCAGACTGAAAATCCTCCTGGACCAGACCATAACCCAAAGGTTGGTGAAGGCCCCCTATCAGGGCAAGTGGTGGAGGCCCCAGGGCGCGCGCCCCTTGCACCCCTCTTATAATCCGGTCCTGGATGCTGCCGATATAAATATTGGGAGTGACCGCATTGACAACATCTCTGGGCTATGGCGTGTGCCACTCCAGCCATTCAGATTGCCTGGGGGCGGGAAGGCGCCTGTTTCTTGGGATACATCTGCTCTCACACCTGATCAATATGCACAGATCAGTTTGCTGAGCATTAATATGCATGTCAAATGGCTCTAATTGGACAAGAGATCCTGGATTTTGTTACTCTATAAAGTCATAGGCCCTGATGCCGTCTCTACACTTCCTGTAATTACATCTGTGGTTTCCTGGGAACATTTTTGACCATTAACCTAGAATATATTTTGCAGGCACTAATGCAGACATGTCAACTCACCTGATTTTCCCTGTAGTCACCCAATATTTCCACCCTCTCACCCAATGGCCCAGTCACCCGGCAAAAGCTGGAGCAAGGCACAGCCTTGCAGGCTCAGTGCTGTGTCCTCCCCAGACGAAATGTTCTCTAGTTTTTTACTGGGACCAAGCCGATATTCAATGATTCATGAGAAGTGCAGTGAGGAATATTGTTCTTTGATGAACCCCTAAGAATGATTTTCTTTAATAAACCCCCAATGAGTTTTCTCTGGTGGGCCCCAAGAATTATTTTTTTTGATGAACCCCCAATAATGAGTTTTCTCTGGTGGGCCCCAAAAATTATTTTTTTTGATGAACCCCCAATAATGAGTTTTCTCTGGTGGGCCCCAAGAATGATATTCTTTGATGAACCCCCAAGAATTATTTCCTCTATTGGGCCCCAGTATTGAACCCCTAAGAATGATTTTCTTTGATGAACCCCCAATAATGAGTTTTCTCTTTTGGGCCCCAAGAATGATTTTCTTTGATGAACCCCCAAGAATTATTTCCTCTATTGGGCCCCAATAATGAACCCCTAAGAATTATTTTCTCTTATGAACCCCCAATAATGAGTTTTCTCTGGTGGGCCCCAAGAATTATTTTTTTTGATGAACCCCCAATAATGAGTTTTCTCTGGTGGGCCCCAAAAATTATTTTTTTTGATGAACCCCCAATAATGAGTTTTCTCTGGTGGGCCCCAAGAATGATATTCTTTGATGAACCCCCAAGAATTATTTCCTCTATTGGGCCCCAATAATGAACCCCTAAGAATTATTTTCTCTTATGAACCCCCAATAATGAGTTTTCTCTGGTGGGCCCCAAGAATGATTTTCTTTGATGAACCCCCAATAATAAGTTTTCTCTTTTGGGCCCCAAGAATGATTTTCTTTGATGAACCCCCAATAATTATTTCCTCTATTGGGCCCCAATAATGAACCCCTAAGAATTATTTTCTCTTATGAACCCCCAATAATGAGTTTTCTCTGGTGGGCCCCAAGAATGATATTCTTTGATGAACCCCCAAGAATTATTTCCTCTATTGGGCCCCAATATTGAACCCCTGAGAATGATTTTCTTTGATGAACCCCCAATAATGAGTTTTCTCTGGTGGGCCCCAAGAATGATATTCTTTGATGAACCCCCAAGAATTATTTTCTCTATTGGGCCCCAATTATGAACCCCTAAGAATGATTTTCTTTGATGAAACCCCAATAATGAGTTTTCTCTGGTGGGCCCCAAGAATGATTTTTTTTTATGAACCCCCAATAATGAGTTTTTTCTGGTGGGCCCCAAGAATGATTTTCTTTGATGAACCCCCAAGAATTATTTTCTCTATTGGGCCCCAATAATGAACCCCTAAGAATGATTTTCTTTGATGAACCCCCAATAATGAGTTTTCTCTTTTGGGCCCCAGAATGATTTTCTTTGATGAACCCCCAAGAATTATTTCCTCTATTGGGCCCCAATAATGAACCCCTAAGAATTATTTTCTTTGATGAACCCCCAATAATAAGTTTTCCTCTGGTGGGCCCCAAGAATGATTTTCTTTGATGAACCCCCAAGAATTATTTTCTCTGTTGGGCCCCAATAACGAACCCCTAAGAATTATTTTTTTTGATGAACCCCCAATAATGAGTTTTCTCTGGTGGGCCCCAATAACAAACCCCTAAGAATGATTTTCTTTGATGAACCCCCAATAATGAGTTTTCTCTGGTGGATTCCAAGAATGATTTTCTTTGATGAACTCCCAAGATTGGGTCCCAAGGATGATTTTATCTGGCAGCTATTCTCACTTAAAGAGGAACATAAGACCAAAAATAAAAAGGGCCCCCCCCCCCATCGCCCTCTACTTACCTTTTTTAAGTCGCCGCTGCCTGCTGCGGCAATATCCGGCGTCTTCAGGGCCCGATCTTCTACCCCGCGCCGGATTAGCCGTCTGTAAATGATAGTATGGCTTTAGCCGTGCTCTTCAAAGTCCTGTGTCGCTCAGTGAACTCTTGTGGGATTTCCAGCGCCTCCATCGCATCCCATTCATGGGCACTGCGCAGGCACAAGAACAGGGGCTTTGCACAGTGCCTGATGGGATGCAAGATGGTGCCGTTTGTTGGAAGGTCGCCCGGAATCCGGGGGGACCCCCAGCGAGGTGAGTAAATGGTGCCCAAAGGTAAAAAACGGAAAGGGGGGGCATCAGATCGGTGGGGTTTGGGGGAGGCTTTAACCTACCCCGATGTTCCTCTTTAACAATCAGTTTCCCCGCCCCTAAAGCCCACTGTTTCAGACAAAATATTTTGGATGCCTGGTGCGTGGCCAGTCCAACACTTCTGCTAACCCCCTTCCTCGCTCTCTGCCTTTCCTACTTGCGATTTATTGTTTTATTTTCTCTTTAAAGTGGACCAAAACCCAGCACAGTCCCACTTGATACTGGTAGCAGGGCAGACTGGTCCATACATAAGTCCCTAAAAACGTTACTGTTCTCCACTTAATTTACTTGTATGTTAAAAGGGTGGCTCATGACAAAGGTGGGGACCACTGCCTATCCACACCTCCCAACTGTCCCTCTTTTGAGTGCATGCCCCCCTGTTCTTTTGTCCCTCTTTGAGGTGTAACATGCAGATCTGGATCAATAAATGTTTTCCTATTCAAAGTGCTTATATTGTAACTGTTACAACCCATCGCTTAATGATGACTTAGGCCCTTATTTAAGAAGGGATAGCGTCAGGTAGTGGCTGGTTAATGACAGGTAGCGACTGATAGCGACTGGTGAACGCCAGACACGGCACGCAATTACACATTTATCAAGCAGAATCTGTTTAGCGACTGGGATAGCGCCATGTAGCGTCTGATTCATCATTTTCACAGCCTCAGCGAACAGCGCCAGCGTTCAGCCTTGCACAGCGTCAGGTATTACCTCTCGCTACCTGACGCTCTCCCATACATTTCAATGGACGATCCTTTTCTTCTCTTTAAACTGGGTTTTTTTTTTTTTTTCTAAAAAATCACAAATAATTCTGTGACCTCTTCTGGCATTGAATTAGCAGTTTTTTTTCATAATTTTTTCATTTTTAATATATTTCCTCAGAAATGACATTACAGGTCTGGCATTAAAGTGTTCATGTTACAATGTTGTTACAATGTAATTCCATATGTTTTCGCTTTGTTACTAGTTGATAGATGCTGAAAAACACACTTTAAACACACCGCCTCCTGCGCTCTGGGCTTCAAACAAGTATTTTTCAGCGCCAGAGATTTGTGAGGCTGTTTTTTTGCTGAATATGGTGTGAGTCAGTCGCTATGAGCAGTCGCTAACATGCGCTTCCATACAGCGCTGTACTGGTCAAATAGCGACTCCTCACAATGTATTCAACATTACTGAACAGCGACTGAGTCGCTATAAAGTAGCGACCCACGGCTGAGCACTGCGACTACTAGCGGGCGCTCTGAAAATGCCTGCTACAGACGCTCATCTGTCGCTACCTGCCGCTAATGATGACTCAGCCTCTTAATTTAAAAATGATCCCTCTTTCCCCACCCTGAAAAGTTGGAAGGTATGCCTATCTGGGGGTAAGATAAGGACACCTGGGTAGATGACTGTTGTAGCAATCCAGATTTTTTATATTGTTCTTCTTAGAAAAAAAAAAGCGAGGACTCGGCTACACTTGCCAACATCTCAGATGTTTCCTAAGATTTAACATCGGCTGGAACATCTGACACCCAACTGCCTGGGTGCATACTAAAGAGGTTTTATTGCTGAGTGCTGTATAAGTAATGCACCTGTCCTGTCCCAGAAGCAACTCACATGGGATGATTAAGCTGCAGCGGTTAGGATGAATGTTTCTGGCCCTGTAATACCGGCATTTTCCATTCCCATCTCGCCTCTCCCGAGAAACAGCTTTACCTTGTCGTCACTGCTGACATCTAACGCACTTAGAATGGGACATCATAATAATAATAATAATAATAATAATAATGAAATAGTAAAAGGCAGAGCAAGATATTACTATGTTGGCCCCAAGAATAAATTTCTCTAGTAAGCCCCAAGTATGATTTCCTTTGATGAACCCCCAGGCAGAGACGTAGCTAGGGGGGCGCAGGGGGGACACTTGCCCTGGGTGCAGCAGGTCAGGGGGGCGCAAAGGGGGGCCCGAGTACAGGTGGGGATGCCATATCGAATCTTTGTTCCGGGTGCCAGGGATGGTTTCCTCTGTTGGGCCCCAAGAATGATTTCCTTGGGTGGTATGGTTGCCACCTCAAAGGTATTTCACCATCATTTTTGGTAACCTGACATTCATTTTTCGGTAATTGACGGTATTTTTGTTACTGTTAAAGCAGACTAAAACCCACCCTGGAATCTATGAGACTCCAGGGCAGGCTTACTCCCTCCCAGGGGTGGACTGGCCATAGGGAGACGATGCCCGATGGGCGAGGCAGACGATAGAGAGACAATGCCCGATGGGCCGCACTGTTTTGGGACTAGTTGGGCTGTTGCTTTTAACACGCGCCGCAGCCCACACCCACCCGCTGCTTGGACCGGGTGTTTGCGTGTGCCCTGGCCGGAAGAGGCAGCGGCTGGAGGCCAGAAGAAGATGGAGGAGCGACGGACACTCTCTCCGTCCCTGCCGCTGCCGGAAGAGACATTGATAGCAAAGGTGGGGACAGGGACAGAGCCCGCCGCTCCTCCATCTTCTTTTGGCAGCCCAGCCAGCAACGCAGGAGCGCCCATAGCATGTAAGTTTACTTTTTTTCCTGTTTTTACATTGGTCCGATAAGACGCACAAACATTCCGCCCACCTTTGGGTAAAAATAAGTGCGTCTTATATGGCGAAAAATATGGTATGTAGCACTTGACAACTTAATGTATAGGGAACCGGTAGTTGCAAATTTGAATCCCGCCTCTGGCCGGAGTGAGGGACTAATAGGGAGTTGTTGTTAAAAACTAAATTGTCCTTTTCAGGGCAGTTAGTTAGGGACAGAGGCTGGAGTGAGGCACATTGAGGGAGTTGTTTATCGAAAATTCCTTTTTAGGGTAGTTAGTAAGGGACAGCTGCTGGAGTGGGGGACATTCAGGGAATTGTTTTAAAAAAAAATGTCCTTTTTAGGGCAGTTAGTAAGGGACGGCGGCTGGAGTAAGGGACACTAACGGAATTGTTTCCACTTGTTCAGGCCACGTGAGGGTCATTTGTGTTTAATAACAAATAGTAATTGAGTGTCCACATGTTCAGGCCATGTGAGGGTCATTTGTGATTAAAGCGGTCCTTCACTCTAAATAAGAGTCTATCTTATATGTTTCCCCCACCCTGTATATACAGATTGCTCACATTAAAAATCATCCTACCTGCATCTACTGCATGTTATGAGCCTTTAAACATCCAAGATGGCAGCTCATGGAACATCAGGCAGCCTGCAAACAGGAAGTGCGTTATGACTGCTCTGCATTCTGGGACTGCTGACCTTTTCCTGACCCTAGCTCTGCTCTGTCTGAGCAAAGCACAGCTATAAGTCAAGATGGCGGTGCCCTTATCCTAAAGTCCTTAACAGAGTTGCAGCCCAGTGGGGGAAAGAATAATAAGTGACTAAAAACTTTAAATATATTAATTTTAGATGCTGGGGAATCATTTTTTAAGGGTTTGGGCTTTTCAATAAATCATGGTGAATGTCCGGTTTAATACCAAATAGTAGTTGAGTCTCCACTTGTTAAGGTCACTTGGGGGGTCTTTGCTGTTTAATAACACAGTTAGTGAAGTGTCCATTTGCTCAGGCCACTTAAGGTTCATTTTCCTGTTAAAAAAAACTTTTTTTTTAATTGTCCATTTTGGGCCACTGTAACTGCGGGTGTCTAATAGTGCAGAAAGCAGCAAATAAGGGACAGGTGCTGCTGCTGGTAATGGAGCTGGTGCAAGCAGGCGCCAGGGTTTGGAGTGCATTTTTGTAGGGCCCAATATTGCTGGCAGAGTGGTAAGGCCGGAACAAGATGAGGCAGTTGTAGATTATATGGCACACAGTGCTACCAGTTCCAGATTGTCTTCCACCTATTCCACTTCTGCCAAGAGTGCTAAGCCATCCACCTCACCCCCCCTTATAATCAGTAAAGCTGCCCCAGCCACAAGTCATGGAGTCACTAATGCTCTATGATGAAACTCTTAGCTCGTTTACCATGGGCCATCCACCTGCCCCTACCCCAGTTGCAGACCTAGGGTTTGCAGATGCCCCACAACTTATGTTGGAGGATGAGGACGTGGCCAGTGGCCAGTGGACCATCGCAGGACACCTACGATGATGATGAAACCCTAGTGCTGACTGCTGCAGCTTTCTACAATATTGAGGCTGAGAGGGAGGCTAACAGGGAGGAATGGGTGGAAGACGATGCTAGGGGTGATGACGAGGTCCTAGATACAACGTGGACTGAAGGCCATTAGAATTCAGAGGAAGAAGGTGGTGGTCACACAGCTTCAGGCAGCCAGCAGAAGAAGAAGCCTCAGAAGAAGTAGAAACTGCCTCAAAGGATCTCACCAGCGTGGCATTTTTTCAAGCAGTGTACAGATGACAAAACACAGGTTATGTGCACGCTGTACCAACAGTCCCTGAAGCTGGAGAAAAGTGCCAATAATCTCAGCACCTTATGCATGACCAGGCACCTGCAAACAAAACACGAGCTGCAGTGGCAGAAACACATGAAAAACATGCAACCACCCGAGTCTCTCTCTGCTTCTTTGGTTGTCTCAGCCTCTAGCACCACCACTCCAACAACAAGGCCACATGTCTCCCTCCGAAAGGGTAAGACCACCGGCCGAAGAAGCATCAGCACCATCATCACCAAGCCTGTCCACACCATCCCAGGGAAGCGCTCAATTTCCATCCTTCAAACTTTGGAGAGAAAGCGGCGGTTCAGCCTATCTCACCCATGAGCACTGGTCCTGAATACGAGCATTTCCAAATTGCTGGCCTTTGAAATGCTCCAGTTCTGCTTGGTGAAGACGGACAGTTTTAATAATCTGATGGAGGTGGCTGCCTCACAATATGCCATTATTTATAGTTATAAATCAGTGACACACTTCCATTAATTCTCAAAGTTAATCATAAATACACAAGCGTGTATAAACCTGGGTGCTACCTAATGGGTCCTTTCACCCCCTATCTATATGAATAAATCGAAATGTCAGGCACACACCAAATAAGCTTATAAAAAAGTGGGCCCATATCAGCTCCATATAGGCAAAAATAGGCAAAGAAGAAGCAACGGTGCTGCATATATGGTGGCACTGTGACCATATTAAGCCCATCTGGAAATATGTAACTAATATTGAAAGCTGAGTTTGTTTTGATATGGGCAACTAAGAAAGCAATTCTTAAATATTGGGGTAAGACACCTGTCCCCAACCTCAGATCATGGAGGAGGACCGTACTCTCAATTATTGAGGGGGAGTCTGCTCTAATAAGGAATAGAGAATATCAGATAGCTCTAAGTAGGATATGTGATGTCATAAAAGAAGGATAAGTTCTTGAATTGTAGCTGGATGGATAGTTGTTAAAGTGATTATGGAAATAGGAGGAAGGGGGGGAGGGGGTTGGGGGCGGAGGAGGGTGGTAGATTGATAAGTTTATAAATATTGAAAATACCTATGATACCCCAATGAAGACATGGCTATGTAACAAACCCCCCTTCTCTTTGGGTGAGGTTATGGTAAACAGTTGAGTATTAAGTCGACAAAATAAATGCAAACATAAGTTACATAAATAAAAAAAATAAATAAAAAAATAATAGCACATTATATTGTATAGCTTACAGTTTCATATATGATCTTATTGCAACAATCTCCAGAGAAACAGATAAGTCTGTACACAAGAGAAGATTTCTGGGCTTGCAGTCTCTCTGTTATAAGCATACACTGTGATTCAGACAAAAATGAGATGCAGCTGCAATGTATTCAAAAAAATCACAAAAGTGCCAAAAATGTATCCACGGTGTTGGCTTTTAAAAATTCATAGAGTGTGCTGTGTGGCCATGTAACACCGATACAAAGTAGCAATAACAGTGAGTATCAATTCTTCTGTATCCTTTCTGTATCCAATGTAAACAGAACTTTATAATCGGTACATGAGGCATAAACACATATAATAAAGTGCACGCTGAGTCTGATGGTTCCTCAGGAAAACACCATTAAGAAACTATTTTATCCATTGAGGACTGAAGTGAGATGCAAAAAACAAGGTTATACAGCTACATGTAGCAATTGATAATGGTGCTCTTGCTGTGAAATCAGTATGGGCTCATAGCCCTGCATTCACATATAACAGCCACTAAATATATACAGAATATGCATAAGCAAAGTGTGTTACCCAGAACGTGTAATAGTACAGGTGGGGGGTGGCCCTCCCATGTTTCGGGGATCACGTCCCTTTGTCAAGGAAAAGCGCCCTCCTTGAGCACTTTTCCTTGACAAAGGGGACATTATCCACAGATGCTGGAGCTGCTGAATAAACTTGAAGGTTCAGTGGTGGCACAAGGCCTAGGAGGAGGAGGAGCATGTCAGCAATGTAAGGGAGGGAGGATGAGTGTGGCCACAATGTGGATAACCTTATTTAATTGTCCCCCCACATTCACCACCATTGGATACGGCCCATAGTACCAGGAGGCAGACTGGGAGGCCGATTCATTAAAGTGGACCAACACCCAGGATTTTGACTATCCTGGGTGTTGGTCCACTTAGGGGGGGTTTCACACAGCGGGGCACCCCCGATCGCCGCAAAAACTCACCTCTCCCCGCTCCCACGTGACCTCGTCCGGCCAATGACAGCGCTCAGAGCCGCTCTGGTATGCGCGTCCAAAGCCGCTTGGACGCGCATACCAGAGCGCTGTCATTGGCTGCGTCTCTCGCTTCCCTCTAACAGGGAGCGCGCCTGCGCCGGCCATTCACAAAACGGCCGGCGCGGGAGCGCGCCCTGCTAGAGGGAAGCGAGAGACGCGGCCGCGTCTCGCGCATGCGCCGTTGGATCGCCGGTAAGGTAAGGATTGTGGGCCTCCTGGGGGGTTCCTCCCCGCGGGACATCCCGATTTCGGATGCCCCGCGGGGAGGGATCTGATCGGTCCGGGAATCTTATTGATTCCCGGGCCAATCCCCCCTGGGTGTTGGTCCACTTTAATAGCGGCAGGTAGCGACAGTTGAGCGACTGTAGTGGCATTTTCAGAGCGCCCGCTAGTAGTCGCTGTGCTTGGCCGTTGTTCGGTAGTTGATAGCGACTCAGTCGGTTTGCCGTAATGTTGAATATTGGGTGAGGAGTCGCTATTTGACAGGTTCCGCGCTGTATGGGAGCGCATGATAGCGACTGGCCCTAGCGACCGGCTCCCACCATATTCATTAAAAAATCCCACTCAAAAAATTCTTGCGCTATAAAATGCTTGTTTAAACCCCAGAGCGCTGGCGGCGATGGGTTAAAAGTAGTTTTTTAACCCCCAAGCAACCATATTTTTGGAAACCAAAAAAAACACGTTTTTCAAATAATTTTGTAATATGAGATATGATGCATATATCAGACCTGTAATATCAATTCTGTACATTTTTTTTTTTCCCTTAAAAAAATTATCTAAAATGGCAAAAGTGGTCACAGAATTTTTCACATTTAAAAAAATAAAAATAAAATAAAATTAATGACAATTAATTATTAATATTTAAAGATTGTTCCATTGAAATGCATTGGAGAGCGCCAGGTAGCGAGAGGTCATACCTGTCGCTGTTCAAGGTCGGACGCTGGCGCTGTGGGCTGAGGCTGGAATAATGATGAATGAGTCGCTATATGGCGCTATCTCAGTCGCTAAGCAGGATTGGCTTGATAAATGTGTGATTGTGGTGGGGAGCCGGCGTTCTCGTGGCGGGGCCCGTCATTACCGGCCACTCACCAGTCGCTACCTGTCGCTATTCCTTCATAAATAAGGGCCTTTGACTCGCATAGTGGAAGACTACCTGTCCACACATCTCCTGGTACTGAGCGATGGGTTCTCCGCGTTCAATTTCTGGGTCGCTAAACTGGACACATGGCCAGAGCTTGCCATCTATGCCTTTGAGGGTCTGGCCTGCACTGCAGCAAGTGTCCAATCAGACACGCCATGTAACACCGATACAAAGTAGCAATAATAGTGAGTATGAATTATTCAAAGCCTTTCTGTATCCAATGTAAATAGAACTTTCAGTATAATCAGTACATGAGGCATAAACACATATAATAATGTGCACGCTGAGTCTGATGGTTCCTCAGGAAAACACCATTAAGAAACTTGTATTTCTTAAAGTGGACCAAAACCCAGCTGGATCAGCCCAGGAATCTATAAGATTCCCGGGCCGATCCATTCCCTCCCTGCGGGGCATCCAAAATCGGGATGCCCCACTGTGTGAAACCCCCACACCGGCTATACCGCAATGTGCCAGCACCTGAGTGAGATACATCCACTGCCTCCATCTTTCTGCTTACACCGTCACATCCACCTCAACAACCTCCTCCCTGGACCTCTGAAACCTGTAAAATATTTTAATTTACGGTATGTATTTACTTATTTATTCATTCTGTATTTGTTTAATGTTTTCAGTCTGTGAGATTATTTTGAGCATTTGTTTTACCGCATTTTGTGCCGGGCAATCGCCCAGGTGTTACCCCATGTTTAGGCCTCTGACACCCGTAGAAATTTTTTTTTTTTTCATTTATTACTGTATTTGTTAATTTTTTTCATTTTCTGTTATTATTTTGAGTACTTTTCCCACCCTATTTTGTGCCAGCTAACCCCACTTTACAGCCATTTTTGGGACCCCAACTTCGTGTCCCTATTTATTTCAATAAGGTCAAGTCTGGGTACCCGAACCAAACTTTGGTGGCAAGTTCAGTTGAACGTGATGTACCCAAACTTCTACGGGTCCGCTCATCGCTACTCCTGGGCTTCACTTCCAGACTTTATTGACACGTCAACTGTGGTTTGGCCCAGCTTCTACCCTGCAACTTATAGATCCTACTGTCTTACATGCCAAGGCACACTCAACACGTGAATAGGTTCTCCTGCCTAACTGCTCAGATCATGACTGTGCTAGCGTTCCATACGTCTTCAGCTAACACCAACCCACCCACACTCCCAAAATAAAGGAGCCAAACAACCACTTCTTCGGAATTGATGGAATTTTAATTGGCCACAGCCTCAACATAAAACAATAACAAATAACAATTAACGATGCACTCCCGATCTCCCCGATCCAGGTCCGAGATTCCAACACACCCTACCTACCAACAGAAGGGGAGGGGAGGCGGCCCGAAGGCTCACCAACCTCCCGGAATCTGAAACAGAAACTGATTTGTGAGCCCGGCCGCATCCCTCCTAGGCCTGGTAGCTCAACGGGGCTAACTGCCAAGATCCACCTTAACCCCTTCCCTTAGTCCATCCCCTCCCCTTAAACTCAGTCACCTATCCTCCTGGCCCGTTTCCGTCGAAACAGCCGCTTCCTTGTAACCTACCCCCACTTTCCGTGCCATCTCAGACCCGAACCGAGCAGAGGAGACCGCCAAAGCTGGACGGCGCTGAAACCTTAACGCCGCCCAGCCCGCCACCTCTCCACTGCCAATTCAATTCGCTCCTTAAGGAGGAGATTAAATAGATCTAACCCGAACCCATTTAGATGCACCCCATCGGCCCTGTAGAAACCCCTAATTCCTTCCACCTCCACGTGGCGTGCACTCAGCCCTCCGTTCAATCTGACGAACCGGGCAATTGCCCTATTCACCTTGATACGCACCCGTTCTATCGCTCCTGGATCCCTCGCATGCCTCCACTCGTACCGGGGAACTATCTCGGACCAAATCAACACCACCCCGGGAAATTCCCCTAGAAAAAACAAGAGGTCCCTAGTGATCGATTTGATCAGCTGCCTCATCGGCACCTGGCCCAAATCGTTCCCCCCCGCGTGACACACCAACACCCCAGGAGGACCCCACTTCATTGCCGACTTCAAGACGTGCTCTCTCATATCCCGCCACTTCAACCCCCTGATGCCGGCCCACACCAGCTTCGCTCGATCCCCCGAAATGCCGAGCTGCTCGCCGCTCCTTCTCACCGCCGCTCTCTGCGGCGCCCAAAAAACAAATGAGTGGCCGACCACCAACACCGAGCACGCCGAGTCTAAAAGAAAATAACGTTAGTAACGGTACCGACACTTCCCCCCCCACCATGCTGTTACACCCGCTCAATTCTCCCTGGACGAATATATGACATAAACCTTTTTGACTCCCATCTCCCCAGCTTTTTAACCAGGTCTACCGGCAACCCCAATCTCGCCGCCTCCGTCGCCGCTCCTATGCGAAAAGAGTGAGTGCCATACTCCCTGCTAGACAGCCCCATCACCGCTAAGCATTTCCGAAACACTGCCAAAAACTGGAAGCGCGACAAAAAAGTCCCATCCTCGTGCATGAACAATGGCCCCCCCGTAATTGGCCTAACACCCAGAAACCCCCTTAGCGCGAGAACCGGACATGACACATTCGGCCCCAGCTGACCCAAAAATATACTCACCCCTTTACCTTCCTGGTCAGTCTTTGACACGCGAATCCGAATCCAAACCCCTTCCCCCGCAAAAAACACATCATCCACCTGGAGGCCACCTGGCTCTCGCTTGTTCCGGCTAACTAGTTCCCCCACCCATAATGCCCCGAAAAACGCCACCGAAAATGCTGCTTGAAAAAGCCGTACCTCAAATTCCGACGAACAAACCTGGGTAAGCGACCCATGACCCATTTCCCAGGAAACCGGACGCCTCGTATCCACCGTCTTATGCTCCCTGCGCCACCCCTTCAGAGCCTGCCTCACCCAAAACATTTTTGTGAAATCTTTCCATCCCGCCAACTTACACAAAAAGGCAAGGGCCGCCAGATTCTTGTCTATTACAGACGGGGACTCCCCCCCCGCTAATAGCTCCCCCACATACCAGACAAACAGGTCCTGCCTCTCTCCTTCCACGAGCGGAACACCAAATTCCCTCTCCAGCTCGAACCAGCGTCTCCACACCTTCGAGTAGCCCCCCCACGTAAAAGGCGCAACCGACCTCTGAATTAGCTCGAACCACCGGCTCAAACGATCTCCCTCAACCACTCCGGGCACACTTCGCCGACCGGGTTCGCCTTGGGCGCCAAGCTCCGAAACCGATTCCACTGCAAACGAGAAAGAGCATCAGCCACCCCGTTCTCAACCCCCGGCACATGAACCGCCCTGAATGACTGGGGGGGATGATGACGTTTGAGAATTGACCGCCGCCACTACCGCCGTGTTGTCTGAGCGGAAGCACACCGCCTTGTTCCTTAAAGACTCCCCCCATAAGACCATCGCCACCACCAACGGGAACAACTCCAAAAAGGCCAGGTTCCTGATCAGCTCCGACTTCGCCCCACCTCCTCGGCCACGATCCAGCACACCACCTCCCCTTCAAATAAGCTCCAAAACCTGCCGAACCTGTCGCATCCGTAAATAATTCCACCTCATCGTTCGATCTCATGGGATCCAACCAGTACCCCAGCCCATTGAACGATTTCAGGAAGGAAACCCACATCCTCCCATCCTCCTTTAGATTCGCCGTAAGACGAACAAAATGATGCGGCTCCTTGATCCCAACTGTCGCCAACGACAACCGGCGCATAAAAACCCGCCCCATTGGCAACACCCTGCAGGCAAAATTCAGCTTGCCCTGTACTGACTGTAGCTGCTTCAGCCGAATCTTCCTAAGCCCAAGAATCCCTTCCAGCCCTGTTTCCAAATCCTGCACCTTGTCCGCCGGCAACCTGCAAACCCCTTCCACCGTGTCGATCTCGATCCCGAGAAACTTGATGCAAGTCGCCGGGCCCTCAGTTTTGTCGTGCACCACCGGCACTCCAAATGCCCGAAACACCTCCAGCATGCATGCCAGGATGGGCTCGCACTCCCTCGATTCCGCCGCCCCCACGCAAAGAAAATATCCAAGTAATGCGTTATGGACGCCCCCCCGGCCTTTTCCTTCACCACCCACTCCAAAAACGAGCTGAATGCCTCGAAGTATGAACATGAAATTGAACATCCCATCGGGAGACAGCGGTCAACATAATACCCCCCCTCAAAAAAACACCCCAATAAGTACACACTCTCCGGGTGAACCGGCAGCAACCTAAACGCCGCTTCAATATCCGTCTTGGCCATGAGTGCCCCCCGGGCCCGCTTCCCGCACCATTGCCAATGCAAAGTCGAATGACGTGTACGCCACTGACGACAACTCCCGGTCAATGCCATCGTTGACAGATCCCCCCTTTGGAAAGGATAAGTGGTGAATCAGGCGAAACTTCCCCTTTTCCTTCTTTGGCACTACGCCCAATGGGGACACCAGTAATCACTCCACCGGTGGATAGGTAAACGGCCCCGACATCCGACCCAGTAATACTTCCCTTCCCAACTTCTGCCTCACCACATCTGGATGTAGCCTGGCTTACTTCAAATTTTTTTACCACCCCCCCCCCTTCCCCGGGGGGTGCCTGACATGGATCCTAAAACCTTCCTTAAAACCCTCTGCCAGCAACTGTGCGGCCCGCCGATCCGGATACCTATTTAGCCACGGGAGCATCGCCTCTCCTTTCACCGGCGTTATCCCTCTTGGCAGGACCTTCTGAGAACCTCCTGAACCCCCCCCCGTCCTTTCCTAAAACAGCGTCCAACCTAGTGATTCCCCCGCAGGCCGAGCATTCGTGCTGGAATTTACATCCTGCACCGAATTTACATTGGGAAAGGGGACGAGCTGGCCGCTGTAGAATACACCCCCCCCCCCCGAGAGTTCATAACCCGCAACCACAGCCCGATGTCCCTATGGTCCCAACCTAGCTCGGCACACACCGACATCCGCTGCCGGAATTGCTCGTCATACCTCAGCCATGCCATCCCCCCATAAACCCGGTGTGCCTCCCATATGTTGTCTAGGTAACAAAACAGCAGAGAACAATTTTCCGGGTTCCTTTCCCCTACTACACTCGCCAAGATCGCAAAAGCCTGTAGCCAGTTCCCGAACGTCCTCGGGATCAACCTAAAAGCCCTCCTATCCTCGTCCTCCTCCTTAAAGTGCTCCCTTCCCCTCCCCCATCTGTCAGTTCCAAAACGTTCCAGAGGGAGCAGTGTAAAAATATCTACGTACTCCCGCCTCCAAATCTTTTCCTTAACTTCCAGCTTCAGGTGGCCCCCCCAACGGGCCCTCAAAGCAAATGTACGAGTGCCCCTTAGCCTGATCTGAAACTGATGCCCCCCTTTTTTCCATCTCTGGACCAGGCCCCTTATCCACCCCCACGTCATGATCCGCCGACGCTACCCCTGTCTGCACCACCGCCGTTCTACAACCTCCAACCATCCCCTGGGCACTCCCCCCCTTGCTGATGCTGGGTCCCACACCCCCCCTCGGGTCCACCGCCGACTCTGACCCCGTAGCCTCCCATCTATCCAATAACTCGAGCCCCTCACACCCCGAGTGCGCCACGTTGTTGGATACGCCGATCTGTAGAAGCTCACCTTGATGAATAGCCCCGCCGCTCGGGATGCCCTCCCCACGACCGTCATCCAGAGATCCAGAGCCCGATTGACCCCGGATCCCGCCTCCTGCCGGATGTCCCGACTCACTCGCCGACCCCGAGGCCGCCGCTGGAGCTCCGAATGAATATCTCGTCCCACCCGCGCCGGACGCCGCAAGCCTGGCCGACTCAGCGCGGGCCTCTCCGGCCCATCGTCCTGATGCCCCGACCGCCATGCCACTCCGGATCCCTTCCTGATCGGACATCGCCTGTTGGGAAAAAAGAAGAAGCGAGGAGTCCGTCCGTTCCACGCCAGCCGCCCCCCATGAGCTGGGACGCGGGGCTGGATCATCAGCGGCGCGGGGTGCGCTAAGAGGGGTGGACGCCAGTCTCGCTAGGGCCCGGGGAGCGGCGAAGCCAGCTCAAACGGCCAAGCCTGCAGCTGGTTGGGGGGAGGGGTCAATGACCCCCCCCCCCGCCCCGCCAATAACCCTGAAATGGGGTGGGGCGGTTGGGCGCTGCGAGTGGGGTGGGGCGGGTGGAGAGCGCGCGACCAGAGAATTAAGGGCATCCCAAGCTGGGACGCCCGAGGGGGCCGGGGGGTGTGCTGCTTGAGGGGCCCCCCATGCGTCACTCCAGGCGCTGGGGGCCCCTGTACCGTGCATTGAAGGGGCCCGCCAAGGGTCCGTGCGGACCCCGGGGGGTCCCCCCCTGTGTGCTGTATTAGGAGCCCCGGCGGCGCCAGGACAGGCGCCCGGGGCTCCTGTACTTCCTGTACTTCCCCCCACTGATCCCTTAATATGGAGTCCGGAGCCCCGGAGGCGTCGGGAACGACGCCTGGGGCTCCAGAAGGTGCTGCATAGGGAGCCCGGCCAGTGTCCGTGAGGACACTGGGGGCTCCCACCCTTTGGCCCCACAAGTGTGCTGCATTTGGAGCCCCGCCGGCGTCATAGCAGACGCCTGGGGCTCCTGTACATAGAGGAGAGGGAGCCCTGCCAGCGTCCATGAGGACGCCGGGGGCTCCCTCCCTGTGCCCCCCCTGCTGCTGAGTCCCGGAGCCCCTGTAGCGTCAGCATAGATGCCAGGGGCTCCACTGCTAGAGCAGGCGGCCAGCACGAGGCCGCCTGCTTGTGGCTTTGCCCCGGCCGGGGCAGAGCTCTGCCTGCCACCTCTCCCCCGACGCACTGGAGGGGGCGGAGCCTCTCCCCGCCGCCTCGAGCTACCCGGCGGGGAGGAAGGAGAGGGCCCCTGCACCCGGCGCGCGTGGCCACTCCTGGGCCGTTGGCGCGCCGCCGCAGCAGGTAGGTGAGGGGCCGCGGGCACAGAGGGGGTTTCCCGGGGATGGGGGACGGGGGGCGGGAGGGAGCGCCGGACTGCAGAAGCCCGCCGAGGGCGGGAGGGGCCCGCGCCCGCAGGGGAGGAGGGCCCGCCGGGCCCAACAGCAGTTAAAGGGGGGCTCCCGCGCCGCCTAGCACGGCGAGGAGGGGACGGGCTGAGGCGGGCGACCGCCCGCCGAACCCGTCGGGAGCGCGAGGGAGGAGGGGGCGGCGAGGAGGTGGCTGGGGACAATAAACCCCTCACCCAGTCCTCGCCTCGCCGCTCCACCTCCCGACGCAGGACAGCCATTAGGGCTTCCATTCTCCCTTTCCTTTTTTTTTTTTTGAATGGGGTCTGGACGGGCGTCAGTACTGACCGCACGTTCCAGCGAAGAGATCAGGGGCCAAAGAGGAAGAGGAGGGGGGGACCCGACCCTATATACTCCCCCCCTCCCCTGAGGTCACTTCCCCCGATCTCTTCCCCCAATCCCATGGCTGGTCAGCTTCCAACAGGAAGCGCAGGCCAGTCATGGGGCTGCCAGCCCTAAAAGGGCCGTCCCACTCACATGTTTCACATGCCCAGGCACACTCCATATGTAAGAAAAGTCCCCTTATTACCTGCTCGAACCAATACCTACTGATTCTTGTTTATTTCTTTCCTTCCTGCTGCTAACTGCAACAAGTATATGGTAACTATCACTCCCAATGTAATTACTGCTGACTGCCAGTAAAATTCTAAATGTTACAGTTTCTTGTCTGGAAGCTTACAATCACTGTATATTGTCTTAAAGTTACAGCCAATGTGTATTTTTCTCTGGCAATAGATAAAATCTGTATGATATATATATATATATATATATATACCTCCCAAGTGTCCCGATTTGCCCGGGACTTTCACGGGAAGCCCCCCATGTCCCGTGGTCCCGCCCTTTCAAGAAATGTCCCGGCTACCGCCCCCGCTGTGGAGCGCTGTGCTTCGGTTAGTACCGTGCTATGCGCCGGCATCAGCAGAGGCAGAGCTGGTTTGTGGAGGCCCAATCGCGGCTGGGCCAATGATGGAGGAGTGGGCGGGGCACAATTACGCTGTGCCCGGGCTCTGTGCTGAAGATAGGATGGCTGGAGAGAGAGGGGGAAGATAAGGTAAAAATCAAAAAGCTGCAGAGCTCCCGCAGCGCTCCCACCAGCCGCCGGGGACTTTCTTTTAAATCATGTTTGGCTGTCGGAGTGATTGATCTCTGCCCTCCTCCCCCGACTGTCAGTTCCAGAAGACTGCACAGGGGAGCGGGCTTGCCGAGTGAGGCTGTTGCGCCCCCCCCCCCCCCCCCCCCCGCGCGCTGCGATCATCAGTGTCCTGGAGGTGTCAGACTTGCAGGACACAAGAGTAAAGTAGAGAAAAGGCCAGTGAATGATATATTAGTTGTGGCAAGTCTGCCTCATTCGCTTCTATTCTGGGTTTCCTTTCTATTCTCTGTCCTTTTCTCGCTTTATCACTGTTCTTCTTTTTCTTTCCCCCTTCCTTCCCCATCTCTCTCTCTTTCTTCCTGCTTTAATTTTTTGAACTATCTTGCTTCTTTTATTTGTCCATTCCTTTATTCTTTTTCTCTTCCTTTATCTTTCCCCCTCCGCACATTTCTCGCTGTGTTTTTCTCTTTTTTCTTCTCTGCCTTTCTTTCTCTCTCTCCACCACGCTTTATTCTATCTCGTTTTCAACTCTCCTTCTCTCTTTCTCTTTTGTTCTCTTTCCTTCATCATTTCCCTCACTCCTTCCTTTCATCCTTCCCTCTCTCCCCTCCTCTCTGCATTTCCTCTCTTTTTCCTTCTCCCACTCCTTCCTTCTTCCCTTTCTTTTTCTCACCTTTTCTTTCTTCCTTACATTCTTCCCTTTCCACCTTTCACTCCTTCTCCCTCACTCCCATACCGCCTTCTTTCTTCCTTTTGTTCTTTCACTGCCCTTCCTCTTTCTTATCTGCTGTCCTTGCTCTTCTCTCTCTCCCTTTCTTCAATTCTCACTTCCATCTCTCTCGTTCCCTCCCCGTTTCTTTTCTTACTCCATTCCTCCTCTCCTCTTTTCATTCTGTCTTCTTCCCGTCTCTTTACTCTCTCTCTTTATTTCTTTCTCTCTCCCTCCTTTCTTTCTTTCCCTCCTTCCTCTTCCTCCCTTTCTCTTTTCTTTCACTCACTGTTGCTATACATTTTTTCTCTCTTTTTCCATTACCTCTCCCACTTCTGTTTTCCCTCTCTTCCTTGCTTCACTCACTTCCTTCTTTTTATTTTTCCTTCTCTCTATTTCTCACCTTCTTTATCTCTCCTTTTTCTTTCTTTACTCGTCTTCCCAACCTCCTAACTTTCTCCTTTTTTTCCTCTTACTTTCTTTTTCCCTCTCTCTCTTTCTTCCTCAATTTTCTCCTTTCTCTTGTCTTTCTCCCTTTTCTCACACTATCACACTATTGTATGCATGTGTGCGCGAGGGCTTGCCAGTTTTAATTTCATCATTATGTAATTTTTAGGTGGTGTTTCCCTTTATGGGCATGGCTAGGGGGCGTGGCTTAATGGTAAAAAAAAAGGCAACATTTGTCCCTCTTTCTTGCTTTCAAAAGTTGGGAGGTATGATATATATAGCAATCACTGTTTGCTGTCTTGAGTCATTGTGTACTGTCCAACTGAATTGGAAATAACAACAAAACCACAATAACTGTTCCATGCCCAGACACTAGAAATCACTGTATACTGTCTAGAAGCTGCAATTACTGTATACTGTCCAAAAGCTAGCAACAGAATTAAAAACAAACGACTGATTCCTGCCCAGAAGCTAGCAATCACAGCCAGGGCAGGCGTCAGCACTTGGTGTACCTGGGCAGGTGCTGGGGCCCCTGCACCTTGGGAGGGCCCACCTCATTCCCTCTACCTACCCTGCGCATTCCTTATGCAGGAAACAGGGCTGTGCAGTAACCAGGACTAAGGGCTGTCAGCTAGGGACAGATTGGCCATTGGGAGATAATTTCTTTCTGTCATTCCTTCTATTCTCTGTTTCCTGCATCTCATTTTTCGCTCCTATTCATTCTCTCCATTTTTTTTTGCTTTTATCTTTCTTCATTTATTCTATGCTTGTGTTCTTTCTTTGTTTCTTTCCATTTATTATTTCTTTTTTTGTCATTTCTTTTCTCCTTTTTCTCCTGCAATTACTCTTTGTTGTTCTGAAGCTGCAATCATTGTGCACTTTCCAAGAGCTAACCACAGGACCGCGATTAACTGTCTAGAAGCTGCAATCACTGTATACTGTCTAAAAGCTGAAATCAATGTATACTGTCTAGTAGCTGCAATCACTGTATACTGTCTAGTAGCTGCAATCACTGTATACTTTCTAGAAGCTTCAATCACTGTATACTGTCTAGAAGCTGAAATCACTGTATACTGTCTAGAAGCTGAAATCACTGTATACTGTCTAGAAGCTGAAATCACTGTATACTGTCTAGAAGCTGAAATCACTGTATACTGTCTAGAAGCTGAAATCACTGTATACTGTCTAGAAGCTGAAATTCATTGTATACTGTCTAGAAGCTGAAATCACTGTATACTGTCTAGAAGCTGCAATCACTGTATACTTTCTAGAAGCTTCAATCACTGTATACTGTCTAGAAGCTGAAATCACTGTATACTGTCTAGAAGCTGAAATCACTGTATACTGTCTAGAAGCTGAAATCACTGTATACTGTCTAGAAGCTGAAATTCATTGTATACTGTCTAGAAGCTGAAATCACTGTATACTGTATAGAAGCTGAAATTCATTGTATACTGTCTAGAAGCTTAAATCACTGTATACTGTCTAGAAGCTGAAATCACTGTATACTTTCTAGAAACTGAAATCACTGCATACTGTCTAGAAGCTGAAATCACTGTATACTGTCTAGAAGCTTAAATCACTGTATACTGTCTAGAAGCTGAAATCACTGTATACTGTCTAGAAGCTGAAATCACTGTATACTTTCTAGAAACTGAAATCACTGCATACTGTCTAGATGCTGCAATCACTGTATACTTTCTAGAAGCTGCAATCACTGCATACTGTCTAGAAGCTGAAATCACTGTATACTGTCTAGAAGCTGAAATCACTGTATACTGTCTAGAAGCTGAAATCACTGTATACTGTCTAGAAGCTGAAATCACTGCATACTGTCTAGAAGCTGAAATCACTGTATACTGTCTAGAAGCTGAAATTCATTGTATACTGTCTAGAAGCTGAAATCACTGTATAGTGTATAGAAGCTGAAATCACTGTATACTGTCTAGAAGCTGAAATCACTGTATACTGTCTAGAAGCTGAAATTCATTGTATACTGTCTAGAAGCTTAAATCATTGCATACTGTCTAGAAGCTGAAATCACTGTATACTGTCTAGAAGCTGAAATTCATTGTATACTGTCTAGAAGCTGAAATCACTGTATACTGTCTAGAAGCTGAAATTCATTGTATACTGTCTAGAAGCTGAAATCACTGTATACTGTCTAGAAGCTGAAATCACTGTATAGTGTATAGAAGCTGAAATCACTGTATAGTGTATAGAAGCTGAAATCACTGTATAGTGTATAGAAGCTGAAATCACTGTATAGTGTATAGAAGCTGAAATCACTGTATACTGTCTAGAAGCTGAAATCACTGTATACTGTCTAGAAGCTTAAATCACCGTATACAGTTTAGAAGCTATCAATTGCTTCCCTCGCCTTGGGCAATATGAAGAATCCATACAGTAACCACCACCTTTTCCTACCACCAACACAATGCATGATGGTATCCCTCCTGTGCTGCTGTGTAAATAATTTTTCATACCAATTTCCTTTTATTAAAGCTTTTGGATGATTTTTCCCAAGAATACATAACAGCAGATACAGCCGGGGCGTTTCAGTGGCTGTCTCTTTAAATATCTAGTAGTAAGAGCTTTGCAGTTCTGCAGAAATCATCTCGGCATCATCCACAGGGCAGCAGAAATTATGGCCTGCTCATCATTTTAATGCACGAGTAATGGCTTTTGAGGTAAGGTCTGCTTATTAAATAGTTAATTTATGCACAAGTGCAAGTTTTAGATGAGTTATTGCTTTGACTGTAGAATCAATGTCAGAGCACAGAGGTTGGGGGGGGGGGGCGAGGGCAGATGTAGAGGATCAAAGCACTTTGCTAGGAGCAGGTTTGCATCTATTTAGCAGAGCTCCGGAGCCTGGTGGTCATTAGGACCCCTCTATAGGCCCTCTCTTGGGAGATAACTCAAAGCATAACAAACTACCTCTAGTAAATAGACTAATGAAGGCGGAAGCGAAATGTATTAATGCAGAACAGAAATCCCCCTCTATCCATCCATTAAAGGAGCCTTTTTATTATAATTCTGCTATGAGGGTCACCATCAGGGCTGGCTCCAGGTTTATGTGGGCCCTTGGGCGGCATGGTCTCAGTGGGCCCCTTTGTGGTGAAGAGTCGCGTCACATCACTGAGGGACGTCCCAAATCTGGATGCCCCCTAAGGATCATGCTATTTGGACCAAAACTCTAGTTTTGGTCTACTTTGAAGCGCACCAAACCCCTTTAAACTTGACCTCGGAGTCTAAACGAATCTAGATTGTCCTGATTTTGGATGCCCCTGTGTGTGACCCCCCCCCCCCCTTTGTACATTACTTTCCTGGAACTAGTGAATGCATTGTGGGATCACGAGTTTTAAGATAATGGCCAAACCAGGGGGGTTCTTTCACAACAGGGGCATCCTAAATTGACATGCCCCTGTAAAGCGGACCAAAACCCAGGGGTGGAATTGCTTGCATAGTGGGTATGCCAGCGATCCCAGGGGGTTTCAAACAGTAGGGTATCACAGATTGGGATGCTCCAGGGATAGGAAATCAGCTGGGGTGGGCAACTTAAAAGCAGAACAAAACCCAGCACTTCCTCCCCTGGAATCTAAATTGAGATGCCATGTTGTGTGGAACCCCGCCATTCCAGTCTGCTGCCAGTCAAGCGCCGTTGCACACCCCAAAGGTTGGCCCTCTCAGTCGGCCCCCCGGAGGGTGGGGGCCCCCGGCAGCTGCCCCGCCTTGCCGGGTGCTGACGCCGGCCCTACCAGTCACCAGGGTCAGCTTGTATCTGCTCTTCTACTGGGCCCCAAATTGAAATTTTGTATCAACAAATGTTAGTACCCCTCCCTTGTTCCTAAGTTTTCACTTGTGCACAAATGCCCTCATCTATTGTATGGGGAAGCTTAAAGCGGACTTTTACCCTGAATAAGAGTCTTGTATGCAGGGCCGGATTATGAGAAGGGCGCTCCAGGGCCCCCAGCACTTGCCCTGCAAAGGAGGCCTCCACCAACCTTTGGGTTATGGTCTGGTCCAGGAGACTTTTTAGTCTTTGGTTTGGACAAGCCTTTTTTTTTATTTTTTGCAAACTTGCAGCCAAAGCCACCACAGGGCAGGATGGAGAGTCTAGAGCAGAAAAGCCGCCGTCAGCAATGATACAGTGATGGGTGCAGAGCTGTCACTGCACATAAGCCACCAAGCACAGCCGCTGGAAGCTCAATGCAGGGAACTGCTTTCTGCTGGACCAGAAACCATTACCAAGGGTAGTGCACAAGGGGGGCACAAGGGACTCGATCTGACGTTCCAGTAAGTAGGCGGGTGCCAGACAACCACCAATCAGTTACTTTAAACATCCAAGATGGCGGCCCATGGAGTCTCAGGCTGCCTGCAAACAGGAAGTGTCTTCTGACTATGCCGCTCTGCATTCTGGGATTTCTGTCCTTTTCCTGACCCAGTTCTGTTCTGTCTGTACAAAGCACACCTATAACCCGCCCCCTGTACTTTTGCCCCCTCTCCTCTCCTCAGTATGTGATGCTTCTGAGGCAAGATGGCGGCACCCGTATCCTAGATTCCTAGTTCCACCCCTATGAGGGAAAGAATACAAAGTAAGTTGGGCTTTTCATTAAATGATGCTGAAGGTCCGGTTTAACAAGCCCTGTTGTAGTTACTACCTTTGCCCCCCTGTACTAGGCCAGGTCTGGCATCAGCACCCGGCAGCTGCCGGCGGGGCCCACTGACAGGGCCGGCCTTTGGGTGTGCGACGCCGCTTGACCGGCGGTGGACTGGGAGGGCACCGCCACAGCTGGTGCACACATCTCCCCGAATGGCGGGGTTCCACACAACGGGGCATCTAGATTTAGATTCCAGGGGAGGAAGTGCTGGGTTTTGTTCTGCTTTGAAGTTACCCACCCCAGCTGATTTCCTATCCCTGGAGCATCCCAATCTGTGATACCCTACTGTGTGATACCCCCTGGGATCGCTGGTATACCCACTATGCAAGCAATTCCACCCCTGAGTTTTGGTCTGCTTTGAAGGGGCATCTCAATTTGGGATGCCCCAATTTGTGAAAAAAAAAACCCTGAATTGGTCGATAACTCAAACTGGCGATCCCACAGTGCATTCACCGGTTCCAGGAAAGTAATGAACAAAGGGGGGGTCACACACAGGGGCATCCAAAATCAGGAGAATCTAGATTCGTTTAGACCCCGAGGTCAGGTTTAAAGGGGTTTGGTGCGCTTCAAAGTAGACCAAAACTAGAGTTTTGGTTCAAATTAACATGATCCTTAGGGGGCATCCAGATTTGGGATGTCCCTCGGTGATATGCCACCCAAGGGCCCACATAAACCTGGAGCCGGCCCTGTACTAGGCCTTCAGCTTTCCCCTTTAATATCCATGACTATGTATTAGAGGTCCCCCCCCCCCATCACAAATGAGACATTTTGTTTATTCATCCTTCTCTATTGATCGAGGGTATGTACACCAGAAATCCTGAAAAGACGCCGGTGCGAAAGGTTGCCGTGGCGAGAACGGGAGTGATGTAATCTCTGCGTCCCCGTCACAGTACACGAGGCCTTTTAGTAAAATGGAAGGAAGGTGCTGGCTGAGCATGATTTGTTTCATGAGTAATTTATCGGCGTACCTTCAAGGAGTTTCTTATTGATCGCAACTGCATTAGATTCACGAGTAATTGCATCAGGAATATGGAGCACATTAACCCTGCCTCGCCATACTACCACAACACCCCCCAGCCCTGGCTTCGGCCTACATGTTTTCTTTTGTTTGTTTTCTTGTCTCCTCAGAAGAAAACTCTATTTTCAGCTTGATTTACACCCCCCTCGCCCAAACCCAGATATGTCAACATTTGAGACCAATTATTAAGGTGACGAGTGTATACCTCCCAAGTGTCCCTGATTTGGAGGGACTGTCCCTCTGAGTCCATGTCCCCCTGTAGCTCGTTGTTCTAATGTGTCCCTCTTTGAGGTGCAGCATACAGATCTGCAGCAATATGATTCATTTGTCTAGTTAAAGTGTTTATACTGTTTTAACTGTTCCATCCTGTCTCCTATCCATCAATTAATGAGGGTGTGTGGCCTAATTTAACAAATGTCCCTCTTTCTTACCCTGAAAACTTGGTCGGTATGCGGGTGTGGTGGGGTGCGGTTAAGATGTGGTTTGTGCACCAATTACTTTTTCATAATCTGCCATAAAAAAGGGTTTATACATAGCGTAGCATGGTGGGTGTTTAAAATCAGGGCCATCATTATAGCAGTACCAGCAGGACTCCTGTACAGGGCCTGGCCATCAGGGAGGTCCAGCTGCATACCTCCCAAGTGTCCCTGATTTGAAGGAACTGTCCCTCTTTTGAGTCACTCGTTGTTCTCCTCTGTCCCTCTTTGAGGCGTAACATGCAGACAGGGCAGGCTCCAGGTTTATGTGGGTCCCTGGGCGACAGTGTCTCAGTGGGCCCCTCAATACATGGTAGTAAAGTTGGAAGTATTGGCAAAGAATAGAAGGAATGACCGAGTATAGATGAAATAAGAAATACAAGTAATGACAGGGAAATAAAGAATGAAGTAAGAGGAGAAGTGGAGGAGAAGTGACCGAAAGAAAGATAGAGGATGAAGAAATGACAGAAAAAAAGAAAGCAAGAATGAAAAAGCGAAAAGGAATGACAAAAAAGAATATGAGGAAACAAGAGATTATAATAAAAAATAGAATAAGAGAATAGATTAAAAATAGAAACAAAGAATAGATGGAAAGTCTATAGATAGATGGAAAGATAGAATTTAGATATAAAAAATAAAAGGAAAGAAAGAATGAAAGCAGAAAATGAATGACAGAAAAAACAGACAAAAAGAAAGCAGAAATTTATAGAGATGGATAGGGAAGGAGGAAAGAAGAGAAGGAAGGAAAATAATAAAAAGTAAAGAAATGGAAACAAAGAAAGAAAAGGAACGGCAGAACAAACAGGAATGAAAGAAATAATAGAAGGAATGAACAAGAAAGAAAGAAAGAAAGAAAGAAAGAAAGAAAGAAAGGGAGTGGCAGATAGAACAGATGAAAGAAAGAAAGAATAGAAGGACTGATATAAATAATAGAAGGAAAGAAGATAGAAAAAATGAAAGGCAGAATGAACAGATGAAAGAAAGAAATGAAAAGAAAAGGATGAAAGAAAGAATAGATGGAAAGAAATAAATAGAAAGAAACAAAAAGATAAAGAATAGCAGGATTGAAGGACCCCCCCCTCTAATGGCCAATCTGCCCCTGGCTGACAGTCCTTAGTCCTGGTTACTGCATGGCCCTGTGTCCTGAATAGGGGCTGCCCAGGGTAGAGGGAATGAGGTGGGCCCTCCCAAGGGGCAAGGGCCCCGGCACCTGCCCGAGTACGCCTGCCCTGCATGCAGATCTGCATCAATAAATGATTCATTTGCCTATTCAAAGTGTTTATATCGTTGTAACTCTCCTATTCATCCCTCAATGAGGAGGCGTGGCTTAATTTAACAGTTGTCCCTCTTTCCTACCCTAAAAAATTGGGAGGTATGCAGCTGCCGGCCCTGACACAGCCCTGCAGCAAAACCTGCCTGGCCTGACCCCCCCCCCCTCCCATCAGTGCCACAGGAGGGGCATTTTTATGTCCCCTCCCTAGCTCCACTAGAAATGAAACTTTCTATGGCTCCCTCCCAGCTCCACCTACTCACCCAGCTCCACGTATTCATCCCTCTTCTAGCTGCAGCCTAGCTGCCGGCCCCTGAAGGCAGCACTGAAACAATTTCTGCCTGACTTGACCCCTCTCTTCAGTGCCACAGGAAGGGAATTCTCATGTATGTCCCCTCCCTAGTTCCCATCACCAGCCCAGGAGGAGTCAGGCCAGGCAGAGGATGCTACAGGGAGCCATCTAGGCCACCTTTAGGTATCACCCACCCAGCACCTTTCACTCACCTTCCTCCTATTATCAAACACTGACCGCCATCCAGCTTCCCTCACCAGCTTTTCTCTACTCCCCCCCAGGTCTACTCACCGACCTCTATTCATCTCTATTAAAGGAGCACTATCACGAAAAAATGGCCCAAATGATAAAAATACATATAAATATGCTGGATGGGGGGGGGGGGGGGGGGGGAGGGGATCACTTATACACCTGGCTTCAAGAAATATCCAACCAGCCTTGCTTTTTTTCCTTTTAACTGAAAGAAAACGACATTCCGGGCAACAGGCTGTGTCACTCTGGTAGACTAAACCTGTCACCCCTGGATTCCGACTATGAGAGAATAAACCACAAACTTGGCAAGAGTTTTATTCAGTTCGGGTGTTTATTAGCAGACGTGTTTATATGGATTTTTTATTATTTTTTTTATTATTTATTATACAATTTCGTAATATTGCTCCGTTAATGTCCTGTCAGGCTTAGAGCACTTTTGCAGGTAAAGGCCAATACGTGAGACTAAAAACTTCAGTGACACGATGGGTATAACACCTCTGCAGCCTGGGAACAGGATACGGGGAGGCCGATTCATTTATAGCGGCAGGTAGCGACAGTTGAGCGACTGTAGCAGCATTTTCAGAGCGCCTGCTAGTAGTCGCTGTGCTTGGCCGTTGTTCGGTAGTTGATAGCGACTCAGTCGGTTTGCCGTAATGTTGAATATTGGGTGAGGAGTCGCTATTTGACAGGTTCCGCGCCGTATGGGAGCGCATGATAGCGACTGGCCCAAGCGACCGTCTCCCACCATATTCATTAAAAAATCACGCTCAAAAAATTCTCGCGCTGTAAAATGCATGTTTAAACCCCAGAGCGCTGGCGGCGATGGGTTAAAAGTAGTTTTTTAACCACCAAAAAAACATATTTTTGGAAACCAAAAAAACAAGTTTTTTAAATAATTTAGTAATATGAATACATTAACCCTTTCGCTGCCAGCCTACCTGCAGCATTTGCCACTCCCTGTTGCCAGACGATGTTTCACCATTTTGCGCTGCACATGTTCAACTGTCATTTTTGAAAGGATTTCCAGGGATTTCCCAGGAAAATTATATATTGTTTTTTTCAACAGAGTCTGGGCTTTAACATGAAATGTCTTGTTTGTATTTTTTAGGTGTATTCTCAATATTTTTGGGTGAAATGTGTGAAAAAAATAAAAAAAAAATATTTTTTTACAATTTGTAGAGTTTTTTTGTAATAAAAAATGTAAGTTTGTCAATAAAATCTTATTGCGTGAGAAACCCCAATTTCTCCCGGTAACAGCGATACCACATATGTATAGGTAGACACCCTTTCCTGCCCAGAAGCCTTTTATAGCTGCTGGATGACAAATGGTTAATTAAAAAAAAAAAAAATGACATAGGGTCCCCCTTCCCGGGGAGAAGGGACCCCATTTTTTTTGGATTTTTAAGGGTTAAAAACCCTTAAAAATCCAAAAAAAAAAATGACGTGGGGTCCCCCTTACCCAAAGTAACCAGCCCGGGACCAGCTATGGGGGCTTGTAGGCACAGAGTGGGGGGGCCAGCTTTGGTGGCCCCCCCACCCTGCAGCCTACGAGCCCACATAGCCTATGTGGGCCCGGGCTCTTCTGCCCCCCCCTGGCCTTTGGGGAGGCAGGTAATGGGGGTGCCAGGGGTTAATGGCAAGCCACCCGCTAGGGCAGGTGACTTGCCACCCCCCCAGCCTTGTGAACTGGTATAAGGGGTCTCATGGACCCCTTACCAGCTCACAAAGGGTTAACTGTTAAAAAAAACCACCACACAATAATAAAAAGTATTTTATTAGAAAAAAAAAATTTTTTTTTTTACTGTACTTACCTTCGATTGCAAGCTCTTGTCCCTCGCCGCTCAGCTGACAGATGCCGGTGATCGGCCCAAGGGGGCGGGGCTTAGAGGCAAGATGGCGGCCGCCATCGAGAAGAAGAGAGGAGAGAGCCTCCCAGGCTCTCTCCTGAAGATCGGTAAGTCCTGGGGGGGGGTCGGAGGCCCCCCAGGTGAAGAGGAGGGACAGCGGGAGCCAGCGCACACACAGGTAAGTGAATGTCATTTTTATTTTTATTTTTTTTTACAGTTAGCAGCTGCTGCTGCAGAAGTGGGGGGGGGGGCGGCCTATTCCGGGGGCTCTCCTGGAGCCATCCGACCCCCCACGGGGGATCGGATGGCACCAAATTAAAGAGGAGACCCGGCCGGATCCAACAAGGTGTCAGGTGAGTATTTTTTATTTTTATTTTTTAAACTAGAAGCGAGGAAAGTCAAGCACGTAACACCTACGGGCTTGCCACTTAAGGCCCAGCCAAGCCAGCACGTAGGTGTTACGGGCTTGGCAACAAAAGGGTTAATATCAGACCTGTAATATCAATTCTGTACAATTTTTTTTTTTTTTCCCTTAAAAAAATTATCTAACATGGCAGAAGTGGTCACAGAATTTTTCACATTTAAAAAAAAAACATTAATAACAATTAATTATTAATATTTAAAGATTGTTCCATTGACATTGGAGAGCGCCAGGTAGCGAGAGGTCATACCTGTCGCTGTTCAAGGTTGGACGCTGGTGCTGTGGGCTGAGGCTGGAATAATGATGAATGAGTCGCTATATGGCGCTATCTCAGTCGCTAAGCAGGATTGGCTTGATAAATGTGTGATTGTGGTGGGGAGCCGGCGTTCTCGTGGCGGGGCCCGTCATTACCGGCCGCTCACCAGTCGCTGCTACCTGTTGCTATTCCTTCATAAATAAGGGCCCAGGTATGAAGCACTGAAGGTGTGAGGTAGAAGCTGGTAAAGTCAAGGCAAGGCACCAATAAAGAAATAAAGAGCAAGCCAAGGTCGGGGCAGGTAACAAAGGTGCAAAGTCAATGTCCAAGCCAGGGATCAATCCAAAGAATCAATGCAAAAAGTGGTCAGAAGACAAGCCGAGGTCACAATGGGAAATCCAGAGAGGAGTGTGGTCAGGTCCAGTTGAGATCACAGCAGGAAAGCCAGGAGTAGACACAGGGTGCTGAACAAACAGCAGTGCAGGAAAGTTTTATAATATATACTAAATATGCACAAGCATATTTCCATGCATGAAAATTTGAGGACATTTGTATGCATGGGCAGGGTGAAAGCTTTGATTGCCCCCTGCGAGCTCCACTCATTTACTCCCCACCCAGATCCACTCATCCATCATCCCTCTCAGCTCCACTCATTCAACCCTCCTCTCTACCCCACTCATCTTCCTTTTCTCCCCAGAGCTCAGTCACACCAATCTGTTCCTCCGGTGGATCGCAGGTCCAACCATTAGTCAGGGCCGACGCCACCACAAGGCAAACATGGGCAATTGTCAGGTCACCTGGCATCTTCAGGGGCCCACTCAGGCTCACACTTGGCATGTTATTATTTTACAGTGGACCTGAACAATTGAATGCAGGGTATTGTGTTCAGACCTGCTCATGGCTGGCCTCAGCAACAGGAGCTGATCAGTTACAATGGAGAAGGTGGCATGGAATGGAGGTCAATTGATGGAAGCTCAGAAGGTGGTGAGAACCAGGTGACATCTGACAGCAATGATGGAGTCTTTAGAGGCAGCGGAGCCTAAAGCAGAGTAAGGGCTGTTTGGTGCTCGGTGGCAGTAGAGAATGCAACAAGGACTAGAGGATGATTGGTGGCTATATGAAAGGCAATAAGAACTAGAGGACTGCAGAAAATTACCAATTTGTGACCCATTTGAAAGGGGAAATCATGTGACACACTATTTTGGGGCCCACTAAGACTCTTTTGCCCAAGGGCTCCCATAAACCTGGAGCCGGCCCTGTCATTAGTAACCAAACTTAACCAATAGCAGCCCTCAGCTTTACAGCATCAACATTTGGAATGCTCCATAGACACTGCTTTTAACCCAGGTTACTTAAAATACCCAGTTTTGGTTCTTTTTAAAGATTAGAGTATGCTGAATTAAGTTAGAATCTGGAATTACTTGGACCGTGAGTCTAATTGGCAGTGAAGAACACCCCCCCTCCATTCGCTTTTGAGGTTGTTACAGGTGTCCATATTTACCAGGGTGGGAAAGAGGGACATTTGTTTAATTAGGCCACGCCCCTCATTGAGGGATGGATAGGAGATAGGGTCTAACAGTTAAAACAATATGAACACTTTAAATAGGCAAATGAATCATTTATTGATGCAGATCTTCATGTTAAACCTCAAAGAGGGACACATGAGAACAACAAGGGGCAGGGAGGGGGACATGGACTCAAAAGAGGGACAGTCCCTCCAATTCAGGGACACTTGGGAGGTATGGGAGTCCACCTACTCTGGTTTTGATTAAACCAAATCTGGTATTTTTGTCCTCCTTGGACAAGCCCATCCTGCTAATCTGTGCCAGTGATTGGTCGATCTCAGAAGTTCTAGGTGACCGACAGGCCGTAGTTTCCCTGAATGCTGGGGGTGCAACCGTGGGCCATGAAAGTGTTGTGGGATCACCAGGCAGGTAACATTTATGACCAGTGGGTGTGCTATTTCACCTGTAACTTTTGAGATCAACCAATCAGCGATCACAAATTTACCGGGTGTGTGACTAAAAAGGGCAAAAACACTGATTGCCAAACACACAGAAATGCTAAAGGATAATTGCCTCCAGGTACTCAGGTGGGGGGGGGGGGGGGGGGAGATGGAAGGTATAGGGGGACAGAAAAAGGGATTTGGTTTGGTAGGCGGGTGCCAGACAACCACCAACCAGTTACTTGGCTGGACTATTATTTTAAAGGAAAGAAACTGTATCTGGGACCTCCACCAGATTTTGTGCCCAGGGACCTCCACCACACTAAATCCGACTCTGGTCACTGGAGGGAAGGGCATGGAGGGGATTCACTGGGAAACCCCTTCATGCCCTGTCCTGCAGTAATGCAGGTACACAGAGGCCCCGTTTCTGAGCATATAAGAGTTGTCATGCTGGTGGGTGGCTTGCAGATACCCCTGCACCCCCTGGGTGGGGAAGAGCCCGGTGCCTGCTGGCATGGACCTGGTGATCTTCCTGGAAGAGCGCCAAGACCTGCTAAATGTCATGGGGCTTGTAATGCACCAGGGCCTGGAGCCTGCCACTGTGCCCCCTTGGCTCTTGACTTACCAGTCCCTATGCTTGGTGTGCCGGGGTGGTTAGTGCTTTGGAAGGGGGACCTTGCACTTTTATTTTTGGAAATATTAAAAAAAAAAATACACAAAATAGAAAAAAATTAACCCACCCACAGCAGCCTAAAGGGCTCCCTGTACCCCACCCACAGCAGCCTCGGAAATTTTACAGCCATTTTCTATGACCAAAGTTCGGGTCCCAATAGACACCTATGAGGCTCAGAGTCCATTTCAGAGCTGCACTTTTAACTAAAGTTCTGGCGAACCCGAACATCAACAAGTTTGCTAATCCCTAGTTACTGTATATTCCTATTTAAAGTAGACCTATACTCTATACCTATACTACTTTATGTGGTCACCTTCCATCTCCAGCCCTGTGCCCTAAAACAGCCCGGGTTTCTTTTTTTACCCCAGTGTCCATAAAAACACCAGGAAAAAAACTACAGGAAGTAGTATTATAGTGAATGGCAGCCATATGTTAATTAATTCAGTTAGGACCAAACTGTTACATAATGCATTTAGGTTGAAGTGCTCTCCATTGCTGAGCTGTGTGTACTCTGATTGCATCATCACTGGGGGTAGGGCTGTTAGGCAGGGAGCAATATGCCCGACTGCATCCTGTTCATGTTGTTATAAATATTAGGCAAAGACTGAGGTAAAAAAAAAAAAAAGAAACACAGGCTGTTATGGGGCACTGGGCTGGGGATAGAAGGTGATACGTATACTTCCCTCTGAATATAGGTGCATTTTAATTGCAAGTCACAGCTTAGCTGCATAGATCTGCACGATGCTGAGTCACATGTTACCTGGCATTAGCAGATATTATCCCTTTACTTTTACTTGCCAGGCAGCCGTGATTAAAAAGCAAAATAATATGGCGTCATCCTTTAAAATGAACCTTTGGATTAGGTTATTATTGCAACTGACTAGTATTGCCAACACTAATTCGGATTTTGGTCAAAGGTAAATTTGACCATTATTTAGCTACCATATTTTTCGCCCTATAAGACGCACTTATTTTCCCGCAAAAGTGGGGGTGGGGGGGATGTCAGCGCGTCTTATCAAGTGAATGTAAAAATAATAAAATAAAAAGACTTACATACCCAGCTACCACGCCTCAGCAATCGTCTCCTGCCGACGTAAAATAATACACACACAGATATACATTACTGGTGTCTGCTGCCCTCGCTGTTGCCTCCACTGGCTGCCGCCCAGGGCCGGCATCAGCACCCAGTAAGGCTGGTCAGCTGCCGGGGGATTTTTTTGCCACTAACATTACACCCTGCACCGCTTCCCCCTAGCGAGCCGTGTCATCCCTAACCTCCTATGGAGGCTGAGCTGCACTCTTTTTCATTGATGGTGCAGTTGCCATGCCCCCTAACCTCTGCTCAGCCCTGCACTGGCTTGTGTGTTGACCTAGGACCAGCGCTGCCCCATAGAGCTGAGTTTCCCTGCAAGCCCCGCCCCAGGGACGTGTCATCGCCCTGCTCCAGCTTTGTAACAGGAAGTACTGCACACACTTCCTTTCTCTGTCTTTCTGCCCCATCCATCCCTGTCTCCCCTCATCTCTGCCCCATCCATTCCTGCCCCTCCATCCCTCTTCCTCAATACTCTACACCAGGGGTATTCAACCCGCGGACCGCAGTCCGTTTCCGGACCGCGGCCGCTTGCTCTCCGGACCCCATGGCCGGCCGGGAGAAATGACAGAGGCCGAGGCACAGTGGCCGGGGCAGGCGGCCGGGAGGAGAGACAGCGCGCGATGCACAGTGGGCGGGGCAGGCAGCCGATAGGAAGGACAGCGGGGGAGTGAGAAGAGACAGTGGGCGGGGTAGGCGGGCCGGAGGAGAGACAGCAGGCAGGCGGGCGGGCAGGCGTCAAGCCGGGAGGAGAGACAGCGAGCGGGGCCGGTGGGCGGGAGCAAAGACAGGGGGTGGGGCCGGAGGGCGGAAACCCAGGGGACGGCGGACTGGTGCAGAGACGGGGGCGGGGCCGGCGGGAGGAAACACAGGGGCCGGCTGACGAGAGGAGACAGGGAGCGGAGCCGGCGAATAGGAGGAAAAACAGCGTGTGGGGAGGCAGGAAGAAAGACAGCAGGGTGAGTTATCCCATCCCATCTCTCTCTGTTCCCAGCTCTGCCTCATCCCAGCTCTCCCTGTTCCCAGCTCTGCCTCATCCCAGCTCTCCCTGTTCCCAGCTCTGCCTCATCCCAGCTCTCCCTGTTCCCAGCTCTGCCTCATCCCAGCTCTCCCTGTTCCCAGCTCTGCCTCATCCCATCTCTCTTTTCCCAGCTCTGCCTCATCCCAGATCTCTATTCCCAGCTCTGCCTCATCCCATCTCTCTATTCCCAGCTCTGTCCCATCCCATCTCTCTATTCCCAGCTCTGCCTCATCCCATCTCTCTTTTCCCAGCTCTGCCCCATCCCATCTCTCTGTTCCCAGCTCTGCCCCATCCCACCTCTCTATTCCCAGCTCTGCCTCATCCCACCTCTCTATTCCCAGCTCTGCCCCATCCCATCTCTCTATTCCCAGCTCTGCCTCATCCCATCTCTCTATTCCCAGCTCTGTCCCATCCCATCTCTCTATTCCCAGCTCTGCCTCATCCCATCTCTCTTTTCCCAGCTCTGCCCCATCCCATCTCTCTGTTCCCAGCTCTGCCCCATCCCACCTCTCTATTCCCAGCTCTGCCTCATCCCATCTCTCTATTCCCAGCTCTGTCCCATCCCATCTCTCTATTCCCAGCTCTGCCTCATCCCATCTCTCTATTCCCAGCTCTGCCCCATCCCATCTCTCTATTCCCAGCTCTGTCCCATCCCATCTCTCTATTCCCAGCTCTGCCCCATCCCATCTCTCTATTCCCAGCTCTGCCCCATCCCATCTCTCTATTCCCAGCTCTCCCTGTTCCCAGCTTTGCCCCATCCCATCTCTCTATTCCCAGCTCTGCCTCATCCCATCTCTCTTTTCCCAGCTCTGTCCCATCCCATCTCTCTATTCCCAGCTCTGCCCCATCCCATCTCTCTATTCCCAGCTCTGTCCCATCCCATCTCTCTATTCCCAGCTCTGCCCCATCCCATCTCTCTTTTCCCAGCTCTGTCCCATCCCATCTCTCTATTCCCAGCTCTGCCCCATCCCATCTCTCTATTCCCAGCTCTGTCCCATCCCATCTCTCTATTCCCAGCTCTCCCTGTTCCCAGCTTTGCCCCATCCCATCTCTCTATTCCCAGCTCTGCCTCATCCCATCTCTCTTTTCCCAGCTCTGCCCCATCCCATCTCTCTTTTCCCAGCTCTGTCCCATCCCATCTCTCTATTCCCAGCTCTGTCCCATCCCATCTCTCTATTCCCAGCTCTGCCCCATCCCACCTCTCTATTCCCAGCTCTGTCCCATCCCATCTCTCTATTCCCAGCTCTGTCCCATCCCATCTCTCTATTCCCAGCTCTGTCCCATCCCATCTCTCTATTCCCAGCTCTGCCTCATCCCATCTCTCTATTCCCAGCTCTGTCCCATCCCATCTCTCTATTCCCAGCTCTGCCCCATCCCACCTCTCTATTCCCAGCTCTGTCCCATCCCATCTCTCTATTCCCAGCTCTGTCCCATCCCATCTCTCTATTCCCAGCTCTGCCTCATCCCATCTCTCTTTTCCCAGCTCTGCCCCATCCCACCTCTCTATTCCCAGCTCTGTCCCATCCCATCTCTCTATTCCCAGCTCTGTCCCATCCCATCTCTCTATTCCCAGCTCTGTCCCATCCCATCTCTCTATTCCCAGCTCTGTCCCATCCCATCTCCCTATTCCCAGCTCTGCCCCATCCCACCTCTCTATTCCCAGCTCTGTCCCATCCCATCCCATCTCTCTATTCCCAGCTTTGCCCCATCCCATCTCTCTTTTCCCAGCTCTGTCCCATCCCATCTCTCTATTCCCAGCTCTGTCCCATCCCATCTCTCTTTTCCCAGCTCTGTCCCATCCCATCTCTCTTTTCCCAGCTCTGTCCCATCCCGTCTCTCTATTCCCAGCTCTGCCCCATCCCATCTCTCTATTCCCAGCTCTGTCCCATCCCATCTCTCTATTCCCAGCTCTGTCCCATCCCATCCCATCTCTCTCTGTTTATTTAAAATCAGTGCACCAAGGATAAGAGCTGTAGGCTCGACATGGTCAAACAAAAAAAAAGTTGCTGTTTGTTTCCTCCCCAATGTCCAATAGATATAATGCCAGAGGGGGGACAAGCAGCCTTTATTTAATTATGCTTCTGAAATATATAGCTCCCTGGTGCGCTGATTTTAACCTACCCCCCGATTCCGGACCTTCAGCTTGTGGCATACTGCTACAAGCGGACCTCTACAAAAAGTTCTTGAGTACCCCTTCTCTACACATTCATGTGGGGCCAAACTAAAAAAAACCATCTCCAATAGGGGGTTGGAGGGCAAGCAGCCCTTCTTAGTTTTGTCGATGGAATTTATAGACCCCCACCCGCTACTCTCCATCGCAAAGGGGTCCACTGAGACCATGCCGCCCAAGGGCCCACATTAACCTGGAGCCAGCCCTGCCGCCGCCACCACCTCAGCTGTTGTCCCGTATCTGCTGCTGCACACTGCCCCAAGTTCACAGAGACACGGTTCAGGCTGTCACAGGCCGCGTCCCACCCGGAACCGGTGTTCTGGAAGCTTGAGAGGGAAGGCAGCGCAGCTATGGGGACTGGGAAGTGGCAGCGACTGCGGAGGCAGCGGATGCCAGTAATGTGTGTTTGTGTGTGTGTGTGTTTCGCCCTATAAGACGCACATGCCTATAAGACACACCCAGGATTTGGAGGGAAAAAATTAGAAAACAAATATTCTGAACCAAATGGTGTCCTCCCAATCACCCTATTATAGACAGTATGCAGAATTCCCCCAATTACACCATTACAGACCCTACATTACAGGCAGTGAGCGGTATCCCACATTACAGGCAGTGAGTGGTATCCCACATTACAGGCAGTGAGTGGTATCCCACATTACAGGCAGTGAGTGGTATCCCACATTACAGGCAGTGAGTGGTATCCCACATTACAGACAGTGAGTGGTATCTCACATTACAGGCAGTGAGTGGTATCCCACATTACAGGCAGTGAGCGGTATCCCACATTACAGGCAGTGAGTGGTATCCCACATTACAGGCAGTGAGCGGTATCCCACATTACAGGTAGTTACTGGTATCCCACATTACAGGCAGTGAGTGGTATCCCACATTACAGGCAGTAAGTGGTATCCCACATTACAGGCAGTTTGAGACATCCCAATTACAGGTAGTGTGCGGGCATCTCAATACAGGTAGTGTGTGGGCATCCCAATTACAGGCAGTGTACAGGCATACCAAATACTGGCAGTGTGCGGGCATCCCAATTACAGGCACCATGCCCCCCCCCCCCCCAAAAAAAAAACAAACACATTCCCCAGCTCCCACGCCGGACATAAAAATATGGTAATTTGTTTCTGTGTGGCAAAAACAGAATATTGGCTAAATTCTGGTCCAATTCAACCAGTTCAGTTTTATTTGGTTAAAAAAATGTTTTTATATATTAGTAATGTGTCTGTAGCTAATGGCCACCATTAGCCAACTAATGAATTTGAAAGTGCAAGAAGATGAAAGAAACCCTGTTTAACTATAGTAAACTTTACAATTAAAGTTAGAGGTCCCTTTAACACAATGAAAGTGAAAGAATAATAACTCTTTAACTCCACTAAAATATATATATATATATATATATATATATATATAAAGCAAGAGGGTCCTTTAAAATAATAATGTCATTTTACTGTGGATTCATTACCCTTTTCTTTATGTTTAAATATCTGCATAGAAAGGACACAAATGTTTCAATAACTGTTACTGTATGCGCAGCATAAAGCGCTGATTGGAGAAGAGCCCACGCATGCTAAATCCCCCTCCATAGATATTAACAGGGGCAGATTGGCCATAGGGAGACCCGGGCAAATGCCCGATGGGCCACACTGCTTTGGGGCACTCTGGGCAGCTACCTTTACTAACACTCCCATCCAATCCCAGCCACCCATCCCCTTCCCCTTCCCATAATAATATAGCCTCAGCCTTGGAGCACGCTGGTTGACAGGCCAGGAATGGATGCCCCGAGGACTGGAACTCTGGAGGCCCTGGAGTCTTTTAGACTCGTTCCTCTTTAAAGTCCTTGGCTTATGACCTCACGGCTCTGGGAATGTGCTTTCCTGGACTTTCCTCTCATAGTCTCATAGTCTCGTCTCGGGAACATCTGTCACAAAGAATTGCTGCGCAGTGTCTACTGCCCTGGAAACATATAAACACAATCTGGGAACTGTCTCGCTGTGTCACAGGAGCGCGCAGTGTCTGCTGCACTGATGTAACAAGTATTGGGCTGCTGTCTTATATATAGGCAGGACTCTCTCTTTTTATATTTGTTTTCTATTAATCCAGAACAACACCCATTGTTCACAAAATGGGTCTTGTTCCTCATGCATCCTGATTGCTGTTGCCCCCCTGCAGGGACATAGCAAAGGGGGAGTCACGTGCCCTGGGTGCAGCAGGCCAGGGGGGTGCCAAATGGGGGCCTGAGCACAGGTGGAGGGGGGCGCGATTTCAAATCTTTTCCCCCAGGTGCCAGAAAGCCCAGCTATGTCTCTGCTTCCTGTGCATTAACCCTGTTAAGGTGGACCAAAACCAATGTTTTAGCACCACTATTATAGCCAATAATCTCCTGGGTCCAGTTCAAGGTTTGAGCACCATTATTATGGATGATTAAGGAGGTTTCCTTCTGAAACGCGTAGCAGCGCTTTGTCTATGTCTGTTGTCCCACCTGCTGTTGGATGATTTTAATGTCTACAATATACCGTATGTTTCGCCCTATAAGACGCACGTATCTTCCCCCAAAAGTGGGGGGAAAATGTCAGTGCGTCTTATCGGGCGAATGTGGGAAAAAAATAAATAAAAAGGAAAAAGTTAACTCACCTCTCCATCACTCGCGCTGTCCCGGAAGCGGTGGAGGCAGTGGCGCCAGCACACACAGGCCCCGGCCTGCTACAGTGGTGGGCGTGGCCGACGCTCAAGGGTCGGCCACGCCCACCGCTGTATAAGGCCGTGTGTCGGTGTGTGAAGACGGCGGGGACAGCGGGGGGGATTAAAAAGTTTACTTTTTTTTTCTTACTTTTGCCTATAAGGGGAATGGAAGGGGGGGGGGGGGGGGGGATGCCACACTACCTGTAAGGGGAATGCCCCACTACTTATAAGGGGAATGCCACACTACCTATAAGGGGAATGAAAGGGGGGGGGATGCCACACTACCTATAAGGGGAATGCCCCACTACTTATAAGGGGAATGCCACACTACCTATAAGGGGAATGAAAGGGGGGGGGGGGGATGCCACACTACTTATAAGGGGAATGCCACACTACCTATAAGGTGAATTTAAGGGGGGGGGGAATGCCACACTACCTATAAGGGGAATGAAAGGGGGGGGATGCCCCACTACCTATAAGGGAAATGCCACACTACCTATAAGGGAAATGAAAGGGGGGGGATGCCATAAGGGGAATGCCACACTACTTATAAGGGGAATGCCACACTACCTATAAGGGGAATGCCACACTACCTATAAGGGGAATGGAAGGGGGGAATGCCACACTACCTAAATGGGGAATGGAAAGGGGGGGGGATGCCAAACTACCTATAAGGGGAATGAAAGGGGGGGTGCCACACGACCTATATGGGGAATGGAGGAGGGGGGATGCCACACTACCTATATGGGGAATGGAAGGGGGGGTGCCACACTGCCTATATGGGAATGGGAGGGATGCCACACTGCCTTTATGGGAATGGGACGGGGGAATGACGCACTGCCTATATGGGAATGGGGGGATGCTAAGCTGCCTATATGGGAATGGGAGGGGGGAATGATGCACTGCCTATATGGGAATGGGAGGGGGGAATGGGTAGGGATGCCACACTGCCTATATGGGAATGGGAGGGGGGATGCCACATCGACTATATGGGGAATGGGATGGGGGATGCCACACTGCCTATGGGAAGTAGGAAGGGGGGAATGCCGCACTGCCTATGGGAGGGGGGCATCCCACATTGCTTATGGGAATGGGATGGGGGAACGCCACACTGTCTGTAATTGAATGTTTTAGCAAAACATTTGGTTTAGGATATTTTTTTTTCTAGTTTTCCTTCCCCAAATCTTAGGTGCGTCCTATGGGCAGGTGCGTCCTATAGGGCAAAAAATACGGTACCGATAACAATCTCCTTATAATCCTCTGAAGTCAGTCTGAGATTTAAGCACCACAATTACGGCCATAATCACCTAGGTCCAGACCAAGGTTTTAGCACCACTATTATAGCCTATAACTCCCCTTTGGTGAGGGATTTCAACACCACTATTATAATCTTTGGGGTCCAGTTCCTGATTTCAGGACCCCTATTATAGCCCATAACGCCCTTTAGTGAGTCCAAGGTTTCAGCACCACAATTACAGCCCATAATCACCTAGGTCCAGACCAAGGTTTCAACACCAGTATTATAGCCTATAACTCCCCTTTAGTGAGGGATTTCAACACCACTATTATAATCCTCGGGGTCCAGTTCCTGATTTCAGGACCCCTAGTATAGCCCATAACGCCCATTTGGTGAGCCCAAGGTCTCAGCACCACTATTATAGCCCACAACGCCCTTTAGTAAGTTCAAGGTTTCAGCACCACAATTACAGCCCATAATCACCTAGGTCCAGACCAAAGTTTCAGCAACAATATTATAACTTATAATCTCGATCAGAAGTTTTCCGCACCATTATTACAGCCCTGCATGCCCCTTTGGTGAGTCCAATGTTTCAGCACCACTATTATAGCCAATAATCTTCCGGGTCCAGTCCAAAGTTTTAGCACCATTAATATAGCCTCTAACTCCCCTTTGGTGAATCCAAGGTTTCAACACCACTATTATAATCCCCGGTGTCCAGTCCATGATTTCAGGATCCCTATTATAGCCCATAACGCCTGTTTGGTGAGTCCAAGGTCTCAGCACCACTATTCTAATACTCTGTGGCCTCTCCTATAACTTGCCTCCTTATAATCCTCTGGAGTCAGTCTAAGGTTTCAGCACCACAGTTACAGCCCATAATCAACTGGGTCCAGACCAAGGTTTCAGCACCACTATTATAACCTATAATCTCCTCGCTCCAATCAGAGGTTTTTAGTACCAGTGTTACAGCCCCTTTGGTGAGGCCAATGTTTTTGCACCACTATTATAGCCAATAATCTCCTGGGTCCAGACCAAGGTTTTTGCACCATTATTACAGCCTATAAATTCCCTTTGGTGAGTCCAAGGTTTCAGCACCACTATTATAATCCCCTGGGTCCAGTCCATGAATTCAGGACCCCTATTATAGCCAAAAACACCCATCTGGTGTGTCCAAGGTCTCAGCACCACTATTATAGCCCATAACGCCCTTTAGTAAGTCCAAGATTTCAGAACCACTATTAATACCACCTCTGACATAGCCCCTCTGTAGCCAGTCCAAGGTGAGGGGAATCTTGGGGGAGCTCAGAACTTTGGCAGTCTGGATCCAGCCAAAATGGATCCAAGCCAGCTCTCCTTTCCCACCTCCAATCCTCCTTTTCACGAAGCAAAACATGAGAATGGTTTGGGGGGGGGGGGGGCTGTCTCAGCATTTCGCTCTCGTTGTCTTCTCTCTCTCTCTCTTGCAAAATGCTGAACAAGAGGAAGTGAAAAGAGCTTATCCAGTGTTTTCTATCTTCTGCGTTCTTTGCAGGTGCCCCGCCGGGGACAAACAGGGCCACCCGTACTGCGAAATCACGCATCACTCACCCTGGCGCTGGTGATTTAGGGCGTCTTTTAAATGTTGTAAAGTGTATAAAGTGAGAACGCAGATGATAAATGATCGGTGATCAGAACAAGGAGGTGAAATCCCAAATCTTCTCTTCCTATGGCTTATTCATGGAAACAGAGGCCATGGCGCCTGGGCCATATTTAGTGTTCATGCTGCCCTAGGCACTTCAAGTGCTGGCGCCCACTTTTGTTAAGTAACGTTGAGAAGGGCCGGCTAGAAAAAAAAAAGCTGAAAAAAGAGATAGAAGGAAAAACAAAAAAAAAATAGAAGGAAAGGCGAAAAAAATTATAGAAGGAAATAAGAAAGAAAAGGAATGGCGTAACAGATGAAAGGTTAAAAGAATAAATGGAAGGAAAAAAGAAAAGAATAAAAGGAAAGAAACAAAGGTGAGTCCTACTAATGTTCAGAGGCCCCAGCAATTGCCTGATGCCCAATGCTGATGCCTGTCCTGTCGCCACTGTCTGTCAATATAAAAAAATAAATGTGTGTAGGGAGGAGATGTTTCAAGGGAAGAAATGCAGAGGAGCATGAATTCTATTATATATTACTGGCTTCCCAACGCGCAACGCACAGGAGTCACATGGCCACAGCAGTGGAAGAGGACGAAGTTGTAGATTGCCTTTAAGAAGTTGTGCCCTAACCCCCCCCCCCGCTACATACACAATGTGGCCTGGGAGAATTTGTAAAGAGACATTAACATGTCAACATAATTTTTCATCTTCTTTTTTTTTTTACTATAGCAGTAATGTCTGCGCCCCCCCCCCCTCCCCCCCTTGCAGGTGGCCAACCACTCCTTGTAAAGGTCCATTTACAGACATCCGGTGAGAGGTGAAGGTCCGGGCGTGAGGGCTGTTGCTGGGGGGAGGATAGTTAGAAATCTTTTTATAGGCAAAACTAAAAAACGCTGCTTGCACCCCCCCCCCCACCCCCATAGTCCCATTGGGCACTGGAAAACACTTTACATTTTTTGGGCCCCACAGAACCTACATCTCTGGCCCTCGGCACACTGCTTTTAACCCCTCGTGCATTCTGTGCAGGCCGTATACAGGGGTGGACTAGGGCCTAAATGTTACTGGCAATAAGGTCTGGTAACAAGGATGGATAGATGGGGCTCGGGGGAGAGGGATGGATGGGAGAGGAGCTGGAAGGAAGAGGGATGGATATGCAGAATAGGAAGGGCATGGAGGGATGGAGAGAGAGCTGGGAGATGGGATAGAAGGGCAGAACTAGAAGGGCAGGGATGGATGGGGCAGAGCTGAGGGGACAGGAATGGATGGGGCAGAGCTGAGGGGACAGGGATGGATGGGGCAGAGCTGAGGGGACAGGGCTGGATGGGGCAGAGCTGAGGGGACAGGGCTGGATGGGGCAGAGCTGAGGGGACAGGAATGGATGGGGCAGAGCTGAGGGGACAGGGATGGATGGGGCAGAGCTGAGGGGACAGGGCTGGATGGGGCAGAGCTGAGGGGACAGGGCTGGATGGGGCAGAGCTGAGGGGACCGGAATGGATGGGGCAGAGCTGAGGGCACAGGGATGGATGGGGCAGAGCTGAGGGGACAGGGCTGGACGGGGCAGAGCTGAGGAGACAGGGCTGGATGGGGCAGAGCTGAGGGGACCGGAATGGATGGGGCAGAGCTGAGGGGACAGGGCTGGATGGGGCAGAGCTGAGGGGACAGGGCTGGATGGGGCACAGCTGAGGGGACCGGAATGGATGGGGCAGAGCTGAGGGGACAGGGCTGGATGGGGCAGAGCTGAGGGGACAGGGCTGGATGGGGCAGAGCTGAGGGGACCGGAATGGATGGGGCAGAGCTGAGGGCACAGGGATGGATGGGGCAGAGCTGAGGGGACAGGGCTGGACGGGGCAGAGCTGAGGAGACAGGGCTGGATGGGGCAGAGCTGAGGGGACTGGAATGGATGGGGCAGAGCTGAGGGGACAGGGCTGGATGGGGCAGAGCTGAGGGGACAGGGCTGGATGGGGCACAGCTGAGGGGACCGGAATGGATGGGGCAGAGCTGAGGGGACAGGGCTGGATGGGGCAGAGCTGAGGGGACAGGGCTGGATGGGGCAGAGCTGAGGGGACAGGGATGGATGGGGCAGAGCTGAGGGGACAGGGATGGATGGGGCAGAGCGGAGAAGACAGGGATGGATGCATTCGGACCCCGGTCTACCAGTTGAGTACCGCAGCTTTAGACTGTAAGCTCGCAAGGGCAGGGCTCTCCTTCCTATTGTCTCCTGTACTCACAACACTTGGTTTAAATCTTGTAGCATCTAGTTTGTATTGTTCCCTGTACTATATGTTTTACCTTGTCTGTAATCATACTAATTCTCAAAAAATATATCACTCCTGCACCACCCCAATAATGAAAAACAAGTGAGTAAGAGGAGCCAATAAGGGGTTCCCTAAAACATAAAAGTTTGAACAGTAAAGAGCTGTGCCCCAGCAACCACAGAGAACTCTCCTATAGGCACCAACTCCCCAATACATCACATAACTATCTAAACACATAATATACATGGATTATTCTAAAAAAACACAACATTTAATTAAAAACACATTTTACAGCAGGGACATCACAGCCTGTGTCCAAAAGTATAATCTATCACAAAAAAACAATCAAAGATCAATTTCATAAATTAATAAATAATCCAAGATATAAAGTGCCAGTGCAATCCTAAAGTATTCTCATCAAAGTGCTGTCACGGCCACTGCCACCGCCTTACCTGGCCTTCGCTCCCCCGCCGACTCCTCTCGGCGGGATACACGTCTGCTGCAGCCGGCGGCGGGTCGGCGTCGCTCCTGCCCGCCCGCCGCTCGGCTGTCACGAGCAGCTTCTCAGGCGGCTTCCGGCTCGGCGGCGTCGGGAGCGGTCGCGCCGCTCTCTGTGCGGCGCGCTCCCGGCGCGTGTCCACGCACGCGCGCGCACGCGCGCGTCTCAGGTCCTCCTATGCTCTCCGGCGGCGCTGCGCACAGCGCGCTGTTAGGCGCCGGACACCCTTCTCTCTTAAGCCAGATAATCCCCAATCTCCACCGCCTCTTCTGCCTTTAGACAAGTCCCCGCTCGCAGGAGACGCGGATTGTGCCTCTCCAGACTCGGTTACCCCCAGGACTTAGTTGGCGCAAAGATTACCGGCTTAAGGTGGAGACGGGTGAACGGCGGGGTATCCCGAATATGGATGCCGGGATGTAAATGGGATTACAAACAGAGAGTCAATCAGAGAGGTCCAGGAACAAGCCAAGGTCAAGCCGGGTGGTCACTGAGCGCGGTATCCAAGGGGTCAAGCGAAGGGTAGTCAAAAACGAGCCGAGGTCAAACCGGGTGAGCACCAAAACGCAGTAACAGAGGGATCAGGCACAAGCGAAGTCAGGACAGGCGAAAAGGTCAGGACGGGCAGCAGACGAGGATGGTCAGAGACGAAGCCGAGTTGAACACAGTAACGCAGACTATAATGCACACCCTACTAACCAGAGGCTATAACGGGCACTGGACAATGGGGCAGCCTGATAATAAAGGGAAGACTGGCCAATGGGAAGGGGAAAAGGAAAGGAGAGGGAAGTGTGCTGATTGGTGCGACAGTGACGACCCAATGGGAGCGGTCCCAGGAACTGGACCTGCCCAGGCCAGACGGGCTGTCCAGTCCCTGGGCCCGACTCCCATCAGGACAGCTGATGATTTAACTTGAAACTTGCCCCCGGCGGATGCGCTGGGAGCAGCGCCGCCTGGGGGCATACACAGAGCGTGCTCGCGCACGTGCGCGAGCACGCGAATGGCCGGGCGCGCTCCCGGCCGGGGGAAGCACAGCCGTGCCGGCAGAGGACACCACGGGGCCGCCTGCCCCCGCCGCACCGCTCGCAGCGAGGCCGCCGCACCCCGCCGCCGCCACGCTGGCCTCAGAGCGGAACCGAGAGCCAGCAGCAGGACGGGGCCGTGACGCGCCGCGGGACCGTGGCCGGGAGGCAGGTAAGATCCTAACACGCGCCCGCCGGAGGTGATTTAATTGGGCCAATGGGCCCTAGTGATTAAAGGGCATGTGCCCAAATACTGTCCTCCTCCCCACAGTGAATTGGGCCAATGAGCCCTTGCTATTTAAAGGCATGTGTTCTATAATTCACTCCGCCTCCCTATTCAAACTGGGCAATCAGCCCAGAGATCCCAGTCGCTCCTATCACTACACTCCTCCCCGCAGCCAATCCAGTCAGTCCCCATCCTATATAGGTGTTCACCCTGCAGTCAGTCGTGGCCCGTTATAGCGTGCTACTGGGTGTGATTTGGATTGCTCTTCTCCTTGTGATTTCGCCTTGTTTTGACCATCCCTGATTGCCGCCTGGACCGACCTTGCTTGCCCTTTGACTACGATTCTGCCTGCTCCTTTGTACCGCGAACTTCTGACCTCCCGTTGTGACCCTTGGCTTGCCCCTGACCATTCTTCCGTCTAACCCTTCTGTACCGTGCCTCCTCGGATTGACCACCCGTGTATGACCCCTGTCCGTTTATCGCTACTCAGTCTAGTCCCTGGATTCATCTGCCTTCCCCTGCATAAATCAGCATCCTTTGTGCTAATAAGACCTGGGGGCAACCGTGTCCGGTGAGGCGTGTCTAGCGTCCCGGCAAACGGGGGCTTACTATAGGTGAAGAAAGCAGCGGAGATTGGGGGTTGCTGGTTTATTGGAAGGTGGGTGTCTCCGGGACCTGACATTATAACGGGCCAAAAATAAGAAGAAATACCTCCTAGATGGAAGAACTGATACAACAGGTTCAAGCCATGGCCACTGCCATCAATCAGCTGGCCCAACGAGTGGCCACTCAAGAGAGTCGTCAGATGCCTGCGCCAGCGGATCCTAGTCCGGCCATCGAGCCCAAGATTCCTCTCCCGGAAAAATTTGTGGGGGATCGGGCGAAGTTTTCTAACTTCAAAAATTCTTGTCAGCTCTACTTCCGCCTTCGACCCCACGCGTCTGGATCCGAAGCGCAACGTGTTGGCCTGGTCATTTCACTCCTCCAGGGCGACCCACAGACCTGGGCGTTTGGTTTAGCTCCGACCGATGAAGCCTTGCAGTCAGTCTCCTCTTTTTTTTCGGCCATGGAACTACTCTATGCTGACCCAGATCGGGCTGCGACAGCGGATTCCAAATTACGGAACCTGAGACAGGCTAAACGTTCTGCTGAAGAATATTGCGCAGAATTTCGGCGATGGGCTATAGATTCGAAGTGGAATGATCCGGCTTTATGTAGCCAATTTAGGATTGGACTCTCTGACAACATCAAGGACACTTTGGTGAATTATCCTTTGCCAAAAAGCCTAGACGAATATATGCAGCTGGCTATCAGGGTGGATCGACGTCTCCGCGAGAGACGCCAGGAAAGAGGCAAGGACCAACCTTGGGGATCCTCACGTCAAGAGCCAAGTTTCAAGGGGGCAGCCGCTTCCTCTCCTTCCTTATCACCAGAGGAACCAATGCAGCTTGGTGTTACCCATCTCTCTCAGGCGGAGAAAGTTCGGCGCAGATCCCAAGGCCTCTGCCTCTATTGTGGTAAGCCGGGTCATTTTGCCAAGACCTGCCCGAACAAGGCTCCGGTGGCGGGAAACTTCAACGCCTAGATCCTGCAGAGGGACTTCTTCTAGGCGGTCAGGTATCGTTCCCTCCTGATAATCGGGTGCTCCTACCTGTTACACTCTCTTGGGGTCCTTCCCGGACTATTGCCTCCGCCTTCATTGATAGTGGAGCGGCTGGCAATTTCCTAGATAGATCCCTAGCCATCACTCTTGGGATTCCGTTTATTCCATTAGAAAATCCCCTTCGGGTCCTGGCGGTTAACAATAAGCCCATTGAGGGGGGGTTGGTCTCCTACAAGACCCCTTGGGTAAAATTAGTCGTGGGATCTGCCCACTCGGAAGACATAGAATTTCTGGTTATTGAAAGTCCCGTATCCCCTATTGTTTTAGGATTCCCCTGGTTAAAGGTCCATAACCCAGTGATAGATTGGAGGTCTGGGGATCTGGTGAAATGGAGTCCATCATGCCAAAATCATTGTTTCTCCATATCCCTTAGAACCACACCTATTGTCCTTGATGGGTTACCTCTGGTCTATGCGGATTGGGCAGATGTATTTTCGGAAAAATCCGCCGACATTCTTCCACCCCATAGGGCCTACGACTGTCCTATTGAGTTACTCCCAGGTACTATGCCCCCTAGGGGGAAACTATATAATCTCACTAGATCTGAAGAGCGGGCTATGAAAGATTACATCACCGAAAACCTCCAGAAAGGTTTTATCCGTCCTTCCACCTCCCCTGCCGGTGCTGGATTCTTCTTCGTCGAGAAGAAGGACGGCGGCTTACGCCCCTGTATAGACTATCGAGGGTTAAATAAGATTACTGTTAAGAATAGGTATCCCCTACCATTGATCAATGACCTTTTTAATCAGGTCTCTGGGGCCCAGGTCTTCTCCAAGTTAGACCTTCGAGGGGCATACAATCTTATTCGCATACGGCAGGGGGATGAATGGAAGACGGCCTTCAATGTAAAAGATGGGCATTATGAATACTTAGTGATGCCATTCGGGTTATGTAATGCTCCTGCAGTGTTTCAAGATTTTGTCAATGACATTTTTCGTGATTTTTTGGGTCAGTTTCTCGTGGTCTATTTGGATGACATACTGATTTTTTCCCGCTCCCTGATGGAGCACCGTCAACATGTCAAAGCGGTGTTGCAGAGACTGCGGGAAAATCGTCTGTATGCTAAAATTTCCAAATGTGTTTTCGAAGTGTCTGAAATCCCGTTCCTAGGATTTATAATCTCCAAGCGGGGGTTGGTGATGGATCCTTCCAAGGTTTCTGCTATTCTTGAGTGGGAACAACCTAGAACCCTAAAGGCGCTTCAGAGATTTTTAGGATTCGCGAATTTTTATAGGCAATTCATAAAGGGTTTCTCGTCCATAGTGAGTCCTTTAACAGATCTCACCCGTAAGGGCGCTTTTGTTGAGGAGTGGCCTCCCTCAGCTAAAAACGCCTTTCATGTGTTAAAGGAGACTTTCACCTCCGCTCCCATTTTGATACATCCCGACACCCGGCTTCCATTTCTATTGGAGGTTGACGCCTCGGAACTAGGAGTAGGAGCTGTTCTTTCTCAGTATGCAGGCAATCCTGAGAAACTACATCCTTGTGCATTCTTCTCTCGGAAATTTTCACCCGCTGAACGCAATTACGATGTTGGGAATAGGGAACTATTGGGTATTAAACTGGCCTTTGAAGAATGGCGTCACTGGCTAGAAGGTTCCCTGCACCCTATCACTGTATATACTGATCACAAGAATCTAGAGTACTTAGAGTCCGCCAAGAGACTCAACTCCCGTCAGGCGCGCTGGGCACTCTTCTTTTCTCGATTCAATTTTGTTATCACCTATAAGCCGGGGAAGAAGAATGCCAAAGCAGACGCCCTATCCCGTAATTTCGGGGATAGTAAGGATCTGAGCGGTCCTCCAGAGTCGATTTTGCCTTTAGGTTGTGTTGTGGCTACTCTTCTCCCTGACTTGTCTAGCTCGTTAATGCCATTTCAGGTTGATACTCCTCCTGGTAAACCCTCTGATTGTTTATTTGTTCCACCTCATTTGCGCCTGGCCGTTTTACAGGAACTACATGATGCCAAGTCTGCCGGTCACTTAGGCGTTCGGAAGACCTTGGCTATCGCCAGACGTCATGTCTGGTGGCCCACCATCCGACGCGATACTTCCGCCTTTGTCGAAGCATGTCCGGTATGTGCTCGGAGTAAGGCTACTCATGGGTCTCCTGCAGGATTATTAGTTCCTTTAGAAATTCCTACTGAACCATGGTCGCACATATCCATGGATTTTATTGTTGATCTCCCTCCGTCACAAGGGAATTCTGTAATTTGGGTGGTGGTGGACCGCTTCAGTAAAATGGCACACTTTATTCCATTGATAAGACTTCCGTCGGCACCGGATTTAGTACAGTTATTCATAAAACATGTTTTTCGCCTCCATGGTCTACCGCAGAATATTGTTTCAGATCGAGGAGTTCAGTTTGTATCCCGTTTTTGGAAAGCTTTCTGCAATCGTTTAGGTATTAAAGTGTCGCTCTCTACCGCCTATCACCCTCAGTCTAACGGACAGACTGAACGGGTAAATCAATGTTTAGAACAATATCTACGCTGTTTCGTCTCCGATTGCCAGGAACAATGGGCGGAATTCATCGAATTTGCAGAATTCGCCTTTAACAATGCGCCGAGCGAATCTACTAGGTTTTCGCCTTTCTTTTGTAATTACGGTAGACATCCCAAGGCATCGTCTTTTCCTGGCCCTTCCTCCAACTTGCCGGCCTTGGAGGAATGGCTACGAGAAAGGACTAAAGTGTGGTCTGAAATACAGACTAACTTAAAGAAAGCCTCTAGAACTTATAAAATTTTTGCGGACCGACATAGGTCGCTAGAACCACCATTTCAGGTGGGTGATTTAGTCTGGGTCTCTACTAGAAATATTGCCCTTCGGCAACCCTCGTCTAAGCTAGGGCCTAAATTTATCGGTCCGTTTCCTATTATTGATAAACTAAGCGACGTTACCTTTAAGGTCAAGTTACCTTCATCCATGAGAATTCCGTCGTCCTTTCATGTTTCTTTGTTAAAATCTGCCAAAAATATTCAGGTGTCGTCTCCTCCCCCGATCATAGTGGAAGATGAGCCTGAATATGAAATTAATAGAATACTCGACGCTCGGGTGCTTCAAAACTCTTTACAGTATTTAATAGATTGGAAGGGTTTTGGCCCTGAGGAAAGATGTTGGGTATCAGCCAAGGATGTCCATGCCAAAACCCTTATTAATAGGTTTCACCGGGAGAATCCGGATAAGCCTGGTAAGGGTCCAGAGGCCCCTCGTGAAGGGGGGGGTAGTGTCACGGCCACTGCCACCGCCTTACCTGGCCTTCGCTCCCCCGCCGACTCCTCTCGGCGGGATACACGTCTGCTGCAGCCGGCGGCGGGTCGGCGTCGCTCCTGCCCGCCCGCCGCTCGGCTGTCACGAGCAGCTTCTCAGGCGGCTTCCGGCTCGGCGGCATCGGGAGCGGTCGCGCCGCTCTCTGTGCGGCGCGCTCCCGGCGCGTGTCCACGCACGCGCGCGCACGCGCGTCTCAGGTCCTCCTATGCTCTCCGGCGGCGCTGCGCACAGCGCGCCCGCCGGAGGTGATTTAATTGGGCCAATGAGCCCTAGTGATTAAAGGGCATGTGCCCAAATACTGTCCTCCTCCCCACAGTGAATTGGGCCAATGAGCCCTTGCTATTTAAAGGCATGTGTTCTATAATTCACTCCGCCTCCCTATTCAAACTGGGCAATCAGCCCAGAGATCCCAGTCGCTCCTATCACTACACTCCTCCCCGCAGCCAATCCAGTCAGTCCCCATCCTATATAGGTGTTCACCCTGCAGTCAGTCGTGGCCCGTTATAGCGTGCTACTGGGTGTGATTTGGATTGCTCTTCTCCTTGTGATTTCGCCTTGTTTTGACCATCCCTGATTGCCGCCTGGACCGACCTTGCTTGCCCTTTGACTACGATTCTGCCTGCTCCTTTGTACCGCGAACTTCTGACCTCCCGTTGTGACCCTTGGCTTGCCCCTGACCATTCTTCCGTCTAACCCTTCTGTACCGTGCCTCCTCGGATTGACCACCCGTGTATGACCCCTGTCCGTTTATCGCTACTCAGTCTAGTCCCTGGATTCATCTGCCTTCCCCTGCATAAATCAGCATCCTTTGTGCTAATAAGACCTGGGGGCAACCGTGTCCGGTGAGGCGTGTCTAGCGTCCCGGCAAACGGGGGCTTACTATAGGTGAAGAAAGCAGCGGAGATTGGGGGTTGCTGGTTTATTGGAAGGTGGGTGTCTCCGGGACCTGACATTATAACGGGCCAAAAATAAGAAGAAATACCTCCTAGATGGAAGAACTGATACAACAGGTTCAAGCCATGGCCACTGCCATCAATCAGCTGGCCCAACGAGTGGCCACTCAAGAGAGTCGTCAGATGCCTGCGCCAGCGGATCCTAGTCCGGCCATCGAGCCCAAGATTCCTCTCCCGGAAAAATTTGTGGGGGATCGGGCGAAGTTTTCTAACTTCAAAAATTCTTGTCAGCTCTACTTCCGCCTTCGACCCCACGCGTCTGGATCCGAAGCGCAACGTGTTGGCCTGGTCATTTCACTCCTCCAGGGCGACCCACAGACCTGGGCGTTTGGTTTAGCTCCGACCGATGAAGCCTTGCAGTCAGTCTCCTCTTTTTTTTCGGCCATGGAACTACTCTATGCTGACCCAGATCGGGCTGCGACAGCGGATTCCAAATTAGGGAACCTGAGACAGGCTAAACGTTCTGCTGAAGAATATTGCGCAGAATTTTGGCGATGGGCTATAGATTCGAAGTGGAATGATCCGGCTTTATGTAGCCAATTTAGGATTGGACTCTCTGACAACATCAAGGACACTTTGGTGAATTATCCTTTGCCAAAAAGCCTAGACGAATATATGCAGCTGGCTATCAGGGTGGATCGACGTCTCCGCGAGAGACGCCAGGAAAGAGGCAAGGACCAACCTTGGGGATCCTCACGTCAAGAGCCAAGTTTCAAGGGGGCAGCCGCTTCCTCTCCTTCCTTATCACCAGAGGAACCAATGCAGCTTGGTGTTACCCATCTCTCTCAGGCGGAGAAAGTTCGGCGCAGATCCCAAGGCCTCTGCCTCTATTGTGGTAATCCGGGTCATTTTGCCAAGACCTGCCCGAACAAGGCTCCGGTGGCGGGAAACTTCAACGCCTAGATCCTGCAGAGGGACTTCTTCTAGGCGGTCAGGTATCGTTCCCTCCTGATAATCGGGTGCTCCTACCTGTTACACTCTCTTGGGGTCCTTCCCGGACTATTGCCTCCGCCTTCATTGATAGTGGAGCGGCTGGCAATTTCCTAGATAGATCCCTAGCCATCACTCTTGGGATTCCGTTTATTCCATTAGAAAATCCCCTTCGGGTCCTGGCGGTTAACAATAAGCCCATTGAGGGGGGGTTGGTCTCCTACAAGACCCCTTGGGTAAAATTAGTCGTGGGATCTGCCCACTCGGAAGACATAGAATTTCTGGTTATTGAAAGTCCCGTATCCCCTATTGTTTTAGGATTCCCCTGGTTAAAGGTCCATAACCCAGTGATAGATTGGAGGTCTGGGGATCTGGTGAAATGGAGTCCATCATGCCAAAATCATTGTTTCTCCATATCCCTTAGAACCACACCTATTGTCCTTGATGGGTTACCTCTGGTCTATGCGGATTGGGCAGATGTATTTTCGGAAAAATCCGCCGACATTCTTCCACCCCATAGGGCCTACGACTGTCCTATTGAGTTACTCCCAGGTACTATGCCCCCTAGGGGGAAACTATATAATCTCACTAGATCTGAAGAGCGGGCTATGAAAGATTACATCACCGAAAACCTCCAGAAAGGTTTTATCCGTCCTTCCACCTCCCCTGCCGGTGCTGGATTCTTCTTCGTCGAGAAGAAGGACGGCGGCTTACGCCCCTGTATAGACTATCGAGGGTTAAATAAGATTACTGTTAAGAATAGGTATCCCCTACCATTGATCAATGACCTTTTTAATCAGGTCTCTGGGGCCCAGGTCTTCTCCAAGTTAGACCTTCGAGGGGCATACAATCTTATTCGCATACGGCAGGGGGATGAATGGAAGACGGCCTTCAATGTAAAAGATGGGCATTATGAATACTTAGTGATGCCATTCGGGTTATGTAATGCTCCTGCAGTGTTTCAAGATTTTGTCAATGACATTTTTCGTGATTTTTTGGGTCAGTTTCTCGTGGTCTATTTGGATGACATACTGATTTTTTCCCGCTCCCTGATGGAGCACCGTCAACATGTCAAAGCGGTGTTGCAGAGACTGCGGGAAAATCGTCTGTATGCTAAAATTTCCAAATGTGTTTTCGAAGTGTCTGAAATCCCGTTCCTAGGATTTATAATCTCCAAGCGGGGGTTGGTGATGGATCCTTCCAAGGTTTCTGCTATTCTTGAGTGGGAACAACCTAGAACCCTAAAGGCACTTCAGAGATTTTTAGGATTCGCGAATTTTTATAGGCAATTCATAAAGGGTTTCTCGTCCATAGTGAGTCCTTTAACAGATCTCACCCGTAAGGGCGCTTTTGTTGAGGAGTGGCCTCCCTCAGCTAAAAACGCCTTTCATGTGTTAAAGGAGACTTTCACCTCCGCTCCCATTTTGATACATCCCGACACCCGGCTTCCATTTCTATTGGAGGTTGACGCCTCGGAACTAGGAGTAGGAGCTGTTCTTTCTCAGTATGCAGGCAATCCTGAGAAACTACATCCTTGTGCATTCTTCTCTCGGAAATTTTCACCCGCTGAACGCAATTACGATGTTGGGAATAGGGAACTATTGGGTATTAAACTGGCCTTTGAAGAATGGCGTCACTGGCTAGAAGGTTCCCTGCACCCTATCACTGTATATACTGATCACAAGAATCTAGAGTACTTAGAGTCCGCCAAGAGACTCAACTCCCGTCAGGCGCGCTGGGCACTCTTCTTTTCTCGATTCAATTTTGTTATCACCTATAAGCCGGGGAAGAAGAATGCCAAAGCAGACGCCCTATCCCGTAATTTCGGGGATAGTAAGGATCTGAGCGGTCCTCCAGAGTCGATTTTGCCTTTAGGTTGTGTTGTGGCTACTCTTCTCCCTGACTTGTCTAGCTCGTTAATGCCATTTCAGGTTGATACTCCTCCTGGTAAACCCTCTGATTGTTTATTTGTTCCACCTCATTTGCGCCTGGCCGTTTTACAGGAACTACATGATGCCAAGTCTGCCGGTCACTTAGGCGTTCGGAAGACCTTGGCTATCGCCAGACGTCATGTCTGGTGGCCCACCATCCGACGCGATACTTCCGCCTTTGTCGAAGCATGTCCGGTATGTGCTCGGAGTAAGGCTACTCATGGGTCTCCTGCAGGATTATTAGTTCCTTTAGAAATTCCTACTGAACCATGGTCGCACATATCCATGGATTTTATTGTTGATCTCCCTCCGTCACAAGGGAATTCTGTAATTTGGGTGGTGGTGGACCGCTTCAGTAAAATGGCACACTTTATTCCATTGATAAGACTTCCGTCGGCACCGGATTTAGTACAGTTATTCATAAAACATGTTTTTCGCCTCCATGGTCTACCGCAGAATATTGTTTCAGATCGAGGAGTTCAGTTTGTATCCCGTTTTTGGAAAGCTTTCTGCAATCGTTTAGGTATTAAAGTGTCGCTCTCTACCGCCTATCACCCTCAGTCTAACGGACAGACTGAACGGGTAAATCAATGTTTAGAACAATATCTACGCTGTTTCGTCTCCGATTGCCAGGAACAATGGGCGGAATTCATCGAATTTGCAGAATTCGCCTTTAACAATGCGCCGAGCGAATCTACTAGGTTTTCGCCTTTCTTTTGTAATTACGGTAGACATCCCAAGGCATCGTCTTTTCCTGGCCCTTCCTCCAACTTGCCGGCCTTGGAGGAATGGCTACGAGAAAGGACTAAAGTGTGGTCTGAAATACAGACTAACTTAAAGAAAGCCTCTAGAACTTATAAAATTTTTGCGGACCGACATAGGTCGCTAGAACCACCATTTCAGGTGGGTGATTTAGTCTGGGTCTCTACTAGAAATATTGCCCTTCGGCAACCCTCGTCTAAGCTAGGGCCTAAATTTATCGGTCCGTTTCCTATTATTGATAAACTAAGCGACGTTACCTTTAAGGTCAAGTTACCTTCATCCATGAGAATTCCGTCGTCCTTTCATGTTTCTTTGTTAAAATCTGCCAAAAATATTCAGGTGTCGTCTCCTCCCCCGATCATAGTGGAAGATGAGCCTGAATATGAAATTAATAGAATACTCGACGCTCGGGTGCTTCAAAACTCTTTACAGTATTTAATAGATTGGAAGGGTTTTGGCCCTGAGGAAAGATGTTGGGTATCAGCCAAGGATGTCCATGCCAAAACCCTTATTAATAGGTTTCACCGGGAGAATCCGGATAAGCCTGGTAAGGGTCCAGAGGCCCCTCGTGAAGAGGGGGGTAGTGTCACGGCCACTGCCACCGCCTTACCTGGCCTTCGCTCCCCCGCCGACTCCTCTCGGCGGGATACACGTCTGCTGCAGCCGGCGGCGGGTCGGCGTCGCTCCTGCCCGCCCGCCGCTCGGCTGTCACGAGCAGCTTCTCAGGCGGCTTCCGGCTCGGCGGCGTCGGGAGCGGTCGCGCCGCTCTCTGTGCGGCGCGCTCCCGGCGCGTGTCCACGCACGCGCGCGCACGCGCGTCTCAGGTCCTCCTATGCTCTCCGGCGGCGCTGCGCACAGCGCGCCCGCCGGAGGTGATTTAATTGGGCCAATGAGCCCTAGTGATTAAAGGGCATGTGCCCAAATACTGTCCTCCTCCCCACAGTGAATTGGGCCAATGAGCCCTTGCTATTTAAAGGCATGTGTTCTATAATTCACTCCGCCTCCCTATTCAAACTGGGCAATCAGCCCAGAGATCCCAGTCGCTCCTATCACTACACTCCTCCCCGCAGCCAATCCAGTCAGTCCCCATCCTATATAGGTGTTCACCCTGCAGTCAGTCGTGGCCCGTTATAGCGTGCTACTGGGTGTGATTTGGATTGCTCTTCTCCTTGTGATTTCGCCTTGTTTTGACCATCCCTGATTGCCGCCTGGACCGACCTTGCTTGCCCTTTGACTACGATTCTGCCTGCTCCTTTGTACCGCGAACTTCTGACCTCCCGTTGTGACCCTTGGCTTGCCCCTGACCATTCTTCCGTCTAACCCTTCTGTACCGTGCCTCCTCGGATTGACCACCCGTGTATGACCCCTGTCCGTTTATCGCTACTCAGTCTAGTCCCTGGATTCATCTGCCTTCCCCTGCATAAATCAGCATCCTTTGTGCTAATAAGACCTGGGGGCAACCGTGTCCGGTGAGGCGTGTCTAGCGTCCCGGCAAACGGGAGCTTACTATAGGTGAAGAAAGCAGCGGAGATTGGGGGTTGCTGGTTTATTGGAAGGTGGGTGTCTCCGGGACCTGACATTATAACGGGCCAAAAATAAGAAGAAATACCTCCTAGATGGAAGAACTGATACAACAGGTTCAAGCCATGGCCACTGCCATCAATCAGCTGGCCCAACGAGTGGCCACTCAAGAGAGTCGTCAGATGCCTGCGCCAGCGGATCCTAGTCCGGCCATCGAGCCCAAGATTCCTCTCCCGGAAAAATTTGTGGGGGATCGGGCGAAGTTTTCTAACTTCAAAAATTCTTGTCAGCTCTACTTCCGCCTTCGACCCCACGCGTCTGGATCCGAAGCGCAACGTGTTGGCCTGGTCATTTCACTCCTCCAGGGCGACCCACAGACCTGGGCGTTTGGTTTAGCTCCGACCGATGAAGCCTTGCAGTCAGTCTCCTCTTTTTTTTCGGCCATGGAACTACTCTATGCTGACCCAGATCGGGCTGCGACAGCGGATTCCAAATTACGGAACCTGAGACAGGCTAAACGTTCTGCTGAAGAATATTGCGCAGAATTTCGGCGATGGGCTATAGATTCGAAGTGGAATGATCCGGCTTTATGTAGCCAATTTAGGATTGGACTCTCTGACAACATCAAGGACACTTTGGTGAATTATCCTTTGCCAAAAAGCCTAGACGAATATATGCAGCTGGCTATCAGGGTGGATCGACGTCTCCGCGAGAGACGCCAGGAAAGAGGCAAGGACCAACCTTGGGGATCCTCACGTCAAGAGCCAAGTTTCAAGGGGGCAGCCGCTTCCTCTCCTTCCTTATCACCAGAGGAACCAATGCAGCTTGGTGTTACCCATCTCTCTCAGGCGGAGAAAGTTCGGCGCAGATCCCAAGGCCTCTGCCTCTATTGTGGTAATCCGGGTCATTTTGCCAAGACCTGCCCGAACAAGGCTCCGGTGGCGGGAAACTTCAACGCCTAGATCCTGCAGAGGGACTTCTTCTAGGCGGTCAGGTATCGTTCCCTCCTGATAATCGGGTGCTCCTACCTGTTACACTCTCTTGGGGTCCTTCCCGGACTATTGCCTCCGCCTTCATTGATAGTGGAGCGGCTGGCAATTTCCTAGATAGATCCCTAGCCATCACTCTTGGGATTCCGTTTATTCCATTAGAAAATCCCCTTCGGGTCCTGGCGGTTAACAATAAGCCCATTGAGGGGGGGTTGGTCTCCTACAAGACCCCTTGGGTAAAATTAGTCGTGGGATCTGCCCACTCGGAAGACATAGAATTTCTGGTTATTGAAAGTCCCGTATCCCCTATTGTTTTAGGATTCCCCTGGTTAAAGGTCCATAACCCAGTGATAGATTGGAGGTCTGGGGATCTGGTGAAATGGAGTCCATCATGCCAAAATCATTGTTTCTCCATATCCCTTAGAACCACACCTATTGTCCTTGATGGGTTACCTCTGGTCTATGCAGATTGGGCAGATGTATTTTCGGAAAAATCCGCCGACATTCTTCCACCCCATAGGGCCTACGACTGTCCTATTGAGTTACTCCCAGGTACTATGCCCCCTAGGGGGAAACTATATAATCTCACTAGATCTGAAGAGCGGGCTATGAAAGATTACATCACCGAAAACCTCCAGAAAGGTTTTATCCGTCCTTCCACCTCCCCTGCCGGTGCTGGATTCTTCTTCGTCGAGAAGAAGGACGGCGGCTTACGCCCCTGTATAGACTATCGAGGGTTAAATAAGATTACTGTTAAGAATAGGTATCCCCTACCATTGATCAATGACCTTTTTAATCAGGTCTCTGGGGCCCAGGTCTTCTCCAAGTTAGACCTTCGAGGGGCATACAATCTTATTCGCATACGGCAGGGGGATGAATGGAAGACGGCCTTCAATGTAAAAGATGGGCATTATGAATACTTAGTGATGCCATTCGGGTTATGTAATGCTCCTGCAGTGTTTCAAGATTTTGTCAATGACATTTTTCGTGATTTTTTGGGTCAGTTTCTCGTGGTCTATTTGGATGACATACTGATTTTTTCCCGCTCCCTGATGGAGCACCGTCAACATGTCAAAGCGGTGTTGCAGAGACTGCGGGAAAATCGTCTGTATGCTAAAATTTCCAAATGTGTTTTCGAAGTGTCTGAAATCCCGTTCCTAGGATTTATAATCTCCAAGCGGGGGTTGGTGATGGATCCTTCCAAGGTTTCTGCTATTCTTGAGTGGGAACAACCTAGAACCCTAAAGGCACTTCAGAGATTTTTAGGATTCGCGAATTTTTATAGGCAATTCATAAAGGGTTTCTCGTCCATAGTGAGTCCTTTAACAGATCTCACCCGTAAGGGCGCTTTTGTTGAGGAGTGGCCTCCCTCAGCTAAAAACGCCTTTCATGTGTTAAAGGAGACTTTCACCTCCGCTCCCATTTTGATACATCCCGACACCCGGCTTCCATTTCTATTGGAGGTTGACGCCTCGGAACTAGGAGTAGGAGCTGTTCTTTCTCAGTATGCAGGCAATCCTGAGAAACTACATCCTTGTGCATTCTTCTCTCGGAAATTTTCACCCGCTGAACGCAATTACGATGTTGGGAATAGGGAACTATTGGGTATTAAACTGGCCTTTGAAGAATGGCGTCACTGGCTAGAAGGTTCCCTGCACCCTATCACTGTATATACTGATCACAAGAATCTAGAGTACTTAGAGTCCGCCAAGAGACTCAACTCCCGTCAGGCGCGCTGGGCACTCTTCTTTTCTCGATTCAATTTTGTTATCACCTATAAGCCGGGGAAGAAGAATGCCAAAGCAGACGCCCTATCCCGTAATTTCGGGGATAGTAAGGATCTGAGCGGTCCTCCAGAGTCGATTTTGCCTTTAGGTTGTGTTGTGGCTACTCTTCTCCCTGACTTGTCTAGCTCGTTAATGCCATTTCAGGTTGATACTCCTCCTGGTAAACCCTCTGATTGTTTATTTGTTCCACCTCATTTGCGCCTGGCCGTTTTACAGGAACTACATGATGCCAAGTCTGCCGGTCACTTAGGCGTTCGGAAGACCTTGGCTATCGCCAGACGTCATGTCTGGTGGCCCACCATCCGACGCGATACTTCCGCCTTTGTCGAAGCATGTCCGGTATGTGCTCGGAGTAAGGCTACTCATGGGTCTCCTGCAGGATTATTAGTTCCTTTAGAAATTCCTACTGAACCATGGTCGCACATATCCATGGATTTTATTGTTGATCTCCCTCCGTCACAAGGGAATTCTGTAATTTGGGTGGTGGTGGACCGCTTCAGTAAAATGGCACACTTTATTCCATTGATAAGACTTCCGTCGGCACCGGATTTAGTACAGTTATTCATAAAACATGTTTTTCGCCTCCATGGTCTACCGCAGAATATTGTTTCAGATCGAGGAGTTCAGTTTGTATCCCGTTTTTGGAAAGCTTTCTGCAATCGTTTAGGTATTAAAGTGTCGCTCTCTACCGCCTATCACCCTCAGTCTAACGGACAGACTGAACGGGTAAATCAATGTTTAGAACAATATCTACGCTGTTTCGTCTCCGATTGCCAGGAACAATGGGCGGAATTCATCGAATTTGCAGAATTCGCCTTTAACAATGCGCCGAGCGAATCTACTAGGTTTTCGCCTTTCTTTTGTAATTACGGTAGACATCCCAAGGCATCGTCTTTTCCTGGCCCTTCCTCCAACTTGCCGGCCTTGGAGGAATGGCTACGAGAAAGGACTAAAGTGTGGTCTGAAATACAGACTAACTTAAAGAAAGCCTCTAGAACTTATAAAATTTTTGCGGACCGACATAGGTCGCTAGAACCACCATTTCAGGTGGGTGATTTAGTCTGGGTCTCTACTAGAAATATTGCCCTTCGGCAACCCTCGTCTAAGCTAGGGCCTAAATTTATCGGTCCGTTTCCTATTATTGATAAACTAAGCGACGTTACCTTTAAGGTCAAGTTACCTTCATCCATGAGAATTCCGTCGTCCTTTCATGTTTCTTTGTTAAAATCTGCCAAAAATATTCAGGTGTCGTCTCCTCCCCCGATCATAGTGGAAGATGAGCCTGAATATGAAATTAATAGAATACTCGACGCTCGGGTACTTCAAAACTCTTTACAGTATTTAATAGATTGGAAGGGTTTTGGCCCTGAGGAAAGATGTTGGGTATCAGCCAAGGATGTCCATGCCAAAACCCTTATTAATAGGTTTCACCGGGAGAATCCGGATAAGCCTGGTAAGGGTCCAGAGGCCCCTCGTGAAGGGGGGGGTAGTGTCACGGCCACTGCCACCGCCTTACCTGGCCTTCGCTCCCCCGCCGACTCCTCTCGGCGGGATACACGTCTGCTGCAGCCGGCGGCGGGTCGGCGTCGCTCCTGCCCGCCCGCCGCTCGGCTGTCACGAGCAGCTTCTCAGGCGGCTTCCGGCTCGGCGGCGTCGGGAGCGGTCGCGCCGCTCTCTGTGCGGCGCGCTCCCGGCGCGTGTCCACGCACGCGCGCGCACGCGCGTCTCAGGTCCTCCTATGCTCTCCGGCGGCGCTGCGCACAGCGCGCCCGCCGGAGGTGATTTAATTGGGCCAATGAGCCCTAGTGATTAAAGGGCATGTGCCCAAATACTGTCCTCCTCCCCACAGTGAATTGGGCCAATGAGCCCTTGCTATTTAAAGGCATGTGTTCTATAATTCACTCCGCCTCCCTATTCAAACTGGGCAATCAGCCCAGAGATCCCAGTCGCTCCTATCACTACACTCCTCCCCGCAGCCAATCCAGTCAGTCCCCATCCTATATAGGTGTTCACCCTGCAGTCAGTCGTGGCCCGTTATAGCGTGCTACTGGGTGTGATTTGGATTGCTCTTCTCCTTGTGATTTCGCCTTGTTTTGACCATCCCTGATTGCCGCCTGGACCGACCTTGCTTGCCCTTTGACTACGATTCTGCCTGCTCCTTTGTACCGCGAACTTCTGACCTCCCGTTGTGACCCTTGGCTTGCCCCTGACCATTCTTCCGTCTAACCCTTCTGTACCGTGCCTCCTCGGATTGACCACCCGTGTATGACCCCTGTCCGTTTATCGCTACTCAGTCTAGTCCCTGGATTCATCTGCCTTCCCCTGCATAAATCAGCATCCTTTGTGCTAATAAGACCTGGGGGCAACCGTGTCCGGTGAGGCGTGTCTAGCGTCCCGGCAAACGGGGGCTTACTATAGGTGAAGAAAGCAGCGGAGATTGGGGGTTGCTGGTTTATTGGAAGGTGGGTGTCTCCGGGACCTGACAAGTGCCAATTCTCCCTAAAGGGCTCTACGCGGTGCAAATTGATCAATACAGAAAGAGAAAATACAAAGTACTCAATCAAAGTCAGCATGAAACGATATCACCATGAGTGAAGGCTGAATGGTGTCCTCGCTGATGCCTGGTATCCCTTATTACCCACGCGTTTCGTGGGGTAAACCCACTTTTTCAAGGTGGCAGGTTTATAATCATACCTTGTAAAGTGCTACGGAACATGATGGCGCTATATGAATAAACATTATTAATAATAATAATAATTAATTGAAACATTTTTAATTCCCCAACAGGGAGAATATATATATATATATATATTCTAATCCGATATATACAATACCATAAAATACTACTAACCATTCAAATAAGCAAAAATACATTATTAGAATTCGCTGTGACTTTCCTATGCCCAGGGGACTTAATGTCCTCTGTAGACATCAAGGACGCTTACCTTCACGTTCCTATTTTTCCAGGTCATCAGAGATTCCTCAGGTTCGCTCTGGAGGATCAGCACTACCAATTTGTGGCCTTGCCCTTTGGCCTCACCTCGGAGCCCAGGGTATTCATCAAGGTGCTGGCAGGTGTGATGGCCCTGCTGAGATCTCAGGGCATTCACATTCTTCCCTACCTGGACGACATGCTTATTGCTTCTCAGTCCTTCCATCAGGCAAAGCTGGACACTCAGCGGGTGGTGTCCACACTGGAGTCATTTGGCTGGGTGATCAATCACCCCAAATCCTCCCCGTCTCCTTCCATGGTGAAGTCCTTTCTGGGCATGATTCTGAATTCAGCTCAGGTCAAGATCTTTCTTCCTCAACAAAAGGTGGAGAGTCTTCAAGAGAAAGCTCAGCTCCTGCTGTCTTGTCCCCATCCATCCATCAGGCAGGGAATGCAGCTGGTGGGCCTGATGGTGTCCTGCTTCGAGGTGGTTCCATATGCTCAGTTCCACATGAGGCCTCTTAAGCTTAACCTCTTGGGAACGGGACCCTGTGTCCCTGGATCAGGTGTTTGTCTTGTCCCCTCTGGTCAGGCAGTCTCTAGTGTGGTGGCTGGACTCAAAGAACCTGCTGGGAGACTGTCACCACGAATGCCAGTCTGACAGGTTAGGGGGGATTCTGGAAGTCCCTGAAATTCCAGGGTCAGTGGGGCCCTCAGGAGGCCCATGCCCCTATCAACATTTTGGAATTGAGGGCAATCAGGTTGGTTCTCGCCCACTTAACCCCACACCTGAGGGGTCGGGCTGTTCAGGTCCGCTCAGACAACCAGACAGCGGTTGCCTACATTAATCATCAGGGAGGGATCCGGAGCAAACTGGCCCTCAAGGAAGTGTCCCTGATACTGTCCTGGGCGGAGGAAAATGTTCCCTGCATCTCAGCTGTGTACATCCCAGGGGTGGAGAATCTGGAGGCAGACTCTCTGAGCAGGGAGAGTGGTCCCTCAGCAGCAGGGTGTTTCGCTCCCTGTCCCACCGCTGGGGTGAGCCGGACGTGGATCTATTTGCGTCCCGTCACAATCACAAGCTGCCTAAGGTTGTTTCTGCCTTTCATCTCAATCAGGACATTGTTTCGCCTTCTCTGTGTCCTAATCCTAGTAACCCTAAGGAAAGGGTTTTGCATTCTTTGGACGCAGTCAGAACTCTGAAGTTCTATTTGGTGGCTACTGAACCCTTCAGGAAGACTGATGCTCTTTTTGTGCTTCTGTCTGGACCTAAGAAAGGTCTGGCTCCGGCTCAGTCCACTATCAGCAAGTGGATCCGTCAGGCTATGATACAGGCCTACTCTGCTAAGGGGAAGGAGCCTCCCTTCCGCCTTACTGCTCATTCTACTCGTGCTATTGGTGCCTCTTGGGCTTTTCAGCACCAGGCTTCTGTTGAACAAGTTTGCAAGGCCACCACTTGGTCTTCTGTTCATACTTTTTCTAAGTTTTACAAGGTTGATATTAGGGCCTCAGCTGATACTGCTTTTGGCTGCAAGGTTCTGCAGGCGGCAGTGGTTTAAAGTGGACCAACACCCAGGATTTTGACTATCCTGGGTTTTGGTCCACTTCAGGGGGTGCCCCGCTGTGTAAAACCCCCCAGAAACACCCCAATACTCACCTCAAAACGCTCCCACGTGGCCGGGTGACAGCGACGGACAAGCGCTGACAGCGACGGACAAGCCAGCGCGTCCGCCGCCGCCTCCCGCACGTCCCTCTGACAGCGTGCGCGCCCGCGCCGGCCATTCACAAACGGCCGGCGCGGGCGCGCGCACGGCTAGAGGGGCGCGCGGGAGGTGAGTTTTTGGGGGTTTTCGGGGGGGTTCCTCACCGCGGGACATCCCGATCTCGGATGTCCCGCGGTGAGGGGGGTGATCGGCCCGGGAATCTTATAGATTCCCGGGCCGATCACCCCAGGGTGTTGGTCCACTTTAAACTGTTTGCTGTTACTTTTGGGGATCCCACCCTACCTTACGGACACTGCTATTGGATGTCCCAAGAGTAAGGAATATCTTCTGGAACAGGACGTGCTGTATACTTAGAATAATGCAATTCTGTGATTACTCACCTGTAGAATTGGTACAGCATGTCCTGTTCACCCTTGTTATCATTATCTTTAGTTACCTCTTTATGGTGATTGTTCTTATGTTCAAATTTTCATATAAAGGTTTTAGTTCTCCTGGTCTCTTGCTAACTGCTTTCCAATAGGGATGAGCGAATCGATCCGGACGAACCCGAATTCGTTCCGAATTTCATGAAAAATTCGATTCTGAATGAGTCCGAATTTCCCCGCGATTCGATTGATCGAAGTTTTCCTTTAAACTCCATTTATTTCAATTACAGGCATTCTAAAATGGTGGATGAACATGTCCAGACATATCCCCTGGGGCAAGTTATCATGGGAAGGTCACATGCAGCCTATCAGCAGCCAGGAAGCCCGGTGACGTCACCGTGCTATATAAATGGCGGCCATTTTCCTTTTCCAATTCAGCCTTGCATTCCAGAAACAGCGGTGGTTGCTGCAGACAGGGAGAGACTTAGAGATAGGCAGGGACAGTCGTTGAGACCCACAGAGAGGCAGACAGACCCAGGGAAAGATAGGGAAAAATCGGGAACAATCGGGAGCGATCCAGGCAGGGACAGTGAGAGGGAAAGCTTTTTTTTTATTTTCATTTGCCAGATCAGTTTTCAATCGGTGTTCTTTGTGCTGTAAATATTCCTTGCCACTGTGCATACCATCTTGGCAGTGGCATATTTAACCTGTTAATCTGTTATACACAAGCATTTCTCATAACTGGATTAGTTTTAATTTGTTTTTGTCTGCTGTAAAAACCCCAGGCCACATGGCCATTCTTTTATACTAAATCAGCTTGTTCAGCCCACATGGGCATCCCAAACCAGCACATGTCACCCTATCTGTTATACTAAGTAAGCTTGTTCAGTCTCAGCTTTATTAAGCTATTGCATTTTGAATTGGTTTTTGTCTGCTTTAAAAACACCAGCCCACATGGGCATCCCAAACCAGCACATGTGACCCTATCTTTTATACTAAATCAGCTTGTTCATCCTCAGCTTTATTAAGCTATTGCATTTTGAATTGGTTTTTGTCTGCTTTAAAAACACCAGCCCACATGGGCATCCCAAACCAGCACATGTGACCCTATCTTTTATACTAAATCAGCTTGTTCATCCTCAGCTTTATTAACCTATTGCATTTTGAATTGGTTTTTGTCTGCTTTAAAAACACCAGCCCACATGGGCATCCCAAACCAGCACATGTGACCCTATCTTTTATACTAAAGCAGCTTGTTCAGCCTCAGCTTTATTAAGCTATTGCATTCTGAATTGGTTTTTGTCCTGCTGTCAAAACACCAGGCCGCAGGGTATCCCAAACCTGCACGTTGCACCCTATCTGTTATACTAAATAAGCTTGTTCAGCCTCAGCTTTATTAAGCTATTGCATTTTGAATTGGTTTTTGTCTGCTTTAAAAACACCAGCCCACATGGGCATCACAAACCAGCACATGTGACCCTATCTTTTATACTAAATAAGCTTGTTCATCCTCAGCTTTATTAAGCTATTGCATTTTGAATTGGTTTTTGTCCTGCTGTCAAAACACCAGGCCACAGGGTATCCCAAACCTGCACGTTGCACCCTATCTGTTATACTAAATAAGCTTGTTCAGCCTCAGCTTTATTAAGCAATTGCATTTTGAATTGGTTTTTGTCCTGCTGTCAAAACACCAGGCCACAGGGTATCCCAAACCTGCACGTTGCACCCTATCTGTTATACTAAATAAGCTTGTTCAGCCTCAGCTTTATTAAGCTATTGCATTTTGAATTGGTTTTTGTCCTGCTGTCAAAACACCAGGCCGCACGGTATCCCAAACCTGCACATTTGACCCTATCTGTTACACTAAAGCAGCTTTTAAAGGCTATTTCTCATAAATATATTGCAGTTTGAATTGTTTTTGTGTTTGCTGTAAAAAAAACAGGCCTCAGGGTATCCCAAAACCAGCACATTTGACCCTATCTGTTACACTAAAGCAGCTTTTGAAGGCTATTTCTCAAAAATATATCGCAGTTTGAATTGTTTCTGTGTCTGCTGTAAAAACCCCAGCCCACATGGGCATCCCAAACACTAGCATAAATATCTCAAGACTACCTGTCTAATAACTGCTTGCATTTTATAATTAACGTCACTTTTCCACAATCAAGGGAGGCCTCCTTTATATGTGAGGAGGGGGCATCCCAAACACTAGCAGTAATATTTCAAGAGTACCTGTCTAATAACTGCTTGCATTTTGTAAAGAAAGTCACTGTCAAATTGCCAGCAGCTATTGCCTTTAACCGGGGGGCATCCCAAATATGCTAGCATGCGTCTTTTAAGAGTGCTCACATTGGAGTTGGCAGCAGCAGCATTAGGAGCCCATATATTGCCTGAAAGACACATATGAGCTGGCAGCAGCAGCATAGGGAGCCTATATATTGCCTGAAAGACACACCCAGGAGTTGGCAGTAGCATAGGGAGCCCATATATTGCCTGAAAGACACACCCTGGAGTTGGCAGCAACATAAGGAGCTACCATGCATCAGCTACTACCATGGTTCAGCCATTGTTGGCTGGAAATCCTGGTTGAACCATGCCTGATTCACAAAGGTGAGTCTCTCCACATTATTCGTGGACAGACAAGTTCTCCTTGGCATGACTATGGCCCCCGCCGTACTAAACACCTGCTCAGATGGCACACTACTGGCCGGGCAGGACAGCTTTTTCAGGGCAAACTCTGCTAGTTGCGGCCACAAGTCAAGTTTGGCTGCCCAGAAGTCCAGCGGATCCTCAAGGTGTGTTGGCATGGTCATGTCAAGGTATGACACGACCTGCTGGTACAGGTCCTGCTCCAGGTCTTCATGCTGCCCATGAGGATTGCTGGCGGAATGACTGACTCAGATTAAGAGGAGGAGGAGCATCTGGAGCGACAGAGGATGGGTATGACACACAGGAGGTGGTGGAGCCTTGGCTGGCTGGAACAGAGAGCGGCGTGCCACTGGGTAATGCAGCAGGCTGGACCACCACTTTGGAGCCAACTCTCCCAGGCCGCTTGATGTTGACGCTGCAAATGTTGACGCAGGGCTGTGGGTCCAACATTGGGACCCTGGCCACACTTCACCTTCTGCCTACACATCTTTCATATAGCCATGTTAACCTCCTGCGGATGCTTGATGAAAAACTGCCACATGGCCTTGTAGCTGATTTTTCCTACCAACAGTCCGCACTAATTCACTGCTGCTGCCGCCGCCGCCAACTCCAGGGACCCTCTTCCACTACCTCCTGGGAAGATAGCCTGCCGCGCAAGTGGTCTACCCCGAGCACATTTGCCTCCATACTTTCCCCTTCTGCCACCATGCTGTCATCTAAATCTGTCACTCTCCATCACTCCAAGCCTTTAAAAGTGCCCTCAAAACTCACTGATGTCCTCCTCAGGTTCCTCAACAGTCTCTGCTTAAGAAGCCAAAACGCTTGCAACACCACCTCCCACGCCACTCTCCTCATCACTACTTGCCCGCCTAGTGGAAGAAGCGGCGAGTGTCTCCTGCACTTCTTGGCTGGGCAGTAGCTGCTGATTTTTCTGATTATCAGATCATCCTCACTGAATAGTGGAGCTGAACCCTAAGCATGAGACATAACCGACAGTTGACTGAGGGTGTCAGATGTCACTTGCAGTGGATGATCGTGTTAACCAATGGATGATGGCAGATGGGTTGCTGGTCAAGACACGACCGCTAGCTGATCCCGGGAGATCAGTCCTCTGCCACTCACCATTAGTCTGCTGCAACCTCTGCTTGATGAATTTAGGCCTCTGTAACTTCTCTGTGCCCATCCTGCCACTTCTCTGCCTGACATACTTAGTGCGTATATGAGGGGAGGACAAAACGCTACACTACACTTAAAACACTTAAGAGCAGCAGGTGTGTAGCTATCTATGGTCTTTCACTAAGTAGTAACTAGGCCCTGAAGACTTTAACACGAACAAAGTGATGAAACTCTTAGATGTGCGTAAGTGATGCTCTGATGAGAGCAATTCAATGTGCTCCAGTATGCTTCAAAAATGTTTTTTTTCAGAGACTGGCCTGCGTGGAAATGAATCGGGCATGGATCAGCCAAGATTTCCACCCACCAATGCCTGATGCATTAGAGTAGATTGATCATGGGGCTAGACCAACACTAAAGAAATATGGATCGTGCAAAACAGATTTAAGGCGTTGCTCTCCAGTTACAGACATTCCTCCGCATCAGACCGCAAGTAATTATTGAGAAAATGCTTTACGTTACTCTTACTTTTTATTACTATTCTTCGGATAAGATATCTGTGCCGAAAATCTGTATATGTTCTCTTAATGCTGCTGCCAACTCCAGGGTGTGTCTTTCTGGCAATTTTGGGCTCCTGCTGCTGCTGCTTACAACTCCAGTGTGTCTTTAAGCCAATTTGTGGGCTCCTGCTGCCAACTCCAGTGTGTCTTTCAAGCAATTATGGGCTCCTGCTGCTGCTGCTGCTGCTTGAAACTCCAGGGTGTCATTCAGCCAATTTTTGGCCTCCTGCTGCTGCCAACTCCAGTGTCTCTTTCAAGCAATGTTTGGGCTCCTGCTGCCAACTCCAGTGTGTCTTTCAAGCAATGTTTGGGCTCCTGCTGCTGCTGCTTGCCACTCCAGGGTGTCATTCAGCCAATTTGTAGCCTCCTGCTGCTGCTGCTGCCAACTCCAGTGTCTCTTTCAAGCAATGTTTGGGCTCCTGCTGCCAACTCCAGTGTGTCTTTCAAGCAATGTTTCGGCTCTTGCTGCTCCTGCTGCCAACTCCAGTGTCTCTTTCAAGCAATGTTTGGGCTCCTGCTGCTCCTGCTGCCAACTCCAGTGTCTTTTTCAAGCAATTTTTGGGCTCCTGCTGCTCCTGCTGCCAACTCCAGTGTCTCTTTCAAGCAATGTTTGGGCTCCTGCTGCTCCTGCTGCCAACTCCAGTGTCTCTTTCAAGCAATGTTTGGGCTCCTGTTGCTGCCAACTCCAGTGTCTCTTTCAAGCAATGTTTGGGCTCCTGCTGCTCCTGCTGCCAACTCCAGTGTGTCTTTCAAGCAATGTTTGGTCTCCTGCTGCTCCTGCTGCCAACTCCGGTGTCTCTTTCAAGCAATGTTTGGGCTCCTGCTGCCAACTCCAGTGTCTCTTTCAAGCAATGTTTGGGCTCCTGCTGCTCCTGCTGCCAACTCCAGTGTCTCTTTCAAGCAATGTTTGGGCTCCTGCTGCTGCCAACTTCAGTGTGTCTTTCAAGCAATTTTGGCCTCCCGCTGCTCCTGCTGCCAACTCCAGTGTCTCTTTCAAGCAATGTTTGGGCTCCTGCTGCTGCTGCTGCTTGCAACTCCAGTGTGTCTTTAGGCCAATTTGTGGGCTCCTGCTGCCAACTCCAGTGTGTCTTTCAATCAATGTTTGGGCTCCTGCTGCTCCTGCTGCCAACTCCAGGATGTCTTTCAAGCAATATTTGGGCTCCTGCTGCTGCTGCCAACTCCAGCGTGTCTTTCAAGCAATTTTGGGCTCCTGCTGCTGCTGCTTGCAACTCCAGGGTGTCATTCAGCCATTTTTTTGGGATCCTGCTGCTCCTGCTGCCAACTCCAATGTCTCTTTCAAGCAATGTTTGGGCTCCTGCTGCTGCTGCTTGCAACTCCAGGGTGTCATGCAGCCGATTTGGGCTCCTGCTGCTCCTGCTGCCAACTCCAGTGTGTCTTTCAAGCAATGTTTAGTCTCCTGCTGCTCCTGCTGCCAACTCCAGTGTCTCTTTCAAGCAATGTTTGGGCTCCTGCTGCTGCTGCTTGCAACTCCAGTGTGTCTTTAGGCCAATTTGTGGGCTCCTGCTGCCAACTCCAGTGTCTCTTTCAAGCAATGTTTTGGCTCCTGCTGCTCCTGCTGCCAACTCCAGTGTGTCTTTCAAGCAACGTTTGAGCTCTTGCTGCTCCTGCTGCCAACTCCAGTGTCTCTTTCAAGCAATGTTTGGGCTCCTGCTGCTGCTGCCAACTCCAGTGTCTCTTTCAAGCAATGTTTGGGCTCCTGCTGCTCCTGCTGCCAACTCCAGTGTGTTTTCAAGCAATGTTTGGTCTCCTGCTGCTCCTGCTGCCAACTCCAGTGTCTCTTTCAAGCAATGTTTGGGCTCCTGCTGCTCCTGCTGCCAACTCCAGTGTCTCTTTCAAGCAATGTTTGGGCTCCTGCTGCCAACTCCAGTGTCTCTTTCAAGCAATGTTTGGGCTCCTGCTGCTCCTGCTGCCAACTCCAGTGTCTCTTTCAAGCAATGTGTGGCCTCCTGCTGCTGCTGCTGCTTGCAACTCCAGTGTGTCTTTAGGCCAATGTGTGGGCTCCTGCTGCCAACTCCAGTGTGTCTTTCAAGCAATGTTTGGGCTCCTGCTGCCAACTCCAGTGTGTCTTTCAAGCAATGTTTGGGCTCCTGCTGCTGCTGCCAACTCCAGTGTGTCTTCCAAGCAATTTTGGGCTCCTGCTGCTGCTGCTTGCAACTCCAGGGTGTCATTCAGCCAATTTTTGGCCTCCTGCTGCTGCCAACTCCAGTGTCTCTTCCAAGCAATGTTTGGGCTCCTGCTGCTCCTGCTGCCAACTCCAATGTCTCTTTCTAGCAATGTTTGGGCTCCTGCTGATGCTGCTTGCAACTCCAGGGTGTCATTCAGCCAATTTGTGGCCTCCTGCTGCTGCTGCTGCTGCCAACTCCAGTGTCTCTTTCAAGCAATGTTTGGGCTCTTGCTGCTCCTGCTGCCAACTCCAGTGTCTCTTTCAAGCAATGTTTGGGCTCCTGCTGCTCCTGCTGCCAACTCCAGTGTCTCTTTCAAGCAATGTTTGGGCTCCTGCTGCTCCTGCTGCCAACTCCAGTGTGTCTTTCAAGCAATGTTTGGGCTCCTGCTGCCAACTCCAGTGTCTCTTTCAAGCAATGTTTGGGCTCCTGCTGCCAACTCCAGTGTCTCTTTCAAGCAATGTTTGGGCTCCTGCTGCTGCCAACTCCAGCGTCTCTTTCAAGCAATGTTTGGGCTCCTGCTGCTCCTGCTGCCAACTCCAGTGTCTCTTTCAAGCAATGTTTGGGCTCCTGCTGCTCCTGCTGCCAACTCCAGTGTGTCTTTCAAGCAATGTTTGGGCTCCTGCTGCCAACTCCAGTGTCTCTTTCAAGCAATGTTTGGGCTCCTGCTGCTCCTGCTGCCAACTCCAGTGTCTCTTTCAAGCAATGTTTGGGCTCCTGCTGCTGCTGCCAACTCCAGTGTGTCTTTCAAGCAATTTTGGCCTCCTGCTGCTCCTGCTGCCAACTCCAGTGTCTCTTTCAAGCAATGTTTGGGCTCCTGCTGCTGCTGCTTGCAACTCGAGGGTGTCATCCAACCAATTTTTGGCCTCCTGCTGCTCCTGCTGCCAACTCCAGTGTCTCTTTCAAGCAATGTTGGGGCTCCTGCTGCTGCTGCCAACTCCAGTGTGTCTTTCAAGCAATTGTGGCCTCCTGCTGCCAACTCCAGTGTGTCTTTCAAGCAATGTTTGGGCTCCTGCTGCCAACTCCAGTGTGTTTTTCAAGCAATGTTTGGGCTCCTGCTGCTCCTGCTGCCAACTCCAGTGTGTCTTTCAAGCAATGTTTGAGCTCCTGCTGCTCCTGCTGCCAACTCCAGTGTGTCTTTCAAGCAATGTTTGAGCTCCTGCTGCTCCTGCTGCCAACTCCAGTGTCTCTTTGAGCCAATGTTTGGGCTCCTGCTGCTGCCAACTCCAGTGTGTCTTTCAAGCAATGTTTGGGCTCCTGCTGCTCTTGCTGCCAACTCCAGTGTGTCTTTCAAGCAATTTTTGGCCTCCTGCTGCTGCTGCTGCCAACTCCAGTGTCTCTTTGAGCCAATGTTTGGGCTCCTGCTGCTCCTGCTGCCAACTCCAGTGTCTCTTTCAAGCAATGTTTGGGCTCCTGCTGCTGCTGCTTGCAACTCCAGTGTCTCTTTCAGCCAATGTTTGGGCTCCTGCTGCTGTCAACTCCAGTGTGTCTTTAGGCCAATTTTTGAGCTCCTGCTGCCAACTCCAGTGTGTCTTTAGGCCAATGTTTGGGTTCCTGCTGCTGCTGGCAACTTCAGTGTCTCTTTCGGCCAATTTTTGGGCTCCTGCTGCCAACTCCAATGTGTATCTTTAGGCCAATTTTTGGGCTCCTGCTGCCAACTCCTGGATGTCTTTCAGCCAATATTTGGGCTCCTGCTGCTGCCAGCTCCAGGGTGTGTTTTTCAGGCAATATAGGGGCCCCTCATAGTGATGCAACCTCAACTCTCTGTAATTGTGCCGCTCTGCGATTCTAATAGCGATGCCTCTGATCTGCATGTCATAATTATTTACAGTATTATTTCACTAACCCACCATGCATCCTGTGCGTGTTACAGCAAGGCAGAATGGTTTACAACCCTATTGAGGCTCTAGGAAGCTCAGAACGGACCGAAACAAATTTTGTCGGAAAATTCCGCGAATCAGAGGAATCGAATTTTTCAAAAGTTCGCTCATCTCTACTTTTCAATACTGGGGATTTTGTGGGAGGTCCCTGGTATATATGGGGCCGGGAGGGGCCACTTTTCTGTCTCTGCAGTCCAGCGCCATCTACTGGAGTATATCCCAATTGTAAGGAATATCTTCTGGAACAGGACGTGCTGTATACATATAATACCAATTCTACAGGTGAGTAATCACAGAATTGTATTTTTAAACATCTTTCTCTTACTCTTTTCTTCTCTCTATCACCTTCTGATCTCTCTCCCTACTTCTTCCTCTATCTCTCTTTCTTTCCTTCTTCTTTTTTCTCCTGTCTCTCTATTTTTCTCTTTCTCTCTCTCATATTTTGTCTCTCTATGACATCCTGCCCTCTCCTCTTATTCTTTTCTTCTCTCTATCACCTTCTGATCTCTCTCCCTACTTCTTCCTCTATCTCTCTTTCTTTCCTTCTTCTTTTTTCTCCTGTCTCTCTATTTTTCTCTTTCTCTCTCTCATATTTTGTCTCTCTATGACATCCTGCTCTCTCCTCTTATTCTTTTCTTCTCTCTATCGCCTTCTTCTGATCTCTCTCCCTACTACTCCCTCTCTCACATTTTGTCTCTCTTAAAGGTCCTGCTCTCTCCTCTTATTCTTTTCTTTTCTCTATTGCCTTCTTCTGATCTCTCTCCCTACTTCTTCCTCTCTCTCTCTTTCGTTTTTCTCTCTCATTTTCTTCCTCTCTTAATCTTCTCTATCTCTCTCATTCTTCACTCTCCTTCTTTTCTTCTCTCTCACGCTTCTTCTTTCTCTTTCTATTTCACTCTCCTTTCTTCTCTGTCTTCTCTGTCATTTTTTTTTCTTGTTGTTGTGGTGTCATTTATTACCGTAGTCACTCTCAGGAGCACGACGCACATGACAGGGGTTAAGCGAAACATTGCACAGGATAAATTGGATCCATCTTGTGGGGGAAACCCCTCTTCCTCTCCCTGGAGAAAATATATGATGTCATTATAGAGGACACAATTCCGCCCACTACGGTGCGCTAAATATAGCCCGTGCTTTCTCCCTGGGGTCTCCTCCAGCTATTTTTAGCAAGACCTTACAGAGGGTGGGAACACGGCAAGTCACGCATAATATGGGAGGGGGAGATAGGAAGGGGGGGTAAATTGCTTTGTTCTGTGTGTCATTGTGTGGCGAGCATGGCAGGATTTCTCCGCTATCTGCAGGATATCATCAATGTACCGGAGTCACCTCATGGCAGAGTATGTGAATGTGATAAACAATATGGGAATGCTCCCCCCACCCGATTGGTCTCGTCTTTGCCGCAGGAACTGCCTGCCTGCTAGTAACAGGGCTGGTGGGAGGTTGTACAAAGGAGTTAACCAATCAGCTGCCAGTTCCATTTTAAGCAAGCTGAATTGTAGCTGTTCCAGAGAAAAAAAACACTCAGGCTTGGATTGGCCCACAGGGTTACCAGGAAATCCCCCGGTGGGCCCCTGATCCCAGGGGCCCTAGTATACGGCATACAGCCCTGTTGCAGACAGAGCTCTGTCATACGGAACCTGCATCCCCCATCTCCCTGCAGTCTGCGGCAAGCTCCCGCACCCAGCCTATATAAATGGCAGGACGGGGGAGTATGTGTCAGCAGCAGAGATGCTAGAATACTGTGCTGTTCTGGAGACCTTACCTGCAAAATTACATTATTCATATAGAACTGGTCCAAAGGCCGGCAACAAAAATGGTGGAAGGACTTAAACTTAAAAACTTATCAGGAGAGACTGAAAGAACTTAATTTGTACAGTCTGGAAGAAAGAAGGGAGAGGGGGGACATGATGGAGACCTTTATATATGTGAAAAGACTGAATAAGGTTCAGGAGGGAAGTGTTATTAAGAAGAAACTTAATGATAGAACAAGGGGGCCCAACCTGAAGCTAGTCGGGGGGAAGATCAGGAGCAATGTTAGAAAATATTATTTTACAGAAAGAGTAGTAGATGCTTGGAACAAACTTCCAGCAGAGGTAGTCGAAAAATCAACAGTCACTGAATTTAAACATGCCTGGGATAAGCACACATCTATCCTAAGATAAAGAGAACATACAGTATACACATAAGATAAAGAGAACATACAGTATATACATAAGATACAGAGAACATACAGTATACACATAGGATAAAGAGAACATACAGTATATACATAAGATACAGAGAACATACAGTATACACATAGGATAAAGAGAACATACAATATACACATAAGATAAAGAGAACATACAGTATACACATAAGATAAAGAGAACATACAGTATACACATAAGGGCAGACTAGATGGAGCGTATGGTCTCCTTCTGCCGTCAACCTTCTATGTTTCCATGTTTCTATGCAGGGGATGCAGCCTGGGTTCTATGGGTGGCTTTTAAAGTGGACCAAAACCCATGGTGATCGGCCCGGGAATCTATCTCTTAAACAGACCGCTTTCTCCTCCTATTCTTTTCTTCTCTCTATCGCCTTCTTCTGATCTCTCTCCCTTGTTCTTCCTCTCTCTTTCTTTTCTCTCTCTTCTTTTCTTCCTCTCTTAATCTTCTCTATCTCTCGCCTCTCACTTTTTTCTTCTCTCTCGCTTCTTCCCTCTCTTTTTATTGCACTCTCCTTTCTTCTCTGTCTAATCATCATATAAGATTCCTGGGACGATCGATTCTCTCCCACCAGGGCATCCAGAATCGGGATACCCGCTGTGTGAAACCCACCAGATCGCCCCATAGACTTACCTTCTTTCCCGGTCCAACGGCGCGTGCCTGCGCCAGGCATTTGTGAGTGGCCGGCGCAGGCTCACTCCCTGTTACAGGGTAGTGGGGGATGCGGCCTCCAGTGCGCTCGGAGCGGCTCGCCTTAGACAGAGGGACGTCCAAGCGTGCTGATTGGACCAGCGGACGTGCATGCGCCGTAGGACTGGGAAGAGGTGAGTTTGTTTTGGCGATCTGGGAGGTTTCACACAGTGGGGCACCCCGATCGGGGTGCAAGAACCGGAACCCAGGATAATCAAAATCCTGGGTTTTGGTCCACTTTAAGGTAGTTCTAAAAAGTAACACTCTTTCGGGTGTTGTTCCTTGGATTGGCACACCAGGTTACCAGGGAATCCTCCGGTGGGCTCATAAAGGGGTGGTGCACTATGTGAAAGTAGTCATGATGAGTCAGTGCTGGCTCCAGGCTTCTGCGGGCCCTTGGGCAATAGAGTCTTAATGGACCCCTCGTGGTATGGTAGGAAACTTCCTGAATCCTAATTTGGGATGCCCGGCTGTGTGTATCACCTTTCTGGTGATCCCATGGCACAGGTGTGGGCAGGCAGCCAATCAGCATGCTCTGCTCCATTCAGTTCTGCTAGCAACTCTGATTAGGGATGCCCCTGCTTTGTGAAGCACCTGGTTCAGCTTACTTCCCTAGTGATCCCACAGAACATGCGTGGTCTCTCCTCCAATCAGCTTTATGCATGGCTAGGAAAGCTAAATAAGGGCTAGCCGTGCACCTCCTGCTGGCTGCTTCCTTCCAGCTGTGTGTACCCGCTACAGCCATTCCGTTTGGCCAGCTGTGGGAAGACATGTCAGGGGTGCTGCCGGTGGCCCTTATATGTGCCATGAGATCACAAGCTAAGTAAGTAAGGTGAACTAGGGGGGAGATTCACACATTGGGGCATCCCAATGGGCAGGGAATAGGCCAGTCATAGAGGCTTACAGACTCTAGGATTGGTTTTGGTCCATTTTAAAGCTGACCAATACCCTAAAAAGACTCCAGGGCTGGGTTACTGCTTGGCTCATGCGAATCCCTATTTGGGAAGCTGATGTGTTTGGTCATCGATCGACAGCTCTGCGCGCACCCATTGTAGCGTTGCTGGCGGCCGCTTTGCAGCTCTAGACTCTCCGTCCTGCCCTGTGGCGGCTTTGGCTGCAGGTTTGCAAAAACAAAAAAGGCTTGTCCTGACGCGCCCCCACTGCTGCCGATAACTTTGTTGCCGGCCGCGTCGGACCAAAGACTGAAAAGCATCCTGGACCAGACCATAACCCAAGGTTGGCAGATGCCCCCTTTGCAGGGCAAGTGGTGGAGGCCCCAGGGCGCGCGCCCCTTGCACCCTCCTCATAATCCGGCCCTGGTTGAGTTGGGAAATAGCTCCTGTGAGTGAGATCTGCTGGGAGTTAAAAAAAAAAAGAGATTCGAATAGTAGAGACGATAACAAGACAAAACAAAGTGCTCCCATCTAGTGGCCAGAAGTAGAATAGCACCTACATAATAACCACTGCGTTTCCTCCTCCTTGTTTTGTAGCATAAACACACTAACTAGAAGCTCATTGGTTGTTCTATATGGTTTACACTTCATCACACTGCAGGATAAACAGATTCATGAAGGGGCATATCAGGGCTCCCACCCCGGGACCTCTGCCACTTGTTTCCAAGGAAGTGATTGATATACAATTACAATTACAATCACAGGCCCCACTGTGTGAACACCCCCCCCCCCCCCGGATCCCCAACAAAACATACCTGATCCATGATTTAACGGCGCATGCACGGGCACCACACCAACATGCTATATCTCTAGCCATTTGCGTGCCCGAGCCAGGCATTTGTGAATGGCTGACACAAGCGCGCCCCTGCTAGAGGCTAGCAGGAATGCAGACATCGGCACGCTCAGCTCCATGCAGCCGTATTTGACCCTTAGCGGATTCTTAGCCAAAAGAGCCAAATGGAGCTGAGCGCACTGATTGGCTGTGTGTCTGCACATGCGCCGTAGGACAGGGTAAAGGTGAATTTTTATCAGTGACCAGAGGGTTTCATATAGGGGATGAGGACCAAAACCCGGGATAGTCAATCTAAATAGTGGATTTTGCTGCTTTTTGTAATGGCATTTTAGCAGCTGCTGTCCTAATCTGATGAATTTGTCTTGAATTTGTCTTGAAGAAACCTCCCATATTCTGCACAAACCTGCACGTGCTCTGAATCAGTCACAAATCTCTTCGCAGTCCGATGATCACGCTTACACTTTATATCTTAGGGTTGATTCAGAGCCTCTTTCTCATCATTTTTATGGAGGTCTTGCTACCAAACGAAAAATCATGCAAAAATGAAAACATTTCACACTAAATTTCCCGCAGAAAAAAGGCTTTGCTGAATCAGACGAGGGGAAACAATGAATGAGAATGGAAATATTCATGCAAAAAAAAGGTGAAAAGTTGTGTGTCCCTACTTTTTCCAAGGCAGTACGACAGGGGAAAGGTGATTTTTTTTCAGTAACCAGAGGGTTTCATATAGGGGATGAGGACCAAAACCCGGGGTAGTCAATCAAAATAGTGGGTTTTGATCCACTTTAAAATTGACCAAAACTCCCGATGGCCAGGCCTGCTGATTCCCTCTCTTTGGGGCATACTGACTTGGGATGCCCTGCTGTGTGAAAACAAACAATTCTAGTGATCCCACAGCTCTTGTGAGGCAACAACCCTTGTGCTGGTGCACGTTCCCCCACCAGGCCTATGTAATGGGAGTGGCCTGTGGGAGGCACCCCCACAATTCATTCATTCAGAATAGAACGCTGGCTATTAATATTGGGTGTCTGCGCATGCGCTGTGGGAGTTTCACACACACAGGGGCATCCAAAATTGTGATGCCCCTCTTAAGTGGACCAAAACCAGAGGGGAGGGGGACTTTAAAGAGAACCAAAAGAAGTAACACTGCTCTAGAGTCTAAGACTTCAGGGCCAAGCTTGCCACTGGGTTCTCCTCATTTGTGATGCCCCTCTGTGTAAATCCCCCAGTAAACAGCTAACCCCCTTCCTATGTCCATTTTCCATAAATGAATTAAAGCAGACCTTAGATCAGGAGTGTCCTACAGGTACGAAGTTTGGGGTTATCACCTGTATCACCCCCCTTTGGGAAACCATCCCACAGCACATGTGTGGGCCTCCTGCGGCATCCCCAGCCCTCCTCTATTTAATGTGTGTTCTAATTGGAAACGAGCATGTGCCATGGGAGTGTGTATTGAGGTAAGCAATTAGGTGATCCCAGGGGTTTCACACATAGGGTAATCCTAAAGAGGAACATCCCAGTTCCTCTCCTTGGGGCATCCTGAATTTGGAATGTCCCACTGTGTAAAACCCAGCAGAAGCCCCGTTTCACTCACCTTGTCGCGGAACCCTCGCCGCATCTCTGCGCGACATCCCTGCTCACCTCTAGCTGGCGTGCACCTGCCCCCGGCCTTTCTGAATGGGCAACGTGAGCATGCAACGCCTAGGAGGTGAGTGCGGGATGCGGCTGGTGGCGCACTCGGATTCCTTCAGCGCCACTCGGGTGCTTAGCCATCAGCGGAACCGAAGGGAAGCGTGTGAAAGCGAGCGTGCTGATTGGTTGTACGGACCGCTCAGCCAATCAGCGTGCTCGTTTCATGACCCCGAGCCTGCGTCATGGGGGCGACAGCAAGGTGAGTGACCTAGGGGCATACACACAGAGGGGCCCCCACCAAGAGGAACTACAACCCGAACAGTGAAAATCGGGTGTGTTGTTCCTCTTTAAATCGGGAGGCCTCTTTAAAGCAGAGCAAAAGTCAGGCGAGTGAAAAAACAGGGTTTTGTTCTACTTTAAAGGACATCATTTGCCAGCTCTTTGCCTGCACATCATCATCATCATCACCACAGACGTTCCCTTGCTCTCAGCTGAGAGTTGTTGTTACATTTTTTTCCACAGCTGACTGGCTGTTACCTTGTGATAAACTGCAATTTGTTATCATAGAGTGTAACACAATGTAACAGTTAGCAGCAGAAAATGTAACATGTTGGTCTTGATTCAATAAGAGTTGAAAAAAATTCTCATGGTAGTAAAAAATTCAATTCACGAGAAAAAAGCCTGAGAATGTCACTGTTACTGAATCACCAGGTAAAAAGACAATGGAAGTCAATGGCAGCTTTTACTACAGTGTAGAAAGGAGTAAACAGTTCTCTACTTTTCTTAGGAGTAAAAAAGTGCCATTGACTTTCATTGTTTTCTTAGCTGGTGATTCAGTAACATTCTCAGTTTTTTTTCTCATAAACTGAATTTATAGCTACCATGAGAATTTTTTCTCTTATTGAATCGAGGCCGTAAAACGGTAAATGGATGAAAGTGGTCAGTCAGAAACTTTACACTACACACCATCAGGTATCCTAAAGGGGCCCCCCGGCTCTCTCCATGACTCCGCCCCCTCCTTGTTGACATGCAGGCTTTTTGGGACATTGTGGTCATCCACCATCCATTCACTACTCCATCCATCTAGTTGCACAGCGCTCATTAGTAATACACTGAAAATGAGTCCCCTCTCGCCATGCGTGCACCAGCGCCCGGCCTTTCTGAATGGGGGGCACGGGCATGCGGCGGCTAGGAGGTGAGCGGGAGATACAGCTGGCAGCGCCAATCGGCTGCTTAGCTGTCCAAGCGGCTTAGCCGTCAGCGGAGCTGAAGGGAGCCTACTGAAAGTAAATACGCTAATTAGCTCAGCCAATCAGTGCGCTCGTTCTAGCCTAAGTCTGCATCATGGGAGTGACAGGAAGGTGAGTGACCTAGGGGGCGTCCCAATTCTGGATGCCCCCATTAAGAGGAACAACACCCCGAAAAGTGAAAGTCGGGCGTGTTGTTACTCTTTAAAGTCGACCAAAATTCAGGATTTTGACTATCTGGGGTTTTGGTCTATGCCCCCCGGCCACCCCAGGGATGCCCAGCTGAAACCCCCCAAGTCGCCCGATCTCACTCACCCTTCCCCGATCCTACAGCGCATGCACAGCCTCTCATCCAGTCAGCATGCTTGGATCTGCTGTCGCCCCTTGGTCTAAGCGCTCACCCGAGTGTGCTGATGACCGTATCCTCCACTGCCCTTTAGCATGGAACATGCCCACACCGGCCATTCACAAATGCCTGGCGCGGGCACGCACCCTGCTAAAGGGATAGCGGGGATGCGGCCGCTGTTCGCGCATGCACCGTTGGAGCAGCAAAGAAAGTGCGATTTCGCAACCTAGGGGGTTTAACATAGCGGGGCATCCTGAATCTGAATGCCCCTGGGGGAGCAAGCATGCCTGTCTCATGGACTCCAGGGTGGGTTTTGTTCCACTTTAAGCTCTCAGAACATTTGAGTATGCAATGCTTGGATAAAGCTTTTAATCCTCCCACATACGTCTCCTCTATGTTGAGCCTCCTGAGTTGTCGCTATTGTTTTGTAGTGAGTTGATGACTCTGCCGAACATGACGCGGTCACCCGATCCGATCGGCTTCTTGTTTAACAAGGCGCAGGGGCGAGATAAGGCTAATGGAAAGTATTGTGGTTACAACGTGGAATGACTGTGCTCCCATCTCCTGATTTATCACTGATGCTCAGCTTTATAGGAGCTGGGGATAGAAAAGCCAAGCCCCGCCCATCTATGATGTAAGCAATGGCAGCTTCCAGAGGCACAACAAGAATTGCTTAAAGGAACACTTCCAGCGTTTAAATTGCCATAAGCGCATATCATGTAAAGCCCTTGGGATCACTGCAAATCTTTCCTCGCTCCCATGGCACATGTGCAGGTCTCTAGTGGCATCTCCAGCACTTCATCTGACCCCCACCAGGACATTTTAATAGCTGGTTGTGGTTTATATAGTTCCACATAGTGACCATCCCTTATAGTTTCATATACTGGGTGTCCTATATAGTTCCACATAGTGGGTGCCCCTGTAGTTCCAAATAGTGAGTGTCACAAAGGGCCCTGTTCACAGGCGTTACAGACACCCTTTCAGCACAGCGTTGTAACGGCGCAGGTCACTAGAAGTCTATGGCAATGCAAGTGCAACGCACATATAGAGCAGTGTACCTGCATTGCGTTTGTGTTGCGTTTGCATTGCCATAGACTTTACCATGTTTGTATTATGCAAAAAATGATTTTATTTTAAAAACGCAGCACAAATGCATTTCGAACACATACAAGGCAACTCTGGCATATTTATAAAACACCTGCTCTTAACGCAGCGGAGAGGTGCAAACAGAGCCTTATAGTTCCATATAGTGGGTACCCTCTTATGTTCCATATAGTTAAACAAAGTGGGCATCCCATATAGTTGCCTCCCCATATATTGGGTATCCCTTATAGTTCCAAAAAGTGGGCATCCAATATTGTTATATATAGTGGTCGTCCCTTAAAGTTTACATTGATTGATATAGATCCATATAGTGGGTGTCCCATATAGTTCCACACAATGGGCATCCTATATATTTGCCTCCCCATATATTAGGTATCCTTTATAGTTCCAAGTGGGCATGCAATATTGTTCCGTATAGTAAGTGTTCCTTACAGTGGACACCACTTATAGTTTATATTGGGTGTCCCATATAGTGGGTGTCCCAAATAGTTTCATATAGTGGGTGTCCCAAATAGTTTCATATAGTGGACACCTCTTTTAGTTTTTATTGGGTGTCCCATATAGTTCCATATAGCGGGTGTCCTGTATAGAACCATATAATGGGTGTCCTGTATAGAACCATATAATGGGTGTCCTGTATAGAACCATATAATGGGTGTCCTGTATAGTTCCATATAGTGGGAGCCCCTTATAGTTAATATTGGGTGTCCCATATAATTTCATATAGTGGTCGTCCCTTATAGTTCCATATAGTGGGTGTCCCAAATAGTTCCATATAGTCACCACGTATAGTTTATATTGGGTGTCCCATATATTTGGAACCCCTTATAGTTAATATTGGGTGTCCCATATAGTTCCATATAGTAGGTGTCCCATATAGTTCCATATAGGGGGTGTCCCATATGATTACATATAGCGAGTATCCTTTCTAGGATGTCACAGCAACAGCCTTCCCCTCGGCTTTGTCCGGGTGCACGTTCACCTGAGCCCTAAACGTAATACCTTTATATTATACATGAATTAATCACAGTCTCCGGGGGGCGCTGGCTCAGCAGGTTTCTGTGTGTTTTGGCTGCAGCGGGTCACTTATAATATAATGCTCTTTACACAACTCCATATGCTTTGCTTTATCTTCCTGTGCCCCATGGGGTGATGTCCACGCAGCATCCTCGTGGCTATGAAAGGATACCAGTGTGCAAATATGGAAAGAGGAGCAACCACCAGCCTACAGTCTATGGCCAGTGATGTGTGTGTCATCCCTCCTTTCCAGTAATCCCATGGCGCATGCACACTTCCGCCCCAGCTGATGCACAATCCCGCACCAGGCCTATCTGAATGGCGGGCATGTACAGCCAGAGGGAAGGTGCTGCAGGGATGCACATTATTATACAATATTCATGGCATTGAAAGCCAGGGGTTTCCTACAGGGGGAGGCATCCCAAATCGGGATGCCCGATGGAAGAGGATGAGTAAAGTATCTGGGTTTTGTCCCTCTTAAAGTGGACCAAAACCCAGGATTTTGACTATACTGGGCTTTGGTCCTTGCTCCCGGGGCACTGTGTGAAACCCCCCAGGTCGCCGAAACCGACTTTTCCTGGTCCTATGGCACATGCGCGGCCGCTCATCCAATCATCTCACTCAGATCAGCCGCATCCCCCACCACCCTCTAACAGGGTCCGCTCGAGAAATGGGAGAACGGATATGCACAATCTCAAATATGAATGGTGCAGGCCCTGGAATAAAGTGACCAGCTGCTACAATAAACAAATGGGACACTAGAGCTATCCCATAGTGAATCCCAAGCACATGGTTGCACACAATATACTGAATTAAAACAGCAGAATTTATAAATTTAAATTAAGTTATCCAATGCATTTAACAAGTTCCAAAAGACAAAACATACAAACACAACAATAGTCAAAAAACATATAACAGTAGGCTGGGTGGGGAGGATGGGTCGGGCTAATAAGGTTGTTCAAAATTAATTATTAATTACCATATTATGCCTTCTTTAACATCATAATCCATTTGCTGACAATAGCAGGAGCCCCCTTTACCTTCTTAATTCATTTGCCTACAATGGCAGAAGCTCCCTTAACCATCATAATTAATTTACTTACAATAGTAGAAGCTCTTTTTACTGTCACCATTCGTTTGCTGACAATGGCAAAATCCATAATCAGTATTTTAACAATGGCAGAAGCCCTCTTTACATTCATAATTAATTTGCTGACAGTGGCAGAAACCCCCTTTTGCCATTATAATCTATCTACCGACAATGACAGAAGCCCCCTTTACCGTCATAATTAATTTGTTTACAGTAGTACAAGCCCTCTTTACTGTCACCATTCATTTGCTGACAATGGCAATATCCATAATTAGTATTATAACAATGGCAGAAGCCTCCTTTACCTTCAAAATTAGTATTATAACAATGGAGGAAGCCCTCTTTACATTCATAATTGATTTGCTGACAGTGGCAGAAGCCCCCTTTACCTTAATAATTAGTATTATAACAATGGCAGAACCTCCCTTTACATTCATAATTCATTTGCTGACAGCAGCAGAAGCCCCCTTTACTGTCATAATTAATTTGTAGAAGCCCTCTTTACTGTTACCATTCATTTGCTGACAATGGCAAAATCAATAATTAGTATTATAACAACGGCAGAAGCCCCCTTAACCTTCAGAATTAGCATTATAACAATGGCAGAAGCCCCCTTTACATTTACAATTAATTTGCTGACAGTGGCAGAAACCCCCTTTGCCATTATAATCTATCTACCGACAATGACAGAAGCCCCCTTTACCGTCATAATTAATTTGTTTACAGTAGTACAAGCCCTCTTTACTGTCACCATTCATTTGCTGACAATGGCAATATCCATAATTAGTATTATAACAATGACAGAAGCCTCCTTTACCTTCATAGTTAGTATTATAACAATGGAAGAAGCCCTCTTTACATTCATAATTCATTTGCTGACAGCAGCAGAAGCCCCCTTTACCATCATAATTAATTTGTTTACAATAGTAGAAGCCCTCTTTACTGTTACCATTCATTTGCTGACAATGGCAAAATCAATAATTAGTATTATAACAATGGCAGAAGCCCCCTTAACCTTCATAATTAGCATTATAACAATGGCAGAAGCCCCCTTTACATCTATAATTAATTTGCTGACAGTGGCAGAAACCCCCTTTTGCCATTATAATCGATCTGCCGACAATGACAGAAGCCCCCTTTACCGTCATAATTATTTTGTTTACAGTAGTACAAGCCCTCTTTACTGTCACCATTCATTTGCTGACAATGGCAATATCCATAATTAGTATTGTAACAATGACAGAAGCCTCCTTTACCTTCAAAATTAGTATTATAACAATGGAGGAAGCCCCCTTTACATTCATAATTGATTTGCTGACAGTGGCAGAAGCCCCCTTTACTGTAGATTTGTAGAAGCCCTCTTTACTGTCACCATTCATTTGCTGACAATGGCAATATCCATAATTAGTATTATAACAATGGCAGAAGCCCCCTTTACCTTCATAGTTAGTATTATAACAATGGAAGAAGCCCCCTTTACATTCATAATTGATTTGCTGACAGTGGCAGAAGCCCCCTTTACCTTAACAATTAGTATTATAACAATGGCAGAACCTCCCTTTACATTCAGAATTCATTTGTTGACAGCAGCAGAAGCCCCCTTTACTGTCATAATTAATTTGTTTACAATAGTAGAAGCCCTCTTTACTGTTACCATTCATTTGCTGACAATGGCAAAATCAATAATTAGTATTATAACAATGGCAGAAGCCCCCTTAACCTTCATAATTAGCATTATAACAATGGCAGAAGCCCCCTTTACATTTATAATTAATTTGCTGACAGTGGCAGAAACCCCCTTTGCCATTATAATCGATCTGCTGACAATGACAGAAGCCCCCTTTACCGTCATAATTATTTTGTTTACAGTAGTACAAGCCCTCTTTACTGTCACCATTCATTTGCTGACAGTGGCAAAATCCATAATTAGTATTATAACAATAACAGAAGCCTCCTTTACCTTCATAATTAGTATTATAACAATGGAAGAAGCCCCCTTTACATTCATAATTGATTTGCTGACAGTGGCAGAAGCCCCCTTTACCTTAACAATTAGTATTATAACAATGGCAGAACCTCCCTTTACATTCATAATTCATTTGCTGACAGCAGCAGAAGCCCCCTTTACTGTCATAATTAATTTGTTTACAATAGTAGAAGCCCTCTTTACTGTTACCATTCATTTGCTGACAATGGCAAAAGCAATAATTAGCATTATAACAATGGCAGAAGGTCCCTTTACATTTATAATTAATTTGTTGACAGTGGCAGAAGCCCCCCTTTATCCCGCCAATGCAACACATGAATCTGCATTGAATCCATCATTTTATTTACAGGCTTCAGGAGAAGGCAAAGCTGTGAAATCTGACATCCGGGCAGAATCTTCCCTGCTGGGCCTTTCATGCTCGTTTTTTGTCTAGCTGGCAAAACTGGGGGGAAAAAAGCGTGCTAAAGGGCAACGCGCGGCACATAAATGCTAAATGTACAGTTTTAAACCCACGTCATTAATCACAAACCTATTTATAAACTATACCTGTGACATGTAATTTACCAGCGCAGGGTTTATAGCCAGGATATCAGAGCCGATCTAATCTCGGGATGCCGGGACGCTGCTGCAGGCTGGCGTATCTTCACTTATATACAAAATTCCTTATGGCTCCTTTTCTTAAAACAAAACCCAACACATCCGGCCCTGGAATCTGGCTGCTGGCCTCCCCCTGGGGCATCCCAAATAGAGATGCTCCTCTTTGTGACCCCCCCCCCCCCCCCCCAGAGGTCGCCTCCAAACTCACCTTCTTCCTGGCTCCTTTGCTGATCTAAAAGATTCCAGGGTCGGCTGCTGACCTTCCCCTGGGGGATCCCAAATCGGGAAGCCCCATTGTGTGAACCCACAGGCTCCGCAAGACTGACCTTCTTCCTGGCTTCCTAGCCGATGTAAATATTAGTGTCCGCAGCCCCAGCATCTTTTGGCTGTGTGTGCAATCCTGCCTATACTATAGGGGTGATGGGAGATGGTGTCACACAGTCTGCTATGGGGTGCTGGAGGGATTCTGTCACACAGTCTGCTATGGGGTGATGGGGGGGGGGGATTCTGTCACACAGTCTGCTATGCGGTGATGGGGGGATTCTGTCACACAGTCTGCTATGGGGTGATGGGGGGATTCTGTCACACAGTCTGCTATGGGGTGATGGGGGATTCTGTCACACAGTCTGCTATGGGGTGATGGAGGGATTCTGTCACACAGTCTGCTATGGGCTGTTGGGGGGCTCTGTCACACAGTCTGCTATGGGGTGATGGGGGGATTCTGTCACACAGTCTGCTATGGGGTGATGGGGGGATTCTGTCACACAGTCTGCTATGGGCTGATGGAGGGGGATTCTGTCACACAGTCTGCTATGGGGTGATGGAGGGGAATTCTGTCACACAGTCTGCTATGGGGTGATGGGGGGATTCTGTCACACAGTCTGCTATGGGGTGATGGAGGGATTCTGTCACACAGTCTGCTATGGGGTGATGGGGGGCTCTGTCACACAGTCTGCTATGGGGTGATGGGGGGCTCTGTCACACAGTCTGCTATGGGGTGATGGGGGATTCTGTCACACAGTCTGCTATGGGGTGATGGGGGGGATTCTGTCACACAGTCTGCTATGGGGTGATGGGGGGGGGGGGGATTCTGTCACACAGTCTGCTATGGGGTGATGGGAGATGCTGTCACACAGTCTGCTATGGGCTGTTGGGGGGGCTCTGTCACACAATCTGCTATGGGGTGATGGGGGGATTCTGTCACACAGTCTGCTATGGGGTGATGGGGGGATTCTGTCACACAGTCTGCTATGGGCTGATGGAGGGGGATTCTGTCACACAGTCTGCTATGGGGTGATGGAGGGGGATTCTGTCACACAGTCTGCTATGGGGTGATGGGGGGATTCTGTCACACAGTCTGCTATGGGGTGATGGAGGGATTCTGTCACACAGTCTGCTATGGGGTGATGGGGGGCTCTGTCACACAGTCTGCTATGGGGTGATGGGGGATTCTGTCACACAGTCTGCTATGGGGTGATAGGGGGATTCTGTCACACAGTCTGCTATGGGGTGATGGGGGGATTCTGTCACACAGTCTGCTATGGGGTGATGGGGGGATTCTGTCACACAGTCTGCTATGGGGTGATGGGGGATTCTGTCACACAGTCTGCTATGGGGTGATGGGGGGATTCTGTCACACAGTCTGCTATGGGGTGATGGGGGGATTCTGTCACACAGTCTGCTATGGGGTGATGGGGGATTCTGTCACACAGTCTGCTATGGGGTGATGGGAGATGCTGTCACACAGTCTGCTATGGGGTGATGGGAGGGATTCTGTCACACAGTCTTGTATGGGATGATGGAGGGATTCTCTCACACAGTCTGCTATGGGGTGAGGGGGGATTCTGCCACACACTCTGCTATGGGGTGATGGGAGGGATTCTGTCACACAGGCTGCTATGGGGTGATGGAGGGATTCTGCCACACACTCTGCTATGGGGTGATGGGAGGGATTCTGTCACACAGGCTGCTATGGGGTGATGGAGGGATTCTGCCACACACTCTGCTATGGGGTGATGGGAGGGATTCTGTCACACAGTCTGCTATGGGGATGATGGGGGGATTCTGTCACACAGTCTGCTATGGGGATGATGGGGGGATTCTGTCACACACTCTGCTATGGGGATGATGGCGGGGATTCTGTCACACAGTCTGCTATGGGGATGATGGGGGGATTCTGTCACACAGTCTGCTATGGGGATGATGGGGGGATTCTGTCACACAGTCTGCTATGGGGATGATGGGGGGATTCTGCCACACACTCTGCAATGGGGTGATGGGAGGGATTCTGTCACACAGTCTTCTATGGGATGATGGAGGGATTCTCTCACACAGTCTGCTATGGGGTGATGGGGGGATTCTGCCACACACTCTGCTATGGGGTGATGGGAGGGATTCTGTCACACAGGCTGCTATGGGGTGATGGAGGGATTCTGCCACACACTCTGCTATGGGGTGATGGGAGGGATTCTGTCACACAGGCTGCTATGGGGTGATGGAGGGATTCTGCCACACACTCTGCTATGGGGTGATGGGAGGGATTCTGTCACACAGTCTGCTATGGGGATGATGTGGGGATTCTGTCACACAGTCTGCTATGGGGATGATGGGGGGATTCTGTCACACACTCTGCTATGGGGATGATGGCGGGGATTCTGTCACACAGTCTGCTATGGGGATGATGGGGGGATTCTGTCACACACTCTGCTATGGGGATGATGGTTGGGATTCTATCACACAGTCTGCTATGGGGATGATGGGGGAGATTCTGTCCCACAGTCTGCTATGGGGATGATGGGAGGATTCTGTCACACAGTCTGCTATGGGGATGATGGAGGGATTCTGTCACACACTCTACTATGGGGATGGGGGGGGGGGGAATTCTGTCAGACAGTCTGCTATTGGAGGGGATGGGGGGATTCTGTCACACAGTCTGCTATGGGGTGATGGGGGGATTCTGCCACACACTCTGCAATGGGGTGATGGGAGGGATTCTGTCACACAGTCTTCTATGGGAAGATGGGGGGATTCTGCCACACACTCTGCTATGGGGTGATGGGGAGATTCTGTCACACAGTCTGCTATGGGGTGATGGGGGGCTCTGTCACACAGTCTGCTATGGGGTGATGGGGGGATTCTGTCACACAGTTTGCTATGGGGTGATGGAGGGATTCTGTCACACACTCTGCTATGGGGTGATGGGAGATGCTGTCACACAGTCTGCCATGGGCTGATGGAGGGGGATTCTGTCACACAGTCTGCTATGGGGTGATGGAGGGATTCTGTCACACAGTCTGCAATAGGGTGATGAGGGGATTTTGTCACACAGTCTGCTATGGGGTGATGGGGGGATTCTGTCACACAGTCTGCTATGGGGTGATGGAGGGGGATTCTGTCACACAGTCTGCTATGGGGTAATGGGGGGATTCTGTCACACAGTCTGCTATGGGGTGATGGGGGGATTCTGTCACACAGTCTGCTATGGGGTGATGGGGGGATTCTGTCACACAGTCTGCTATGGGCTGATGGAGGGATTCTGTCACACAGTCTGCTATGGGGTGATGGAGGGATTCTGTCACACAGTCTGCTATGGGGTGATGGGGGGATTCTGTCACACAGTCTACTATGGGGATGATGGGGGGATTCTGTCACACAGTCTGCTATGGGCTGATGGAGGGATTCTGTCACACAGTCTGCTATAGGGTAATGGAGGGATTCTGTCACACAGTCTGCTATGGGGTGATGGGGGGATTCTGTCACACAGTCTGCTATGGGGATGATGGGGGATTTTGTCACACACTCTGCTATGGGGATGATAGGGGGATTCTGTCACACAGTCTGCTATGGGCTGATGGAGGGGGATTCTGTCACACAGTCTGCTATGGGGATGATGGGGGGATTCTGTCACACAGTCTGCTATGGGGATGATGGAGGGATTCTCTCACACACTCTACTATGGGGATGATGGGGGGGGGGGATTCTGTCACACAGCCTGCTATGGGAGGATGGGGGATTCTGTCACACAGTCTGCTATGGGGTGATTGGGTGATTCTGTCACACAGTCTGCTATGGGATGATGGGGGGATTCTGTCACACAGTCTGCTATGGGGTGATGGAGGGATTCTGTCACACAGTCTGCTATGGGGTGATGGAGGGGGATTCTGTCACACAGTCTGCTATGGGGTGATGGGGGGATTCTGTCACACAGTCTGCTATGGGGTGATGGGGGGATTCTGTCACACAGTCTGCTATGGGGTGATGGGGGGAGATTCTGTCACACAGTCTGCTATGGAGTGATGGGGGGATTCTGTCACACAGTCTGCTATGGGGTGATGGGGGGATTCTGTCACACAGTCTGCTATGGGCTGATGGAGGGATTCTGTCACACAGTCTGCTATGGGCTGATGGAGGGATTCTGTCACACAGTCTGCTATGGGGTGATGGGGGGATTCTGTCACACAGTCTGCTATGGGGTAATGGAGGGATTCTGTCACACAGTCTGCTATGGGGTGATGGGGGGATTCTGTCACACAGTCTGCTATGGGGTAATGGAGGGATTCTGTCACACAGTCTGCTATGGGGTGATGGGGGGACTCTGACACACAGTCTGCTATGGGGATGATGGGGGTCTTCTGACACACAGTCTGCTATAGGGATGATGGGGGGATTCTGTCACGCAGTCTGCTATGGGGATGATGGGGGGATTTTGTCACACACTCTGCTATGGGGATGATTGGGGGATTCTGTCACACAGTCTGCTATGGGGATGATGGGGGGGATTCTGTCACACAGTCTGCTATGGGGATGATGGGGAATCTGTCACACAGTCTGCTATGGGGGTGATGTAGGGATTCTCTCACACACTCTACTATGGGGATGATGGGGGGGGGGGATTCTGTCACACAGCCTGCTATGGGATGATTGGGGGATTCTGTCACACAGTCTGCTATGGGGTGAAGGGGTGATTCTGTCACACAGTCTGCTATGGGATGATGGGAGGATTCTGTCACACAGTCTGCTATGGGGTGATGGAGGGATTCTGTCACACAGTCTGCTATGGGGTGATGGGGGGGGGATTCTGTCACACAGTCTGCTATGGGGTGATGGGGTGATTCTGTCACACAGTCTGCTATGGGATGATGGGGAGGGATTCTGTCACACAGTCTGCTATGGGGTGATGGGGGATTCTGTCACACAGTCTGCTATGGGGTGATGGGGGGATTCTGTCACACAGTCTGCTATGGGGATGATGGAGGGATTCTGCCACACACTCTGCTATAGGGTAATGAGAGGGATTCTGTCACACAATCTGCTATGGGGTGATGGGGGGGGATTCTGTCACACAGTCTGCTATGGGGTGATGGGGTGATTCTGTCACACAGTCTGCTATGGGATGATGGGGAGGGATTCTGTCACACAATCTGCTATGGGATGATGGGGGGATTCTGTCACACACTCTGCTATGGGGATGATGGAGGGATTCTGCCACACACTCTGCTATAGGGTAATGAGAGGGATTCTGTCACACAATCTGCTATGGGGTGATGGGGGGATTCTGTCACACAATCTGCTATGGGATGATGGGGGGATTCTGTCACACACTCTGCTATGGGGATGATGGGGGGATTTCTGATAGCAATCATTCACAAAAAATGAGGAGTAATGAGGAGGGTGGGAAGTCTCCATCAATCGCTCCATTCCAACTAGTAGAAAACCAGTCTGATGCTGGCTCAGCAGTTGCCCGGTTTAAAAAAAATCTGCCTTTTTCCACCTCCGAAGCCATGCCCAGCAGCAGTTTTGAGATCGCTGATTGGTTGATCTCCAAACAGCCGTATGATGCGGCAACGGCTGGTGGCATTGGTGGTTTTCTTCAACTTACGTGGAAGGGGCAGCCAGTGAATACAACGTCACAGGAGCCGCGGGTAAAGGCAAGTCTACCGGCTACCCCGGGAGTTTCACACAGCAGGCTAGCAGTCAGCCCTGGAATCTTTAAGATTCTAAAGCAGGCCATCAAAGGTTTTTATTCGCTTTAAGATGTCACATGGAGCACATAAGACAGCTCATAGTACCAAAAACCCTTGCTGGCCATCCTGATTGGGGATGTGTGAAACCCTCCCGGGATCACTGAGATATTTACATCACCATTGTTCCTATGGGCATTCAGAAATGGTCCCCAGCTAGAGGTATAGCAGGGATGTCCGTGCATGTGCCGTGGGATCGCGAACTAGGGGCTTACACAATGGAAATAGTCCTCCCTAAAGTCTTTTAGACTCCAGGGAGGCCATTCTTTCTCTTTAAAGAGGAAAAACAGGGGAGGTTAAATCCTCCCCCAAACCTCACCGATCTGCTGCCCCCCTCCTCTGGTTTTTCCATTGGGCAATTGTTACTCACCTCGCCAGGGGCATCCATCTTTGGGGTCCCTCAGATTCCGGACCACCTTCCAAAGGGCCGCGCCATCTTGCATCCCATCAGACACTGCACTCGTCCCCCGATCTCGTGCATGTGCAGTGCCCATGAATGGGATGCAATGGAGCTGCCTGAAATGCCGAAAGACTTCACTGAGTGGCGCGGAACTTTGAAGAGCACGACTAAAGCCGCGCTGTCATTTAGAGTGGGGGGGGGGATTGGGCCCTGAAGCAGCCGGATGTCACCACAGCAGGCAGCGGTGACATCCAAAAAGTAAGTAGGGGCCGATGGGGGGGGGGGGGGGGGGGGAGGGGGGATTGGGTCCTTTTTATTTTAGGTCCAATGGTCCTCTTTAAAATGGACCAACACCCAGGATTTTGACTATCCTGGGTTTTGGTCCACTCGATCGGGGGGGTGCCCCGCTATGTGAAACCCCCCAGATCTCCCAATAGAACTCACCTCACCCCGCTCCTACGGTGCATGTGCGGCCTCTCGTCCAATCAGCGCGCTGGGAGCCGCTGAGGTATGCTCGTCAAAGCAGTGTCAAAGCTCAGCGGCTCCGAGCACGCTGGCTGCCGCATCTCGCGCTTCCTTCTAACAGGGAGCGCACCCGTGCCGGCCATTCACAGATGGCCGGTGCGGGCACGCGTCCTGCTAGAGAGAAGCGTGAGATGCGGCCACAGCCCGCGCATGCGCCATTGGACCGGGATTCAGGTAAGTGTAGCGGGCGTCCTGGGGGGGTCTCACACAGCGGGGGTATCCCAATTTTGGATGCCCCACGGGGAGGGATTGGATCAACCTGGGAATCTTATAGATTCCCAGGCCGATCCCTCTGGGTGTTGGTCCACTTTACTCACCTGGATTTCGTTCCGCTTCACAGGGACTTCTCATTTTGGGATGCCTCTGTGTGTGTGAAGCCCCTGGGATTACTTTATGATCCACTTTCCCCTTTGGTACGCGCGGTCTCTCATCCAATCAGAACGTACTATTTTACATTTATGCCCAAACTGCCCGAGTTCAGAATGGCAGGCAGGCCTGTTCTCTCTTCTGTACCTGTTTTTCTGCCCCTGGAATCTAGAGGATTCCAAGGCTGGCTGCTGGCTTTCCCGTTTTGGGATTCCCTGCTCGTATTGGATGAGAGCCCGCACATGCGCCGCTGGACCGGGAAGATGTAAGCTGCAAGCTGCTACTAGCAATCTGGAGGATTTTAAATTGTGATGAATCAAAGCCCGGGATAGTCAAGTCTTGCTCCTCTTTAAAATATTATCAAAACTTACCTGCAGTAGCTGTTTCATTTTTACATTTGCAGTGTCATGTTTGCCCCCCATCTCCTTGAAGCCCCATGCAGCTGCCCCACTATGCCCCCCCCCCCCGTCTCCATCCTCTTGTTACCCAATCCTCTCCTCTGCAGCATTCTGGAGGGTTGCCGACAGCAACAAAGCATCTCCGGATACCAAAGTACAGAGCGCCGCCACCAAGGCCGAGTAAGGGAATCTTCCAAGGCGCCTGAGCACATTGTGATTACATCAGTGTAACCGGAGGAGAGCAATCACACTGAGGAATGGATGGCCGCTGTCTCTCCAGCGTATAGATCAGGCTCTAGGGTTTCACAAGGGACCACACACAACTTTTTATAAACGACAGCGGAAACTGTGCACAACGTAAAATTATTTAAAGGGATCTGCCATGTTTTCTTTTAAAGTCGCTGCAGCTAAAAATACCGGCAGAGGACACGTTTAGGGTAAATTCACCCCGTGACCTTGTGTTTGCAGCGGCGGCCTTAGGTTAAATGTCACCATGAGCAAGTTTGAAGAATGGTGCCGCCCCCAACAAATCCATAGAGGCTGTGATTTATTAAATGTGCCGGCATGGGGAGATGAATAAGGGGTTTATTCATGAAGCTGTAGCGCCAGGTAGTGCTTCGTAATGTAAGGCAGCGTCTGGTGAACGACAGGCCCTGTACATAATACTACATTTATGAAAGCGAATCTGGTGAGCGACTCTAACAGCGCCACGTAGCTTCCGATTCAGCTCAGCGTATAGCGCCGGCGCTCTAGCTTCCAGAGCACCAGGTATTACCTGTTGCTACCTGTCGCTCTCCCATACATTTCGTTCCTTTTCTTCTGTTTAAACCAGGTTTTTTTTTTAATATTTTTCTTTTCCCTCAAATAATTGTGTCACCCCTCCTGGCCTAGAAAAGTCATTTTTGAAAACTTTTTTGATTTATATTATTTTTATGAAGAATTGTCATTACAGGTTTGGTATTAAATTGTTAAAGTTACAATGTAATAACAATGTAATTCAATATGTTTTCTCTTTGTTACTAGTGGATACATGTTCAAAAACAGACTTTAATCACACAGCGTCTGGCGCTCTGGGCTACAACGACCCGATTTTGAGCGCCGGCACTGTGTGGGGCTATTTTTTGGACGAATATGGTGTGAGTCGGTCGCACTGAGCTGGCGCTACCATTCACTCCCATACAGAGCTGTACTGGTGTTAGAGCGACTCACACAATATATTCATCAATGCCGGCCAGCGACTGAGACGCTCTGAAATAGCGAACCATGGCCAAGCACAGCAACTACTAGCGTTGTTACAGACGCTCATCTGTCAGTACCTGGCGCTAGTAATAAATGAGCCTGCCCGTCGATTCAGCACCATGCCAGAATACATTTCTCACATTTTCTGAAAAGAGAATATGCAAATGTACTCTCGACAGTTTTTTTTTGCGTACATACACATATAATCCTCTTTAAAGTAGACCAAAATCCAGGATTTTGACTATCCCGGGTTTTGGTCCTTTCCTCCGGGGCACCCGGATCGGAAGTGTCGCGCTGTGTGAAACCCCCCAGATCGCCCGCACTCACTTACCTTCCCCCGGTCCTACGGCGCATGCGCAGCCGTTCATCCAATCAGTGTGCTCGGAGTTGCTGACATCACACCATCTAAGCCGACGTCTAAGGCCAGCGGCTCTGAGCGTGCTGGCAGCCGCATCCCCCACTTCCCTCTAACAGGGAGCGTGCCTGCGTCGGCCATTCACAAATGTCTGGCACTGGGCACAGGCCCTGCTAGAGAGATGGGGGGATACATCTGCGGCTTGCGCATGTGCCATTGGACCGGGAAGCAAGGTCAGTGAATGGGGCAACCTGGAGGGTTTCACACAGCGGGGCATCTGCTGGATTTTGGTCCACTTTAAGCAAATAAAATACGCTAAAACAGGGGTGTACATATCCTTGATGGCAGTGTGGGGCTGGGGCCAAAAATAAGCCCTGGATTTTACGAGCCCCTGGGCATCCTTGCTAAGCCCCCCCCCCCACCATGAAGATGGGGAAATAGCATTGGGGGCTGGGGCAGGGATTGAATGCAGGTGACAATGCAGCAGCTCAGCTGGCCACTGGGCATTGTCCCGGGTCTCCCTGGGCCCCATTAGCAGGACCTTGATCACGTGACCCCATCAGTGCACCCCCCACCCTGTTTAGGGTTTCCTGGCTGGTTGCCCCACCTGGCTGGTATTTTTTTTCTTCTTGGTCTGGTGGTACTGTTTTTATTTTACTGGTAATCATAATTGTGGGTATACATTTCCTATCCTCAATGACCAGTAAAAAAACAGATATCGGCTCCGCCAGGCCTGTGGCCATTACAGTGGACCAACACCCAGGATTTTGACTATCCTGGGTTTTGGTCCACTTCGGTGGGGCACCCCGATGGGGGGTGTGTGAAACCCCCCAGAACGCCCCGAAAACTCACCTCACCATGCTCCCACGTGACCGCTGCAGCCAATCCCCGCCGACGGACAAGCGAGAGGCAGCGACGGACAAGCAGAGCGCGTCCGCCGCCGCCTCCCGCGCGTCCCTCTTACAGGGAGCGCACCCGCGCCGGCCATTCACAAATGCCCGGCGCGGGAGCGCGCCCTGCTAGAGGGACGGGCGGGAGGCGGCAGCGGCGGACGCGCATGCGCCGCTGGAACATGGACAAGGTAGGATTGTGGGCTTCCTGGGGGGTTTCACCCCGCGGGACATCCCGATTTCGGATGCCCCGCGGGGAGGGATCTGATCGGCCCGGGAATCTTATGGATTCCCGGGCCGATCCCCCCTGGGTGTTGGTCCGCTTTAAAGTAAAAAAATACCCTACTTACTGTCCGTGTCCCGGATAAACTCAGGCAGCGTGCTCCTGCTGGGGGCGTGGTACGGGGCCCGGGGAGGGGTTGTATTTGGTGGGACATGGCACCGCTGGACAGGACAGGAGGCAGCTTGTGCCATGGGTACGGGGGGCATCTGCCTTTGCTGCCTCTACGGTATATAAGACCCTGCACTAAAAACAGAAAATGTTTTTCTGATAAACTCTCATTGATACAAAGTCGAGTGATTCAGAAATAGTGATGGGTTTTGGATCCGGGCCAATCCTAGATTTGCTGATTCTCTCTGAATGGCCCCATCCCAGATACCAGCAAGATCCAGGTCAAATTATCCGGCGTGCCACTTACCAATGCTGTGAACTAACCTGTGAATTGGGGGTTTATTCATGAAGCTCTAGTGCAAGGTAGTGCTTTGTAGCGTCAGGCAGCGTCTGGTGAACGCCAGGCTCTGTGCGCAATACCACATATATGAAAGCGATTCCGTTGAGCGACTAAAACAGCACCAAGTAGCGTACGATTCATCATTACAGAGGACTCAGCGTATAGCGCCAGCGCTCTAGCTTCCAGGTAAGACCTGTCACTACCATTCGCTCTCCCATACATTTCAATGGACGTTCCTTCTAATCCCTTTCCTGATCCCATTTTTAATATTTTTTATTCTCTCAAAAAGTTATTAGATCTCTCCTGGCCTGGAATTATATATTTTGGAAAATATTTAGATTTTTTTTCAATTTTATGCAGAATTGTTCTTACAGGTCTGGCACTAAAGTATTAATGTCACAGTGTTACAACAATGTCATTCCATGTTTTTTTCGCTTTGTTACTGGTGGAAATGTGTCCAAAAAATCACTTTAATCACACAGCGTCTGGCACTCTATGCTATAGCGACCAGATCCAGAGCGCCGAACGCTGTGTGTGTGTTTTTTTTTTTGGTTGAATATGGTGTGAGTCGCAATGAGCTGGCGCTACTTTTCGCTCCATGCAACGCTGTACTGGTGTTATAACGCCCAACATACATCCCATTCATCAATACTGGCCAGGTTACTACAGCGACTGAGGCGCTCTGTTACAGCGCCCGATAGCCGATCACAGCGTATACTAGCGGTCGCTCTTAGCACCTCTGTACAGACGCTCATCTGCCGATAGCTGGCGCTAGTCATGAATCAGCCTGTTAGTATATTAGACCCCTTACCAGTTCCTGAACAGTTCGTGAAAAATAAAAAGGAATAAAAAAAAAAGTACTCACTGTTGCCGTTTCCTGCTTCATCTGCACCCACCCCCTGGGCTGCATCCTCTCTGCAAGTCTACCGAGTCGGGGATCTCTCCTGGTCCCGGAGAAACTCCCTCCATGTTCCTTTCCTCCAAAGGTGCCAATAGTCACATGTGGGGGAGTTCCACAGAGTCCCCTCCTCTGCCTGGTGTGCCAGAAGTAACTTGGAAGGACACTAAGAAAGGAGGGGTGCCTGTGCCCCCCTCACTACAGATATCAGTGGGGCAGTTGCAATAGGGATCAAGCAGATCACAGACCACCAGACCAGGAGGGAGCCCCCACCCAGGGGACTTGCAGAGAAAACGTTGCCCGGTGGGGTGACCTCTATTCCAGTTCATACAATTCGGTGTCTGGGACCAGGGCCGGACGGGGAGGCCGATTCATTAATAGCGACATGTAGCGACAGTTGAGCGACTGTAGCGGCATTTTCAGAGCGCCCGCTAGTAGTCGCTGTGCTTGGCCGTTGTTCGGTAGTTGATAGCGACTCAGTCGGTTTGCCGTAATGTTGAATATTGGGTGAGGAGTCGCTATTTGACAGGTTCCGCGCTGTATGGGAGCGCATGATAGCGACTGGCCATAGCGACCGGCTCCCACCATATTCATGAACAAATCACGCTCAAAAGATTCTTGCGCTGTGAAATGCATGTTTAAACCCCAGAGCGCTGGCGGCGATAGGTTAAAAGTAGTTTTTTAACCCCCAAACAACCATATTTTTGGAAACCAAAAAAAACAAGTTTTTTAAATAATTTAGTAATATGAATACATTAATATCAGACCTGTAATATCAATTCTGTACATTTTTTTTTTTTTTACCTTAAAAAAATTATTTAAAATGGCAGAAGTGGTCACAGAATTTTTCACATTAAAAAAAAAAAAAAAAATTAATAACAATGAATTATTAATATTTAAAGATTGTTCCATTGAAATGCATTGGAGCGCGCCAGGTAGCGAGAGGTCATACCTGTCGCTGTTCAAGGTCGGACGCTGGCGCTGTGGGCTGAGGCTGGAATAATGATGAATGAGTCGCTATATGACGCTATCTCAGTCGCTAAGCAGGATTGGCTTGATAAATGTGTGATTGTGGTGGGGAGCCGGCGTTCTCGTGGCGGGGCCCGTCATTACCGGCCGCTCACCAGTCGCTACCTGTCGCTATTCCTTCATAAATAAGGGCCTAAGTGTGGTGGAGGCCCCTGGGAGGCCCTTGATGAAGTATACTTTTTTTCCATTAAAGCAAATGTCCAGTGTCTTTGTGCAGTGTGGAACACTTCCGATCACCGGATCTCCGGACCTGGGGGGGGGCTAATGACTGGTCATTGGGAATGGAAGAACCTCAGGTATACACCTGTCTAAGGGCATATTGATCAGGCCTGACCGGGCCAATTGGTGCCGCATATTCTCAATACACCCAACCACAGCCCCAAAGGTAGTGAAGGCAAATGGTGGAGGCCCAGGGGCACACACCTCTTGTGCCCTGCTTATAATCCCGCCCTGTCCGTGACTATAGTATCTGGCATTCCAGAGTAACAAATTCTGGATACTAGGGACTATCTAGACAGAGGGCTTCGGATTGTCCCTGCTCGCAAGTTTTTTGAGCAGCCTTCTTATGCCTGGCTTCACAATCTTGCATGACCTTTTTTTTATTGAAAACACGTGCAATAGTGTTTTTTCAAAAATTACTTAAAGCGGACCTTCACTCTAAATAAAAGTCTATCTTATATGTTTCCCACACCCTGTACATACAGATTGCTCACATTAAAAATCATCCTATCTGCATCTACTGCATGTTATGAGCCTTTAAACATCCAAGATGGCGGCTCATGGAACAACATGCAGCCTGCAAACAGGAAGTGTCTTCTGACTGTGCTGCTTTGCATTCTGGGATTGCTGTCCTTTCCCTGACCTCAGCTCTGCTCTATAACCCCGCCCCCTGAACTCCCCCCCCCCCCCCCTCTGCTCTCCTCAGTATGTGATGCTTCGGAGGCAAGATGGCGGCGCCTGTATGCTAGAGTCCTGAACAGAGTTGAAGCCCAGTGGGGGAAAGAATAATAAGTAAGTGACTAAAACTGTAAAATATATTAATTTTAGATGCGGGAGAATAGTTTTTTAAGGGTTTGGGCTTTTCATTAAATCATGCTGAAGGTCCAGTTTAAAGAAACTTGCCCCACCCGAGTCAGCCGGCCCTAGCATCAGTCATGGGGGCAGGTAACCCAGGGTAAAAAAAAAATATATAAAAAAATAATAAATATATAATATAAAAATATATATATAAAATCAATATTTTTTTTTTTACTTAAAGTGGACCAATACCCAGGATTTTGACTATCCTGGGTTTTGGTCCACTCCCCCGATCGGAGTGCCCCGATAAGTGAAACCCCCCAGATCTCTCGAATCCACTCACCTCACCATGGTCCTATGGCGCATGCGTGGCTGCTCGTCCAATCAGCACGCTTGGAGCCGCTGAGCTATGGATGTCTTACCCGACGTCTAAGCTCAGCGGCTCCGAGTGCGCTGGCGGCCACATCTCGCGCTTCCCTCTAACATTCACAAATGGCCGGCTATGGTTACGCACCCTGCTAGAGGGATAGCGGGGATGCGTCCGCGGCCCGCACATGCGCCGTTGGACCGGGATTAAGGTAAGTGTAGCGGGCGACCTGGGGGTTTCACACATCGGGGCATCCCGATTTTGGATGCCCCACGGGGAGGGAATGGATCGGCCCGGGAATCTTATTTCCTGGGCCGATCCTGCTGGGTTTCAGTCCACTTTAACCCTTTGTGAATTGATAAAAGGTCCCTGGGACCCCTATACCAGTTCCAAGTGCAGGAGGGGCAGGCAAACAGGTGGCTTGCTGAGACCCCCTACCCGATTACCTGCACCCCCACAGGCCGGGAGGCAGGGTGCAGAAGAGCCCAGTCCCCATATGGGATATATGGGCTGATAGCCTTTAGGGCTGGGGGTTCGGCCACCTAACTGGTGCCTGGGCTGGTGTTGGAGGTGAGGACCCCACTCCCTTTTTGTTTTTTACATTTTTAGGTGTTTAACCCATCTAAATTAAGAAAAATAAGGAGCACCCCTTCAGTGACGGGGTGCTGGGGCATACCTTCCAAGTGTCCCTGTTTTGGAGGGACTGTCCCTCTTTTAAATCCATGTCCCCCTGTCCCTCGTTGTTCTCATATGTCCCTCTTTGAGGTGTAACATGCAGATCTGCATCAATAAATGATCCATTTGCCTATTCGAAGTGTTTCTATAGTTGTAACTATTACATCCTATATCCTATCCATTAATCAATGAGGGGACGTGGCCTAATTTAACAATTGTCCCTCTTTCCCACCCTGAAAAGTTGGAAGGTATGCTGGGGATGTGGCCGGAGCTGGCAAGCTTGGTGTGGGAGGTAAGTGAATGCTGGGTGATCTCGGGGGGGGGGGGGGTCTCAGAAGGTTGCCTAATCGGCCGACCCTGGCGATGTTTAGACTACAGGGCTGACAAATGGGTGGTTGGTCTACTTTAAGAGTGGCCATTACCACCCCTGTCCATGATTTGCTTCTTCAGACTGGTTCCAGACCACGGCGATTGCGGAGGGCGCGTGTGCAGCATGTGAAGGGCGAAGGGAGATCACTAGTGCTGCGCCCTCAGGACGCTGCCGCCAGAGCTTTCGCGGAGTGCTCAGAAAGCTCAGCAAGTGCCTCATTTCCATGTGATTGATTACTATGGGCAGCTTTTCAAAGTGGATGCGGGACGCTAGTCCGAAGGCGCAAGCGCTCCGCATCCGCGCTGGTGTGAAACCAGCCGCAATGCTATAGCCTGAACACACTTGTCGACAGGCTTGGCTTTGGAGGGACTGTCCATCTTTGTGTCACGCTCGGGGTAACTCCAGCCCTCTTAATAAGCTCACAACCCCCAATCTCCGCAGCCAGCTTCACCTGTAGGAGCCCCCGCTTGCCGGGACGCAAGATACGCCTACCCGGGATCGGTTGCCCCCAGGACTTAATGGCTCAAAGGATGTAAGCTTATATGTGGGAGGACTGGAGAACCAATAGCAAGAGCGTGAGTGACGGAAGTCCAGAGACAGGCAATAGGTCGATAACGGGAAGGCAGAGATCGTAGCGGCACCAGGTGTCAGGCAAGACGTAGTCGAGGTACAGGCAGAGGTCAGCAACTGGGGATCAGGATCTAGAAGCGTCAGTTCAGGCAAAGGTCGGCAACAAGGATTCAGGATCGAGAGGCGTCAATACAGGCAGGGGTCGGCAACAAGGATTCAGGATCGAGAGTGGTCGTACAATCAAATCGGCAACAGGCTAGACTTCACAGGAGTAGGTAACACAGGGTTCTGAGCGCTATCACAGGCAATTCACAACTGAGAGGGAATTGCCTTTATAGGGACAGGTCTGAGGGAAGCAGTGTACTGATTGGAGCACATAGGATTCCAAGGGTAATTGGCTGGCAGCAAGGGAGGAGGTAAGGCCAAGATATCAATGGGGCTGATTGGCCTGCAGAGCAGAAGAGGGCGAAGCCCTCAATCCCCTAGGATTCATTAACCCTTTAATTGATCCTCCGGCGGGTGCGCGCAGCATAACAGACACTCCTCCAGCTCAGCCACGCCCCCGCTTCCTCCTCCAGTAGACGTGCTCGCACGCGGCCGCGAGCACGTCTACTGGAGGAGGAAGCGGGGGGCGTGGTTGAGCTGGGCGCCGCTCGAGCCGACGCCGCCCGTCGCAGCCGCCGCACAGTGACAGCTGCAGCTGGCCGCCTGGAGACGTCGCTGGAACGGGGATCAGGTAATCGGTTCCTGACACTTTGTTCCTGTGTCTCCCTGCTCCTTGTTGTTCTCCTTTTCCCCCCTTTGAGGTGTAACATGCAGATCGGCATCAATGAAAAATTATTCATTTGCCTATTTAAAGTGTTTCTATTGTTGTAACTGTTACACCCCAATTTCCTATCCATCCCTTAATGAGGGGGCGTGGCCTAATTTAACAAATGTCCCTCTTTCCCACCCTGAAAAGTTGGAAGGTATGTGAACACACTTGTCGGCAGTCTTGAAAGAATCCTGGGGACGGGGCTCAGCAGCTCATGGGATAGTCATGGGCAGGCTGGGTTAGTAAATTCCCAGGCTAATATATATATATATATATATATATATATATATATATTCTATTTAAAATAATATACTCTAAGTTCGCAGGGACAGGGCTCTCTCCTATTGTATGTCTATGTACAGTACTGTATGCATACCTCCCAAGTGTCCCTGATTTGGAGGGACTGTCCCTCATTTGAGTCCATGTCCCCGTGTCCCTCGTTGTTCTTCTCTGTCCCACCCTGAAAAGTTGGTAGGTATGTGAACACTCTTGCCGGCAGTCTTGAAAGAACCCTGGGGGTTCTCAGCAGCTCATGGGATAGTCATGGGCTGGCTGGGCTAGTAAATTCCCAGGCTGATTTATATATATATATATATATATATATATATATATATATATATATCATGCAGTTTCTTTAAAATGATATACTCTAAGCTCGCAAGGGCAGGGCTCTCTCCTATTATGTCTATGTACAGTACTGTATGCATACCTCCCAAGTGTCCCTGATTTAGAGGGACTGTCCCTCGTTTGAGTCCATGTCCCCGTGTCCCTCGTTGTTCTTCTCTGCCCTTCAGGTTTAATATTATTATTGTTTATTTATATAGCGACAACTTCCATAGCGCTGTACAGAGTGGTAAATATGCAGATCTGCATCAATAAAAGATTAATTTGCCTATTCAAAGTGTTTATATTGTTGTAATCTCCTATCCATCAATCAATAAGGGGGCGTGGCCTAATTTAACAATTGCCCCTCTTTTCCGCCTTGAAAGGTTGGAAGGTATGTGTATGTTGTATCCTGTCTGTAATCACTACAGAATATGATAAATAATATATACTAAAAAAATAAAAAATAAAATAATTACAAGTTATTTTGCAAATTTAAGTAGCAGGATGTATTCTGGGTATATTATATATATTTATATTTATTTATATAGCGCCATCATCTTCCGTAGTGCTGTACAAAGTAGTAAATATGCAGATCTGCATCAATAAAAGATTTGCCTATTCAATGTGTTTATATTGTTGTAACTGTTAAATTTCCTATCCATCAATCAATGAGGGGGCCTGACTTAGGCCCTTATTTATGAAGGAACAGCGACAGGTAGCGACTGGTGAGCGGCCGGTAATGACGGGCCCCGCCACAATCACACATTTATCAAGCCAATCCTGCTTAGCGACTGAGATAGCGCCATATAGCGACTCATTCATCATTATTCCAGCCTCAGCCCACAGCGCCAGCGTCCGACCTTGAACAGCGACAGGTATGACCTCTCGCTACCTGGCGCTCTCCAATGCATTTCAATGGAACAGTCTTTAAATATTAATAATTAATTGTTATTATTTTTTTTTTTTTATGTGAAAAATTCTGTGACCACTGCCATTTTAGATAATTTTTTAAAGGTAAAAAAAAAAAATTGTACAGAATTGATATTACAGGTCTGATATTAATGTATTGTTGTTTTTTTTTGGTTTCCAAAAATATGGTTGTTTGGGGGTTAAAAAACGACTTTTAACCCATCGCCGCCAGCGCTCTGGGGTTTAAACATGCATTTCACAGCGCTTGAATTTTTTGAGAGTGATTTTTTAATGAATATGGTGGGAGCCGGTCGCTAGGGCCAGTCGCTATCATGCGCTCCCATACAGGGCGGAACCTGTCAAATAGCGACTCCTCACCCAATATTCAACATTACGGCAAACCGACTGAGTCGCTATCAACAACCGAACAACGGCCAAGCACAGCGACTACTAGCGGGCGCTCTGAAAATGCCGCTACAGTCGCTCAACTGTCGCTACCTGGCGCTATTAATGAATCGGCCTCCCCATTTAACAATTGATCCTCTTTCCCACTCTGAAAAGTTGGAAGGTATGTGTAAGTTGTATCCTGTCTGTAATCACTATAGAAGATGATAAATAATATATATTATTATAAAAAATAATAATAAAAATAATTACAAGTTATTTTGCAAATTAAAGTAGCAGGATGCATTCTTGGTATATTATATATATTTATATTTATTCATATAGCGCCATCATCTTACGTAGCGCTGTACAGAGTAGTAAATAAGTGATAAATAATATATACTATTATAAAAAAATAATAATAATAATAATTTTAAGATATTTTGCAAGTAAAAGTAGCAGGATGCATTCTGGGTAAGGCAACGATGTCTGAGCTGATTACTTGCTGTGGTATTATTGGAAGCTCCTGAATTGCAGCAGCAGAAGTTCATGGTGAGGACAGCGCTGGGAAACAGGAAATCCCTGCTCTATTGTTCAATATCAGATTTCTGGAATAAAATAAGCTGACAGGCTAAAGCGAGTGACAGCGCTGTGAAGCCATCTGCCTCCTGCGCTCACCTTGCAAAATACCTGCCAGCGATTTTTAACGTTGAATTTCCATTTTTAGGGGTAAGACTCAAATCTGCACAACTGCCCCTCTGACACTGAGATCTCAAGGGGTTGTTCTAAATGTGCTACAATGCCCAGCTGTCCTCATAAGGCAGACAGTACAAAGGCCGAGGATTAAGCTCGATAAAAGATTAACACACAATGCGTGCCGGTGGGGAGCCTAATTGGAAAAGGGCAAAAGGATCGGGCGCGGTGCCATCGCAGGCATTCTGTTTTGCTGCATTATTGATGTGACAGGACACACAGATACCGCTAATAGACGCCACATTGGGATAAAGGCAGCTTTAAAGCAGTAACTTGTGTTGTTCGAGTTATGGTGATTGGGGAAGACTCATTAAAAGTGATAGAGGAAAAAAAAAGTTTTTCATATAAATTTGAATAATATAATAATCCAAATTATTACACAAACTAACAAATTCAATGGATAGAAAAATTCTGTAAATTATACAGGCTGTATGGATTGCATTAAATGCCCTTTTCACTTTGGGGGCATCTCCTGGGCATGAAAGGGTGTCTACGGATATATTATGGGGGTTATTTAAAGTGGACCAACACCTAGGGGGGATCAGCCCGGGAATCTATAAGATTCCTGGGCCGATCAGATCCCTCCCCGCGGGGCATCCGAAATCCGGGATGCCCGCTGTGTGAAACCCCGCAGGACGCCCAGAAACCTTACCTTATCCCCGTTCCAACGGCGCATGTGCGAGCCGCGGCCGCATCTCGCGCTTCTCTCTAGCAGGGCGCGCACCCGCGCCGGCTGTTTGTGAATGGCTGCCGCGGGCGCGCTCCCTGTTAGAGGGAAGCGCGAGATGCGGCCTCCAGCGCTCAGAGCCACTGTGGTTGTCCGTCGCTTGTCCATACATACCACAGCGGCTCTGAGCGCTCTGATTGGACGGGCGCTTGCATAGAAGCGGGGTGAGGTGAGTTTTTTAGGGCGATCTGGGGGGTTTCACGCAGCGGAAGTGGACCAAAGCCCAGGATATTGAAAATCCTGGGTGTTGGTCCACTTTAAGAAACGCTAGCGCCAGGTAGTGGCCACTTAGTGCCACATAGCGTTGGGTATGTGAAAACCATATATATGAAAGTCAATCTGGTGTTCTAGATTCTAGATGTTCTAGATTTTTGGTTCAAATCATTGTGTGTCCTCCTGCCCAGCAAACATATACTTTTATTGTGATTTTTTTTTTATGCAGAATTGTATGTGCAGGTCGGTCATTGCAGTGCCACGGTGTTATAACATGTCATTCCATGTGTTTTCGCTCTGGTGCTGGTGGATATGTGTTGAGAAACAGACTTTTATCACATAGCTTCTGGCGCTCGACACTACAGCGCCCAGTTTTAGAGCGCCAATGCTGGTTGAGTGTACTTTTTTCTTAAAGTGGACCAACACCCTCCCATGATTGGCCCAGGAATCTATAAGATGCCCGGACCGATCAGCTCCCTGACTGCGGGGCACCCCGATCGGGGATGCCCCGCTGTGTGAAACACCCCAGAAACCCCTAAATCCCTACCTGCTCCTCGATCCAGCGGCGCCCGTCGCCACCTCTCGCGCATCCCTCTAGCAGGACGCGCACCCGCGCCGGCCGTTTGTGAATGGACGACGCGGGCGCGTGCCCTGTAAGAGTGACGCGCGGGAGGTGGCGGCGGGTGCGCTCTCTTGTCCGTCGCTGCTTCCCGCTTGTCCGCCGGCGTGGATTGGCTGCAGCGGTCACGTGGGAGCGGGGAGAGATGAGTTTTTGGGGCTTTCTGGGGGGTTTCACACAGCGGGGCACCCCCGATCGGGGTGCCCCACCGAAGTGGACCAAAACCCAGGATAGTCAAAATCCTGGGTGTTGGTCCACTTTAAATACGGGCTTCAGCACCGAGTGCCGGACGTACTTAACTGGCGCTACATATCACTCGCTGCAGTGTTGTCCTGTTGTTAGATGTAAAGTTGTCTTGGGCACTTTGACCTCGGGACACCACCTAGCGTTCTCCATTGGCTCTGCAGTGAATCAGGGAGAGCACTTCTACAGTGCCCCCAACAGACATCACAAATTTCAATGCTGGACAGGATACTACAGTGTCACTTGTCCAGGCGCTAAGCTAGGTCATGCTTGCAGCGTCTACTAGCGGTCGCTCTAAGCGCCACTACATAGACGCTCACATGGCAATATGTGGCACTAGTCTTAAATTAGCCTCTATATGGTACTATTGTAATTGGGAGGAATGGGGCTTTTACACACATTCGGGTCGATTCATGTTCGTGCACAAACTAATTTGTGCACGTTTTAGGAACGCCAAGTCAAACTCGGGGCTTCTGTCTAATTCATGGTTGTCAAAATGGGACGTGCATTTGTTTTTGCGCCAATTTGTGCACTAGCGTTCACCAATGCACCAATTTGCACCTGATTTTTTTTCACCCCTGCCATTTTTGCGCACCAAACTTAGAGCTTGATTTACGGTATGTTTACAGGGCAGAAAAGTGTGCACAAATGTGGCAATTTGAAGAGTGAATTTCCGCCAGCAAATAGGTTTCCAAACCGATTCCAATGAGTAACAGGTGCCTGCAGTGTCCGCCATGTTTTTGAACAATGAAAGTATCAGCTGCAAGTTCTTTTTAGGTATGGAATACATTTTTATTTTTTTTTATCATTTTGTAAAAAAAAAGAAAAAAAAAAAAAATATATATATATATATATATATATATACGGTATATATATATATATATACGGTATATATATATATATATATATATATATATATATATATATATATATTATATATATGTGCAAAATCACAATAATTACAGATTACACCTCGAAATGGTAAATAGAGCTTTGCAAAAAACACAGCAGCTGGAGAGATCACATCACTATGGAGAAACAGTAAAGGAAAGGGGGGAAACATGGGGGAACATCGGAAGCAGTTAAGCGCTTAGCCGGCGAATAGCGCATGGGGTGGGCCATTTACGCTTCAAAACAGCAGATTTTACTTGTGAAAGGCGCAAATTGGTGCAAGAAGACATTATTTGCCTTTCTCCTGTGTGTTGCCATTTGGTGCACTTCGCACGTGCGCCCCGGGGGCCAAACGCAGCCATGAATCATTTGCGCTCAACCTGAGCATTTTAGCGCACAACAATAAATCCACCTTAATATGGTTTTCTTGAAAAATATAGGGCCTTATTTATCAAGGGCTAGCGCCAGGTAGTGTCTGACTAGCGCCTGGTAGCGCCAGCTATCGGCGGCTACCGACTCCTGAACGCCAGGCGGCGGACACAATCACGCATTTATCACGCTAAGTGAGGCTAGCGCCGGCGAGAGCGTCAGCTAGCGCGGGATTCATCATGTAGCCGACTGCAACGAACAGCGCCGCTACTAATCCCATCACAGCGCCAGGTATGACCTGTCGCTCCCTGGCGCTCTCCAATGCATTTCAATGGAGCAATCTTTAATTAATCATAATTAATTGTTTTTAAGGTTTTTTTTTTTTTTTTTAACTGTCAAAAATTCTGTGACCACTACGGCAATGTTAGATATTTTTTTTAAGGTAAAAAAAAAAACTTGTTTAATTTTTAAATCAAAAAACATGGTTGTTTGGGGGTTAAAAACTACTTTTAACCCATCGCCGCCAGCGCTCTGGGGTTTAAACAAGCATTTCACAGCGCGAGAATTTTTTGAGCGTGATTTGTTAATGAATATGGTGGGAGCCGTTCGCTCTGGCCATTCGCTGTCAGGCGCACCCATACAGCACGGAACCTGTGAAACAGCGACTCCTAACCCCGTATTCAACATTACCGCACACCAACTGAGTCGCTGTCAACAAGCGAACAACGGCCAAGCACAGCGAATACTAGCGGGCGCTGTGAAAATCACGCTACTGGCGCTCATCTGTCGCTACCTGGCGCTATTAATGAATCGGCCTCCCCATTTTACAAAAAAGTGACAAATGTAAAAAATATATATTTTTTTGTACTTAAAAACAATATGAATGAATTGAAAAAATTATAAACAAGACATTTCATGTTAAAGCAGAACAAAACCAAGCAGCACCCGGCCTGGTTGAAAAGATTCCAGGGCCGGCACTGGCTTTTCCCTGGGGCATCCTGATTCTCACCTTCCCACATCCAATGAAAGCTGCCTGCCAAATGATGCGGCAGCTCGCATTGGACGAGAGCCCGCACATGCACCCAGGAGAGGTAAGTTTTATGGGTGAACAGTGGGGTTTCATACAGCAAGACATCCCGATTCGGGACGCTGCGAGGGGGGGCACAGGACAAAGCCCAGGTTTTGTTCCGCTTTAAAGCCCAAATCCATCCCTGCAAATATTACAACATGTATAAATGGTGAAAACTGGTCTGGCAACGGAGGGTGATTTATTAATAGCGACATGTAGCGACAGTTGAGCGACTGTAGCGGTATTTTCACAGCGCCCGCTAGCAGTCGCTGTGCTTGGCCGTTGTTCGGATGTTGACAGCGACTCGGTGTGGCGTAATGTTGAATACAAGGTTACGAGTCGCTATTTGACAGGTTCCGCGATGTATGGGAGCGCATGATAGCGACTGGTCAGAGCGACCGGCTTCCACCATATTCATCAAAAAATCACGCTCAAAAAATTCAAGCGCTGTGAAATGCATGTTTAAACCCCAGAGCGCTGGAGGCGATGTGTTAAAAGTAGTTTTTTAACCCCCAAACCACCATATTTTTGGAAACCAAAAAAAAATAAATAAATAAATAATTTAGTAAATATGAATACATTAATATCAGACCTGTAATATCAATTCTGTACAATTTTTTTTTTTATTTTTTTTTCCCTTAAAAAAATTATCTAAAATGGCAGAAGTGGTCACAGAATCTTTCACATTTAAAAAAAAAAAAAAACAAAAAAAAACATTAATAACAATTAATTATTAATATTTAAAGATTGTTCCATTGAAATGCATTGGAGCGTGCCAGGTAGCGAGAGGTCATACCTGTCGCTGTTCAAGGTCGGACGCTGGCGCTGTGGGCTGAGGCTGGAATAATGATGAATGAGTGGCTATATGGCGCTATCTCAGTCGCTAAGCAGGATCGGCTTGATAAATGTGTGATTGTGGTGGGGAGCCGGCGTTCTCGTGGCGGGGCCCGTCATTACCGGCCGCTCACCAGTCGCTACCTGTCACTATTCCTTAATAAATACAGATTGTCCACATTCAAAATCATCCTACCTGCATCTGCTGCATGTTATGAGCCTTTAAACATCCAAGATGGCGGCTTATGGAAGCAGCCATCTTATCAGGCAGCCTGCAAACAGGAAGTGCCTTCTAAATGTGCTGCTCTGCATTCTGGGACTGCTGACCTTTACCTGACTCCAGCTCTGCTCTGTCTGAACAAAGCACAGCTATAACCCGCCCCCCTGTACCTTATCCCACTCTCTTCTCCTCAGTAAGTGGGATGCTTCTGAGTCAAGATGGCGGCGCCCGTATCCTAAATTCCTGAACAGAGTTGCAGCCCAGTGGGGGAAAGAATAATAAGTTAGTGACTAAAAACGTAAAATATATTAATTTTAGATGCAGGGGAACCGTTTTTTAAGAGTTTGGGCTTTTCATTAAATCACGCTGAAGGTCCGGTTTAACCGAGAACCTCCGGTGACAGTTAGCACCATGCAGGAATCCTGTCACCTGTAACCCCTTATAAAAAATGCTGTGGGTGCAACCACAAGCGCTCACTCAAGGAATCTGGTCTACTTTACCCACCACCCCAGACCCTCTCCTTTTGCAGATTTCCAGTGGTGGCTAAATTCACAGACTTCCCTCCCGCTTATAAAAAAGGCTCCATCCATGTGGACGCAGCAGTAAGCACAAGGATCTAGTTGCCTTAAGCCTTGTTACATTTAGTTCACTATTATTCAGTTAGATTTTTATTATAATAAATGTTGCCGGCATTGAAACAGTAACAACATGGTTGTTGGTACAGGGGCATGCAGGGGTGGGGGGCATTCCTTTTGCTTATGTAGACTTTTCCTTACTTTCACCCTGTACCCTGCTATAATCCCGCCCCATAATTGGGCCACCAGTGGTCACTTGGTCCCCAGTTCTATTCACTGATTCTGTGCGACCAATGGCAGACACAGATTTTGCAGGGGGAGCGCTGTGCAGGGAAGCTGGCCTAGGGCAAGTGGGGGGTGTAGAAGCGAGGGGAGCAGAGGAGTAGCTAGGCTTTCACGCAACCGGGGCAAAGATTTGAAATGGAGTCCCTACCTGTTCTCAGGCCCCCCTTTGGCACCCCCCTGGACCTGCTGCACCAGGGGCAAGTGCCCCCCTTGCTCCCCCTGGAGGGGATGTGGGCTTCTAATCAAGAGGCTGCAGCAGTGGCCAACATGTTCATCTTGTCAGCAGGGCCCTTATTCCTTTTCTTTCAATAGCTGGTTTATTGTTGCTATGTGAATTATTACTCCCTACTGTATGTATATGAACCCTCTAGTTGTAAAGCACCGCGGAATAGGTTGGCTTTATATAAATAAAGATTATAATTTAAATTAAGTGTTGCATACCTCCCAAGTGTCCCTGATTTAGAGAGAATGTCCCTCTTTTGAGTCCATGTCCCCGTGCCCCCCATTGTTCTCTTTTGTCCCTCTTTGAGGTGTAACATGCAGATCTGCATCAATAAATGATTCATTTGCCTATTTAAAGTGTTTCTATTGCTGTAACTCTTACAACCTACCTCCTATCTATCAATCAATGAGGGGGCGTGGCTTCATTTAACAAATGTCCCTCTTTCCCACCGAAGGTGTTGGTCCACTGTAATGAGAATTTTCATTTTAATCCAGAAACAACCACTAGGGGGAGCACTTGCAAAATAAACAGAAAGATAAAATGGCCAAATGAATAGGTAAAACAAAGCTAAATAGAAAATAAAAATACCAGTTGGAGGGGGGATAAAAGGTAGGATGCTAATTTTTACCTTCAATTGTCCCTTAAACCAGTGGTTCTCAACCTTTTTATGCCAAGTACCCCCTAGCGACAGGAAGGGGCGGGCTTATGATCTCTAGGGCCCTGTGCAAAGTCGTGTTTGGGGGCCCTAATCAATGGCATTTTTATATAACAAAATAAAATATTAAAGAAGAACAATTGACAGAGAGAAGCAGCTTTCTTACTCATGCACGCAGCATCACCAGTATTACAGTAAGGGCCTTATTCATGAAGGGATAGCGCCAGGTAGTGCCTGTACAGCGGCAGGTAGCGGCAGGTGAACGCCGGACACGGCACGCAATACCACATTTATAAAGCCAAATCTGGTGAGCGACTGGAAAAACGCCATGTAGCGTCCGATTCATCATTATCCCAGCCTCAGCGTACAGCGCCGGCGTTCAGCCTTGTAGAGCACACAACAGCGAACCATGGCCGAGCACAGCGACTACTAGCGGTCGCTCTCAATGCCTCGCTACAGACGCTCATCTGTCGGTACCTGGCGCTAATAATGAATCAGCCTGCCAGACGCCAGCCGCTTCCAGTGTTCACTAATCAAAGTTCTGAGGGCCCCCTGAAAGTTGGGGGCCCAATGCAATTGCACGAGTTGTGTGGTGGTAAAGCACACCTCTGGCTATAGGAACTTACAACCAAGTAACCTTAAGGAGGGGATCAATTATAAATATTACCAAATTAAGTAGGCCACAGGCATCAAAGCACTTTCAAAATGAGAAATATCGTATTTGCCGGCGTATAAGACGACTTTTTCCCCCTGTAAAACATGCCTCCAAGTGGGGGGGTTGTCTTATACGCCAAGTGCACCTGGGTCCAGGGGCGGACTGGCCATCGGGCGTACCGAGCAATATCCCGGTAGGCTGGCGCTAGGGAAGGCCGCAAACCTGAAAACATCAGATGCTATAGGGTGAGGGGCGGCCGCTGCGGCTGGCTGGCCTGCCCGTCCTTGCTGTTCCTGTCGCCGTCGCTCTCATACACACTAACACACACACATTCATGCTTACTTCACTTCCTGGCTGTTGCGCGCTGGTCGTCGGTGGGCGTGCCCCAGATGGCCGGCGTCCAATGAAAACAAAGGATGCCGGCCATCTGGGGCACGCCCACTGACGACCAGCGCACAACAGCCAGGAAGTGCCGGTAAGCATGAATGTGTGTGCGTGTTTGTGTATGAGAGCAGCGGCGGTGGCGCCGGTGACAGGAACAGCAGGGACGGGCAGACCGGCCCTCCGACCATCGGTAAGTGTGTGGGTGTGTGAGCAGGCGGCGGGGGGAGGAGGGAGTGGGGCCACTCGCTGGCTGTACTGAGGGATGCCCCCATGCCTGTACTGAGGGATGCCCCCATGCCTGTACTGAGGGATGCCCCCATGCCTGTACTGAGGGATGCCCCCATGCCTGTACTGAGGGATGCCCCCATGCCTGTACTGAGGGATGCCCCCATGCCTGTACTGAGGGATGCCCCCATGCCTGTACTGAGGGATGCCCCCATGCCTGTACTGAGGGATGCCCCCATGCCTGTATTGAGGAATGCCCCCATTCATGTACTGAGGGATGCCTCCATGCCTGTACTGAGGGATGCCCCCATGCCTGTACTGAGGGATGCCCCCATGCCTGTACTGAGGGATGCCCCCATGCCTGTATTGAGGGATGCCCCATGCCTGTATTGAGGGATGCCCCCATTCATGTACTGAGGGATGCCCCCATGCCTGTATTGAGGGATGCCCCCATGCCTGTACTGAGGGATGCCCCCATGCCTGTATTGAGGGATGCCCCCATGACTGTATTGATGGATGCCCCCATGCCTGTACTGAGGGATGCCCCCATGCCTGTACTGAGGGATGCCCCCATGCCTGTACTGAGGGATGCCCCCATGCCTGTATTGAGGGATGCCCCCATGCCTGTACTGAGGGATGCCCCCATGCCTGTATTGATGGATGCCCCCATGACTGTACTGAGGGATGCCCCCATGCCTGTATTGAGGGATGCCCCCATGACTGTATTGATGGATGCCCCCATGCCTGTACTGAGGGATGCCCCCATGCCTGTACTGAGGGATGCCCCCATGACTGTATTGAGGGATGCCCCCATGCCTGTATTGAGGAATGCCCCCATGCTTGTACTGAGGGATGCCCCCATGCCTGTACTGAGGGATGCCCCCATGACTGTATTGAGGGATGCCCCCATGCCTGTATTGAGGAATGCCCCCATGCTTGTACTGAGGGATGCCCCCATGCCTGTACTGAGGGATGCCCCCATGCCTGAGGGATGCCCCCATGCCTGTACTGAGGGATGCCCCCATGCCTGTACTAAGGGATGCCCCCATGACTGTATTGATGGATGCCCCCATGACTGTACTGAGGGATGCCCCCATGCCTGTATTGAGGGATGCCCCCATGCCTGTACTGAGGGATGCCCCCATGCCTGTATTGAGGGATGCCCCCATGCCTGTACTGAGGGATGCCCCCATGACTGTATTGAGGGATGCCCCCATGCCTGTATTGAGGAATGCCCCCATGCTTGTACTGAGGGATGCCCCCATGCCTGTACTGAGGGATGCCCCCATGCCTGTATTGAGGGATGCCCCCATGCCTGAGGGATGCCCCCATGCCTGTACTGAGGGATGCCCCCATGCCTGTATTGAGGGATGCCCCCATGCCTGAGGGATGCCCCCATGCCTGTACTGAGGGATGCCCCCATGCCTGTACTGAGGGATGCCCCCATGCCTGTACTGAGGGATGCCCCCATGCCTGAGGGATGCCCCCATGCCTGTACTGAGGGATGCCCCTATGCCTGTATTGAGGGATGCCCCATGCCTGTATTGAGGGATGCCCCCATGCCTGTATTGAGGGATGCCCCCATGACTGTATTGATGGATGCCCCATGACTGTATTGATGGATGCCCCCATGCTTGTACTGAGGGATGCCCCCATGACTGTATTGATGGATGCCCCCATGCTTGTACTGAGGGATGCCCCCATGCTTGTACTGAGGGATGCCCCCATGCTTGTACTGAGGGATGCCCCAATGCCTGTACTGAGGGATGCCCCCATGCCTGTACTGAGGGATGCCCCCATGACTGTATTGAGGGATGCCCCCATGCCTGTACTGAGGGATGCCCCCATGCCTATACTGAGGGATGCCCCCATGCCTGTACTGAGGGATGCCCCCATGCCTGTACTGAGGGATGCCCCCATGCCTGTATTGAGGGATGCCCCCATGACTGTATTGGGGGATGCCCCCATGCCTGTACTGAGGGATGCCCCCATGCCTGTACTGAGGGATGCCCCCATGCCTGTACTGAGGGATGCCCCCATGCCTGTATTGAGGGATGCCCCCATGCCTGTATTGAGGGATGCCCCCATGACTGTATTGATGGATGCCCCCATGACTGTATTGATGGATGCCCCCATGCTTGTACTGAGGGATGCCCCCATGCCTGTACTGAGGGATGCCCCCATGCCTGTTTTGAGGGATGCCCCATGACTGTATTGAGGGATGCCCCCATGACTGTATTGAGGGATGCCCCCATGCCTGTACTGAGGGATGCCCCCATGCCTGTACTGAGGGATGCCCCATGCCTGTACTGAGGGATGCCCCCATGACTCTATGAAAGTATGACTGTAAGAAGCCACCCAGGGACTCTGGGGAAGGGAATTAACATGTTGAAATAAAATCTGATGTTCTTTTACGTTTTATTTGGTGTGCGGAAGAGGGAGTAGTCTTATACGGTGAGTATATAACAAACTCTATATTTTGAGTGGAAATGTTGGGGGGTCGTCTTATACGCCGGCAAATACGGTAATGTTTTGCTGTTTAAATAATATATCAGACCTGTCAGGCACCCCCTGTATGCATACCTTCCAAATTTTCAGGGTGGAAAAGAGGGACGGGGGGGGGAGGCATGTTCCTGCTGCCGATGCACTGCACGATAGTGATACATTATAATACATTACATACATATATATTATAATACATTAATCATAGAAAATAATACATTATAATAGAAAATAGAACCCAGAGGATGAAAATAAAATAATAGAAAATAGAATAATCATAAAATAATAATAATAATTAATTGATGGTCATGCAATATTATAATTAAAAAATATATAAAATAAATAAAAGGCAAGTTTGTAAGCTCTGTTATCAGGGCGGCTTCTTTGATCTCTTTATAATTATTACGCTTATTCTCCTTTTGAGATTAAAATGCATTCTTGCACAGATAACGATTTTACTTGTTTTTAATATTTATATGTATCTGCATTGTGTGTCATTCATATTTAATAAACGTATTTCATTACCTACATTTGGTGCAGCTATATTGTTTCTGGGAGTTTGACTTGTGGAGGCTGATTTATTACTAACGCCAGGTATCGGCAGATGAGCGTCTGTACAGCGGCGCCTAGAGCGACTGCTAGTAGACGCTGTAAGCGGGTATCGGGCGCTGTAACATAGCGCCTCATTCGCTCTAGTAACCTGGCCGGCATTGATGAATGTGATGTATGTTGGGCGCTCTAACACCAGTATAGCGCTGCAGGGAGCGAGAGGTAGTGCCAGCTCAGTGCGACCAACTCTCAGCGCTCCCCACTATACTTATCAAAAAAGGACACACAGCGTCGGTGCTCTGGGTCTGGGCGCTATAGCATAGATCGCCAGACGCTGTGTGATTAAAGTCTGTTTTTGAACACATATCCACCAGTAACAAAGCGAAAACACATGGAATAACATTGTTGTAACACTGGGACATCCACACTTTAGTGCCAGACCTGTAATAACAATTCTGCATAAAAAGATAAAAAATACAAAAACATTTCTAAAATGACTTTTTCTAGGTCAGCTGAGGTCACACAATGATTTGAGGAACAAAAACAAAACCCTGTTTAAACAGCAGAAAAGGAACGTCCATTGAAATGTATAGGAGAGCGACAGTGAGCGAAAGGTAATACCTGGCGCTCTGGAAGCTAGAGCACCAGCGCTATACGCTGAGCCAGTGTAATAATACATGTGAGAGTATGAGTCGCTCACCAGATTTGCTTTCATAAATGTGGTTTTGCGTACAGCGCCCGGCGTTCACCAGACGCTGCCTGCCACTAGGAGGCGCTACCTGGCGCTATCTCTTCATGAATAACCCCCATAGGTTGAGAAAGTGGAGTTTCCCTTTAATGTCCACACCAGGACCCAGTCACATTTAGGTCCGGGTTACGCTTTGATTACGACCATTACCATCGTCCCACAATCACCAGTGCGCACAAAAAGATTTTGCCAGAGGGATGGAGGTAAACCCCTGGGCTGAAAAGATCCCACAGACATAGAGCACCTTCCCAAATATTCCAAATCAATACCTTTATTCAATCAATCCAGTGGTAAAATACAACAATACATAAACACTACAGACAAGTTAAACAGGATTATCAGCATCATTTAATGAAAAGCCCAAACCCTTAAAAACTATTCTCCAGCATGTAAAATTAATATATTTCACATTTTTTGTCACTTATTATTCTTTTCCCTATGGGACCGCAACTGAGTTCAGGACTCGGGCGCCACGATCTTGCCTCAGAAGCATCACATACTGAGGAGAGGGGGGCGGGGTTTTAGCTGTGCTTTGCACAGATAGAGCAGAGCTGGGGTCTGGAAATAGACAGCAATCCCAGAATGCAGAGCGGCATACGCAGAAGACACTTCCTGTCTGCAGGCAGCCTGACTCCATGGGCCACCATCTTGGATGTTTAAAGGCTCCGAAACTGCAGTAGGTGCAGGTAGGATAATTTTTAATGTGGGCAATTTGTATGTACAGGGTGGGGGAAACATATAAGATAGGCTCTTATTCATGGTGAAGGACCGGATTAATGTGGGCAATCTGTATGTACGGGGGGGAAACATATAAGATAGACTCTTATTCAGGGTGAAGGTCTGGATTAATGTGGGCAATCTGTGTGGGGAACATACAAGATAGGCTCTTATTCAGGGTGAAGGTCCAGATTAATGTGGTCAATCTGTATGTACAGGGTGGGGGAAACATATAAGATAGGCTCTTATTCAGGGTGAAGGTCCGGATTAATGTGGTCAATCTGTATGTACAGGGTGGGGGAAACATATAAGATAGGCTCTTATTCAGGGTGAAGGTCCGGATTAATGTGGTCAATCTGTATGTACAGGGTGGGGGAAACATATAAGATAGGCTCTTATTCAGGGTGAAGGTCCGGATTAATGTGAGCAATCTGTATGTACAGGGTGAGGGAAACATATAAGATAGGCTCTTATTCAGGGTGAAGGTCCGGATTAATGTGGTCAATCTGTATGTACAGGGGGGGGGGGACATATAAGATAGGCTCTTATTCAGGGTGAAGGTCCAGAGTAAAAACATAATTAGAGGGAACCAGTGGGGACATAATAGGCTCGATTCAGAGAGACAAAAAAAAACCTTCAGTTTTAGTGCTGATCTGTTTTTTTTTTTTTTAAATGTTTCCGCTCTCGTATGAGTGTACGAGCGATTCTATGCATGCATTGCAATCCTTCTGTAAAGTTTCCGTCCGTTCGTACGGCAGATTACGAATACGAGGATGTCATTTTCCAGCGTGACTTTTCCGTTTCATTTTCACATGTTACAACGTAGGCTTTCGTTTTTGCTAGAGATGAGCGAACTTTTGAAAAATTCGATTCGACTGATTCGCCGAATTTTCCGACAAAAATCGTTTCGACCCGAATAAATTCGCGACGAATCGCTATTAAAAACGGCTATTTCTGAGCCTCCTACAGCCTCAATAGGGTTGTAAACCATTCAGCCTTGCTGTAACACGCACAGGATGCGTGCTGGGTTAGTTAAATAATACTTTGAAGAAATATCACATGCAGATCAGAGGCATCGCTAATAGAATCGCAGAGCGGCACAATTGCAGAGAGTTGAAGTGGCATCACTATGAGGGGCAGAAGGAGCCCAAATATACACTGGAGTTGGCCTCAGGAGCCCAAAAATTGGATGAATCACACCCTGGAGTTGGCAGAAGTTGGCAGCAGCAGCAGCAGCAGGAGCCCAAATATACACTGGAGTTGGCTTCAGGAGCCCAAAAATTGGATGAATCACACCCTGGAGTTGGCAGGAGTTGACAGTAGCAGCAGCAGGAGCCCAAATATACACTGGAGTTGGCCTCAGGAGCCCAAAAATTGGATGAATCACACCCTGGAGTTGGCAGGAGTTGACAGTAGCAGCAGCAGGAGCCCAAATATACACTGGAGTTGGCCTCAGGAGCCCAAAAATTGGATGAATCACACCCTGGAGTTGGCAGAAGTTGGCAGCAGCAGCAGCAGGAGCCCAAATATACACTGGAGTTGGCCTCAGGAGCCCAAAAATTGGATGAATCACACCCTGGAGTTGGCAGGAGTTGACAGTAGCAGCAGCAGGAGCCCAAATATACACTGGAGTTGGCTTCAGGAGCCCAAAAATTGGATGAATCACACCCTGGAGTTGGCAGGAGTTGACACCAGCAGCAGCAGGAGCCCAAATATACACTGGAGTTGGCTTCAGGAGCCCAAAAATTGGATGAATCACACCCTGGAGTTGGCAGAAGTTGGCAGCAGCAGCAGCAGGAGCCCAAATATACACTGGAGTTGGCCTCAGGAGCCCAAAAATTGGATGAATCACACCCTGGAGTTGGCAGGAGTTGACAGTAGCAGCAGCAGGAGCCCAAATATACACTGGAGTTGGCCTCAGGAGCCCAAAAATTGGATGAATCACACCCTGGAGTTGGCAGAAGTTGGCAGCAGCAGCAGCAGGAGCCCAAATATACACTGGAGTTGGCCTCAGGAGCCCAAAAATTGGATGAATCACACCCTGGAGTTGGCAGGAGTTGACACCAGCAGCAGCAGGAGCCCAAATATACACTGGAGTTGGCTTCAGGAGCCCAAAAATTGGATGAATCACACCCTGGAGTTGGCAGAAGTTGGCAGCAGCAGCAGCAGGAGCCCAAATATACACTGGAGTTGGCCTCAGGAGCCCAAAAATTGGATGAATCACACCCTGGAGTTGGCAGAAGTTGGCAGCAGCAGCAGCAGGAGCCCAAATATACACTGGAGTTGGCTTCAGGAGCCCAAAAATTGGATGAATCACACCCTGGAGTTGGAAGAAGTTGGAAGCAGCAGCAGCAGGAGCCCAAATATACACTGGAGTTGGCCTCAGGAGCCCAAAAATTGGATGAATCACACCCTGGAGTTGGCAGAAGTTGGCAGCAGCAGCAGCAGGAGCCCAAATATACACTGGAGTTGGCCTCAGGAGCCCAAAAATTGGATGAATCACACCCTGGAGTTGGCAGGAGTTGACAGTAGCAGCAGCAGGAGCCCAAATATACACTGGAGTTGGCCTCAGGAGCCCAAAAATTGGATGAATCACACCCTGGAGTTGGCAGAAGTTGGCAGCAGCAGCAGCAGGAGCCCAAATATACACTGGAGTTGGCCTCAGGAGCCCAAAAATTGGATGAATCACACCCTGGAGTTGGCAGAAGTTGGCAGCAGCAGCAGCAGGAGCCCAAATATACACTGGAGTTGGCCTCAGGAGCCCAAAAATTGGATGAATCACACCCTGGAGTTGGCAGGAGTTGACAGTAGCAGCAGCAGGAGCCCAAATATACACTGGAGTTGGCCTCAGGAGCCCAAAAATTGGATGAATCACACCCTGGAGTTGGCAGAAGTTGGCAGCAGCAGCAGCAGGAGCCCAAATATACACTGGAGTTGGCCTCAGGAGCCCAAAAATTGGATGAATCACACCCTGGAGTTGGCAGGAGTTGACAGTAGCAGCAGCAGGAGCCCAAATATACACTGGAGTTGGCTTCAGGAGCCCAAAAATTGGATGAATCACACCCTGGAGTTGGCAGGAGTTGACACCAGCAGCAGCAGGAGCCCAAATATACACTGGAGTTGGCTTCAGGAGCCCAAAAATTGGATGAATCACACCCTGGAGTTGGCAGAAGTTGGCAGCAGCAGCAGCAGGAGCCCAAATATACACTGGAGTTGGCCTCAGGAGCCCAAAAATTGGATGAATCACACCCTGGAGTTGGCAGAAGTTGGCAGCAGCAGCAGCAGGAGCCCAAATATACACTGGAGTTGGCTTCAGGAGCCCAAAAATTGGATGAATCACACCCTGGAGTTGGCAGAAGTTGGCAGCAGCAGCAGCAGGAGCCCAAATATACACTGGAGTTGGCCTCAGGAGCCCAAAAATTGGATGAATCACACCCTGGAGTTGGCAGGAGTTGACAGTAGCAGCAGCAGGAGCCCAAATATACACTGGAGTTGGCCTCAGGAGCCCAAAAATTGGATGAATCACACCCTGGAGTTGGCAGAAGTTGACAGTAGCAGCAGCAGGAGCCCAAATATACACTGGAGTTGGCCTCAGGAGCCCAAAAATTGGATGAATCACACCCTGGAGTTGGCAGAAGTTGGCAGCAGCAGCAGCAGGAGCCCAAATATACACTGGAGTTGGCCTCAGGAGCCCAAAAATTGGATGAATCACACCCTGGAGTTGGCAGGAGTTGACAGTAGCAGCAGCAGGAGCCCAAATATACACTGGAGTTGGCCTCAGGAGCCCAAAAATTGGATGAATCACACCCTGGAGTTGGCAGAAGTTGGCAGCAGCAGCAGCAGGAGCCCAAATATACACTGGAGTTGGCCTCAGGAGCCCAAAAATTGGATGAATCACACCCTGGAGTTGGCAGAAGTTGGCAGCAGCAGCAGCAGGAGCCCAAATATACACTGGAGTTGGCTTCAGGAGCCCAAAAATTGGATGAATCACACCCTGGAGTTGGCAGAAGTTGGCAGCAGCAGCAGCAGGAGCCCAAATATACACTGGAGTTGGCCTCAGGAGCCCAAAAATTGGATGAATCACACCCTGGAGTTGGCAGGAGTTGACAGTAACAGCAGCAGGAGCCCAAATATACACTGGAGTTGGCCTCAGGAGCCCAAAAATTGGATGAATCACACCCTGGAGTTGGCAGAAGTTGGCAGCAGCAGCAGCAGGAGCCCAAATATACACTGGAGTTGGCCTCAGGAGCCCAAAAATTGGATGAATCACACCCTGGAGTTGGCAGAAGTTGGCAGCAGCAGCAGCAGGAGCCCAAATATACACTGGAGTTGGCCTCAGGAGCCCAAAAATTGGATGAATCACACCCTGGAGTTGGCAGAAGTTGGCAGCAGCAGCAGCAGGAGCCCAAATATACACTGGAGTTGGCCTCAGGAGCCCAAAAATTGGATGAATCACACCCTGGAGTTGGCAGAAGTTGGCAGCAGCAGCAGCAGGAGCCCAAATATACACTGGAGTTGGCCTCAGGAGCCCAAAAATTGGATGAATCACACCCTGGAGTTGGCAGAAGTTGGCAGCAGCAGCAGCAGGAGCCCAAATATACACTGGAGTTGGCCTCAGGAGCCCAAAAATTGGATGAATCACACCCTGGAGTTGGCAGAAGTTGGCAGCAGCAGCAGCAGGAGCCCAAATATACACTGGAGTTGGCTTCAGGAGCCCAAAAATTGGATGAATCACACCCTGGAGTTGGCAGAAGTTGGCAGCAGCAGCAGCAGGAGCCCAAATATACACTGGAGTTGGCCTCAGGAGCCCAAAAATTGGATGAATCACACCCTGGAGTTGGCAGGAGTTGACAGCAGCAGCAGCAGGAGCCCAAATATACACTGGAGTTGGCCTCAGGAGCCCAAAAATTGGATGAATCACACCCTGGAGTTGGCAGAAGTTGGCAGCAGCAGCAGCAGGAGCCCAAATATACACTGGAGTTGGCCTCAGGAGCCCAAAAATTGGATGAATCACACCCTGGAGTTGGCAGGAGTTGACAGTAGCAGCAGCAGGAGCCCAAATATACACTGGAGTTGGCCTCAGGAGCCCAAAAATTGGATGAATCACACCCTGGAGTTGGCAGAAGTTGGCAGCAGCAGCAGCAGGAGCCCAAATATACACTGGAGTTGGCCTCAGGAGCCCAAAAATTGGATGAATCACACCCTGGAGTTGGCAGAAGTTGGCAGCAGCAGCAGCAGGAGCCCAAATATACACTGGAGTTGGCCTCAGGAGCCCAAAAATTGGATGAATCACACCCTGGAGTTGGCAGGAGTTGACACCAGCAGCAGCAGGAGCCCAAATATACACTGGAGTTGGCCTCAGGAGCCCAAAAATTGGATGAATCACACCCTGGAGTTGGCAGAAGTTGGCAGCAGCAGCAGGAGCCCAAATATACACTGGAGTTGGCCTCAGGAGCCCAAAAATTGGATGAATCACACCCTGGAGTTGGCAGGAGTTGACACCAGCAGCAGCAGGAGCCCAAATATACACTGGAGTTGGCTTCAGGAGCCCAAAAATTGGATGAATCACACCCTGGAGTTGGCAGGAGTTGACAGTAGCAGCAGCAGGAGCCCAAATATACACTGGAGTTGGCCTCAGGAGCCCAAAAATTGGATGAATCACACCATGGAGTTGGCAGAAGTTGGCAGCAGCAGCAGCAGGAGCCCAAATATACACTGGAGTTGGCCTCAGGAGCCCAAAAATTGGATGAATCACACCCTGGAGTTGGCAGGAGTTGACAGTAGCAGCAGCAGGAGCCCAAATATACACTGGAGTTGGCCTCAGGAGCCCAAAAATTGGATGAATCACACCCTGGAGTTGGCAGAAGTTGGCAGCAGCAGCAGCAGGAGCCCAAATATACACTGGAGTTGGCCTCAGGAGCCCAAAAATTGGATGAATCACACCCTGGAGTTGGCAGGAGTTGGCAGCAGCAGCAGCAGGAGCCCAAAAAATGGCCTAAAGACATAAATATGTTTTGCACCATTTGGAAAGTGTAAAACGTGGCACCATGCTGAATCTAGTCGCATGCATCAGGCATTGGTGGGTGGAAATCCTGGCTGATCCATCCCTGATTCATTTTGACAAAGGTGAGTCTCTCCACATTTTTAGTTGACAGACGAGTTCTCCTCGCCGTAACTATGGCCCCCGCCGCACTAAACACCCGCTCAGATGGCACGCTACTTGCCGGGCAGGACAGCTTTTCCAGGGCAAACTCTGCTAGTTGCGGCCACAAATCAAGTTTGGCTGCCCAGAAGTCCAGCGGATCCTCAAGGTGTGTTGGCATGGTCATGTCAAAGTATGACATGACCTGCTGGTTCAGGTCCTGCTCCAGGTCTTCCTGCTGCTCATGAGTAGCCTCACTATGCGGGTGTAGAAAGCTACTCATTAGCGACTGAAGACTGAGGCTGCTGCTGCTGATGGAGCTTCTGCTGCTGCTGCTGCCAACCCCCCCAGCGGCCATGGCAGTGGAAGGTGAGCGCAGAGGTCCCCTCGAGTCAGACCTGCGAGAGTATGGACCATGGCGCAGATAGGCATCGGCCAACTGCCTACGTAGAATGTCTTTGTAGTAGTTGAGTTTGTCCTCCCTCTCGGTGGGTTTAAAAAATGCCCCCATTTTGTGCCGGAAGCGAGGGTCCAATAAGGTGGACAGCCAGAAGTCATCCCGCCGACAGATGGAAACAATTCTGGGGTCACTACGCAAGCATGTGAGCATGCTTCGTGCCATTTGCGCAAGTGACTCGGATGGACTACCTGTCTCCATCTCCACTGCATACTGCCACGGTGTGCCCGGGTCCTCTGTCTCTCCTTCCTCAAAAACCTCTAGCTCCTCTGGCTGCTCCTGCTCCTCCTCTCCTGTCCGCTGACTAGATAAACCAGCCATTTCGCCAAGCCTAAACTGTGTTTCGCTGGGCAACTCCTCCTCCTCCTCTTCCTCCTCCTCCTCCTCCAGTTCAGCTCCAACGGGGTTCATGTGGCCGTAAGATGTAAACGCCATGTCTCCAGTGCCCTGACCAGCCATGGTTTCCAACATGTGCTGTAGTACATGAAGCAGTGGAATCACGTCGTTCATCCCGTAATCCTGCCGACTGACAAATAAAGTGGCTTCCTCAAAGGGCCTGAGCAAACGGCAGGTGTCACGTATGAGCTGCCACTGGTTGACATTGAAGTTACACAGGGGAGTCCCCCTATCTGCTTGGATCATCAGGAAATCCGTGATGGCTTTTCTCTGTTCATATAATCGGTCCAACATGTGAAGGGTGGAATTCCAACGGGTGGAAACATCGCAAATCAGACTATGTTGGGGGATACCATTCTGACGCTGTAGCTCAAGAAGGGTGTGTTTGGCGGTGTAGGAGTGGCTGAAGTGCATGCAAAGTTTCCGTGAAGTTGTTAGGATGTTAGGATGTCCTGCAGATGGGGGGAACACTTCAGAAACCGCTTGACAAGACGTGAGCCATGCAGGGGGCATGGGTCAGGCTTCCTTGGCGCAGCGCAGACAAAATGTTCTTCCCATTGTCGGTAACCATGATTCCCATTTTAAGTTTTCTCGGAGTAAGCCATGTTTGGATTTCCTGATGAATACATTTAAGCAGTTCCTCCCCTGTGTGACTCCGTTCGCCAAGACAAACCATGTGAAGCACTGCGTGACACCTCCGTGCCCTGCACACATGGTAGACTGGAGGGGCACTGAGACTTGAGCCTACAGTGGAGGGTGAGGAGATGGCGGAGGATGAGGAGGCCGAGTCGCACGGTGTCACAGGCCCAATGGGCAGAGAGCGCGGAGGCCGAAGCGGCGTGACCTGTCCAAGTTGCTGCTGCAAAGGGACCACATTCACCCAGTGGGCCGTAAACGACATGTACTGCCCCTGACCGTAGTTACAGCTCCAGATGTCGGCGCTGCCATGTATTTTGCTACACACCGACAGGCTCAAGGACTGGCCCACCTTCTGTTCAACAAAAGTGTGCAGCGCTGGTACTGCCTTCTTGGCAAAGAAATGACGGCTTGGGACTCTCCACCTCGGCTCGGCACAAGCCATCAGTTCTCTGAAAGGTGCAGATTCCACCACCTGAAAAGGGAGCGACTGCAGCACCAGCAACTTGGACAGGAGCACATTCAGCTTCTGCGCCGTAGGATGAGTGGGCGCATACTGCTGTCTCTTGGACATGGCTTCGCTGATGGATTGCTGGCGGGATGCATGACTTGGAGGAGGAGGAGCAGGAGCGACAGAGGATGGGTATGACGCACAGCTGCCTTCGGCTGAGGTGCTGGAGCCTTGGCTGGCAGAAATTGGGAGCTCACTTGGTGAGGAAGCAGACTGGACCACCCCTTGGGAGCCTCGGTTCTCCCAGGTCGTTTTATGGTGACGCATCATATGTTGACGCAGGGCCGTGGTGCCAACATTTGGACCCTGGCCACGCTTCACCTTTTGCCTACATATCTTGCATGTGGCCATGTTACCCTCCTGCGGATGCCTCAGGAAAAACTGCCACACTGCCGAGTAGCTACTTTTCCCACCCCCTGGCCTCACTGATTCACTGCTGCTGTTGCCAACTCCAGGAACCCCTGCTCCACTACCTCCCGATAAGGTAGACTGCCGCACAGCAGGTGCTCTACCCCGGCCCCGGCCCCGGCCGGCTCCAGCCTTTGGAATTGTGCCCCCATGCTGACTGCTACCACCTTGCTGCCTCAGCTGCTGACTCCGGGGCAACCTGCACCCCTCTTCTCCTGATGATGACGATGAAGCCCCTTCATCACCCGGCTCCCAAGTGCGATCGGCTTCATCGTCATCATCATCATCATCACCGAGTTGTGGCTGTACGTCACTGATGTTCGTGGATTCGTCAACAGTGTCTGGCGCAGGAGCTGGAACGCTCGCAGCACCCACGACACTGTCCACATCACTATTTGTCTGCCTAGCTAAAGAAGCCACCTCCATTTCTTGGCTGGGCAGTAGCTGCTGACTGTCCTCTATCTGATGGTCCTCCTCACTAAAGAGTGGAGCTGAACCCAAAGCATAGGATACGTCGCTGGGGGAGGGAACGGCGTAGGCCAGAGGCAATGGGAGGACAGGGACTGCTCTCGGGGCATGCCAACTCAGGGTTGTGTCAGAGGAACCTACCGACCCTAGACTGGGGGTCTCAGACGTAAGTTGTGATGATGTTGTTGATGAGCGCGTCAACCAATCTACCACGGCAGATGCGTTACTGGTGGAGACCCGACCGCTAGCAGATACTGGCAGATTAGGTCTCTCAGCGTGACTCCTGCTGCTACTGGCCCCCAGTCTGATGCGAGCTCTGCCTGCGGAATCTTGGCCTCTGCCACTCCTCTTTTCACTTCCAGGCACTTGTCTGCCCGACATAGTCTAACTGGCGTGGTAGTAGGTGATATTTAAAAAAACCCCGGGCAGCGGTGGGTCTATATGAAACAGAATATAATGCACACCAAAAGTGAGCAGTAACACTCAGCCTCCAACAGGCCTGCTTAGTGTAAATAAGAGAGCTGCTTAGTGTAAATAAAGAGGGGTATGCTATGTTACAGAATGGGATGCCTCAACAGAAGTGCACCTGGCAGGCAGCAGTAAGCCTATGCCCAGCAAAAGTGTCTTATAATATAAATATAATAAGAGCAAATGCTTATATGGTCTTAAACAGAGGCTGCTGTAGTCACAGAATGGGATGCCCCGGGCAGGAATGGACCTGGCAGGGTCCAGTAGTGCTTTGGCCAGCAAAAGTGTCTTTATCAGGCCTAATTTCAAATATGATAAGAGCAAATGCTTATATGGTCTTAAACAGAGGCTGCTTTAGTCACAGAATGGGATGCCCTGGGCAGGAATGGACCTGGCAGGGTCCAGTAGTGCTTTGGCCAGCAAAAGTGTCTTTATCAGGCTAATTTCAAATATGATAAGAGCAAATGCTTATATGGTCTTAAACAGAGGCTGCTGTAGTCACAGAATGGGATGCCCCGGGCAGGAATCGACCTGGCAGGGTCCAGTAGTGCTTTGGCCAGCAAAAGTGTCTTTATCAGGCCTAATTTCAAATATGATAAGAGCAAATGCTTATATGGTCTTAAACAGAGGCTGCTTTAGTCACAGAATGGGATGCCCTGGGCAGGAATGGACCTGGCAGGGTCCAGTAGTGCTTTGGCCAGCAAAAGTGTCTTTATCAGGCTAATTTCAAATATGATAAGAGCAAATGCTTATATGGTCTTAAACAGAGGCTGCTGTAGTCACAGAATGGGATGCCCCGGGCAGGAATGGACCTGGCAGGGTCCAGTAGTGCTTTGGCCAGCAAAAGTGTCTTTATCAGGCCTAATTTCAAATATGATAAGAGCAAATGCTTATATGGTCTTAAACAGAGGCTGCTTTAGTCACAGAATGGGATGCCCTGGGCAGGAATGGACCTGGCAGGGTCCAGTAGTGCTTTGGCCAGCAAAAGTGTCTTTATCAGGCCTAATTTCAAATATGATAAGAGCAAATGCTTATATGGTCTTAAACAGAGGCTGCTTTAGTCACAGAATGGGATGCCCTGGGCAGGAATGGACCTGGCAGGGTCCAGTAGTGCTTTGGCCAGCAAAAGTGTCTTTATCAGGCTAATTTCAAATATGATAAGAGCAAATGCTTATATGGTCTTAAACAGAGGCTGCTGTAGTCACAGAATGGGATGCCCCGGGCAGGAATGGACCTGGCAGGGTCCAGTAGTGCTTTGGCCAGCAAAAGTGTCTTTATCAGGCCTAATTTCAAATATGATAAGAGCAAATGCTTATATGGTCTTAAACAGAGGCTGCTTTAGTCACAGAATGGGATGCCCTGGGCAGGAATGGACCTGGCAGGGTCCAGTAGTGCTTTGGCCAGCAAAAGTGTCTTTATCAGGCCTAATTTCAAATATGATAAGAACAAATGCTTATATGGTCTTAAACAGAGGCTGCTGTAGTCACAGAATGGGATGCCCTGGGCAGGAATGGACCTGGCAGGGTCCAGTAGTGCTTTGGCCAGCAAAAGTGTCTTTATCAGGCCTAATTTCAAATATGATAAGAGCAAATGCTTATATGGTCTTAAACAGAGGCTGCTTTAGTCACAGAATGGGATGCCCTGGGCAGGAATGGACCTGGCAGGGTCCAGTAGTGCTTTGGCCAGCAAAAGTGTCTTTATCAGGCTAATTTCAAATATGATAAGAGCAAATGCTTATATGGTCTTAAACAGAGGCTGCTGTAGTCACAGAATGGGATGCCCCGGGCAGGAATGGACCTGGCAGGGTCCAGTAGTGCTTTGGCCAGCAAAAGTGTCTTTATCAGGCCTAATTTCAAATATGATAAGAGCAAATGCTTATATGGTCTTAAACAGAGGCTGCTTTAGTCACAGAATGGGATGCCCTGGGCAGGAATGGACCTGGCAGGGTCCAGTAGTGCTTTGGCCAGCAAAAGTGTCTTTATCAGGCTAATTTCAAATATGATAAGAGCAAATGCTTATATGGTCTTAAACAGAGGCTGCTGTAGTCACAGAATGGGATGCCCTGGGCAGGAATGGACCTGGCAGGGTCCAGTAGTGCTTTGGCCAGCAAAAGTGTCTTTATCAGGCCTAATTTCAAATATGATAAGAGCAAATGCTTATATGGTCTTAAACAGAGGCTGCTTTAGTCACAGAATGGGATGCCCTGGGCAGGAATGGACCTGGCAGGGTCCAGTAGTGCTTTGGCCAGCAAAAGTGTCTTTATCAGGCTAATTTCAAATATGATAAGAGCAAATGCTTATATGGTCTTAAACAGAGGCTGCTGTAGTCACAGAATGGGATGCCCCGGGCAGGAATGGACCTGGCAGGGTCCAGTAGTGCTTTGGCCAGCAAAAGTGTCTTTATCAGGCCTAATTTCAAATATGATAAGAGCAAATGCTTATATGGTCTTAAACAGAGGCTGCTTTAGTCACAGAATGGGATGCCCTGGGCAGGAATGGACCTGGCAGGGTCCAGTAGTGCTTTGGCCAGCAAAAGTGTCTTTATCAGGCTAATTTCAAATATGATAAGAGCAAATGCTTATATGGTCTTAAACAGAGGCTGCTGTAGTCACAGAATGGGATGCCCCAACAGGAATCGACCTGGCAGGGTCCAGTAGTGCTTTGGCCAGCAAAAGTGTCTTTATCAGGCCTAATTTCAAATATGATAAGAGCAAATGCTTATATGGTCTTAAACAGAGGCTGCTTTAGTCACAGAATGGGATGCCCCAACAGGAATCGACCTGGCAGGGTCCAGTAGTGCTTTGGCCAGCAAAAGTGTCTTTATCAGGCCTAATTTCAAATATGATAAGAGCAAATGCTTATATGGTCTTAAACAGAGGCTGCTGTAGTCACAGAATGGGATGCCCCGGGCAGGAATGGACCTGGCAGGGTCCAGTAGTGCTTTGGCCAGCAAAAGTGTCTTTATCAGGCCTAATTTCAAATATGATAAGAGCAAATGCTTATATGGTCTTAAACAGAGGCTGCTTTAGTCACAGAATGGGATGCCCTGGGCAGGAATGGACCTGGCAGGGTCCAGTAGTGCTTTGGCCAGCAAAAGTGTCTTTATCAGGCTAATTTCAAATATGATAAGAGCAAATGCTTATATGGTCTTAAACAGAGGCTGCTGTAGTCACAGAATGGGATGCCCCAACAGGAATCGACCTGGCAGGGTCCAGTAGTGCTTTGGCCAGCAAAAGTGTCTTTATCAGGCCTAATTTCAAATATGATAAGAGCAAATGCTTATATGGTCTTAAACAGAGGCTGCTTTAGTCACAGAATGGGATGCCCCAACAGGAATCGACCTGGCAGGGTCCAGTAGTGCTTTGGCCAGCAAAAGTGTCTTTATCAGGCCTAATTTCAAATATGATAAGAGCAAATGCTTATATGGTCTTAAACAGAGGCTGCTGTAGTCACAGAATGGGATGCCCTGGGCAGGAATGGACCTGGCAGGGTCCAGTAGTGCTTTGGCCAGCAAAAGTGTCTTTATCAGGCCTAATTTCAAATATGATAAGAGCAAATGCTTATATGGTCTTAAACAGAGGCTGCTGTAGTCACAGAATGGGATGCCCCGGGCAGGAATGGACCTGGCAGGGTCCAGTAGTGCTTTGGCCAGCAAAAGTGTCTTTATCAGGCCTAATTTCAAATATGATAAGAGCAAATGCTTATATGGTCTTAAACAGAGGCTGCTGTAGTCACAGAATGGGATGCCCTGGGCAGGAATGGACCTGGCAGGGTCCAGTAGTGCTTTGGCCAGCAAAAGTGTCTTTATCAGGCCTAATTTCAAATATGATAAGAGCAAATGCTTATATGGTCTTAAACAGAGGCTGCTTTAGTCACAGAATGGGATGCCCTGGGCAGGAATGGACCTGGCAGGGTCCAGTAGTGCTTTGGCCAGCAAAAGTGTCTTTATCAGGCTAATTTCAAATATGATAAGAGCAAATGCTTATATGGTCTTAAACAGAGGCTGCTGTAGTCACAGAATGGGATGCCCCGGGCAGGAATGGACCTGGCAGGGTCCAGTAGTGCTTAGGCCAGCAAAAGTGTCTTTATCAGGCCTAATTTCAAATATGATAAGAGCAAATGCTTATATGGTCTTAAACAGAGGCTGCTTTAGTCACAGAATGGGATGCCCTGGGCAGGAATGGACCTGGCAGGGTCCAGTAGTGCTTTGGCCAGCAAAAGTGTCTTTATCAGGCTAATTTCAAATATGATAAGAGCAAATGCTTATATGGTCTTAAACAGAGGCTGCTGTAGTCACAGAATGGGATGCCCCGGGCAGGAATGGACCTGGCAGGGTCCAGTAGTGCTTTGGCCAGCAAAAGTGTCTTTATCAGGCCTAATTTCAAATATGATAAGAGCAAATGCTTATATGGTCTTAAACAGAGGCTGCTTTAGTCACAGAATGGGATGCCCTGGGCAGGAATGGACCTGGCAGGGTCCAGTAGTGCTTTGGCCAGCAAAAGTGTCTTTATCAGGCTAATTTCAAATATGATAAGAGCAAATGCTTATATGGTCTTAAACAGAGGCTGCTGTAGTCACAGAATGGGATGCCCCAACAGGAATCGACCTGGCAGGGTCCAGTAGTGCTTTGGCCAGCAAAAGTGTCTTTATCAGGCCTAATTTCAAATATGATAAGAGCAAATGCTTATATGGTCTTAAACAGAGGCTGCTTTAGTCACAGAATGGGATGCCCCAACAGGAATCGACCTGGCAGGGTCCAGTAGTGCTTTGGCCAGCAAAAGTGTCTTTATCAGGCCTAATTTCAAATATGATAAGAGCAAATGCTTATATGGTCTTAAACAGAGGCTGCTGTAGTCACAGAATGGGATGCCCCGGGCAGGAATGGACCTGGCAGGGTCCAGTAGTGCTTTGGCCAGCAAAAGTGTCTTTATCAGGCCTAATTTCAAATATGATAAGAGCAAATGCTTATATGGTCTTAAACAGAGGCTGCTGTAGTCACAGAATGGGATGCCCCGGGCAGGAATGGACCTGGCAGGGTCCAGTAGTGCTTTGGCCAGCAAAAGTGTCTTTATCAGGCCTAATTTCAAATATGATAAGAGCAAATGCTTATATGGTCTTAAACAGAGGCTGCTGTAGTCACAGAATGGGATGCCCTGGGCAGGAATGGACCTGGCAGGGTCCAGTAGTGCTTTGGCCAGCAAAAGTGTCTTTATCAGGCCTAATTTCAAATATGATAAGAGCAAATGCTTATATGGTCTTAAACAGAGGCTGCTTTAGTCACAGAATGGGATGCCCTGGGCAGGAATGGACCTGGCAGGGTCCAGTAGTGCTTTGGCCAGCAAAAGTGTCTTTATCAGGCTAATTTCAAATATGATAAGAGCAAATGCTTATATGGTCTTAAACAGAGGCTGCTGTAGTCACAGAATGGGATGCCCCGGGCAGGAATGGACCTGGCAGGGTCCAGTAGTGCTTTGGCCAGCAAAAGTGTCTTTATCAGGCCTAATTTCAAATATGATAAGAGCAAATGCTTATATGGTCTTAAACAGAGGCTGCTTTAGTCACAGAATGGGATGCCCTGGGCAGGAATGGACCTGGCAGGGTCCAGTAGTGCTTTGGCCAGCAAAAGTGTCTTTATCAGGCTAATTTCAAATATGATAAGAGCAAATGCTTATATGGTCTTAAACAGAGGCTGCTGTAGTCACAGAATGGGATGCCCTGGGCAGGAATGGACCTGGCAGGGTCCAGTAGTGCTTTGGCCAGCAAAAGTGTCTTTATCAGGCCTAATTTCAAATATGATAAGAGCAAATGCTTATATGGTCTTAAACAGAGGCTGCTTTAGTCACAGAATGGGATGCCTCACAGCAGACTTAAGATCAGTTCAGTATATATGCACAGTTAGTTACTATAAGCAGCCTGAAAACGCTAACAAAGGCTGGATGAAAAAAAAAAAATCTCCCTGTCAGCCAGCTCCGTTTTTCCTACCTTTCCCTGGCTTTCTGTCTGTCTCCTGTCTGTCTCCTGCCTGTCTCCTGCCTGTCCCTGTCTGTCCCTGTCTCCAGCCTGTCTAACTGCCTCAGCTACACAGCGTTCTGTCTGTCTGTCACGAATGCAATAGAGAAATGAGGAAAAGCAAGATGGCCGCCGTTAAATACCGCTGTGTGACGTCACCGGGCTTGCTGGCTGCTGATAGGCTGCATGTGACTGCCCCAGCTTGCACTGGCGCGGGATACATGTCCAGACATGTCCCGTCCGCCATCTTAGAATGCCTGTAAATGTAAATGAATGGATGTTAAAGGAAAACTTCGAGTGATCGAATCGCGGGGAAATTCGGATTCGATCCGAATCGAATTTTTCCTGAAATTCGGATCGAATCCGGGTTCGTCCGGATCGATTCGCTCATCCCTAGTTTTTGCCCTTTTCCCATCGTCTCCTTCCACGAATCCTTTACGTTTCCCGTTAGTTTCTGTTTCCCTTTCTCAATAAATATTCGTCCAGACGGAAATCCCTACGATCTTGCGCCTGCGCACTACAAACTTAACTCATTAAAGAGCTCGCCTACATATTTGCCACCCTCACTTCTACTACAATGTTTAGCTAAATCACTTAGCACTATCCTCCATCTTCCCTTTTGGACCCTTAGAGCTCACCCAAACCAAATCGTGGTTAGGTTCTTCTTCCATTTTAGCCCCCTAAAACTTACCCAAATCACTTCTCGGTCATCTGAATATTCATCTTTAAATATTTCTGGGCCCATTCGTTTTGTGTTAATGTATTTTGTAAATGAAATGACACTGTAACATTTTTTTTATTCCATCATGAAATATAAAATTTTTATAAATTTTGTAAATTTACAATTTTTAAAACTATAAAAAACAAAATACATAGCAATGGCAGGCCACAGAACATTATTCTTCATCTGTGGTCCCCAATGAGTTGCGCAGCTCCTGCATCTCGCCCACCAACTGAAGGACCCTGACACTCAGTTGTGCCACTCTGGCACGTGTGGTCGCTGTTAAAAAACGTAAATTAAAATATTGGTATAACCTTGTTGGGGTCATACTGCAGTGCCCCCCCCCCCCCCCCCCTGTATGGTCCAAACACCAAAATCTGGACTTCAAAAGCCAGAAGGCCCTCGCCACCATGGCCCAGGTTTTGCATAGTACCCGATTAGAGAACCCCTGGTCCGCATTCTGCAGGCAAAGAACGGGCATCAGGAGCAAGGGCAGGAGTGGAATCCCCTGAAAGAATTTAAAAATAATAACATAAAATACACATGCTAAGCTACAATATTGTTTAACATGTCATCAAGGGCTAAAAACAGCCATAGGTTAAGACATGAGTCATCAACTATAATTATTGCCATACAGTGAAAATGGGTTGATGGAATGTGAGCAAACTTACCCAGGAGCCATCCACCAGATAATTCTGCAATATATAAGCATCATGGGACGACCCTGGATGCCCTGCAAGAACACTGAGGAATCGCATAACTGGACCAAACACTGCTTGTATGTTGTGCGAGTGGCACATCTTGCGGTTCCTGCAACCAAATATAAAATAATTACACAAAGCAAAGGTAACCGACTAAAACAATAACTCCTACAACAAATTAAGATTCAAGTTCAACAATCCAAATATAATTCACAAAGGACATAAGTCTAAAAAAATATAGCAATTATATGGATGTGTGGGAAAATAAAGGTTTACAGGCTAAGGACTAATTAAGGTCAGCATTAAAATGCATCTATAAGGCATACATGAAATGTATTGATTCAGGCATGCATTGCTATACAATTTATGGCCTCGGCCATGCTGATACATGCAATGCCTTGGTGCTAAAGGCGCGCAGACGCCTCCACATAGCCGCAAAACATGTTCAACAATAGCAATCCGAGCCCTGAAAGGTCCCGTAAGAGGATCGGAAATGAAACGGATTTATAGGGTGGTGGTCCGTCGGAAATCAGCTCTCTGAATCAGACGTAAGCCCATCCCAACAACAGAAGTTATCTGAACGAACGAAAAATATCCGATTTTGTTTGGAAAATGATCCGAACTAACGAAAATGATCTGATTTGCTTCCATTCATCCTGAACGAAATAAAGCAAAAAAAAGACTAACACCCACCCAAACTTTCACAGACAGCTACGGAAGTCCGGACGAATGTGTCTTTGAATCGAGGCTAATATCAGCAAATAACAATGCTGGCTAATCAGCAGAATATATATATATATATATATATATATATCAATAATAATAATCTGCGGAGCACAAGGATATATATCTAATTCATCGTAAAATTGTAATCAATGGGCAAGAAAAAAGTGCTTCATACACCAGACAGCTGACAAACTAACAACGATACAAGCTATATCTAAAAGTGACACTTTTCCAAATAATGAAGCCAATGCGTTAAATGCTTTCAAATGAGACATCTTTCAACTACCATAGAAACATATTAATTAATTAATTACACTAATCAATTAATTCAAATGAGACCCAAAAATCACATGTGCACTGAACTACCCAAACCCAATAATATGCCCAAAGAGAACTATAATAGAAAAATATGACCTGCTCCACAGGAGGAAACTTCAACCAACTGGAACCTCTCTTAGATCCTCGGTGAGATGCTGCTATGGTAGAGACACAGCATGGCACATACCTGTATGGGACAGCAGCAGCACAATAGGATGGATGAGGAGGGCGCAGAATTATTTCGAGTGCTATTTTGCCTTCCCGATGATCACAAGTATAATGCTTGTGGGCCTTTTCACATAGGCAGACGCAATTTCACCGCAATCTGAAAAAGCCTTGCCTGCAGCGATTTCTAAGAGAATCAATTGCAATTGCAGCTCATTGAATGGGAATCGCACTTGCTAATCGTTTTTCGATTCCTTTGTAAAACACTCCAGTGTGAGCTTGGCCTTAGATATGTTTAGATTTGTTTCTTCTCATCCCGAAATACCATATTATAAAGTAATAGGAGAATATTATCAACTGTATCAATCAAAATGTCCACACAGGACTCAGTCACATTTAGGTCCAGTTACGTTTTAACTGTGACCATTACGATCGTCATTACGATTACAAGTATATTTCTGCCAATAGTAGCCAGTCCCCTCGATTCAAAGAGCAAAAGTTAATTGATTTCGGATCGAGAATCGTAAGTTTGGGTGGGTGTTTTTTCCTGTTTTTTTGGCCATTTCCGACTCGCACGAGCCTACGTACGATTTCGTATATGCTCTTACGATCATCGCAAGTTCGTTCCTAAATTTTAGGATCAAAACGTAAAACTTAGGATCAAATCCTAAAACTTAGGATCAAAACGTAAAACTTAGGATAATCGGATGTGTTTAGGTGTGATTCAGAGAACAGTTTTCAAACCTCTAAATACGTTTTAAAAGAAAGCCACTGCCGACACCTTTTAGCAGTCGGATTGCTGTTCTTGAACAGGTTTTTTGGCTATGTGGAGGAGTCTGCGCGTCTTGAGCTCCAATGAACTGCATGTATCAGCATGGCCGAGGCCATAAATTGTATGGCAATGCATACCTGATTCATGTATGCCTTATAAAAGCATTTTAATGTGGACCTTAATTAGTCCTTTGCATGTAAACCTTTATTTTGCAATACATCCATATATTTGCGTTAATTAAAGAAACTTATGTCCTTTGGTATTTATTTTTAAATTGATGTACTAGAATAATATTTTTAGATTGAATTTATTGGTGTAGTTGTTTACCTTTGCTTTGTTTAATTATTTAAGCTCATCTTTGGTCAGATGCATCACACTTACTGAGGAGAGGAGAGCGGGATATAGTGCAGGATGTGGGTTACTGCTGTATTTTGCACAGACACAGCAGAGCTGGGGGCACGGAAAGGTCAGAAATCAAAGAATGCAGAGCAACACAGTCACAAGGCCCTTTCTGTTTGCAGGCTGCCCAATAATACCTGACCCGCCATCTTGGCTGTTTCTAGACTCATAACATGCAGAAGTTGCTGGGTGTTTTTTAATATTTGAGAGCAATCTGTATGTAGAGGGGGTGGGTAACCACACACAAAATTTTAAGTTTTACCATTTGGAGCCAAAATATTTAAATTAAATCCACAAGTAAAAAATGCAAGTTAACTAAAAATTAAACAAAGTAAGATTTACTTATGCAAATGCATTCATTAATGGTTGGTTACTACAAAATGAATGAAATAAAGAAAAATAAAAAACCAAATATTTAGAATGCACTTTAATGAGGTAAGTTTGTAGTGCGCAGCCACAAGATCAGAAGGATTTACGTCCAGACAAAAAAGGAAAAAGGGCAAAACCAATGTTGCAACCTGAGAAATGAAACGGAAAATTCAGGATGGAAACTGACATAGGTCTGATTCCCGAACTGCCATACGAACGGACGGACATTTTAGGATAGAAACGTATTTGCTTATAGAATCACTCGCAAGTTCATACGAACGCACGAGCGTACGGGAAAAATAGGATGATCGGCACCAAAATCCAAGCTGTTACAAGAAAGCGCCGTCCCTTTAAGGAGGGCAGCCCACATGACTGGCCTGCGCTCCGTCCGGAGGCAGACCAGCCATGGGGGAAGTGGTCACTGGGGGGAAGTGACCTCAAAGGGGGGGGGGGAGTATAAAGGGACGTTTGTCCCCCTCCCCTTCCTCTTTGACCCCCGGCGTGGATGACGAGCGGTCTGACTGACGCTCGTCCACCCAGGCAAGTGACCATGGAGGCCCTTTGGGATGCGCTACGCAGGGAGGCCGGGCGACGAGGCGAGGACTGGGTGAGGAGCTTACTGCCCCCCCAGTCCGCCTCGCCGCCACCCCCCTCCCGCCCCCGAAGGGCACGCCGGGCCATCGCCCGGCTTAGCCCGTTGCCACCTCGGCGCCACGCGCGGCGGGGGATGGACGCGGCGCCTGCCGCGCCTGCGGTTCCCCCCCTCCGTCCCCCCACCCCTCCCACCCCTTCCAACGCGGCGCGCCACTCATCGGGGTGCCGCGGGAGGCCTCGAGCCTCAGCTCGCTCTCGTCGGGGGGAGGCGGGTGCTTCAGGCGCGCCTCCCCCGTCGTCCTCCGCCGGCCGCCCGCCGGCGGCAAGTGTCCCCCTCTCCCTCTCGCAGGGAGAGGCCGCTGCTGCCGGGGCGCAGGCTCCGCCCCCACCTCGCTCGAGCTCCCGGCCTGCGCGCCGGGGCTCGGGGCTGAGGAGGCCTGCCTCCCCCTCCCTAGTGCCTGGGGCTGAGGCAGGCACGTGGGGGCCGTCGGCTCCGCCCCCTCCTTCCTCGTCTGCGCGGCCCGAGCAGTGTAGCTCGGGCCGCAGGAAGGCTGCTGCTCCCCGCCGTCCCCGTGGGCGGGGAGCTGCGCCTCTGACAGCACCCCCCCCCCCCGGCGGGGGGGGGACCATGCGGGCCCGGTGAGCTCACTGCGAGCGGCCGGGCTCGCCCACGACCACGCCCCCTTCGCCCCCCCTCCCCCCCGCGTACAAGCCGGCGGGGGGGGGCCCCCCTCCCCCTCCCTCCTCCCTCACACCGGGGTCCTCCACGGGGGTCAAGGCTCCGCTCCAATTGGAGCGGAGGGCGGCCGCGGGGGAGGGGACCCCCCCTCCCCCAGGCCTAGTAGTGGGGCCCCCGGCGTCCTTTGGGACGCCGGCGGGGGCTCCCAAGCAGCACACTACCCACATATACACCCCCTTTTCCCCCCCCGCGCTGACCCCCCCTTCTCCCATAGCGCAGGCCCCCTGGCGGGAGCGCCGCCCCCTCACCCCCCTTTTTTCGGGCCGCCGGCGCCCCCGCCGCACCCCTTTCCCCCGGCGACGCGGGATGCCCCCCTCCCTCCCATGGCTCCCCCGGCCTGGCGGGTCCCCGCGTCCCTGAGCGCCTGGCCCTTTGACCTTACAGCCCCCCAGCCGGGGGAGCTGGTGCGCATGGCGTCCTCCCCGGCCCATTCCCATTTAGGTCCAGGCTCTGCGGACATGCGCGCATGCGGCCGGGGGCTCGGCTTCCCGGCCAGTACCGGCTGCTCGCCTCTCCTTTTTTCTTCGCAGGCGGTGGCCGACCAGGACATGGTGTCAGGCGGCACGGCGGTCGAGGCACCAGGAGGGCGGTTGGAGGACAGCGGCAGCCAGGCAGGCGGGCGGTCGGGGGCGGCGATCGGCTCCCGGGCGCCATCATCTTCCGGCAGCGTGACGGCGGCACCAGGAACTGCGGTGGCGTCAGGACGTCCGGCGGGAAGCGGGTCCCTGGGCCAGTCGGGCCCGGGGACCCAGGACTTGGAGCGGCGCACGGGAGGATCAGGCGGCGGGAGCGCTACGCAGGGTGAGCCACAAATGTTTGCTAATGTCATGTCAGTATCGCAAGCTGGGGAGGGGGTGTCTGGGGGCATAGGTGCGGGGGTGGCAGGTTTTATGGCAGGGGTGAGGGAGTTGTTAGCCAGGTGGGACTCGGGGGAGTGCGGGGGGTCCAAGGGGGCGCCGCAGGGTCCGGCGGCAGTTTGGGCACCAAGGTTGCCGGGGGCGACGAGTGGCGCCGTGGGGGGGTCTCTGGAACAAGGGGCGGCGCAGGTAGATATTGGGGGGGGGGGGGAATGCTGAAGATACGGGTTTGGGCGAGCTAGGGGGGGGGGATAGGTCCCTACCGATTTCGGATTCGGCCAAGGGGAACACTTACGTGTGTTTCGAGGGTCCGCTTGGAGGGCACCTAAAACAGGAAGTGAGGGAAAAAATATGGCGCAGGGAGTACGTGGATATATTTACGTTACTGCCCTTGGAGCGTTTTGGGATTGAGGGGTGGGAAAAAGGGAGGGAGTACCGGAAGGAAGAGGATGAGGATAGGAGGCGTTTTCGGCTGATCCCGAGGACTTTCGGGAATTGGCTGCAGGCGTTTGCTATACTGGCAAGCGTTATTGGGGAGAAGAACCCAGAACACTGCTCGTCGCTGTTTTGTTATCTGGACGTCATTTGGGAGGCTCACCGGGTGTATGGGGGCTTGGCCTGGCTTCGGTACGACGAGCAGTTCCGGCAGCGGATGTCAGTGAGTGAGAGGTTGGGGTGGGATCATAGGGATATAGGGCTGTGGTTGAGGGTGATGAATGCGAGGGGGGGGGTATACCCAGCTGCCGGGGGGGGGGGGGGATCATCCCCCTTTCAAGGGGCCGCCACTTCAATGGGGTCGGGAGGGGCGGATTTGGCCAGGCGGGGTTTGTGCTGGGCCTTCAATGACTCCTTCTGCAAATGGGGGCCCTCGTGTAAATTCCGGCACGAATGTTCTGGCTGCGGAGGGAGCCACTCAGCTGGGAGATGTTTTAAGAAGGGACGGGGGGGGCGGCCGCAGAGGGGCCGAGGGTATTGGAAAAGGGGGTATCTCCGGTGAAAGGGGCAGAGATGGGCCCCTGGCTAAGTAAGTACCCGGATCAAGGGATGGCGCGTTTGCTGGGCGAGGGCTTCGAGTCGGGTTTTCGGATTCCATGTGCAGCGCCTCCTAGGGTGCGCTCGCTTAAGAATCTGAAATCGGCTCGGGAGCGGCCCGAGGTGATTAGGGAAAAGTTGGGGAAAGAAGTTTCTTTGGGGCGGATGGCGGGCCCATTTAGCGTCCCCCCTCTGGAGGATCTGGTGGTGTCCCCGTTGGGGGTTGTGCCCAAGAAGGAGAGAGGCAAATTTCGCCTCATACACCACCTGTCTTTCCCGAGGGGTGGGTCGGTGAATGATGGGATAGACAAAGAGCTGTCATCGGTGTCTTATACGTCGTTTGACTTCGCTTTGGATATGGTAAGGGAAGCAGGCCCCGGGGCATTGATGGCAAAAACCGATATCGAATCTGCGTTTCGGCTGCTACCAGTGCATCCGGATAGCTTGTATCTTTTGGGGTGTTTTTTCGAGGGGGGGTATTACGTGGACCGGTGTCTCCCAATGGGGTGTTCAATTTCGTGCGCCTATTTTGAAGCCTTTAGCTCGTTCTTGGAGTGGGTGGTAAAGGAAAGAGCGGGCGTGGGGTCTGTCACTCATTACCTAGATGATTTTTTGTGCGTAGGGCCGGGGGGCACCAGGGTGTGCGAGTTGTTATTGGCGACCATGTTAAATGTTTTTGGGGTTTTTGGGGTGCCGGTGGCACACGACAAGACGGAAGGTCCAGCAACCACGATAAAATTCCTAGGGATCGAGATCGACACGGTAAAGAGGGTATGTAGGCTGCCAAGGGATAAAATTGAGGATTTGGTTGGGGGTTTGGAGGGGGCTCTGGGGGCCAAGAAGGTCACGTTGGTGCGGCTGCAGTCAGTGCTCGGGAAGCTGAACTTCGCGTGCCGGGTTTTGCCTATGGGAAGGGTGTTCACCAGGCGCCTATCACTGGCGACGGCGGGAGTTCGTGAGCCGCATCACTTCATCCGGTTGACGGCGGCGATGAAGGAGGACATCAGGATGTGGATCACTTTCCTGAGGTCTTTCGACGGGCTGGCGTACTGGCAGGACCCGGTGAGGGCAAATGACGAGCTTGAGCTCTTCACGGATGCGGCGGGCTCAGTAGGTTTTGGGGCCTACTTGGGGGGGAGATGGTGTGCGGGCCCCTGGCCAGGGCGGTGGCGGGACTCAGACCTGGTAAGGAATTTGGCTTTTTTGGAATTATTCCCACTGGTGGTGGCGGTGACGTTATGGGGAGAGGTGCTGAGGAACAAGGCGGTGTGTTTCCGGTCAGACAACATGTCGGTGGTTGCGGCAGTTAACACGCAGACTTCGTCTTCATTACCGGTGGTGGTGCTGCTCAGGCAGCTGGTGTTGGGTTGTTTGCGGTATAATGTGTGGTGCAGGGCGGCGCATGTCCCCGGGGTGGAAAACGGGATAGCTGACGCTCTTTCTCGTTCGCAGTGGGAACGCTTCAGGAAGTTGGCACCCGAGGCGAGGGAAGTCGGCGAGTCATGCCCCAGTTGGCTGCTGGAAATACTGTAAGACGCCTGTTTGGCTTGATTCAAAAGTCAGTTGCACCATCTACTTGGGCTTCATATGTAAAGACGTGGCAGCAGTGGTGGGCCTTGGCGGAGGAGTTCGGGGTGCCTGGAACGGAGGTCGATAGGCAAGGGCTGTTGATCTTGTACGTGTGCGAGTTGTTGGAGGGCGGCGCGACCCCGGCTTCGGTTGACAAAAAGATGTCGGCTTTGGCGTTCCTGTGCCATCTGGAGGGCTGGGTGGATATGACCAAGGCGTTTTGGGTGCGGCAGGCACTGAAGGGTTGGCGGAAAGAGCACAGGAGGGCTGATAACAGGCGGCCGGTGTCATGGGGTTTGTTGGGGGGGATTTTCAGTGTTTTGTCCCGGGTTTGTGCGTCGGGTTTCGAAGTGAGTTTGTTTAGGGCTGCATTTTCGCTGGCATTCTTTGGGGCCCTGAGAGTGGGGGAGCTGGTAAGCCCTAGTAAACGGGTACCCGGTGGGTTGGGTTTGGGTGACGCAGTGACGTCGGAGGAAGGGGTGGCGTTACGGATAAGGCGGTCTAAGACAGATCAGCGGGGGCGGGGGGTTAGTATCTTTTTGGGGAGGTTGCGGCAATGTGATTCATGTCCGGCTGCTGCGGTCGAGGAGTTCCTGAGGGTGAGGCCGAGTGGGAACGGTCCGCTACTCATGCACGAGGATGGTTCCTTCTTGTCGCGGTTCCAGTTTTTGGCGGTTTTTAGGAAGTGTCTTGAGGAGTTGGGGTTGGAAAGCAGCGAATATGGTACCCACTCGTTTCGTATTGGGGCCGCAACAGAGGCGGCTAGGCTGGGGCTGCCGGATGACTTAATAAAGAGGCTGGGGAGGTGGGAATCGGCACGGTTTCGGCGGTACATTCGGCCGGACAGGATTGATCAGTTGTACAGGTGATTGAGTGGATCGGTCGATAACTTTTTTCCCACCTCCTTCCCTCCCCTTCCCCCTTTTTTCCCTATTTTTTGTTTTAGATTCGGCATGCTCGGTCGTGATCGTCGGCCATTCATACGTTTACTGGTCGGCTCGGCGTGCGGTGGTCCGGAGGAATGGAATGCATCTGGGCATTCCGGAAGATCGGGCTTGGTTGAGCTGGGCCGGTGTGAGAGGCCTGTGCTGGGAGGATATGCGGGAGCACACAATGCGTGTGGCGGCAAGGAAGGGGCCGCCGGGGGTTTTGGTTATTCACGCAGGGGGGAATGACTTGGGGAAGGTGCCGATGCGGCACTTGATCAAGTCCATAACACGGGATTTATTGTTTTTCCTGGGTGTATTTCCGGGGGTGGTGTTGGTGTGGTCTCAGATTGTCCCCCGTTTTGCCTGGCGACACGCTAGAGACTTGTTGGCCATCGAGAGGGTTCGGGTTAAGGTTAACAAGGCGATAGCGAGGTTTGTGAGGCTGAATGGGGGTTTGAGTGTGCGCCACATCGAGGTAGAAGGGATTAGGGGGTTCTATCGATCCGATGGGGTCCACTTGAATGACATGGGGAACGACTTGTTTAACATGTCATTGAAGGAGAGGATCGATATGGCGGTGGAGTTGTGGCGGGCCAAGCAGCGCTAAGGTTTTAGCGCTGCTTGGCTTTGGCGGGTCTCCTCTCGGGTTTCGGGTCTGAGGTAGCAGTTCCTTGGGTAGGGTATGCGGCTGTTTCCCTGGAAACCGGCCAGGATGATTTGGTTAATGAGTTTCGGATGGTTGGCGTTCTGGGAGGGAAGGGGATGTTTTGGTCACTGGCGGTTAGCCCGATTAAGCTCCCTGGCCTAGGAGGTTTTGCGGCCGAGTTTATGTTGGCTTCCGCTTGGTGGGGGTCGGGATGTTTATTTTTGTTCCCTCCCCTTCCCGTCATTCTTGGGTTTTTTTAGGCTTCTCAGACCCGGAACTATAGGGGGGACTCTTTACTGTTTGTACAGTGTTATTATATTTGTTGGGCTGTGGCCGATTAAATTTAATCATTCCAACGACATGGTGGTCTGGACTCGTTATTTGGCAGGTGAGAGGTGTGACGCAGGACATATGGAGCGCTAGCCCAGTCAAGAAAGCGCCGTCCCTTTAAGGAGGGCAGCCCACATGACTGGCCTGCGCTCCGTCCGGAGGCAGACCAGCCATGGGGGAAGTGGTCACTGGGGGGAAGTGACCTCAAAGGGGGGGGGGAGTATAAAGGGACGTTTGTCCCCCTCCCCTTCCTCTTTGACCCCCGGCGTGGATGACGAGCGGTCCCACCCTCCCGCCCTGTTTTTGGTTATGTTTGGTTTTATTCGGCTACAGTTCTGGGGGGGGGGGGGGGGTTTAATATGTGTTGAAGTTGTATGGTTGTTATTTATTGTACATGAATGTTGTATATATATAAAAAAAAAAAAAAAAAAGATTTTAATATGCTTGTGGGCACCTGTTGTGGGTGCTGCAGTATTTTGTTATTTATTCTTGGAGTGTTGTACCTATATCTAACAAAAAAAAAAAAAAATGTGTCATACTTTGTACATATGTTAATGTATTGTTATTTATCTTTGTTAAAGTTGTTTTTCTTTTCTGTGGAATTCTGGATTGTATTTGTCACAGCCATTGGGCGGGTCTCCTCTCGGGTTTCGGGTCTGAGGTAGCAGTTCCTTGGGTAGGGTATGCGGCTGTTTCCCTGGAAACCGGCCAGGATGATTTGGTTAATGAGTTTCGGATGGTTGGCGTTCTGGGAGGGAAGGGGATGTTTTGGTCACTGGCGGTTAGCCCGATTAAGCTCCCTGGCCTAGGAGGTTTTGCGGCCGAGTTTATGTTGGCTTCCGCTTGGTGGGGGTCGGGATGTTTATTTTTGTTCCCTCCCCTTCCCGTCATTCTTGGGTTTTTTTAGGCTTCTCAGACCCGGAACTATAGGGGGGACTCTTTACTGCTTGTACAGTGTTATTATATTTGTTGGGCTGTGGCCGATTAAATTTAATCATTCCAACGACATGGTGGTCTGGACTCGTTATTTGGCAGGTGAGAGGTGTGACGCAGGACATATGGAGCGCTAGCCCAGTCATGTTTCTTTGAATCGACCCTTATGGGCCTATTTACATCGATTTCTAAGGAAATTGATTGCGATTCCAGTACAATGAATAGAGATCCGACTCGGCAATTGTTTTCCGGTCGTTCCCGTCTTGCACGATTCCGGCCTTATTTTGGCTTCTGTTTGGGTTTGTTTTAGGACCCAATTTTTACGAAAATTCTGAACGATTTAGATTTTTACATAATCGACTTTCTCACTAATTAACGCAATATTACTTAAATTAAAGCCAAATTTTCTCTGCAGCGTCAATTAGGATTTAGAAATAAATCACCGCCCATAGTTGCCTATTAGCCATTTTTTTTTTAGACATTTTTATTTTTGCTTTCAAAAAACATCAATACAAATTGCTGTGCCACAGACACAAAACATACACTATTACATCCTATCCCACAAAACGACGGGCAGGCTGATTCATTACTAGCGCCAGGTATCGGCAGATGAGCGTCTGTACGGAGGCGCTAAGAGCAACCACTAGTATACACTGTGAACAGCTATCGGGCATTCACTGTAGTAACCTGGCCGACATTGATGATGAGACACACAGAGCGTAGGCGCTCTGGGTCTGGGCGCTATAGCATAGAGCACCAGACTCTGTGTGATTAAAGTCTGTTTTTGAACACAAATCCACCAGTAACAAAGCAAAACATTGTGACATTAACACTTTAGTGCCAGACCTGTAATGAAAATTCTGCATAAAAATATAAAAAAAATCAAAAGGTTTTCAAAAATGACTTTTTCTAGGCCAGGAGAGGTGACAATTATTTGAGAGAAAAAAATTAAAACAAAAAACCCTGTTTAAACAGAAGAAAAGGAACATCCATTGAAATGTATGGGAGAGCGACATTTAATACCTGGCGCTCTGGAAGCTAGAGCACAGGCGCTATACGCTGAGCTGCCTGTAATGATGAATCAGACGCTACATCGTGCTGTTAGAGTTGCTCACCAAAGTCGCCTTTGCGTACAGCACTCATTCACACACGCATTTATATAAAGACTTGGCCTAATGAGGTAGACAATCAAGCAGGATTTTATGTAAAGATTTATCGCTGAAGAAGGTGGACAGTCAAAGGAAAGGGAAGGAAGGATGATGACAATGTGCCAAGGAAAAAAAAATACCCTCGGGCCCCTCTTTTCCAACCCCTTCAAGCTCCTGGCCAGATATTGACGTCCCGCCCCCAGGGGCTGGAGTTGGATTGGGAATGGGCCCCGGACCCGGGCATTTCCTACTATCTTTCCCTAATCATCTGCAAATGCCGACTCAGTACATTGAAGCCATGGATTCGCCTATGAGCCATTTCACAGCAATCTGAAAGAGCTTCATCTGCAGTGATTTTTAAGAAAATTGATTATGATCCCAGTCTATTGAATGGGGACCACACTCGCTAATCACCTCCATCATTAGTAAAAGACCCTAGTGTGAGCCCGGCCTTAGTTACACTTCTGTATGGCAGGGGCGTAGCTAAGGGGGAAAAGAGGGGCATGTGCCCCGGGTGCAGCAGGTCAAGGGGGCACCAAACGGGGGCCTGAGCACAGATGGGGGGGGGGCACCATTTCGAATCTTTGCCCTAGGTGCCATAAAGCTTAGCTACTCCTCTGTGTTTGGATTTGGTTGGGGGCCCAATTTTTTCCAAAAATTAGATTTTTTCCAAATCGATTGGCACATCCCTAAACTTAATATTAGAAATGAAGGAGATGGTTTGAGGAAAGCGCAATTAGATAATATGAGCAGCTCCTACTTGAGGGAAAAACCTGTATTCCCAGGGAAAATGTAGGTGTGTTAAACTGTTCCAACTTATGTGTGGACCTAGATGGAGAAAATACCATTATGTGAATACTCACCTGTAAAATGGGTATTATAAGTATGTCACACACCCCGCTTCAAGAAATTCATAACGTGTGGGTAATACTGACCTGTAGAGGGCGATATGCAGAGATGCCAGGAAAAAAGAGAGCCCCTCCCAGTCCATAAATACCTGGGACCTCCCACTCATTACCCAGTATAAGAACAGCAGTAAGCAACACAAAGCATAACAATGCAAAGTTCACCATATAAAGGATCCAGAATACAAAAGGGCAGGGTGAAGCGGGGTGTGTGACATACTTATAATACCCATTTTACAGGTGAGTATTCACAAAATGGTATTATTCTAAGTATGTTACACCCCCCGCTTCAAGAAATTCATAACTTGTGGGACATCCAACAGCAGTGTCCATAAAGGGCGGGGATCCAAAACAAGGCAACAAGGCACAACTTAAACCACTGCAGCTTGCAGAACTTTGCGGCCAAACACAGCATCCGCTGAGGCCCGAACATCAACCTTGTAAAGCTTGGAAAAAGTGTGAACAGAAGACCAAGTACCAGCCCTACAAACTTGCTCAACAGAGGCCTGGTGCTGAAAAGGCCAGGACGCCCCAACTGCACGAGTAGAATGAGCAGTAACACGAAAAAAGCGTACCTTCCCTTTGGCAGAATAGGCCCCAACTATGGTCTGACGGATCCATTTACTAATGGAAGGCTTGGAAGACACAAATGTCGGAAGTTTGTGATTGTGACGAGAGGCAAAGAGGTCCACCACCGGGGACCCCCACCTGAGACAAATCAAGCGAAACACTTTGGGGCTGAGAGACCATTCCCCCCGGTGAGCTGAGAACCTGCTCAGAGAGTCCGCCTCCGTGTTTTCCGCTCCCGGAATGTAAACTGCTGAAATGCACGGGACGTGGGTCTCCGCCCAGGCCAGAATCAAAGACACTTCCTTGAGGGCACTCCTGCTGCGAGTCCCTCCCTGGTGATTGATGTAGGCGACCGTCGTCCGATTGTCCGACCGTACCTGAACTGGCAATCCTTGCAACTGATGAGTCAAGCGAAACAGAACCATCCTGATGGCCCTCAATTCCAGAACATAGATGGACTCGTGAGCCTCCTGAGGCCCCCACAGTCCCTGAAACTGATGATCCTTCCACAACCCCCCCCATCCTGATAGACTGGCATCCGTGGTGACCGTCTCCCAACAAGGGGCCAGAAAGGATCTGCCCCTCGACAGATTGATTGGATCCAGCCACCACTGAAGGGAGCACCGAACTCGGGGGGTCATCAGGAAGGACTGATCCAACGACAGTGGCGACCCATCCCAGGCCGCCAACAGATGGAGCTGGAGTGTCCTTGTGTGGAACTGAGCAAAGGGAACTGCTTCGAAGGAGGCTACCATCAATCCCACCAGCCTCATCCCCAGTCTGATGGCCGGACAAGGGATAGACAGGAGGAGTCGAACCAACTCCTGAATTAAGAGAACCTTGGACTGAGGAAGAAACACCCTGGCCTGGGAAGTATCCAGGGACATTCCCAGAAAAGACACTAACCTGGACGGAGAAAGGGAGGACTTGGGGTAGTTGATCACCCACCCGAATCTCTCCAGAGTGGACACCACAGTTCTGGTGTCCAATACCGCTTGGCTGAAGGAAGATGCCATAATGAGAAGGTCATCCAGATAAGGGACAATGCGAATACCCTGGGCTCTGAGGAGAGCCATCACCCCGGCCAGCACCTTGGTGAAAACCCTTGGAGCCGAGGTAAGACGAAAGGAAGTGCCACAAACTGAAAATGCCGATCCTCCACCACGAACCTGAGAAATCTCTGGTGCGCTGGAAAAATTGGCACATGCAGATAGGCGTCCTTGATGTCTACGGACGTCAGAAAGTCCCCCTGCCGAAGAGAATGGATAGCTGAACGCAGCGTTTCCATGCGAAATTTCCGCGGACGGACGAACCTGTTGAGGATCTTTAGATCCAGAATGGGTCGAACCGAGCCGTCTTTCTTGGGCACCGTGAACAGATTGGAATAAAAGCCCCGACCCCTGTCTGAGGGGGGCACTGGGCAAATAACTGCCATATACAACAGACTCTTTACTGCCGCCTGGAGCTCCTGCGCGGCCAGAAGGTCCGAAGGCACCCGAGACCTGAGGAATCTGGGAGGGGGCCGGACCTTGAACTCCAGCTTGTAGCCGGAAGTCACCACTTCCCGGATCCATCTGTCCGAGACCTCCCGGTCCCAGACCTGGGAGAAGTGTTGCAGCCGTCCCCCCACCCACATGGGTGAGGGCGCCCCCTCATTGCTGAACTGGCTTGGCAGCGGGTTTGGGCTTAGAGCCCCAGCTGTATCCTGGGCGGGCACGTCCTCTGCCCCTGTTCCAGGAATCTCCTCTGGCTGCAGGGAAAAAAATTCCTCTGCCAGCTCTAGCCCCACGAAAGGAAGGAGCAAAGGAACCCGCCCCCCCGAAAGGGACGACGCTGTTTTTTGTGTTGAGGTAACTTACCACCCTTGGCAACTGAATCCAACTTCTCACCAAAGAGCCGTAATCCCACAAAGGGAAGAGCGGTCAGCGACTTTTTAGACACAAAATCAGCCGCCCACTGGCGCAACCAAACCGAACGCCGAAGAGTTACCAATAGAGCCGACGTTCTGCCACACATCATCAGTGTGTCATCCAAGGCGGCTAGTACAAATGACAAAAACAATTCACACTTTTTAAGGCCAAGGAACTCATCACTATCCGGATCTAACCCGGAAGAAGTCAACAGGTCCCTGACCACCGACCTGGTAGCCACCAACAGCAGCGCTGAAGCACAAACCGGCCTCATGGCTGACCTAACACTGGCAAAACCATGACAAGCCATTTGGTCAATGCGTTTATCCTCACCATCTTTAAGCGTGGAGCAATCAGGAGAACTTAAAACAGTAGTGTTGATTAACCCAGAATCTGTGCATCCACCTCGGGAGGGGACGCCCAACGCTTAACCGTATACAAGGGAAAGGGATATTTTTTGTCCCAACTCTGAGGGACACCTGGGAGCCGGGCAGGCCTCTCCCATTCCTTAGCAATAATCCCATCAAAATGCTTTTGGTTAGGAAATTCCAAGCGCGGCCTGGATTCTTCTAAAAATTCCCCCTTTTGCTGTGGAACCACCTCAGGAGGAGAAATAGCCAAAACCTCAAACATCTGAGCCAGAACATTAGGAGTATCCGAAGACCTCCCCAACCCCCGCTCGGTATCAGCACCCACAAACTGCTGATCGTCTGAATTATCTGATTCTTCATATACCTCCCCTTCCTCAAGTTGGGAGTAATCAGACCAGTCCAGATTATCAAGATCATCCAAGTCGGCCGCCGGTGAAGACGGCGACAAGTGCTTTCTCTTAGCCGGAGCCTTTCTGGTGACCGTGCTGGAGAATAATTTTTCAAGATTGGCCAATCGGGCACACATCTCTGATTGCAACTGCCCGCCCATGACAACGTCAGACTGGGCACGGATCAAACTGGGAGGGGGGGAGGAGAGACCGGCGGCGCTGAACCAGATGCCTGGGGTCCGGACTGCCGCGTAATAGTCTGCTGTGCGCATGGTATACACAGATATACATTATCGCCAGTAAGGGATGCCCCACACCCCATACACTTCTGGGATTGCCCCGAGGGGAGCCCGAGCCCAGTATCCGGGGATGCCTCCATAAGGTGAACTTATAGTTGGTCGCAATGACCGAGGGAATTACGCATATAAGCAACCCGGGATGCCCCTTTAATGTCCCAAGTGGGAGGATTTGCAATAAGCCAATTAAGAACCCAGGGACCCTAGGACCGGGAGAAACCCCCTAACACCACTGTAGGTTATATCTGAAAGACATAATAAAAAAGGCTAATTAGAAAAGCGGAGTATAAAATATATATATATATATATGACATAAAAATATATAATTATAGGTGATGGGACAGAAGGGGGGCCCACCGGGCCACTCACTGTGGTCCTGAAGACAGCTTCCTCTCTCCGTGAGGTAAAGAGCAGCTCTGAGGAGAGAAGGGGGCGTGGCCAGCTCCTTCTGAGGAAACAGGCACAGAGAAAAGCACCTCAGCGGTGCCTGTGACACAGGGGCGGGCCGCAGCGCTGGAAAGCCCGGCCCCGCCCCCAAGAGTGAAAGCGTGAGGGGAGAAGCTCCCCTCCGCCATGACAATGCAAAAAGGCCGGCACCGCAGCCATGTGCAGCCGCGGCGCCGGTCTCAGAAGAGACAGAAGGAGGGAGGCGGGCCGGGGCTTTGACCCTGACGCCCGTCCCCACTCCTCGCTCAGAATCCAAGCCGCATCAGCGCCAAATAGAAGGGTGGGGGCCGCGGCTCGCGCCTAAAGCCCGGCCCCTCCCCTTTTACCTCAGGGAGAAAGCCTGCATAAAAAGGGCGGCCACAGCGCCGTTTTGACAGAGAAATACACGCTGTTATGAAGTAATAAATAAGTAAATAACTATTTAATAATAATAATAATAATTTAATAAATTAATACATTAAAACATTATTAAGAATTAATGACTACAAAATTTGGACCTAACACCGAATAAGGGGCCCTGCTCCTACCCTCCGCTATCCCGCTAGAGAGAGGGGCATTACCCAAAGGGGGGGACCACCCAAAGTTTAAGGCCAAGGGACGGGGCATCCCAAACCGGGGTCACCATCCCGGATGACCGCCTACCCTCTTATATAGGGTCTCACGGGAGAGCATTTGCTCTTAAGCACCAAGGGTGCTTTTCTAACCTCACCCGGACCGTCAGCCTAGGCTGGGAGGCATGAGGTAACAGAAAAAAAAGATCCAGGCGGAAATAGATAACTAAAGGGGCCGGGAGTCATCCCGGCTACCTGAAATCCCCCTGTGCAAGGAGGAGACATCATCTTCTGACTTGCTCGCCGACTGCAGAGATGAAGACTGGGTAATGAGTGGGAGGTCCCAGGTATTTATGGACCGGGAGGGGCTCTCTTTTTTCCTGGCATCTCTGCATATCGCCCTCTACAGGTCAGTATTACCCACACGTTATGAATTTCTTGAAGCGGGGTGTGTGACATACTTAGAATAAGATTAGTGTAGGTGCGCTGTGGATAAAATGGTTTGTTAGAAATGACAGGCTGAAAGGGAGAGTAAATCAAGGCTTAATGTTCTCTGCGATCCTGTTATAGGTTAGTATATATAAATAAATATATACATCAATAAATGAATAGATGCAATAATATTAGCAAAATAAGGTTTTGTTTGAGGGGTGTTTCCACCTGTTAATTAAATCAGAAACAACTAGGTATCATTGCCTCTGACTAATTAAGCCTCAACAATTGCTGGAATTTTTAATCTTGCTGTCTGAGGGATTTCTCCTGTCACATAGTAATATTAGAAATATTATTTTGTAAGGTGAATTTTATGGACCTCGTTGAATACGATTGTAAGCTCTGCAGTCCGGGTGGCTTCCTTGATCAGGTCATAATTGATACACTCGTGATCCTTTGGAGACGTCAAGCGCATTTCTGCGCAGGTAACGATGGCCCGGCGGCTGCGCCTTTCCAGCGCCTGCTGCACGCATCCCTCCCAGCATCCAAGCCAGGTCGTTAGCAATTTCCAGGCACGGCTGGGAGCCCAGGGGGAGCGTGCAGCTTGCTGCAGAACCGACCGGAGAATGTAGTGAGCGAAGGAGACGACAACAGTCAGCAGCAGACAGCGTGCTGGCATTTCGCTGCATAGTCCTGCATAGCAGCCTGGAAGGACCCCCCTCCCCTCTCTTTCTCTCTCTCTCTCTCCCATTCTGCAGCTGACAGGAGCCCAATCATGTAATACTGGGACTACCGGCACCAAACCCTCTGCCGTGTGTGTTTATCATGGAGCATGGTACGTGGTCTCATCTTGATCTACTAACCTAAATCAGCCTGCAGCAGAACTGCAGCACAGATACCGGGGAGGGGGTAGGAGGAGGTGGACTGCGTTCAGTACTAACTCAGCTACAGCCCAGCCTAAGCATCGGAGGACTGACTGGCACAGGAAGGGGGTGACTGGCATGATGGGTTAGGCGTTGCATGGTCTGTCGCCGCAGATGGTTCTTCATTGTCATTCAGGTGCAAAGGAGAGGCTAGATCCAAGCGATATTGATCAGGGTCGAGGGACAGCGCTCGGCGGCGTGCGGAAACGATTGCATGAATGAGTTTTTGTGGGCCGGCAGATTTACAAGCTTGCAAAATGACATGGTGGTACGGTGGGTGGCTTCTGGATTGGTTGTGATTGATGCAATAACATGCCTTGTTTTGACCAGCTGTTATTGCCCGTACAAGCTTTTGAGCATGATGGGCAACATTGGCACTTGGCTGATGGTGGTTGCTGCTTCTTGATACATCAGTGGAAAAAAAAAATGGGTCCAAGCTTTTTTGAAAGTCCTTTGAATGGATCGCATGACACAAGGGGCTACTGGCATCTGCCTGCAATGTGTCCTGTTTACATGGGAAGCCTAGCATGTAATATATTTGCACTGACTTGATTGTGGGTATATGATTTGGTGAAAGTCATGATGGGCAACCTAGGAAAGTTGGTAGGATCAGAGCACTGGCACAGGAATGGCTGTGGTTGCTGCTTCTTCACACATCAATGCAAGTCAATGCAATCGATGCAAAGTAGATACAAGCTGTTTTGAAAGTCATTTGAATAGGTAGCATGGCAAAAGGGGTATTGGCATCTACTCACATGGTGTACAATTGATATAGGAAGCCTAGCACAGAAGGCTTGGATAGTGTTCTTCACTGTGGCATGACTTGATTGCGGGTAAACGATTTGGGGAAAGTCACGATTGGCAACCTGGCATAGCTTGTAGCAATAGAACATTGACATAGGACTTGCTTTGGTTGCTGCTTCTTGGTACATCAATGCAAATAATTGGGTACAAGCTTATTGGAAAGTGATTTGGATAGGTAGCATGACAAAGGGGGCTATTGGCATGTGCCCACATGGTGTCAGGCTTTAAGCCAAATTAGAGCTTATATGAGAAGCTTGGCATAGATTGAAGGGATAGAGTCTATTCCACTGGAGACTGATTTGATTGTGGGTACACTTCCATCGCTGGCGGGAATGGAGCATTGGCACAGGACTGGCTGTGGTTGATGCTTATTGGTACATCAATGAAAATAATTGGGTACAAGCTTATTGGAAAGTGATTTGGATGGGTAGCATGGCATAGGGGGGCTATTGGCATGTGGCCACATGATGTCAGGCTTTAAGGTAAATCAGAGCTTATATGAGAAGCTTGGCATAGATTGAAGGGGTAGAGACTCTTCCACTGGAGACTGATTTGATTGTGGGTACACTTCCATCGCTGGCAGGAATGGAGCATTGGCACAGGACTGGCTGTGGTTGATGCTTAATGGTACATCAATGCAAATAATTGGGTACAAGCTTATTGGAAAGTGATTTGGATGGGTAGCATGGCATAGGGGGGCTATTGGCATGTGGTCACATGGTGTCAGGCTTTAAGGTAAATCAGAGCTTATATGAGAAGCTTGGCATAGATTGAAGGGGTAGAGACTCTTCCACTGGAGACTGATTTGATTGTGGGTACACTTCCATAGCTGGCAGGAATAGAGCATTGGCACATGACTGGCTGTGGTTGATGCTTATTGGATGGGTAGCATGGCATAGGGGGGCTGTTGGCATGTGGTCACATGGTGTCAGGCTTTAAGGTAAATCAGAGCTTATATGAGAAGCTTGGCATAGATTGAAGGGGTAAAGACTCTCCCACTGGAGACTGATTTGATTGTGGGTACACTTCCATAGCTGGCAGGAATAGAGCATTGGCACAGGACTGGCTGTGGTTGCTGCTTATTGGTAAATCAATGCAAAGAAGTGCAAGCTTTTCGGAAAGTCATTTGAATTGGGAGGATGGCATAAGGGGCTACTGTCACTTACCGCATAGTGTCAGACTTTACAGCAAATCTGATTTTATATGGGAAACTTGGCATAGAAGGTAAGGATAAAGTTGTGAACTGGGGGGCTGACTTTCTGCTACATAATAGCAGTGGGTACCAGTTTTAAAGAAAGTTAGTGGTGGCTTATTACTGCATGGCAGGGTGTTGGCTTGATTATTATTCAACCGAGGAGCCTGACATCACTAAAGCTTGAGAAAGTGATAGGGGCTTCCTGAGTTAGATCAGTTCTCAGACTATTGCTTCTTTGTACACTATGGCATAGTACGTTGGTATTCAAGTTGGCAGCCTGGCATAGAAGGCAGGGAGAGGTTTTGACATAGAGTAGTATTCGAACCACTCATGATTGCTATAATGGGGGGTAGCAACTTTATGACAAGTTAGCTTGGGAATAGCATAGTGGGTACAGATCGGTCATTGGCACAGAGGGTGGTTAAATGTGGTGGAGGCTGACCTGACGTAGGGCCCGGCCTGAAAGCTTATCTGGAGCAACGCTCACGCTGCTGGCAATAAAACAAGGCTGTAGCACCCCATAATTGCATCTACATTGTGTATGTGTTATTCCTTTATCTCTTATAAGGGTGGTGGGGGCCCCTGGGCAGAAAGTCTGTAACTAACTGAAGATCAATCACTGCCCTTGTTAACAAGTATTGGCGACGCCATGGTTTGCCACCCCTTAAATCCGAACCTTTTGACAGCCGTGGCATTGGGGGAATATATCGGAAAGAGCTGGCTGTCTTGTTGTAGTAGTCAGTATAGGTTTTGGTCAAGGGGTGGATGGTCTGGCATGGCTAATAGGCCTCTGGCACAGAGTGGGCTACCTTGTTACCATTGAATGTAAATTGGAAGGGATATTCTTTATAGACAATGGATATTAGAGGGTACAAATGGCTATGCATGAAGTGTCCGCTTGGGCTTCGGAATGGGATCGGCTACCTTATTTGAATTAGTGCCCACAGCTAAAAAGGCAGACAGAGGCTAAGCCATATAAATCGGCTGAGTCAGCACATCTGGCACAGGTTTGGCTACATTGTTTAGACCATTCACTGCCAATGAATACATGTCAGAAAGATTAATGTTGGCAGTATCCTAACCTGCTATGGGTGATAAGTCAACTCTGGCATTTTATTTAGCAGCACGGCACATTGTTGCCTGGGATAGGGTTGATTTAGGGTTGGTTCTGGACTAGTCAGTGCCACTAAATACATGGCAGAAGGGTGGATGTAGGCAGCATAGCAAGTTGATATGGGTGATAAGTAAGCGCTAGGATTTACAACTTGGCTCTTCTGTTAGGGATAAGCTTTGGCATAGGGTTGGTTACCTTGTTTGGGCCAGTTACTGATAACTTTGCAGAAAGTTGGATTTAGGCAGTCTCAAAAACTGCTATAAGTGCTAAATCAACATGGGTATTTTATTTAACTATCCATTTAGGGATAGTGCTTTGTCATAGTGTTGGCTACATAGTGTTTAGGCCAGTCACTATACAGTATATATGGTAGAAAGGTGAACATAGGCAGTATTGTAAGCGGTTATGGGTCTTAAGTCAGCACAGACATTCTAGTCGGCACATTATTAGGGATAGCACTTTGGAAAAGGATTGTTTAACTTGTTTTGGACCATTCACTTCTGTGGGTGGTAAGCCCCAGGATCACAGTCGCTAGTATGACACAGGTTTGGATCAGTCAATGCCATAGTATATATGGTAGAAGGGTAGATTTAGGCAGTATCATTAGCTGTTATGGTTCTAAGTTAGTACTGGTGTTTTATTTGGCACAATATTAGGGATAGGGTGTTGGCATAGTGTTGGATACCTTGTTTGGACCAGTTATTGCCACTGCATACATGGCAAAAAGTTGGATGTAACCAGAATCATAAGCTGTTATGGGTTCAAATTGGCATTTCATTTTGCACCCTGACACAATATTGGATGTAGGTGGTATCATAAGCTGTTATGGGTTCAAATTCGGCACTGGCATTTAATTTGGCACCTTGACACAATATTAGAGATAGGACTTTGGCATAGTGTGGGCTGTCTTGTTTGGACAAGTCACAGGAATACATGGCAGAAAGGTCTATGGCAGTATCATAAGCTGGTATGGGTGCCATAGCATACATGGTAGAAGGGTAGATTTAGGCAGTATCATAAGCTGGTATGGGTGCTAAGTAAGCACTGGCATTTTAGCTGGCAGCATGGCACATCTTTAGGGACAGGGCTTTGGCTTAATCACAACAGGATACATGGCAGAAGGGCGGATGTAGGCAGTATCCCAATTTGCTATGGGTGATAAGCCGTCAGCATGGCACTGGTTTGGATCAATCACTGAATACGTACATGGCAGAAGGGTGTTATGGGTGCTATGTCAGCCTGGCACATCTTTTAGGGACCCGGCTTTGGCTTAATCACTGCCACAAGATACATGGCAGAAGGGCGGATGTAGGCAGTATCCCAATTTGCTATGGGTGTTAAGCCGTCAGCATGGCACTGGTTTGGATCAATCACTGAATACGTACATGGCAGAAGGGTGTTATGGGTGCTATGTCAGCACTGGCATATTAGCTGGCAGCCTGGCACATCTTTTAGGGACCCGGCTTTGGCTTAATCACTGCCACAGGATACATGGCAGAAGGGCGGATGTAGGCAGTATCGCAAGCTGCTACGGGTGATAAGTCAGCTCTGGCATTACAATTGGCAGCATGGCACGGGCTTGTGGGCACAGATCTCCGCAGCGTTGGACTGGCACTTCAGAACAGACGGCTGCCTCCTCTGAACTGTTTGCTTCATCTCCTTCTACACGTGAAGTGGGCTTTTCTCATCCCTCCCACATGCTCTATCATGTACACATTATGCCTTGGGGACAATCATGGCTAGCAGATGATCCGATGCCACCCCCCTCTCCGCCACCGTTAACTCACATAGAGGGGGGGGGGGGGGTCTGCTTGTAATGCATGCTGCCTGCATTGCGTCTCTATGTAAATTTCCACTGAAAAAAAAAATAGCTGTCTTTTTTTTTTCTTTTTGCTTTCTCTATTTTCCCTTCAAACTGTAAAAAGCCTTTAGGATGTAATCCATTGAAGCGTTGGACTTGATGTCCAGGGAGGATGTTGCTGTTCTCTTCTCTGCTGCACCAAATCGCTCTCAGGTTTCTGCTGATACTGCAACGTCAATAAATGGTTAGAGTTTGCTGTCCCTCCTAATGTATTCAGACTTAGCAATAAGCCACGCTCATTGCTGCTGGTGCTGGTGGTGATGCAGCTGGTCTGCAGTTCCCTGGATTCTCCCGGATCCCTTCCTTGGAATATGTGAGGATCTAAAGCACTATTTATTTTCCCTTCTTTTTTTTTTCTTTTTTTTTTTTTGTTGTCGTCTTTTCATGGAAAAAAAAAAAACTCTCTATGCAGCCCTTAAACTGAATTGCTTTCAATGCAGCCTTCCATAGCATGCAGTATGAATATTTCAGCAGGACGTGCACTGGCTGCCGGGCTACTGTAAACCGATCTGTGTATTTAAGGGGCACAGAAGGCTGTTCTGCATGCGCCTTTTTTTTTTTATCCAAATGCTGCAAGGCTTGACGCATTCCCATGCTGCTATTACTGTACCTACCATGCTGCTGCGGCTACTTACAGACAAGGTAAGAGACTACCATTGGCTTTCCCACCCCCTACTCCCTCCCCACCCTACCCTTCCCCCGTTTCTTATTGCATCCTGTGCAATGCAGCTAAGTGATTTGTTTGTGTAGTTGTCCCCAAACTTAGTGCTTTGTGTAGGAATGAGAAGTGTCCTCTCCGTCCTGTTGAAAGTCTGCATGTCTAGGCATTCAGTAGTTGTGTTCGGTGCTTTCTACACAGGGGGGTTTGCCTGATTTGTTTTATCGGCCTTTTTAGTTTTTTTTTTTTCTCCTCTGTTTCCCCTGCAGCTTCCGTCTACTGCACTGCTGTTATGATCTGGTTTACCTAACGGAGGATGCAAAAAAAAAAAGGAGGGGAGAGGAAGAGGAGAAAAATCTGCTGAGTTGGCAAAGCCTGTAGCATCCATCCTGCAAAGCATTTTCTGGGGAAGTGTGACGAGCAAGCCTGGCAATGGTAGATTCCGAGAGGAGAACTGATTTGCTGGATTAGCGCAGGCAAAGATTGAGAGGATACGTTCTTCACAACATTTGGGGGTCCGGCTACTGTAGATGTGAAGGGGGGATTAAAGTTGGAGTCTCTTGGTTTTCCCCCACCTTCTCTCCTGGAGTGTTTTGTTTTGTCGGCCCTGGAAGGGGTAAAAGGAGGGTGCTGCAGCCGCAAAGTGAATACCCCCAGCAGCATCCCCTCCCCTACCCCTCCCCCCCTGCAGAAAAATGACCGTGATAGCTGGAGAAAACATGGACGATACCTCAGCACTTCCAGGCCACCCTCAAGATAGCTACCAACCAGACCATGACGACCATGAGTGCTGTGAGAGGGTAGTCATCAATGTGGCCGGATTACGCTTTGAGACCCAGTTGAAAACCCTTGCCCAGTTCCCTAACACCTTGCTTGGAAACCCCAAAAAAAGGATGCGCTATTTCGACCCGCTGAGGAACGAGTACTTTTTTGACCGCAACCGCCCAAGTTTTGATGCCATATTGTACTATTACCAATCCGGGGGCAGGCTCCGAAGGCCGGTCAACGTCCCCCTGGACATGTTTTCTGAAGAGATCAAGTTCTATGAACTAGGGGAAGAAGCCATGGAAAAGTTTCGTGAAGATGAGGGCTTTATCAAAGAGGAGGAGCGCCCCTTGCCGGAAAAAGAGTTTCAGCGCCAGGTGTGGCTTTTGTTTGAGTACCCCGAGAGCTCAGGCCCAGCAAGGATCATTGCCATAGTTTCCGTAATGGTCATCCTCATCTCTATTGTAATCTTTTGCTTGGAGACATTGCCAGAACTGAAGGAGGAGAGGCTCTTCAGCCGCAAGGTGGACAACAGTACAGTCTACTACAAAACCAACATTTTCACGGATCCCTTCTTTGTGGTGGAGACCCTTTGCATCATCTGGTTCTCGTTTGAGTTGGTGGTAAGGTTCTTTGCTTGTCCCAGCAAACCAGAGTTTTTCAAGAACATTATGAACTTTATTGATATAGTGGCCATTATCCCATACTTTATCACCTTGGGAACTGAAATAGCCGAGCAAGATGGTCCCCAAAAAGGGGAAGCAACCTCTTTGGCCATCCTGAGGGTCATCAGACTGGTAAGAGTCTTTAGAATCTTCAAACTCTCCAGACATTCTAAGGGCCTCCAAATTTTGGGACAGACCTTAAAAGCTAGTATGAGAGAACTAGGGTTGCTAATTTTCTTTCTGTTCATTGGGGTCATCTTGTTCTCCAGTGCAGTATACTTTGCTGAAGCAGAAGAGGGTGAATCTCATTTTTCCAGTATCCCTGATGCTTTCTGGTGGGCGGTGGTATCCATGACCACTGTGGGCTATGGTGACATGTACCCTGTGACAATTGGAGGCAAAATCGTGGGCTCCTTGTGTGCCATTGCTGGTGTCCTGACAATTGCCCTGCCTGTACCTGTCATCGTGTCCAACTTCAACTACTTCTACCACCGAGAAACTGAAGGGGAGGAACAGGCTCAGTTACTCCATGTTAGCAACCCCAATTTAGCCTCTGACAGTGACCTAAGTCGACGCAGCTCTTCCACTATGAGCAAATCTGAGTACATGGAAATTGAAGAAGATCTGAATAATAGCATAGATAATTTTAGAGAGTCGAATCTGAGAACTGGCAACTGCACCGTAGCCAATCAGAACTGTGTTAACAAAAGCAAGCTACTGACAGATGTGTAGAGCCACACCTTTCCCCTACAGCTGCAGGATCTCATTGGCTCTGCCACTTTCCGTAGATGCTTTAAAACTAATTTTTCGAATGCTTTATCATCGTTAATGCATTGTTGCATTGCGAAAAATTGTGCTGAGCGAAAAAAAAAAAAAAAAAAAAGCTTTCAGGATCCATGAAAGATAACTATTTATCATTTATTTTTAAATGGAAATTTTTTGGTTTTTCTTCTCACTGGTCATTGGGAGGTATCTCCCAAACAGTGGTTGTAGTTAAAGGGTAAACTAAAATGTACAACAGGACAGCAACGTACTAACACTTTCCTCCCTTTTGCTTGTCAATATTAAACTTTCGAAAAACCATTGATCAAAAGATATGCATGGATTTTTTTTTCCAGTAGAAATTTTTGGGAAAGACAGTTTGTTGAGCATCCATGGAAGTGCTCCTTGACCAAGGAGTTACGTGAAGTATGCAAACACTTGCTCTTTTTTGATCTGAAGAAGTGTATTACTGTTCAAAGAAATATTATGCACTTAACTGATGACCTGATCCATAAAGCACCTTAGGAACCAATCCATGACTTTGCTCCATCCTAAAGGGAAAGGGACTTATACTTTATTTAAAAAAACTTTTACAATGAAAAAAAAAAATGGACAAACATCTGCAATTGCTGCTAGCATTTTCTTTCTTATATGCAGATGAGTTTATTTTTTATTTCTCTTTGGTTCACAAAACTTGGATGCAACTATCCCCCCTTTTTCTCTTTTCGCCCCTCTTTCCTTCTTCCTCATCATCATCCTCGTTGCAAGACAGCACAATGGTATTAATCATAAGCATGTTTTTCAATTTGATACCAGTTGTATTTATTTGATAGTATCGCATGCCTGAAATGTTACCTCAAAAGCTATGGAGGATAAGTTTTATTTTCTCTCTTCCTTTTTGTTTTCTTTTTTTTTTTTTATTTTAACCAAAATGGTATCCCTTTGCCTTCCAGAGGAGATTTGAACACCTTGCAGTGCCAGATACTGTACCCCTTCCCTGGAAACCAAAAGGATAAACTTTATTCATGAAAGATATATATATTTATTATTTAATTTTATTTTAGTGATTATCATTTGCATTCACCAAAAGTGCACTCCTAATTTCTGTAAAAAAAAAAAGAAAAAAAGTAACAAAAAATTAATGATTTGCAGTACTGTATGTAAATGCATAGCAAGAAGTCAAATGGGGACAGTAACCTTTTTTTCGAAGATCACGCATGTTCAAGTATTCAGCATTATGGCCTATTTGACTAAGGTGTAATCTGAAGTAATTTATGCATGATATCAGTATTAAAAAAACGAGAAAAAAATAGTTAAAAAAATAAAAAAAGCAAAATGTTCTTCTCGGATTAGGAGCCAGTTGGAATATAAAAGGGCCTATTGATTTTCCTGAAGTATGACTCAGGGAAATATATTAAAATTTCTTTCTAGGCTTAACTATTTAAAAACAAAATATAACGATGAAGGGAGACCTTAGGGGGGCTTTGAGAAAGTCAGAACGAAAAGTACGTAACGACACATAAGATTAAACAAAAAAAATAAAATAAACGAGTAGATTTACTAAACTGGTGCAGATGCATGCATTTTGCTGCAGTCTCAGAATGTAATTTTAACATTTACGGTATGCATTAAAAAAAAAAAAAATAATTATAAAAACACAGACCATGTCCTTAGCTTCTCATTATTTGACATCCATAGACATTTCTACGGCTCTAGAATTTGCTATGGGAGTTCTAGAGAAGAGAATGCTTGAGATTAGGAATGGGCTACTTGTGTCTTTTCAACTGATCAAGGGACATCCCCCCGGCACGTCAATGGAAGCACTGATTCCCACCATGGCCGGGCTATGCTGAGAATCGATGTTCGCTTGGATGCCGGTAGATAGTATTCCTGAATGGCCGCCCAAGACTGATCTACATAGTTGCTAGTGCCTTTATCCTTCCTTCACCGACTTTGATGAAAGTGCCTCTGTGAATAGAGCTAAGATTTACAGAAACTGTGTCGTTATAATAAAAAAAAACAAAGTCTTGATAACTTCATAGACATCCTTAGGGGCGGGGGCGTAATTTTCCCCTAGGGGGCGTCATTTCTCTTTGTGTCCAAATTCATGAATTGTAATGTACAGGGCAAAGGCCAGTATGCATGGTTGTATGTTACTTTGAAAGATCATTTGTATAAATAATACTTTTTCCCTTGTTTAGCAACTTAAAAAAAAATATTTTATATTGCTGACGTACTGTACAGAGAAAATGACTCTTTAAACCGACCAGAAAAGTATATGCACTTAACAAGCTATCGCATTTTTTTTTATTTGTCTTTGGGTTATAGTTCCTTTTGGTTTCTTAGGAAGGATGAGCATTTATAAAAACTCATTGCAAAGCCACAGGGGGTCAGTTAAACCCGGACCAACACCCAATTTACAAAAAATGGGTCTGCTCTGGGGGTTTGCAGGGGATTGATCGAGAGCAATTTGGATAACCCCCCTCCCCTGGAGAGTGCCAACCCCCATTTTTTGTAAAATGGGTGTTGGTCTGCTCTAGGGGGTTGCAGGCACTTGATCGAAGGCAATCCAGATAACCTCCGTTTTCCCCTGGAGCGGACTCTGGGGGCTTGCAGGGGCTTGATCAAGGGCAATCTAGATAACCCCCCCCCTTCCCCCGGAGTGGACCAACACCCACTTTTTGTAAAATGGGTGTTGGTCCGGTTTAATAATTTAGGAGTGCGATGGAAGTAAAAAAGATATATCCAACAAAAATCACAAAAATAAAAAAAAGATCAGGACGGAAAAGTGGTAGATTAAAGGATAACACCACCTTGCTTGATAATGTGAGAGAAGGCAGCGAGATAAACAAAAACTGGATACATCATATATAATATTTAACTTATTGAAGGACCTGTATCGCAAATAAAAAAATCCATATAAATGTGCTGGATAGTGAGAGGAGGGGTCACTTATACAACCCAACTGAAAAAAAATCTGCCACGCATGCGGGTCCTCTTCTGGTAGGACTAGAATCCGGTGGTGACAGGTCATGGGAATGTACCATTCCAGTATACAGGGGTGATCTGCTCCATTCCAATACCTTTCTCCTAAGCCAGTGTGTAGGGAACAGAAGCATTATGCACTCTTAAAGCGGACCAACACCCATGCAGGCATGGGTATTGGTACGCTGCTATAGGATAGTATGTGGCGCGCATCCCGAATGCTGGAGCCCCCCACACTTAGCCCCCCAGAATGCAACTAATCCTTACCTTCGATCCTGGCTGGAAATTCAGCACCGCGATTGGCCGCACGGCATCACTGGAGTAGCCTGCTCATGTCAGCGCCGTGGCCTATCGCAACGCTGGATTCCCTGCGAGGATCAAGGTAAGGATTACAGGCATTCTGGGGGGTATGTGTGGGGGGGGGGCTTCAGCATTCTGTATGCCCCCCATACTGTCTTATAGTGGCGGTACCAACATCCATGCTCGCATAGGTGTTGGTCTGCTCTAACGTCTGCCCAAAGCATTGGATGATGGGTAAAAGAACACATTATAAGAATTGCAATATCAATAAGCTGTTTTTCTAGCACAAGTTAGATCACGGGACAGGCCGTTGGAGTTGAGCAGATCTCCCCTGTAAAAGCAGAATAGAACAGTCAAAACATGTCACCCCGAATTATTTTCCCCTTGGTTAAGAGAAACAAAAAAGCTTGGCCAGATTGTATTTATACAGCAAGCATAAGTTTATTACTGGACCATTTTTTTGTGTTCTTTCTTCTTCAAATTGTTTTTCCTTGGTCTATACCATAGAGAGCTCAAAGAGACGAAAGCCTTTGGAATCCAAAACTCATCCCTCTTTTCTCATTTGAATCTATTGCTGGCCACTTGAGCCATCAAACCCTAAAGCAGTTCACTGACCTAGTCACTTGGCTGACACGGGAGCATATCTGGGTGGGTTTAGGTGAATGGACATATCCCTGAGGACCTCTGAAGGGTGAAGTTCTTGATTATTGACCATACCACCAAGTGTGATGTTCACTATAAGACTCTAGGGCTGTGATCTACCTCTTCATCCCAGTTTTGGCTGCCCAGCTTCTGGGAACCCCTCTGTTTGCCCCGAATCTTACCTTTCCAGCAATCCCACGGTGCATGCATGGGCCATGGTGTCATCCCTTTCATCCCTTGGCTGATGCAGACACAGCTGGAAGGGAGTGGTCTAAGGAATGCTTGATGCTCTCCATTCAGCGTTTTATGCCACTTATTAATATGTATTAATATGCATGGCATAGAACACTGATTGGAGGAATGCACCATGGGATCACGCAAGAGCTAAGCAAAACCAGGAGGTTTCATACAGCAGGGCATCCCAAATCTTGATGACCCTAGGGCGAGGAACAACATTTGAAGAGTGTAAATCCTCTTTATAAAAGATAGAGAATTCTTAACAACAATCCATCACACTTTTTGGGGGACCTTCTCCACAGCATTCAACCTAGATCAAAAGGAGTGCTGAAGTGGAGAATGTAGGTGGTAAAGTTCTCCATAGGAGAGAAGAAGATCTTGAGATGTGGTGGTGGGGTTTCTCAGTGGCGGCAATCTATACACTTTGGTAAATATCCTTCACAGCTTGACTGCCATCTCATTTTTTTTTGGATAGAGCTGGCTAGTATTTGTTTATACCATTTGCGCTGTCTGTGACCCAACTGGGTTCAATTACTTAAACCGGACCTTCAGCGTGATTTAATGAAAAGCCCAAACTCTTAAAAAACGGTTCCCCAGCATCTAAAATTAATATATTTTATGTTTTTAGTCACTAACTTATTATTCTTTCCCCCACTGGGCTGCAACTCTGTTCAGGAATTTAGGATACGGGCGCCGCCATCTTGACTCAGAAGCATCATACTTACTGAGGAGAGGAGAGTGGGATAAGGTACCGGGGGGCGGGTTATAGCTGTGCTTTGCTCAGACAGAGCAGAGCTGGGGTCAGGTAATGGTCAGCAGTCACAGAATGTAGAGCAGCACAGTCAGGAGGCACTTCCTGTTTGCAGGCTGCCTGATAAGATGGCGGCTTCCATTAGCCGCCATCTTGGATGTTTAAAGGCTCATAACATGCAGTAGATGCAGGTAGGATGATTTTTAATGTGGACAATCTGTATGTACAGGGTGTGGGAAACATATAAGATAGACTCTTATTCAGAGTGAAGGTCCGCTTTAAGCCTCCTTCTTTCTGGGGTTAGAACAGGGGATGACATGTAATGAAGGCACGTGCAACCAACTGGGCCTGGAGCTTTACCCAGGCAAATGATTGGGCCCCTGTGGGCTTAACGAAGCCTGGTCACCCATTTACAATTTCAAATCTAAGTAAAGGTATTAGGCATTAAGGCCCCTAAAGCCCAGCTTTCCTAGGTCATGGCCCATCTTTGATTAACCATGTGAAGCCAATTGTACATTCATTTGAAGGAAGTCAAGAGACAATCTCATCATAGCTTCTATAGTAAAAAAAAAGTTATAGTATGGTGCTTTGTATGGTATATTGTTGGAGTATATGTGTGTACTGACTGGCCCAGCCTTCTTGTAGAAGCAGCAGCAAACACACATTGTCTCCCGATCAGGGACTTCTCTGAGTAAATGTAATTAAATTATCTTTTCTCTGTCTGTAACTCCCCATGGTGAGATCTCACCTCAATTTCTGTTTGATGAATGGGTCGGGATGTTTCTACCCAGCTTTAACTCCAGGCATTTTTCTAGGTTTGGATAGAGATAGTCATGGTCATGATGTCTTGAAATTTGCTCGGGTCATAGACAACATTAGGATTTAAACTGGTTGCAAGCCTTCATCACCTTATCCAAAGCCAAAAAATTGGCTGGAGTTGGGGGGTTCTTGTAGCACTAACAATCACCTGGCCCCTCAGACACCAATGACTTCGCTTTTAGGTCACCATAGATTGCAAACAACATTTTGGGTTGAAGTTGGGCTTTCGATATAGTGAGATAAGACCTCATAAAAGGTGACCCATGTCTTGTAATATTGAACTGGTGACCGATGACATTGTGTACCCCATTCAGGAGCATGACCAAGAATGATGGAGTATATGCCCAGTCCACCTCACCTAACTGGAAGAACAGGAGGATCTTCCTTTTTTAGTTTAGATTAAGTGTATAGCAATCCCCAGGTGATGTTTCTGTCACATTTTATACCCTTTAAGGGAAAATTGATATATCCTCAGGAAATGTTGTTACTTTTCAACCAGAAAGTTAAAGGCACATTTGGGCACCCTCACTCACCTCATTTCTCCAAGCTCAAACCTCCAAAAAACAAAATATCTGGGTCTTATCACACCAGCTCACAGCATAGTAAGCATGTGCTTAGGCCAGCTACTTATATCTTAGTCTAAAATGAAAAATAGGCTTACTGTATAATGTTGGATCAAGTGACTTGCAGCAGTTATGCCTAGATTAAGGTAAAGCTTTTGAGGATGGGATGGAGGCCAGAAGGCCACATGATTCTACACAGCTTTTACTTTTGTGACATTAAAATTCACACACGTCTTGGTGTATGGGCAACACATTTCAATAACCTGAAAGGGTCCCTTTTTCATCTGGAATGTTCCAATGTTAAGACATGGTTGACTTAGTTTAATAGTAAGGAAGGGCACCTTCTTCATCCTAAAATTTCCAATCTTAGGACACATGTCCCACTTCAATACCTTAGGAGGGTCCATATTTCATCCTGAGATGTTCCATTGTTGAGACATGGGTGACCTGTTTAAAATACCCTGGAAGGGTCCATGGCTCACCCTGGAATGTTCAAATGTTAGGACATGGGTGGTCTACTTCAGTGCCTTGGGAGGGTCCATTTTTCATCTGGAATGTTGAGGTATGAGTGACCCATTTTAATACTCTGGAAGCTCCTTTTTCACCCTGGAATGTTACAATGTTAGGCGATGGGTGCCCAACTTTAATAATTTAGATCCTGGAATGTTCCAATGTAAAGATATGGGTGACTTTTTCAATACTATGGAAGAGTCCCAATTTTGTCTTGGAATGTTCCAATGTTTGGACAAGGAGACCTTATTCAATACCTTAGAAGGGTCCATATTTCATCCTGGACTGTTCCAATGTTGAGAAAAAGATGATCCATTTCAATACCCTAGAAGGGGTACCTATTTCCTTCTTTAGGACATGGGTGATCCGCTTCAATACCTCAGAAGGGCCCATATTTCACCCTGGAATATTCCAGTTTTGATATATGGGTGACCCATTTTAATAGCCTGGAGGGGTTCATATTGTGTCCTGAAATGTTCCAACGTTAGGACATGGGCGGCCAGCTTCAGTACCTTGGGAGGGTCCATTTTTCATCTGGAATATCCAAATATTGAGACATATGTGGCCCATTTCAATACCATGGAAGGGTCCATATTTCACCCTGGAATGCTCCAATGTAAGAGCATGGTGGCCTGCTTCAATACCTTTGAAAGGCCGATATTTTATCCTTGAATGTTCCAATGCTGAGACATAGGTTACCCGTTTTAATACCATGGAAGTGTCCCTATTTTGTTCCAGAGTGATCCAATGTTTGGACATGGGTTACCTTATTCAATACCTTAGAAGGGTCTAGATACCATGGAAGTGTCCCTATTTTGTTCCAGAGTGATCCAATGTTTGGACATGGGTTACCTTATTCAATACCTTAGAAGGGTCTAGATTTTGTCCTGGACTGTTCCAATGTTGAGACATGGATGAGCCATTTCAATACCCCCGGGGGGTCCCTATTTCGTCCCAGAATTTTCCAACGTTAGGACATGGGTATCCAGCTTTAATATCTCAGAAGGGTCTCAATTTTATTCTGGAATGCTCCAATTGTGATATATGGGTGACCCATTTTATTAGCCTGGAGGGGTCCAAATTTTGTCCTGGAATGTTCCAATGTTAGGACATTGGCGGCCTGCTTCAATACCCTGGAAGGGTCCATATTCACCCTGTAATGCTCTAATGTAAGAACATGGGTGAACTGCTTCAATGCCTTTGAAAGGCCAATATTTTGTCCTGGAATGTTATAATGATGAGACATTGGTGACTTTCTTCTATACCTTAGAAGAGTCCATGTTTTATTCTTGAAATTTTCCAATGTTTGGACATGGGTTACCCATTTCAATACCATGAAAGTGTCCCTATTTCTTTACAGAGCGCTCCAATGTTTGGACATAGGCGCCTTTCTTCAATTCCTTAGAAGTGTCCATATGTTGTCCTAGACTGTTCCAATGTTGAGACATGGATGACCCAATTCAATACCCCAGAGGGGGTCCCTATTTCCTCCTAGAATGTTCCAGCGTTAGGACATGGGTGTCCCGCCTCAATAGCTCAGAAGGGTCCAAATTTTATCCTGGAATTCTCCAATTATGTGGGTGACCCATTTTAATAGCCTGGGAGGTCCATATTTTGTTCTGGAATGTTCCAATGTTAGGACATGGGTGACCTGCTTAAATAGCTTAGAAGGTTCCTATTTCATTGTTGAGATTTGAATACCCTATAATATTCCATGTTTTGCCCTGGAAAGGCCCCTTTTACCCATTTCTAGGCTGTTAGACGAGTATTATGGTGCTATGTTGTGGCTCTCTAAAGGGTTATCCATCAAAACACATGGGAATGGCCTCCAGAACTTAAACCGGACCTTCAGCATCATTTAATAAAAAGCCCAAACCCCTTAAAAAACGATTCCTCAGCATCTATATTAATATATTTTAAGCCTTTGGTCACTTACTTATTATTCTTTCCCCTCTGTTCAGGACTCTAAAATACGGGAGCCGCCATCTTGTCTCAGAAGCATCACATACTGAGGAGAGGAGGGAGAGTGCAGGGGCGGGGTTAAAGCTGTGCTCTGCACAGACAGAGCAAAGCTGGGGGTCAGGAAAAGGTCAGCAACCCCAGAATGCAGAGCGGCATAGTCAGAAGACACTTCCTGTCTGCAGGCAGCCTGAGAGTCTATGGGTTGCCATCTTGGATGTTTACAGGCTTAGAAAACGCAATTGTTGCAGTTAGGATAGTTTTTAATGTGAGCAATCTGTATGTACAGGGTGGGGAAAACATACACGATAGGCTCTTATTCAGGGTGGAGGTCTGCTTTAACGTTTATCTCTGGTAGCTGCCATTAAAGAAACATTGACAGCTCAAGCACAGACAGCACAAAGATCCAAATATAGATTGGTCTTTTCCCAGCTCCATTCAAGAAAAAGATTCCCACATAAAGAGCCTGTCCAGGCCACAATAAAAAAAATAATCCATACTCACCTTCTGTCCCCCCGCAGCTATATTTGTCCTAATCTGAATTTCTAAATCGTACTGGGTCCTGGGTTTTGGTTTCCCGGCATCCAAAGGCATCCCTGCAACCTCCGCTGTCTAACATGCCCCTCCTGTCAAAGTGAATGCAGCGTGGCACTCTCAGTTCACTTTAATGGAGGCTGGGTTGGGCCTCGTCCACCAACTTGCTTGAAAATAGTGAACATCCCCCTAAGGAATCCAAGCCACAATATAGCACAGAGCTGTAAGCTGTGGCCTGATTCGGGCCTCTAGGGGGAGCACTAGCTGAGTTTGGAAAAACAATGTTAAAGAAAGAACATGTCATTTTCTTACTAACACAGAACTGATTGATGGAGATTGGAATGAAAGATTATTAAAGTGGACCAAAACCCAGTGCGATCAGCCCGGGAATCTATAAGTTTCCTGGACTGATCGATTCCCTTCCCCCGGGGCATCCAAAATCGGGATGCCCCGCTGTGTGAAACCCACCCAGGTCACCCCATTCACTTACCTTGCTTCCCAAACCAGCGGCACATGTGCGAGCCACGGCCACATCCCTGTTGTCCCACTAGCAGGGCCCCCTGTTAGAGGGAAGTGGGGGATGTGGCCGCCAGCATGCTGATTGGACAAGTGGCCGCACATGCACCATAGGACCGGGAAGAGGTGAGTTGCGCTCGGCGATCTGGGGGGGGTTTCAGACAACAAGGCACCCCCGATCGGGGTGCCCCGGGGGGGAAAGGACCAAAACCCAGGATTGTCCAACCCCCCAGATCTCCCACATCAACTCACCTAATCGCGGTCCTACGGCGCATGCGCGACCGCTCGTCCAATCAGCGCGCTCGGAGCCGCTGAGCTATGCACGTCTGAGCGATGTCTTAGCTCAGTGGCTCCAAGTGCGCTGACGGCCGCATCTCGCACTTCCCTCTAACAGGGAGCGCGCTCGCTCCGGGCATTCACAAATAGCCGCGCGGGCATGCGTTCTGCTAGAGGATAGTGGAGATGCGGCCGCAGCCCGCGCATGCGCAGTTGAGCCGGGATTAAGGTAAGTGTAGCGGGCGTCCTGGGGGGTTTCACACAGCGGAGCATCCTGATTGTGGATGCCCCACGGGGAGGGAATGGATCGGCCCTAAAATCTTACAGATTCCTGGACCGATCCAGCTGGGTTTTGGTCCACTTTAACACGTTTCTTATAGGGCACATAAAATAGTGTGTACCAGCAAACAGATACAAGGCAATTAAAGCATTCCTAATTATTAAAATAATATCTTGCAAAGGTGGAGTTATGCTTTAAAGATTTAGGCTTTATTTATTTATTAGAATTTATTCACAGTACAGTTTATTCATCATCAGCATCACCAAGGGCTGTAAGAATAAATGTGACTTTGCTCCAAGATCACTTCAATAATAGATAATAAAATAATAACTGATCAAAATGTCAGTGTTAAAGCAGAACAAAACCCTGTTGACCTGGCTCTACAGTCTAAAAGGCTCCAAGGTCGAGTTACAGGTTACCCCTGGGCATCCCAAATTGTGCTTAGAATCTGTAGCCACTTTGAGATTCAATACACACACCGGCCTCCAGTGGCATCCCCGGCACTCCTCTAGCCGATGTGTGAACCCACCTCCAGCCTATCTGAGCGGCGTGTGGCGGCTGCGTGCAGCAGAGGGGAGTGACCAGCAGGAGGCGCTGAGCAATCAGTTCCATTCAGAACTCATTGCTGCGCATAACTTTTCATGCTGCTAGTTTCTGATTGGACGAGAGCCCGATCATGCGCTGTCATAGCAGGGATCGATGTGAGTATAAAGGGGACCCCTGGGGGTTTCACACATAGAGGCATCACCAGTTCAGGATATCACTGTAATGTGGACCAAAACCCTGGTAAGTGAAATTCCTGGGTAATGAAGCAGACTTTCAGCCTGTTAAAGTGGACCAAAACCCACCGTGATCGGCCTGGAAATCTATTAGATTCCCAGGCCGATCAATTTCCTTCCCCCCGGGGCATTCAAAATCTGGATGCCCCACTGTGTGAATCCGCCCAGGTCACCCATACACTTACCTTGTTTCCCGGTCCAATGACACTTGCACGAGCCGCGGCCGCATCCCTCTAGCAGGGCGCATTCCCATGTCAGGAATTTGTGAATGGTAGGCGCAGGCACACTCCCTGTTAGAGGGAAGCGGGGGATGTGGCCATCAGCACGCTCGGAGCCGCTGGCTTAGACGAAGCGCGCTGATTGGACGAGCGCCCCTGCATGTGCCGCAGGACCGAGAAGAGGTGAGTTCTTTTTGGCGATCTGGGGGGGGGGGGGGTCACACATCGGGGCACTTCCAATCAGGTGTCAAAATCCTGGGTTTTGTTCCACTTTAAAGTTGGATGTCAGACAGTATTAGAACCTCAGAAAGTATCTGAAATCAGACAAATAACATCACCACCCGCCGATGTGACCGCCAACAGTGGCTTCAAGGATTGAGGTAGGAAACCAGCGGGGTTTCACACTGCGGGGCATCCCGAAACCAGAGGGAAGGATTTAACCCAGACTAGAGTATTTTGTCCAGCTTATGATCCACTTTAAAGTGATTGTTGGTTGGAGGGCAAATAAGGGATGCTATGCAATGTATACCGCCAAAGACAGTGGCACCTAGCTGATGCTCTATTCCTTTGCGGGTTAATAGCCCCATGTGACCACCTGTGGCCAATGAGGTTCCCAAGACGGGCTTTCACAGCGCTATGTACCTGCCCACTGAACCCCTATAGTCAGTGATGTGGGGTGATGACCCAGCAAGCGGAGCGGGGAATAGCAGTGCTCTGTGCTCAGCATGGGGCTTCCAGTGAGTGTATGCATGGTGGGGCATCCCTCATTGGAATCCCCTCTTTTTTTTTTTTTTATTTGATTTTGACTATCCTGGGTTTTGGTCCTTTCCCCCAGGGCCCCCCGATTCCAATGGAGTTCTGGTCCTCTTTAAAGTGGACCAAAACCCAGCGTAATGGGCCTGGGAATCTATAAGATTCCTGGGCCGATCCATTCCACCCCCCCCGGGACATCCAAAATCAGGATGCCCCGCCAGAGTGCCGAGCTCAACTCACCTCTTCCCGGTCCTATGGCGCATGCGCGGCCGCTTGTCCACTCAGCTTGGAGCCGCTGACGTCATGCTGTCTAAGCCAGCGTCTAATGCCAGCGGCTCAGAGCGCACTGGTGGCCGCATCTCCCGCTTCCCTCTAACAGGGAGCGTGCCCGCGCCGGCCATTCACAAATGCCTGCATGCGCCCTGCTAGAGGGATAGCGGGGATGCGGCCGCGGCTCGTGCATGCGCTGTTGGACCGGGAAGCAAGATAAGTGAACGGGGTGATATGGGGGGTTTCACACAGCGGGGCATCCCAATTTTGGATGCCTCGGCGGAAGGGAATTGATTGGTGCGTGAATCTTATAGATTCCCAGGCTGTTCACCGTGGGTTTTGGTCCACTTTAGAGTGATTGTTGGTTGGAGGGTTGATAAAATAGGCAATAAGGGATGCCCTGCCATGTATACCGCCAAAGACAATGGCACTTAGCAGCTTCTGCATTCCTACGCAGGGTAAATTCCCTATGTGACCACCAGTAGCCAATGAGGTTCCCAAGACGGGCTTTCACTGCCCACTGGACAAACCTCTATAGTCAGTGATGTGGGGCTGTGACCCAGCAAACAGAGGGAGGAATAGCAGTGATCTGTGCTCAGCTTCCAGTGAGTGTCTGCATGGTGGGGCATCCCTCATTGTTGTCTCTTTCTCTGCCTATTTTAATAGTCCTTTCAGTCATTTTTGACTGTAGTACCACTTTAAAGTGGACCAAAACCCAGGATTTTGACTATCCTGGGTTTTGGTCCTTTCCCCGCTGTGTGAAACCCCCTGATTTCCTAGTAAAACCTACCTGATTCCCGATGCAATGGCTCATGTGCAGGCTGCGGCCGCACTACGCTACTGTATACCTTTAGCCAGATGCGTGCCCACGACAGGCATTTGTGAATAGGGGGTGCAGGCATGCCCCCAGCTAGAGGCTAGTGGGGGTGCTCTCAGATTCATTCGGCTGCATTCGTCTCTGTTTGGCCCTTTCTTAGCTGGAAGGGCCAAATGGACCTGAGCGTGCTGATTGGCTGCGCGTTCACACATGTGTTGTAGGACCAGAGGCAAGGTGAGATTTTCTGGGCAGTCTGGAGGGATTTCATACACCAGGGCATCCCAAATTGGGATAACCTGAAAGGGGGGAGGACCAAAATCCTAGGTTTAGGTCAACTTTAAAGCTGAACAAAACCCAGGATTTATACTTTCCCAGATTTTATTCTACGCCCCCGGGTATCCTGAGTCTGGGTGCCCCGCTGTGTGAAACCCCCCAGATTGCCAAGAGCAACTCACCTCTTTCCGGTCCTACGGCACATGCATGGCCACTCGTCCAATCAGCACGCTCACGCTGTCTTAGCCAGTGTCTAAGGCCAGTGACTCTGAGCACGCTGGCAGCCGCATCCCCCGTTTCCCTCTAACAGGGAGCGTGCCCGCGCTCACAAATGCCTGCCATGGGAACGCGCCCTACTAGAGGGGTAGAGGGGATGCGGCCGCGGCTGGCGTATGTATCTTTGGACCGGGAAGCAAGGTATGTGAACGGGGCGACCTGAGGGGTTTCACACAGCGGGGCATCCCGATTTTGTATGCACAGGGGAGAGGGAATCGATTTATATGAATCCCGGGCTGATCGCGCTTGGCTTTGGTCCACTTTAAAGAGGATCAGAACTCTTGAGTTGTTCCTCTTTAAAAGGTCCACAGTAGGGCATGTGGATTTGTGATGCCCCATAGTGTGAAACCCCACAGGCTGTTTTTTTATTTACCTTTTCTACGATCCCACGGTGCATGCGCAGGCTGGGTTAGCTGAGCCAATCACATCTAAGCTTTGTCAAGCATCCGCCGGTATCCCCTGTTTTGCCCTGTGTACATGTACTGGCAGCAGGCTCAAACTGGTCCACAGGGTCACTGGTCCTAGGGGCCCCCTCGAGTGCCTTTATCACCAAAACATGGGGCTTAGTTGTGCACAAGTGCACACAGAGAGACAATACAGCCTGGCATAATATGTCTGTGCCTGGGCCCTGAATGTAATACTTGCATATAAGTGTGGGGTGGGCTGGCCATAGGGAGACCCAGGATAATGCCCAGTGGGCTGCTCTGCTCTGGGGTCAGTTGGGCTGCTGCTTTTGACACCCACATTTAATCCCTGCCCCTTAGTCTGCCTCTCGGCCCCACTGTACCCACAAGCCGAGGAACTCCAGTCTCCAATGCTATGACCCCAGCATCACGGTTGGGGGGCCTCAGCAAGGATGTCTCTGGCCTGGTAAAATCCAGGGCTGATTATTGGCCCCAGTCCGCCACTGGCTATGCCCTGGAGACAGTTTTACTGGTGGGCCCCAGGCAGGGGCATAGCTGGGGGGGGGGGAGCAGGAGGGGCCCCGGGTGCAGCATGTCAGGGGCGCCAAAGGGGGGGCCTGAGAACAGGTGGGAGGTGCCATTTCAAATCTTTGCCCCCAGTGCCAGGAAGCCTAGTTACTCCTCTGGCCCCGGGCATCCTAGGCCGGTACACATGCCAGGTACGGAGGCGCGCACAAGCAGAGGATGCCACTGGGTTTCACAGGGTTTTCACACAGAGGAGCATCCCGAATTCAGATGCCTTGGAGACATGAAACTAACCAATCCTGGAGCCTTTTAGACACTAGGGCTGGCCTTAATGGGTTTTGGTCCTCTTTAATGCCTGATTTCGGGTATTTCATCTTTATTGAGCGGTCGGGGGATAAAACAGCCCTGTGGGATGTCAAGTCTTCAGGTCTGCTTTAAGCCTTAAAGGAAAATATACATAAATCATGACAACAACTGTCTAGGTCAGTGATTCCTGGAACCAGATTGGCTTTGAAATAACACAACCGCTGTACATCACCCTTTAAGGTTTTGTATGCTGAAGCAAATAATACAGCAATATTTCCGGCTTTCCGGCTAAATATTTACTGTACCTCCCATGTGACCCTGGGCTTCCGGCTAAATACTTACTGTACCTCCCATGTGACCCTGGGCTTCCGGCTAAATACTTACTGTACCTCCCATGTGACCCTGGGCTTCCGGCTAAATACTTACTGTACCTGCCATGTGACCCTGGGCCTCCGGCTAAATACTTACTGTACCTCCCATGTGACCCTGGGCTTCCGGCTAAATACTTACTGTACCTCCCATGTGACCCTGGGCTTCCGGCTAAATACTTACTGTACCTCCCATGTGACCCTGGGCGTCCGGCTAAATACTTACTGTACCTCCCATGTGACTCTGGGCTTCTGGCTAAATACTTACTGTACCTCCCATGTGACCCTGGGCTTCCGGGTAAATATTTACTGTACCTCCCATGTGACTCTGGGCTTCCGGCTAAATACTTACTGTACCTCCCATGTGACTCTGGGCTTCCGGCTAAATACTTACTGTACCTCCCATGTGACTCTGGGCTTCCGGCTAAATACTTACTGTACCTCCCATGTGGCTTCCGGCCTGTGTTTCATGGCTCTGTCTTCCTGTACGCGCTCCTGGCTTCCTGTACTTGCCCTTAGCAGATCATGGGCGGGTTTCAGGAGACAGGGGCGTGCACACTGCCCCCTGCTGGGGGGAGGTTTTTAGAACGGGTGAGCAGTGGGGGTAGTAAAGTGCATCTACTTTTTTTTTTTTGTTTACAGGTGCCCTTTAAAATTGTACAGTGAATATTATTTTAAGATTATTAATAATTATATTATTATTTAAAAATAATAATACGACTGTTCAAGGACTATAAATAAACAACCACAAAGAGTTTTATTAATACTTTCATTGCTATTAATAGTAACAATAATTATAATGGGCTCTACACGCATAATCTGCTGAGGTGCTCGGAAAGGTAACAAAGGGTGCTAAAATGATTGTCAGAAAAATAATAATACTAATAATTAATAGTAATAATAAATTATTAATAATAATAATAATCAGAAAATGAATAGTATAGTAATCATTTACTGGGATGGTTTGAGCAATAAACCCATGCTAATAAAAATGGGGGATCAGTCCAGATTAGCTGTTTAAAGTGGACCAAAACCCACCCATATTCCCATACTCGCTCCCCCCGGGGCATCCAAAATCAGGATGCCTGCTGTATCAAACCCCCCAGGTCACCCAAAAACTCATCTTCGTTCCCAGTCCAACGGCGCATGAGCGAGCAGAGGCCGCACCCCGGCTATCCCTTTAGCAGGGTGCGTGCCCACGCCAGGCATTTATGAATGGCCAGTGCGGGCACCCTCCCTGTTAAATGTGGCCACCAGCGCTCTAGACCGAATTGAGCGGGAGCGCGCTGACTGGACGAGAAGCTGCACATGCGCCGTAGGACCAAGAAAGGGTGAGTGAGATTGGGCGACTTGGGGAGCAAAGATCAAAACCCAGGATAGTCAAAATCCTGGGTTTTGGTCCACTTTAAAAAAGTAGGAATTCAAGAGATCGGCCAAATACAGAGCACAGGGAATAAAGCCATGCACTCCTCCCACTGTAATGTTTTTTTTTTTTAAAGTGGACCAAAACCCATCATCTTATAGACTCCAGGGCCACCCCTTTCCGGGGCATTCCAATTTGGGATGCCCCGCTGTGTGAAACTGCCGAATCCCCAGTAAAACCTACCTGATTCCTGATCCAACGGCGCATGCGTGGGCTGTGGCCGCACTACGCTACTGTATACCTTTAGCCAGGTGAGTGCCCTTGTGAATGGGTGGTGCAGGCACCCATGTGGGAGTGCTCTCAGCTCTAATCAACTGCGTTCAGTTCCGCTTGGCCCTTTCTTGGCTGAAAGTGCCAAATGAACCTGAGCGCGCTGCTTGGCTGCACGTCCACGCATGTGCTGTAGAACGGGGAAAATTGTTTGTTTTTCTGGGCAATCTGGGGGATTTCACACAGCAGGGCATCCCATATTGGGGCAGACAAAATTCCTAGGTTTAGGTCAACTTTAAAATCGAACAAAACCCAGGGATTTTTATTTTCCTGGATTTTGTTCTATGCCCCCGGGGTATTCCGAGTTGCGGTGCCCTGCTGTGTGAAACCCCCAAGATCGCCCTTTCAAACTCACCTCTTCCTGGTACTACGGCACATGCGCGGGTTCTTGTCCAATCAGAGCCATTCGCCATGCATATTAAATGCTCGGCAAATGTGATCGGCAATGGAAACGAGAGCAGCCGTCACCCCTGCAGCGTATGTGCTCCTGTCACCAGTCTATCTGAATGGCTGGGTGTGGGATCGGTTAGGGAGCGCTGTCTGGGATGGGATGCCCCAGGGGAATGCCAGAGGGCAAACCTGGAATCTTTGAGATTCCAGGGCTGGTCCAGCTGGGTTTTATTCTGCTTTAAAGTGGACCAAAACCCAGGATTTTGATTATCCTGGGTTTCGGTACTTTCCATCGGGGTACCCCGATCGGGTGAAGCTGTGTGAAACCCCCAGGACGCCGAGACCAACTCACCTCTACCTGGTCCCACGGGGCGTCTAAGAGCAGCTGCTCTGTGCGCTCTGGCAGCCACATCCTCCACTTCCCTCTAACAGGGAGCGTGCCCCCACCAGCCAATCACAGATGCCTGGCGCAGGCACGCGTCCTGCTAGAGGGATAGCAGGATGTGTCCGCATGCGCAGTTGGACCTGGAAGCAAGGTAAGTGTATGGGGCGACCTGGGGGGCTTCACACAGCGGGGCATCCCGATTTTGGATGTCCTTGGGGGGGGGGAATCGATTGATGCAGATAGGATGATTTTTAATGTACAGGGCGGGGGAAACATAGAAAATAGGTGAAGGTCCGGTTTAAAATAGTCATAAATGTAGTTTACTATGACCAAACAGGTACAGGAAAAAATAATCCCATCAATTTCAATTCAGAATAATACTAATTTGAATAATAATAACATTTACTGATTTTTATCAAAGCAAACATCTATATTATTATTATTATTATTACTACCATACTTTGAAGGTTCCAGACAGAGAAGTAGAGAAAATAACTCCCTACTATGAAAAAAATTATAGAACAAATACAAATTTATACAACAATATAAAAAATACAACAATTTTTTGATGCTTCATTTAATAAAATAATAATAATAATGTTTACTTTGATTGTTTAAGAATCAGAAGTTATAAAAACTCCCTACTATTAAAATAATTATAACAATTTTAATAATAATAGTAATAAACATGGTTTACTACGTACGGGAACAGGGAAAAAACAGGGAAAAAAAGGCCACCAATTGGAGATCAGAAAAATAACAATTTAAATAGTCAATAATAATAAAATGGATTTACTGATAGCTTTACGAAGTCGATAATATCAAAGTTTGCGAAGATATTTACGAAGTAGATAATAATAGTAATAAATATGGTTTACTATGATCGTACAGTAACAGGGAAAAAAAAATCCCACCAATTGGAAATTAGAATAATAACAATTTAAATACTGAATAAACACTCAGTAATAATAAAATGGATTTACTGATAGCTTTACGAAGTAGATATTATTATTACGATATTATTATTACTACTACCATATTCTGATGGTTATAGACAGAGTAGAGAAAATAACTCCCGACTATAAAAAAAAATGACGGTACACCTATAAGTAATAATTTCTGATGCTTCAATGAAATATTAATATAATCGACTTTGATTGTTCAAGAATGGGAAGAAGGGAAAAATAACTCACTACTATTAAAATTATAATAATATCTAATGGTTCAATTGATAAAAAATATTATTAGTAGTACCGGTATTTTACCAATTCTTTTACTTTGATAATAACAGTTTCTAATGGTTCAATTGATAAAAATGAGTAGTAGTATTTTCCCAATGTTTTCACTTTGAGCAATTAAAGTAGTAATAAAAGTCATTCTTTTCTAATGGTTTAGTAAACAAAGGTGTTGTTATCCTCATTAATTTACTGCTAATAATCATGAAATGCTTTTCTCTGGTGGTTCAAGAAAACGAAAAACAGTACAGTAGAGATAAAATAGGCCAATCATGTTCCCCTTCATGTCTGTAGTGTGATCATTGCGCATAAAATCAGATCAAAGCTGGACGGCAGGTCATGTGACTTTGAGAACACGATGAGCTCTATTGCGGTGCGGGGGAGGTCTCATGAATGTGTCTCTGGGCTTCAGCATGAGTACAAGGAAACAGCTGCATGAATTGATTTTTGTCCCCCTTTAAAAAATAATGTCATTGAATTATTTACTATATTTTGTACTTTTCTTTTTTTTATTTTCTTTCTTTTTTTTTTTTTTAATGGAAAAGACTAAAGAGTACAAACACGGGGTTGCAATCAAGAATGTGTGAACTTTCTCAATGTAAATGTGCCCATCTGGTTAACCCTTTATTTGACTTACAGGGATAAAGTCACATAGCCTAGGCATGCAGATCTGAAAAGTTCAAAGTCTGACGAAATGTCGTAACCTTTTTCAAATGCGCTCAAATGTCTTTGTAGACCTGAACGTGCACTTGACAAATTTGCTTGTTATTTAAAGAAATAATAAATAAATATAATATTTTTTACAGATGGTTTACTTTTGAATTTGTTCTAATGTATGTGGGTCATACACTGTATATACTAAAATGGCTTACAGGGGTTAATTCATATCGAAATTCCTTAAACCGGACCTTCAGCATCATTTAATGAAAAGCCCAAACCCTTAAAGTGGACCAACACCCTCCCAAGATTGGCCCGGGAATCTATAAGATTCCCGGACCGATCAGACCCCTGACTGCGGGGCACCCCGATCGGGGGTGCCCCGCTGTGTGAAACCCCCCCCCAGATCCCCGAAATCCCTACCTGATCCTCGATCCAGCGGCGCCCGCCGCCGCCTCCCGCGTGTCCCTCTAGCAGGACGCGGCCGTCTGTGAATGGCCGGCGCGGGCGCGCGCCCTGTAAGAGTGACGCGCGGGAGGCGGCGGCGGGCGCGCTCTCTTGTCCGTCGCTGCCTCTCGCTTGTCCGTCGGCGGGGATTGGCAGCGGCAGTCACGTGGGAGCGAGGAGAGATGAGTTTTTCGGTGTTTCTGGGGGGTTTCACACAGCGGGGCACCCCTATCGGGGTGCCCCGCCGAAGTGGACCAAAACCCAGGATAGTCAAAATCCTGGGTGTTGGTCCACTTTAAAGTGGATCAAAACCCCGACACGCCCTATTCCATTACTTACCATCTGGGCGGCGTCTTGCGGTACCAGCCTGCAGGACTTCTAGATCTAGGAAGGGTTTCTTTCCTTTGGCTGTCCGCATACTCAACAATAGGCAGGCATCATAGGCCCCGGCTCAAGCCGGTATCATTTGCACTTTAGAAGATTAACTCTGTCTGTGTATCTCTGTTTCTATGTTCCCCTTCCTATGTTACTGGAACTGAAGTTAACTGTTTACTGTTGCACTGTGTATATGCCAAAAAGAATTCCTTGTTCATCTCACGATGTACTTGGCGAACAATAAATTGAATTGATTTTGAATATCCTGGGATTTGGTCCTTTCCCCTGTCTGAAACCCCCCAGATCATCGAGCTCAACTCACCCCTGCCCGTTTCTATGGCGCATGCGCGGCTGCTCGTCCAATAAGTGTGATCAGAGCTGATGTCGTGGCATCTAAGCCTCCATCCAGCAGCTTCGAGCATGCTGGGGGCCATATCCTCCGCCATTTACAAATGCCTGGCTCGGCCACGCACCCTGCTAGAGGGATAGCGCAGATGCGGCTGTGGCTCGCACATGTGTCATGGGACCGGGAACAAAGATAAGTCAATAGGGCAACCTGGGGTGTTTCACACAGTGGGGCATCCCGATTTTATAGATTCCCGGGTCGATCGGTGTGAGTGTTGGTCAACTTTAAACAGGACCTTCAGCATAATTTAATGAAAAGCCAAAACCCTTAAAAAATATTCCCCAGCATCTAAAATATATTTTATGGTTTTAGTCGCTTACTTATTATTCTTTCCCCCACTGGGTTTCAACTCTGTTCAGGACTCTAGGATACGGCGCCGCCATCTTGCCTCAGAAGCATCACATACTGAGGAGAGGAGGGGAAAGTGCAGGAGGGCGGGTTATAACTGTGCTTTGCTCAGACAGAGCAGAGCTGGGGTCCCAGAATGCAGAGCGGCACAGTCAGAAGACACTTTCTGTTTGCAGGCAGCCTGAGACTCCTGGGCCGCCATCTTGGATGTTTAAAGGTTTTTGAAAAGGCAGTAGGTGCAGGTAGGAGGATTTTTAATGTGAGCAATCTGTATGTACAGGGTGGGGGAAACATATAAGATAGGCTCTTGTTCAGGGTGAAGGTCCGCTTTAAAGAACAGCATCTCTTCCTGGAGCCCTCGCCACATCTTGGAACTGTGCCGGCGTCCCGAGCATATCTCTATCTGTGACACATACCTGCGCCAGGCTGGGTATGCCCACAGCTGGAGACGGGTGGGGAAGAGGCTGGCGCTGCTTGCTCCATTCAGATAAATCTGAACACACACAGAGCGGCAATCCCAAGCCGATGGAAACAAACCCAAGAAAGTGATATTCTTGGGTTTTGTTCCTCTTTAAAAGGAATCTGATACAGGAGAGGCTTGAGATAAAATAAGGAGTGATTCAAAGAAAAGAGAACATTACAGGAATTGATAAATGCTTAAATGTTTATAAAATATAAAAGCTGTATTAATGCTTGAAATGCATCATGTTTGTTGGTTAATAATATTACAAAATATTAATTGATTGTAAAACTATACTTAAAGCCCACCACGATATGATCGATTCCCTCCCACAGGGCATCCAATATCGGGATTCCCCGCTGTGTTAAACCCTCCAGGTCGCCCATACACTTACCTTGTTTCCCGGTCCAATGGCGTATGCACGAGCCGCGACAGCATCATTGCTATCCCTGTAGCAGGGCACGTGCCTGTGCCAGGCATTTGTGAATGGCCGGTGCGGGCACGCTCCCTGTTAGAGGGTAGCAGGGGATGTGACCGTCAGCCTGCTTGGAGGTGCTGGCCTAAGACGCAGGCTTAGATAACGCGGCTCTGAGCGCACTGATTGGATGAGCGGCTGCACATGCGCCATAGGACCAGGAAGAGGTGAGTTGGGTTTGGCAATCTGGGAGGTTTCATACAGAGGGGGAAAGGACCAAGACCCAGGATAGTCAAAATCCTGGGTTTTGGTCCACTTTAAGGTGATTTTTGACCATCCCAGGTTTTGATCCACTTTCCTGTGTGAAACCACCTGGATGACACTAAAAACGCACTTTTCCACCTGGAACTCAGCGCATGCGCTGGCTTTCATCCAATCAGTGTGAAGAAAAGGGAGTGTCTGCATCCCTAGTTTCTCTATGGTCTGCATCATAGCCTATCAAAATGGCTGGGCGCCAGAGCGTTTCTCGGCCACATCATGCAGGGATGCGGCCGTAACCCATGAATGCTCTGTGGAACTGCCTGAAAAGTAAGTTTTACGGTGATCAACAAGGTTTCACACAGGGGTAGGTCGTTTGGTCGGCCCTGGAGTGTTTTAGACTCTGTCTTGACCAACGTGGGCATTGGTCCCCTTTAAATACCAAAGGAAATGAAGGAAATGCCTGAAATCTGGTAATATTATTACTGCTTTAGTGGACCATGTGATTGCCCACGACAAATTAGGTTTGCCGGTTGAGTCAATGAACCCTATTGGTTGCCAGCAGTCCCATGATCAGGCTTTTTGACTGTAGAGTTTCCCGCCCATCTTTTGGGCAGTTCTAGGTTTACAAGCAGAAGGGCATCTTGATTCAGAGGCCAGAGATTGTTTCTGTAGGTAGTAGTAATCCCCACTGCAGGGCATCCCAAAGCAGGATGCACTGCTGGAAACAATACAGCTAAACCAATAATTTTGGATGGAGTAAGGTAAAGTTAAGATTAGTGGTTCTTAGTGTAGTCTAGGGACCACTATCGGCTTATGCGCAAAGCGGTTCCTATGAGCCTGAGCAAGTCCTAGTCCGGAGTGAAATGGTCCTTAAGCCATAGGACTTTGAGAACCCTTAAGTTTTTTAAAAAGGTTTTGACACAAGAAAAAAATTGTATTGTAAAAAAATGGTATCATTGTATTGTGTCTGAATGTCTGTTCAGTCTTTGAGTTGTGTCTAATCAGTTATTGTGTTGTGTTTGTTCAATCAGGGAATTGTGTCTGTTCAGTTCTTAGGATGTTGTTTTGGTTGAGTCTGTTCAGTCCTTGGGTTGTATCGTGTGTCATGTTGTTGTGTCCATTTTTATGTTGTGTCTGTCCATTCCTTGGGTTGTATTTTATTAGTCATTGCCTTGTGTCCAGTTCCCGGGTCATGTGTGTTTAGTCCTTGGGTTGTGTCTTATCGGTTGTTGTGTCCAGTCTTCAGGTTGTGCCTGTTCAGTCTTTGGGTTGTGTCTATCTAGTCTTCAGGTTGTGTCTGTTCAGTCTTCAGGTTGTGCCTGTTCAGTCTTTGGGTTGTGTCTATCTAGTCTTCGGGCTGTGTCTGTTCAGTCTTCGGATTGTGCTTGTTCAGTCTTCGGATTGTGCTTGTTCAGTCTTCGGATTGTGTTTGTTCAGTCTTCGGATTGTGTTTGTTCAGTTTTCAGGTTGGGTCTTTTCATTCTTCTAATTGTGTCTTATAGTCATTGCGTTGTGTCCAGTTCCCGGGTCATGTACGTTCAGTCCTTTGGTTGTGTCTTATCGGTCGTTGTGTCCATTCTTCAGGTTGTGCCTGTTCAGTCTTTAGGTTGTGTCTATCTAGTCTTCAGGTTGTATCTTTTCAGTCTTCAGGTTGTGTCTGTTCAGTCTTCAGGTGGTATCTGTTCAGTCTTCAGGTTGTATCTGTTTAGTCTTCAGGTTGTGTCTGTTCAGTCTTCAGGTTGTCTCTGTTCAGTCTTCAGGTTGTGTCTGTTCAGTCTTCAGGTTGTGTCTGTTCAGTCTTCAGGTTGTATCTGTTCAGTCTTCAGGTTGTGTCTTTTCAGTCTTCAGGTTGTGTCTGTTCAGTCTTCAGGTTGTGTCTATCTAGTCTTCAGGTTGTATCTGTTCAGTCTTCAGGTTGTATCTGTTCAGTCTTCAGGTTGTATCTGTTCAGTCTTCAGGTTGTCTCTGCTCAGTCTTCAGGTTGTATCTGTTCAGTCTTCAGGTTGTATCTGTTCAGTCTTCAGGTTGTGTCTGTTCAGTCTTCAGGTTGTGTCTGTTCAGTCTTCAGGTTGTGTCTATCTAGTCTTCAGGTTGTATCTGTTCAGTCTTCAGGTTGTATCTGTTCAGTCTTCAGGTTGTGTCTGTTCAGTCTTCAGGTTGTATCTGTTCAATCTTCAGGTTGTGTCTGTTCAGTCTTCAGGTTGTATCTGTTCAGTCTTTGGGTTGTGCCTGTTCAGTCTTCAGGTTGTATCTGTTCAGTCTTCAGGTTGTGTCTGTTCAGTCTTCAGGTTGTGCCTGTTCAGTCTTCAGGTTGTGCCTGTTCAGTCTTTGGGTTGTGTCTGTTCAGTCTTCGGGTTGTGCCTGTTCAGTCTTCAGGTTGTATCTGTTCAGTCTTCAGGATTGTGCTTGTTCAGTCTTCAGGTTGTGCCTGTTCAGTCTTCAGGTTGTATCTGTTCAGTCTTCAGGATTGTGCTTGTTCAGTCTTCGGGTTGTGTCTATCTAGTCTTCAGGTTGTGTCTGTTCAGTCTTCAGGTTGTGTCTGTTCAGTCTTTGGGTTGTGTCTAACTAGTCTTCAGGTTGTATCTTTTCAGTCTTCAGGTTTTATCTGTTCAGTCTTCAGGTTGTGCCTGTTCAGTCTTTGGGTTGTGTCTTTTCATTCTTCAGGTTGTATCTGTTCAGTCTTCAGGTTGTACCTGTTCAGTCTTCAGGATTGTGCTTGTTCAGTCTTCGGGTTGTGCCTGTTCAGTCTTCAGTTTGTGTCTGTTCAGTCTTCAGTTTGTGTCTGTTCAGTCTTCAGGTTGTGTCTGTTCAGTCTTCAGGATTGTGCTTGTTCAGTCTTCGGGTTGTGTCTTTTCATTCTTCGAGTTGTGTCTTATCAGTCATTGCGTTGTGTCCAGTTTTCATGTCGTGTCTGTTCAGTCACCGCATTGTGGCTGTGCAAGTGGATGATTATAAACCTTATACGTGTTATATTCCATTGTAAGGAACTTGGCTCTGTCTGCTGCATGCTTTGATTGCATCATTGAATGCCGTTATGCCAATCTAGGAGGAGTCCCCATGGTGCACAATCTGCTGCTTCTGTGTGATATCAAGATGCTCTCTTGTTTGTATCCTTAATTTCACTAACCTTGGTATGTCGCAACCTTCAGAGTCTGAAAAAAAAAAAGAAATCTGCCTCTATTACATCTTTCATCGTGGATTAAAGCACCTTCTAAAACAGTTTGTGGAGGAAATAATTGGACCACACAGTGGCACTGGCAATGGTGTTATATCATTATGCACAATGCCAGTATTATAACAATAATAATTATAATCTAAAATAAAATGATTATTATAATTATTAATATTACAATGTCAGATTGTGGAAAATGCTAAAGGTTTGTTAGTGTGATCGATTTTCCAAAGGGTTGATTGCTTTAACGAACTGAGTGTCCATGTCTGTCTATGAATGTTCAAAGGTAACAAGGTTATGTTGTGTCTGTAGTAATAAGTCACAAGCAACAATATGTGGCGCTAATCTTAAATTAGCCTCTAGGCCTGCTGTATTTTAGGTTAGGGGATTATTTAAGAAATGCTAACGCCAGGTAGCGCCACGTAGCGTCAGGTGAACGCTGGACGCAATATGTGAAAACCATATACATGAAAGTCAATCTGGTGAGAGCCTCTGATAGCGCCATGTAGCGTCACATGTATCACTAGCGGTGGCTCAGTGTAAAGCGTCGGCGTTGTATGTTCAGCAGCGCCATGTAGCACCTGTCGCTTAGTGTCGCGCTCCCATACATTTCAATGGTGTGGTATTTGGTTGTGTATAAATAGCGTTTTCCTAAAGTAATGTTTTACATTTTTGATTCAAATCATTGTGTGTCCTCTCCTGCCCGGCAACCAAACACTTTTATTGTGATTTCTTTTTTTTAATGCAGAATTGTATGTGCAGGTCGACCATTTCAGTGTCATTGTCAGAGTGTTAAAACAATGTCATTGCATATGTTTTCGTTCTGGTGCTGGTGGATATGTGTTGAGAAACAGAATTTTTTGACATAGCTTCTGGGGCTCGACGCTAGAGCGCCCAGCTTTAGAACGCCGACGCTGGTTGTGTGTAGTTTTTTCTTAAATATGGGCTTCAGCGCTGAGTGGCGGACGCACTTAACTGCCGCTACCTATCGTTTGCTGCAGTGTTGTCCTGTTGTTAGATGTAGCGTCGTCTTGGTCGCTTTGACCTCGGGACACCACCTAGCGTTCTCCATTGGCTCTGCAGTGAATCAGGGAGAAGCTTCTACAGCTCCCACCACACATCACATTCATCAATGCTGGACAGGATAGTGCAGCGTCACTTGTCTGCCCACTAAGCAAGGTCACAGCGCCCGGCACTCTAAGCGCCGCTACATAGACACTCACATGGCAATCCGTGGCGCTAGTCTTAAATTAGTCTCTAGGCCTTCTGTATTTTAGGTTGGGGGGTTTATTTTAGAAACGCTAAGGCCACATAGAGCCAGATGAGTGTCAGGTCCCAGTGAAAAAGGTGTATTTATCAAGTCTAAAGACAAAATCCAGATCTCCTGTGATAGTGCCAGGTAGTGCCCCATCTATCAACAACGCCGGCGATGGGTTGAGTGCCGTCGCTGAGTTCCCTGCAGGACCAGGCGCTCACCCTGCACTGTGTGACCTTATCCCATACATTTGAATGGGCTGGGATGGGTACAATTACTTAGGCATTTTATTTTATATTTTTGGGGGGCTGGTGCATGTGCCATAGGATCCCAGGGTTGGGATTATTTTTGGATGCACTTTTAGAACGTTTGTGTTGCTTTGCAAACTTGTGATTTGGGCCGTAAGAAACCTGTGTCATGTTTTTCAAGTGTCCCCAATGCAATTCCCATTTTAAATAAAAAAAATTAAATACCAGGACCCTAAAAAATTAGGGTGCCTGGAATCCCATTTTTTGACCGGCTCTGTGTACGGTATGTATTTTTTTATACATACTTTCTTTACATAATTGAAAAGCAGAGGGGATTGGCCGCACTAGCCTGAAATTCAATCCACAAAATGGTGTGCCTAGGCTGGCTAAACACTACACACTATAGAAAAATATGGGATCCCACATAACCCCAAGAAATAGCCTGACCAAAATATGGCACCACCTCAATATTCAAATCAAAATGTCTCAATTTTATTATTATCCAATACAGACAGACATATTAAAAACACTTTAAAAAACACATAGTGCTAGTATCCCACCGGGGGGCGCTATAGGCTGAATGGTCCTCCTATATACATGTGCATATCTTATAATGTGATAAATATTGTGCAATCAGTGCTTAGCATTCACAAAATACATATATGCCAACCTTAACAAAAAGTGCCAACAAAATATTTCTAATCCAGAACCTATATACAAGTGTACTGAAAGTCAATACAATAAAAGTCCAATAAAGTGCAACTATAGTGCTTATCCTACTAGTATATCCCTAAGGACCGCCAAGGGAAGATAAAGAGACATCAAAAATCATAAACAATGTGCTATATACAACATCACCATCGGCGCCACCGCTAGCAATTTGTTAATCAGCAGCGGAGCATGGAGGAATAGTATTTAAGGGGGCATGGGGGGGACAGATTTATTACTGCATTCTCGCCCAGATGAAGTAATGGGGAGACCGTTACGAAACGCGTCGGCTGGGATGGGGTGTGGCGCCTTGTTGATGGTTCTCCAATGGTGATGTATACAGCACATTGTTTATGATTTTTGATGTCTCTTTATCTTATGTTAAAGCCTCAGCCTTGCAGTGCACTTGTTGCTCATCAAGGAACCACTGGGGTTGGGGTGTTGCAGGGTGCTCAGGGGCGCACCTGTAATGAGACTATTTAGAGGGACTGTCCCTCTTTTGAGTCCATGTTCCCCTGCCCATCATTGTTCTCATTTGTCCCTCTTTGAGGTGTAACATGCAGATCTGCATATTAATTAGCCTGTTCAGTGTTTGTATTGTTGTAACTGTTACTTGTTTTGTTTTTTTTCTTTATTATTTTGTTTAATATCCATTGATGATTCAGTGGAAATTGGGGGGGGGGCACCACTGAAAGCTGTCACACTTTCAGTTTAATCTTATTTTTATAGGATTTTCCAGACATGCAAAAGGTACAAGAGACAAAAACTTATATACAAGATACAATTAAGTAGACAGGGCACGTCCATATCCCCCCACGCACCAACCCCCCCCACCCCGCGAAGTGACAATGTTAAACTTCTCCCCTCCCCCATCCACGGCAGGCCACTCGCGAGCCAAGGCACACACGATGATCAACCATTAGTGTCTGCATCCCATACCTCCAACTGTTGAGTCGGCCTCAAAGGGCGAGGGCCGGGGCCAGCATCGGGGAGTACGTGCCCGGGGCAGGGAAGGTGAGCGCCCACCACTAACCGTCCAAGCAGTCAGCGTGTAGGGCACCGGATGTGGGGAGGCAGGGCATCCCGACATCCGGAGCCCAACCTGTGGAGCTGTCAGGATTTTAAAGTGGACCAAAACCTAGGACTTTGCTTATCCTCGGTTTTGGTCCTTACCCCCGAGGCACCCCGATCGGGGATACCCCTCTGTGTGAAACCCCCCCCCAGGTCGCCCAAACAAACTCACCTCTTCCCTGTCCTATGATGCATGTGCGGCCGCTCGTCCAATCAGCTAATATGTGCGGGAAAGTTGGGAGGTATGCCTATAGCGGTTCACAGGGTAGTAATGGCTGCCATGCCACCTGCCAGCTTCGGTGGGTGACATTCCAGACAATTTGATCGAATTTAGCTGCGGCCTGAAGCCCATCATTAGTTATTACCCCCTAAAATGGCTTCTAACATTTTTCTGGCCACTTTTCAGTTCTTCCTATTATGGGAGCATGTGGCTGCCTGTTTGTCAGCATGTGACATCTTATCCAGCTTATTATGTGGTATATAAATACGGAAATGGGAGCAGGCGCTGTGTCTCCTCTGTCTCTCAGATGTCACAGGGCAGGTATTATGTAACTCAGGTTACAGTGTATCAGCAGAGAGCAGCATAAGAGCTTTGTATGTGTCATAACTCTCTGCTGTACTAATATGGAAACCAGGGAACGCAATTCACACTTCACACAGCGGCACAACGCAGAGGAGCGGCCAACGGCTGGATAAGAAAAAATATATTAAACTGGACCAATACCCGATGCTGAGCGGCCCGGGAATCTATAAGATTCCCGGGCCGATCAGCATCGGGCCCCGCTGTGTGAAACCCCCCAGAAAGCCCCAAAATCCCTACCTGCTCCTCGATCCAGCCGCCGCCGCCGCTCGAGCAACCCTCTACAGGGCGCGCACCCGCACCGGCCGCTTGTGAATGGCCCGCGCGGGCGCGCTCCCTGTAAGAGTGACGCGCGGGAGGCGGCGGCGGCAGGCGTGCTCGCTTCTCCGCCGACGAACCTCGCTTGTCCGTCGGCGGGGATTGGCTGCAGTGGTCATGTGGGAGCGGGGTGAGGTGAGTTTTTGGGGCTTCCTGGGGGGGTTCACACAGCAGGGCACCCCCGATCGGGGTGCCCCACCGAAGTGGACCAAAACCCAGGATAGTCAAAATCCTGGGTGTTGGTCCCCTTTAAACGGGACCTTCAGCATCATTTAATGAAAAACCCAAATACTTAAAGCGGTCCTTCACCCTGGAGAGTCTATCTTATATGTTTCCCACACCCTGTACATACAGATTGCCCACATTAATCCGGACCTTCACCCTGAATAAGAGCCTATCTTATAGGTTTCCCACACCCTGTACATACAGATTGCTCACATTAAAAATCATCCTATCTGCATCTACTGCATGTTATGAGCCTTTAAACATCCAAGATGGCGGCTCACGGAACATCAGGCAGCCTGCAAACAGGAAGTGTCTTCTGACTGTGCTGCTCTGCATTCTGGGATTGCTGAACTTTTGCTGACCCCAGCTCTGCTCTGTCTGAGCAAAGCACAGCTATAACCCGCCCCCCTGTAGTTTACTCCACTCTCCTCTCCTCAGTAAATGTGACGCTTCTGAGTCAAAATGGCGGCGCCCGTATCCTAAAGTCCTGAACAGAGTTGCAGCCCAGTGGGGGAAAGAATAATAAGTAAGTGACTAAAAACATAAAATATATTAAATTTAGATGCTGGAGAATCGTTTTTTAAGGGTTTGGGCTTTTCAATAAATCATGGTGAAGGTCCGGTCTAATTGTCAAACTACTGCCACTTCAGTAGGTAGTTGTAATGATTTTAGAGTAAGTAATGGCACTGGCCAGCTCATGCAGGTGTTTATGTACAGTATATATATATTGTGCTGTTTTTTTCCTAATCATGTTGTGTTATTTAGGTGTTCTATGCAGGTTTTATTGGTCAGGCCTTGCTGCCTAGGCATAGTGTTTTACATTTGTGAAGCAAGTGTTAAAGCGGACCAAAACCCACGGCGATCGGCCTGGGAATCTATAAGATTCCTGTGTCGATCGATTCCCTTCATCCTAAATCGGGATGCCCCGCTGTGTGAAACCCCCCAGGTCGCCTATACACTTACCTTCTTTTCCGGTGCATGCTTGAGCCGCGGCTGCATCCCCGCTATCCCTCTAGCAGGTCACGTGCCCGCACCAGGCATTTGTGAGCGGCCGGCGCCGGCACACTCCCTGTTAGAGGGTAGTGGGTGATGCAGCCATCAGCGCGCTCTGAGCCGATCACCTTCAGGCGAAGGAAAGTCAGCTGAATGGACAAACGGCCGTAGAACCAGGAAGAGGTGAGTTTGTTTCAGCAACCTGGGGGGTTCCACACACCGGGGCACCCGGGGGCAAGGACCAAAACCTAGGATCCAAAATCCTGGGTTTTGGTCCACTGTGGATCAATACTGGCAGTGATCGACTGGGGCCAAAAATCAGCCCTGGATTTTACCAGCCCCTGGTTGCCCCGAGACTTTCCTGCTGAGGTCCCTCCCAACCATTATGCTGGAACTATAGCATTGGGGGCTGGGCTTTCTTGGCTTGTGGGTACATTGGGGCTGAGAGAGACACTAAGGGATTGAATGTGGATGTTTAAAGCAGCAGCCCAACTGGCCCCAAAGCAGTGTGGCTCACCGTCATTAGGGTTGACTCAGAGCCCCTTTCTCATCATTTTTTTGCATGAAAATGTCTGTTCTCGTCCATTTTTCCACCTCATCTGATTCAGCAAAGCCTTTTTTTCTGGAAGAATTTTTATGTGAAATGTTTTCTTTTTTGTGTGATTTTTTGTTTGATAGTAATACCTCCAAAGAGCTGTTGAGAAAGGGGCTCTGAATCAACCCTATTGTCCCAGGTCTCCCTATGGCCAGTCCACCCCTGAATAGCAGCCCCAAACTCTATAAGGGCAGTGCTCTCTCTGGGGCATCCCAATTTAATACAGGCCTATATGAAGTCCCCCGGTTTGCTCCAAGCAATAACAATGCTCATGAATAGCACATGGCAGCATCCGCAGGCATCCCTCTAACTGAAGTGTGCACCTGTGCCAGGCCTCTCTGGATACATGGCTTGAGCACCTATAGCTGGAGGAGAGTGTCTTGAGGGTATCCTGGTCTCTATCTTTATTTAGTATTCTATGGCATTCGTGCACGGCATAAAATGCTGATTGGAAGAGCCTGTGCATGTGTCATGGGAGTGGTAAAAGAGATAAGCATATCCAGGGGTGTCACACTGCAGGGCATTCCCAAAATCTAGCTAAACATTTGGTTTTGCTGGGGTCAATTTTAAAACATTCATGAACTTGCAGGCCACCTGCAAACAGGAAATGCTGCTGGGCTTCCTGTGACTGTGCATTGTCAGTTATGTTAATTTCTAGTTTCAGTTACTTTTCTTTCCCAACTGTGCCAGGCTGTTGGTCCGGTTTAAAGTGGACCAACACCCAGGGAGGATCGGGGCGAAGATTCCCGGGCCGATCAGATCCCTCCCCGCGGGGCATCCGAAATCGGGATGTCCCGCGGGGTGAAACCCCCCAGGACGCCCACAAACCTTACCTTAACCCCGTTCCAACGGCGCATGCACGGGCCGCGGCCGAGTCTCGCGCTTCCCTCTAGCAGGGCGCACACCCGCGACGGCCGTTTGTGAATGGCCGGCGCGGGCGCGCTCCCTGTTAGAAGGAAGCGTGAGACGCGGCCTCCAGCGCTCAGAGCCGCTGTGGTTGGATGCCGCTTGTACGTGCATACCACAGCGGCTGTGAGCTCTCTGATTGGACGAGCGCCGGCGTAGGAGCGTGGGGAGGTGAGTGTTTACGAGTGTTCTGGGGGGTTTAACACAGTGGGGCACCCCCGATCGGGGTGCCCCACCGAAGTGGACCAAAACCCAGGATAGTCAAAATCCTGGGTGTTGGTCCACTTTAAGTTAGCAGAAGGTTATGCTAACAACTGTTAGAAAAGTTGAATGTTCTGTATCTGTATTAAATAGTGATGATCTCCAGATTCAGGTCATTGTTATATTCGACACGAATATTCTCATGTTCAGCCTGGCTCGGCCTGACCCAGATTGAGACAATATTCAAAGCAAATCATTTACCTGTCTTTTGTTTTGCTTTTTTAGCTCCACATTCCAGGCATAGGGATTGGTAACCCAGGACCCCGAAGGCAGAGCCTATGTCTCTGCAGTACACCCTTCGGCACAGGTCTTGGCCGCTCCATGTTCATGGCCACAGGCTCTTCCACATCCACAGTCCCCAGGAGCTGGTGCAAGTAATCAGGTGGGGCAGGGCTCTCTTTGCCATTAGGCAACCTGTGCCTAGGGCATTCACTTGCACGGTGCGCTGCAGAGTTTGTTGTTACTGCTATAGTTGAAGATCAGCCTTTTAGACTCCAGGGAGGTCGATTTTCTCATTCCCAGGGCATTCCGATTTGGGATGCCCAACTATGTACAATGCTGGGATCACTGAGCAAAGTCACCTAGCCGGCGATTCCACAGCATATGCGCGTGCTGCATCGCCGCTATACCAGTAGCTGAGGCTTGTACCTATGTCATACATTTCTGAATGGCTGATGCGGGTACATGAAGAAGCAGGGGGTGCAGCCAGCGGTCCGAGCTTCAGTCGTGTTTCCTAGCTAATCTGCCATCAGGTCGGCTAAGGAAGTTATGAATGAAGCGCAATTGCTGATTGGTTGATAAGCTGTGTTATGTGTTGGTGTAGAGTATATAGAAGCTTTTGTTAGGTCATGTTGGGTGGGTCTAGTGTCTAATGTCTGTATAAAATGTATTGTAGTAGCAGCAGTTGGGCCTTGTAAAGTAGGTATATTGTTCTATGCCTCCATAGAGTGTATTAGAATAGCACTAGTTAGGTCATGTTGGGTTGGTGTAGTGTCTGTCTGTATAAAATGTAACATAGTAGCAGTGATTTGGTCTTGTTGAATAGGCATTGTGCTCTGTATCTATATAGTGTGTATTGGAGTTGCACTAGTTAGGTCACGTTGGGTTGGTGTAGTGTTATGTGTCTGTATAGAGTATATAGTTGCATTAGTTAGGTCATGTTGGGTTGGTGTAGTGTTATGTGTCTGTATAGATTATATAGTTGCTCTAGTTAGGTTATGTTGGGTGGGTGTAGTGCTATGTGTCGGTATAGAGTATATAGAAGCTCTTGTTAAGTCATGTTGGGTGGGTCTAACGTCTGTATAAAATGTATGGTAGTAGCAGCCGTTAGGCCTTGTTAAATAAGTGTATTGTTCTATGCCTCTATAGAGTATATTAGAATATCTCTAGTTAGGTCATGTTGGGTTGGTGTAGAGTCTGTCTGTATAACATTTTTGGTAGTAGCAGTGATTTGGTCTTGTTAAATAAGCATTGTGCTCTGTACCTCTATAGTGTGTATTAGAGTAACACTAGTTAGGTCATGTAGTGTTAGTGTAGTGTTATGTGTCTTTATAGAATATATAGGAGCTCTACTTCAATCATTTTTGGGGGATTTAGTGTCCTATGTCTCTTTAAATTGTATCGTAGTAGCAGTGATTTGGTCTTGTGGAATAGGCATTGGGCTCTGTACCTATATAGTGAGTATTGGAGTTGCACTAGTTAGGTCACGTTGGGTTGGTGTAGTGTTATGTGTCTGTATAGTGTATATAGTTGCATTAGTTAGGGTATGTTGGGTGGGTGTAGTGCTATGTGTCGGTATAGAGTATATAGAAGCTCTTGTTAAGTCATGTTGGGTGGGTCTAATGTCTGTATAAAATGTATGGTAGTAGCAGCCGTTAGGCCTTGTTAAATAAGTGTATTGTTCTATGCCTCTATAGAGTATATTAGAATATCTCTAGTTAGGTCATGTTGGATTGGTGTATTGTCTGTCTGTATAAAATGTATCGTACTAGCAGTGATTTGGTCTTGTTGAATAAGCATTGTGCTCTGTATCTCTATAGTGTGTATTAGAGTAACACTAGTTAGGTCATGTTGTGTTGGTGTAGTGTTATGTGTCTTTATAGAATATATAGGAGCTCTACTTCAATCATTTTTGGGGGGGTTTTAGTGTTCTATGTCTTTTTAAATTGTATCGTAGTAGCAGTGATTTGGTCTTGTGGAATAGGCATTGGGCTCTGTACCTCTAGTGTATATTAGAGTAGCACTAGTTAGGTTAGGAGTATAAGTATCTATAGTTAGGTCATGTTGGGTGGATTTTATGTCCTATGTCTGTTTAAATTGTATCGTAGAAGCATTTATTCTGCCTTTTTTTTTACTAGGTACAGTATATTGTTCATTGCCTCACACAGTGTATTATAGTAGCACTAGTTAAAGTGGACCAACACCCAGGGGTGATCGGCCCGGGAATATAGATTCCCGGGCCAATCACCTCCCTCACCGCGGGACATCCGAGATCGCGATGTCCCGCGGGGTGAAACCCCCCCCCCAAACCCCCAAAAAACCTTACCTTATCGGTGGCGGCTGCCTCTAGACGTGCGTGCGCCCGCACTGGCCGTTTGTGAATGGCCGGCGTGGGCACGCGCCCTGTAAGAGTGACATGTGGGAGGCGGCGGCGGACGCGCTGTCTTGTCCGTCACTGTCACCCGCTTGTCCGTCGGCAGGGATTGGACGGTGCAGTCACGTGGGAGCGTGGTGAGGTGAGTTTTTGGGGCTTTCTGGGGGGTTTCACACAGCGGGGCACCCCCAATCGGGGTGCCCCCCCCGAAGTGGACCAAAACCCAGGATAGTCAAAATCCTGGGTGTTGGTCCACTTTAAGTAATGTTGGGTATTATGTGTCTGTATAGAGTACATCACACTTGGTCAACCTGCGGCCAGGAGGCCAAATGTTGCCACCAGAGCCATCTGATGTGTCCCCTTGACCTGTTGTGTGGAAAGTGGGAGGGATGAATAGAACTGATGTGTATAGGTAATGAAAAACAGTAAGGATGGTGATTGCAAGAAGAGTGATATAGGAAGGGCACATTGGCAAATAAAGGTGGTAGCAGTGGCTTGGAGGAACGTGGTGACATTGAATGTACAACATGACCCCTGGGTGAAAACTTTAGCACAGTAATTTGGTAAAATAGTTTTTCTATAATAATTGTACACTTGCCATTGGTGGGATTTTAGATGGGTTAAGTATTGGAAACATGCCTAAAATGTGGGACTGATGGGAGATGGGCTATAAATAAGGGACCCATACATTCAGAGAGGTAAGCCAATGGTATATAGCTAGCATGTTGGGATTGTTACATATGAATGTAGGGGAGTGGTGGAAGGACATATAAGGGGAGTTTTTGGAGACAGTGAGTATCCTGTTGTAAAAAATCATTATGCTATTCCAAATAAAAAAATTCTGAACCTTTTCATTGTGGCGCACGACCAGGTTCCAAATAATTTAAGTGGCCCCTGCTCATCAAAAAGTTGAGCACCCCAGGAGTATATAGTAGCTCTAGTTAGGTCATGTGGTGTCTCGTGTCTGTAAAAAATGTATCATAGTAGCAGTTAGATCATGTTGAGTAGGAATAATGTTCCGTACCTCTATATAGTGTATAGGAGAGCACTAGTCATGTCGGGTTGGGATAGTGTCTTGTGTCAGAATATTGTAGCTCTAGTTAGATCATGTTGGCATAGTGTTTCCCAACTCCCTTCCTCTATTTATCATCATTAGGGTTTATGTATAGTTACGATACGTATGTTAAACTGTTATGAAAGGACTTTCTATGCCCCAGGGTTAGTTACTGATTTAGTGCGCCTCGGGTTTCTGTAGTAGCGTTGACTTTAGGACGCGGATAGGAAAGCCGGGGTTGCCCTTCGAGGATGCGGCTATGGTGTCGTATATAGTTACACCCTGAGCATTAGGTTCTCTGTAAAATATTCATCCACTCTGGGTGAAGATCCATTTGTCATATCCATCACTGGCAACCCAATGCTTCTGCGTAGACATAGAAGACATAATCCCAGACTCACCCGGACCTTGGCTGAATGTCAATGAGGTCAGCCTCTCCTGGGCTTCTAAGTGTTGAGAATTACGTAGAGTGAAGGAGGTAATGCGCCCTGGAGAAGAGAAGTGTCTCCAAAAGGGGAGGAAAGCACAACAATATCCATGACATATAAAACAATAATTCCTGCTGATGAAATATATAACAATTGTAATAAATTGATCAATAGGTTAAAAAATACAATGTACCCTAATATTATGTGCAATACCCCTAATGTGTGCATTAGATGATATATAGAGTTTACTATCCCTCTGGTTCTTATCAGATGCATATTATTGCAGTGTGTCAGAACCTCCACCCCCCCTTGAAGAAACCTTTCTGATCCGAGTAGGACAGGAAGCAGCTTGCAGAGCTTCTTAGTGAGTTTAAAGTGGATCAAAACCCACAGTGATCTTATAGATTCCCAGGTCGATCAATTGTCTCCTAAAATCGGGATGGCCCTGCTGTGTGAAACTCCCCAGGTAGCCCATACACTTACCTTTTTTTCCGATCCAACATCACATGTGCGAGCCGCGGGCCCCATCCCTGCTATTCCTCTAGCAGGGCATGTGCCCGCGCCAGGCATTTGTGAATGGCCGGCGCAGTCACGCTTCCTGTTAGAGGGCAACAGGGGATGCGGCCGTCAGCACGCTCGGGGCCGCTCGCATTAGACAAAGGCTTAGACGCGCTGACGTGAGTGGATCCGAGTGCGCTGATTGAACGCGCATGCGCTGTAGGACCGGGAAGAGGTGAGAGGTAAACCCTTGAACAGGGAGCGCATGCACGCTCCCTGTTAGAGGGCAACGGGGGATGCGGCCATCAGTACGCTTAGGGTCGCTCGCCTTAGACAAAGACTTAGGGCCTTATTTAACAAGGGATAGCGACAGGTAGCGCCTGGTGAGCGACCGGTAATGACGGGCACCGCCACGAGAACGCCGGCTCCCCACCACAATCACACATTTATCAAGCCGATCCTGCTTAGCGACTGAGATAGCGCCAGATAGCGAATCATTCATCATTATTCCAGCCTCAGCCCACAGCGCCAGCGTCCGACCTTGAACAGCGACAGGTAGGACCTCTCGCTACCTGGCGCTCTCCAATGCATTTCAATGGAACAATCTTTAAATATTCATAATTAATTCATATTAATTTTTTTTTTTTTTTTTTTAAATGTGAAAAATTCTGTGACCACTTCTGCCATGTTAGATATTTTTTTTAAGGTAAAAAAAAAAAAATAATAACTTTGTGCAGAATTGATATTACAGGTCTGATATTAATGTATTCATATTACAAAATGTAATTAAAAACTTGTTTTTTTTTGTTTCCAAAAATATGGTTGTTTGGGGGTTAAAAAACTACTTTTAACCCATCGCCGCCAGCGCTCTGGGGTTTAAACAAGCATTTCACAGTGCGAGAATTTTTTGAGCGTGATTTGTTAATGAATATGGTGGGAGCCGGTCGCTATGGCCAGTCGCTATCCTGCGCTCCTATACAGCGCGGAACCTGTCAAATAGCGACTCCTCACCCAATATTCAACATTACTGCACACCGACTGAGTCGCTGTCAACAACCGAACAGCGGGCAAGCACAGCGACTTCTAGCGGGCGCTGTGAAAATACTGCTACAGACGCTCAACTGCCGCTACCTGCCGCTATTAATGAATCGGCCTCCCCGACGCGCTGACGTGAGTGGATCCGAGTGCGCTGATTGTATGTGCATGAGCTGTAGAACCGGAAGAGCTGAGTTTGTTTCGGTGACCTGCGGTGTTTCACACAGCGGGGCACCCCTGATTGGGGTTCCCCGGGTGCAAGGACCAATACCCAGGAAAGTCAAAGGTAGTTGGGCCTCCCACGTGACCACCAGATCATTGGCCCCATCACAACTGCGACCCCTGCTCCCACAATCCTTACCCCACTGCTTACTTGTATAAGAACTAAGGATTAGAGTGCTACAGCAGGCAAAGGTAATTGTAACACCATTGTGTCGGGTTACATTTGGCACTGTCCTAAACTGTTTTCAGTTTTCAAATTGAAGAAGAAATGGCCAAGATATCAGGGTTTATAGCTCAGCCAATGAGCCAATAATTTTGCCTACTGCACCCAGTGCCCTGGAGGCCTACTGAGAAAAATGGCTCGTCTCGCTTTCCCCATAAGTTATGGAGTCTGAATACATTTAACTTTTAGACTTGGGTCAAGAGCACTTTCCTATAACAGGAAGTAGTTACATGGCAATACAGACTAAGAATAACAGGCTAAACCATTCTTAGTGAGGTGGTAGAGCAATACAAATTGTCTCTGTTTGTCTCTCGGCTAAAAAAAGTGGACCTATCACTGGGAATTTTACTATCCTAGTGACAGGTCCTTATCCCTAGGGCATCCCGATTTGGGGTGCCCCACTGTTTGAAACCCCTGCTGCGTCATACGCTCAGACTCTCGTCCGAACCAGTGCTGTATGGGATGCATATGAATGCACAGCCTACGGCTCTGTTTACTAACAGAATTCTGGCATAGAGAGATGGGAATGCCCGCATCCCCAGTCTCCCTATAGTCTGTGGCACTCTCCCATCCCCAACCTATCTGACTGGCTTGGTGTGGGAGCCACGAAATGCCAAAGATGCAGCTGCGGAATAGGAGAGTGCGGGTGATTGTTGGTGTTTCACACAGCAGCATCCCAAATCAGTCTTTTGGACTCCATGGCCATCAAATAAGCTGATAGGTCCACTTTAAATATAGCTTATAATATTTACATAGCCATTGTCTCCTACTTTTGACCAAGTGTTTAGGCTTTGGTCCACACCACCAGAAGGCTGGTAGTTATTAGTTGTGTGTGTGTGTGTGTGTGTGTGCTTTAAAGCAGATTAAAACGCTTGCAATCAAAAAGATTCCAGGACCGCCCACTAGCCTACCCTGAATGCCCCGCTGTGTGAAACCTCCTAGGACGCCAGTGATCTTACCAGATCCCGGCAGGTCCCGCGACGCAATGTCAGCTGGCACCGCATCGCCGGCTTCTCTTGGGGTGTGCGCGCTCCCATGTCCAGCCTTTTTGAATGGCTGGGTGCGGATGCGCACATATGCCCAGACAGCGTGCCAGGGTTGCGGCCAGTCGTCTGCACCTTGTCACAGGGCGTGGCTTCGGTGGTGAAAACTGAGGCAACGGCAGTGCACAGCTGGGGTGGGGGGGATGGGTGGTGAGCAGTGGACCCAAAAAAGGGTTTCCATCCGCTTTAGAAACTAGTTTACAGAATGCACAAGCCACCTAAGAGACCCATGTTAGGCTTATTATAGTGAGATAAAAAGGCTGAAAAGCTTGGTAGAGAATGTTTCCCTAAAAAAAAAAAATGTTTACAGTACATGGCACATAAAGGAAACAGACTGGACCCATTTTTCTTAGTTAGTAGGTGGAACCATGCAAATCGTCTCTAGGCTGCATTAAGCACTCAGAAAAGAACGACCGACAACACACTCAAACAAGACAGAAAGCTGCGAGCCAGCTGTGAGTTGTTTACACTTTAAAAGCAGGCTCGTGGCTGCTATAGTCCAAAGGAAGACAGCTCTCCTGTGGTCTGATAGCCTGCAATCACAGCCTGAAATCCCCAAGCCAAGGGGAGATCCTATAAAACGTCCACAATTTTTTCATCAATTGCCTTCATTGCATGTAAGGACATTACCAGATATAGCTACTAGACTACTAGAGGGAGATCTTCTGTTTTATACAGGCTGAACAGAATGAAGCAAAGTTTTTATTCAGCCTTACATACTATGGTACTATCTACTATTGTAATATGTACAAACATGTCAAGCCATGACAAGTTTCAGGGGTTTTACCTCTTAGTCATATATAATTTGTCATGACTGCTCTACAATGTATCACAGCAGGTGTAGGAATTGTTACAATTTTTACACAGCAGGGAGCCTAGTGTTACGATGTGTTACAAGCAGGGAGCCTGGCTGTTACAATGTATTACTAGCAGGGAGTCTGGCTGTTACAATGTGTTATTAGCAGGGAGTCTGGCTGTTACAATGTGTTACTAGCAGGGAGTCTGGCTGTTACAATGTGTTATTAGCAGGGAGCCTGGCTGTTACAATGTGTTACAAGCAGGGAGCCTGGCTGTTACAATGTGTTACTAGCAAGGAGCTTGGCTATTACAATGTGTCACAAGCAGGGAGCCTGGCTGTTACAGTGTGTTACAAGCAGGGAGCCTGGCTGTTACAATGTGTTACAAGCAGGGAGCCTGGCTGTTACAATGTGTTACAAGCAGGGAGCCTGGCTGTTACAATGTGTTACAAGCAGGGAGCCTGGCTGTTACAATGTGTTACTAGCAGGTAGCTGGCTGGCATTAACTATGACGATGAGATGATGACTATGAGATGACTATGACTAGATGATGATGACTAGTGTTGGACGAACCCGAACCCCAAAGTTTGAATTCGTACTGAACATTGAGAGTTCAGGTTCCCAAACCCGATACAGACTTCAGCCAGAAGTCTGTATTCGAGTTCAATGCTCAGCCCAAACACGGAAAAGCTGGTTGATGGGCTGTGGAACAGCCATCAACCCAGCTTACCTATGCAGAGTGTGCAGCAGGAAGCAGCTGTAACTCACCTGAGCGCCGAACTCCGGTCCCTGGTCGGTGGTCAGCGTTCCAGCTGTCAAATAGGCTATGGGTGGGGCTACAGAAAGATGGCCACCACTCGCATGTGTGAGGACACTGGCAGCTAGCACTAGGAGTGTCCTCACTCATGGGAGCGGCAACCATCTTTCTGTGGCCTTACCCATAAGCCATTTGACAGCTGGAATTCCGACTGCCGAGTGGATCACAGGGCTCAGGTAAGTTACAGTCGCTTCCTGCTGATCACTCTGTGCCCCCCCCCCCCCCCCCCAACCACCATCACAATTTTTTTTTTGTAAAGGCACGATTTTTACCCCTGACCCAGAGGCAGAACTGCCCCCTAAACTTCAGGTCCCCATTGATTTCATTGGGACCAGGTTCGGTTCCCGAACCAAACTTTTATTCAAAGTTCAGCCAAATTTATCAAACCCGAACTTTGGGGGGGTTTACCCAACCCTAATGATGACTTATCTCGGCTTGTAACATTGCACAGCAGGAGGAAGAGATGCTGCAGCACAAGGTATAAACCTCTCAGGCCGATATTCAGTGCATTCAGTAATGCTGCCTTCATAAAATTTGGCAAAAGTCACCTATTGGCAGAGGTAGACAGAGGTGCAACATTATTCTGAGTTCTCTGATGGACAGGTAAGCTGCTCCTGGGAGACATGGACATGGCAGATTGTGACCATCCGCCGTCAATGATTACGCAAAGTGATTTACTAGTCTCAGCTCAACAACCTTTACCTAAGAGTAAAGGACCGTTTCAGGTTTCAGTCCTAATTGGTGAGCAACCACTTCTGCAATGCTCTGCTCATTTGAAAAGGTGCTGCAACGGATACCTATTCTGTTTAAGAAGTATCTGTGACAGCACCTACCTTAACGAGAAGCGTATCTCGCTAATTACTAATATGGTCCAAAACAAACAGCCATGAGCTCTCCTGTGAAAGGTTAGATGCTCAGGGCCTTAAATCTCCGGACACCTGATCTTTTGGAAGGACGAGTCTTTTCCTTTCTGGAGAACCCTTACAATTGTCACATGACCTTTGGTGAACCAGAACATTGAGCCTTGGACAGCAGGGGTCTTGAGCGCCCTGTTTTTCCTTTGCCGTTGCCTCTTCTATTAAAGGATATACATAAATAGCTGTACATTTTCGGACACCTGATCACGGAACTTTTCTTCCTGGAGACAGTTTAAAATATGACCTTTACTTAAACCGGACCTTCACCATGATTTAATGAAAAGCCCAAACCCTTAAAAAACTATTCCCCAGCATCTAAAATTAATATATTTTACGTTTTTAGTCACTTATTTAATATTCTTTCCCCCACTGGGCTGCAACTCTGTTCATGACTCTAGGATACAGGCACCTTGCCTCAGAAGCATCACATACTGATGAGGGGAGAGCAGGATAAAGTGAAGGGGCGGGGTTGTACCTCTGCTGAGCAGAGCTGGGGTCAGGGAAAGGACAGCAATCCCAGAATGCAGAGTGACACAGTCAGAAGACACTTCCAGCTTGCAGGCAGCCTGATGCTCCATGAGCCAGCATTTTGCAGGTGTAAAGGCTCATAACATGCAGTAGATGCAGGCAGGATGATTTTAATGTGAGCAATCTGTATGTACAGGGTGTGGGAATCATATAAGATAGGCTCTTATTCAGGGTGAAGGTCCGCTTTAACTAGAATAAAAAGCCTGGTAGGTAGGGTCTATGTCCGCAATGAACCCCCCTGCTGATTATGAATCCTGCATTTAGGAGATACTCACCTAATTAATTTTTTTTTAATATTATATATAGGTTTATATATCGTCATTGTATGCTTGTGCAAAGGGGGTGGGAGTAGCTCCATCACTATTATTTATACAAAATTATCATCATTATTATTCAGGGCCTGGGAACCAATTTACCGCCCAGTTTAACCCTCTCATCATCTAAGTATTAAGCACCAAACATGTCTAGCTGTGTGGAAAGACAGAGATTTGGTTACATATATCTGCAGATACATGTGGAAGCCACACTGCCCCGGCAAGGCACTCTGTGTTTAGTGTGGTCCCTACTCTTATTTTTGAGTCCCCAAAGTTGGGCCATGCAATGCAGCCAGAGCTACTGACCTGGGTATGCTTGTGCATACAAAGAAATTTGTGCACCGCATTCATCCCATCTGTGCAGTGAGAACACACACAAGCGAACCACACATGTGCCTGAAGCGGTGGGATGCCCTAGCCACCATGTCCAGGGAGCAGTTATGGGGTTAGGTGCCATTTTCAAAAGCACTTCAGTCATGCCTCGTCCGTGAATCGAAACTGAAACCCTCTGGTGACCAGATTGGTTCCCTAACCATTAGACCATGACCTATTCTGTGGGCTTGCCTCAGAGAAACTTGCCCCCCCCCCCCCCTACTGTATACCAGAATCCCCCTATTCTAGTTCAAAGGGGAAGGGGGTTAGCAAGTTACCTGCCGGCATGGAGTGACTTGCCATTACATTACCCCCAACAGATAGGGGAGTCCTGCAGAACCCAGTGCCTATTGATGCTGGCCTGGTGTTCACCCATGTAGGAGCACTAGACCCACTACTAAGGGCATAGCGGCTGGTGTTCTGGCATTGCCGGAGGCCTCCAAGATATGGGGACCCCTGGCTCTATGCCTGATGTGTTGACTGGTAGTCTTGAAGAGGGGGGCCCTAAGTAATTTTTATTTTATTTATTGGAAAAGGAACAACACAGAAGCAAATTCAATCTGCATTTATACACACACATTCTTTGTGCACAATAGACTTATATTGGACTGCATTTGGACTTGGAGCTTCCGTGGTTGCACCCTAAAAGCAGCAAGCAGGGCGTTTTGTGCTTTCTGTTTGCCCTGCCCTGCCGGAAAGGTGTGAAAAGATTCGGAAAGGGGTCCTGATTTAATTTATTTTCAACAGGAGACGGGCAGGCTGATTCATCATTAGCGGCAGGTAGCGACAGATGAGCGTCTGTAGCAGGCATTTTCAGAGCGCCCGCTAGTAGCCGCAGTGCTCGGCCGTGAGTCACTACTTTATAGCGACTCAGTCACTGTTCAGTAATGGTGAATACATTGTGAGGAGTCGCTATTTGACCAGTACAGCGCTGTATGGGAGCGCATGTTAGCGACTGCTCATAGCGACCGACTCACACCATATACAGGAAAAAAACAGCTGCAAATATCTCTGGCGCTGAAAAATCGTTGTTTGAAGCCCAGAGCGCAGGAGGCGGTGTGTTTAAAGTGTGTTTTCCAGCATCTATCAACTAGTAACAAAGCAAAAACATATGGAATTACATTGTAGCAACATTGTAACATGAACACTTTAATGCCAGACCGGTAATGTCATTTTTGAGGAAATATTTAAAAAATGAAAAAATTATGAAAAAACAGCTTATTCAATGCCAGAAGAGGTCACAGAATTATTTGTGATTTTTTTGGGGAAAAAAAAAAACTGTTTAAAGAGAAGAAAAGGATTGTCCATTGAAATGTATGGGAGAGCGTCAGGTAGCTAGAGGTCATACCTGGCGCTGTGCAAGGCTGAACGCTGGCGCTGTTCGCTGAGGCTGTGAAAATGTCCGGTGTTGACCAGTCGCTATCTGTCGCTACCTCTCATTAACCAGGCGCTACCTGACGCTATCCCTTCTTAAATAAGGGCCTTAGTGTTTTTCTATTTGCCCATTTTAAAATATAAGATCATTATCTCTTATTACTTTTTACCTATATTTTCCTTTAAAAAACACATACAAAAAAAAAAATTGAAAACATGCTTATTTCCTGGTGATGTCTATGATCTGGATTCTGGACAATTAATGTGCAAACATGCTGTGCAAAAATAATCAATGAAGAATTTCCAAGGCTGTCAATACGACTTCCTACCTCCCACTCAATAAAGTGCTAAAGTGCTATAGAATTTTGTGCTATATAAAGAGCTATTTGCGCAAATAATAAGAATGAGGAGTCAGGTAAAAAATGAAAAACAATACAAAAATGCCATTGCCATGATCGAGCTTCGAGTCATTTATTAGGCCCTTGTTTAACAAGGGATAGCGACAGGTAGCGAATGGTGAGCGAACGGTAATGACGCTCACCGCCACGAGAACGCCGGCTCCCCTCCGCAATCACACATTTATCAAGCCGATCCTGCTTAGCGACTGACAGAGCGCCAGATAGCGAATCATTCATCATTATTCCAGCCTCACCCCACAGCGCCAGCGAGCGACCTTGAACAGCGACAGGTATGACCTCTCGCTACCTGGCGCTCTCCAATGCATTTCAATGGAGCAATCTTTAAATATTCATAATTAATTGCTATTAATTTTTTTTTTTTTTTAAATGTCAAAAATTCTGTGACCACTTCTGCCATGTTAGATTTTTTTTTAAGCCAAAAAAAAAAAAAAAAATTGTGCAGAATTGATATTACAGGTCTGATATTACTGTTTTCATATTACAAAATGTTTTGAAAAACATGTTTTTTTTTTTTACTAAAAATATGGTTGTTTGGGGGTTAAAAAACTACTTTTAACCCATCGCCGCCAGCGCTCTGAGGTTTAAACAAGCATTTCACAGCGCGAGAATTTTTGGAGCGTGATTTGTTAATGAATATGCTGGGAGCCGTTCGCTGTCATGCGCTCCCATACAGCGCGGAACCTGTCAAGCAGCGACTCCTAACCCCGTATTCAACATTACCGCACACCGACTGAGGCCCTTATTCATCAAGCGATAGCGCCAGGTAGTGTCTGACGAGCGCCAGGTAGCGGCAGCTAACGGCGACTACCGACTCAAGTACGCCCGGCGGCGCTCACAATGACGCATTTATCAAGCAAAATGAGGCTAGCGCCGGCGAGAGCGGCGGCTAGCGCGGCATTCATCATGAAGCCGCCTGGACCGAACAGCCGAACCGCTGCAAATTCCCTCACAGCGCCAGGTATGAGCTGTCGCTCCCTGGCGATGTCCAATGCATTTCAATGGAGCAATCTATAATTAATCATAATTAATTTGGATTAATTTTTTTTTTTTTTTTTTAATGTCAAAAAATCGGAGAACACTTCTGCAATGTTAGGATTTATTTTTAAGTAAAAAAAAAAATAAAAAAAAATATGTGCAGAATTGATCTAACAGGTCTGAGATTAATGTATTCATATTACAAAATGATTCTAAAAACATGTATAATGTTACATTCAAAAAATAGGGTTGTTTAGGGGTTAAAAACTAGTTAATACACATCGCCGCCAGCGCTCTGGGGTTTAAACAAGGAATGGACAGCGACAGCACATTCGGAGCGTGATTTTTTGATGAATATGAAGCTAGCCGTTCGCTTTGGCCATTCGTTGTCAGGCGCTCACATACAACGCTGGACCTGTGAAACAGCGACCCCCCAGCCCGTATTCAACATTACCGCACACCGACTGAGTCGCTGTCATCAAGCTAATGCCGGCCAAGCACAGCGAATACTGGCTGGCGCTGAAAAAATCACGCTACAGTCGCTCATCTGTCGCTACCTGGCGCTATTGATGAATCGGCCTCCCCGTCGCTGTCAACAGCCGAACAACGCCCAAGCACAGCGAATACTAGCGGGCGCTGTCAAAATAATGCTACTCTCGCTCATCTGTCGCTACCTGGCGCTATTAATGAATCGGCCTCTTAGTTTTTTGCCTCCGTTTTTTATGATTGTTTGTTATCCCTTAGCTGTGCCCTTTCTTGCAATACTTTCCTTTCTGTTTTCTGATGTTTTTTCGTGCTGCAGTTTCTTAACCATCTTTCATTCCTTAAATATTTTTTCTCCTTGACTAACAGAAAGGCAGGAAGCTCAGATAAGCATCTTCTAGCTGACAGAGATAATAAAACATAAAATAATCTGGCCTAACAAATGGGCTAATTAAAAATTAAAAAGGAAGAAAAGCATTAAGACTGTTACAGTCCTTGGAAAGAGTCGGCTGCCTGGTATAGTATTGTGCCTGTGTCGGCAAACATTAATGCAGCATTTTAGCAAGTGCTGCAAAGTTTTAATGGCCATATTCCCACTGGGAGGAAATAAACATTAAAGGACCAGTAAACCCACAATGCTGCCTTTATGGTAAAGGGAGGTGGCCACTGTGTCACGCCCAGTGATGTAACACTTATGTAAAAGCCTTTTCAGCGTGGTTATACATATCCGCTATACCACACTTTTTTTTTTTTTTTTTGTAAGCCTATTTCTACTGTACTGTAGGTCATTGTACAATTTATGCTTGTGAGGTCACAAGCCCCATACAGCCAAATCATCAGGGCAGGGACGGCGCCAGCACTAAGCCTACCTGGGCAAGTGCCAGGGCCCCTGTACCTTCAGGGGGCCCAGCTTACATGGTGATCATGGCCCTTATTTAACAAGGGATAGCGCCAGGTAGCGAATGGTGAGCGAACGGTAATGACGCTCACCGCCACGAGTACGCCGGCTCCCCTCCGCAATCACACATTTATCAAGCCGATCCTGCTTAGCGACTGACAGAGCGCCAGATAGCGAATCATTCATCATTATTCCAGCCTCACCCCACAGCGCCAGCGAGCGACCTTGAACAGCGACAGGTATGACCTCTCGCTACCTGGCGCTCTCCAATGCATTTCAATGGAGCAATCTTTAAATATTCATAATTAATTGCTATTAATTTTTTTTTTTTTTTTTTTTAAATGTCAAAAATTCTGTGACCACTTCTGCAATGTTAGATATTTTTTTTAAGTTAAAAAAAAAAAAAAAATTTGTGCAGAATTGATATTACAGGTCTGATATTAATGTATTCATATTACAAAATGTTTTGAAAAACATGTTTTTTTTTTCTTCAAAAAATATGGTTGTTTGGGGGTTAAAAAACTACTTTTAACCCATCGCCGCCAGCGCTCTGGGGTTTAAACAAGCATTTCACAGCGCGAGGATTTTTTGAGCGTGATTTGTTAATGAATATGCTGGGAGCCGTTCGCTATGGCCGTTCGCTGTCATGCGCTCCCATACAGCGCGGAACCTGTCAAACAGCGACTCCTAACCCCGTATTCAACATTACCGCACACCGACTGAGTCGCTATCAACAACCGAACAACGGCCAAGCACAGCGAATACTAGCGTGCGCTGTGAAAAAAACGCTACCATCGCTCAACTGTCGCTACCTGGCGCTATTAATAAATCAGCCTCCATGTGATGCACAGTAGGATGTTTTCTCTTTCTTGGCATCCCAGTGATCTCCTTGTGGTGTAAGTTTTCTTATCCGAGTGCCAAGGAGTTTCATGCTGAAGGGACAGTGTCACTATGGACTGGAAATGAGTCTGACTTTCCCAGTGGTCTTTCTAATATTTTTAGGGACACCTGAATTCTCTTTTCTTGTTTTTTATTCTTTCTTTCTTTTGTTCGTTCTTTGCTTATTCCTTTCCTTTAATTCTTGCTTTCTTTCTGTTCATTTACCATTTTAATTATGTCTGTTATTCTCTCTATTCTTTCTATATTTCTGTTTGTTTCTTTTTATTTGTTTTTAACAGTTTTTCCTTTTATATACTCCTTTTTTCTATATTTCTCTTTATTTATCTTCTTATTCAATTCCTTTTTATCCACTCTTTTTCTTTTTATCTATCTTTTTGATAATTTATTTGATGGTTTCTTGGCGTCCCAGAGATCTTCTTGTGGTGTAAGTTTTCTTATTTGAGTGCCAAGGAGTTTCATGCTGTGTCACTATGGACTGGAAATGAGTCTGGCTTCCCTAGTGGTCTTTCTAATGCTTTTATGGGCTTCTGAATTCTCTGTTCTTGTTTTTTACCCTTTATGTCTTTCTTTCTTTAATTCTTGCTTTCTTTCTGTACATTTATTAATTTAATTATTTCTTAATTTATCTGTCTGTCCATCTGTCTATCTACTGATCTATTATCGCTAATCTTTATATATAAAGAACAAGAGGATCCTATCTATCATCTATCTATCTATCTATCTATCTATCTATCTATCTATCTATCTATCTATCTATCTTTCCCATATCTGTCTATCTCATATCTATCTATCTATCTATCTATCTATCTATCTATCTATCTATCTATCTTTCCCATATCTGTCTATCTCATATCTATCTATCTATCTATCTATCTATCTATCTATCTATCTTTCCCATATCTGTCTATCTCATATCTATCTATCTATCTATCTATCTATCTATCTATCTATCTATCTTTCCCATATCTGTCTATCTCATATCTATCTATCTATCTATCTATCTATCTATCTATCTATCTTTCCCATATCTGTCTATCTCATATCTATCTATCTATCTATCTATCTATCTATCTATCTATCTATCTTTCCCATATCTGTCTATCTCATATCTATCTATCTATCTATCTATCTATCTATCTATCTATCTATCTTTCCCATATCTGTCTATCTCATATCTATCTATCTATCTATCTATCTATCTATCTATCTATCTATCTTTCCCATATCTGTATATCTCATATCTATCTATCTATCTATCTATCTATCTATCTATCTATCTATCTATCTTTCCCATATCTGTCTATCTCATATCTATCTATCTATCTATCTATCTATCTATCTATCTATCTTTCCCATATCTGTCTATCTCATATCTATCTATCTATCTATCTATCTATCTATCTATCTATCTATCTATCTGTAATATAGGCCATAAACCAGCTCTTCTGTGTTCGGACCCAACACCCAATTCAAACACACACTTCTGGCTGTACTCAGTGTTCGGGTTTGGGAACATGAACTTGCATAGTTCAGTATGAACCCGAACGTTGCTGTTCGTGTTCACCCAACACTACTCTTGAGCCCATGCAGTGGATCATGCCTGTTTTAATGTAGTGCCACCTGGGGACCCATAAAGACTTTACAATATTGTTAGTCATTTTCTTTGTAGCCTTGGGTCCTCCAGCATCTCTGAATCTTTTGATGATATTGAGGAACAATATTGTTAGATCTGCTGAAATCAGAATCGTATTCCTTGCACAGAGAATGAGAGGGGGGATAGCGGGGGCAATCTTTTGGAAACTGGAGACAACAGAAAGTTGCCATTCAAAAAATCTGATTCCGATTGAGTGCTGTAATAGGGCAGTTCTACAGGCCAGAAGTGTAATGTTTATGGATTGCCCCCCCCCCCAGATGTTCTGTTGCTTTAAAGCAGTAGTCCTCAAACTTCCTCCTCAAGGGCCGAGACAGGCCAGGTTTTGCAGCTCTCCACGCTACTCCACAGGTGAATTAACTGGTGCTCAGACAGAGCTATAGCCCTAATTATTACATCTGTGCATCAGCATAGAGAGCTGCAAAACCTGGCCTGTCTCGGCCCTTGAGGAGGAAGTTTGAGGACTACTGCTTTAAAGTACCAGGTTGGTTGGTCATGTGGCTGCCCGGCTAAGGGTCCAAGAGGTAGGAGAGGATTTAAAGGTACTGCCAAAGGCATAATGTAAAAAGACATGGTTCAGCAGCTTACCTAATCATATCTGCCCTATCCCTTTCTGTAACCTCGCAGCAGCTACAGTAGCACTTCCCCTGAGTACCCTAGCAGTAGACCACCAATCATAGGCATCGACTGCTGATCTATAACTCTGCCCACCCATGGCCGTCTGTATATTGCAGCATTGTGATTGGGCGTCAAAGTAAACTGGCTGCTATTGTACTGGAGAGCACTTGCTGGAAAATTAAAAAATGAATGAAAACATCAAAATAAGGTTTCTCGGCTTTGGGAGGTGCATTTTGAAAAAATAGAAATTACAAGTTTAAGGACTATGTAATGATATGGTCTCTGTCTTTGCTTGGACATTGTTGTCAATGTTGGCTACGGCAGACGTCACTTCTCTTTACACTGTGATCCCCCATCAAGGGGGCATTGAAGCAGTAGAGCACTTTTTAAGTCTAAGCTCAGGTCTTCCACAGTTACAAATTGACTTTGTCCTGGAGTGCCTCACGTTTGCGTTAAATCACAACTATTTCTGGTACGATGGGAAGTTTTTTCTACAGGTCAAAGGTGTGGCCATGGGGGCGAAATTCGCCCCCAGTATGGCAAATCTTTATGTGGGCCTCTGGGAATCTACCTTTATTTTTGGCCAGATAACACCAGGCCTGAAGGTATGGAGGCGGTACATAGACGATGTACTGGTGGTCTGGGAAGGATCTGAGACATCCCTAACTCAATTCTTCCAGCAAGTGAATGAGAATAAGAAAAATCTGGAATTCACGGCTGAAATAGATGCAACATCAGTAAATTTTCTAGATCTAACAATCAGTAAGGTAGATGGAAAACTGACCACCAGGACCTATTTCAAAACCACGGACCGTAATGGTTATGTACCCTCCAACAGCTGCCACCATCCAAATTGGTTGAAAGCGATCCCATATGGGCAATTCATGAGGCTAAGACGTAATTGCAGCAACATAAATGACTATGATAAACAGGCAACTCTTTTAAAAACTCGGTTTGTAGATAAAGGGTATGGAAACCAAGAGATAGAATCACAGTATCTACAAGTAAGATCCATGAAACGGGAAGACATTTTGAATAAAAATAGGGTGAATGTCACTTTGAAGGCTGGAGATAAAAGCCAATTTGCCTTTATTACAGGATTCAACATGCAACATCGGCAGATTAAAAGAGTGTTAGAATCCCATTGGCATATTATTAAGGAGGACCCAGTACTGGGAGGTGTAGTCCCGGACAAGCCTGTTTGCATGTTTCGTAAAGCATCCAATTTAAGGCAAAGACTGACTAAAAGTTTTGTGGATCCACCTAAGCCAATCTCGGTAGTTTCTAACAAACTGGAAGGTTTCTATAGGTGTGGGACATGCTGCGCCTGTAAGACGACTACCCACTTGGCCAGGACTTTTAAAACAGTTAGTAACCCTAGTACAGGAAAGGAGATAAAAATTTCTCAATTAATAACTTGCAAATCAACGAATGTTGTGTACTTATTAAGATGTCCCTGCAACTTGATTTATGTGGGTCGGACCACTAGACAGCTATGTGTGAGGGTCCGGGAACACATTTATAATATCAGACGAGGATATGAGGCTCATAGTGTATCTGCCCACTATAAAGTAGCACACGCTAGTAATCCCAATACACTCTTTTTTATGGGTATTGATCGAGTGGAGCGACACTGGAGAGGGTCAAATGTGACCAGGCAATTATCACAACGTGAGGGGAAATGGATTTTTGATCTTAATTCTTTTAGCCCAAATGGTCTTAACATCGAGTTCGACCTAAATTGCTTTATAGACAATTTTTAATTTCCCCCTTTTTTTACTGTCCACTGTTGCTCGCCACTGTTTTTTATTTTATTTTATGCATACCAGGGAAATAAATATGATTTATTGATATTAGAAAGCAAGAATTTCAAAGAATATGATTGTACAATAATATATCTTTTATTTTTTGACATATCCAATCAACATTGTTAGAACATTGATTTTAAGAATTTATATGTCGTTTTATATATATTTTATAACTTCTAATACTATGCATATTGAGTGGCATTCCTTTTAGTAAAAAGCATATTGTATAGAATGGGGAGGTGTCATTACCAGTTTTAATGTTCCCCCCCTTTTTTCCATGTTTTAGAGACTTTTTAATCATATTTTCTATTTGAGGATGCACACTTTTACTATATATTTTTATTGGTCTTCATCAATTTGGATGTAGGAATAAATCTTACCGCCAGCCTCCGTCTTGTTGAATGGGAGGCAAGCTTATAAACGTCTGTAGGTGCAGCTATTAGATACTGCTGCATATACACAGGATGGGAGCATTCTCCTAATCATTCTGGGATGACGTATGTTGCATAATGAAACGGACATCGCCCCCTAGAAGTAAGAAGAAAGCCCAAGCTAATGGGCGGTACTAAGAGGTTACCCGGGTAACCAATAATGTGATATTGACGGCGGAATTGAGAGGGCGGGAGCAAGCCCTCTCTACCTCCGTCTTTTATTGTGATAGTCCGGTAACAGAGCTAATGCTTGATATGAAAGAGTTACCTTGACAACTAATAACGTGTCAGCGACGGGAGAAGTGGGAGGGCGGGAGCAAGCTCCCGCTGTCTCCGTCCCGTGCTGTGGTAGCCTAGTAACAGAGACGCTAGTGGCATACGTCATAGGAAAGCGGGGAGAGCTTCCCCCGCCCCTTTACTTCCGCTTAGAGCGCGAGGTCTCTGTCTCATGCATTGGCAACCTAGCAACAGAGACGCTATCAACACATGCCATGAAAGGATGACGGGGAAAGTACCTCCCGCCCCTGTATTCCCGTCCAGTGGGTGTGGCGGTTGTGCGGGGCTGAAAGAGGAGAGTTTCCTATTGGTTCCCGCTGAAGGGAGAGGGCGGGAGTGACCCTGCTTCCGGTTTAAAAGACGAACTTTTTATTATTACCAAATACCTGGTTAAAGTCGCTTCCTGCGACGAAACGCGTTGGGATTTGGTACATCTGCAGTTTGGAGAACAGGAGGACTAAGCTATTTTCCTGAGACAGCACCCATCACCTATACTTGTTTTCAATCGGCCGATGGGAACATTGTAACCTGGTGGTGAGACCTGCTCCATCTACTTTGCTCTGGATTAAGAGCTGACATGCTGATTTTTTACTTCAAAATTGTGAGTGTGATTCTTATTATTTGTGTGCAATAAATAAGCTTTTTAAACGTTATTGCACTAGATTTGCAATATTTTTATCTTCCTCTATATGTGGAATATGATCCATTGCTATTTTCCTGAGAATTTATGATTGAAACGTCTATTCCTGGGGATCTGAGTGGATGTGGATCCTTTCTATAAACCTAGTGATTCAGCAGTACGGGGAGGAGACTCAGAATACCAATCATATTGGCCTGTCATTGAAGTCTCTCCGGTAAGGATAAGCACAATTGGGTGTGGTGCACACAGAAGAACAATTACAAGCACTATATGGGAAGTGGATAATGAGAAAATAACGTGTTGCACAATAATTGTTTATTCCATATTTTCTTTATTATTTGGACTATTACACATTTTGGACATTTATTTATTTATTTATCAAAGAATAATTGCACCTTTGGTTTATTTAGATAGCTCTGTGTTTTTTTGTCACGTTTGCTTGGACATTCCCTTTAATATTTACCTTGAGTTGGGCATTTTTTTTATTGTTTTGTGTGAAACTTAGGCCCTTATTTAACAAGGGATAGCGTCAGGTAGCGAATGGTGAGCGAACGGTAATGACGCTCACCGCCACGAGAACGCCGGCTCCCCTCCGCAATCACACATTTATCAAGCCAATCCTGCTTAGCGACTGACAGAGCGCCAGATAGCGAATCATTCATCATTATTCCAGCCTCACCCTACAGCGCCAGCTAGTGACCTTGAACAGCGACAGGTATGACCTCTCGCTACCTGGCGCTCTCCAATGCATTTCAATGGAGCAATCTTTAAATATTCTTAATTAATTGCTATTAATGTTTTTTTTTTTTTTTTTTTAAATGGCAAAAATTCTGTGACCACTTCTGCAATGCTCGATATTTTTTTTAAGGTAAAAAAAAAAAAAAAATTCTGCAGAATTGATATTACAGGTCTGATATTAATGTATTCATATTACAAAATGTTTGTAAAAACATGTTTTTTTTTTCCAAAAATATGGTTGTTTGGGGGTTAAAAAACTACTTTTAACCCATCGCCGCCAGCGCTCTGGGGTTTAAACAAGCATTTCACAGCGCGAGAATTTTTTGAGCGTGATTTGCTAATGAATATGCTGGGAGCCGTTCGCTATGGCCATTCACTGTCATGCGCTCCCATACAGCGCGGAACCTGTCAAACAGCGACTCCTAACCCCGTATCCAACATTACTGCACACCGACTGAGTCACTGTCAACAGCCGAACAACGGCCAAGCACAGCGAATACTAGCGTGCGGTGTGAAAATAATGCTACTGGCGCTCATCTGTCGCTACCTGGCGCTATTAATGAATCGGCCTCCTAGTAGTAAATCGAGGCAACCAGACCGGGCATTTAGCTAGACATTCCTATCACCAATTCAGTTTAACTTTTTCAGTCATTTAGAATTCTGAACATTATTAAACCATTACGTCGGGCAACATTTGGCGCTGTCCTAAACTGTTTTCCGTTTTTTTAAATTGAAGCAGAAATGGCGGAGATATCGGGGTTTACAGGTTCAGCCAATGGCATTCTCTTTTTCATCCCGTCCCCAGCTCAGCAGAGTGGGACAAATTGCTGGTCCCTCCTCCTCCTCCTCCTGCCCCTCCCTCCGCCCCCTCCTCCACCTCCAGATTCATCACATTGCTGATTATTATGCAGCATCACAGATCCAAGTGCCACACCCACTTTTTTCAGAAGAGAAATCATGAGGAGAAAGTGTAAACCTCGATATCGATAGATTTCTTCTTCAATTTAAAAAAGGAAATCAGTTTAGGAGAGTGACAATCGTAGCCCCATACAATGGTGCAATAATTATCTTTGCCTGCATTATCACTTTAAGTGTTGCTCCAGTCAACACACTCCATTCTAATGCTTTGGGACAGGGAATCCATGGAGGCAATGTGTTACAAAAACATAAGTTTTCGTAGATGTCATATCTCTATCTGCTTTAAATCAAGAAATACATTAAAGCAACAACTGGTTTACCCAAGAGATTATGTAACACGGGTCACTAATTTGAGGACAGGCAGGTTCACACCTTGGATAGAGAAGAGAACTGGTTCAAAAGCAATGTTTGTAATCCATAGAGATGCGGGGGGGGGGGGGGGGGGGTGACATAAATCATGTGATCTGCCATGTACAATGATGTTTAAACACCTCTCATAAGACCTCATAGTTCTAAAAATATATTGATGGATAGATTTATAGATTAGGATTAACAGATAGATAGATGATAACATGGGTACGAATATTAGACAGCTAGATTAGATTATCAATAATAGATAGCTTATCAAAGATAGATAGATAGATAGATAGATAGATAGACAGACAGACAGACAGACAGACAGACAGACAGACAGACAGACAGACAGACAGACAGACAGACAGATAGATAGATAGATAGATAGATAGATAGATAGATAGATAGATAGTAAGATAGATAGATAGATAGATAGATAGATAGATAGATAGATAGATAGATAGATAGATAGATAGATAGATAGATAGATGGATAGTCAGTAAGATAGATAGATAGAAAGATAGATAGTAAGATAGATAGATAGATAGATAGATAGATAGATAGATAGATAATAACACGATGGATAGGCAGACAGATTGATAGATAGATACTATCTATGTGTTATTGGTTATCTATCTATTTATGTACTGGAATTGAAAATTGTTCAATTATTGATAATCTATCAATCTATATTTAATTTATATATTTCATATATGAGAAAGGGGGAGGGGTATACTGAAGAGAACAGTGTAACCCTGGATATTAACCTGGTATAGGTATAGGACTTAATAGTATGATGTTTATTTGTATATAGGGTCTTTCTACCCTACATAAATAGGGTTGGGGAAAACTGGTAGTTTGTCCTAGTGTCCAAATTATTAAGACATTTGGACAAGCGCCTGTTTTGTTGAGGTAGTTTAGACCCTTTAGAGGATGTCCCTTAGTTTCCTCAGTTTCCTTAGTTTCCCCAACCCTATTTATTTCATATATGCCCAATTTCTATCCACTAATTTGACAGGTTTACAACTTGGACAAATTGAACTGGGTCAAAAGCAAAGTTTGTAAACAATAGAGGTCAGGGGTGACATAACTCATCTGCCACATACAATGATGATGAACACCTTTCTTAAGGAAGTTTAATAACACCTCATAGGTATCATCCTGTAAATGCAGTGAGCACCATACCTCTATGATGTTTTTGGGCCTATGCTCATTAAGGTAAACATACCTTGCTGCTGATTGGAGCACCATTAACAGTATTTAAAGATGGAGAATCCTGTACAAGTTGTTCTGAATCGAGAAAGCTAGTGAAATGTCTTCAAGACAAACACAGTAAGTCCAATAGCCTTGTCCGCTTATGACGTACTGGTCATAGGGAGACCCGGGTGAATTCCCAGTGGGCCTTGGTGCTTTAGTGCTGACTGGGCTGCTGCTTCTAGTACCTCCCCCGCATCCAATCCTTACCTCCCAGTTTCCCCTTTCAGCCTAACTTTTCCCCAACCCTTGTACTCCCTCTGGCCAAGACACCCCAGCTTATGTAGTGTCCCTCTAATGCTATAGCCTCAGCATTCATGGTTGTGGGTCGAACATCAACACCGTTCAGCCAACCCTCTGTGCTCTGTCCCTGCAATGCTACAGCCTCAGCCTTGGAGTGCAATGACTGGAAGCACATGGGGGGCTCACTGGGGATGAGGCAAACTGTTCATGGACTGGCCAGGGCCGGTAAAATATAATTCAGGTTGTACGTAACGTAGAAAATACAAGAGGTGTTATCATAGTGCTTGGCGTCAGCATCACCGCTGAATGATTTCTATTTCTGGCAGCAGAAAATGTGTCGCCTCATCGGAAAGGATGATAAATTCTGACCAAGATATGACTCAGGATTGTTTCTGAAGAGATCCAACCGAAATGCGGGATGAGTGCCGTGTACTGTTAATAGGACTGTTATCTGGCAGAGCACAAGGCCTGACCAATGCATTGTGCTTAGGCAGCAAGAAAGCCGAGCACTTGTCTGCCATTAACCCGCACCCCCCCCCCCCCAACTCCAGATCAATAGCCCTCCATTGCCTGCCCAGCTCTGTCTATCTGCCATCTACCAGCATGTGTGTGTGTGTGTGTGTGTATATATATATATATATATATATATATATATATATATATATATATTTTATATTAAAAAAATGTATCGGCTATTATCGCAAGTCTTTATATGCATCAATCTATATATCATAGCCTATCTATCCTATCTATCTAGGAATTTTTCCTCTCCATTTAACATGTACACATTAATTAAGGTGGGCTTCCTTACTTAATTAATGCCCTTATTAATTAACGTCACATGGACAATTGTACATAGCAATTAGTTATATTGTGCAGAGCCTGAACAGATCAGATTGTAAGGCACAGGGCCTGTTTCTAGAGGTGGGGGGGGGGGGGGAGCAGGGCATCGCTCTGGGTGCCAAGGCTATTGGGGGCACTTTTATCCCAGCCATTCTGTTTTCTGCAAATGACTGTTAGTGGTGTCGGCCATAAGACAGGCCCCTCACACCCCCCATATTGGGCTCAGTCATGGTAGGGGGCACTTTCTGCTGCCAAGGTAGAGGCACAGCATGGCACATACCTGTATGGGACATCGGCAGCACCACAGGAACGGTGAGGAGGGGCAGAATTTTTACTTCCTGCCTAGAATCTGCCCTTGTAAGGTGTGTGGCCAGAATAAGTGTTAAACCGGACCTTCAGCATCATTTCATGGAAAGCCCACCCTTAAAGTGGACCAACACCCAGGTTTTTCACTATCCTGAGTGTTGGTACACTTCCGCGGGGCACCCCAATCACCCAGATCGCCCCTAAAATCTTACCTTATCGGCGACGGACAGGCGCCGGGTAAGCCGCCGCCGCCGCCGCCTCTTGCGCGTCTCTCTTACAGGGAGCAAATCCAACAAAGTGGTGCACCGCACACAATTAAAAATACTGTGCTACACTGTAAACATTAGAACACTACATCAAAATTAGGCTCATGGGACACAGCCCAGAAACCCAAACAACAGGAGCACCAAAACAATCAGAATATAATACAATTTCCTTTATTAAGAGTCACATTTGATCAAGAGAAACAAAGACACAACACACAATATACAAAACTCACACATTAAAAACACTGCCTATCCCCAAATTCCATCCAGTGCTGCATGCGCAGCAAAAATACCTGGGCAACTCCTAAAATATCAGTACGTGCAAAAAATTCCCAAATACCCAATCTTTTTGTGCCGGCACAAAAAACCCCCAGCCTCCCACTATCCGTTCAGCTATATACTAAAGTGACAGTGCATAATCAGCATAACATCAATTCATATAAAATTCATAAAGAATCCATACAGCTACAAATCCAAATGTTCAATTAGTGCAAAATCATATAAAGTGATTAAGTGCAATAAGATATATACAGAGTGATAATATTAATAAATATTCAATATGTGTTCAGAATAATATTGGTCATGGACACATAGCACAAATTACAGAGAAAACACGTCAATGCAGACCAACATAAACAATTAAGAGCAGATAAGGAGGCAAAATACTAAGCCTGGCAACGGGTAAATCACATAGGATGAGGAGCGGGGAACTAGCAGCAGGGACACCTTCGATCGCGGCCGTCCGTGCCGCTTCGCTGGGAAGCTTACAGGGAGCACGCCGGCCATTCAGAAACGGCCGGCGCGGGTGTGCATCCTGCTAGAGGGACGCGCGGGAGGCGGCGGCTTATCCGTCGCCGATAAGGTAAGATTTTAGGGGCTTTCTGGGGGGTTTCACACAGCGGGGCATCCCGATTTCGGATGCCCCGTGGGGAGGGAGCTGATCGGCCCGGGAATCTTATAGATTACCCAGCATCTAAAAATAATATATTTTAAGTTTTTAGTCACTTATTATTCTTTCCCCCACCGGGCTGCAACTCTGTTCAAGACTCTAGGATATGGGCGTCGCCATCTTGACTCAGAAGCATCACAAATACTAAGGAAAGGAGAGCGGGATAAAGTGCAGGAGGTGTGGTTATAGCTGTGCTTTGCACAGACATAGCAGAGTTGAGGTCAGGGAAAGGACAGCAATCCCAGAATGCAGAGCAACACAGTCAGAAGACACTTCCTGTTTGCAGGCTGCCTTATGCTCCATGAGCCGCCATCCTGGATGTTTAAAGGCTCATAACATGCAGTAGATGCAGGTAGGATGATTTTTAATGTGAGCAATTTGTATGTACAGGGTGGGGGAACATGTAAGATAGACTCTTATTCAGGGTGAAGGTCTTCTTTAAACACATGGAGGATAATTCACTCAAATGAGAACTTTATAAGGAACCCCTTTAATGTAGACCATAGACAATGTAAACTGTCTCATTCCCTTAAAGTGGACCAAAACCCACATTTTTAACTTGCATCCCCTGAATTGCTCCCCTTCCATGAAGAGCACATTTAGCTCCTTTTCACTGCTCCCACTTCACTCTAATTCCAGATAATGGCGCCTGTTTTAGCTGTAAAGCTCCGCCTCCTCCATTCATTTCCATTGCTGTGTGTGGTTATGATGTCATTGCCACACCTATACAACAACTGATCACCTGCTGTCTTACAGAGAGAGACAGCAAAAAATATCAGTGTTCCAAAGCGTTTTGAAAAACGACAATATCCATTTCTAGTTCTACACTCTTAGAAGGAAGTATTGGCAGGGGCTTTGGCCAAATGTATTTCACAAGTTCAGTGGCTTTTGGTCCGCTTTAAATCTTACCAAAACGTTACAGTATAAGTGCAAGTAATGTAGAGAGTTTGAACAGAGGAGATTGCAAGGTGTGTGTGGCCAGCATAAGGGTGACCATGACATCAATGAAAGGTAGGTCAGCTAATCTTATGAAGTGAGCACATGATCTTTGTTTGAAAGTGAACCCCAGCTACTACTTTTATGATCATAGCACCATTAATATGCAAATAACAACTGAGTAGGTTGACATTGTGACCAGGAAAGCTGTGTATTGTCGGAACCCCCATGATGGATGATGGGAGCGGACAGAAGGAGAGCCTGGCCAGGCATGCGGAGCACGCCAACTCTTCCCTGATGATTTATATCTGTTGCATTTGTTGTGTAAAAGATCTCTATGCTATAGAGTTACATTATTACATCAGCTTAAAGGGTTAAAGAAGGGAATCTGCCCCTAATGGCAGTCATGCAGCATCAGGTTAATCATGCAGCTTGCTGCAATCATCTACCCCCCTTATAGGTGCCAGTCATCAACCTGTCCCCCAGCTTCACTTCTCCACCCACACTCCACTCTGCCAAAACCCCAATCAGCCACCAAGCAGTCCTTCCAACTTTCCCAACTCTCCCATGCCCCCTCCCAACAAACCAAGCTCCACTCATCCATGTCCTAACATAGCTCCAATGACCAACCTTACCCTGCCATCTCCCCACACAAATCCACTTAAACACCCAGTCATCCCAGCTCCACTCATCCACCCCCTTCCATCCGCTTCCACTCCCCTATTCCACCTTCCCAGCTCCATTCCCCTGCCCTACCCTCCCAGCTGCATCCCCCTGCCCTACCCTCCCAGCTCCATTCCCCTGCTCTATTCCCCTGCTCCACCCTCCCAGCTCCATTCCCCTGCCCCACCCTTCCAGCTCCATTCCCCTGCCCCACCCTCCCAGCTGCATCCCCCTGCCCCACCCTCCCAGCTCCATTCCCCTGCCCCACCCTCCCAGCTCCATTCCCCTGCCCCACCCTTCCAGCTCCATTCCCCTGCCCCACCCTCCCAGCTGCATCCCCCTGCCCCACCCTTCCAGCTCCATTCCCCTGCCCCACCCTCCCAGCTCCATCCCCCTGCCCCACCCTTCCAGCTCCATTCACCTGCCCCACAATTCCAGCTTCATTCACCTGTCCCACCCTCCCAGCTCCATTAACCTGCTCCACCCGCCCAGCAACATTTACCTGCTCCACCCTCCCAGCTCCATTCACCTGCTCCACCCTCCCAGCTCCATTCCCCTGCCCCACAATTCCAGCTTCATTCACCTGTCCCACCCTCCCAGCTCCATTTACCTGCTCCACCCTCCCAGCTACATTCCCCTGCCCAACCTTCCCAGCTCCATTCCTCTGCCCCACCCTCCCAGCTCCATTCCCCTGCCCCACCCTCCCAGCTCCATTCCCCTGCCCCACCCTCCCAGCTCCATTCCCCTGCCCCACACTTCCAGCTCCATTTCCCTGTCCCACGCTTCCAGCTCCATTCCCCTGCTCCACCCTCCCAGCTCCATTCCCCTGCCCCACACTTCCAGCTCCATTTCCCTGCCCCACCCTCCCAGCTCCATTCCCCTGCCCCACACTTCCAGCTCTATTCCCTTGCTCCACCCTCCCAGCTCCATTCCCCTGCCCCACACTTCCAGCTCCATTTCCCTGCCCCACCCTCCCAGCTCCATTCCCCTGCCCCACCCTCCCAGCTCCATTCCCCTGCCCCACACTTCCAGCTCCATTTCCCTGCCCCACGCTTCCAGCTCCATTTCCCTGCCCCACACTTCCAGCTCCATTTCCCTGCCCCACGCTTCCAGCTCCATTCCCCTGCCCAACCTTCCCAGCTCCATTCCCCTGCCCCACACTTCCAGCTCTATTCCCCTGCTCCACCCTTCCAGCTCCATTCCCCGACCCCACCCTTCCAGCTCCATTCTCCCACCCCCACCCTCCTAACTCCATTCCCCTGCTCCACCCTCCCAGCTTCATTTCCCTGCCCCACTCCCAGTTCCACTCGACCAACTCACCGGCCAAGCTCCGCTAAAGGGCTGAATCCCCCAGTTCAACTCACCCCTGCAGTTCAACTCACTAACCCCCCAGCTCAACACATGCCACTCATTAGCTCACCGATACTATCCCACCAGCTCAGCACACCCTCCCCCCGCAATTCCACTCACCCAATCCACCCAAGCTCTACTCATCCAATCTCCCACAGCTCCACTCACCAGCACCACCTCCCAGCTCTAAGTACCCATGCAACCCCCTAGCTCAACTCACCCACCCCCCAGCTGCACTCACTCATGCTACCTCCCAGTTCCACTCACCCACCAGCTCAACTCACCCACGCCACCCTCAGCTCAATTTCCCCACTTCCAGCTCAACTCACCCTTGGCACCCCCCTGCTCCACTCACCCATGCCACCCCAGCTCCACTCAGTTAACCAACTTCAATCAAGCACCAAAAAAGCGGAGTGGGGGCAGGAGGTTTCACACAACGGGATACCCTGGGTAGGAGGAACAAACTCGGGAAAGTGGAAATCCACTGTAATCAACACTCAATGTAGGTTGCTCTGCTTTTATTATCTCAATAGATTATATGGTGTCATATTGTTTCTTTCTTTTTACCATGATATAATGTAGGCTATTACTGCTTGTAAAATCCTGTCTTTAGTATTGAGATACCCCTACAATAGTATTGAGCGCCCCCAGTAGATTGTAAGCTATTTAACCTTCCTTATCTTTACTCTTACTCTTAGATTATCGGCTCTCCTTTATTTTAAAGTGGCCCAAAATAACACCTCGTGTCAAAAAGACCTAATATCAGAAAGGGAGTCACTGGGACTGAAAAGTGAAGAGTGTAAGCTCTTCTGGCTTCTGTAGCTTTCCTTATACCCTAATAGGAAAGCCCCCCCCCAGCACTAGGCAACTATAGAAATAGAATATGGCTGCCTCCCATTCCAGGGAGATTCAGGGTAGAGGAGTCCTCCAGGCGTCCTTGGGATGAAAGCAGTCACTGTATTTATGGTGCTGAGAGCAGAGAGGTGAATCTGCCCCTATCAGTTATCTCCACATGTCGCCCTGTGTTTGTGTAACACATTCTCCACGGGTGCACCTCTTCTGAATGAAGGACGCTCCAGTTAATTGAATGAGCGTGAGCTTATGGGATTCTATGCATTTGTATCCTGCTTAAATTTGATCCCGCACTAAATGCCATCGGCTGTAATCTGAATTGGTTATTATAATCTGCCTGTGTAGTGGAGGGGCCACTTCCTTCGGAGCCTTCCCAACTATTTTAATTGGAAACCTTGTGATCCTCTGGTCCATATATATGAAGAGGTGGCAGTGTGTAACTGTAGTTATCAGGGTTAACTAGTCACGTTCAGCTTTAATGGCAATTTCAAGTACACAGTGTTAACTTATCTCAAGCAATGTCACAGCACACAGGTATGGTAGCTGAGGGTAAGGGTTAATAGAACCGAAGCATGGGGAGCTGACAAGATGGTATCACAGCAGACAGACACTCAACGGCAAGCAGGATAAGTGAAAGCATCAGGTTGTTTTATTGTTGCAGGGTCATGAAAAGAAAGTTTAATGCTTTAATCCACGTCACGGTCAAATACATAGTCTACAGGCTAAATAAACTTGCATAAAGTTGTAGATAAGCCAACACAGGCTTAATAGTCTTGTGTCCTTCTTGCAAAAGGAGACAGGTACACTTGCTTATTAGAGGCCAGGCAGCATCATACTTCCCAATTTTATGTAGGCCTTTTTCCAGAGGGGGATTTGGGGGGCCAATAATTTTAGCTGAGAAACCGTCTATGGGATATCCCAGTCTGGACAGGATTGGTCAATGTCAGCAGAGGGGCCGTCAGGCTGCCAGCAAGTTAAACACACGGGGAACCTCTACTCCATAGCATCCGAGCTCGGAATGTTCTCAACACAAGGGCTTCTCCCTCACACAACAGACACTGCAGGGCAGGGACCGCAGACAGGGGCGGCCACACCTTACCGGCTTCCTCCTTGCGAGCTGTCAGTCCCTTTGGACCCTCTCTACTGCTAAGTGGGCCTGCCACATCCAATTCCAGGATCCCCCTAGGTTCTCTTTCCTGCATGGGTCCTCCTCTCTCTGTGTGGACTCCCCGCACCTCAAGTCTTGATAATCTCTCAGCAACTAAGTGTGGCTCTGCTTCGCTACAGCCACGTCCTCCTACTTCCAACTGCACCTGGGCCTTGTCTCTGTAGTCCTATCAGTCGTGTCACACAGGGAGGCTACTCGATTCTTCCCCTTAGCATGGTTATGGATGATCTCCCTGTCTATCTCTTTGGTCTCCCCTTATAAGTCTGCTCTATACAGTGTTGCTGATAGTTTTCCCTTCAAAAACCTCCCAACCAATCTAAGCAGTTTCCTGTTGTTCCCCAAATGCATCTTATGGCACCTGGCTCCTGTTGTTCCCCAAATGCATCTTATGGCACCTGGCTCAGACTAAAGGGGAAATCCCCTGCTTTTAATCAATCCCTTTTCAAACACACAAACGCATAAGCGTGGTTTTTAATACTACCACAAGTGTGATGCTGGTCATACACATTTTACAATTAGCATGCCTCCCAACTGTCCCGATTTTCCCGGGATTGTCCCGATTTTCGCAAAGAATCTCACGGTCCCGGAACATTAACAAATGTCCCGGGACGCCCTGCGCTGTGGCAGTGTGCCCAGGGCCGCAACGACGCCGGCGCGAAGAAACTAACTTCCTGGCGTGTGGGGTGAGAGAGTGGGGCGGGCGCACGGGGGTGGGTGGGCGGTATGCTGGGTTGGAGATAAAAAAACTTACGCATGCAGGGGTGAAGGCAGCCGACATTGCTGGAGCTGGAGAGCGTGACAGGGGTGTGGCCGGGGCGTGACAGGGGGTGTGGTTGGGGTGTGACAGGGGTGTGACAGGGGTGTGGTCGGGGCGTGACATGGGGTGTGGTCGGGGCGTGGCGGGGGTGTGGTCGGGGCGTGACGGGGGGTGGCCGGGGCGTGACAGAGGTGTGGTCGGGGGCATGGCTTGTCCCGCTTTCACATTTTCAGAAGTTGGGAGGTATGCAATTAGTGATGAGCCAGAGGGGGGACAATCCTGTGCAGAAGCCTTCCAGCCGGATAGTGCCCAGTTTCCAGTATTCTCGAATGCTGGATACATTAGTTCCGGCCATCACAACGTGTAAAATGGTGTAGCGCAGGGGTGCACAACCTTTTTTGGTCTAAGGGCCGCATGGTCTTTTGTTCCACTTCAGGGGCTGCAATCAAATATAAGCAGTGAAACATTTTATTGCAGGCAAGCAACATTAAACATTTCATATGCTTTTATGTATATCCAAAGGTGAGGCAGTGAGTGGGGTGAACAGAAGTGGGAAGAGGTTAGGTGAGAAGAAGTGGGTGGAGGTAAGGCAGGAAGAGGTGAGCAGAGGTGGGTGGAGGTAAGCAAAGGCAGAGGTGAGGTGGGCACAGGTGATATAGGAAGAGGTGTGTCGGACAGAGGTAACGTGGGCAGGGGTGAGGTTAGCAGAGGTGAGCAAAGGTGAGACAGGAAGAGAAGCGATGGACAGCAGTATGGTTGGAAGAGATAGGTTAGCAGAGGTAAGGTGAGACAAGGAGAAAAAAGGAGAGGTGGGGGGGGGGTAAACAGAGGTAAAGTGAGCACAGGAAAGGTGGGAAAAGGCAAGAAGAGAGGAGGTGGACAGAGGTGAGCTGGGTTGAGCCAGGAAAAGTCTTCATAGTCATATTCAGAAATAACCAGTACAAATAACACACCAGTAGCACATTTATGTCACTCACCTATACAGAGAAGTTGATATGTGCTTCACATCCTGCTTAAAGAGGATCAAACCCCACCCTGGAGTCTGTGAGACTCCAGTGCAGCACTTCCTCCCCCCCGGGGCACCCCGATTGGAGGTGCCCCGCTGTGTGAAACCTCCCAGGTCGCCTCGTTCCTGTTCCAACAGTGCATGTGCACAGTGCATGTGCGAGCAGCGGGTGCATCCCCGCTATCACTTTAGCAGGGCGCAGGTGCACTTCCTGTAAGAGGGTAGCAGGGGATGCGGACGCCAGTGTGCACGGATTAGACGAGTTCCTGGACGAAGTGGCTTGAGCGGATCGGAGCGCACTGGTTGGGGCGAGCAGCCGCGCATGCGTTGTAGGACTGGGAAGAGGTGTGTTTTTTGGGCAACCTGGGGGGTCCCTGATTGGGATGCCCGGGGAGCAAAGACCAAAACCCAGGATAGTCAAAGAGAGAAAAGAGAGAGAGAGAGAGAAAAGAGAGAGAGAGAGAGAGAGAGAGAGAAAAGAGAGAGAGAGAAAAGAGAGAGAGAGAAAAGAGAGAGAGAGAAAAGAGAGAGATGAGAGAGAGAGAGAGAAAAGAGACAGACGAGAGAGACGAGAGAGAAAAGAGACAGACGAGAGAGACGAGAGAGAGAGAAAGAAAAGAGATAAGACATGAGAGAAAGAGAGCGAAAAGAGAGAGACACACAAAAGAACAGGGGAGACACATGAGAGAGACAGAAATTGGAGATAGACATAAAAAACAGGGCGAGAAACAGGACTGTGAGACATGAGAGAAACGGGGAGATTGAGACACACAAGATGGAGAGAGACACAATTCCATTAATTGACACCTATAATCTGGCCCTGGGTGTAAGCCAATTTTTTTTGGGAAAAAAAAAAAACTTTACTGGGGGTGAAAAAAATGTAAATATATATATATATATATATATATATATATATATATATATATATTAAAAATATATGAAGTTCCTGCACACCTCTCTGGTCTCCAGGACACCCAAAGCCTCTTTTTCCAGTTTGATCACCACAGACAGGAAGTGGACCTGGATCCTCCCCCCAATAAGGTCACAAACAGCAACAAGAATAAGAAAAACAGTTTAACACAAAGCTACCTCACTGTTTAAAACATGGAAATAAATATTTTGTGTGAAGTTAGGGCTGTAAAGTTGACCAAAACCCACCCTATAAGACACCAGGGCAGGCTTACTCCTTGAGGCATCACAAACTGGGATGCCTCTCTGTGTGAAACCCCTTAGGATGCCCTGCAATTTCACCTTTCCGCCAAGCCCACATTGCAACTGAATTGCTATGTGTGGCATCCCAACACCGTTTTTTAGTCCGCTTTAAAAATACCTCAGAACACGTTTAGCATGTGACAGACGTGTTAGCTGAGTTCTGGGGGGTTTCACACAGCGAGGCATCCCAAAACCGGCTTTAGTCCGCTTTAAAAATACCTCAGAACACGTTTAGCATGTGACAGACGTGTTAGCTGAGTTCTGGGGGGTTTCACACAGCGGGGCATCCCAAAACCGGCTTTTAGTCCACTTTAAAAATACCTCAGAACATGTTTACCATGTGACAGACATGTTAGCTGCATTTTGGGGGTTTCACACAGTGGGGCATCCCAAAACCGGCTTTTATTCCGCTTTAAAAATACCTCAGAACATGTTTACCATGTGACAGATGTGTTAGCTGCATTTTGGGGGGTTTCACACAGCGGGGCATCCCAAAACCGGCTTTTAGTCCACTTTAAAAATACCTCAAAACACGTTTACCATGTGACAGACGTGTTAGCTGTGTTCTGGGGGTTTCACACAGCGGGGCATCCCAAAACCAGTTTTAGTCCGCTTTAAAAATACCTCAGAACACGTTCACCATGTGACAGACGTGTTAGCTGGCGGCTGTCCTGTTACTCGGAGCGCTGCAGTGTCACCTAGGTGAAAAGGACTTACCCGTAACAGGAGACATAAGGACATGAGTGTGATGGAGGGCGCCCGGGGATTGCCTTACGCCCGGCACAGATCCTGAAACAGCGGCGACCCGGATCAGCGTTACCGGCGTGAACTTACAGGCAGTACCATGTCGCTTCCCTGCCATCCAATGCCCCAACAAAATGGAGTCAGGCTGACACGGCCTCACATGGCTTCCGGTCACGGCACCAATCCAAGGCCCTTCCATGAGAGTAGAGGGGAATTCAGAAAGCATGGCGCCTTAAAATTATGTACCAATGACTTCACAATTACAGATATAACATGACAGGTAAACTTAAAGCAGACCAACAGCCTGGCACAGTTGGAAAAGAAAGGTAGGGGCCATTTTGGAGCTTCCTCTCCCAACTGACATAACTGACAGCACTTCCTGTTTGCAGGTGGCCTGCAAATACACGAGCCGCCATCTTGTTTTTAAAATTTACTACAGCAAGAGTTAGCAAAAGGGTAAATTAATTTGTATGTGCAGCAATCTAAATTGCCCTGGGGAGGGATGCATACGAGCACTGGTTTAAGTCATTTTTGACTTAGGGTCTGCTTTAAGTTTATATGGACATTCACAGGTTTTTGATGTGGGTGCCCTTGGTGACACGGCAGACCAGGGGATACATAGGGTTTAATGGGCCCCATAGCAGTCGTAGTGGGCCTCCGAAAAGAGATCAGATATATTGTACTTACTTAGACTAAGGACTGCTGTAGGGGCTCAGGACAGGTATGGTGGGACAGAAAGGGCAGGCGTCAGCACTGGGCTTAACAGGGCAGGTGCCGGGGTCCCTGCACCTTGGGAGGGCCCATCTCATTACCATTACCCTGGGAAGCCCCTATGCAGGACACGGGGTGGTGTAGTAACCAGCACTAACAGGCTGATTCATTACTAACGCCAGGTACCGGCGGTGAGCGTCTGTACAGCGGCACTAAGAGCGACCGCCTCAGTCGCTGTAGTAACATGGCCGGCATTGATGAATTTGATGTGTGAGTTGCTATAACACCAGTACAGAGCTATATGGGAGCGAACGGTAGTGACTGGTCAGTGTGAGCGACTCAAATCATATTCATCAAAAAAACAGCCTCACACAGCGCCGGCGCTCAAAATTGTGTCGCTGTAGCCCAGAGCACCAGACGCTGTGTGATTAAAGTCTGATTTATAACTTATATCCACAAAGCGAAAACACATGGAATGATATTGGTATAACATTGTGACATTAACACTTTAATGCCAGACCTGTAATGACAATTCTGCATAAAAATATAAAAAATCAAAAAAGTTTTCAAAAATGACTTTAAATAGGCCAGGAGAGGTCACACAAATATTTCATTAAAAGAAAAACCCTGTTTAAAGAAAATGAACGTACATTGAAATGTATGGGAGAACAAAAGATAGCGACAGGTAATACTTGGCGCTCTGGAAGCTAGAGCGCCGGCGCTATACACTGAGCCATCTGTAATAATACATGTGACGCTACATGGCGCTGTTAGAGTCGCTCACCAGATTCGCCTTCATACATGTGGTATTGCGTACAGCGCCCGGCGTTCACCAGACACTGTCTGCCGCTACGAGGCGCTACCTGCCGCTATCCTTTCATGAATAAATCCCATAGAATAGATGGAAGGCAAGCCCCCATGGCACCACAGAGCCCAATATGAATATTTCTTGTGGAATATTTATTTTGGCTTTGGCAGGACTCGTGCCCACAAACTCTGAATATCTGCTCACTACTAGAGGTTCAATGCTCTTTCCATGGCGTCATAGAGCCCAAGGGATGATGATGATATTTTTCTTGGAATATCCTTTTGCTTGGGTGGAACTCGAATCCACAACCTTTGAAAATCTACTCAATTCTAGTGGTCCCATACTTTCTCCATCAGGCTCAGACTTACCAGAAAAAAAACAGTGGGCCCCTGGTCGCCTTTGGGTGCCTTCGCCAACAAAACTAGGCTGTTAAACTTAGTTGTGGCAACCCAGGCATTCACAAAGAGACAATACAGTTTAGCATAATGTTTAAGCATTGGCTCTGGAAGTAAGCTGGTAATACTTGCATCTAAATGTGATGGGGGGGGCCCAGAGCCGATTCTACTGGTGGGCCCCAGGCATCCCAGTCCCACACAGTTCTCCATGTCACCACAGAGCCCAATGGGGATGATAATTATTGTAAAATATTCCTTTTGGCTCTGGTGGGACTCAAACCCACAACCTCTGAATATCTTCTCACTCCTAGACGTCCAATGTGCTATCCATGGCACCACAGAGCCCAATGAGTGTGATTCTTTTGGTTTGCGTGGCACACGAACCCACAACCCTTAGAATTCTGCTCAGTTTTAGAGGTTCCATGCGCTCTCCATGTCACCACACAGCCCAATAGGGATGATATTCCTTTTAGCTCTGGTAGGAATCGAACCAACAACCTGTAAATATCTGCATGCGTTGAGAAGTCCAATGCGGTATCCATGGGCCTATCCATGGCACTACAGAGACCAATGGGGATGATATTTTTTGTGAAAATTCCTTTTGGCTCTGGTGGGACTGGAACCCACAACCTTTGAATATCTGCTCAGTTCTAGAGGTCCCATGCACTATCCATGTAACAGCACAGCCCAATGGGGATCATAATTCTTGTTCCTTTCCACTTTGGTGGGACTCAAATCCACAACCCCTGAATATCTTCTCACTTCTAGAGGTCCAATGTGCTATCCATGGCACCACAGAGCCCAATAGGGGTCATTTTTTTTGGTTCGGGTGGCACTCGAGCTAACACCCCTTGAAATTCAGCTCAATTCTAGAGGCCCCATGCGCTCTCCATGTCACCACACAGCCCAATGGGGATAGTAATTCTTGTGTAAAATTCCTTTTAGCTCTGGTAGGACTCGAACCAACAACCTTAAGATATCTGCACACTTTGAGAAGTCCAATGTCCTATCTATGGGTCTATCCATGGCACTACAGAAACCAATAGGGATGATATTTCTTGTCAACATTCCTTTCGGCTCTGGTGGGACTCGAACACACAACCTTTAAATATCTGCTCAATTCTAGAAGTTCTAGAGGTCCAGCCTTTAAATATCTTCTCAGTTCTAGAGGTCCCATGTGCGCTCCATGTAACAGCACAGCCCAAAGGGGATGATAATTCTTGTTCCTTTCCGCTTCGGTGAGGCTCAAATCCACATCCTCTGAATATCTGCTCAGTTCCAGGAGTACAGTGTGCTATCAATGGCACCACAGGGCCAGTTGAGATGGTATTTTTGGTGGAATATTGCTTTCAACTCTGGTTCGACTCGAACCAACAACCTGTAGATATCTGCTCACTTGTAGAGGTTCAATGTGCCAACCATGATACCAAAGATCCTATGGCTGGCCCTGTGGTGCCATGGATAGCACATTGGACCAAAAAAAATCACCCCATTGGGCTCTGTGGTGCCATGTATAACACATTGGACCAAAAAAAATCACCCCATTGGGCTCTGTGGTGCCATGGATATCACACTGGACCAAAAAAAAATCACCTCCATTGGATCCTGTGGTGCCATGTATAGCACATTGGACCAAAAAAATCACCTTCACTGGACCCTGTGGTGCCATGTATAGCACATTGGACCAAAAAAATCACCCCATTGGGCTCTGTGGTGCCATGGATAGCACATTGGACCAAAAAAATCACCCCATTGGGCTCTGTGGTGCCATGGATATCACATTGGACCAAAAAAATCACCCCATTGGGCTCTGTGGTGCCATGGATATCACACTGGACCAAAAAAAAATCACCTCCATTGGATTCTGTGGTGCCATGTATAGCACATTGGATCAAAAAAATCACCCCATTGGGCTCTGTGATGCCATGGATATCACATTGGACCAAAAAAAATCACCTCCATTGGGCTCTGTGGTGCCATGGATAGCACAATGGACCTCTAGAAGTTACCAGACATTTACAGGTTGTGGGTTCGAGTGGGTTCGAGTCCCACCAGAGTAATTTAGAACCCACAACCTGTAGATATCTGCTCACTTGTAGAGGATCAATGTGCCAACCATGATACCAAAGATCCTATGGCTGGCCCTGTGGTGCCATGGATAGCACATTGGACTCTGTGGTTCCATGGATATCACATTGGACCAAAAAAATCACCTCCATTGGGCTCTGTGGTGCCATGTATAGCACATTGGACCAAAAAAATCACCCCATTGGGCTCTGTGGTGCCATGGATATCATATTGGACCAAAAAAAATCACCTCCATTGGACCCTGTGGTGCCATGGATAGCACATTGGACCAAAGAATATCACCTCCATTGGGCTCTGTGGTGCCATAGATATCACATTGGGCCAAAATAATCACCTTCATTGGACTCTGTGGTGCCATGGATAGCACATTGGGCCCCCAAAAAAGACCCCCATTGGGCTCTGTGGTGCCATAGATATCACATTGGACCAAAAAAATTCACCCCATTGGGCTCTGTGGTGCCATGGATAGCACAATGGACCTCTAGAAGTTACCAGACATTTACAGGTTGTGGGTTCGAGTCCCACCAGAGTAATTTATTCCATTTCGGGACAGATCACTGCTACCGGCAGTTGCAACACAGTGAATCCTGCCTTGGTATTTTCTGGCAGTGCGGGCCCTACGCGAGTACAGTAGTTGATTTCATCTGGGCTGTTTCATTGCGTTCCTGGAGCGGAGTCAGTTCATTGAAGGTAATTGGTGTCCAGCCATTGGCCTGTCATCCTTTTCCGGTAATTGGGAAGCACTCTGGCCGGCTCCGGCTTCCTGTCTAACCTGAGCCGATTCCCTAAGTGCTTGGCTGACTGCAGTGCAGAGCGCAGCCCGTACTTTGCGCAGCACATTTGGTGAGATCTATAAAGCGTTTTAAGTGGTGAAGGCGGAGGAGGGACTTTCTAGAAAATGCTCAGCACAAAGCCGCTTGTGATTATAAAGCATTTTTTGTTTGTGTTTTTTAATTAACCCTTTCACTGCTTGGCTCCGGCCTACATCCCACAACATAGAAAGCCAGGGGTATCTCTCTGGTTTGCCTCCAAACCATATGGAAAAGATGGGAACAGAAACCTGGTCAGGGCTCTAGGTATTTATTTTAAAGAGGACATCCAGACAACAATGACATCAGAAATGACAGGCAGAAATGGCTGGGCCCCATACAACCTACATCTTTGGGCCCTCTTCCACAGATCTCAAATGGGACCAAAAATGGCTGCACAATGCAGTGTCACACCCCCCTATTAGTAGAAGTGTTGATTTTGTACCTGTACAATTTCTGAGATAAAGGTAAGTATGTTTTAAATCCACTGGTGGAATGGGATGGACTAGAGTGTGCATGGATCGGGGGGGGGGGGTGGATGAATGGAGCTGGGACAGGTGGTTGAATGAGTGGAGCTGGATGGCGGAGTAGGTGAGTGGAGATGGGGGGTAGATAAATGGAATGGGGGTGAATGAGTGGAGGTGGGGGCGTGGATCTGGGTGGGTGAAGGTGGATGAGTAATGCTGGAAGGGTGGGATGAATGAGCAATGCTGGGAGGGTGGGGTGGATGAGTAATGCTAGGTGGGTGGGGTGGATGAGTAATGCTAGGTGGGTGGGGTGGATGAATAATGCTGGGAGGGTGGGGTGGATGAGTGAAGTTAGGTGGATGAATAATGCTGGAAGGGTGGGGGTGGATGAGTAATACTGGGAGGGTGGGGGTGGATGAGTAATACTGGGAGGGTGGAGTGGATGAATAATGATGGTTAAGTGGGGGGGGGGGGGGGTGAATAGAGTGGGGTGGGATGGATATGTGGAGCAGGGAGGGGGTAGATAAGTGGAGCTAGGAGGCTGAGGTAGATGAGTGCAGCTGGGTGGGTTCGGCGCATTATTGGAGCTGGGTGGGTGGGGTGAATGAGTGCAGCTGGGTGGGTTCGGTGCATTATTGGAGCTGGGTGGGTGGGGTGAATGAGTGCAGCTGGGTGGGGTGAATAAGAGAAGCTAAGTGCATTGGATGGATGAGAGGAGCTGGTTGGGTGGGGTGCATGAGTGGAGTCGGGGTGGGGGGGTGGAGATGAGCAGTTGGGTGGAGCTGGAATGGTGGGGTGGAGAAGTGGAGCTGGGATGGGTGAGGATGGAAGAAGTGTGCATGAGTCGAGCTGGGATGGTGGGGTAGGTAAGTGGAGCTGGGTGAGGGAGATGGAGGAGTAAAACTGGGTGGGTGACTGAAGTTGGGAGGGTGGGTGAGTGGAGATGGCTGTGGGAATAGAGGAGTGAAGAGAGGAGGGAGCTGGATGAGAGGCGTTGGGAGTGTAGTGTGGAGGACTATAGTGGGTAGGTAAATGAAGCTGGAGGCAAAAGGGATGAGTGGCATGGGGGGTGGATGAGTGTAGATGGCAGGGGTGGATGAGTGTAGATGGCAGGGGTGGATGAGTGTAGATGGCAGGGGTGGATGAGTAGAGCTGGTATGGTGTGGTGAATGTCTAACCCTGGGAGGGTGGGTTCGATGAGTGGATCTGGGATAGGTAAAGGGAGCTGGGTGGGAGGATAGAAGAATAAAGCTGGGTATGTGATTGGAGCTGAGAGGGCTGAGTGGATAAGTGGACCTGAGGGAGTGAATCTAGGAGGGGGGCTGGGTGAGAAACATTGGAGGGGTGGAAGAGTGGAGTGAGGTAGATAAGTGAAGCTGGGAGAGGGGTGTATGAGTGCAGCAGGCTATGGGGGTTATTCATCAAGGGATAGCGCCAGGTAGCGCCTCATAACGGCAGGCAGCATAAGGGCAGGCAGGAGGGGGGCTGGGTGAGAAACATTGGAGGGGTGGAAGAGTGGAGTGAGGTAGATAAGTGAAGCTGGGAGAGGGGTGTATGAGCACAGCAGGCTATGGCTATCAAGGGAGAGCGCCAGGTAGCGCCTCATAACGGCAGGCAGCATCTGGTGAACGCTGGGCGTTGTACGCAAAACCACATTTATGAAGGCGATTCTGGTGAGCGACTCTAACAGCGCCATGTAGCGTCACATGTATTATTACAGGCGTCTCAGCGTATAGCGCCAGAGCTCTAGCTTCCAGAGCTATTACTTGTCGCTCTCCTATACATTTCAATGGACGTTCCTTTTCTTCTAGAATTTTTTATGTTGTGGGGAAGCGCTAGAGAACATAAACAGAGCAGCAACTGGATTTGAGGGGCTAGCTCAAATAGTGAAAACAAAGGTTAAAGAAAGTTGACAAAGTAGATGGAAAAAACTTTGAACTTCAGTCGCGCTGCAATGAATAAACGTTTCTTGATTGTCATAGAGGATTCTAACCACAAATATATATAATATTAGGGTGATCTCTAGGAGTCCTCTAAATTTCAATTATTGGCTGTATCGGCAGATTAATCTGTCTTAGCAGCCCTGATAGGATCAGGAACAAGGGAGAGTATCCTTTTATATTTATGATCAATATTGCATTCCTAGGTCTAGTGTAAGTTGCCAAAGATTAGAAAGAATGGGGCACTTACCGCCGCGGCCCGGGGGTTAAAAAACCTGACCTGGGCCCTTGAGAGTTAACCACTTCTGAAGATGGACCTGAAGCTTGTTATCGGGTGTGCGCGCCGCTCACCGTGTATCCCGATGAAGTCAGGAGGTTATGCTCTTTCAGTATGTAAACTCTTTTAATATGATAACAAAATAAAAACAAAAATAAAAACAAACAAGGTGGTAGGCGAAGTAGTTGCCGTAGCTGTTGCAGTTAAATGTCCAATTTGTTTCCAGTCTTTGAGAGAAGGGAGAAAGTCTCCAGTACTGTAGACTTTCTCTCTTCTCTCAAAGACTGGAAACAAATTCTCTCAAGGGCCCTGGTCAGGTTTTTTAACCCCCGGGCCATGGCGGTAAGTGCCCCATTCTTTCTAATCTTTGGCAACTTACACTAGACCTAGGAATGCAATATACATATAAAAGGATACTCTCCCTTGTTTGTTTTCTTCTGTTTAAACAGGTTTAAACAGGGTTTTTTGTTTTTCATTTTTTTTCTTTCTCAAATAATTGTGTGACGTCTCCTGGCCTAGAAAGAGTCATTTTTTAAAACTTTTTTGTATATTTTATTGCAGAATTGTCATTACAGGTCTGGCACTAAAGTATTAATGTCACAGTGTTATAACAATGTCATTCCATGTGTTTTCGCTTTGTTACTAGTGGATATGTGATCAAAAACAGACGCAGCGTCTGGCGATCTATGCTATAGCGACCAGATCCAGAGCGCCCGAGTCGCTGAGAGTCAGTCGCACTGAGCTGGCGCTACCTTTCGCTCCCTGCAACGCTGTACTGGTGTTAGATCGCCCAACATACATCTCATTCATTTGTGGCATCTGTTACAGCGCCCGATAGCCGATCACAGCGTCTACTAGCTGTCGCTCTTAGCGCCTCTGTACAGACGCTCATCTGCCAATACGTGCCCGTAATTAACCTGGTGGCTGGAAGTTCCCATAGCAGGTCGGGCAAAATAACTGAGCGGTTTCCATCAGGGGCAGTAGCCGGGCCCCTCTTTGTGTCTGGGTCCCATACAGGAGTCCGGGCTGTGCTGCCTTGATTTGTATATAATGGGACTTTGTTGTCTACCTGGACTCCCTGCTTCCAGTTTAACTTTGGTGTTTTGATGCCTTGTGCTCACCAGGAAACAAATTCCAGGCGAGCGGCGTTCTCCGCTCTGTTCTCGGGCTCCATGTTACATTTCCGCAAGCAATTTGAGTAATTAAAAGCCTATTTTCTCCTTTTGATACTCTTGATAAGTTGCTTTCAGAGACTAAACCAATCCCCGGGGAAGTGATCACTCTCGGATAACACGGATAGCAGAGTGAGACACCATTCCCGGCGGTGAACTACGCAGTCTCTTTCCACTTTAGTTAAAGAGGAACATCGGACCTAAAATAAAAAGGGGCCAAACCCCCCCCCCCCCATTGGCCCCTACTTACCTTTTGGATGTTGCTGCTGCCTGCTGCAGTGACATCCAGCTGCTTCAGGGCCCGATATTCACCCCCGTGCCGGCTTAGCCATCGGTAAAGTCCCGCGCCGCTCCGCAAAGTCTTGGGGGATTTCGGAAAGGCTCTATTGCATCTCATTTATGGGCACTGCAAAGGCACAAGATCAGGGGCCACGTGCAGTGCCTGATGGGATGCAAGAGGGTGCTTCCTGTCCAGAGGTCGCCCGGAATCCAAGGGACCCAGCAGAGGGATGCCCTGGCGAGGTGAGTAAAAATTACCCAAAGGTAAGACCGGAGGGGGGGCAGCAGATCGGTGAGGTTTTAACCTCCCCCGAAGTTCCTCTTTAAAGTGGACCCTCCTGGAAACTCCGTGCCAGGTACAATCCAGGTCCCCAACCCCCCTACTTATGCTTCCTGCGAGCCCCAAATGTGAGCTGCCACAAGTGTTTGTGTGTGTGTAACTATTTTCCTGTCCTTGTCAGATGGAGCTCTAATAGGAAAAGGTGAGTAGCTCTCTAATGCAGGGCTCACTGATGGTGTAAGCTGGGATGCTGGGTTAGTTTAAAGTGGACCAAAACCCAGGATTTTGACTATCCTAGGTTTTGGTCCTTGCCCCTGGGGCACCCCGATCATGTTAACCCCCAGGTGACCTCTGCTTGTCCTGCGCCTGGGGCAGCAGATTGCAGTGGGGAAAAGCAGGAGAGGCAGCAAAGCTGCTAAAGTTAACAAAAAATAACTTGTTTTGGGCCAAATGTAAATTCGACCGCAATAGTGCAAATTCAGTTCAGTTCAGCCAAAACAGAATATCCACTATTGATGTGTCTGGAGGTCCCCACTGATCATAAGTTGGAAAATATAGAAGATACCCCCCCTTTACCTATAGCTAGGGGGCGGAGTGGACCCATTTTTGGGGTTCCATCCACTTTAAAAGAATAGTGATAGTATGATAGTAATTTTAGAGTGGATGAAGTTATGGTATAACATCTGCATATAAAGCCATACAAATATATCACTAACTGTAACATTGTATCATTAAGTGTTAGCATTGTATCAGCAAAGAGAAGAAGCCCTTGTTGGTTAAAGTTCTCTCCTTTTAAGCTAAAAATAGGTTATTTGGGATTGTTATTTTTCTATTCTTTTTTCTAGAGGGGGTTTAGCTATTTATACAGTAATTCTGTTAAAGGATACCTCTAGCTTTTCATACAGATGATCGAAAAGAGTTAAAGGGAGATTCATTTTCCTACACCAAAATACATTACTTGGCTAAGGTGACCACTTACGTTTTATTTCTGATTAGCGCAGCTTTTGTGCTCTTTCCATAATGCAATTTGGGCATTTGGCCCCTTTAGTTGCTTTCCAGAGCCCCGAAGACCTAAACCCCTTCCCCCATAGACTTTAATAGGATTGGGGTTAGGCTAATGTAGAACCAGAATACTGGAAACTATTTGGCAGAATTGCTCCAGAAAAGAATAGAGGCTCATCACAAAAAATAACACCTTGGGTAGTCTTGGCTGCCCTGCTCCTGCCAGATCCCCCTGTGCAGTGTCATGTGACTCCCGAGTCCTGTGCAACCCTGGAGGTCTTCTTTAACCTGTTTTTGGGGGGGGGAGGGGGAAAGTGGGGGAAGTGATCCGGGGGTATTGTCCCCTGGAGTGAGTGTTTGTTCTTGATGGGTAATCAGTGCTTCTGACTGTTAGTCAATTGTATTCTAAGGTAGAAAGGGTTTTTTTTGGTTCTGCCCCTTGGGGGGGGGGGGGGGGGGAGGAACCAAAAGGTGCACCTTTTTCTATACCCTATAGAAAGGAAAAGCTAAGTAGGTGTGTACGTTTGCAAAAAACATTTAATTATCACTCATGCAGATAGTTTGAAACAATAATTTTTACATATACATTAAACACAATCCGTTTACATGGCTATTTACATTTCTTGCACCTAATTCTTCTTTAACCTGGCTCACCAACTAAATACAACCCTGACTTCAGAGGCAGAACTTGTTAAAGCGAACCTTCACCCTGAATAAGAGCATATCTTATATGTTTCCCCCACAGATTGTTCACATTAAAAATCATCCTACTTGCATGTTATGAGCCTTTAAACATCCATAATGGCAACTCATGGAGCATCAGGCAGCCTGCACATAGGAAGTGTCTTCTGACTGTGTCGCTCTGCATTCTGGGATTGCTGTCCTTTTTTTGACCCCAGCCCTGCTCTGTCTGTGCAAAGCACAGCTATAACCCCGCCCTCTGTAGTTTATCCCTCTTTCATCTCTTCAGTATGTGTTGCTTCTGAGTCAAGATGGCGGCACCTGTATCCTAGAGTCCTGAACAGCCTGGTGAGGAAAGAATAATAAGTGAGTGACTAATAACTTAAAATACATTAATTTTAGATGCTGGGGAAGAGTTTTTTTTAAGGGTTTGGGCTTTTCATTAAATCACGCTGAAGGTCTGGTTTAAAGTGGACCAACACCCAGGATTTTGACTATCCTGGGTTTTGGTCCACTTCGGGGGGGCACCCTGATTGGGGGTGCCCCGCTGTGTGAAACCCCCCAGAAAGCCCCAAAAACTCACCTCACCACGCTCCCACGTGACCGCGCCGTCCAATCCCCGCCGGCGGACAAGAGTGTGACAGCGACGGACAAGACAGCGCGTCCGCCGCCGCCTCCCGCACGTCACTCTGACAGGGCGCGCACCCGCATCTGCCATTCACGCGGGCGTGCGCACGTCTAGAGGGGCACGCGGGAGGCGGTAAGATTTTTTTGGGGTTTTGGGGGGGTCTCGGATGTCCCGCGGTGCGGGAGGTGATCGGCCCGGGAATCTATCGCCCCTGGGTGATGGTCCACTTTAACCAACTAAATACAGACCTGACTTCAGGTACAGCGCCTAAGTACACCTGTGCCACCCTTCATTCCCCCTCTCCAACTGTTAGATACACAGTGCTGGACTTGGAACAAAAATCAGCATGGGATTTTTCTGGTTCAACAGAATCCAAGAATGTTGGGGTATAAGTAATTTTGGTGATATGTGATAAGATGAGGCTACATGAACCTAGAGGCAACAGTTATCTGGGTAGTATGACTGACCAAAGCCGTGTGCTACCTGAAATGATATGAATAGTCCATGGCCACCAATGGAGCTCAAATGCTTAGAGGCTCCAAAAATCAGGAAAGCTGAGGTATAAGTAATCTTGGTGATATGGGCCTTGATTTACAAAGAGTTGAAAAAAACTCTTATGGTAGAAAAAAAATTCAATTCATGAGAAAAAAGCCTGAGAATGTCACTGTTAGTGAATCACCAGATACGAAGACCATGAAAGTCAATGGCACTTTTTACTACAGGTAAAAAAGGGGTAAAAAGTTCATTACTTTTTCCAGGAGTAAAAAAGTGCCATTGACTTTCATTGTCTTCCTATCTGGTGATTCACTAACAGTGACATTCTCAGGCTTTTTTTCTCATGAATTGAATTTTTTACTACCATGAGAGTTTTTCTCAACCCTTTGTGAATCAAGGCCATGGTGTTAAAATGTAAGGTCCATAAACTCAAAACCTGGGGACAGCAATGATTTGGTGACTGAACATTGAGGTATGCTACCCAGAAACCTTATGTAGGTGATATGACTGGTGAGGCATGAGTGTGGAAACACCAGAAATCTGGGGTATAACTGAACTTGGTGGTATGATGTTTAAGGGGACCAAAACCCACGCAGGTGTGGTTATTGGTGCCGCCGCAATAAGACAGTCTGGGGGACCAGATAATTAGCTCTACTAATTCAATAGTTGATGTAAATTATATTGCAGTAGCCCTTAAAGTGGATCAACACCCAGGATTTTCACTATCCTGGGTGTTGGTCCACTTCAGCTGGGCATCCGAGATCAGGATGCCCGCTGTGTGAAACCCCCCCCAAAAGCCCCAAAAAACGTACCTTTCCGGCGACGGACAAGCGACGGACAAGCCGCCGCCGCCTCCCGCGCGTCCCTCTTACAGGGCGCGCGCCCGCGCCGGCCATTCACAAACGGCGGGCGTGCGCACTGCTAGAGGGGCGCGCAGGAGGCGGCGGCGGCTGATCCGTCGCCGATAAGGTAAGGTTTTTTGGGGCTTTTGGGGGGGTTTCACCCCAAGGGACATCCCGATCTCGGATGCCCCGCGGTGCGGGAGGTGATCGGCCCGGGAATCTCATAGATTCCCGGGCCGATCACCCCTGGGTGTTGGTCCACTTTAAATGCCTGATGTGCCAAAATCATTCAACTATGTGACAACAATAAATCTCTAATAAATATCTAAAAATTATATAATATATATATATTATATAATCTAATACATACTACTATTAAATACTAACTAAGATCAAACAGTGACAGAAGAAGGGACAGTGAGAAAACAATATATATAGAGTGATCAATAAAAGTGGCAAGTGCAGATATATATATATATATATATTTGAAGGGTTAATATAATTGTATAAATATCACCAAAAATGCAGTCGAACTTGGGTCAATGCCACAACACTACCGACGCGTTGCATGGCCAAACACTACCACTTCATCAGGATACTATTATCCGTCCTTTCCTCTGTAACTGTTTCATCGTAGTTAGTATTTAAACCGGACCTTCACCCTGAATAAGAGCCTATCTTATATGTTTCCCACAACCTGTACATACAGATTGCCCACATTAATCCGGACCTTCACCCTGAATAAGAGTCTATCTTATATGTTTCCCACACCCTGTGCATACAGATTGCCCACAGTGAAAATCATCCTACCTGCATCTACTGCATGTTATGAGCCTTTGAACATCTAAGCGGCCCATGTAGTCTCAGGCAGCCGGCAAACAGGAAGTGTCTTCTGACTGTGCAGCTCTGCATTGTGGGATTGCTGTTCTTTTCCTGACCCCAGCTCTGCTCTGTCTGTGCAAAGCACAGCTATAACCCTGCCTTCTGCACTTTTGCCCCCCTCTCCTCAGTATGTGATGCTTCTGAGGCAAGATGGCTGCCCCTGTATCCTAGAATCCTGAACAGAGTTGCAGCCCAGTGTGGGAAAGAATAATAAATAAGTGAATAAAACGTAAAATATATTAATTTTAGATGCTGGGGAATAGTCTTTTAAAGGTTTGGGCTTTTTGATTAAATGATGCTGAAGGTCCAGTTTAATAGATATTTATTAGAGATTTTTTATTGCCACATAGTTGAATGATTTTGCCACATCAGGCTTTTAAGGGCTATTGCAATATAATTTACATCAATTGTTTAATTAGTAGAGCTAATTATCTGGTCTCATTGCCAGCTGTCTTGTATGTTTTTATAATGTGTCTTGGTGTGTATTTTTGTTTTATTTATGGAGCTATAAAAATGATGATCATTTTTTTTTAAATATTTGGGCGCAGCAATTGCTGTGGAGTATGTTGGGGACCAATCTGGGGGTCCATTTGTGTAATGACAAGGTTTTGATACGGTTCAAATGCTGGCACCATATGCATCAGATAGCTGGGCTGTGCGTATATCTTTTATAGAATACAAAATCTTAGTGATGTTACTAGTGATAAAACGAGGCTCCATGAAACCAGAGCCTGGAGGTTATCTGGGTGTTTGGCCTGACCAATGAGGAGAGCTACCAGGAATCCAAATGCCGGAGGCATCACTTCTCTGGATGGTATTATGGTTGAATCAAATGAGACTCAAGGACCTGAGAATGTGGAGGCATCCGTAATCTGGATCAAACCACTGACCAAGCTGATGGAGAACCGGCAAGTGAGGCGACAGGAAGTGCTGCAGAACCAGGAAGTGACATCACTCACAGGTTGTTATCTATGCTGAGCTCCCGAACCACAAGCACTGAGAGGCAGGTTTCTCATTGAAGTAGAGGTAAGATATTATATTATAATATTATAATTCACATTACACTGTTACTATTTATTGCTTCTTTTTTCCTTCTCATTTCATGTTTAAAGAAACCTGTTACATTTTCACAAACTTAAAGGGCACCTGTAGGCTAGGCCCAAACGATAAAAATAATTACCTTGCCCCACAGCTAGTTCCTCGAGGTCCACCTCTCTACCTCATTACCATTACCTCGATGTACAGAGGCAGTTATTGCTGAATGTAATAAAACTCAGGCTGGGAGTTAAAAGTGGACTAACACCCACCGCTGATCTATAAGATTCCCGGGCCGATCAGCTCCCTCCCCGCGGGGCATCCAAAATCGGAATGCCCTGCTGTGTGAAACCCCCCCCCCCGGACGCCCACAAACCTTACCTTCTCCCGCTCCATCGGCGCATGCGCGGGCCACCACCGCCACCTCTCGCTCGTCCCTCTAGCAGGGCGCGCACCCACGCCGGCCGTTTGTGAATGGCCGGCGCGGGCGCGCTCCCTGTAAGAGGGATGCGCGAGAGGCGGCGGCGGCTGCCTCAGCTTGTCCGTCGGCGGTGAGGTAAGTTTTTTTGGGCTTTCTGGGGGGTTTCACACAGCGGGGTGCCCCGCAGAAGTGGATCAACACCCAGGATAGTGAAAATCCTGGGTGTTGGTCCACTTTAAAAACCCACAAAGCTGCCTCTCTCCCTCATGCTGTACAATGTAACAAGCAAGAAAAACCATGCTCTTACATTGGAGAAAGCCAGCCAGCTCCCTGCTGTGTGTTTTCATTGTCAGGCTATACATTAAAATAAGCGCAGCACCCTGCTGTCATATATTGTATTGTTTTATGCAAGATAACTTTTTTTCCATCTCATTTCATGCTGTGTGGTACACGGTCAGGCTGCTTTACATTGTAACAAGAGCAGCAGCCTGCTGTCATATATTGTATTGCAGCCAATGGTGTTTTACGCTAGATGTTACTTTTTCAAAAACTTAAAGGGCATCTTTAGGCTGGGTTCAAAAATATTTACCTTGATTTACAGAGGCAACAGTGCTGAGAGTAATGAAACTCAGGCTGGGAATTTTAAAACCTGCAAGGCCTCTCTCCCTTGTGCTGTACAATGTAACAAGCAGGATTAGTCACGACCTCACATTGTAAAAATCCAAACAGCTCACTGCTGTGTGTTACACTGTCAGGCTGCTATACATTGTAACAAGAGCAGCGCTCTGCTGTCATAAAGTGTATCGCAGCCAAAAGCGTTTTACGCAAGATAACTCTTTTTCCATGTTACTTTCCTAAACTGTTTTTTTAAATTGAAGAAGAAATGGCCGAGATATTGAGATTTACAGGTTAACCTCATGTTTTCTCTTCTAAAAAAGTGGGCGTGGCCCTTAGATCTGTGATGCTGCATAATCTGTGATGAATCTGGAGGAGGAGGTGGAAGGAGGAGGTAAAAGGAGGGGACCAGCAATTCTGTCCCGCTCTGCTGAGCTGATTGGGGGACGGGATGAAAAAGACAATGTCATTGGCTGAACATGTAAACTCCGATATCTCGGCCATTTCTGCTTTAATTTAAAAACAGAAAACAGTTTAGGACAGCGCCAAACGTAGCCCAACGCAATGATGTAACAATTATCTTTGCCTGCTGTATCACTTTTAATCATCTTTTTGTAAAGCTAGAGGTACCTTTAACAGAATAATGTGATTTTGGAGTATTTCCCCTATCTTTATGGTATAATATATAATATGCATATAAAGCCAAGGATACAAATGTATCAGCAACTGTAACATTGTATCATTAAAGTGGACCAACACCCAGGATTTTGACTATCCTGGGTTTTGGTCCACTTCGGCGGGGCACCCCGATCGGGGGTGCCCCGCTGTGTGAAACCCCCCAGAAAGCCCCAAAAACTCACCTCTCCTCGCTCCCACGTGACAGCCGCAGCCAATCCCCGCCGACGGACAAGCGGGAGGCAGCGACGGACAAGAGAGCGCGCCCGCCGCTGCCTCCCGCGCGTCACTCTTACAGGGCGCGCGCCTGCACCGGCCGTTCACAAACGGCCGACACGGGTGCGCGTCATGCTAGAGGGATGCGCGGGAGGCGGGCGCCGCTGGATCGAGGATCAGGTAGGGATTTAGGGGTTTCTGGGGGGTTTCACACAGGTGCCCCGCAGTCAGGGAGCTGATCGGTCTGGGAATCTTATAGATTCCCGGGCCGATCACGGGAGGGTGTTGGTCCACTTTAAGTGCTAGAATTGTATCAATAAAGAGAAGAAGGTTTGATGGTTAAATAAGGTGAAAGTTGGTAAAATTCTCTCTTTTTCAAGCTAATTTTTTCAGGAGAGCTCCTGCTTTATACAGTATACAGATGTTGAGCTAAAATAAAAGGGACAGTCTTCCACTCTAGAATAACATTATTCTGTTGAAGAAAACCTCTAGCGTGGCTGGACTGGCCTTCCCCAGGGACATCCCGATTTGGGAAGCCTCCCTGTTTGTTACCCGCTAGTTCGCCTGTATCAGCTTACCTTTCTCCAGTCTAACGGCCCATGCGCGGGCTCTCATCCAATCAGAGCTGTTTGCTGTGACTATGTAATCTGAATGGCTGGGGCAGGAGTACACACACAGCCCAAAGATATGGGGGATGCAGTAGCTCTCGCTCCCCATTGCAGAACATCAAAGCCATATTCTGAATAACATAGTCACGACAAACGGCTCTGATTGGATGAGAGCTTGCACATGCTCAGTTAGACTGGGGAAAGGTAAGCTGTTACAGGCGATCTGAGGGTTTCACACAGTGGGACATCCCAAATCGGGATGCCCAATGGCAAGGAACCAAACCCAGGATAGTCAAAATCCCGGTTTTTGTTCCGCTTTAAAAGAAGTGAAATTTACATTATTTGGCTACGAGGGCCTCTGATGTTTTTGTTACAGTCAGATGTGCTCCAGATTTTGTGCTCTTCCCATTATGCAACTTTGGGCCATTTTACTGCTTTAAAGTGGACCAAAACCCACTGAACTTTTGAAATACATTTGGCCAAAGCCCCTGCGGATACTCCCTTCTTAGGGTGTAGAAATAGATATTTTCTCGTTTCAAATAGTCCTGGAGCACCTATTTTTTGCTGCCCCTCGGTGTGAGATGACAGATGATCAGTCATTGCATTAGTTGTGGCAATGACACCATTGTCACACACAACAATGGCAATGAATAGAGGAGGCGGAGCTTTACAGCTAAAACAGGCGCCATTATCTGGGATTAGAGTGAAGCAGGAGCAGTGAAAAATGCCAAAATGTACTCTTTAATATGCAATTCAGGGGATGCTAGTTAAAAATGTGGGTTTTGGTCCTCTTTAATTGCTTTCCAGAGACCCAAAAGCACATCCTGAATTTTGCCCGCATTGACTTTAATGGGATTCAGGTGATGCAGAACCAGAATATTGGAAACTATTCAACAGAACTGCACCAGAACAGAATAGAGGCAGATTCCGCTCATCACTACTCTGCACTCGATCTCAGCTGCCGGTAAGTTTTTTCTAACTGGAGCTGTGGGGGACAGAAGGCGAGTATGACTCTTGTTTTGTTTGTTTTTCTTTACTTGGAAAAACCCTTTAAAATAAACCCTCGTATTAGAACACCTATACTTAATCCATTCATAAACTAAGCATTCATGTTTATTGACTGTGTTTTAAAAAGTCATTCTCCAAATTTTCTGCCCTGTAAGACGCACTTTCTTTCCCCAAAAGTGCGTCTTATCAGGCGAATGTGGAAAACTGACATTTCCAGCTTCCATGCCTCGGCAGCCATATCCCGCTGACATAAAAACACATACACACATATATACATTACTGGCTTCCACTTCCCTCGCCATTGCCTTTGCCATTGCCGCCACCACCTCAGCTGTTGCCCCCGTAGTCGCCGCCCCAAGTTCCCGGAGACCCTACGACCCCGGAGTTCTACGACGCTGACAGGAGTAACAGGCCACGCCCACCCAGAAATCAGAACTGGCATTCCAGGAGCTTGAAGTGGCAGGCAGCGGCGCTATGGGGTCAGGGTTGCGATTGTGGAGGCAGTGGGCACCGGTAATGTGTGTGTGTGATTAAGTCCGCGGGGAGCCGTCTGCCTGGGAGCTGGGGAATGTACGTTTTTTTCTTTTTTTGGGGGGCATGCTGCATACTGTTTGTATTTGGGATGCCCGTGCACTGCCTATAATTGGGAAGCCTGCTAACTGCCTGTAATTTGGATGCCTGCACACTTCCTGTAATTGGGATTCCCGCACACTTCCTGTAAATGGGATTCCCGCACACTTCCTGTAAATGGGATTCCCGCACACTTTCTGTAATTGGGATTCCCGCACACTTCCTGTAATTGGGATGCCTGCACACTTCCTGTAATTGGGATGCCCGCACACTGCCTGTAATTGGGATTCCCGCACACTTCCTGTAATTGGGATTCCCGCACACTTCCTGTAATTGGGATTCCCGCACACTTCCTGTAATTGGGATGCCTGCACACTTCCTGTAATTGGGATTCCCGCACACTTTCTGTAATTGGGATGCCCGCACACTGCCTGTAATGTGTGATGCCTGCACACTGCCTGTAACGTGTGATGCCTGCACACTGCCTGTAACGTGTGATGCCTGCACACTGCCTGTAACGTGTGATGCCTGCACACTGCCTGTAACGTGTGATGCCCACACACTGCCTGTAATTGGGATTCCCGCACACTTCCTGTAATTGGGATTCCCGCACACTTCCTGTAATTGGGATTCCCGCACACTTCCTGTAATTGGGATGCCCGCACACTGCTTGTAATTCGGATGCCCGCACACTGCCTGTAATGTGTGATACCTGCACACTGCCTGTAATGTGTGATGCCCGCACACTGCCTGTAATTGGGATGCCCGCACACTGTCTGTAATTAGGATGCCTCACACTGGTTGTAATTGGAATGCTCCTTGCTGCCTTTAATATGGGATACCGCTCACTGCATGTAATGTGGGATACCGCTCACTGCCTGTAATTGGGGTGCCTCTCACTGGTGTGATTGGGGGAATTATGCACACTGTCTATAATGGGGTGATTGGTAAGGGGTATTTTAGCACATCATTTGGTTCAGAATATTTTTTTTCCTAATTTTTCTCCTCTTATAGGGTGAAACACACGGTACTACTGAAAGTAGAAAATACTGAGACTGATGGCTAAGCTGAAAGGACACGAAAGGACCGACATCCAGTTATCCATTTTCTTCTGCTGTCACACTCCATTTTGCCCGGGGTAGTGGGTGAGTAGAAATGCTGGATCATTTTTTTATACACATTTTCTATATCAACCAATATGGACTTCCCTGAGAATATTCAGGCCTGCTTTAAAGAGAATTGTATCACCACTTGGCTCAGCACAAGGTCCCCGTCAGAAAATCTGGCACCCACAGATGCTGCACACCAAAAGCCTGGTGACTTTGCCCCCACTCATGCATCTCTTTATAACCAGTGCACAGACCGCATAAGGGCATTTAAAGTGGACCAAAACCCAAGATTTTGACAATCCTGACTGTTTGGTACTTGCCCCCGGTCACCCAATTGAACTCACCTTTCCCTTGTCTTATTGCACACGCATGGCCTCTCGTCCAATCAGCACGAACGGATCTGCTCCAGCACACTCGTCTAAGGATCGTCTAAGCTGAGTCCCGATGAGTGGAGCTGAGCGCCGGCGGCCACATCCCCGCTACCCTCTAACAGGGAGCGTGCCCACATCACCCCAACCACTGGTGTGGGCGCAAGCCGTGATAAAGGTATAGCCGCTCGCGCTGTTAGATGAGGGAAGAAGCTGAGTTTACTGCTCATCCTTCTTTACAGTGATCAGACTGCAGCAGACTAGGTGAGAATTTCTCACTGCAACTTTGTTTACTAATCCTTCACAATCCTCCCCCATAATAATCCCTAATGCCTAATAAACCCCCCACCAACATCTTTTAAAGCAAACCAACACCCTAATGTAGCAAGGGTGTTGGTAGCCACCTATGCCACTACTATCTCACAGTATCCCCCCAGGATATTGTAGAACTTACCTTAAAGTGGACTAAAACCCAAGGAGATCGGCTCAGGAATCTAAGATTCTAGAGTCGCCCGGTTGGGTTTTGTTTCGCTTTAATCCTCCACCCAAACAGAGCCCAGCATAGGGAGCGGCCACATCCCCAGTATCCTTGCTTTTCCTGCTCTCCAACTATCTAAATAGCTGTGTGCGGGATGTGGTCAGCCCATGCACCGTAGGATCGCCAGGAAGGTAAGTTTTATGGTGATTCTGGGGGATTTCACACAGCAGGGCATCCCAAATCTAGAAAACTAGCACTCAACCCTGTTAGCTTGCAGACCAACCTAAAATCTGTCTCTAAATCTGGTTAAAAACAGAGGACTCGGTCACACACATCTGCAGAAGTAGCTGAAGCAGCACCACCAAGCGCCAAGGTGCCTCTGTGAGGTGCAGCCAGGGCCAGATTAAGAGCATCCTGGGCCTGGTGCTGTAGATTTTGACGGGCCTATTGAAAGGTGGGCAATCCCCCGGAAAGCCCCGAAAACCCTACCTGTTCCTGGGCCGGCGCAGGCGCGCACCCTGTTAGAGGGAAGCGCGAGCTTGGCGGCGGGCGCGCTCCCCTTGTCCGTTGACGGACCTCGCTTATCCGTCGGTGTGGATTGGTGGAGTGAGTCACGTGGGAGCAGGGACAGGTGAGTTTTTGGGGCTTTCTGGGGGGGTTTCACACAGCGGGGCACCCCCGATTGGGGAGCCCCACCGAAGTGGAACAAAACCCATGATAGTCAAAATCCTGGGTGTTGGTCCACGTTAAGCTGCAACACCATGCTATTTGCAAATATGTTTTTCATGGTTCAACAACCTTTAGAACTAAAACTTTTTTGCCCAGAGTTAGATTGAGATTCCTATGGCAGTGCAAAAATGAACACAGGCATCTTTCCCATTAGCTTAATATTCATATCACAAGTATTAAAACCCAGTTTGTATATATGTATTGTGAAACAGTATTAAAATCAGCCATGTTAGGTAGGAACACAGATACACCAATATATCCCAGTAGCTTACATGAGTCTTACATGTAAGATCAATGACAGATAAAAGAATCTTTGTCCCTCTTTTCTACATTCCTTCCTCTCTCGCTCCCATTTTAGCTTGGATTCTAATACCTAAAACTTACCTGCTCCTCAGACCGCTGCTCCTTCCCGCACACAAGACGAATTGTTGCTCCTCACACGCTGCTCCTCCCCTCACACAAAAATGGTGGGCACGCTCACTTCATTAAATATGCCGGATAACGTGGTGAGTGAGCCCGTCATTTTCGAGTGAGGGACGGAGCAGTGTGAGAGAAGGCCTTGCTGGCCAATCAGGAGAAACCTAGGCATGATGACATCAGTGGAGGGGCAGGGTTTATATCCGCATCAACTCACAGTGACAGCAGCTGTGAGCGGCGGTGCCGGCCGCGGCGGACTTAAGAGAGCATTTTTTTTTTTTTCTTTGCCGACATGACAGAAGTGCGCGGACGGCGCGTGGGGCTGCGCGGAGGAGCTGCCGTGGGTGCGCGGCCATGCGCAGCTTAGAGGGAGCGCTGCTGACAGGTACCACCGTCCGCCGTCGTCCCCCTCCTAATGCGCGTGACTTCCTCTCCCCCCTCCTAATGCCGGCTGTTGCGCGCTGGGCCGCTGGCCGGTGGGCGTGCAACAGTGACTGGCAGACCAGGCGGCCGCGGGCGCGGCCTATGCGGGCCGCGTTTGCAGGCTGCTGGGCCTGTCTTAACGTAGGGGCCTGGAGCGGCAGCTCCATCCGCCCCTACGTTAATCCGGCCCTGGGTGCAGCCATAACTCTAATCTCTGAGAGCCCCATTTGGGACATACAATGCAACAGATAAATTGGGAGCAGGCTTACCTGAGGTTGCCCTAAAACCTCGAGTGCAGCCCATGGGGTGGAAGGGTCAAATACCTCACAGTACAGCCTAGACCCCACACACCATGTGCTTGCACAAATTCAAAAGAAACAAAGGAGAGATGGCAGCCGCTCAGACCATTTTATAACTAACCTGGGAGGTGCACATTAGCAGGGCAATCAGGATACAAAGGAGCCACAGCACTCAAACCAGTTAGCTTGCAGACAACCTAAAATCTGTTTCTAAATCTGGTTAAAAACAGAGGCTCGGTCACACACATCTGCAGAAGTATGCTTAAGCTGTAGCACCAAGCACCAAGGTGCCTTTGTGAGGTGCTAATCTCTGAGAGCCCCATTTGGGACAGTGGCTCCTTTAAGACTTTTGTATCCTAATTGCCCTGCTAACGTGCACCTCCCAGGTTAGTTATAAAATGGTCTGAGCGGCTGCCACCCCTCTTTTGTTTCATGGGAATAGTGAACCAGCCAGCTGGCTGGCTGGCTGACTGATTAGGATTAGGGCTATGGGATTGTCAGAAAGGTGAGTCTTATGGCGATCCTGGGGGATTTCACACAGCAGGGCATCCCAAATCCAGAATGCCATAGGAATAGTGAACCGGACAGCAGGACAAATGAACAGCATTAGGGCTATGGGATCGCCAGAGTTTTCTCGGCCTCTAAACACCTCACACTTCCAGAGAGGAGCAGCACCCAGGAGAGTGGAAATTGGGGGTGCTGCACAAGCTGTGCTCCCCTGAGATGTTCCTTAGGCCCTTATTTAACAAGGAATAGCGCCAGGTAGCAACTGGTGAGCGAACGGTAATGACGGTCACTGCCACGAGAACGCCGGCTCCCCACCACAATCACACATTTATCAAGCCAATCCTGCTTAGCGACTGAGATAGCGCCATATAGCGACTCATTCATCCTTATTCCAGCCTCAGCCCACAGCGCCAGCGTCCGACCTTGAACAGCGACAGGTATGACCTCTCGCTACCTGGCGCTCTCCAATGCATTTCAATGGAACAATCTTTAAATATTAATAATTAATTGTTAATAATTTTTTTTTTTTTTTTTTTTATGTGAAAATTTCTGTTACCACTTCTGCCATGTTAGATATTTTTTTTAAGGTAGGAAAAAAATAAAAAAAAATTTGTGCAGAATTGATATTACAGGTCTGATATTAATGTATTCATATTACAAAATGTTTTTATAAACTTGTTTTTTTTGGTTTCCCAAAATATGGTTGTTTGGGGGTTAAAAAAACTACTTTTAACCCATCGCCACCAGCGCTCTGGGGTTTAAACATGCATTTCACAGCGCGAGAATTTTTGGAGCGTGATTTGTTAATGAATATGGTGGGAGCCGGTCGCTATGGCCATTCGCTATCATGCGCTCCCATACAGCGCGGAACCTGTCAAATAGCGACTCATCACCTTGTATTCAACATTACTGCACACCGACCGAGTCGCTATCAACAACTGAACAACGGCCAAGCACAGCGACTACTAGCGGGCGCTGTGAAAATACCGCTACAGTCGCTCAACTGTCGCTACCTGGCGCTATTAATAAATCAGCCTCTTAGTCTCCCACATGTCTGTATGTGCTCTTGATACGCTCAGAAGCTCGCTAAAAAATAACCCGTACATTTCTTTAAAATGACCTGTACTGGGAAAAGCCTTGTGTTTATGTGTCGGCCAAAATTCTCCTTTAATGTATCTTACTAATGCACTCGATGTTCATGACTGATTATTCTCCTCTTTATATGAAGCAGCTGCTGGGTCACATCTGTGTCTGTGTCAGACGGGAGGACTCCTTCTGTGACAATAGAGAGACACATCCTCAACTCACACTTTCATACTCCATAAAAAGCTAAAACATAACTCATTAAAGTGCACCAAAAACCCAAGATTTACACTATACCCGGTTTTGGTCTGATTTGGGATGCCCTGATGTGTGAACCCCCCACTGTCACCCATTATACATACCTTCCTGCGACCCCACAGCTCTGCTCCTGTTAGCTTCTTTGGCCATGCATACGAGCAACCAAAGAAGATGAATGGGAGCTTAGCCTCTCTTGGTGGCGGACCTCTTTGCACCTCTTTTTGGATGTGCTTGTCTGGGCAAAGTACCATTACAGCCAGTGGCGTGCTCAAAGTGGACCAAAACTCAGCATGATCTGCCTGGGAATCTATAAGATTCCCGAGCAGATCGATTCCCTCCCTCCAGGGAATTCAAAATCGTGATGCCCCGCTGTGTGAAACGGAGCGCCCCGTTCACTTACCTTGCTTCCCGGTCCAACGGCGCATGCGCGAGCCACAGCCGCATGCTTCTAGCAGGGCGCGTGCCCGCGCCAGGCATTTCTGGATGGCCGGCGCAGACACGCACCCTGTTACAGAGAAGCGGGGGATGCGGCCGCCAGTGCGCTCAGAGCCTTAGACGCTGGCTTAGACGGCAGCCGCTCGGAGCGCACTGATTGGACGAGCAGCCACGCATGTGCCGTAGGACTGGGAAGAGGTGAGTTGCACTCGGTGATCTGGGGGGTTTCGTACAGCGGGGTACCCCGATCGCGATGCCCCAGGGGAAAGGGCGGACCCCAGGATAGTCAAAATCCTGGGTTTTGGTCCACTTTAACCACCAAGCAAATGCTTTGGGCCCCCACATGCTAGGGTCCCCCTAGAGGCAGAGTTTGAGCACTGACAACTTTTTGTTTAAAAAAAATAAATAAATAATGGCACTCGGTGGACGGGCTGCGGTGAGTGAGGGGCCATGTGTCTGGGCCCCTCAGAGCCTATAATGGTATGACTGGGCCCCTAATCTGATTTTAAGGTAAGTCTGCCTGCCTTGGGGGCAGAGGCCCCATACATCACATATAGGCTATAGAGGGGCCCGGTGTCTATACAGCCTAGATTGTGTCTGGGCCCCCCATAACATATAATGTGATGGCTGGGCCCCTAGAGTTTCTGTTTCCTATATGGCTTGTCTGACTTTGCTATTGGGCCAGAGGCTCAGTTTAAACTAGGGGTCAAGCCATCACACATAGGTTAGAGATGGGGGGGTTAGACTCTTTGGAGCTTATATTGTGTCTGGGCCCCTCAGAACATAAAATGTGATGGCTGGGCCCCTAGTCTGATCTTAAAGTGGACCAACACCCAGGATTTTGACTATCCTGGGTTTTGGTCCACTTCAGTGGGGAACCCTGATCGGGGGTGCCCCGCTGTGTGAAACCCCCCAGAAAGCCCCGAAAACTCACCTCACCCCGCTCCCACGTGACCGCTGCAGCCAATCCCCGCCGCCGGACAAGCAGAGTGCGTCCACCGCCGCCTCCCGCGCGTCCCTCTTACAGGGAGCGCGCCCTGCTAGAGGGATGCGCGGGCGGCGGTGGACGCGCATGCGCCGCTGGAACGTGGAAAAGGTAGGATTGTGGGCTTCCTGGAGGGTTTCACCCCGCGGGAAATCCCGATTTCGGATGCCCCGCGGGGAGGGATCTGATCGGCCCGGGAATCTTATAGATTCCCGGGCCGATCCCCCCTGGGTGTTGGTCCACTTTAAGGTAAGTCTGGCTGCCTTGGGGGCAGATGTCCAATTCAAATTAAGGCCCCAACCATCACATATAGGTAATAGAGGGGCCCAGACTTTATACAGCCTACATTGTGTCTGGGCCCCCTATAACATATAATGTGATGGGTGGGCCCCTGGTTTTTGTTTTTTTATATGATCTGTCTGATTTTGCTATTGGGCCAGAGGCTCGGTTTAAACTAGGGGTCAAGCCATCACACATTGGTTATGAGGGGGGCCCAGACATGCTGCTGTACGGGGCCCGAAAATTCCAGATGGCGGCCCTGCGTGCATTGCTGTGAAGGGGTAGAAATCAGAGCGTCACTTTAGCATACCTGATTTGGAGGGACTGTCCCTCTTTTGAGGTCATGTCCCCCTGTCCCTCGTTGTTCTCTTTCGTCCCTCTTGGAGATGTAACATGCAGATCTGTAGCGATAAATTATTCATTCGCCTATTTAAAATGTTTCTATTGTTGTAACTGTTACACCCTATCTCCTATCCATCCGTCAATGAGGGGGCGTGGCCTAATGTAACAATTGTCCCTCTTTCCAACCCTGGAAGGTATGCTTTAGCATGACCTGACATGTCTGTCAAAGGCTTTTCTGTTGGACGGGCTTAGCGCTTGGTCACCGCAGACAGGAAGTGAGGCAACATTTCCAAAACTGTCTCCGATCCTGCCCTAAACATCACATTTCCCGGGGCTGTATTGTCAGGCCCTTGATGCAGCGCACGCCCCATCACGCTTTCCAGCTCTCACACCCCATTATCTCAATGCGGCTTCATTCAGGAGGAAAAGGTTGGCCGCAAGCCCCAGAGAACCAAAAACGGTTCACAGTAGCGAAGCTGTAAAGCTTCCAGCAGGCAAACATTGAGGTCACCGGTGATCCGGGACATCTGGATCTCTGTCTACTCGTCCAGCCCGTGGTCCATCTGACGATGACAAACCGCTTTATTCATGATTATTTTTACCTTAGACCTGGCCGCGTTTCATCAGCTCGTCCGACGCCTTACGCACATTTTACTCCCGAACCCTTCACAGAGGGCGGCTTTGTTCAAGAAACTCAACTCAGGTCTACATAAAATGTTCCAGAGACACTTGCCTGCTTGTTTTAAGTCTGAATATGAAGGTTGCCATCAGGAATTTATATGCTCCTGAAAGCCTAAGGGTCGGGAACCTCTCCAAAAAGCAGACCAAAACCCTGTGCACAAGACTCTAGAAGCGAAACGATTCCAGGGCCGGGTGAAAGCCCTCCCATTGATTTGGGATGCCCCTCTTTGTGAAACACCAGGATTGCGACAAATCATTTCTTTCTTCTTGCTCCCATGGGGTATGTGCAGGCCTCCAGCGGCATCCCCAGCTCCCCTCTTATTGACGCCCCCCACCAGGCATCCAGAGGAAGAGACCAGTGGGAGGCAATCCATTCATTGAAGCAGAACAAATATCGGCGCCCCAATGGAGCCCTGTTCACCAGTCCCACTTATACCATTTATCCACACCCCATCCAACTATAAGAGCTCCATACCATGCTGTTTCCCAATTCCACCTGTACTGCCTAATAGCCCTACATAAAACTCAACCAACACCAACTACCTACCCCATGCCATTAATAGCTCAATGCTGAATCCCACCCATACCATCGCTACCTGCAACCTACTAATACAACTTGTCCACCTCATCTGACTGTAATAGCTCTATACCATGCTGCCCCTCACCCATTCCACCTGTACTGTCCCTATCACCCCCATATACAACTTGTAACACACCAATGCCATCTGCCCCATCTCACAAAAAGAGCTCTATACCATGCTGCTTCCTACCACCTGTGCTATCTAAATACCCCCCATACACAGCACACTCATACCATACACAGCCCTACAACCCACTCATATCTTTTAACTACCCCTTCCCATGCCATGCTGCATACCATCTATACCAGTGATGGCAAAACCTTTTAGGGAACGAGTGCCCAAACTGCAACCTAAAACTTTAAAGTGGACCAACACCCAGGGGGGGGTGAAACCCCCCAGGACGCCCACAAACCTTACCTTAACCCCGTTCCAACGGCGCATGCGCATGCGCGGGCCGTGGCCGCGTCTCGCGCTTCCCTCTAGCAGGGCGCGCACCCGTGCCGGCCGTTTGTGAATGGCCGGCGCAGGCGCGCTCCCTGTTAGAAGGAAGCGCGAGACGCGGCCTCCAGGGCTCAGAGCCGCTGTGGTTGGACGCCGCTTGTACGTGCATACCACAGCGGCTCTGAGCTCTCTGATTGGACGAGCGCCCGCGTAGGAGCGTGGGGAGGTAAGTGTTTACGGGCGTTCTGGGGGGTTTCACACAGCGGGGCACCCCCGATCGGGGTGCCCTACCGAAGTGGACCAAAACCCAGGATAGTCAAAATCCTGGGTGTTGGTCCACTTTAAGTGCCAACCTCTGGCTCTGGTGCCATGGGAAGATGAAAAAAATGTGTGTACTTGAAAGATAATGGGTTCCCACAGAGAGGGCTCTGAGTGCCTCCTCTGGGGTCATGGGTTTGCCCCCACTGACCTATACCTCTAACCAGGGCCGGCTCCAGGTTTATGTGGGCCCTTGGGCGGCATGGTCTCAGTTGGCCCCTTTGTGGTGAAGAGTCGCGTCACATCACTGAGGGACATCCCGAATCTGGATTCCCCCTAAGGATCTTGCTATTTGGACTAAAACTCTAGTCTTGGTCTACTTTGAAGTGCACCAAGCCCCTTTAAACCTGACCTTGGAGTCTAAACGAATCTAGATTCTCCTGATTTTGGATGCCCCTGTGTGTGACCCCCCCCCCCCCCCCCTTTGTTCATTACTTTCCTGGAACTGGTGAATACACTGTGGGATCGCCAGTTTGAGTTAACAGCCAAACCAGGGGGGTTCTTTCACAAATAGGGGCATCCCAAACTGAGATGCCACTGTAAAGCAGACCAAACCTCAGGGGTGGAATTGCTTGCACAGTGGGTATACCAGCGATCCCAGGGGGGTTCACACAGTAGGGTATCACAGATTGGGATGCTCCAGGGATAGGAATCAGCTGGGGTGGGCAACTTAAAGGAGCAGTATCGCGAAATTTGCATTAAAAAAGATAAATAATTAAATAGCCATACAATAGCTTATAACATGTGTATAAATAATCTGGCGATAGAAAAAGAAAAAAATATATGCCTCTCTTTTAAATTGTATAATTATAATAGCTCAGTCCATTTGCTGAATAGGGGGATCTGCTGGGTTTATATTTAGTGAGCTGCTTCATTTAGCCCACTGGTCTCCTAGCAACACTTTACCTCAGAGGCTGACACTGTAATCAGTGGTAACGGCTGTGTGTGTGTGAGGTGCTGCTTTTGTTATGAGACCAGGTGACTCAAATGTGTAAAATCTGTACAAAATAAACTAAACTGACTGAAAATGACTGAAATTCTTCTTTGAATAACTGTGAAGGAAAATCTAAAAGTATTAAAGTGGAACAAAACCCCATTCTAAATCAGGATGCCCACTGTGTGAAACGACCCCTGGATAACCACAGATCCCCCCATTTTTCTGGTGCGCTTACGCAGATAGTCATTTAGACAGGCCGGGCGGCCAGGAAGGTTACTGCTCAGGCTCCCCATCTGTGTGCAAACAGATCTGATTGGATGAGAGCCCGCGCATGCGCTGTGGGACAGGGATAGGTACGTTTTCACAGGCGAACTTGGGGATTTCACATATCAGGGCATCCCAAGTCGGGATGCCCCTAGGGGCACAAAACAAAACTCCAGATAGTGAAAATCCTGGGTTGGGCTTTGCTCAAAACACACAAAGCTGAAAGAAAGATCATATGGAAAAAAAAGAGAAAATGGTAAACTGAACAATTTTGCAGCAGAGCCAACATGAAGGGAAAACTGTCAAAATCAGCTAAATGACTTCTAGAGCTTTTCTCTCTGTTTTAGATATAAGTTCTGGCCAGGCAATGTTGCAATGTTATCTGATGCTGGATGGCTGCCAGCACTGAACAGCTGAGACTTTGATACATTCTCCTCAGCGTGGAACTGATACATTGTTGCACCCCTCTCCTCAGTGTGGAACAGGCCAGAGTGTCGGCGCCCGACACTGACAAGACATAAACATCAGCTATTAGTCTCCAGCTGCTCAACACACACATCATTTTTTTCTACATTTGTAATTCTTACTCCAACACTTATCTACATTCAAAGTACCATTTAAATATAAGTCACCAAGAAAAATTCGCGATACTGCTCCTTTAAAAGCAGAACAAAACCCAACACTTCCTCCCCTGTTGTGTGGAACCCCGCCATTCGAGGAGATGTGAGCACCTGCTGTGGCGTTGCCCTTCCAGTCTTCCGCCGGTCAGGCACCCTCACACACCCCAAAGGCCGGCCCTGTCAGTGGGCCTCCCAGGAGGGCGGGGCCCCCGGCAGCTGCCCCACCTTGCCGGGTGCTGACGCCGGCCCTCAGTCTAACCCCCCCCTCCCGTATACCAGCATGCATCCAACTTAGCCATTAGTTTACCCCATCCAACCATAAGGGCTCAATAAGATGCTGCTTCTTAAGTTCCCCTCTATACCACCTGTCCTGTCTAATACCCCTCTGTTATGTCACCCGTTATCCGTGGTAGAGCGCAGTGGCATCTAACTCCTACCTCCTTTTGTCATTTATTCATAGGATAGGGTAAGACTCGGGAAGCATACAATAACAGCACTTAATAATCACTATAGCAAACACGTCAATACAATGGCAAGTACAATGCTCCTCCAGTTCTGCACCTCTCTGCCAATTCCTACACTGGCTGCCAGTCCCACAGCGAATCCTGTTCAAAACTCGAACTCTCGCCTACAAAGCTCTCTCCATCCAGGCCCCTCCCTACATCTCATCTCTAATCCAACAATATCAACCTAGACGCAGCCTCCGCTCTGCTGCCGACCTTCTCCTGTCCTCCACCCTGGTCACCTCCTCTGACGCCCGCCTCCAGGACTTCTCACGTGCAACTCCAATCTTCTGGAATGCCCTCCCGCACCCAATCCGCCACTCCACAACCTTCAAATGTGCTCTTAAAACTCACTTATTCAGGCAAGCATATAATCTGGCCTAACCAATCTTCTAAAGGGCGCATGCCACAAAGCTCAATACTGACTGTGATCCTTCCCCCTCGTCTTCACCCCTCTTCCTTTAGACTGTAAGCTCGTAAGGGCCGGGCTCTCTGCACTATTGTATCTTGTACTCAGAATATCCACTGTCAAATCTGTAAAACTACATTTGAAATAGTATATGTACCGTATGTTTTTACCCTGTCTGTAATTACTACCTTGTAAAGCGCTACGGAAGATGATGGCGCTATATAAATAAACAATAATAATAATGAAGCTGCATATATAAGGAACAGTAATATGGGGACAGGAAACATGCTAGGTAAACTGATGCAACAAAAGGGGACAGATCCTATCATGAACCATCCTGCTACATAGGTATGTGCAGCAACAAATACACACTAACTAGTGAGGGATGATATGAAGAGGGCACTGGACTTACCAGCCGTACTGTGTAATGGGCTGATTAGGAGGATGGCCGCAGATCACTTCAGGAAGCATGGCCCTCTATAACCGCAAAGATGGCTCCTGGAGAAAAGAAGGGCTGGCCTATAAACCCTAGGGCAATGACAAGTATTTATTATTGATCTAGCCAAAGCAGACAAGGTAGTAGTCATCAAACTGATAACAGATTAAAATACATAATATAAACAAGGGCTGCAGTTCAGTAAAGAGTCACTAGATGGCAACATCAACCATATAACTCTGCGTGGTTAGAAATGCAATGTAAATCAATGAGCATTAATCAACATAAGATAAATAACAGGTAACTCGATAGGGCAGGAATTGAATGTAGGTGTTAGAAGCAGCAGCCGAGCTGGCCCCAAAGTAGTGTGGCCCACCAGGAATTCTCTTGGGTCTCCCTATGGTCAGCCCGCCCCTGGTCCCCATCCCCTATATACAACCCTGCAGCCCCCTAATGCCATCTAGCCATAGCCTGCTGCTACCAACCAATATGATCTAGCCACCCCCATGCCATTAATAGATTAATGCTGAATCCCACCCATACCACTTGTACTGACCCAATGCCCCCCTCCTTTTATAGAACCCTGCAATCCATTCAATTCCATCTGGGCTATAGAAGGAGGCAATCTATTCTTCTTGGAGGGGAGCTTGAGCATGTGCCGTGTGATCATAAGAGGGGTAAGAATTTTTGGCTTTCTTTGGGGTTTCACACACAGAGGCATCCCAAATCAGATCAAAACCCATGGGAGTGAAAAACCTAGGTTTTTGTCTACTTAAAGTGGACCAAAACCCACCACGATTGGCCCTGGAATCTATAAAATTCCCGAGCCAATCGATTCCCTCCCCCCAATCCAAAATCGGGATACCCCACTATGTAAAACCCCCAGGTCGCCCCATACACACATCTTGCTTCGTGGTCCAAAGACGCATGCGCGAGTTGCGGCCGCACCCCCGCTATCCCTCTAGCAGAACGCATGCCCGCGCCAGCCATTTGTGAATGGCCGTGTGGGCATGTTCCCTGTTAGGGGGAAGGGTGGGATGCGGCTGCCAGCACACTCAGAGCTGCTGGCCTTAGATGACGCTTTAGACTGCGTGATGTCAGCGGCTCCAAATGCGCTGATTGGACGAGTGGCTGCGCATGCACCGTAGGACCAGGAAGAGGTGATCTGGGGTGATTCACACAGCGGGGCATCCCCAATCGGGTTCTGCGGGGGAAAGCACCAAATCCCAGGATAGTCAAAATCCTGGGTTTTGGTCCACTTAAAACAAATACATTTACCTTGTAGAGCAATGTACCACAGTAGACCCATGAATTTGCACCTCTACCAGTAGGGTGTGTGTGTGACACTGCATTGTGCAGCCATTTCTGGGTCCCCCATTGGAGAGACGTCTGTAGAAGGGTGCCCAGGCTTTCTGATGGTATCCTCCAGGGAGGGTGGATGGGTGTAATTGTTTAGACAGTGATATTTTAAAGTGGAATTTTCCATATGGGGAATCTATATACGTCTCTCTGTATATTGATGTTTCCAGTGTTGCTGCAGAGCTGACGCTTTGTATTCAGGTTTTCAAATTATCACCTCGGCTGGACGCTGTTTGAAATGGGACCGCGCCGCTGCTGGTGATGAAGCATCTGCTGGAAGCGTCAGGCGACGTGTCAGCGGCCGGAGGGGCCCCGCTGCCCCCTGTTCTACACAAGCTAAGAATGGAGCACAGGAAGAATGGAGAATGTCAGGCCGGATTCCTTGCTGGTAAGCCCTGTCACCCGAAGAGTATCTACATGTAGCTGGGCCCCTGTGCATGCTTTACACTGGGCCCCATCACAGACTTTGCACACTCACCATCAGCATGGTGGGTCAATTTTGATACAATGTTGCCCTTTATTGTTGCTTTATTTCTATATACCATGTAAGAGCAGATATGACCGGGCCCCAGTGCAATGGCTCCCTCTGCTTTCTTCTGCCCTCAGCATTGCTATAGGCCATACCTTCCAACTTTTCAGGGTGGGGAAGAGGGACAATTTGTAAATTAGGCCACGCCCCCTCATTGAGGGATGGAGAGGAGATAAGTTGTAACAGTTACAACAACAGAAACACTTTGAATAGGCAAATGAACCATTTATTGATGCCGATCTGCATGTTACACCTCAAAGAGGGACAAATAGGAACAACAAGGGACGGGGACATGGACTCCAAATCAGGGACACTTTGGAGGTATGCTATAGGCTGCTATAGGAGGTTCCAGCTGTATACTCACCGTTCCGGAGATCCCACAGTGCATGCGCAGGCTGTAGCAGCATCACTGGCGTCCCCTCGGTTGAGCCACACATTCAAAATAGTTTTCTGGGTGATGCAATCTATTCTAATTGGCTGGCTTCACCTAAAGCAGACCAAAACCTAGGATTTGCACAATCCCAGGATTTGGTCCCAATTTGGGATTCAGAACATCAAACAAAAGAAAACAAGACGGCTCACCACATCCACAAAGAAGCACGGAAAGGGAGATCCACTTAGCATTCTTCCTGGTTTAGCATAAATCAGTATTTGTCCAGGTTCCAATAAAACACGTATAGGGTTTTGGTCCACTTCCCCGGGGCCCCCCCGATCGAGGGTGCCCCACTATGTGAACCCCCCCCAGATCGCTAGCTACAACTCACCTCACCCCGCTCCTATGGCGCATGCGCGGTCGCTCGTCCAATCAGCGCGCTCAGAGACACTGAGCTATGCGCGTCTAAGCAGCGTCTTAGCTCATCAGCTCCGAGCACGCTGGCAGCCGCATCTCACGCTTCCCTCTAACAGGGAGCGCAGGCACACGCCCTGCTAGAGAGAAGCGCGAGATGCGGCCCGCGCATGCGCCGTTGAACCGGGATTCAGATAAGGTTTGCGGGCGTCCTGGGGTGTTTCACACAATGGGGCATCCCGATTATGGATGCCCCGCGGGGAGGGTTTGGATCGGATCCTGCTGGGTGTTGGCCCACTTTAATCATGTATAATTAAAGGCTTATACGGCCCGAAACATGTTGCAGAGGCTAAGCTGCAGGTGTGGTGGTGCCTGGGTTCGAAGTAATTATTTGTATGAGATTTTTCTACACTCTGTCTATTATTAAACCTTCATAATAAAAGTTACGTTTTACTGGAAGCTGGACAATATTGATTTATGCCAAATTTGGGATGCCCCATTGTGTGAAACCCCCAGGTCGCCCATAATAACCTACCTCCCAACACTCTATCAGACCTCTTACCAGTTCAAAGTAAAAGTGACTAACAAAACGCACAACAAATTATACTACCCTTCCCCGTCTTGGCTCCAGCACAGAATCCCTTTAATTTATGCCAGCAGGGGGCGTCGGCTGACACTTTGTTGTCATTTGGAAATAGGTTCCCTTCTTTTCCTCCTGGCTCCTGAGGAAACCCCCTCCATTCCCCTCCCCTCCTATGATGTAAGTTGTCACGTGGAGGGAAATCCCAGAGAGGCTCCGCCTCTCATTATAAAAGGTTGCCCCTTGCAGCTCTGTATAAAGTCCCCGGCCAGGACCTGGATGAAAAGCATGGGGGACCTTTTGTCCAAGCGGTGCTGCCCAGTATCAGTCCTGATCCCCCGGCGTTGCACAAAGAAGGCGGTGAATGGGACACATAAGAGCCCCGGAGATCAGCGGAGACCATGCCTCCCAACTGTCCCGATTTTCCTGGGATTGTCCCGATTTTCACAAAGAATCCCGCGGTGCCCAGGGCCGCAACGACGCCGGCGCAAAGATACTAACTTCCTGCCGTGTGGGGTGAGAGAGTGGGTGGGCGCACGGGGGTGGGTGGGCGGTATGCTGGGTTGGGGATAAAAAAACGTACGCATGCAGGGGTGAAGGCAGCCGAGCTGGAGCTGGAGAGCGTGACAGGGGTGTGGCCGGGGCGTGACGGGGGGTGTGGCCGGGGCGTGACGGGTGTGTGGCCGGGGCGTGACAGGGGTGTGGTCGGGGCGTGGCGGGGTGTGGCCGGGACGTGACGGGGGTGTGGCCGGTGGCATTGCTTGTCCCGCTTTCACATTTTCAGAAGTTGGGAGGTATGGCGGAGACCCAGCGGGCTGTAGGAGGACTCCATGCTGCCCTGGATAGAAGAATGAAGACGCGGGACCGGTGAGTAGTTACATGGGGAGGCCGATTCATTAATAGCGCCAGGTAGCGACAGTTGAGCGACTGTAGCGGCATTTTCAGAGCGCCCGCTAGTAGTCGCTGTGCTTGGCTGTTGTTCGGTTGTTGACAGCGACTCAGTCGGTGTGCGGTAATGTTGAATATTGGGTGAGGAGTCGCTATTTGACAGGTTCCGCGCTGTATGGGAGCGCATGATAGCGAATGGCCATAGCGAACGGCTCCCACCATATTCATTAACAAATCACGCTCCAAAAATTCTTGCGCTGTGAAATGCATGTTTAAACCCCAGAGCGCTGGCGGCGATGGGTTAAAAGTAGTTTTTTTAACCCCCAAACAACCATATTTTTGGAAACCAAAAAAAACAAGTTTATAAAAACATTTTGTTATATGAATACATTAATATCAGACCTGTAATATCAAATCTGCACAATTTTTTTTTTTTTTTTTTTTTTACCTTAAAAAAAATATCTAACATTGCAGAAGTGGTCACAGAATTTTTCACATTAAAAAAAAAAATAAAAAAATTAATAACAATTATTTATGATTAATTAAAGATCGTTCCATTGAAATGCATTGGAGAGCGCCAGGTAGCGAGAGGTCATACCTGTCGCTGTTCAAGGTCGCTCGCTGGCGCTGTGGGGTGAGGCTGGAATAATGATGAATGAGTCGCTATCTGGCGCTCTCTCAGTCGCTAAGCAGGATCGGCTTGATAAATGTGTGATTGTGGTGGGGAGCCGGCGTTCGCGTGGCGGGGAGCGTCATTACCGTTTGCTCACCAGTCGCTACCTGGCGCTATCCCTTGTTAAATAAGGGCCTTAGAATCAGGGCTGGCTCCAGGTTTGTGGGGGCCCTTGGGCAAGAGAGTCTTAATGGGCCCCAAAGTAGTGAATCACATGATGCCACCTTCCAGCTTCACTACCACAAATGGGTCATCTCCTGCGGCTGATCGCCCTCCAGTCCTTGTCAGCTGTCACCTGGTTCTCACCACCTTCTGAGCTTCCATCAGTTGCCCTCCATTCCATGCCACCTTCTCCATTGTTGCTGATCATCCCCTGTTGCTGAGCCCAGCCATGAACACCCGGGATTTGGTGGTTGGGTCTACTGTTAAATAAAACCATGGCCAAGTGAGAGCCTGAGTGGGCCCCTGAAGATGCCAGGGGCCCTGGCAATTGCCCAGGTTTGCCCTGTGCTGGCGCCGGCCTTGTTTAGAATGATAAAAAAAATACACTTGGGGTTAACTGGTAAAGGCTCCAGTTCACTGTGTTAGGGAACCGGCATCGGCAGGTGACATGCTGGCAAACCCGCCAAATACCTGCAACCCTACTTGGGGCATCAGGAGTGCAGAAGAGCCCAGTGCCCGGGGGCATAGCTAGGGGTGAGCAGGGAGAGGTGCAGCGGGTCAGGGGGGCCTGAGAAAAGGTGGGGGGCACCACTTCAAATCTTTGCCCCCGGTGCCAGAAAGCCTAATTACTCCTGTGCCGGTGCCCATTGGTGTGGACAGGGGATTCTCCCAGGGGTGCCCCTGGCTCTGGCCTCTACCCCCTACTACCCCGATTTTGGATCTGCAAGTTCGGGTCCCCAATGGGGTTCGGGTTGAGTCCGGGTAACTGAACCGAACTTTTGCATGTTTGGTACAATCTACAAGTTTGGTCAAACTTGTTGAACCCGAACATGTTCACTCGTCACTAATCACGGCGATATGAGTTTACTCAGTGATTGCGAGGGTCTCACACAGTGGGACCCAAATTGGGATGCCCCAGGGAGAGGAATTCAACCGGCCCTGGAGTCTTTAAAAAAAAAACTCTAATGTTCTGTTTTAAAGTAATCTAGCCAATTAAGAAGACAGCATCCTTCCAGTATGGATTTCATTGTTATTTTCCTTCTTAGGAAGAATGCGTTTCCATATTTTATCTGGAATCAATATTACTTATTAAAAATATAGATTTAGGACCGGCCCAATACTGGAACTGTGTACAGTCATCGCTGCATACAGACACGGGATGCCAGCTGGAAACAGGATGCTGTATTAAAGTGGACCAACACCCAGGATTTTGACTATCCTGGGTTTTGGTCCACTTCGGTGTGCCCCGCCGTGTGAAACCCCCCAGAAAGCCCCAAAAACTCACCTCTACCCGCTCCCACGTGACTGCTGCAGCCAATCCCCGCCGGCGGAAAAGCGGGAGGCAGCGACGGACAAGAGAGCGCGCCCGCCTCCGCCTCCCGCGCGTCACTCTTACAGGGCGCGCGCCCGCGCAGGCCATTCACAAACGGCCGGCGTAGGTGCGCGTCCTGCTAGAGGGACGGGCGCCGCTGGATCGAGGAGCAGGTAGGGATTTAGGGGTTTCTGGGGGGTTTCACACAGCGGGGCACCCCGATCGGGGTGGGAGCTGATCGGTCCAGGAATCTTATAGATTCCCGGGGCGATCATGGGAGGGTGTTGGTCCACTTTAAAGGACGCCCGCACTCTAGTTCTCATAGAACACCGCTGCCCTCTAGTGGAAATGTCAAAATTAACAGCAGTTGGCAGAGGATACTAGAGAATAGTCAGTGCTATTTAATATACAGTAATAGCAGTGTGTGAGTACAACATTAGAGTGTATGTTCCTTTCATACATTAGTGAATAAATAATTAATTAAATAACTGGCTAATGGGGGCAGCCATGATGGGATTACTGCAGCTGCTACCCCATTGACTTCTGTTGAGAGGAGAGGGGAGGGGGAAGTATTTTGTCTCATACATCTCAACAGAAAACAGTGGGGTGGCAGCCACAGGTAATCTCATCATGGCTGCCCCATCAGCCAGTTATTGAATTAATTATTTAATTCTTAAACTTTTTTTTTAATCATACGATATTTCTTTACTTACTGGAGGTATTCCCTAATCCATGAAAGTAATACATACACTCTAATGTACTCACACATTACTATTACTATTATACCTTTAAATAGCTCTGACATATTAGGGTTGATTCAGAGCCTTTCTCATCATTTTTATGGAGGTCTTGCTACCAAACGAAAAATCCTGCAAAAATGAAAACATTTCACACTAAAGTTCTCGCAGAAAAAAGGCTTTGCTGAATCAGACGAGGGGAAAAAATGAACGAGAATGGAAATATTCACGCAAATAAAAGGTGAGAAAGGAATCACCCCTATTCTCTAGTGTTGTACAAAATAAAAAGCTGTCATTTCAGTCTTTGCGTCAGAGGAGCTTACACTCTAATGTATTCTACAACCTCACACTATTATTAAACCTTTCTATTGTTCTAACATATTCCATAGTGTTGTACAGTGACAGCTGAGCCATTACAGTCGGTCTTTGTGCCAAAGGAGCTTGCACTCTAATGCCTCCTATGCACGCACACAGGGTGACCTGGAGGGTTTCACACAGCAGGACATCCCCGATCAGGGTGCCCCAAGGGCAAGGACCAAAAGTCAGGATAGTCAAAATCCTGGGTTTTGGTCCACTTTAGTGCCTCCTACGCACTCACACACTACCATTATATATTTATATAGCTCTGACATATTCCGTAATGTTGTACAGAGAGTACTGAGCCATTCCAATCAGTATTTTCTTCAAAAGAGCTTACACTCTAATGTCTCTTATGTACTCTTTGAGGCCGATTCATTAATAGCGCCAGGTAGCGACAGATGAGCGCCAGTAGCGTTATTTTCACAGCGCACGCTAGTATTCGCTGTGCTTGGCCGTTGTTCGGCTGTTGACAGCGACTCAGTCGGTGTGCGGCAATGTTGAATACGGGGTTAGGAGTCGCTGTTTGACAGGTTCCGCGCTGTATGGGAGCGCATGACAGCGAATGGCCATAGCGAACGGCTCCCACCATATTCATTAACAAATCACGCTCAAAAAATTCTCGCGCTGTGAAATGCTTGTTTAAACCCCAGAGCGCTGGCGGCGATGTGTTAAAAGTAGTTTTTTAACCCCCAAACAACCATATTTTTGGAAAGAAAAAAAAAAAACATGTTTTTACAAACATTTTGTAATATGAATACATTAATTTCAGACCTGTAATATCAATTCTGCACAAATTTTTTTTTTTTTTTTTTACCTTAAAAAAAATATCTAACATTGCCGAAGTGGTCACAGAATTTTTGCCATTTAAAAAAAAAAAAAAAAAAAAAAAACATTAATAGCAATTAATTATGAATATTTAAACATTGCTCCATTGAAATGCATTGGAGAGCGCCAGGTAGCGAGAGGTCATACCTGTCGCTGTTCAAGGTCGCTTGCTGGCGCTGTGGGGTGAGGCTGGAATAATGATGAATGAGTCGCTATCTGGCGCTCTGTCAGTCGCTAAGCAGGATCGGCTTGATAAATGTGTGATTGCGGAGGGGAGCCGGTGTTCTTGTGGCGGTGAGCGTCATTACCGTTCGCTCACCATTCGCTACCTGGCGCTATCCCTTGTTGAATAAGGCCCTTATTCTACTATTATACATTTATATAGCTCTGACATATTCTGTAGTGTTGTAGAAAAAAACGAGTCATTGCAGTCAGTCTTTGTGCCAGAGGAGCTCACACTCTAATGTCTCTTACAACCTCACACACTACTATTATACATTTGCGGAGACAGTTGAGCTATTCCAATCAGTTGTTGCGCCGGAGGAGCTTACACTCTAAAGTCTTCTGTGCACTCACATTCTACTATTATACATAATGTATAATGTATTCTACAACCTCACACACTATTATTAAACCTTTCTATTGCTCTGACATATTCCATAGTGTTGTACAGTGACAGCTGAGCCGTTAGAGTCGGTCTTTGTGCCAAAGGAGCTTGCACTCTAATGCCTCCTATGCACGCACACAGGGTGACCTGGAGGGTTTCACACAGCAGGACATCCCCGATCAGGGTGCCCCAGGGGCAAGGACCAAAAGTCAGGATAGTCAAAATCCTGGGTTTTGGTCCACTTTAGTGCCTCCTACGCACTCACACACTACCATTATATATTTATATAGCTCTGACATATTCCGTAATGTTGTACAGAGAGTACTGAGCCATTCCAATCAGTATTTTTTTCAAAAGAGCTTACACTCTAATGTCTCTTATGTTATCTGATTCTACTATTATACATTTATATAGCTCTGACATATTCCGTAATGTTGTACAGAAAGTACTGAGCCATTCCAATCGGTATTTTTTTCAAAAGAGCTTACACTCTAATGTCTCTTATGTACTCTTATTCTACTATTATACATTTATATAGCTCTGACATATTCTGTAGTGTTGTAGAAAAATACATTGTCATGTCATTGCAGTCAGTCTTTGTGCCAGAGGAGCTCACACTCTAATGTCTCCTACAACCTCACACACTGCTATTATACATTCACTTAGGCCCTTATTTAACAAGGGATAGCGACTGGTGAGCGAACGGTAATGACGCTCCCCGCCACGAGAACTCCGGCTCCCCACCACAATCACACATTTATCAAGCCGATCCTGCTTAGCGACTGACAGAGCGCCAGATAGCGACTTATTCATCATTATTCCAGCCTCAGCCCACAGCGCCAGCGAGCGACCTTGAACAGCGACAGGTATGACCTCTCGCTACCTGGCGCTCTCCAATGCATTTCAATGGAACAATCTTTAAATATTAATAATTAATTGTTAATATTTTTTTTTTTTTTAATGTGAACATTTCTGTTACCACTCCTGCAATGTTAGATATTTTTTTTTTAATGTAAAAAAAAATAAAAAAAAAATGTACAGAATTGATATTACAGGTCTGATATTAATGTATTCATATTACAAAATGTTTATAAAAACTTGTTTTTTTTGGTTTCAAAAAATATGGTTGTTTGGGGGTAAAAAAACTACTTTTAACACATCGCCTCCAGCGCTCTGGGGTTTAAACATGCATTTTACAGCGCGAGAATTTTTGGAGCGTGATTTGTTAATGAATACGGTGGGAGCCGGTCGCTATGGCCATTCGCTATCATGAGCTCCCATACAGCGCAGAACGTGTCAAATAGCGACTCAACACCTTGTATTCAACATTACTGCACACCGACTGAGTCGCTATCAACAACCGAACAACGGCCAAGCACAGCGACTACAAGCGGGCGCTGTGAAAATACTGCTACAGTCGCTCAACTGTCGCTACCTGGCGCTATTAATAAATCATCCTCCCCGAGCTGACATTCAGTAGTGTTTTGCGGAGACAGCTGAGCTATTCCAATCAGTGGTTGCGCCAGAGGAGCTTACACTCTAAAGTCTTCTGTGCACTCACATTCTACTATTATACATACAGAGGCTGATTTAAGACTAACGCCATGTATTGCCATGTGAGCGTCTATGCAGCGGCGCTTAGAGCGTCAGCAAGTGGTCACTGCAAGTGCGTGTATGGCGCTATAACCTAGCATAGTGGACGGACAAGTGACGCTGTAGTATCCTGTCCAGCAGTGATAAATGTGATGTCTGTAGGGGACACTGTAGAAGCTTCTCCCTGATTCAATGCAGAGCTAGTTGCTAGGTGGTGTCCTGAGGTCAAAGCGTCCAGGACGACGCTACATCTAACAACAGGACAATGCTGCAGCGAGCGATAGGTAGCGCCAGTTGAGTGCGTCCAGCACTCGGCACTAAAGCCCATATTTTAGAAAAAACTACACATAACCAGCGCCGGCGCTCTAAAGCTGGGCGCTGTAGCGTCGAACGCCATACACTAGAAGTGATAAAAGTCTGTTTCTAAACACATATCCACCAGCACCAGAGAGAAAACATATGGAATGACATTGTATTAACACTGTGACACTGACACAGCAATGGCCGACCTGCACATACAAATCTGCATAAAAAAATAAAATGAAACACAATAAAAGTGTTTGGTTGCCGGGCTGGAGAGGACACACAATGATTTGAAACAGAAATTTGGAACATTACTTTAAGAAAACGCTATTTATACACAACCAAATAAAACACCATTGAAATGTATAGAAGAGCAACACTGAGTGACGGGTGCTACATGGCGCTGCTGAACCTAGAGCGCCGGCGCTTTACACTGAGCCACCGCTAGTGATACATGTGGCGCTACATGACGCTATGCTGCTCACCAGATTGACTTTCATACATATGGTTTTCACATACTGCGCCCGGCGTTCCCCCGACGCTACATGGCGTTAGTGTTTCCTAAATAACCCCCATAGTGTTCATGTATCACTCTGTATGTATCAGCATATAATGGATCAAGCTTGAATAACAATCTGTATCTATATGACTGTACACAGTAAGATGTAATGACTGATCTGATATATTGTGTTATATCTGTCTGGGATGTATGAATATAATACATGTCAGCATTTTAAAGCGGACTTTCAGCTTCATTGAATGAAAAGCCAAAACCCTTAAAAAAACTATTCCCCAGCATCTAAAATTAATAAATTTAACGTTTTCAATCACTTACTTTTTATTCTTTCCCCCACCGGCTGCTACTTTGTTCAGCACTAGGATACGGGCGCTGCCATCTTACATACATGCATCACATACTGAGGAGAGGAGAGGGGGCAAAAGTACAGTTGGGCAAAGTTATATCCCAGAATGCAGAGCGGCACAGTCAGAAAACACTTCCTGTCTGCAGCCAGCCTGAGACTACATGGGCCTCCATCTTAGATGTTTAAAGGCTCAGAAAATGCAGTAGATGCAGGTAGGATGATTTTACTGTGAGCAATCTGTATGTACAGGGTGGGGGAAACATATAAGATAGACTCTTATTCAGGGTGAAGGTCCGGATTAATGTGAGCAATCTGTATGTACAGGGTGTGGGAAACATATAAGATAGGCTCTTATTCAGGGTGAAGGTCCGGATTAATGTGAGCAATCTGTATGTACAGGGTGGGGGAAACATATAAGATAGACTCTTATTCAGGGTGAAGGTCCGGATTAATGTGAGCAATCTGTATGTACAGGGTGGGGGAAACATATAAGATAGACTCTTATTCAGGGTGAAGGTCCGGATTAATGTGAGCAATCTGTATGTACAGGGGGAAACATATAAGATAGGCTCTTATTCAGGGTGAGGGTCCTGATTAATGTGGGCAATCTGTATGTACAGGGTGGGGGGGAACATATAAGATAGGCTCTTATTCAGGGTGAGGGTCTGGATTAATGTGAGCAATCTGTATGTACAGGGGGAAACATATAAGATAGGCTCTTATTCAGGGTGAGGGTCCTGATTAATGTGGGCAATCTGTATGTACAGGGTGGGGGGGAACATATAAGATAGGCTCTTATTCAGGGTGAGGGTCTGGATTAATGTGAGCAATCTGTATGTACAGGGGAAAACATATAAGATAGGCTCTTATTCAGGGTGAGGGTCCGGATTAATGTGGGCAATCTGTATGTACAGGGTGGGGGGAACATATAAGATAGGCTCTTATTCAGGGTGAGGGTCTGGATTAATGTGGGCAATCTGTATGTACAGCGTGGGGGGAACATATAAGATAGGCTCTTATTCAGGGTGAAGGTCCGGATTAATGTGGGCAATCTGTATGTACAGTGTGGGGGGAACATATAAGATAGGCTCTTATTCAGGGTGAGGGTCTGGATTAATGTGGGCAATCTGTATGTACAGCGTGGGGGGAACATATAAGATAGGCTCTTATTCAGGGTGAGGGTCTGGATTAATGTGGGCAATCTGTATGTACAGGGTGTGGGAAACATATAAGATATGCTCTTATTCAGGGTGAGGGTCCGGATTAATGTGAGCAATCTGTATGTACAGTGTGGGGGGAACATATAAGATAGGCTCTTAATCAGGGTGAAGGTCCAGATTAATGTGGGAAATCTGTATGTACAGGGTGGGGGGAACATATAAAATAGGCTCTTATTTTGGGTGAGGGTCCGGATTAATGTGGGCAATCTGTATGTACAGGGTGGGGGGGAACATATAAGAGAGACTCTAATTCAGGGTGAAGGTCCGGATTAATGTGGGCAATCTGTATGTACAGGGTGGGGGAAACATATAAGATAGACTCTTATTCAGGGTGAAGGTCCGGATTAATGTGAGCAATCTGTATGTACAGGGGGAAACATATAAGATAGGCTCTTATTCAGGGTGAGGGTCCTGATTAATGTGGGCAATCTGTATGTACAGGGTGGGGGGGAACATATAAGATAGGCTCTTATTCAGGGTGAGGGTCTGGATTAATGTGAGCAATCTGTATGTACAGGGGGAAACATATAAGATAGGCTCTTATTCAGGGTGAGGGTCCTGATTAATGTGGGCAATCTGTATGTACAGGGTGGGGGGGGAACATATAAGATAGGCTCTTATTCAGGGTGAGGGTCTGGATTAATGTGAGCAATCTGTATGTACAGGGGAAAACATATAAGATAAGCTCTTATTCAGGGTGAGGGTCCGGATTAATGTGGGCAATCTGTATGTACAGGGTGGGGGGAACATATAAGATAGGCTCTTATTCAGGGTGAGGGTCTGGATTAATGTGGGCAATCTGTATGTACAGCGTGGGGGGAACATATAAGATAGGCTCTTATTCAGGGTGAGGGTCTGGATTAATGTGGGCAATCTGTATGTACAGCGTGGGGGGAACATATAAGATAGGCTCTTATTCAGGGTGAGGGTCTGGATTAATGTGAGCAATCTGTATGTACAGGGGGAAACATATAAGATAGGCTCTTATTCAGGGTGAGGGTCCGGATTAATGTGGGCAATCTGTATGTACAGGGTGGGGGGAACATATAAGATAGACTCTTATTCAGGGTGAAGGTCCGGATTAATGTGAGCAATCTGTATGTACAGGGGGAAACATATAAGATAGGCTCTTATTCAGGGTGAGGGTCCGGATTAATGTGGGCAATCTGTATGTACAGGGTGGGGGGAACATATAAGATAGGCTCTTATTCAGGGTGAGGGTCTGGATTAATGTGGGCAATCTGTATGTACAGCGTGGGGGGAACATATAAGATAGGCTCTTATTCAGGGTGAAGGTCCGGATTAATGTGGGCAATCTGTATGTACAGTGTGGGGGGAACATATAAGATAGGCTCTTATTCAGGGTGAGGGTCTGGATTAATGTGGGCAATCTGTATGTACAGCGTGGGGGGAACATATAAGATAGGCTCTTATTCAGGGTGAGGGTCTGGATTAATGTGGGCAATCTGTATGTACAGGGTGTGGGAAACATATAAGATATGCTCTTATTCAGGGTGAGGGTCCGGATTAATGTGAGCAATCTGTATGTACAGTGTGGGGGGAACATATAAGATAGGCTCTTAATCAGGGTGAAGGTCCAGATTAATGTGGGAAATCTGTATGTACAGGGTGGGGGGAACATATAAAATAGGCTCTTATTTTGGGTGAGGGTCCGGATTAATGTGGGCAATCTGTATGTACAGGGTGGGGGGGAACATATAAGAGAGACTCTAATTCAGGGTGAAGGTCCGGATTAATGTGGGCAATCTGTATGTACAGGGTGGGGGGAACATACAACATAGACTCTTAATCAGGGTGAAGGTCCGGATTAATGTGGGCAATCTGTATGTACAGGGTGGGGGGGAACATATAAGAGAGACTCTAATTCAGGGTGAAGGTCCGGATTAATGTGAGCAATCTGTATGTACAGGGTGTGGGAAACATATAAGATAGGCTCTTATTCAGGGTGAAGGTCCGGATTAGAGGGAAGCGCGAGATGCGCCCGCCAGCGTGCTCGGAGCCGCTGTGGTTGTTCCGTCCCTTGTACGTGCGTACCACAGCGGCTCTGAGTGCGCTGATTGGATGAGGCCCGCGCATGCGCCGTAGGAGCGGGGTGAGGTGAGTTTTTTTCTGCCATTCTGGGGGGGGGGGGGGTTTCCCACGGAAGTGGACCAAACCCCAGGATAGAAACCCAGAAAATCCTGGGTGTTGGTCCACTTTAAAAGTGTTTATATTGTTGTAACTCTTACATCCTATGTCCTATCCATCAATCAATGAGGGGGCGTGGCCTAATTTAACAATTGTCCCTCTTTCCCATGCTGATTGGCCGCGTGCTTGTGCTTGTGCCGCAGGACTGGGGAAAGGTGAGTTTTCCTGGGCGGTCTCCAAATTGGGAAGCCCCGGGGATAGGGACCTAAACCCGGGATAGTGAAAATCCCCAGTTTTGGTCCACTTTAAAAGACGCCAGTTGTGTGCTGACTTCTATATAACATGATTTTCAATGTGATTGACTAATTCTGAGCACAGCCACGTCACTGCACTTATCTGTCTGTAAATGATTTGCTTGTTTAGATGGAATTGTACAGATTATACAGAGGAGTAGCTGGGCCTTCTGACACCCAGAGCAAAGGTTGGAAATGACGCCCCTACCTGTGCTCAGGTCCCCCCGACCTACTGTACCCAGGGCATGTGCCCCTCCTGCCCCCCCTCTGACCTACTGTACCCAGGGCATGTGCCCCCCCTGCCCCCCCTGACCTACTGTACCCAGGGCATGTGCCCCTCCTGCCCCCCCTCTGACCTACTGTACCCAGGGCATGTGCCCCTCCTGCCCCCCCTCTGACCTACTGTACCCAGGGCATGTGCCCCCCCTGCCCCCCCGACCTACTGTACCCAGGGCATGTGCCCCTCCTGCCCCCCCTCTGACCTACTGTACCCAGGGCATGTGCCCCCCCTGCCCCCCGACCTACTGTACCCAGGGCATGTGCCCCTCCTGCCCCCCCCTGACCTACTGTACCCAGGGCATGTGCCCCTCCTGCCCCCCCCTGACCTACTGTACCCAGGGCATGTGCCCCTCCTGCCCCCCCTGACCTACTGTACCCAGGGCATGTGCCCCCCCTGCCCCCCCTGACCTACTGTACCCAGGGCATGTGCCCCTCCTCCCCCCCCCTGACCTACTGTACCCAGGGCATGTGCCCCTCCTCCCCCCTCTGACCTACTGTACCCAGGGCATGTGCCCCTCCTGCCCCCCCCTGACCTACTGTACCCAGGGCATGTGCCCCTCCTGCCCCCCCCTGACCTACTGTACCCAGGGCATGTGCCCCCCCTGCCCCCCCTGACCTACTGTACCCAGGGCATGTGCCCCTCCTCCCCCCCCCTGACCTACTGTACCCAGGGCATGTGCCCCTCCTCCCCCCCTCTGACCTACTGTACCCAGGGCATGTGCCCCTCCTGCCCCCCCCCTGACCTACTGTACCCAGGGCATGTGCCCCTCCTGCCCCCCCCTGACCTACTGTACCCAGGGCATGTGCCCCTCCTGCCCCCCCCTGACCTACTGTACCCAGGGCATGTGCCCCTCCTGCCCCCCCCTGACCTACTGTACCCAGGGCATGTGCCCCTCCTGCCCCCCCCCGACCTACTGTACCCAGGGCATGTGCCCCTCCTGCCCCCCCCCCGACCTACTGTACCCAGGGCATGTGCCCCTCCTCCCCCCCCTCTGACCTACTGTACCCAGGGCATGTGCCCCTCCTGCCCCCCCCTGACCTACTGTACCCAGGGCATGTGCCCCTCCTGCCCCCCCCCTGACCTACTGTACCCAGGGCATGTGCCCCCCCTGCCCCCCCTGACCTACTGTACCCAGGGCATGTGCCCCTCCTCCCCCCCCTGACCTACTGTACCCAGGGCATGTGCCCCTCCTCCCCCCCTCTGACCTACTGTACCCAGGGCATGTGCCCCTCCTGCCCCCCCCCTGACCTACTGTACCCAGGGCATGTGCCCCTCCTGCCCCCCCCCTGACCTACTGTACCCAGGGCATGTGCCCCTCCTGCCCCCCCCTGACCTACTGTACCCAGGGCATGTGCCCCTCCTGCCCCCCCCGACCTACTGTACCCAGGGCATGTGCCCCTCCTGCCCCCCCCGACCTACAGGGCATGTGCCCCTCCTGCCCCCCCCCTGACCTACTGTACCCAGGGCATGTGCCCCTCCTGCCCCCCCCTGACCTACTGTACCCAGGGCATGTGCCCCTCCTGCCCCCCCCGACCTACTGTACCCAGGGCATGTGCCCCTCCTCCCCCCCCTGACCTACTGTACCCAGGGCATGTGCCCCTCCTCCCCCCCCTCTGACCTACTGTACCCAGGGCATGTGCCCCTCCTGCCCCCCCCTGACCTACTGTACCCAGGGCATGTGCCCCCCCTGCCCCCCCGTGACCTACTGTACCCAGGGCATGTGCCCCTCCTCCCCCCCCTGACCTACTGTACCCAGGGCATGTGCCCCTCCTCCCCCCCTCTGACCTACTGTACCCAGGGCATGTGCCCCTCCTGCCCCCCCCTGACCTACTGTACCCAGGGCATGTGCCCCTCCTGCCCCCCCCTGACCTACTGTACCCAGGGCATGTGCCCCTCCTGCCCCCCCCTGACCTACTGTACCCAGGGCATGTGCCCCTCCTGCCCCCCCCTGACCTACTGTACCCAGGGCATGTGCCCCTCCTGCCCCCCCCGACCTACTGTACCCAGGGCATGTGCCCCTCCTGCCCCCCCCCGACCTACTGTACCCAGGGCATGTGCCCCTCCTCCCCCCCTCTGACCTACTGTACCCAGGGCATGTGCCCCTCCTGCCCCCCCCTGACCTACTGTACCCAGGGCATGTGCCCCTCCTGCCCCCCCCCCTGACCTACTGTACCCAGGGCATGTGCCCCCCCTGCCCCCCCTGACCTACTGTACCCAGGGCATGTGCCCCCCCCTGCCCCCCCCTGACCTACTGTACCCAGGGCGTGTGCCCCTCCTGCCCCCCCCGTGACCTACTGTACCCAGGGCATGTGCCCCTCCTGCCCCCCCGTGACCTACTGTACCCAGGGCATGTGCCCCCCCTGCCCCCCTGACCTACTGTACCCAGGGCATGTGCCCCTCCTGCCCCCCCCGTGACCTACTGTACCCAGGGCATGTGCCCCTCCTGCCCCCCCGTGACCTACTGTACCCAGGGCGTGTGCCCCTCCTGCCCCCCCCGTGACCTACTGTACCCAGGGCGTGTGCCCCTCCTGCCCCCCCGTGACCTACTGTACCCAGGGCATGTGCCCCTCCTGCCCCCCCTCTGACCTACTGTACCCAGGGCATGTGCCCCCCCTGCCCCCCCCTGACCTACTGTACCCAGGGCATGTGCCCCTCCTGCCCCCCCTCTGACCTACTGTACCCAGGGCATGTACCCCTCCTGCCCCCCCGACCTACTGTACCCAGGGCATGTGCCCCTCCTGCCCCCCCCTGACCTACTGTACCCAGGGCATGTGTCCCTCCTGCCCCCCCGACCTTCTGTACCCAGGGCATGTACCCCTCCTGCCCCCCCTGACCTACTGTACCCAGGGCATGTGCCCCTCCTGCCCCCCCCCGACCTACTGTACCCAGGGCATGTGCCCCTCCTGCCCCCCCCTGACCTACTGTACCCAGGGCATGTGTCCCTCCTGCCCCCCCCTGACCTACTGTACCCAGGGCATGTGTCCCTCCTGCCCCCCCGACCTACTGTACCCAGGGCATGTACCCCTCCTGCCCCCCCTGACCTACTGTACCCAGGGCATGTACCCCCCCTGCCCCCCCCGACCTACTGTACCCAGGGCATGTACCCCTCCTGCCCTCCCCGACCTACTGTACCCAGGGCATGTACCCCTCCTGCCCCCCCCGACCTACTGTACCCAGGGCATGTGCCCCTCCTGCCGCCCCCCCCTGACCTACTGTACCCAGGGCATGTACCCCTCCTGCCGCCCCCCCCTGACCTACTGTACCCAGGGCATGTACCCCTCCTGCCACCCCCCCCCGACCTACTGTACCCAGGGCATGTACCCCTCCTGCCCTCCCCGACCTACTGTACCCAGGGCATGTACCCCTCCTGCCCCCCCTGACCTACTGTACCCAGGGCATGTGTCCCTCCTGCCCCCCCGACCTACTGTACCCATGGCATGTGCCCCTCCTGCCCCCCCCTGACCTACTGTACCCAGGGCATGTGTCCCTCCTGCCCCCCCGACCTTCTGTACCCAGGGCATGTACCCCTCCTGCCCCCCCTGACCTACTGTACCCAGGGCATGTGCCCCTCCTGCCCCCCCCCGACCTTCTGTACCCAGGGCATGTACCCCTCCTGCCCCCCCTGACCTACTGTACCCAGGGCATGTACCCCTCCTGCCCTCCCCGACCTACTGTACCCAGGGCATGTACCCCTCCTGCCCCCCCCTGACCTACTGTACCCAGGGCATGTGTCCCTCCTGCCCCCCCGACCTACTGTACCCATGGCATGTGCCCCTCCTGCCCCCCCTGACCTACTGTACCCAGGGCATGTGTCCCTCCTGCCCCCCCGACCTTCTGTACCCAGGGCATGTACCCCTCCTGCCCCCCCTGACCTACTGTACCCAGGGCATGTGCCCCCCCTGCCCCCCCCTGACCTACTGTACCCAGGGCATGTGCCCCCCCCTGCCCTACTGTACCCAGGGCATGTGCCCCTCCTGCCCCCCCTGACCTACTGTACCCAGGGCATGTGCCCCCCTGACCTACTGTACCCAGAGCATGTGCCCCTCCTGCCCCCCCTGACCTACTGTACCCAGGGCATGTGCCCCCCCCTGACCTACTGTACCCAGGGCATGTGCCCCCCTGACCTACTGTACCCAGGGCATGTGCCCCTCCTGCCCCCCCGACCTACTGTACCCATGGCATGTGCCCCTCCTGCCCCCCCTGACCTACTGTACTCAGGGCATGTGCCCCTCCTGCCCCCCCCTGACCTACTGTACCCAGGGCATGTGCCCCTCCTGCCCCCCCTGACCTACTGTACCCAGGGCATGTACCCCTCCTGCCCCCCCTGACCTACTGTACCCAGGGCATGTGCCCCTCCTGCCGCCCCCCCCCTGACCTACTGTACCCAGGGCATGTACCCCCCCTGCCCCCCCGACCTACTGTACCCAGGGCATGTACCCCTCCTGCCGCCCCCCCCTGACCTACTGTACCCAGGGCATGTACCCCTCCTGCCCTCCCCGACCTACTGTACCCAGGGCATGTACCCCTCCTGCCCCCCTGACCTACTGTACCCAGGGCATGTGCCCCTCCTGCCCCCCCCTGACCTACTGTACCCAGGGCATGTGTCCCTCCTGCCCCCCCCGACCTACTGTACCCAGGGCATGTACCCCTCCTGCCCCCCCTGACCTACTGTACCCAGGGCATGTGCCCCTCCTGCCCCCCCCGACCTACTGTACCCAGGGCATGTACCCCTTCTGCCCCCCCCGACCTACTGTACCCAGGGCATGTGCCCCTCCTGCCCCCCCTGACCTACTGTACCCAGGGCATGTGCCCCTCCTGCCCCCCCTCTGACCTACTGTACCCAGGGCATGTGCCCCCCTGCCCCCCCCCCCGACCTACTGTACCCAGGGCATGTGCCCGCCCCCCCTGACCTACTGTACCCAGGGCATGTGCCCCCCCTGCCCTACTGTACCCAGGGCATGTGCCCCTCCTGCCCCCCTGACCTACTGTACCCAGGGCATGTGCCCCCCCTGACCTACTGTACCCAGGGCATGTGCCCCTCCTGCCCCCCCGACCTACAGTACCCAGGGCATGTGCCCCTCCTGCCCCCCCTGACCTACTGTACCCAGGGCATGTGCCCCTCCTGCCCCCCCCTGACCTACTGTACCCAGGGCATGTGCCCCTCCTGCCCCCCCCGATCTACTGTACCCAGGGCATGTACCCCTCCTGCCCCCCCTGACCTACTGTACCCAGGGCATGTACCCCTCCTGCCCCCCCTGACCTACTGTACCCAGGGCATGTGCCCCTCCTCCCCCCTCTGACCTACTGTACCCAGGGCATGTGCCCCTCCTGCCCCCCCCTGACCTACTGTACCCAGGGCATGTGCCCCTCCTGCCCCCCCCTGACCTACTGTACCCAGGGCATGTGCCCCCCCTGCCCCCCCTGACCTACTGTACCCAGGGCATGTGCCCCTCCTCCCCCCCCTGACCTACTGTACCCAGGGCATGTGCCCCTCCTCCCCCCCTCTGACCTACTGTACCCAGGGCATGTGCCCCTCCTGCCCCCCCCTGACCTACTGTACCCAGGGCATGTGCCCCTCCTGCCCCCCCCTGACCTACTGTACCCAGGGCATGTGCCCCTCCTGCCCCCCCCTGACCTACTGTACCCAGGGCATGTGCCCCTCCTGCCCCCCCTGACCTACTGTACCCAGGGCATGTGCCCCTCCTGCCCCCCCCCGACCTACTGTACCCAGGGCATGTGCCCCTCCTGCCCCCCCCCCCGACCTACTGTACCCAGGGCATGTGCCCCTCCTCCCCCCCTCTGACCTACTGTACCCAGGGCATGTGCCCCTCCTGCCCCCCCCTGACCTACTGTACCCAGGGCATGTGCCCCTCCTGCCCCCCCCCTGACCTACTGTACCCAGGGCATGTGCCCCCCCTGCCCCCCCTGACCTACTGTACCCAGGGCATGTGCCCCTCCTCCCCCCCCTGACCTACTGTACCCAGGGCATGTGCCCCTCCTCCCCCCCTCTGACCTACTGTACCCAGGGCATGTGCCCCTCCTGCCCCCCCCCTGACCTACTGTACCCAGGGCATGTGCCCCTCCTGCCCCCCCCCTGACCTACTGTACCCAGGGCATGTGCCCCTCCTGCCCCCCCTGACCTACTGTACCCAGGGCATGTGCCCCTCCTGCCCCCCCCGACCTACTGTACCCAGGGCATGTGCCCCTCCTGCCCCCCCCGACCTACTGTACCCAGGGCATGTGCCCCTCCTGCCCCCCCCGTGACCTACTGTACCCAGGGCATGTGCCCCTCCTGCCCCCCCGTGACCTACTGTACCCAGGGCATGTGCCCCTCCTGCCCCCCCGTGACCTACTGTACCAGGGCATGTGCCCCTCCTGCCCCCCCGTGACCTACTGTACCCAGGGCATGTGCCCCCCCTGCCCCCCCTGACCTACTGTACCCAGGGCGTGTGCCCCTCCTGCCCCCCCGTGACCTACTGTACCCAGGGCATGTGCCCCTCCTGCCCCCCCGTGACCTACTGTACCCAGGGCATGTGCCCCCCCTGCCCCCCTGACCTACTGTACCCAGGGCATGTGCCCCTCCTGCCCCCCCGTGACCTACTGTACCCAGGGCATGTGCCCCTCCTGCCCCCCCGTGACCTACTGTACCCAGGGCGTGTGCCCCTCCTGCCCCCCCGTGACCTACTGTACCCAGGGCGTGTGCCCCTCCTGCCCCCCCGTGACCTACTGTACCCAGGGCATGTACCCCTCCCTGCCCCCCTCCCCGACCTACTGTACCCAGGGCATGTGCCCCTCCTGCCCCCCCTCTGACCTACTGTACCCAGGGCATGTGCCCCCCCTGCCCCCCCCCTGACCTACTGTACCCAGGGCATGTGCCCCTCCTGCCCCCCCTCTGACCTACTGTACCCAGGGCATGTACCCCTCCTGCCCCCCCGACCTGCTGTACCCAGGGCATGTGCCCCTCCTGCCCCCCCTGACCTACTGTACCCAGGGCATGTGTCCCTCCTGCCCCCCCGACCTTCTGTACCCAGGGCATGTACCCCTCCTGCCCCCCCTGACCTACTGTACCCAGGGCATGTGCCCCTCCTGCCCCCCCCGACCTACTGTACCCAGGGCATGTGCCCCTCCTGCCCCCCCCTGACCTACTGTACCCAGGGCATGTGTCCCTCCTGCCCCCCCTGACCTACTGTACCCAGGGCATGTGTCCCTCCTGCCCCCCCGACCTACTGTACCCAGGGCATGTACCCCTCCTGCCCCCCCTGACCTACTGTACCCAGGGCATGTACCCCCCCTGCCCCCCCCGACCTACTGTACCCAGGGCATGTACCCCTCCTGCCCTCCCCGACCTACTGTACCCAGGGCATGTACCCCTCCTGCCCCCCCGACCTACTGTACCCAGGGCATGTGCCCCTCCTGCCCCCCCCTGACCTACTGTACCCAGGGCATGTGCCCCTCCTGCCCCCCCCCTGACCTACTGTACCCAGGGCATGTGTCCCTCCTGCCCCCCCCGACCTACTGTACCCAGGGCATGTACCCCTCCTGCCCCCCTGACCTACTGTACCCAGGGCATGTACCCCCCCTGCCCCCCCCCCCCCGACCTACTGTACCCAGGGCATGTACCCCTCCTGCCCTCCCCGACCTACTGTACCCAGGGCATGTACCCCTCCTGCCGCCCCCCCTGACCTACTGTACCCAGGGCATGTGCCCCTCCTGCCGCCCCCCCTGACCTACTGTACCCAGGGCATGTACCCCTCCTGCCGCCCCCCCTGACCTACTGTACCCAGGGCATGTACCCCTCCTGCCACCCCCCCCCCGACCTACTGTACCCAGGGCATGTACCCCTCCTGCCCTCCCCGACCTACTGTACCCAGGGCATGTACCCCTCCTGCCCCCCCTGACCTACTGTACCCAGGGCATGTGTCCCTCCTGCCCCCCCGACCTACTGTACCCATGGCATGTGCCCCTCCTGCCCCCCCCTGACCTACTGTACCCAGGGCATGTGTCCCTCCTGCCCCCCCGACCTTCTGTACCCAGGGCATGTACCCCTCCTGCCCCCCCTGACCTACTGTACCCAGGGCATGTGCCCCTCCTGCCCCCCCCCGACCTTCTGTACCCAGGGCATGTACCCCTCCTGCCCCCCCTGACCTACTGTACCCAGGGCATGTACCCCTCCTGCCCTCCCCGACCTACTGTACCCAGGGCATGTACCCCTCCTGCCCCCCCCTGACCTACTGTACCCAGGGCATGTGTCCCTCCTGCCCCCCCGACCTACTGTACCCATGGCATGTGCCCCTCCTGCCCCCCCTGACCTACTGTACCCAGGGCATGTGTCCCTCCTGCCCCCCCGACCTTCTGTACCCAGGGCATGTACCCCTCCTGCCCCCCCTGACCTACTGTACCCAGGGCATGTGCCCCCCCCTGCCCCCCCTGACCTACTGTACCCAGGGCATGTGCCCCCCCCCTGCCCTACTGTACCCAGGGCATGTGCCCCTCCTGCCCCCCCTGACCTACTGTACCCAGGGCATGTGCCCCCCTGACCTACTGTACCCAGAGCATGTGCCCCTCCTGCCCCCCCTGACCTACTGTACCCAGGGCATGTGCCCCCCCCTGACCTACTGTACCCAGGGCATGTGCCCCCCCTGACCTACTGTACCCAGGGCATGTGCCCCTCCTGCCCCCCCGACCTACTGTACCCATGGCATGTGCCCCTCCTGCCCCCCCTGACCTACTGTACTCAGGGCATGTGCCCCTCCTGCCCCCCCCTGACCTACTGTACCCAGGGCATGTGCCCCTCCTGCCCCCCCTGACCTACTGTACCCAGGGCATGTACCCCTCCTGCCCCCCCTGACCTACTGTACCCAGGGCATGTGCCCCTCCTGCCGCCCCCCCCTGACCTACTGTACCCAGGGCATGTACCCCCCCTGCCCCCCCGACCTACTGTACCCAGGGCATGTACCCCTCCTGCCGCCCCCCCTGGCCTACTGTACCCAGGGCATGTACCCCTCCTGCCCTCCCCGACCTACTGTACCCAGGGCATGTACCCCTCCTGCCCCCCTGACCTACTGTACCCAGGGCATGTGCCCCTCCTGCCCCCCCCTGACCTACTGTACCCAGGGCATGTGTCCCTCCTGCCCCCCCCGACCTACTGTACCCAGGGCATGTACCCCTCCTGCCCCCCTGACCTACTGTACCCAGGGCATGTGCCCCTCCTGCCCCCCCCTGACCTACTGTACCCAGGGCATGTGTCCCTCCTGCCCCCCCCCGACCTACTGTACCCAGGGCATGTACCCCTCCTGCCCCCCTGACGACCTACTGTACCCAGGGCATGTGCCCCTCCTGCCCCCCCCCGACCTACTGTACCCAGGGCATGTACCCCTTCTGCCCCCCCCGACCTACTGTACCCAGGGCATGTGCCCCTCCTGCCCCCCCTGACCTACTGTACCCAGGGCATGTGCCCCTCCTGCCCCCCCTCTGACCTACTGTACCCAGGGCATGTGCCCCCCTGCCCCCCCCCGACCTACTGTACCCAGGGCATGTGCCCGCCCCCCCTGACCTACTGTACCCAGGGCATGTGCCCCCCCTGCCCTACTGTACCCAGGGCATGTGCCCCTCCTGCCCCCCTGACCTACTGTACCCAGGGGCATGCCCCCCCCTGACCTACTGTACCCAGGGCATGTGCCCCTCCTGCCCCCCCGACCTACAGTACCCAGGGCATGTGCCCCTCCTGCCCCCCCCTGACCCTACTGTACCCAGGCATGTGCCCCTCCTGCCCCCCCCTGACCTACTGTACCCAGGGCATGTGCCCCTCCTGCCCCCCCCGATCTACTGTACCCAGGGCATGTACCCCTCCTGCCCCCCCTGACCTACTGTACCCAGGGCATGTACCCCTCCTGCCCCCCCTGACCTACTGTACCCAGGGCATGTGCCCCTCCTGCACCCCCCGACCTACTGTTCCCAGGGCATGTGCCCCTCCTGCCCCCCCCTGACCTACTGTACCCAGGGCATGTGCCCCTCCTGCCCCCTTGACCTACTGTACCCAGGCATGTACCCCCCCTGCCCCCCCGACCTACTGTACCCAGGGCATGTGCCCCGCCTGCCCCCCCCTGACCTACTGTACTCAGGGCATGTGCCCCTCCTGCCCCCCCCCTGACCTACTGTACCCAGGGCATGTGCCCCTCCTGCCCCCCCGATCTACTGTACCCAGGGCATGTGCCCCTCCTGCCCCCCCCCCCCGATCTACTGTACCCAGGGCATGTGCCCCTCCTGCCCCCCTGATCTACTGTACCCAGGCATGTACCCCTCCTGCCCCCCCCCGACCTACTGTACCCAGGGCATGTGTCCCTCCTGCCCCCCCTGACCTACTGTACCCAGGGCATGTGCCCCTCCTGCCCCCCCCCCCCCCCCAGCTGCACCCCTGGATTATGAGTCACACGAAGGTGGAAACAGATTTTTTTTATGTGACCAAAACCTTTTAACTGGGGAGTGCAGACTTTCAGGCTGATTCATTACTAGCGCCAGGTACCGGCAGATGAGCGTCTGTACAGCGGCGCTAAGAGCGACCACTAGTGTAGTGTAGTAACATTGCTGACATTGATGAATTTGATGTGTGAGTCGCTATAATACCAGTACAGAGCTACATGGGAGTGAACGGTAGCGACTGGTCAGTGTGAGCGACTCAAATCATATTCATCAAAAAAACAGCCTCACACAGCGCCGGCGCTCAAAATTGGGTCGCTGTAGCCCAGAGCGCCAGACGCTGTGTGATTAAAGTCTGTTTCTGAACACATATCCACCAGTAACCAGGGGCGGACTGGGACTAAAAAACGGCCCAGGACTTTTTGGGGCACACAGGCCCTGCTTTACTGTTCCTGGCCCAGTATAGTATATTAATGTCACATTAATATATATATATATATATATCCCATACCTCCCAACTTCTGAAAACTTGAAAGCGGGACAAGCCATGCCCCCGGCCACACCCCCGTCACGCCCCCGTCACGCCCCGGCCACGCCCCCGTCACGCCCCGGCCACGCTCTCCAGCTCCAGCAATGTCGGCTGCCTTCACCCCTGCATGCGGTACGTATCCCCAAACCAGCATACCGCCCGCCCCCCCCACCCCCGTGCGCCTGCCCACCCACCCCCGTGCGCCCGCCCCACTCTCTCACCCCACGCGCCAGGAAGTTATCTTCCCGCCGGCGTCATTGCGGCCCTGGGCTGTCACAGCGCAGGGGGTCCCGGGACATTTGGTAATGTTCCGGGACCACGGGATCCTTCTCAAAAATCGGGACAATCCCGGGAAAATCGGGACAGTTGGGAGGCATGATATCCCACTTTACAGGCTTAATTTAACAACTGTCCCTATTTCCCACACCGAAAAGTTAGAAGGTATGCATTTGGGCACAGATGAGTCAGTAGTGGATAAAGCTGGGGCACAGAACAGTTAGCAGCACAATTTAGTTTAGTATATAGATCAGTTGGTGGCAGAGTAGATTCGGGCACAGATCAGATTTGGACACAGATCAGGAACAGATCAGATTTGGAGACACAGATCAGGAGCAGATCAGATTTGGAGACACAGATCAGGAGCAGATCAGATTTGGAGACACAGATCAGGAGATCAGATTTGGAGACACAGATCAGGAGCAGATCAGATTTGGAGACACAGATCAGGAGCAGATCAGATTTGAACACAGATCAGGAGCAGATCAGATTTGGACACAGATCAGGAGCAGATCAGATTTGGACACAGATCAGGAGCAGATCAGATTTGGAGGCACAGATCAGGAGCAGATCAGATTTGGAGGCACAGATCAGGAGCAGATCAGATTTGGAGGCACAGATCAGGAGCAGATCAGATTTGGAGGCACAGATCAGGAGCAGATCAGATTTGGAGGCACAGATCAGGAGCAGATCAGATTTGGAGGCACAGATCAGGAGCAGATCAGATTTGGAGGCACAGATCAGGAGCAGATCAGATTTGGAGGCACAGATCAGGAGCAGATCAGATTTGGACACAGATCAGGAGCAGATCAGATTTGGAGGCACAGATCAGGAGCAGATCAGATTTGGAGGCACAGATCAGGAGCAGATCAGATTTGGAGGCACAGATCAGGAGCAGATCAGATTTGGAGGCACAGATCAGGAGCAGATCAGATTTGGAGGCACAGATCAGGAGCAGATCAGATTTGGAGGCACAGATCAGGAGCAGATCAGATTTGGAGGCACAGATCAGGAGCAGATCAGATTTGGAGGCACCGATCAGGAGCAGATCAGATTTGGAGGCACCGATCAGGAGCAGATCAGATTTGGAGACACAGATCAGGAGCAGATCAGATTTGGACACAGATTGTGAGGTGGCTTTGTAGAGGTTTTCTTATTGGTCACACTGGCCACCCGGCCTCTCTCCTGTTACAGGCTGTGAGAGGCTCCATTTAGCAGACATATAGTATATGAAGGACCTGAGAACACAGGGACAGGCAACATGGAGCTCTGCACAGCCGAGTCTATGGACAGCACATGGGACACTGTTTGTATTGTAAAAGGGGGTTGAACATCTAAACTTTCTTAAATAAGCTGCCAGGAGGGAGGACACACAAAGGGAAGCCTTTACCTTGTGGCAGAAGCAGCAGCACTTCCCTGCAGCTGAGTTACAAATGGCAGAACCTAGTGTGAAGCATCCACTGACCTCCAGCTCCTGGGACAGGCTGTCACTAGGGGCAGCAGCGTGCACAGATATCCTGCTCTGTCACATGACACAGATCTATGACGGCTCCCGTCCTGTAAGTGTAATTGCTGATGCCGATCCTGCGCGGAGCCAATGTTCCAACAGTGGCCGATGCGCAGAGCAGTGTAATGGGTGGCGGCCGCTCTGCCCGCCGCTGCTCTCACACACACACTAATGTTTACAAGGCAGATAATCTGGGTGTGTGTGTGTGACAGCGGGGCCGGTGGCGGCGGGCAGTGCGGCCTCCACCCGTTACACTGCTCTGCTCATCGGCCACCACCTGTGGCCTTCCCATGTGCCGGCCTACCGGGATTCTGCCCGGTATGCCCTATGGCCAGCCCGCCCCTGGCTGTAACAAAGCGAAAACACATGGAATGACATTGTTGTAACACTGTGACATTAACAATTTAGTACCAGACCTGTAATGACAATTCTGCATAAAAATATTAAAAATCAAAAAAGTTTTAAAAATCTATTTAAATCGGCCAGGAGAGGTGACACAATGATTTCATACAAAACAAAATAAGTTTTTTGCACCAACTGCATAAAAAATATACTGCTGTGACTTCTGATTATTACAGCAAGTGGCCACTAGAGGTCAGCATTGCTCAAGGCAATGCACTGCTGCGCCTTATATAGTGGAGAAAAAAGGTTTTTTTCTCACACCTTTTGTGTGTCTGGGTGGAGACTTTCTCCAGGTGAGGGCAACGTCATGTCAAAAAATCGCGGGCAGGCTGATTCACTACTAGCGCCAGCTATCGGCAGATGAGCGTCTGTACAGAGGCGCTTAGAGCGACCGCTAGTAGACTCTGCGAACGGCTATCGGGCGCTGTAGTGCCTCAGTGGCTGTAGTAACCTGGCCGGCATTGATGAATGAGATGTATGTTGGGCGCTGTAACACCAGTACAGCGTTGCAGGGAGCGAGAGGTAGCGCCAGCTCCGTGCGACCGACTCTCAGCAACTCACACCATATTCATCAAAAGAACAGACACACAGCATCGGCGCTCTGGATCTGGGCGCTGTAGCATACGAGATGCTGTGTGATTAAGGTCTGTTTTTGAACACTTATCCACCAGTAACAAAGCGAAAACACATGGAATGACATTGTTATAACACTGTGACATTAATACTTTAGTGCCAGACCTGTAATGACAATTCTGCATAAAAATATAAAAAGTCAAAAAAGTTTTAAAAAATGACTTTTTCTAGGCCAGGAGAGGTCACACAATGATTTGAGAGAGAAAAAAATATTACATATTAATATTAAACAGAAGAAAAGGAACGTCCATTGAAATGTATGGGAGAGCGACAGGTAATGCCTGGCGCTCCTGAGCCTAGAGCGCCGGCGCTATACGCTGAGCTGCCTGTAATGATACATGTGACGCTACATGACGCTGTTAGAGGCGCTCACCAGATTCGCTTTCATAAATGTGGTTTTGCATACAGCTCAGCTGTTCACCAGGACGTTACCTGCCGCTACGAGGCGCCACCTGGCGCTACAGCTCCATGAATAAACCCCTTAGTATCTAACTAAAACTCTGCTGTAAAAGGTAAGCAGGTAAGAGCTCACAACATTATTATTATTTTCATTGGGTTTTGGCCTGCTTTATACCTGTTGAAAGCCCTCCGCACAATCAGGATGCCTGATATGCGAAATCCCCGGTTTGTCTATTACTTATCTAATGGCACATGCGCCGGCCTCCTCCTGCATCCCCTGCAGCCACCACACCCCCGGCACCGCTCACAAGGTGGCCAGCAATGAATGATCACCTGCACATGCGGCAAGGGATCACCGGGTGAGGTGAGTAACAGGCCAATCTCACCAACCCCTCTTCAAGCTTCACTTACCCACCCCTCTCCAAGATCTACTCACCCACCCCTCTACTAGCTCCACTCATACACCCATCCCAGCTCCACTTACCCACTCCACCCCAAGATCCATTCACTCACCCCTCCCAGTACTACTCGCCCACCCCTCTACAAGCTCCACTCATACACCCATCCCAGCTCTACTCACCCACCCCACTCCAAGATTCATTCACTCACACCTTCCAGCTCCACTCACCCACCCCTCTACAAGCTCCACTCACCCACCCCTCTACAAGCTCCACTTACCCACCCCTCTACTAGCTCCACTCATACACCCATCCCAGCTCCACTTACCCACTCTACCCCAAA